>LR990990.1:7500000-10000000 GCA_905163435.1 Mamestra brassicae
AATAGAACTTGTTATTTTCGTCGACTAAACTACGATGACCTAAGACGCGGTCGCGGTATTATCTCTACACACGAAATATTTATTAACAACAAATGCAACTGTAACATAAGGTCACAGAGTCCATTTTCGTAACGTGTAAATAAAGTAACTACTTATTTGTAAACAGACAGATGGCTGTCCTACAAGTCATCATTTCACGTGGTGTCGACTGGCTTGCAGCAAAGTCGCCAGCCGTAGCCGCTACTTGAAAGATCCCAGCCCTATTTCAAAGTCATCGCTCAAGGCATAGGAGTAATAAGCCGTTTAGAAGTTATGGTGGAATAAATAAACTCACAAACATACATACCTACATTCATGAACCCTGAAAACATAACACTCCTTTTTTTGGGCAGTCGTGTAAAAAATGGTAGATCTTGCAGACGCAAAGTACCTCCGAACACGAAATTTAAGTTCAAAACTCAACTGTTACGTAAAGTCATGGTCTAATTTCTACCGTCCATTTTCGAGATATGGTGACTCCCAGACAGACACATAGATGGCTATCGTAGAAGAACTAGTCCTCGTTGCAAACATGTTTTGGGTTGGCGTGCTGCACGATTTCCGGCCGCCGACGCTGCTTTAAAGTTTCAACCTTATTGCTAAGGGCATAGGAGCAAAAATTGATAGACCTCGCGGACGCAGAAGTACCTCCAAACACAAAATTCAACTGTTTCATAAAGTCTATTTTCCACTGTCCATTCGAGACGTGGTGACTTCTAGACAGACAGATGGCTGTCGTAGAAGTACAGGTCCTCGTTTCATACGTGGTGCGGGCTGGCCACCCGGGGCGGCGTGAGGCCCAGGCGGTGCTGGCGCGCCGCGTGGTCGCCCGCGGCGGCGGCGGCGGCCGCCTCCAGCTGCGCTCGGATGGCCACCAGCTCGCGGGTGCGCTGGTAGATTGGGTCCTGGGGGAAGGAAATTGGGGTTAGGCACTCGACTAGTCATAGGTATTGAAATCACACCTGGGCAATACTTGCATTTTACTGACATTTTTGATAAAGTTTAAAAAGGTAGCAGATGACGGCATAAAACTTGTAGTTTTGATAGGTTATCGACAAAAAAATGCGCATTAAAATAATTTTGTTGGTTTCGTTACTTATGTTTTTCCAATAAAAATCTTCTCTCTTTTTGACCACTGTTTCGTTAACTGATCCTGTGTGTGGAAGAAAAACTGCAAAGTCAGCCGAATCAAACATACAATCAAAACGAACTGGACTTCTTGCTATATTGTAGGGGTGGTGATGTGCAAGGATAAATGCGCGAGTACGGCGAGGGGGGGGAGCTGGCGCCGAATGACGGCGGGCCCCAGTACAGCGGGTTCAGGTACAAGTACTATAAGTTACACTAACCTGCTGCCTCATAGTGGGGTTCCACCGACAGTACAGCGCCTTCCACAGCTTGATGACCCTGAGCGACGCGACGGGCACGAGCACGACTTGCGGCCGCGAGTACGGCGAGGGGGGGGAGCTGGCGCCGAATGACGGCGGGCCCCAGTACAGCGGGTTCAGGTACAAGTACTATAAGTTACACTAACCTGCTGCCTCATAGTGGGGTTCCACCGACAGTACAGCGCCTTCCACAGCTTGATGACCCTGAGCGACGCGACGGGCACGAGCACGACTTGCGGCCGCGAGTACGGCGAGGGGGGGGAGCTGGCGCCGAATGACGGCGGGCCCCAGTACAGCGGGTTCAGGTACAAGTCCTGGCGACTGTTGATGTACGACCACAGGGATACCGTCTTGGATTTTACTTCTGTAAAGGAATTTGAGTGTTTTAGTTACATAGATTTTTTTTTTTAGGTGAATGGCCTAAGGGCAAGATTTACAGATTTCAAAACTTAGGTAAACTTAGCGTTTCATGAATATGTACCTTATTTTTATCGCATAAGACATTTCATATTCATATGAAGCGCATGCGATCATGAATTAATTTGAAAAATTTTCGCTTAAGAAGATAGCTTAAATTAGTATGATGGAACACAATATTTTCTTAACAATGTCAAAGTATAGTCGGTGAATCTGGCCCTTATCTGAAATGTTGCACGGGCTGACTTACTGAAAGCTGCATTGCATTGTATTGTTTTTAATTTAATTCATGTTATTTGTGCCAAATAAGTCTCCACCCACCTTCCTTCACTCGTTCCCTCTCAGTATTAAACAGGAAGGTTCCAAATCTGCACGAGTACAGATGGTCCACGATGGTGATGAGCAGTCTCTCCGTGAACTCGAAGGCCGTCGGGAACTGTTGCTGCAGCTGCCACACGCAGTCCACCCATTGAACGAAAACCGGGGAACGGTCGGCGTCTGAATGTCGCTCGTCGCCGTGCCCGATACGCTGGAAGATAACACATACATTAGGAAGAAAGAAAATACATATTTTATTGAGCACAAACTTAAGGCACACAGAAAACATCGGACAAGTGTGAGTTTGACTTGCGCACTGAGTGTTCCGATCGAGTCTTGATTTTTTCCGAGTAGGTATACATTACCTATGGAAGTTTCTAAACTATGAAAGCACTCTGACAAAAATATAGCAAGTAAGATTGAAGGATAAACTTAACTTAGTTGTTGTTGAAATGTTCTCACATACATCAATGTATGTCACGGTCAATTTTTCAACCGAAGTTTTAGTTTATAATCGCATAATTTTTTTTGATCAAATTCTCAATTTTCATACTTTTTTCTTTACTTGTACTGTAAGAACTATCTTTTTGCCAAATTTTGTGAGTCTTGGTCAACGGGGAGTACCTTATAGTTTTTGATATACTTCAGAGTTTCAAAAAAAAAAAGGCAAAAATGGCCGTATTTTTTATTGCGTTGATCGACTGGTAGTTCCAGAGATTAGCGCGTTCAAACAAACAAACGAACTCTTCAGCTTTATTATATTAGTAAAGATTAAAGACCAGTATCGAGTTTTTTAACGTTCTCGATCGCGTTGGCGTAAACGTTAATTTGTATTGAAACTGAATAAGCGCCGTCTGGTGATAATAACGGAAAACCATTTTTTTCCATACAATTTGACATAAGCGAACGTTAACGCGATCGAGTACAAAGTGTAGTGTAGTGTAAAAAGAGGGTTTAGTGCGAAGCCCTCTATTTACACATAGACTAGGAACTGGCTTTGCCACCACGCTTGTTCTCCATTCAGTGTTACTATTTCGGAGTGATAAATCAGGGATCTCAAAATGTTTTCCTTCTCCTTTATTCCGTAGTGTCTTACATTTATACTTACATAATTTATTTGTTTGTTTTTTGACCTGCTTCTATCGATACTTGCTTCATAATTTTCTACACAGATAAACCATACCTACCCTGAATTAGGTTAATTAAATAACCGTCACAAAATCCTTTGTTTTCAGTAGGTACATTATTTAATGGTTCATAAATGCCTATTTAAAGCATTGTTTATCATTTCCGTTCACTAATACAATGAAGGAAAAAGTGACGATAAGGGATAAAGTCAGTGTTGATAATGAAATAATCCTAATAATATTACAAATTTAAATTATTGAATGTTTGGTACTTCTCAATCACAGATTATGGTTCCTATTAATGAGGTTTTAAATAAAAAGGCTTTGTATGATCTATATCACCTCATAAACCTGTGTTATACAAATATATGATCTGATTTGGAGATGAAATCAAGCCCGAGCCAATGGGATAAGGATAAGAAGATGATGATGTGTAGCATTAGCATGCGTTTTTTTTTGTCTACTTATATTAACCCACTGCTAGGGAATAGTCCCTATAGCCTTCCAATCTTTAGAATGCGCTTATATATTTAACATTTTGAACGCCAGACATAAACGCATCGGTGTGCCCCCGATGCCAAACCACAAATTCGCCGTTTTTTTTTTTGTCGGCTCTAGCCGAAGGTGGCGTGTTGGGCACTTTTTCATGTGTCGAAAACTATATTAATTTTAATATCAAATTCAACTTACAAAGCTAGAAATAATATTAACACATACCAGCTGGAACTTATGTCCAAAGGAGAGCCACTCTTTCTCGATGAGCACTTCGAATCCGCGGAGCGTCCTGTAGTAGGGGTCGAGCATCAACATCGCCAGCGCTGTGAGCTGAGCCGTGCGGTCCCATCCGTCGGAACAGTGGACTAGCACTGAAGTCTTGTGATTCTCCACCTGTTTCAAACATGAAACAGAATTCAGCTTGTATTCTATATATAGCTACACCCTTTACCTGAATAGGTTAATCTTCTAGGCGTGCTCCATTTTCGACCTCATCATCCTTAATGGTAGGGTATATTGGTATCTTGCATCTGGTGTTGTGTTGGTATACGGAAATAAATTATAATAATTCATAAATACAACTGGCGACGAGGAAAACAATTAATTCCTGTGGTGCACATCGTATAAGTGTGGAACTGCAACATGCCTACCGGGAAAATTGAAGAATTTGACCTATCAAGCAAAAAGTGTTTGGCGTTCATTAGACGCGTGGAACAATTCATAACTTTAAAATAAAATAAATAAATCAGCCTTATGTCGAAAATGTATAACAATATTTTCGAAGGTCATTTTGAATAGTGTTACCAAAAATCCTAGACGAGAATCAATTACGCGAACAAGCTGGTTTTCGTAAAAAAAAAATACTCAACTATGGATCACATACAGGTTGTTACCCAAATAATAAAAAAAAATCTAACGAGTATGGAAAAACTATTTAAATTCATAACCTTAAACGAGATAAATCCAGAGTTACAAATTGCAACGTTGGTGACGTTGGTGGGAGCAGCAACTTTAAAATTGTGGGTGATTATCTTGAACTTAAACGTTCCGAAATTGCTGAACGCCATGTTCTTAGACAACGACGTCAGAATACGGGTGGATCTCTCAGTCAATATCTTCAAACGCTTAAACAACTGGCCAGTACTTGTAATTTCAATACTCTGGAGGAAAATCTACGCGACCAATTTGTATCATCAGGTGATATAGTGGTCAAACGTAAACCTATCAATCATCATCTGCCTAGCCTTTTCCCAACTATATTGGGGTCGTCTTCCAGTCAAACCGGATTCAGCTGAATACCAGTATTTTACGTGGAACGGCTGTCTACCAGACCTCCACAACCCATTAACTGGTTAACACGGTACTTCTTGGCAAGACTGGTGTCAGATTATCTGGCTTCTGACTATCCGTAACAACTGCCAAAGATCTACAAATGACAGCCGGGACCAACAGCCTAACGTACTTTCCGAGGCACGGAGGAGTCTCGGTATGTTAAGATGGTCACCCATCCACAAACCAACCTCGGCAAGCGTTGCTTAACCTTGAAGAACGACCCGAGCGGAACGTTCATGAGGAAGGCTCTATAGTCTATACTATACGGGAACGGGAAAAACGCGATATGCGCGTATGAAGTCGCGGGCGAAGTGCTAGTTTAATAATACCAAGACTAGCGACCCGCCTTGGCTGCGCACGAGTGCAATTTATATTCACAAGCCTACATCGTTTTAGTGAAAACCATATCATAATCTTTTGCGTTCAGTCTTAATTCTTAAGTCGTAACTAGATCTGTGCGCACTCCACAATTATTCAGTATTCCGGCTAGTAACAATAATGTTTCTGAAAATAACCCGTTGTCCAGAATGTGCAGTCAATATAATGCAATATGCCCTAAGGTAGATTTATTTTTGAGCAGTTTCAACGAATTTAGAAATGCTTTATATAAATTGTAGTTGGAAGAGTTTTTTTTATTTTTTTCATATTAAGTATGTTAAACATTTGTAAAATGTCACTAATGAAGCTTATTAAATATTGAACGCTGTGTACAGTAATAATTGGGCCCCAGATTCACATAATGTATGTTGTCATGGCTGTGATGAATTGTTTTTAGTCTGTAGTCTGTCACTGTACTTGTCAAAATAAAATAAAAATAAAATAAAATAAATAAATAAATTTCGTGAGTTCAGAAGAAGTAAGGGAAGAAACAGACGGAGTCAGAAAGCGACTTTGTTTTATACTTTTTTATTATATTATCAACAACTAGCTTTTACCCGCGACTTCGTCCGCGTGGAATAGTTATTTGGAGCAGACATTTTTTTATTTTAAAATTATGAATTTTAGTAAAGTTTCAGTCAATGGTACTGAACAGAGAAAGAAGAGATAGATATGGATAGTTTAACAAATATTCGACGTGATTCTTTAAATTGGCATAACTTTTTTATTTGTAAACCGATTGACATGACACAAACACTAAATGTTAAGTGAAGATTTCGATGTATTAGTGACACATCTAAATCGTTTCTGAGATTAGCGTGCACAAACGCACAGACAAACAGACGAAAAATCTAACAATCATTGTTTTGGGTGCTATTTGCGTTGATAAAGGTCCCAATAATATTTTTTCTCATATATCTTCCATGTACAGACAGCGATCCGTTACATTTTTATTATAAGTATAGATAGAAGATAAAATCTTATCAAAACAAGCAAATAAAAATTTAATGACAATACCTTGTCCACTATACGAACAGCTCCAGCCAATATGCATTTGATATGTTTCAGCCAGCAACTGGCTTCAATGCCACTAAACCATCTGGAAATTATCAAAACTTGTATAGAAGCATGGCAAGCTATATGATAAACATTAAAGAACGGAATAGTTTGGCTCTTCCAATAAAACTAGATTTATTACACTACTTTAGGATCCCTCCAAGAAGAACGTCCTATTATGTCTTACTTGAATCCAAAACCATTAAGTCTTTTTTTCTTAGCTTATAATGTCCCAAAGCTGGGCAAAAGCCTCTCCAAATCTTTCCCGTCATTATTTTTCCGGGCCACTTCGAACCACGAAGGCACCGATTTTGTGGAAACTATTGCCCAGTGATCACTGTACAGTCTGCCAGCCAACAATCTACAACAATCTGACAAAATTCTTTAAAAGTTTTTCAACTTTATCTCTAAAGCATTAGGTTCAAAGTTGATTGGGAAAAATTTGACTGTGTCGAGTAGCTTTATGTGCTGGCGTCTGTACATGAGGATGAAGTGAGCCGCCCAGTCCCATTTCAGCCTGGCAGCCTTATACCGTGGCTATTTATAGTTAATGTAAACGAAGCAAAACGATTATGTTAGGACCGTAGCAGGTAGCGTTCTGTCGTATCTGCTTATCCCCTTGGGAAAAAGGCGGGAGTTTAGGTACAGACACCAGCACATCAAGCTTCAATAATCTGTCAAATTACTTTAATAGATTTTCAACTTTATCGCTAAAGCAATAGGTTCAAGGTTGATTGGGGAAATTTGACAGTTTTGGGTAGCTTGATGTGCTGGCGTCTGTTCGTATGTATAATCGGTTAGGATATCGGATCAATGATCTGATATGCCGTTACTAAATGAGTTCATCATAGTCAACATAAACCTATCCTACAATAACATAAACATAATGAATTTTAATGTTTACATTTAATCAAATTTGTTAAACAAAGCGGTCGCTCACCTAGTCTGGTCTATTTGCGGGAAGCACAGCTCCTTCAGTTTGCGAAGACTCTCCCTCATCACGTGAATGTTGTGTATGTCTAGGAACACAAGGTCGGCGTTCTGATATGCGTCTTCTGATTCATACCTGTAAAAAAGAAATAATTTTGTTATATTTTTTTGCTGTGAAATTTACGAGTATCTCAATGGCTGCTCAACAATTTATATCGCCGGAAGTTACAGTGGATAGTTGGACAGCAGTCTGAAAGCTCATTTTTCACCACTTTCTAGAGTTTCAGCAGGACTGAGATAATTTCAGCCGAAATGTGAACTGCTATAGATATATTGTGTTTATTCTTATTAAGTTCTCCGTAGCAGCTTAGGGCGGGTTTCAGAATTGAGTATTTTGAGTTACTAACGTATCCAACCCTACTCAAGGTTCCAAGCTAAAATTGAGTTTTTCAGGAATCGGGGTTTTGTATATTTTTTAGTTATCAAAACAAATCTAGATTTGTGTTCCGGTGTTTGGCAATAAACTCGCCCATATCGACATATCTGCTCCTCACCCCTTCCTGGAAACACAACACAGTAACTTACCCTCCTCCCTTCGCTTTGTTGGCGACAGCATTCGCAGTAGGTCGAGCATCCATGATGAACAGCTTATGTGCCTGAGCGTTGGCATCCATTATGAGTTGTATGTAGCGTTCATCTTCGCGGCTACGTTTACCGCTTACCTGTAAACGATTTGATTTACTTAGAACTTAAAACTATAAACACGTCTCAGAAGTGGGTTTTTGTGGGGGGTGAAAGCTTTGGGGCAAAGTTCATTTTATATCTTTGATAGTTTATTAAAAAAACCATTCAGGAAGGAAATTCAAATAATCTACAAAATATTTTTTGACTGGCCTGTTGGTCGAGTGGTTAGTGACCCTGACTGCTTAACCGGAGGTCGTGGGTTCGATTCCCACCCAGGACAAATCTTTGTGTGATGAGCACGATCATTTGTTCTGTGTCTGGGTGTAATTTTTCTAGAATATGTATGTATTTAGAAATATATAAGTATGTTTATCAGTTGTCTGGTTGCCATAGCACAGGCTCTGCCTAGTTTGGGATCGGATGACCGTGTGTGAGTTGTGCCAAGATATTATTATTATTATTTTAGCTACCTATACATTTAGCAAACGATACATGTGTTAATTAAGCTATAGTAGGCGCCAGATAATCGTGGAATAACGGTCATTGACCCACCTACAATTATTGACATTTTTAATTTGAAAAACGGAATTAATGACACAAAGCTGTCCCGAATCATCATCTCTCGTGATCCTTAACATTGTCTAATAATGTAAAACGATTCATATTTAATTGTTCAGGTACCTATGAACAGTTATTAGGGAAAGGTCAATATACTTTATTCCACATTTATCTGGCGCCTACTATAACGATCACAGCAGTCTAATGACGTAAGTTCTCCCGTCATAACAAGCATACGGAGAAAAAAATCAATAACGAACATCAACAATTATAGTTCCGTGGTATTTTTATTTACACCTACATTGAAATCCAGTAATTAGCCAGAATACAAGGGAACTTAGAAGTAAAAATCAATGAGTGTTATGATAAAATGCATTCAACCGAAACGATCTAATTGAAGGTTATTCTCCTTCAAGTCGATCGGCCTCGATTAGCCTGGGCAATCAGCTGTGTAACCTCCTAAATACAGAACATTCCGTGGCTCGAAAAGCACGTTAAGCCGTTGGTCCCGGCTGTCATTCGACGATCATTGACAGTCGCTACGGATAGTCAGACCCCGAAAATTCTGACAGAAGTCTTGCCAAAGGGTACCGTGTTATCCACTTTCTGGGTTGTGGTCAGAGAGACAATCGCTCCAAGTAAAATACTGGTATCTACTCAGCTACATTCGGTTAGACTGGAAGCCGACCCCAAAATAGTAGGGAAAAGGCTTGGCAGATCAACACATTTTTAGGGTTCCGAGCGCCCGTAAAAAACGGAATCCTTATAGGATCACTCGGTGGTTTGGCTGTCTGTCCGTCTGTCACAGTCAATATTCTCCGTATCTACTGGACCGATTCTGATGAAATTTTGTACACATATGAAAATCTGTGCCCCAAACACAGATGCGTTATGCAATTAAATAAATTTTGAGTATGAGGGTCACTTTTGGGGGCCAAAATATAAAATTACAGTTATTTAAGTAATAAGATGAAAAATGACCATTCCCCCCTCTTATCTCCGAAACCACGGAGCCAAAAATTCTGAAAAAAAAATGCAGATAATAGGTCTTTACCTATAGATAGATAGAGTAAAACCTATAAGAAGTATATAATTTTAAAGTAACATGTCACAACAATGAAATTCGTTCAGAACACTTAACACGCGAGTCTGACTCGCTCTTGGCCGGTTTTTTTACGATAGGACAAGGCAATCGCTGCTTATCAAGTTGGTGGAGTACCTTTACAATAAAATATCCGTGACCTGAATTTAGTCATTCAATCATAATGTGGGTAAATCCCTTGTCAACTTTCTAAGACTTGAATGACACTTCCATTTCAGTGTATAATAATGACTATTAGTGACCAATTGAAAGACTTCTCTTAGGATTACCCGCCGACCTATTTAGATCTTGGGTAATTTCCCTATAGGTACTAAATGACTGGTACTCTATAAGATCATACATTACGTCATACTTCAATCAAAATTTTATGAGAAATGATGTATGACCAAGTTTGTCCCCAATCTACACAGCTTAGTCACTATTAGTACAATATTTATCTATGTATGAGTGTTCAACTGATAAAACCAAATTTACTCACTGTTCGGAGTTACATGTCTTTTTTAGAATACTCATTCTAAAAAAACACATTATTTTTGTTAGCAGACAATATTTTCCAGACTCTATGCACACTATTTAGGGATAAATGGAAGTACGTACAAATAAGTCTTCATTTGAGGAAAATAAAAACATATTTTCAAGTCAAAAGATTAAATGCGACGAAAGGTGAAAATCACCACTGTTTTATAATAAGGCTTTCTCATAATATTGCACTTACAATAGACTCACTGTTAGATAACTAAAATTGTTATGGATAGGCGAACACTAACACCTATATTTAAATGAGGCCAACTCCGCCATGGCCGAATTGTATGATATAATAATGGAATATTTGTATAACACGATATGACTCCTGTGAATGTGTTTGGCTAGCATGCAAGTGCTGAACTATTACTAGACTGCAAGGACTTAATCCCAGTTTTTCCACATGGACATTGATTTGGTGTTGTAACAAGCATTATATGAAACAGGGGCGGATTCAGGATTGTCGTTGGGGGGGGGGGGGTGGGCTTGAACCCCGCTGAGGGTAGGTTTTTAGCAAAGTAAACATTTTGCTATCCTCCTAGGATTACTTGTCGTGAATTCCTCAATGACTTTGTTAGGTTCCGCCCATGATATGAAATCATAATCTCACAGACACTATTATTTAAGTTTGTCTGTAGCCTGAAGGATAGCTTTGCTATCATCCATGCAGATAGACAAATCTGTCCAGTACTTTTCTTTCTCATTAAGTAATTCTCTGATTTGTCATTTCTTTTGCCAGGTTAAAAATTAAAACCCATGAAATTATAATTTGTGCGTTCTTACGAGTTTGGCACGGGCGAAATTGGCGGCAAAAGCTAGTCTAAACTAATGTTCCAAAGAAGTATAATTATGTATTTATTTATATGCTTGTAAAAGGTCACAACTTGAACTACCTACATAACTGATTCCGAAAACCAATGGCTTATTTCACTGCTTTGAAAAAACAGGAGCTTATATAGGATACTTATTGCCCCGTAAAAAAAACGGTTCGCGTGGGATATACCATGGGAAAACATAGTAACAAAATAAAAAGAAAAAAGATCCACTCACCCCAACCAACGGCTGGCTACACCGAGTGATAGTAGCCTGTGAGCTGGGGTGTATCCACGCTAGCACGGGTATTCTTCCTCTCGACCTGAAAGTGGCCACAGCGCGTAGCAAATCTTCGCCAGCGGCTGCTGGCACAGCCCAGACTGAAGGGTAGCTGTCGCAAACCTCATACTTGTCATTGATACGGGCGATGCGCCACATATCGTTGTTTACACCCTAGAGATCAAAAAGAACTTTAAATAGGAGAATTTTACATCATTTATCATGTCCTGAAAAGCTGCATTAATTTTAATAACCCTTTTTTAGTAATCAATGCTGTCTATTTACACAGAAAATAAAAGTGCAAGATCCCAGAGCCCTCAGACATTACCTATTTTCTGAGTAACAAGATGTAACTTTAGAACCTGGCAAATTAGCCATTGGTCCAAACTAGCTGGTACATTCAAAGTACATACACATGCTTCTGTATCCCACATATTTTGTTACTCAGAAAATAAGTTTCATCTGGCGGAACTGGGATCTTGGACTATGTACATGTAAAATTTAATTTACAAGTAATTTAATTAAACATAGGAAAACAGTGTTTCTTTTTAGATCTACATTACTAAATTAAAAAAATATGTTCTTACCATGCGCCTGAGCTCTGCAATAGGTTCATATACATGCCACCCATCCTCAGGAAAGCTCTCTGAATAGCTAAATGCAAATAAGGGAAGTCTATGTGATAGCGGGAATGCTAACTGCTGCAGTTTCTCAAATATCCCACGTCTAGAATGATTCTCTTGTTTGTGGGCAAATCTCAAGTTTCTCATGTCCTGAAAAAATATAATAAGTGAATATTATCTTTGAAATGATGATGGATTTAATAGTAACTTTCAATTAATTCATTGTTACCTTGCAAAATATTTCAATGCCATATGAGTTTTCTCCTTTTGATGAAGCTCCACCCACCTTCTCAATTCGAGATACCTGTAAGAAGTTACTTAATTTATGTTTCAGTTACTTAATACTGTACACCTGCATGGATTCTATGTCATCATCCTTCTCCTGCCCTTGGATTTGGGACCCAATGGAACAGAATGTACTTTATAGATAATACTTAATATACAGCCAGATCAGGAACAACTATCTGTTGGCCATACAAATATTTGTTCTGTACAGGACTCAACAGCAGCAGCTATTCGCTCAACTACTGCACCAACCATGTTGTTAATAAAATAGTCCTTATGTTTATTGAAATAAATTGTGTACTGTACAACTTACAACACCCAGGGGCACACTGAGGGTACTCTGTAATGCAGCTGTATCCGTTGGTCTGAAGTGCAGCTGATAGTTGGTCACTTTAAGAACTCCCCGGGAAGGACCACTGTATGGGCACAAGTATGTCACATCCCGGGCTAGACTCATCACTTTCTCTCCATCCAGAAGTTGGATGTCCCCCAATACATGAGGCTGAAAGGAAACGTAAACTTCAATGTAAAGAAACAAATCAAACAGAAAGCATACTTGTTAAAGCAACATGATACCAGCCTTGGACAGCTCTTGTTGCCTATGATTGTGGATGCAGTTAATAAATAGGCAAATATGAATAGATCTGTTACTCTTACTACTCATTGCAACAGGGAAACACCAAAAAACAAGTGGTTCACAAACAAACAGTAACGCACAGCAGTGACTAATCGCGAGCTTAAACTAAGTTACAGGAAGCAGGGAAGCGGCTGTTATAAAATTGAATAAGAATAAATTAATCCTTTTAGGAAACTTACGGAGTCTTGTCCGTGTTTAGAATTCAATGAACTCGATTTGGAGTCCGAGTCCAATGAGTCGGAACTTGCATTCTTTGATAACGAGAAGTCTGAATTCAATAATTCAGAACTGTTGTGTTTATCCATCGTCAAAGATTTTAAATACTGAATACGTAAAGAAAACTATTGAAATCCTAAGAATTTCCCTTTCAAAACATGAAATATTATCAAAATAATGACAGAATTTCCTCCCTCGGAGTTCCACAAACGTCAATTTGATTGAATTGGGTGACAGAATAATGATGTTGTCATGTCGTTAGCAGATTCGGATGTTAGCGGTATTGGATGTGGTATACAGATGAGTTTTGCGAAAATTATTTAAATTCATAATATTCCCTAAAAACAATTGATTTACAAAATCTGACGAATTCTATAAAGTGGAAATCAGAAAAATTTAACACGGTGTTGCAAGCATGTCACATCTGACTTCCCAAATATTTTGTCTATGAATAAAACAGCATTTCCGGTATATCATATGTTTGAATTGTAACAATGTTAGGAAGGAAGGAAGCCTTCTTAAACGCGCGATATTTAATCAATAAAACAATATTGAACAAACAAAACTTTAGTTCCTATGGTTGCAATTTTCATTGTTGAAACTATCGGTTTATCAAGAAATAACACACCTCTTACAAGTTCGGTAAAATTATGTAGAAGTATTTTTCTCGATAATTGAACTATGAAGTTTCCAGAAAGTGTAAAATTCACTACTTATTTAGCTTATAAGCATGCAAAAAATGTAGAACCTAGAAGGAAAATTCAATCGGAAGAATTTGATTGGGATTTAAATATTCCGAAACCACTTGTTTCGATTTGCATTGAGAAATTATCTGAAAATTGGATGGGTTAGTAATTTTATTGTACATTTATAAAAGTTTTATTTGATTTATTTTTACTCAAGGGTTGAAATAACTGAAACTTAAATAATCGGGCTAACCCTGAAATCGCCGAAAAAACCAGCTGTCCGTTCCATTTTTTCTGTGAACATAAACTTGATGCTGATATTCTTATATATTTATTTCTTGTTTTTATATACTTTTACAAACAAGTTTACTTAATCAACCTGGCCCCAACATTAACATGATGATGACGATAACAACGTGTATCTAATAAATAGTTTCACACAAATCCTACTGAACGTATTTACATGAAAACACTTTTTATATTACAGGCTACCCCAAATTAGAACATTTGATTGCTAAAGATCGTGAGCTATTCCTGCAAATCTTGGATACTGATGTCCCACTTCAAATTTTGGTGGATAATATCAAAAGTGATATATTTTGGAAAAGGTGTTACCAATCGAAATTCTCAGATTCACCTCTTTTGGCAGATGATAAAAAATGGATTAATGTTTTTATGGAACGACATTTTGCTGATATTTTAGAAAACTTGAATCCAAGGCAATACGATCCTGAAAAGGTCAGTCGAGAATGCTGATTTACTCATCTTTTCCGTGTCGAGAAGCTGGAGATAACGAGAATGGAAAAAATATGATTTTTTAATTACCAAACCACAGAAGAAGCTTCTCAGATAATCACAAAGATTAACATCGCACATATTTAATTATAATGCTCATTTCAGTTTTTCGCACAACAAAGCATTGGGAAAACTGTATTGCTATTTTGTTTTATTTAGGTGAACACCTTAGTGAAGCTTTGTGGGCCATACATCCAAAAATTGTCAATCCGTAGCCTGATACCGACTGATATTCCAGTACAGAGAATGGCTTCACCAGAACTGGCACATTTAGCGACAAGTCAGCGGCAAAATGGAAATAAACAGCAAGCAAAAGATAACGAAGTAATATCTAGAGGTAAGAAAAAGTGAAATACAATCAATTTTTGTCATGGGCGTAAAAATTTAAGGAGGCTGTTAGGGGGGTCCGGGCCCCGCCCTTAGCATAAGACGAATATAAAAGTAGTGACACAGTCTCGTCTTTTGACGCTAGAAGTTTTTTATACTTTTGGACTTATTTCCAAAAAAAAACAGAGAACTGAGAAACTTTTGGATATTTTTGCACAATGTTAAAGCTGTAGCTTTTATGACTATATTTTTTATTACTATTGCTTCAAATGTCAATAATACCGCATGTGAATACGCACGTTCACCCTTTCAGATCACATATCTCTTCATGCCGCTTTGGGCAGTTTGACCAACTTAGTCGAATTGCATATAACGTATCAACTCCGGTCTATTGGTGTTGAATACCGTACAGACCAATTTCAATTTACAAATAACGATGCTAAAAGTTTGGCCCGTGGGTTGGAAAAATGTGCGCAATTGAAGATCTTAAGGTATTATTCGAATCCTTACCTCTGGTTTTTTTTTATTATTTGTATTATTCTAACTGAGAGTTATGTATTGATTTACTGAGAATTGTATAATTGTTTTCAGGATTACAAGAACTGACATGAATTGTCAACGAGTTAAATACATACTTCGGGGCCTTTCTGAAAACTCAAAATTAGAAGTTCTGGATTTCAGTCATTGCAAAATAGGTGATGATGGTGCTTCGTCGATAGGAAAATTTATCATGAGACGTGACGCTTTACGAATTCTTACATTGGCAGATAACATATTTGGTAATATTTTACATACTAAAATTGTACCGGACAACTTATTATTTTAGATCCCTGCCTGAACGCAATTTCTTAAAAAGATCAATCCAACTCGCATTCGATTTTTTTAATGAAAGTAGTCCAGCTGTAGTAAAACAGAGATATAATACTTAAATCCTTCGATAGGTAGGTATTGTAAGTTTTATGGCTGAATTAAATATTTTTACTTTTCAGGTCCCACCGGCGTCGAAAGCATATCACATGCACTCAATCATTCTGGGTGTGGGGTTCGCACCTTAGATTTAAGACTTAACACTAAACTGGGTTCCGAAGGGATCGCCCATGTCGCTGTATCTATTGCAAGAGGGTGTAATTTAACCAGGTTTCTAGTTTTGATTGCTTTATTTTTTTATTTTATAATTTTAACATTCTAGCCTAAGACACCTTTGCCTAGCAGTGGGACACAATTGCAGGCTAAAAAAAATAACATAATAAAATTATTTGTTTCATAATATTATTTTAAGTGACATACTTTACAGCCTAAATATATCAGGATGTGGAATAACACCTGGTCCTTTACTGAAGCCACCAGCAGGAGTATGGTCAACTACGAGTGCCGAAAATCCTCCAACTTGTGGAGATCTATTAGCACGAGCGATTGGTTTAGTGAAAACTCCTTTACGTTCACTTGACATAAGTGTAAATGATATTGGTTCCGTGCGTATTTTGTTTCATTCTTTTGTTTATAGTTGCAATACCCAAAATTTACCATAGAAATGTGTATCATGTATCGAGTTAACATAAAATAAAGCTTCATCAGAATGTTTACTGATTTTCCATAATTTAATTTTAGCCAAGTGATGATATTCTGTCTAATGCTTTATGTCTAAGCTACATAGTAGATTTAAATTTGAAAAGATCTGGAATGGGACCAATGGCTAAAGCTATAGCAGAATCAGCTGCTGCTGCTCAAAGATTAAGAAGAGAAGCTGAAAAAGGAATAAGATTCAGAAGAAGTGCAGGAAAACTTGTGCAAGCAAGTAGAGTTGCGAAAGGATTGAACATTGGTTAGTGCGATAAACGAGAATAATACCACCTCCAGCCCTATTTGTTCAAAAAAATACGTTATATTTTATTTTCTAGATACGGACCCGCTATTATTGGCTCAGCAGCTGTCAGCCCGACCTTCAATAGTTTCCGTGGCATCAGAAGAAGGAATGCACAGCATTCAAACTCAGCCTTTACCATCTGATTTTGGTTTTATACCAGCATTGAAGGTATGTTACGTAAAAGTACCTATTGTTAACAAACAAGAAAAAAAACCCGTTTCCGAAAAAAAAACAATTATTTCATTTGAAACCACACAAGATAATTATATGAGTTGGGTTGTGTACTAAAATCAAGGCAAAATCAAATCAATAATCATAAATAAACTTCAATATTAATCATTTTATTTACAGAATCTGCTGCCATCTTCACGGGCTTCTTCGATCACAGGCCCACCTACATCACGAAGGTCAAGTGATCACGCTGTCCTGGAACCTGTTAAAGTAGTTATTTCGTCCTTCTTGAAAGCCCATATACGAGATGATCAAGTTTCATCCTTGGTCATACTTTACTATTGCAAGGTGTATTCTAAAGAACAGCAATAGATATTTTATTAAGATGAAGTTCAATAAATCTTTATTTTTGTAGATAACGAGTGCATTACGGAATCAGACTCGTGCTTGAATTAATTTACGTTAAACACACCAGAAGAAAATTTTCTAAAATCTATTATTATGTTTTAGGAAGTTCGGCGAACAGCACTCGTTCGTCGAGGGTCAGACGGATCTTTATTGCAACCACGCAGTGCACACTCGCAAAGACATATTCAAATATTTGTTTCTTAATTTTGACAATACAATTTTTAAACACCTCAGAGTATTATTTTACCTCCATTCGTTGGAAATCCTCATAAGCTGGCAACATATTCCATAGACAATTTGCAAAAAAACACTTCCATTTTTCGGACTTCCGGCCGTCATTCGCTCAGTGCAATGTAGCCAGTCTTTCGAAATGTCATGTCAGTCAGCCATGTTTATTTCTATAGAATGTGTTTTGAAATGGTGGTAGTGATAAAAAACAACATATTAGTGGAAATATTTTCGTAATTTTACTTGTTATCAACTGTAGTGTTTCAGTGAAGCTTCAATGTGTTTTTTTGTGTAAGTGTGGATTCTATTGCCGTGAAAATGAATTGGGGTATTGAGCTTTGGGTAAGTGACTACGACGTTAAAATTCCGTGTCGGTTGTCCAGCAAATTGTAAACTGTATAGCTGCTGTTGTTAGGAGCATACGTACGTAGAACATGTACCGAAACACACCGATGTTTATTAATGTAACGACAGATAGTCACCCATTGCACTTATTTGGTTTTTACGAATATTTGCGAAGATATTCTGAAGTAGAAAGTTTATGATAGTTTGTTGAGTTCGCAAATAAAATTATCATAAATTAAATCATTGCAATGTTATATATTTAGCTGTATTGCGAAATCTAAAGGCTTCTCTTTTATGATGTTCAAATAGTTTGCTAAACTTTCTAAGTGCTCATGACATCCAATACAAAATACATTCGCATGTTTTGCTAAAGTAAGAGGCTATTTGGATTGCTCACTGCACAATTACTACAAAACATATTAGATCAATAAGGTTTTATCTATTCTTTTGTTCAGACATTAATGTACATGAAAATCCTTACCAATGTGAACTAGGATTTTATTTTGAGATCAACTTCCAATAACAACAGAAATAAATTAAACTAAACCAAGTTTCAGAGAAAAACTCAGACTAAAAAATTATTAAATAAAATTGCAATTGCCATACTATGAATTCAATTTCAACAAGATTAAGCTAGAAAGTTCTTTTAAACATGAATGTCAGGATCCTGATGAACTATTTTGCAAAAAGTATTCTATTCAATTTTGTAGTCAGTGAAAATGGCTTACAGACATTTACTTTCACATTTCTAATATTAATGAGGATGTTTTAAGACTAAAATAGAATAATGGAATTCATTAAAAACAGTTTGCAATTTATTTAAACATTAAGAGTGCTTTTTACATTTATTGGGATGACATTGAGTAGGTTTCACATTTGAGTCCCTATGACATTATTTAACTGTATGGCCTTTTAATTATTGTATATTGAATAATAATTAAGTAGTTTTAGGGTGAATTACACAAACTGCTACTTTCCTTAGTTACTGTATTTATTTCTCTATTGTTTATAATTAATTATTGAAACATTTCAATAATTAATTAAAAACAAAGTGATTTAAGCTGATTTGTGATTGAAAATTTGGTGTTTAGAATGTACCAAAATAAAGCCTAATTAAACTAGATTTTGATGAATACTCAACTTCAATTTCTAAAATTATAAATGACAGATAAGAAACAAATTGGCAAGTTAATGTGTCCAAAAATTACAAATGCTCAAAATAATAATCAACTCATTCTCAATGTCTAATTTTTCCCAAGTAATCATCATTAGGGCAATTTATGGTTCATTTTAATTTTCTAACGAATTTGCTTAATTACCTACAGTGATTCATACAGCCAATCATTCATAAAGATACCATAAAATTTTGGGTATGTGGAATAATTAATTATAGGAAAAAATATAGAGGTAAGGACATGATTATGATTCACAGTGTGTCACCAAGTTATTAAACATTCAGTATGTTCAAACCCCTTGAGTTTCAGTGTCACATTATTGAGTTATATTCCATCTTGATAACTGGGTCAGTGTTTGGATGTGACATGTTATCACGTAGTGCCATGCCTCATATTCACAATATATTAATTTGATACTAATCAAATATAAGACCTTCACCTCAGTTTTTATGATTTAGTTTATCAAACATGAATAGTAAGCTACTACATTCATTTCCCCTGTTTCATAGTGGATTTAAAAACTACAAAATCTTCTGCCTGGTTTAAAATATTTAAAATAAATAAAAATATTATAAATGCTACTTACTGATTACTCAAAACGGTAACCAATATCAGAGACTACTCTTCGCTTTTTGTACTTGGGTAGTTTGTTCTCAATCCTTCGAGCAAACAATAGGTGGTGCTTGTAGTTGAAACACTATGTGTCTGCCCAGTATTGTTTGCTAATAAACTTGGCTGAGACTTACAAGGTTCCATGTCATAATATAAAATTTTGCAAAGCATATCCTAAAAAAACATTTCAAGTGTCTTATTGATGTGTGTCATCCACTTACTATTATTGATACAATTTCATTCAACATATTGCCATTGCTATGAACTTGATGAAAGTCCTTGCCAAAGAATTAAGCTCATTAGGCATCATCTAGCTATTTAGAACAGAAAATACAGCTACTTGGATAAATATGTAACTATGTAAGCAGGTATCAAGGTCAAAAATGTAAAAGTTTTTGATTTTAAATTTTTGCCTCATGCCTAACACACGTGGAAAACGCGCCTTTTTTCGACCTAGAATCCTAAACAATTTGCATCCGCGAATCGTTTTGGAATCTCGCTTTAATAGGTCTAGGGTGTTGAGTGGTTTTTTTAATGGCCAAACCGACCGACACTGTTCTGAGTCGCTAATAAATAGCTAAGATTGACATTAGGGTCATCGCACTCTGTACGCGTACAGCAATACTGTGTCGCTGATAGTGTATCTATTTGGATCTATGAGTGTGCGAGAGTGGTCAGTGTTGGCAAGCTGCAAGGCCGGTGGCGGCCCGCATTCCGCTCGACTTGCTGCCTAGTTGTGAAATGGTCCATTCGTTGCACCTACCTATCATTATGTGGATGGACTCTTGATGCAAAAAAAAAGATCAGCTTAACATTTTTTTCACGAACAAAAATACGAAAGTGAGAATTGTATATTTTGGCTACGTATTTTGAAACAGCACAAAGCCGGTCACCTTGCAAGGTTGGTGCTAATTAGGTAGTAACGACTTTAATAATATTCGTTTTAGTAGCTCTTACTTCAGAGAAAGTTTTGTATGTTAAACTTTATGTTTGCTACTTTAATTCCGAGTCGCCAAGCTAAAGATTTGCGAAATGTTTTTGAAACAGTAGTAGAGCATAAAAAAGTGAAATAGCGATAAATTGACATTACTCAGCAGTCAGTAGCCAGTATCATGTACAATTCAATTACAGTGCTGTCCCTGAACTAGTTCGTAAGCGTTTTGTAACGCGACCTGGATAGCGGCCACAGTCAGACAACGAACACAGCACGGTATTAGCCCAGGGCTGTTGGATTGCTTTGAAAGAAAACTGGAGAGATATCTTACCGTTTTCTTCTTCTTGGCACGGCCAGTGTGTCGATTATGTTTTGATTTGATTCCAAAAAAACCAATTCAACGTGCGCTAGACACCCGAAACTCTGCTTAACTAGAATTTGACTCTCGGCTAATGTAATTTGACAACCCTGAAAGACCCTGCTCAACAGACCAGGTTGAATCCCGCACTAAATCAATATTTCAGTTTGTTGTTGCATATTTGCTTAGTTATCCGGTCACGTATTTCTACTCGAATCATACGCTCTCAAGTCCGAAACTTTCGCCTTTCGGATATCTTTACCAATAATGTATGCGTTTTCTTTTAGACTTGTTATGTCATTTACAAAACTAAATATATTTATCAGCTTTCTACGAATAGCTGCAGTTATGAACTTATGATTCTGTCAATGCAGGTAGCTAGTTTGTATGCACTGGCTGTAGTGCCTCTAAAGAGGTCTACCAACTCACCGACGTGTACCATTAGAACGTATTAATGCTAAATGTTATTGCGTATAAATACCGGTACCAGTCAGTATCTATAAGCTAGGTACCAGGCGTCAGCAAGCGTCTAGTTTTACTCAACTATGCACATAAACATGCATTGCTTTGGTGGACTACAAACTCGACGAGTGTTCTTCTCGTTCACCGATTAAATACTGATTAAAAGCCAGACATCAATCAGAATGTTAATAAATATCTACCCTTCGATTTCGAGGTGCTGTACAGTTACTTTGATTACCATTCTGCCATCATCTACGAAGAACTGCCTTCTTTTATGACCGATGATGAAGCGAATCTACATAATTCTAATAGGCACAGTTATTTTTTTGGTAATTGTAGTTTCAAATGTCTTTTTTATTGCGGACGTGCATCTGTACCATTTGATTATTATCTAAAGTACTATGTAGGTTTTAAGCTCAATAGTGAAAATCTCTTTAGTACTTAGATAGTAGATTGTCGAGCAATAATTTGATGTCATTACGTCCTCGGTAAGAATCGTCGCGCTCGATTGGCTTCTATTGACACGTACTCACTAGGGCACTGGGTTGTAATGAGAAACTGAGGCTCAATAAACGTTTAACAGATACCTAGGTTAAATGATTTCATTGAAGGATGTTTGTTAGTTGTTACTGAATCATAACACTGATCTCAGTTCAGGATATCAATCTAAACTTGACTTGATATAAAATTGTCAATCATCCGGAAATCGTTTACAGTTAACAGTTGACTGTGTAGACTTACAAAAACTTCAAATGCCAGACGAATGAGTTATATTATTATTATATTTTATAATATTATTATAATAGTTTATCCGTTGAAAAGGATAAAATACTGTTTTGTCGCAAAATACTGATACGGAAAGTTTTGGTATATATGGTAAAATATTAATATTACCTAATACGCGATAGTGAATCGGTCAAGTAGGACCACATTTAAGCAAACACCTACAAACCTTCCTCAATGAGGGAACATATTTAATGTGATAACAATATAAGTCCACCATGTTAGAACCCAGACTGCCATGATCGCACAAGCAGCAACTTGTAGAAACTTAATAACAATATCAGTATAATTAACAACATTTTCCTCGAAGTAAAAACCCGAAAATTAATTTAAAATTAAACGAGTTTTCGGTTGTGGGCTGGCCAAAACGAAAAAAGGAACCTTACCTATTATGGGTTCCTCGCTGGACGATGATGTCATCACAAGAATGTTCCGTATTGTTTACTACTACATAAATACAAAACGTAGATTGTTTGACGACAAATAATCCAGTGTATTTAGACTACCCACAAGATAACCAATTTTTGGGATATTTATAATTTCAGTTATCTGAAAGAGAGTCCATTGGAGAAACAGTCAACATTGTCATTTTATTAATGTTTTTCTACATACCAGCTCAGTTAAAAATACGAATGTAAAAAAACTCGTCATTCGTAATTTAAGTCAAGCTGGTCTGGTGATTACAAATATGCTTTTATATTTTTATGTCCCTCATAAAAGAACCTAAAATTCTCCAATAATAATGATAGTCGTAAAAAATGCTGAAAGTGAAACCGTTAAACTCCAACCAATTTGTTTGATTCGTTCAAACAGATGAAAACTACTGCCTATAAAGTTTTATAGAAGTCATATTCTCTGTTTTAAAGTCGACTAAAATATTTTTTTAAAATAAATTCTAGGTTGGGTTGCGCCAACTTTAAACGAGGCTTAAAAATGTACCTAAGTTACACTTGTAGGAGGGCGAGCCAGTATAATGGCCCTAAGGTACTTAATTGGATCAGGTTCGAATTACATTTAGGTGTGACCTTTAGAAACACTACCCTCAATAATCTTGATGGCTGCCACACCTGCGCTGTTCTATTTTACTAAGTTCATAGTGACATTTCAAGGCCCTTTGGACGTTTGTTGATGTTAACCAGTAGATTTAGTGAATATCTTGTGTATTTAGTTCTGATCCGTTGAATACATGCTGCCATAACATATTTGCGACGTAGGCGCGCGCACGACTCATTTGGCGAGTGGTAGCAGGTCCAGTCGCAAAGCCAGGCGTAGAACCGGTTCGACCAGAATAAGCAGGACCGCGCCAAATAATGGCTAAGTATAACGTGAATAAAGTCAAGCAAAAAACAATTCTAAAGAGGACGTTATAAGGTTTCATGTAAGTATAACAAAATTATGACAGACCCAACGGACGTCAAGTAGTTTTAGCATCTCGCGAACTGTGTGTTATTTTTGAGATCCCATACGCTTGAATCGAATGTATCCTCCCCTTTGCCAGTTTCTGCGTTGATATGGGTATTCTCCTTTCTTGATAATGCATTGCTTCTTTTAAAACGTAGGACACCCAAAACCGAACCACCATACTGCTAAAAACCTCAGCCTTACAGCCTTCATCCATATAATCGTATAATCTGCACAGGTTATTACCATATATCAATAAAAACCTAGCTTGTTACTTCAAAGATGACGTAATCATTTGAATTGAGCTATTTTAAATTCAAAACCCATAACATATCATTCATTTTATATGGAAACCAACCGGTGTTCATGGGCCGTTATATTCTTCGCGAAAGTTAAAACACATGGAATTTGCACATTACGAGAAAGTGTAACTAAATGTATCGGTTGAGATAATCTTCGATGTCGTGCCGAGCCGGGACGAGAACAGTCAAGCTTTAAGCATCATCCTCAGTCACAAAGTCTGTCATAAATGTCACGACCTTTTCAAGTTGCCATAACACACTTAGACCTTAAATTACATAGCATTGCTTTGTTGTCGATGACGATGAAAAGCAATAAACTTGTGTCGCAACTGAAGAAGTAAAGACTATACTTGACGAATGTATTGAAAGTTTTGTTCATAATCATTACGTAAGGACAACACGCGAAGTCCAAAATGTTCCCACAGAAAGGGAAGTAATATAATAACGTACGAATCAAAGACCAGCTTGTTAGCAAGACCATGAGAAGAACAATGCAAGCCTCGCATGAGGTCTGATAGAGGTGAGACGCTGGAGTAATTAGAAGGCAAGAGCAATTACTTGATCCGGTGCGCGGTCGCTAAATGCGGTTCCGAAACTTTGGTGCACATCACGCAATAAAAAAGTGGATTAGGAAGTGTTTTTAGATTTCACAAAAAACTAAAATATGAATTCTGATAAATGATACTTATTTTGTCCGTAGGCTTAACATAACACTTTTACACGTCAATCTTTTTTGGACATTTTTAAACTAGTTGAGGCCGGTGTTTCCTAGCTGACTACCCTGAGAAGAAACACCAAAACAAACTCAGGTCAAAGTCTCTTTTCAAGTCCATACAATCGTACTGGTCAAATCATATGAGAACCATGTAGGTTAATGTCTGAAGTGGTCTTTTGAGAAAAGTACCACACAGATTTTGACAGCACGGTTGGCGCAGTGGTTGAGCGGTTAACTGCTGCGCTGCGTGTCGCGGGTTCGATTCCCGCACGGAACAATTATTTGTATGGCCTACAGATAGCTGTTCCGGGTCTGGCTGTTTGTGACTTTGTATGTTTGTAAACGCACCCACGATACAGGAGAAATTCCTAGTGTGGGGCGACGTTTTTTTTTTTTTTGAGAGGTCCTGTCCAGACAGTGCAAGCATTTGTCAGTTATCGTGTAGCTCAAACTTAGAACTTCTTAACGATTAATATTATACAATTGGTTACACAATTTCAACTCAGATACCTAAATAAATTCCGATACGTAGCGCGAAAGTTCTGCTTTTCACTAATACGGTTCGTGTTAACATGAATTTATTTATTGTATTGTGTACAGTCTTCGTTCACTTGATGAGTTGAATTGTTTCGTTCTTGTTTTGATTTTAATGTATCGTGAACACTGTCACTCTGAAGGAATCTCTACGTACGTAGTTAGTTACTTTATGACGTATTTCGCCCGTGGCTGTGGTTTTGGTATGATTAATTTAAGCTTGCAGCGCAGAAGTTAACTTTTCTGGGTAACAATGGCACATGTTTTTCCTTAAAAAAATACCAACTGGCCAACTTATAAAACTGCAGGTCACTTCGTTCTGTTTCAACCCCTATAAAACACCTATTGGGCTTTTTTTTCGATAATCCTGTAAAACGTGTGTATTATTTGTTCGTAGCTTTACGATCGAAAGAAAACGAGATACTTGATTTTTTTTCTGCACATACGGATATGACTATTTTTTTTATTATTCTCAAGTTTGAACAACTAAGTACAAGAGTAAAACGTTACGACATTGCTGTTTGATTACCATCTATATCACTTCAAGTTAAGTAATTTTAAACTTCAATAGGAGTCGAGCAAATCAATTTCTCACGCCAATGTTTGAGCAGAATCCGAAGGTCAATGTCTGTTTCACTTTAATGACAATCGAATGATTCTAACCCAATCAATATTGAAATTGAAACGAATAGTCACAACACAGTGTAGTTTATTTTATGTCCTGAGAAGTCTGAGTTTCAGTACCGTAAAATTTTCAAAATTCTGAAAAGATAAGATACCAAGAATTTGGTATTTATGTCCGTAGATGGTAAGGAATTATCCCATTATTTTTATGTTAACGGAATGCCGTTGCGCAGTAAAGAAAAGCAGTTCTTGCAAAACCGTTAGTGACGCATTGCACGGTAAGCTTGAAGCAGGAAGTTTGAAACACGTGAACTAACGAGCTGGGTTAATCGTACTAGTTAATTCTAGCTACTTCGGATTATCTCACAACGTTGCAATCCCGACATCTCGTAAGACAGATCGTGTTGCTTTCCTGCCATCGATGCGCTGCTTATCTTTTGATTCATAAAGTTATGCATTTCAAACTTGATTCAATTGAAGATTAGAATAAGATATCTGCAAATGTTGAAGGAACAACATTTGCAGTTATCCAACATAATGCAGATAGTGCTACAGTCGTATTTGTAGAGCTGTAGCCGCAGAGAGTAGGCGGACATAATAAAAGCGTTTCAAAAAGTGGATACAAATTATGTTTGTCGGTTGTAAGTAAAATAGAAATAGGCTCAACGGGCATGTGTGTGTCAGTGTGGTTCGTAATCGTACAGGATTTCTCCGCTTGGCACGTGCTGGTGAACGCACGCTCCGGACCGCTGCCGCACCTTTCGTCAATAAGAGTTTCATCTGCCACAACGAGCTTCTGTTTACATGTGGCAACTGTTTCTACGTTCAAGTTCGAGGTTATTCACTTGCAGGTGCCGTGACCAACGAGCTGTTGTTATTCATTCGATAAAAACAATAAACGTATTCCATTTTATATTCGTAGTTCTCATCAAAAAAACTTAAATAACACTGAAGGACGTATGCGATCACTAAGAAAAACTGCGGAAACGATCTACCCATGTAGAGTTGCAGACTTTAGTTTTCCGCTACCAATTAGAATCTGCATAAACGTGCTAATTAGCGTTTGTTTTTGTTTCAGGCAAATAGGTAATTGTTACGTAATTTAATGCACGTTACCCCTTAACAGGTAACGATTCACTTAAACCGTCACTGGCGTAATTAACTAGTTATCAATGTCGATCAACGTTGATAGGCAGATATTTATTTGATACGCGTTGCATTACATGACTATTGTAATTTAATGTTTTGTTCAGGTACTTTTGTCCAGTTTGATAAAATTATATGATAACATTTTATTACACTACATTATCAGTTGTTACATTCGATAACTTATTATATTAGTCATCTATCTTTTGTTTGATCAGTTTTCATTCAGAAATCTTAATTTTCAAGATCACAGTCAAACGAACTGCTATAAAGTTCGTTATCGATCGTAACTGGATGCGAAGGGCCCGTCCTGCGCCCATTACTGGTGTTTACATAGCCATTAGCCTCTGGCATTAGATCGATTTCCTGTTGCTTCAATTCAGCCGGCACACCACTGTATAGGGAAGAACATTATGATGATTGCATGAACTCGAGTTCAAGCGACGGAACGACCCGAATAATAAACAATAAACATCTTTAATCTCCTATCAGTCAAACTGTTTAGTATCACCGCATGTTTAAAACTAAATATAGCACGTCCATGGAAACGATCGACAGTTCAACATTTATTATTTCATTGATCGTGAGAATCTTCATTAGATAAACCACATTTTGTTTGATTAGATAAAAAGTTATCTGATAAATCGGCAACGTGGCTTTGTACTTAGTTTTTGTTGATTATGTGGTATTAGCTCATCACACGTTGATGTGGCTGCTATTTCGCTCGAGTATTTCTCCATATTTACGATGCTGCAAAAGGTTAAAGATAGACGACCGGTTTGCCGTTGTCTGCTTGGTGCAGTCGTTGAACATCAAACGCATCGATATTGATTTCACTTGTATTTATTCAATCTCGTGAGTCAACGTTTGTAATTGTAACTATCGTGTTTTGTTCATATGCTCTCGTCAGTCTAATTTGCATACTTCCTGATGCTTAGCAAATAGGTCATGATATGTACTGGTCATAACAGAATATTCCACGGCAGCAAGGCCACGTACTACATACAGCCTGTACGTGTACAAGTATGATAGTTGTGGCAGTTCATTCTTATTCGTATTCGCAACACCGGCTGCTATAAAGATATTATCGTTATAACGAATGCCTTTGAGTGCGTCGATCTTTTCCAGCGTCATGTTGCGTACTAGATGTTGTACTCATGTGGCGATGTCTTATGTCCAGATTAAGTTTGGTATTCTGGTTTAATAAAGACAGGAAGAGATGTTTCAGTTGCTGCTTTGACTCTGAAGCTTTGGGTACTTATTCATGTTTCTTTTTTCCATTTGCAAAATTTTGCATAATCAAATCTATACAACTTCTGATATAACAAGCGATGATGTTGAGCGAAAGTGGCGAGGCGTGGTGCGGCGGACCGGACCTCCCTCGCGCAAGTGGGTGATGTGTCGCGCTCCACCTCCACATCTGCCGTCACACCTGACTCGCTTTCCTAGAAATTCACATATTTATGATTGCAAACTCGACCGTGATATCAAACCGAGATTAGCTACTCACCTTAATTTACTAGCCACGCATTGTTAACTGCGAGTTTTCTTGAAAATTGTTTTTAACATTACCTCCTACACAATCGAACTGTACGAATATACTCTTACGTGACGCATGATGTTTCAGTGAAAGGTTCCAGTGCGACTTGAAGACAACTGAGCTGTTGAACATGTCAATAAAATGGGTGTATAGTGTCTCTATAGTGTTAGGTTCATGCATTCACATTCCATAGTGCAGGTGAACGTGGCTTTTAACTTTGTTGTTGTTCCCATCACGCTTACTTGGAAGCCATCCACTCTATAGCGCTTGTTAAACGGTAAAGTGGACTGTATTATATCGTGTAGGTAGTTATCGTACGAGACGGGATCGAGGAAGTGATCTGCAGGATTAATGTTAGATTGCTCAGTGAGTTTGTGATCTTTTGATCTAAAGAATAGTTTGCTTTGGATTTTTTTTTCTACAAAGCATCTGTCAAGTTCCTCGTACATTTTTATAAATTCCAATCAATTGAATTTATAATTAAATATCGTTAAAATTGGATAACAAATTCCTTCTCTACGCCAGTCTGCGAATTCCAAATGGGAATGAGACTGAAAATGATATTTCCATTTTCTTGCAAATGTATGTCATTAGTGGAACGCATCATAGAAAAGTTCCCCTTGCTCTTGTGAACAATGGTCTTATGTGTCGTCGACTATGTGAATTCCCCGTAAGGTTATGATTGCGCGCATTCCGCGTGAGAATTTGCCTTCGCACGATGTTGCCGGCTCAACTCAACGTCTATCCGCGCAGCTGCTTACCAACACTATATATTTTCAAGGTTCAATTGTGAAAGGAATCTACGTCAGATAAGAAGCCGATTTTACTTGATTTTTGGTTTTTCTAGCAGCAGTTGTTTGAAAAATAGCACGGCCATGGTTCTATTATCTTCTTTGTTTACATAGCTTCAATGTATATATCTAGCAGCGTCATATAAACCACTTGTTCCCTACAGACAGGTTGAAAGGATTGAATGCGTCACTTGTTCGTTACATGCTCTCATGTACTGTTTTGTGATTCAACCGTCCGAATGAATGGCTATTGCATCGATCGATGTAGCCATAGAGTACATTGGAAACGTTTACTCATTAAAAGAGTGTTTAATTTTAAACTTTTTTTTGTCAAATGATTCAAACTTCTTGCTGCAACAGAGCTATTTCACGAGAATTAAACGTTTTGAACATATTCCTGTTGAGCATATGATTGTTTTTTGGGATATTTTGTATACTTTTTTATGTTTGCAGTTGTTGCATGACACGTGCTTAAAATGAATGCACCGCGATCGGAAGCCCTTCCCATAACAAGCCACATGTTACACTAGATTCAATACCATATTGTAGATACCGGTGCCTTTTTTTGACACGTAATTCATTTTGATAGGATCACTTCTTTTCGTCTAAAGCATTTCTCGTTTTCGCGATACATTAGAACTCCACCAGTATATTCATGTGTTTATTACGGAGATGTAATGTTTAAAATATATTTTACGCTTTTTAAATTGGTTTGTTTACTCCTCCGGTATCTTTCAGTGGCGAGGGAACCTGCGTGTTACACATTTAGTCCATATTATTGTGAGCAGCGTCCATCGTTTGGGTGAACGCACTCTTGCTCATCGGATTCCTTGTATATTCTTCCGGGTTGATTTCATTTAGTGTGCTTTTTATTTTTATCGCACCCTTCTTCGTTCGTATATAAAATACCGCTGAATTAACTTGGGGATATGAGATTTAAATGTACGAATGCCTTTTTTTTTCATCAAAGCCTCATTGTTTTGTTCCATCACAGCTAATGCGTCTGCTTCAGTAACATGACACAATCATCTTAATGTTTTCTCGTGGGAAGTTTTCAGTAGTATGTACCTACTTACAGACGCAAGCACTTGGTTCAAGAAACAATAAATCACTTATTTGAACCGTCATCAGCTTTGATAGAGGTATTTTAATGAGGCATGCGATGTGTACGACTCTTGCGTTTAATTTTAGCTTCGATTGTTCATTAATCGCTCTATTCTGGCCACTTGAAATGCCGAACGTTTTTGCCAGTTCAGTCATCATAATAATACGGGCGCCGCTGAAACCGAAATAGCTGCTCCGGCGAGTTTTCGGCAAATGCTGACGTCATACGGGGCCATTTGGACAATGTTACAGAACTGTTGTCTTATAGGCACATATAGGTCTCGCATTGGTTCGCCCAACACAACCAAAAGCTTCATAAAATATTTTATGATTTAAACTTAACAACACAAGTATGACCTAAAGATGCAACAATAAATCAGCTGACTTTTTTATTAAGGATATGATGGTTAATTTTCATATTATTATTACAAATGGTAAGTGTTGTCAGCGTGCACTGACGATCCCTAGCAACATGGTCGGACGATGCCATTACACCTGCTGCGGTTAGCCGACCCCTCTGACCGGTCTCGCGTCCGCTCTACTGTGAAATTATGCACATCTGCTCCATACAACCTTTGTAGTAGTACCTAATTTTCATTTATATGTGGCGTTTTGTACGCAACCTTACGATTGCATACAAATCTCAAGGTACAGCGCAGGCGCATCCATATGTGCAAGTTTTGTAGAAAAAAATCTTATATAAAGATTTAAAATGCTGCATTATTGTATAAACTTTATTGTTTTGGTAACTGCTGAAATTTAAGGCTAATTAACATTGGTCCAATATATTTAATCCAGCACTGGAAACCTGGAATTGGGTCGGTATAATTTATGTTATAATGATCAATATGAATAATTAAATCCAATCCATCAATCAGTTTAAAGAGCTGTATATCGATAATCCAGCAGCACCGGATCGAAACTAGCGGCTTCTGAATTCAATACAATGTAATGCTTAATAAGTAAAGACCAATATTTTAAGGATACTCGCCATTGATTTCTTAACTGCGCTTTATTTTTTTTAAGGATGGTAAATTCCGCTCTGGGTGGAGCGAAGGGCGTGTCACACTCTTACCGACTAAAACCCATCCGTGTTCCTTCTAAAGCCCTTTGCGTTCCAGGGCCGCGGTGACTCTTTCGAAAAAAATCCGCAACCCTGGTTCTTAACTGTGCTGGCGCCAAGAGTTTTAATTAGTACATAAGTGAATTACGTCATTTAGTTGTATTGTTGTAAACATAAAAATGCGTATTGTTGGAAACTGAAGCCGTGGTTGATCGACCGGCCGGTGGGGTAAATACGTTAGTGTAATTGCACTTCTCACATTGAAACGTCAAGAACAGTGGGCTCTTGTGGTCGACCGGCTGGCTGGCGCCTCTCTGACGCACACCCGTATCCACTACAACAGACGGCACATATTCCTTAGACCATGAATGGTTGGCTCCTTGCTCTATCACAGTCTCAAGACCTTATTATAACGACAGCAAACGAAACGACAAGCAGCCCATACAATATGTTAAGTGGAATAAACATATATGTTTATTCTTTATGTTCTTGAAATCACCTCGGGTGCTTACGTTTACTTTCCAACAATGCGCTTGCATTTTTCCACGAGAAAGCGGAAACGCGCGTGTCTCAACAATGGCTCGAGACTCGTGCTGAACCACATTCTATGCCCGTACTGTATATTATTCCAAGAACTACAGATAACTTACTAGAAATGACGAAGGGGCTCGTTTCGGGAACGTTGTTATTGACACAACGGAGAATTCTAAACAAACTAACGTAAAGGACCGAACTATTACGAATCCTGGTACTGTTTAGCTAACCATTCAAGTGGTTGGAATTTACCCAAATGATTGTCGGAATGTAAATATAAGAGCCCTAGCGACAAGTGTTCTCCAAAATAATCGATTCCCTACGCATTTCGATTTCGTTCAAGTTCGCATTCTCCCTTAAACGAAGGGTACAAAATCTTAGGGCTACTAATCCAATAACACATCCCTCTTGTAGGGGCAATCGTGTTGCCGTTTACATATTTACGATACTTTCTATTCTAAAGCTACCTTAATTCTACAATCTTCCCACACTGAATGAATGATAGTACTGTTATCATCAGCCAGCCAATTACAAAAGTTTAAAAAACCAAATAGTTTTCGAAATCGAATCTTGATTATTAGAATTTTGGCATCAGAATAATAATTTCCAAGTTGGTTCTTATTTATGGCCCATGTGGTTGGCACTCCTCAATTTGGATGCCGGCATTTTTCTCAGGATTATTTAGAAAGTTCACAAAAGACTACGGAACTCATGGTGTTATTGGAAAATGTTCTTTTAGCATCCTAAATCATCCGGGATAATGGCTAGTACCTGCCGCATACACCACCATTTTGTTTATCCTAAAATAAAATGTCACCAACTATAATGTTCGCCCTATTGTTATGTGCGGAGAATAAACTTAATAGCAGGAAACAAGCCCTTTGTGTTTCAACAATGAGCAATAGAATGACAAAAACTTTTAGTATCCAGGCCTGCACAATGCACCCGCGGGCTGTCTTCGTCCGCCTTCCCACGTACTTTTCTACTGGAACTGGAAGGATCGTAGCTGCAAACGTGTAATCATCTACTAAAAAAATGAAAATTATTCCTTAGGTTATTTTTCCTTAGGCGAGAAGAAAGGACTAATGAGAGGATAATTGCCGTTTTGTACCACTTTCGTGCTGCACGATTTTTGGCTCTCTAAACTTAGGTTATAATCTTTCCACTGAAATGTAAGACGTAATATTTCAAAAAGATGCAGTTGAACAGATTGCTAGAATTGGATGTCACAGACAGGATGATTTTGCGGCTACGACAGAGTTCCTCGGCCGACGAGAAACATTTTCAATCGTTTTTTGCTTGGTCTGGCGCAACTGCAATTGACTAACTTTTCTCGCCTGTGGTTGGACTATAAAACTGCAGACAAGGATTATTTTTAAACTGTGAGCTTCGTTCATTAAATAGTTTAAGCCTCTATTGTAGACATGAATTTAAAAACCGTCTATGAACTTTCAGAGTACGTGAACTACTGTTACTGTTTTACTATTTGGGTATTATTTTTACACGTGGTAAAGAGTAAAATTAATTTTGTAAGAGGTAGGATATTCAAAGCCTTGGCTTATCTAGTGTTGAATTCATTGGAAAAAGGATCATCAAATGATGATAACGGTCAATATTGATGCTTTTGAAGAAACCATTTGTTCTCTCGGTTCGATCATTAATAATGTTTGAAAATCTGGCAACCCAACTTGTAATATGGTATTGATTTTGTAACAAATCGATTGCTCCTTATGTAATGTACGGCTGTGTTTGGCACAGTTTTGGTCCAAGTCGTTGCACCTGAGCACCTCGCAGATCTCGTGTGCGACTTTCACAACTTAACTGTTTTGTTATGAAGTCCTTGTCCGTGCATGCACCGTGAACGATTTACTAATAAACGTTAATTCTCGTTTTTTCCATATTTAGTTCTTATAGCTGATGCTGTATTACTACTTATTAAGTTGGTGCAGTGCTGTGTGAAAATATGAAATTTTTGTATCATCGTTATTAATGAGAAACGGTGTCCTCGAGTTACTTTCTACCGGCGCGAGAGTTGCTTTCCACCACTTTTACCATCAAAGCTGGCTCCCTTACACGCATGGTCAACATTCACATAAGTTTCTGGTTCAAAATGTTCTTCAGCCACAGTGTTATTCTTCACCTTACTACAACGAATGCTTAAAGTGACTGAAAGTTAAATCTACTTAGCTGAAACTTTAAGCCAATAACTGAAACATTTCTATGTTTAGCAACATAAGTTATTGAATTGAAAGGTGTAAAACTAATAAAATAAATGACCCATGTATAATATATTCCAATTACATCATTCTCAACTTTTCCTTAAGGCTGTACTGGATTTTGATGGCAAATTCATTTTCTTGGTGCATTGCATAAACGTGTAGACAACAAAAGTAGTGTAGAAAGTACCAAAAGTTACGACCATAAAAGATCGTACGTGCTCGTTGGATTTGAATTAAATAATGAAGGTGCTGGCTGGCTCGTGATGATGGCACGTTTTGTTTAGTCTTTTGCAAAGTTTAACATTAAAAGTCGTGGTTTTTTTTTCGAAACAAGTATCGATTTATATTTAATAAATAAATATTTTTGAATTTTCGTACAATACTCCATTAGTTCTTAGTTTCTTACTCATGTTACGAGAACCATTCTAAACAGTTTGTACATGATATTTTGTTTATGTCTGTGTTTATGTTTGAAGTGGTGAAATATCTACTTTCAAATTGAATATGTTGTAGGGTAATTTACTTGTGTAGGTATTTGCGAACCTTAACCTAAATGAGTGATGAAATGTATTGGAAATCGGAAATTAGATGGTAGGAGAGGTTTGTATGATTTTATGATTAGACTCCATCCATGGGCGTGCAGTTGACTACAGTAAGGGTAGGGCAGCCCAAACATAACTCCCAAAAAAAAAAAAACTCACCACATTATTCAGGGTTGAAATCACGATACTGACGATGCTAATTTTCATCCAATTAAAGTGGACGAAAATTTTTTTTGGACATTATGTATGCTGGTCCACCCTTACTGTAGCCTACTGCACGCGCATGACTCCATCTACTGCTAAACCTGGTTTCTCCATTGAAAGGGACAACTGTTTCTTTGTTAGGTGTATTCCGATGTTGTGCAAGTTAATTTATATTTTGTTAGTGAAGATGAAAGTGAAATTGTTACGTACGCGTTGAAGTATTTTGGGACGTGGCTTGCATTTATTTATGGAGAATATACCTTCATAAAAAGAAAGTTCTGCACATAAGTTATGTTTAATGCATAAACCCGCAAATACCGACCAAAGATTTACACGTTTCTTGCCTTACGATTCAGTCTAATTCATTACAATCTTATTAAAAGTGTACAGTATTAATATAATGCGTTGCCTCGCATTTTTTGCTTATCAGAGAGTAAAAATAAATAAATAGAATGGAGATCTTCCGTAACCTACATTGATAACGCCGGAAATCGGACGAAAGTTTGAGATAACGTTTCTTTATTTAGTAGAAATAATAAGACGACGACTACGCAGAGTAATATTCTACGAATATTTCTAAGGTAAAAAGCTCCAAACTTCATATTGAGCAAAAGTAAAGTGCCACGTACTATTTTGGTATCAATTTATATTTATTTGTGTCTGAGCGACTGTCTGGCCCAAGGCGAATGGTCGGGGGCCTCGGGGGCGCGACATTGAGTCACGCAGGGTGACGCAGGCGGGGTGCGCGCCCTGACACCCCATGACGTCATCAATCGTGACTCACACCACCAATATAGGATTCGACCTCGCTTGGACTGAAGTACCGAACCAAGTTTAGACTGCAAATGAAATGTGCGCTCTGAAAGGAAGTCGTCAAGTTTTATTGTAATTTCACCCTTTCTGAGTTTATTCTGTTGACGATGACGGCTAGCAATTTTATGAATGAAGCGGCATACTTTTCGTCTCTTTTTATCATTTGATGGCCTCTTGAAATGTCAGATTATCGTATCAATTTGAGATCATGGTCGTAAACTTCTCCAAAATTGATTCTCATAACTTTCTAAAAACCTTCATCGTTAAATTATTGATTTGATGAGTTTGAGTGAGTGATTTGCGTGTTGGTTTCTTCAAAGTTCATTGTAGGTAATTAAGTATAAATTAAAAACCGCAGTCTTTAGCGTAAGTCAGGCAGAAGCATGCCTCATATTTGTTATAGTTTTAAGCAAACTATGTCATCGGCCATTCAGACTCAACACATTTATAAATTAGTTTTTGAACATCATTGCGATAAAATAACGATCAGTATGTAGGTTGACTTGTAATCTAAAAGTGAACTGTGTATAGTTAGAGGTTTATGAACTCTTATGGATGTAAACGTTCAGTTCGGCTTAGTGAATGTTATTAGGTAGCAGGCCATGAAGATAAATGACCAGAACGTATTAAATATTTTACATATAAACCACCGAAATTAATGTTACAACATTATGACGTATTTGTTTACGTTTTCAATCTTGATTGATTATACTAAAGCCGAAGTGAGAACTGGTATTGGAAAGTGTAAGTAGGTAGGTTCGGTTGGCATTTGTCGTATTATGGATATAAATTATGTCACCTGTAGTAGGTCGTTACGCAAGTCTACTTCAATTGCATAAAGTAAGAGCAGAGCCTGTATGCCTTGGGTGTATCAAAGGGCGCGGTTTCCTTATGTAACTGAGGGGCTCCATTTTTTATTCATTTTTTTAATTTGACACGTGCCTTCTCTATGTCTAATGGCTTTAGCGGTGGTAACGATTGACATCGATAAATTAGGGTGACTAACATATCAACGCATAGCCGAAACTACTTTGTCTAGGAACATGAAATACCTTTTATGATGTAGGTGATCACTGAGAAGGGATTTTTGGAAATTTAACTAAATTTGGGGTGAAAAGGGAGAAATTGTACTAAATCTGCGTAGACGAAGTCGCGGGCGAAGTACTAGAGACATAATAGAGTATCGATAGCCGTGCTATTATGTAATAGAGCCTGGTGGCCCTATTATGACGCGCTAAGACCATCCAATTCTGAAGATGTAAAAGGGATAGTGCTATACGCTATGTATAGCTTCGTCTCTCTCTTGGAGCGGAATCTCGATAATTTTAAAACTTCATAGTAGGGCCCCTGATGACGAAATTGAGCGTTATCAGTAGGAAAATAATCTCTTATTTGGTTTAATATATGGACGCTAGTTTAAAATAGATTGATAGTGTGGGACGGACAACGGACGGCCATGGAGTTAAACCACAAACGTATTATCGTGTCGAGCTGTTTACTTTATGGCGTTCAAAATGTGTACCTTGTTACTAATTATATCATTCGCAATATCGGTAATTTTAATGTGCGGTCAATTGTACTTTCCTCATCGGAGTATGTATAATTATGGAAAAACAAATTACGAAACGCACCTAGCAATGCCTATGACAATCCACTGCTGGATATAAGATTCATTTAACACTTTCAGTGCCCAGAACTCAACATATGGGTCGTCGTCGTCGTCGTTATATGTAGCGGCGACTCGTGGGCACACGAACAAATTATTGTTCGACCCATATGCTGAGTTCTGGGCACTGAAAGTGTTAATGTAGTTACTTTCTTATGATTTCATCGTTCAGGACGGGATCAATAATATTAAAAGTATGCCAAGAAAATTTTGTTCAGCCAATCAATCAATGGAAAGACGGAACAGAAAAGCAACAAACACGGAATCCACATTCTTAATTTCCAATAATGATTAAAACGAAATAATTCAGGAATCATGCGAAATTAGTAGCATAGCATAACCAATCAAGTGATTCATTAAATTATAAATAAATTTATCTGATTTCATTTGTATTATCCTACTTAATAATTATTATAAACGCGAAAGTTTGTAAGTATGGATGGATGGATTGATGGATGTTTGTTACTCTTTCACGCAAAAACTACTGAATGGATTTGAATGAAATTTGGCACAGTGGTAGATTTTAGTCTGGAATAACACATAGGGGATTTATCATTTATCCCGGGAATATGTTCCCTTGGGATAATTTTCGACAATCACGCGGGCGGAGCCGCGGGCGGCAACTAGTATGTTATAATTACGTTTATTAATCTGTATACATCTTATACCTATTCTGTTTTTTTTGCCGGGAGCTCTGTATGTAACACATGTTGTTTAAATATCATTTGATCAGTTGATTTGGAGAGAATCTTAAATATTACAAGATAATTATGTCCCCATACACTATACCTGCATTTTTGAAGAACCAATACTATTTATTTAAAGTTATTTAAAACGGCACAGGTCCAATTACATTATTTACATAGAATTATAAAAAATAAAATAAGCATTCAAATAACATACAATACAAAAATTAAATTCAAAGGTCATACAATTCTTGGATAAAATTGTTAATAATTATTTGAGTAAATGGTTTAATAAATTATTTACATCATAAACGAACATGTAACAGTGGACACTATTGATACTGCAATTAACGTGGCCACCTACTGGGCTAAGTGATTTAAGAAAGTTTCATCGACACATACAGAAATAAGATGAACGTTTTATAAAAGTTTATATTTACATTTAGAATACCGTTTCGATCAATATTTTAAATTTTGTTCGAGATAAGTTTTGCTGTTAATTCATGTGCATTCTAATGTAATGTAACCTAGTTTTAAAATTAAAAAGGCTGTATACTTGATGCCTAGTTCTTATTTCATTGGAATACTTGGTCGTAGTTTTATGGCTGATGATAACTGTTTTATTTTATGAATTAATTTTCAAGTATTTTTATTATTTTTCTTGTATAGTACTTAATTATTCATAAAATTGATGTTTTAGTAATAATTCGTTTGCGTCGTTGTCAAGGACAGTCTATGTTATGTACTGTAGGTGCATACTAGCCCAGTCGTGTTTCTTGGCCATGCTCATATTTGATTGTTTAACAAAGCACATTTAATTTGTTACTAACTTGCTCAAAGACCAAAAAAAAAAAATTCTGTAGTCCCGCGATTTTAAAACATAATTTTGATTGGTCTTGACGCAGACTTCACTTTCGCAAAATTTCATCATCGTGAAAAATTTGGTCACTTTCTTTTAATGTTACTTTTGCAAAACTTAATTTTCACATAATGTGACTTTCGCAAAACGTCATTTTCGCAGACACTTTGCGTTAAGAAGTGACGTTCTACGTCAAGATCTTTTGATTATTTCGGTATTACAGAGGAGGTAGGCATTATACTCTACCTATTCCGATCGCTGGTTTTTATGAATAGCAGAACTAGGTTTTTCCCCTATTCTTTTGACGCAAATAACTCCATATTAAACAGTAATATTATACTATAAATATTGTTGTATAGACATTTCGAATTTGAGTCATGGAAAATAATAGGCAAAATAAATGCAACAATTTTATTAATAAATAAATAATCTTTTGAATATCAAGTTCAAGCATTTATTAATGCGGTGAATCCAATAAAATAACTGTGGCGTTGACGATTGGGAAAAACCTACTGATTGAATTGTCATTATACATAAAGAATCAGCTCTTCGAGATCATTTTAAAAATCTGCAACTTTTTCAAACTACATTGGGTTTGTAGAATGTGTACATTTATTGTTAATTCCATAAACTGCACATAATCTTATCTAGTCGTGCGGGCATTGTTGTCTGATTAACAAACGATGAGTAATGAGTGCTAATCAGCAAAGGACAGGGCCAGGGCGTTCCTCCACTGTGACTCATCGGCGGACGGGCGTTCGATCAAACAAATCTGTTTCGCCGACCCAGACTGTTCCGGCATGACTCCGCCGTCCACACTTTCAATAAATTTTGATGAGTTCGAGACATACAGGAAGTGAATATTGTGCAAAACGCATGAGAAAACTTGCGAGCAGCAACTCCCTGCATCGATGACATACGTGCAGCTACGTATAGTGTGAGCAGTTAGGTCTTCACACGTCTGTCCAACTATAAGATATATAAACGAGATACTCGTATAATCTCGTAAACCATTCGTGATATACGATACACTTGTCGTGGTGTGCGTGACATTGGCATTGAGGTAAGGCGTTCAGATACCTAGAACGCAAGGTCATTTGCCATACCCGTCAACAGTTAATTATATTGTTAACTTTACCAATATTTCTATCGACAATAGCCAAATAGCTTGATTAATTTGAAATAATTAAATTCATTTAGAGAAATTGTTATAGCCGGTTTTCGCAAAGTAGTTCCGAACCAGGCCGTTAGGCTCTCAAAAGTCTAGATGACAAAATCATGTTAGGCAATTAAAATTAATAGATCTGCTAACTCTCCAATATCGTTAAATTATACAGATAGAAAACGATTTATGTAACGATTACGGTCTACATAAGTGTGGCAGACTTTGTTGATGTTGTGTAGCTATGACAATATTTGGTTATCGCGTGAAGAGAGTGCCAATTACCGAGTATTGATGGTGTCGACCGTGCCGCGGTTGTGCATGAACCGGGGACAGGTTCACTGACACACCCGCCCCGGCTGCCAAATATGACATACATTGTGTTGGATGGGAATTAGACACAATTACTGTAAAGCTATAAAAAAGAGCCAAGACCTTATCCCTTCGACTGTAAAATAAAAACATGCAAATGAGTTGAGGAGACGGGTTAAAAATAGAAGACCCGTTTCAGGACTTCTATCTTATAGATTATTCCTTTTACATAGTAAGTATGTGTAGTTGAAAGTCGATGAAGGCATTCGTTTAGAACAATATTCGTTTACTAGGATAGATCCTTTGTTTTTATGTTGTCTTATTGTCGCATTAATTATGTGTACTAATAATGACGTCCAATATCATTAACATGTTACTACTCATGTATATAAGGCAAATGTCACGTATCGGCTGTCAAATATGAATTTGAATCGTAGTAATTAGCCAAGGTAGCCGGCAAAACACGTGTCGGTAACCGCGCTGAGTGTGCTTCGCATACTGATGACTGCGATCATGGTGAACATTGCGTATGCGCATTCCTTTGCCCCTCGACGCCGCCCACCAACCGTCTTTTTGAACCACACTCGTTTGTAGGACCACAGACCACACGGCCATCCAACGCATGATAATTTGCCACTTGATTGTATCTGGTTCACGCGTTTCTAAGATTGAAAAGACTCAGCGACCCTGTTTTGACATAAGAATTGCTTTTAGGTTTAGTTCATTAATTAAGAGATCAAGAGACATGGCTAATTCATTTTGTTTTTAAGTGCCGTTTTCTGCGACAAACTTGTATCTCAGTTTTTTTTAATGCGCATTGCACACACATGCACTGCGCCACCCAATACCTCCAATTAAGTAAATTACTACAGTCATAATTCTTAATTTAATTGTATAAGGTGCGGAGTATGTTTCGCACTAAAACATACGTCAAACGTATCTCAGTTATCACAAATCAGGTTCTCCCACGTCCAGTCGAGCCGCTCTCGCACTGGTGGCGTGCGGACTTGTGGTCTTGTGCGATGTCGCTCCAGCATCAGGGTTAACGAACCGACCCACCACACAACATATAACCATTGTATTTTTTTGCATGACCATTATAGTACCTACGACAGTGACATACATTCATTTCCTAACTGTAAAGAGACATTGGTAATTTATTATTGATAAAACACACAATCATTTTCACTCAATAGCAGTCAAGTACCTCATTCTGCATGTCAAATTCAAAAGTATCAGTGATATCTTTTTAATTTGCCACGGAGCTCGTGGCCAATGATCGCCTATTCATATTTGACGTTTAATTTGGTAAAACGCTAATGACAGGCTTTTCAACGCAACGGTATATTCCATGGTCTGTATAGACCGCATATTATCGTAAGAAACACCTTTGTCTACGCTCTGCCATGATACTTGAGTCTCACTGTCTCAGACATATAGTTAGATGCCGTTACTTATACATAGAGATAAGAATGGCAATTTTAAATTTGAAAATTGATGAATAAAGATTAAGAATTGAAGTCGAAAATTTCGCTAGCATCGATAATTCACTACTAACTAATAAAAAATGCTGTGTGGGTGTGTTTCGCAAACCTCAAGTTTGCAATAGTTTACTGCCCACATAAATATCTCCAGTGGTCAAATGCAAATACTGAATACTAATTGTACTATAAACTCTCTAAGCAAATTCTAGTCCTCTAGAAATTGGCACAAATCTAGAAAAACAAGCTGCCGCCGACATTTTTAGTCCGAATGAACATCAAGATAAACACATTAATTTGTGTCCATTGAGTCTGTTCAAAGCAACGTACAATAGATTCTTTCTCGTCTATTATTTCTTTATTGTCCCACTTCGCTTTTATTAATTCATCAACTATTCAGTCTGACTCTCTCCACACGAGATCGAGATACTTAAGCGTATACAGTTCTCCACTCCAGTGTTTTAGAACTTTTTTATATGAATGTTTGCAAGACTCTGTCATGTCTAAAAATATTCTATTCACATTTCATATAATGCGTGCCTACAAACCGCTCATTGCAGCTGAGCAGCGTCGGTACGCATTCAATTAATGCTATTAGACGCCAAATATTATCACGTCCGTTATTTGTTTGAGCGTGTAACACTGGAGCAATATACTTAATATATTATGTTGTTCACGAGTCTTAATGCAATATTAATAAGGTGTCCAGGAATGAGCTTTTAAATTGGAGGTGTTTAAAGTGAGAGCCGTGTCGATGCACTCGGTACGTAGCTGGGGAGTCAAGGGCGACTGGAAGTACAGTCGCGTGCGCATCACAGCACGCGATCACTGTATTCCTGTGCGCCTCATCACCCTCGGTGGGAATGGGAAGGCCTTTAGAAGAAGTAAACCCATTTATGAAATATGTTTAGGAAAAAACAATGGAAAAGAGCACGGCTAAAAGGTTTTAATTATTTCAAATTCAGTAATGAGAATGAATAATATGAATAACCTTAGTCGAACAACATCAGTTATCGGCATTACAGTTTCCCGCTGGATGGCCGGCTATCGCCAACCGTTTCCTCTGACTTTTATAATTATTAGGTATTTCATTGTTTTGCTGTTCACTTTTAAAATAAAACATCATTAGTAAAACTATGACTAAACTATAAGCTTACAATACCGTAATTATAAATATTGTTTCTCTTTGTTCACAGGATCAGTATGATAACTTAGCCGCCCATACACATAAAGGAATTGATTTTTTAGACAAATATGGAAACTTCGTGAAGGAGAGGTGTGCTATTGAATTAGAATATGCAGGAAAACTCAGGTGAAGAAACTCATTAAATTTAACTTTCCGAACTCATTTTTATTATAAAAAGTTGAAAACTAATAATAGCTAGATCAAAAAAACTTTTGCGCGATTTAGATGCAATGCTCCAAGTCTGCGATAATGCGATACTTTTATCATACTGATAATAAAGAAATTATCTAAATTATCTTATAAATAACTATGACTAGCGATTGCGATTATTACGCAAATTTTACAGCGTATTGTTGTGTATACAATAGCAGTTTATAATAACTGTCGTATTCAAACTTGTTTGTGTTTTGCAGGAGGCTTGTCAAAAACTATCAACCAAAAAGAAAAGAAGAAGATGAATACCAGTGAGTATTTGAATTTTATTGAGGTTCGTGCCGGATAGGATATGAATCATGCAGTTCTTTCCAAGAACTCTTATTTACCGACCAGCGTCACAAATACCTGAACTTTTCCTTCGCAAGGACGTTGATTCATCGCTAATCTTGACTTTATAACGCCAACGATAGAAAGAATAGTAAATGAACATGAAATTGTACAAATAGTGTAGCGTGCATGATATACGATGTCATGTTAACCTAAGGCAGTTATCGGCAAACTGAATTTGGCACGCCAATCGTATGGCCAAGCATTTTTACGATTGTACATATATTTGGTGTCGCTTAATTTATGAGGCTGTAATGTTGTTGACTTGATGCACAATATTTTGTGCACTACAGAAACGGGTTTTCCTTCTTGCCGAAATTGGATCAAGAAACTTGCTTAAATAAAACCATTTTCTGAAGACTTCAAACAGTACGCTATGATGAGTCCAGAAAGTCGAGCATGCTAACTTGATGGCCTTGTCTATGGGACATTCAACCACAAATCATTCAAAGCCCTATAAACTCCGTTCGTTTACGGCTTGTAACAATGAGTAACAATCATTAAAATTTCAGATATACGGCGTGTAAAGCATTTAAACATTTACTTCAAGAGTTAAACGATTTCGCGGGCCAACGGGAAGTGGTCGCGGAAAACCTACAATCAAATGTAGTACGAGAGTTGCATCTACTCGCCAAAGAGCTGCGAGAAGAAAGGAAGGTGAGGAAGTCATAAATATTATTTTATGAATAAATAAGCTTTAGCAGGTCATTTACCAGTTAGTTCTGTAAATGTCAATGAACATTCTCCATGGCCTAGTTCTCGCAAGCGCAACTGCTGCCCGCAAGGAGCCCTGAGCTTTATCCTCAGGTCTGGCAAATAACACTTCGCCGGGTTTAGCTACTAGAGTGAATTTTCAGGACAGCCTGCAGTCTGGATTTGTATCCCCATTAACTGAGAACTAAACATCTGGTGAACATTCTAAATGTCAGGGCAAACAGGCGTGTTTCCATGAATTGGCACAACATGAAATATATCAAAGTATCCCACATAAGTCGAACAGAAATTGTGCATTAATAATAATACTTACCTAATGTTTATTAAGGAAAAATATAACTAACACGTATGGCAATTGGTAGGATGATAAAAACTGCAGCGACTTGATACAAAAACCACATGTTTGTTTTTATTCGGGATATGTCAACGGAAATAGTCACGTAGACATCTGTGTCTATGCCGTAATTATCACCTGATGTTATCACCGTTTAGAGGTTCTATTTCTTCAAATAAACTTGAGTTTTAATGCAGTTTGTTGAAGGTCAAGCTTAAAAAACCTCAATTTTTATTTCAAAAGCGTTTCGTTGAACTGAACATACTTCTGAGACGCCACAATACATTATGGCGTAGCCGGTACCTTAACGCAGGGCTTCCAAAAATAAACATGACTACATCGAGCCGCTCATAATTCAAAATCGAATCTTGATATTTAAATAACTCTGATCTTGATTGTCTTCCTTGAAAGTGTTTTGTTGTTTTCTTAATTATCCAACTTTGTGTTTAATTACAGCAACATTTAAACGAAGGTGCAAAACAAATGGGAGTGTTGAACTCATCGATAGGTTCTCTGGAGCGCGCGCGGAGATCGTACGAGCGAGCGGCCAGGGAATCGGAGCGAGCTCTAGAGACCTTCCAAAAGGCAGACGCCGACCTTAATCTGAGGTGATTATCTAATACACTACTCCACGACTCCACCGATAATACTGACTTGACCCAGAAATTGTACAGCTGATTAAACAGTGCGTAAAGTGTACAGCGAATTGTAAACGCCGTGGTAATCGAATTTTAATGCTGTGTTATTTCAATGTTAACTTTGATTTCGTTGGTAACCGAATTAGTTCTGCGGTTCTCATATTTTTTTTCAGTTTTTTCCTAACACTGTCTCAGTCTAACTGAATATAACTTACTTATTGGCGTGTGCGTAAGCTGCCAGCAAGATAATATATTCTTGACCTCATAAACAATGACGTGTTGGCATAGGTTCAATACTTAATGCAGTACAATGGCAAGGGTAAACCGTATGGGGTTGAGGATGCCAGAGTCTGAAGTATTCATGTAATTTTTCCTTTTGGCTTCTGAATAAATAACATGGAATATATTCCAACGCGGCTAACTAATAGCTCCTTAAGATGGTGATTAGCTTGATACACATCCAAATGGAGACCATCATCTTAGACCGCTGCCGGTTACCGTTGCGGTCAGATGGTTAACCTGTAGAACATTATATTTTACTGGCCAAACACGGAAACCTGCACTTTATCGGCCCACTAAACGTCTACTATCTTTAATGGGTCTGTTAATGAACGTAACCATTAAAATTCACCTCGAAGGGTATATTAGTCGTCTTTTACGATACCTGTTGATGAACGAAGGATATACTTCGCTGAAACTACACGGACCATCAATATCAGACCTCACTATTCTTTCACCCTTCGACTAAAATCATTCTCATCATCCTCGTACCCCAATTTGTTTGGGGTAATTGCGTGTCTTCTTCTAAATATCTCTGTTCACCATCAGCTCAACAGAACCATACTTATAATAAAAATATTGATTTGCAGTCGAGCGGAGGTGGAAAAACAGAAAGCGAATATGAAACTTCGGAGTCAAGCGTGCGAAGACGCGAAACAGGAGTACATGGATCAGCTGCGGAAGACAAATGACGCTCAGCGACAGCACTATGAGCAGAGGCTGCCGCACGTCTTCAAACAGTTACAGGTGAGATACAACCTTCTTTTTATTCCTGACTAACGCAAATTATATACACAAACCTCCCCCGTTTATCACTCTTTGTAATAGAGGAAATCATATAAAAATCCGTTGCGTGGTTTCGAAGCAGTAAGCGGGGAAAGACAGAGGTAGACTGCGATGTAGCGGCTTGTTTATTACTATTTAAAGAAGCGAAGGGATTAGCAACAAGCTCGTTCTTGATCTCAAACTTGTCTGATGGTAAGCAATACATGAAGTCTTCAATGGAATGAGCTCAGAAGATTCCTGTTTTCTCTTGTTTCAAAGATTGGGTATATATTGGGGCTGGTAGGGGAACAGACAAACCTTTCTTTCTTCGTCATTACCATCATGTAGTCCAAAGACGTCCACTAATGCACATGACTGATGATCACACACAACAACCGGTCCTGTGCTTTCCGGTATTTTTTCTTGCTGAGGACTCAAATGACTTTACTCACGAATTTTGTATCACATTAACCTGAACAGAAAAAATCGGAGATATCTCAATAATTATTTTTCCGTTGACAACTTTTGAATTAGATACCAGTTTGTCTTATTTCAATTAAGCAAGAATCGCTACATCTTCGTTTTTTCATTGACACATATAACATCGTTTTTATCCAAGAGATACGAGTAAAGTAATCGAAAAATAATAATTTCTTAGTAGACAGTTAGACACGCGTCGGATTACACAGCGCTTTAAAGTTATTTAATGAACAGCCATAATTCACACCTAAAGAGCGCTTTTGAACTTTGGATATCTCACTTTGGTTTCGAGTGACAAATACCGTTGGGACACAATCTGCGCATCTACCGTATATCCTAAAATAATCTTGTAGACACTAACCCGGACGACCACGTAACCAATAAATTACGATGCTAATGATTTACTGTCACGAACGATAATATACCATATTTAAATAATATGCCCAGTTGCTTCACAATTTATCACTTTTTTCTTCCGATATTACAAGAAAATTATTTGTCTCATTTAATTGCATTTGTCAAGAATATTGAATCATAATTCATGACATTTTAACACGTTGATTAATGAAAAACTGTCATGTTGCTTGTAAATTGGTTCGATTACAAGATCTCGGCAGTTTTTATGAGTTTTTCTATGAATTAAGAGTCGTAACTTTCGTCTACATGAGTCATTGTGTGAGTTTGAAGAAATTCAGGAAAATGTTGGGCCCCCAATAGTGCACCCACTTTGTATGGTGCATTCTGGCGGGACGCCAACTAGGTCAAATGGGAGAGACATGCATAAAACACGTCCACTATTTTCGTATCATTTTATACGGAAACATATTTATTCTTTTAACAAGTAATCTTTATGTTTGCAGGACTTAGATGAGAAGAGGATAAAAAATATAAAGAACTTCATGTTAAGTTCAGTGGACGTGGAAAGAAAGGTGTTTCCGATAATCATGCAGTGTCTCGACGGTATGGAGACTGCAGCAAATAGTATTAATGAAAAAGAGGTAAGAACATTTCATATTTGTCAAAGTCAAAGTCAAAACGTTTATTTCAATTAGGCCATTAAACGGCACTTTTGAACGTCATCATTTACAGTTCAGTAAAATAATATTACATTAATAAAATGACTCTACTGTCCATTCGGAAAGGTAGATTCTTATGGAGAAGAACGGACAAAAAACTCCATAGTTACTCTTTTCAAATAATGATTTTACAAAATTTGGTATACGAAAATTAATTTAATATTATGTGAGGACGATGCACCCAGAGTATGCTACTTATAAGAACAAAGTATTACGAGCAGGGGCAAACTTATTCATTTTCTAAAGAAATTTAGGTAAATGGTACTCACATATTTACAAATATTGGAACCATTAATTAAACAGAAAATAAAATCACAAAAAATTTATATTTGATATGAAGACGAGCATTAGATATTTTTTAGAAACCAATTATAAATGCAACATGGTCTATAATTAATCAGGATTAGTTTAAGACTTGTGTCAAATTGTGAAAACAGCACGAAGATTTACTAGATCATATTCCTAGACACGCATACTCCACTTAAGTAAATGAGACAGTGATTCATAGATATTGTTTAATTTGAAACTCGAGTATAACATTCTTCATATTGCGTCGCATTTTGGTATTGATATTCTAATAGCAATTATCTTATACACTTATGTTATACACGTGTTTTGAATATTGTATATTTTGTTTACTGGTCGTAGCCATCTTTCAAGTTTACATAACATTAGAATTGGTGTCACATATTACATTGCTTGTTGATCAACTATACGCTGACTAATAATAGCTTTATGCTTAGGTGTCGTGATGTTCTCATGATCATACATAGTTAACTGTATAATGATTCAAAGAAAATAGTTTATTAGCAGCATATTAAACGTTTTATAAGGATCGTAAAATTAAGAAATGGGTTAGAATAATAGTTACGGCAAATTTTATGGCCTATCGAGATCTTATGGCTTTGAGCGACCTAAAAACTAGTGCCAATTAATTCTTGGCATCTTTTGAATTCTTTACACGAAGTAATGGCTATGTACTTGTATTTACAGGACACAAAATTAGTTATAGACAGGTATAAGTCAGGTTTCGTGCCGCCGGAAGATTTTGCTTTCGAAGCGGCGTCAGGGGCTGACACCACGGACTCGGCCACGACCCACCACCACCCACACAACCACCTCACCGCCGCGCGGGGCACCGTCTCCGGCAACAAGATCAAGAAGAGAGGAGGCCTCCTCTCCATCTTCAGCTCCAATAAGGTGAGAGGAACATATTGATGCTCCACAAGGGCAGATGCTTTGGGTTTCTTTATCATATTTTTGTACCAGTGGATAGATTCAATAGAGGTATCTTGTAGTCGATGGGTCTATATTATTATAGTCAGTGTTTTATGAAGTCAGCATTGTTCCAATAAAGGTTCGCACATTTTTATATCAAGTTGATTCATCTGCCTTTATTGAATAATAATAATGTGCCGCATGTGTGGGATCTAATGCTGGCTTCACAGCGTAGTTAGAATATTATTATTTTATTTTTACAGCTTCTATCTTATCGTACTCAAACATATTGTACGTTAAATTTATTTCGGAAGCAAATTATAAGGTTATGGGGCTGTTTGCTTGAAATTGTATGGGCTTCATATCAGCTTATATTGTCATGAATTTTAAAATAATTATTACGTAATGCATGGTATGGTTCTATATTTCATTTATTATGTTTGTACAATACGATTTGATGTTATATCATTTTTATGTTATTACATATTTATACAGCTGGCGTATAGTCATGAAATGCTTATTATAATCAAATCAATTGAACGAGGAAAACTGAAATGAAAACACAATGACTAAACGCCAGTGAGGTTCTTATTTTTTTATTATTATGTGTAAGTTGGAGGTACTAATTTATTTTTATCTTTCAACCCCTGTTCGATCCCAACCTAACATGGGTACAAATAACAACCAAAAACAATGATTTATTGGCTGTCGGCGTTGGTGCCATGTCATGTGGAAAAAGTAAGTTGCCCCGCGGTAGTGGGGATGTAAGTCATAAGCATGAGTCACTAGCTTCTGTTACTGTTGATAAACAACAAGCAATTATGAATAACACCGTCTTAAACAAGGTTTCATACAATACTTTACTTTCTTTTATTTTTCAATTTATAAACGTTATTTTATGATTCAAGAGGTGTGCGGTCTTTCATTAGAATTCATATTTCTGTCTTGTCACAGTGATCAGTTTTTACTTTAACTGTACGGGAATTACTGTCTTAAGACGTAAAGTTACACAGCATGACTTGATACTTTATTTGAAAATGAAGTTTCGGGATTTTATTTGTTGTTGTAAGGGCGCTATCCCACTGGCGTTTTGGCAAACGTTACGAGGCTCGCGACGTCGGAGATTCACCAACGCTCGTAAAACGCCAGTGAGATAGCGGCCTAAGAGCGGACTTTAGTGCAGTATTTTGACCATACTAGAGTTATTATCGATCCACTGCGACCAAGTTCATAAAATAACGTTGACATACAAAACTTTACGACACCCAATCCACTATCAAGCAAACACTTTTTACGTTGCGTGGTCTACATACACCTACATCAGTGGTTCCCAACCTATTTTAAATCTGGGACCACTTTGATATCTTTGTTGTTAACTGGGCCCAGAACTCCATAAGATGATTTTACTGTGTATGATAAGATTACATAAATAAACTTAATCATAAATTCAAAACTTGTAGTTTTAAATCAAAAGTATCGACAACAAGCATTGTCTTAAATAAATACACTGATTTCGTTATAGAAAATTAAAATCATTTTGCATAAATGTTGTTATAGAGTCAAGAGAAGACTCATCTCAAATAAAAAAAGTAAAAAAACCTAGAGTTAAGCTCTTGCGGACCACCAGCGGTCCTCGGACCACAGGTTGGGAACCTACATACTGTCGCTTGTTTCGGCCGGTCGGTCGGGTGTGTTCCACTCCACCCCATGCTAATATTGTTTGTTTGCCTCCCCCGTCCCGCGCGCGCCGCTAACGCTTCCTCCAGAAGATTGTCGAGGCCTGCAACTCGATCAAGGTCAGTCCCGTGTGACTCGTGTGGCGTGCTGCATTCGGTCATGTGACCCGAGACTGTTTATTGGTTTAGTAATGTCTGTTGTGACATCGGTAATGTTTGTTTTGATTGGACTGTTGTATGATGTGTGTAACTCTTTGAGTGGTAGGTGTAAAGCATGCCAGTGTTTCTGTGAGACCTGTATCATTTTGTCATAGCGGTCCGTATCCGTATGTTAATATGCTGAGGTAGAACTGGCAACACAGGTGAACTATTAGGTACAGTTCTGCCTAATCCTTTTGGGGGATACAGGTGTGATGTTATACAATGTGGAGACATCGATTCGACAATAAATTTAAACACTGGCAATACCGGTTCATAAGAATATTTTAAAACATATAAACTTTCCAATTACATAAAACGTCAAAAAAAAAACTCTAAACTAGTCAAGGATAGTGACTACTATTCTGACGAAATATTCCAAGCAGTCTGTTGCAGTTAGTGACATCAAATTGTGATAAAGGCAACATATTCGTATGAACTAGTATTGCCAGTATTTTTTTTTCAGTTTTTTTTATAAGTAAGTTTATTTTTTGGATGTTTAATTTGTGTATTTTATCTATGGGCCTTAGTTGCCTGATAATAGAATTATTATTATTATTATTATTTTGATTTAGTGTCGTATCGTCGTCTCCACCTTGTATGTTAATAAACGCCAGCATTTTCTACGAGCTTTCCGTCGCGTCGTCGCCAAAGAATTTTTCCATTTTAATTACAGCCAGACTAAACGTACATAAATCGCGAATAATACAGTGAATCAATCGTTGTTTGTCAGTTTGCGTGATATTTCTCACAAATTGCTCTCAATGGCACGATGTTGATGAATTTATATAAGAAACGGTGAAATAATGAGTAATGTGATTCTTTCATGAGATGACCAATAAACTTTCTCTTGGACACACAGTCGGTTGGTTTGTATCGCTTGGTTTAACTTACCATGCTTGCACGGCTTCCATTGGTTTCAGCGCACTCGCATTCTGTTTTCATGTTTATATTAATTTGTTTATAGATGTTGTGACTAAGTATTTGTGTAGTTTATATTCCAGTACAAATATGTATGTATTTATAATTTGATTTATAGGTACGTTAATTAAATAAGGTCACTTATGTTTTAGTATTCGATAGCCATTGACCGGATAATGACCATTTACCGGGAGTTGGACAGTTGACTCTTGAAAATCGTGCAGTTGTGTAGTTCTGAACAATAATTTGGAACGAAAAAAAAAAGTGATTTATAAGTGACCGTAGAATAGTAAAGCATGTTTAAAAAAATTTTCAAGTCCAAACACAATGTAAGGATACATTCGCAGAATTTATGTAGATATGATTTCTGAAGTTTTTTGACACAGGGTGGTATTTTAGTGGAGTTAGCAGATTTCGTGGTGTCTGGTTGCATTTTGCACTGTCCGAGGAGTAAAGAGTGAAGATTAAAGTGTTGGTTTGCGTTACAGAATAACATGTCTATGGATGGAAAGGAGGATTATTCAGACTTGCCACCGAACCAGAAGAAAAAGAAACTTCAAGCGAAAGTGGCAGAGTTGAGTAAGCAGGTCAGTACGGTTAATGTTTATTAATTAAGTACGTCATTTTAAATAATTTGTTACTCATGTGATAGCTCAAGGAAAACTATATTTAGATTGTAACAGGACACTGGGGTATAACCGTACGTGGTTGTATCCAGACATTTCTGGTAACAGATTCTCACCAACTTTTGAATTCGAACGTTGTACATCTGGTCGTTCGTCGCATGTCCGCAATGCTACGACGTGATGGCTACAAAAGCCCTAACTTTGATTCATGTTTACTCACAATTTAGCATAATGATAGCTAACATAATTGACCTGTTGGTCGAGTGGTTAGTGACCCTGACTGCTAAACCGGAGGTCGTGGGTTCGATTCCCACCCGGGACAAATCTTTGTGTGATAGGCATGATTATTTGTTCGGTGTCTGGGTGTAATTTGTCTATAATATGTATGTATTTAGTAATGTATAAGTATGTTTATCAGTTGTCTGGTTGCCATAGCACAGGCTCTGCCTAGTTTGGGATCGGATGACCGTGTGTGAGTTGTCCCAAGATATTATTAGATATTATAACTTTGGTTGGCGATATTCAGTCATATCTACTGTCTATAATTTTTGTATAACGCCGCTTTGAAGTAGAGAAATATCATAATAATGTTCTATGATACCGATTTCCAATGCGCCTTCGAAACATTAGTTAGTGTAATATGTTATTTGTAATGTTTTAACTTAGTGCATAGATATAGACAATATAATTATGGTGCTACTTCAGTTTATCATAATATTATGTACTAGTTGAATAATGCGCAGTTGTATGCAAAGCATTTACACAAACAAACGCGTTTGAAATTGATTGATGACACATACTCCGACTCACAGCATTAATGGCAGGTGTACGCTTCAAAAGATAAAACATAACTAAACTGAATCAAAACTGGCGAAATATGGCTGTACTTTAAGTACACTTCTGCCTAAGACTTCGGGGAACAAGCGTGAAGTTATGTGTGATTTTATTTGTAAAATTTAAATACGTGCGAATTATCAATATATACTTATATAAAATTCTTCCGTTAATGACTGACTGACTGAGTGAGTGTTTCATAATTACTTAAGTTCGAACGCATCACGCAACTTATAAAACTGTTTTTGCTGTGTAGCAAAAAATATTCTCTAAACGTTTTTCTCCGTATTTTAGTAAGACTAGCTTTTACCCGCGGGTTCGTACGCGCATATCCCGTTTTTTTCCCGTTCTCGAAGGAATTTCGGGAAATCCTCTCTTAGTGCTCCCCTACACTCTCCAAGGAACCTTCAATTTCAGCTTTCTACGACCAGTAGTTTCGGCTGTGCGTTGACTGTCAGTCACTCAGTCAGTCAGTCAGTAACGGGAAGAGTTTTATATAGGAATATTGATATTGATGATTGATAAATTTAAGTACCAACACATTTATCGCTAGTTTAGTAAAGCTACCTACCAGCATCGTTAATTAAAACTCGTTTCCCTTAGTCGACTGTAATTTATGTTTTCCTTTTAATGCGTTCCTCAACGGACAGAGTTCTACAATGTTTAATATACATACATACACCGCTAGTGCTAAGCATGTAGTACTGGATTCAATTCCAGAGTCCGGCAGTGTTAGTGATATCTACATGGTTTTTTTCTGTGGCAGGCCGGAGTCTGGGTTCCTTCCCGACGAATGGCAATAGCTCGCCTTCTATTACATGGAACTGTGGGATAAACATAACTGGTGAAAAGTACACCTCTGCCTTATTCTTCGGGGTATATGTTTCGCAGTCAACTAGCTTAATCAGCCGTTTCATTAAAAGCCTAGCCTTTTCATTGAACTGCGCTGTTTAATCAGCGCCATAAGTGACATGGGCAAGTCATTAAACGATATTGTTGAACCAAAGATGTCACTTAGGTCGCTGCTAAATCGGCGCAGTTAAATGAAAAGGCTAGGCTTTTAATGAAACGGCTGATTCAGCTAGTTGGCTGCGACACATGTATAGCGTGATATTATGTTACACACGTATACTCACAATTAGTCATCGTGGTTTGAACAAACTTCTTTAGCATACAAATGTTTTTGTCTTATAGATACTAGTATTCCTTGAGACGACCTTCATAGTATGTGATCTCATCAAATGATTCAATATTTTGAGGTCTGTGGCAGAGGTAATTTTTTGCTATAATATTATGTTTAAATCAGTACATCGAATTTACATCAGTTTGATGACACGTTTGTAGATTTCAAATGTACGTTCAGTAGTTTTTGGGAAAATCGCATACATACGAGTTGAAATAGGACTTCGTTCTTAAGGTTCAAAAGTCAAAAAAATCAAAACGTTTATTTCAATTACGCCATTAAACGGCACTTTTGAACGTCATCGTTTACAGTTCAGTAAAAATAATAAAATTACATTAATAAAGTGACTCTACTGTCCATTCGGAAAGGTAGATTCTTATGGAGAAGAACGGACAAGAAACTCCATAGTTACTCTTTTCAAATAATGATTTACAAAATTTGGTATACAAAAATTAATTAAATATTATGTGAGGACGATGCACCCAGAGTATGCTACTTATTAGAACAAAGTATCACCATTTTCCATACCCGAACGGGGTACCTTCGCTGTCCGTCCGTTTCTCTGTCACCGGGCTGTATCTCAAGAACCGTAAAAGGTAGACAGTTGAAATTTTTGTGTGTATTTCGATTGCCGCTATACCAGCAAATAATAAAAATGAAATGAATTAAAAATTAAAGGAGGCTTCCATACAAGAAACATGTTTTTTTCTGCGGAACCCTTCGTGTGAGAGTCCGACTCGCACTTTTCCGGATTTTTAATGTGGTTTAAAATGTTTTCTCCTATACTTTCATGATGTTTTCCGGTTTTCAACTACAATAACTGTATCATGAGCGGTAAATATAATGATTATCTTTGTAGAATTGTTCAAATAGTCGATTTTGTTGCAGGTGGCTCAGGAGCAAGCGGCGATGGAAGGCCTTATGAAGATGAAAGGAGTTTACGAAACGAGCCCCGCGCTCGGAGATCCCATGACTGTAGAAGGTAATTTGAAGATTTTCTTATAATGTGCAGTATTCAGTTCAGGCAGATGTAATTTTTTGCTATATGTTTTAATCAGTACATCGAATATACATCAGTTTGATGACACGTTCGTAGAGTTAAAACGTAGGTACGTCAGTTTTGGAGTCGCATTCATATGGGTTGAAAAAGGACTTCGTTCTTAGGGTTCCGTATCCGAACGGGGTATTTGAATGGGATCTATTGTATATGTCGTAGGATAATTTGATACTTCGAATCTTCGCGAAAATCCTAGGGGTTTTGCGAAAACGCGGATAATTAGACATAGGCGAAAAATTATCAAATCTTACTGGACAAAGTCAGGATTTTTGCGAAAATACTCGTTATTATAGCAATATTGCGAAACGAAACGCTGGCTGTTATGAAATAAGAACGCTGATTGGTCGGTCAGCGCGTTCAATAAGAGATCGTCTCTGATTGGTTGACGTCTTAAATGTCAATCATTTGTTGCCGCACGTTATTAACTCGGAACCAATTAGAAGTCAGCCAGCAAAATTGTAGCCAATCAGTGTTGAGCACATCAAATCTTACTATAGTAACGAGTATTTTCGCAAAAATCCTGACTTTGTCCAGTAAGATTTGATAATTTTTCGCCTATGTCTAATTATCCGCGTTTTCGCAAAACCCCTAGGATTTTCGCGAAGATTCGAAGTATCAAATTATCCTACGACATATACAAAACGATTTTTACATAATATTTCGAGAGATTATAATCTAATACAGATTACAATCTTAGGGATTCTGCAATTTTCCGGTGACACATTGGTTTTTAGTTTTAAACTATTTCATTTAAACTGAGTTGTTAAATAAAAAAAGATAAAAAACACGCATCAAGATTGTTTACTTACCTTTATTTAGCTACCTAAACCTTTTTAGTATAGACAGATTGATTGACTTATCTTTGCAGGTTTTTTTTCACATAGAAGTTATGAATCGCAAATACAGCACTCTAGGTTATTAAGATGAATGCTATGTCGAACTCTTACTTCTTAAAAAGCGTGGTCAAAGTGTTTCCTCTTTTAATTTTTCTTTAAAATAAATAAATTAAGACAGTTTCTCTATTAGATAGGTACCTACAAACAATTTTAGTGAGCAAACGGCTGAGGTTAGGTCAACAGTGAAATCTCAATATAAATACTTAATTAAAACATTTATTGGTTAAATATAGCAATTACCTATACCTCTATTATTATTCTCAATATTGAATTATAATCGGTAGCATTGATGTAGTTTTAACACGCTCGCTCTCTTGTAATTTACTGTAGCCGGAATATGCATTTGAAAATAATTGTTTCGCTATTGTAGCTTCGGCTACGTTATTTATTACAAGTCTTTGTCAACTCTTAAAACCAGAGTACTTGTGTGCATACAAATTAGGCATGTTTTTAAAAAGAATTTGGAGTAATACATATGTTTGTGTTTGATGGCTCATAGTTTGACCACCCAGTACGTAGCAATCTGGAAATCACGTCGTTTTCCCAATTAAAATCCTGAAGGGTCCTGGTATTTTTCTGCTAACATTATAAATTTCTAAAAAAATAAGAACATCCGCCCTGACCCTCCACACTTCATTACTCCGGCAGAGCAAGGCTAATCTCGAAATCTCTTAACCGATTTCGGCCCCAGGTTGGCCGCTGTAGAAACTATCTGAAAAAATGGAGTATTATAGAGCCACGCCAAACACAGTGCCAGTGTGATGCCACTTCGCAGGATATACCCCCCTACTTTACTTTACCTCGAAATATCTCGACAACGTGACACTTTTGGGGTACCATACTACTAACATTTTTTGTTTTTTGTAGTGTCCTCTACCACCCATATTTGAATGTTAGATCTTGCGCCAATACTTTGAAAAAAGGTCAAAATGGCGAAGGGCTATGCCACAATGGTTCTTTCCCCTTTGTAAAGTTAAGTCAATCGTTACGAAAAGAAGAAGGTTTCTTAATATTAATTTTGTTCTCCCAGGACAATTGAATGAGTGCTGTGACAAGTTAAAGAAGCTTCGCGCTCAGTTGAACAAGTTCGAGGAGTTGTTAGCAGAGGCCAACAGCCAGGTCGGAGCGCCGAATCTACACCCCACCGCCAGAACCAACGGACAAGCGCCCACGCAGGCCACCAGGTAATCAAGTGGACTTGTTAACTGAAGTATTGTATAGACGAAAGAAATACAAGTCTTAAGTTGTGATCATTTTAAAAGACACTAGACTGGTAGACGCTGGGTCAAAGCGATTTCCTACTTATTTATTAAAGTCGCTCCAACGCGACTTCTAAGTTTTCGCTACCTGGAATACTTTCAAAAATAAATATATTCTGGCAGAAAAAATGCACAAAAGGAAAACTATTCATGTTAATTAAGTATTAAATAGAAGAAAAAAAAATTTATAACGGCCAGCCTTGTCAGGGACGGATATTACTCCCAGCTACTGTGTCTCTGTGGCCACACCAAAGGCAGAGCACATAATAATATTATCTCGTGCAAAAAATTCACCTGTCTTGCAACAACATTTAGCTTCTTCATTTCTTGTCTAAGCCGTCCACTCCCAGAATATGACTAAGCATATTCCCGTTCCAGCATCGGGTCCAACAGCGAGTCCCTGTCCCGCTCGGCGTCGGAGTCGTCGGTGAGCACGGGCACGGGCACGGCGGGCCCGGGCGCGCGCGCGGCGGGCGGCTCGCCCGAGTCGGGGCTGGGCGGCGAGCTGGCCACGGCGCACCACGACCACGACCACGCCAACGGCGACCACGACCACGACGACAATGACCACGACAATGATCATGAGTCCGACTTTGATTATTATTACTGCGAGCCTGATCTGCAGCCGGTGGGGTATGCCAAGGCGTTGTATGCTTTTGAGGGTGAGTTGAGTTGGGTTTGTTTGTGGTGTTTTTATTTGGACTTAGATATTCAGAAACAAATAAAATATTTATGAAAACAGCCTTTACTGTTAAGATATAAGGTTGTTGTTGAGAGTGTCTTGTTAGGATACAATCAGCCATTAACTAAATCATATTTTTAAAACATGTGCGCCGTTCAAAGTTCACAAAATCTGCCTCTTAAATGCAAACTTTATTGGGGCTCAGTCAGTACAATGCTACTCAGTGTAACATCGCGCCCTCGCTGACACATGAATTTTTCACTGCGCAGATCCTTGCCTCGTGCTCAGAGCGGCCTTTAAATTTGCACCAGGCTAAAGTCAACTAAAATTTAATAACCTTTTTCGTCTTGCAGGAATCGGTAGCGGTTCCACAATGAAGATGGAGTGCGGCGAGCGGCTGCTGGTGCTGGAGACGGACGCGGGCGACGGCTGGACGCGCGTGCGGCGCCAGCACACGCGCGAGGAGGGCTTCGTGCCCACCACCTACATCGCCACCACGCTCGACGCCAACGCGCACTAGCTGGTGATTGTCACTCATTTACTTGTTAGACGCATTCCACTCATACGCACATTTATTATTTTTATTGTGCGTACAGCTTAAAAAGAGTTGAATTGCCAGGTAGGGTAAAGTGTTTTTGGGGTTTTCCATCTGGAATTTTTCATTAGCAATCCGGTTTTGATTTGTGTCGGATGATGGCAATGGGCTCATCCCCAATTTCATTTAACTTTAAACATAACGGACGAAATGTAGGTGTACTATAGGTCTACCTAAGCCTAACCGTTTGGGGAATACTTGAAAGCTAGAGGGATAGAGCTCTTACCATTTCATTCGACGCACATTCACCTCTCATGTGCCTAGTCAAAATGGTAGGAGCTAATGCATCCATATGCACCTTGGTTTTACGTGCGCAGTAGGTTCAAGTTCAGTATACCTACGCTCATGGAATACCTTATCGATGTGATTAGTGGCGATCTTTGATTTAAAAAATGTTAATGGCGTTGTTTGATTTTGAACGAAGTTTGAATGTGATTAAAGTTTGCGAACGTTGGTTGATATTTGTGTTTGTTTCAGAAGCTGCGCCCCCCACGCTCGCTTGCGGCGGCAAGCTGACGGAGGCGCCGCCAGAGGGCGCTGCACCGCGCACGCGCTACCTTCAAATGTTTTGTGGCCTATATAGTAACAAGTATTTTTGCTATAATTTATCGTATCGAAAATGTTCGCATTATTTTTTTATCGTGTTCTTTCTATTCCGATTGTTATCCTGGCGTAGGCCACCATTGAACAAGAACGGAAACATTCCATGATCTTATTTATTGTGTATATTGTTGGTTATATAGAGTACATATTTTCATGTATGAAGTATACCGTAATAGCGTAATGTTAATTGTAATGTGGTGTAACTCATCTTCATTGTGCCAGCTGTTTACGTAATAAGTTTATATTTCGTACTTATGATAGTTGTAATCTTGCTTTTATGTTATTTGCCATTGAGTATTTGAAATTATAGCAAAAATAGATAAAGTGTAGGTGTTATGAAATGTGTAAAATATGTAAACTTAGACTTAACTTCAAATGCTATCGACATATTATAATGATTTTTGTAATATGGATTATTAACATGTAATATGGATTCCTGTGTTAACTATCACACGCGATGTATTGTATAATACTTACTTTAATTGAATTTTATATAGGATAATATCTAATAAAGCTAGCTAAAAGTCACGATTAGCCGATGTTATTTTCTGAATATACGCTGTTTGCGGAAACGTATATGAGCTATGTTATGCAATAACGTGTCAACCCTAAAAAACCTAAACCGGAGAAATCTTAGCTCAAATAAATTTACAGCTACAAAAAATACTCATAAGCTATTCTGATTGTATCCAAAACTTATTAAACAGGTCATTATGTGTTGTAGTGATTGAAACACAGCTTAATAGAGTGAGAGTTATAGGGAAAATAAAAATAAATGAAATAATGATGAATTGTTTATTGCGAAATTACAATCAAGACATTAAGATTTTTGAAACAAACATTTAAGCCCAAATAGTTTATTGCAAAATTTAACCAGAGCATTTTTATGTGCTAAAATGTTTTGCAAACCCTTGACATATTATTGTTAATAATAAAAATAATTAAGAAATGTGGGAGGCCTTTTCCAGCAGTGAAATAAAGCAAGGTAACAAAAAAAATGCAGCAAACAGACTAACATAATTAAAAATTTGAAAAAATCTACAAAATTGAGATCGTTAAGAGATCATTAATTTATCACATCGGTAAATAATCAAAAATAAGAGATCAGTCTTCTCCATCATCTGAGAGCTGTTCAATATCTTCAACATGATATCCATCGATGTCTTCATCAACAGAAACACCTGGAGTATGTTTTAGGAAATCATAAAATGGTTTAGCGTCTGTCGGGATCAGTTTCATTAATTCTTTTAGATCTTTTAATTTTTCTACACTCAAAGACTTTCCGTTTGGCCAGCATGCGGGCAAATTAATATTCTTTAGCACAGGCTTACGGCCTTTCCCTGCCTTCTCAAGGTTTACTATCTGAGCATCTTCTTGTGCAATTTCAGTTTTGACTTTCAAAATATAGGGGAATGGTTTTTCTATCACAATCTCATGCAGTTTCAACCAATTAACTTTGTTTTTAGCACTGTCAACTTTTCTATTTGTTATAGCCTGTTCTAGTGGCCTGACAGAGAGCATATCGGAGGGTATCATTCTCGAAACCTCAAACTTCTTTTTCTTCTTTGACTTCTGAATACTTTCTGCATAATCTTCTAGAGTGTAAAGCCTTTGTTGCGTTTTCAACTGTGATTCTATAACACCAAAATTGGCATCATTTGGTAGGAAGCTATGCCCCGACAAAAGAAACCGCAATGTAATCGATTGTAAAGACGTGTGATGTTGCATGGTATGTATTAACATGAGAACTAGCTTAATACTCCGATTTTGCCCTCCGCAAGAATCCGCCCATAAGATTAGATCTGTTACTGGGGATTTTATGTTATTCAAAATGTACTTTCGCAAGCAGGATCCAACTTCTTGAGTACCCTTTCCACCTTCATTTTCAAGCCATAAGTTAAAAATTGATCGTTTGCTACTTCCTATATAAATCCCTAAATTATACAAATTTAACTGCCGTTTGTAATAAGCTATATTAGTGGGTATTTTTGGAAGTGGATGGGTTTTTTGCATATCAAAAGTAAGTGTTTCTACAGTATCTTTTTCTGACGCCAAATTCAGATCTGTATTCATTTGCTTTCTAAGCTCTGATGCTTTATTAATATGCAAATCTCGTTGCTTTTTAGCTTCTTCAGCTTCTGTGCCTGTTAATGATTTTATATTAGCTGCAAAAGTGTCACAAGTTTTACATGTGTCACTTTTTGGGGCTTTAAATCTGAGGTTAAATTTTTCATAAAATATTTTCTTATATGTTGCAAGACTCGGTAGGTTTTCATTTGTCGGATATTTAGCTTTGAATAAATCGTACATTTTTAATAGGTTGAGTTCAGTATTCAAATAACGACTATCAGTCTTACCTCTACAATAATGGCTAACATATTTGGGAAACGAATCAATATGGCCAACTATTAGATTAATGTCATCTTCATTGATTTTATTTTTGCCACCACTTGCTGTTCCTCTATTGTCTTTGAAATTAGATGATCTATTATTTTTTTGCATCGCTATATCGATTCTACTTTGACAAATACCTAGGGTTTTCAAAAACGTTTTCTTGCATATTTCGGTGTCACAAAGCATATATTTTCGTGAATATATTCTCTTCGAATTTGATGAAGTATACGTCCTAGCTTTATGAGTTTGTGTAACTTTACCACAGATAAAAGCACATCGACCTTCGAATGACCCAAGAGACCAAAATTGGTCAAATACTTGTTTCCGGCTATCAATTGACAAGATCGTTGTGCATTTCTTTGTGCAATCACAATGGTATGTGTTGTCGAATTCTTTTGGTAATACTTCTTTTCCTTTCGCATTAATATACTTTTCGTTTACATTGGCTCTTCGTTTTCGCTCTTTTCTAGGCTGGTCTTCTACTTTTCTCTTTCTTCCGCGCTTGGGTCTACCGATATTATTTCTCTCTAATTGATGCTCATTCTCACAATTTGATTGTGGTTGTTCGATGCAGTTTAAAATGCTTGATTGATTATTATCATTTTCAGTCAGTTGTGTTGCAGACATATCTATACAATCTTGAAAAACGTTATCAGTATTAGAAGTTGAAGCTACTACTTCTATTTCTGCGATAATTTCGTTTCCTTTGTCATCGTAATTATTAAACATATTTGAAAGGCTGTTAGGGACAATATCTAAATCATCCAGATGTATTAACTGAGAAGTATCTATAGATTCTTCTATATTACTTATATTTAAATTATTATAGCTTAAGTCACTCTCAAAATGTTTATAAGTTAACGAACATGAAGCAGTATTATGACGCTTAAGATGTAAATCCTTTTTCAACTGTGCTAAAGTTGTTACCTCTCCACTGTTGGAAGATTCTTCTCCTTCGGATTCTTCTTTGTCGTCGTTTTTATTACATAAATACTCGTCACGAGCCATTGCGACAAGCTTCTGTGCTCTAGAGTTCATGTTAAATACCTGAAAATAATGTATTATTGGCTTTATTTTCATAATATGAAAAGTATTATACGATGCATGGTTGTAGCATATACCTAAAACTATTCATATAAATTTCGCAATAACCTATTAAAAAATTAAATATTTTAATATTTTTATTAATTACTATCATCTGCCTATAACGAGTTTATATAGACATTCTTATATGTTATTTTAACCTTCCCTCATAATAATATCAGATTCTCTTCGGATTAAATTATAGAATAATATAATAAAAGATAAATACACTAAGCGACCGTTAAGCTACGAGTATTAAAGCAATAACCAGTTATAAATTACGCAAATTTAAATTGTCAGATTTTTCGTAATTATCTGGAAATTATTTAATTTAATTCCAATTCCATGGTTCTTTACAATGAGAAAAACTACTTCAGTGCCTTATTGATTGTATTGAACAGGAGAAAACATTAAAAACAAACACTGAAAACTTACCTTGTGTCTTGTTGCATCTAGTAGATACCTAGAAACTCTTGTAAAATAATGAAATTCACACAACCCACAGTTTCATGAATATTACAAAATACTACAAGTACATTATTTTCACTGAAAGCCGCTATAACTAACAGAAACCCAAATTTTAAAGTAATTGTCACAGAAGAAAAGCGCGCGTGTCGTGACAGGTTTGTAATCGATTATTGCAAAATTATTGAAGACTAGTTCCGCAAACTGCAGAAATATTTTTGTGGTAGATGGCGTTTTTATAAATTTAGTACATGTCTCTGCATTTTTCTAAGGATTCAGGAGACTGGCTACAAGAGCTAGATGGCGTTAACTTAAAATTCATATTTTTGTGGGTTAACAGGTTATTGCATAACATGGCTCATATATAGTTCATGTATTTATATTTAGGTGAGATGATGTATGAGAGTGAAGCATACAATTTTTCTACAAATATAAAATTATGCGACAATCACGAACCTCTTTGATTTTTTATGCATAACCCATACAAATGTAAATACATACTACTTCCTACTTATTAATGAATATTAATTAAACCTACTAATATTATAAATGAGAAAGTTTGTAAGAATGTTTGTATGAAAGTATGTTTGTTACTCTTTCGCGTCAGAACGTCTGAACGGATCTTGATGAAATTTGGCACAGAGGTAGATTCTTGTCTGAAATAACACTTCTTTCAACTTTTCATTCCGGGAGTATGTTCCCTTGGGATAATTTTCGACATTAACGCTAGCGAAGTCGCGGGCGGTGTACATACTTAAACACCACACGACTACGATTAAACCGAGGTCACTGGCCTTACTGTGACAAACTTATCTATTGTGTGAAGTTAAGTGGTGTCTGGCGTCTGCACAGTTAATAACTATAGAATTTTAACAAAGAAAAACAAACGCAGGCGTTTGTATGACCCTGGAGACCCTGACATGACATATTTAGTAGAAAAATAATTGCACCAGGCAGGTACATTTATATTCCTCTAGTTAGTAGCTTTCAGTGCAGTAACCTAAAAAAGAAACAGGATATTCTTGGAAATCACTGATGGTGACAATATGTCTCATCAGCAACACGAAGAGACTATAGCGTATAAGTCTGTCTACTACAGGGAACCTGAAATAACAATTAAAAAACTAACCAATCTACCCAGAGCACACCAATTTGAGTCCATACAATCGCTATATGTAGGTTTGTCATCCGATTGTGCAAGCGGTGCTAAGTTCCTTTCTAATCGGGGCACCGACCTAGCGAGCCGGTGGCCTTACACCACCCGCCACCGGCACCACATGACCTTAATGCTCATAGGTTCAAAGTACTGATGCAACGAGAACGTGACTACGCAAATATAGACAACAAAATAGGCATACACATGAGTATTTGGGATGGGAGATCTTTCAGTGGCGGATCCAGGATTGTCGTTTGGTGCCTTGACCCCGGTGAGGGTAGGTTTAAGCAAAGTGAAAACTAAAAAAACACATCAAATTTAATTTGCATAATAAGCCTCCTTGGATAACTTTTCGTAAGTTCCTCAAGGACTTCGTTAGGTTGTAGTGTAGACTACCAAAGATTTGGGGGGGTGGAGCCCCTTAGCTGAACCTTAGCTTGTCTTTGTATATTTTGGACAAATGGACAAATAGCGTCCTTTTTAGTGCCCAAATCATCATCATAGTCCGACTACATTCTAAGTTGGCCATGGCCAAAGTTAATGTAGACCTTGCTTTTATTGTGCTTTCTTTCTGTTTTTTTTACCAGCTAGCACAGCTGAAACCATGAATCTATCTGTCTGTAATCGTGCAAGGAGCTTGTAGTCACTTCGGCTCAGTAGTTCGTGTTCAAAATGATAGATGGCACCTACAGAGAGGATGTCTGTACGAATCCCAACCACAACCCAACAGTGGGAATATGTACCTACTATAATTGTTTTATAATAGATGGCGCTACGTGTTTCCTATGATAACCAATCGCCCTAAACTGATGAGAGGACCAGTGGCTGAACTTACGAAGAATTTGATGGTTTATAAAAAATCTTGACAGAAATAGTCACAGCAGTGCAAAATTGTGCATAATAATCCTAGACGGTTGTCAACTTTTACATTTTCACTTTTAGTTCTTTACCAAAAGTTATAAAATTTATGCAATCGTGACCAGTCGACATAATATCCTCACGTTTTGGAGAAAATTCGGCGCAACGTGACAGATGATTAATAGTTACACTGGATCTAGCGTCACGACAATGACTAATGTTTTTATGAACATTTTTGCTAAAGACAGAGCGTCCGTTAACACGGCGGAGTGCATAAATATCGATTGATAAACTGATGTAATAGTTTTACGCCAAATTAATTAGCCAATTTAGATTAAAAAAAATAACTTCCCTCATCGTGTACATACTGATATGTTCGCATGAGACGCAAGGTGCTTACATTGCGTTCGCTGCTCCATTGGCCGACTGCACCGCCTTCCGTGTCTCGCCACGCAATCATTGCATAATTGGATTCGCTAACCATCAGACGTTTACACGCATTAAACAACCATTGCAGACTAGTTAGCGCCTTCCTCCACCATCATCCATGTCTACTAGCCGATGTAAGACAGTTTCAGCGAGTTTTACTTTATAACCGGGCCACTACAAGTCCTGAGCTAAACGAGTTTTGCGGGAACTGCGGGCACACCATCCCGAGGTCGGGGATTGTGCAAATATTTAAATGGTTTTCCTGCTACGGCTGAAATAGCTGGGGATATTGTATAATAGCTACCCTTGGAGAAAAATTGCAGCCATTATTGGAATGTGCAATTTTGGAGAACATTACCTATTGAGACAGATCACCGAACTCCATTATGGTATCCAAATTGGATTTAAAATGTCACGTGATAAAAGTAGGCCGAGGAAGTTATATAAGTAACTTGAACAAGTTATTATTGAATAAGGCGCTAAGCTAAGGCACCTAAGTACGACCTAGATAAGTAATAAAGTTGTATCCTACAGAAAAGAGTTGGCGCAACCAGCAGCCACCAGAGTACCTACCTATTTAAATCATAAAAGAATATTTAAATAAGGTACCAACGGTGTTGTATAATGGCTCAATAAAAACTGTCTCTCAGGTTATGATTTACCTAGTTATAAAAGTAAAATAAAGTAGCCATTATGGTGCAAAATTGCAGTTTTTATTATAACTGTTCTCTGAAGAGCATCTGGCGTTAGAAAAACATCTTGCTCTAAGTATTTTATAATGTAGTAAGTAGAGTAGTTGTACCGAATTGTAACATTTTTATTATTTCAATACCAGTGTATTTTCCTAACCTCTTATTACTCCGTTCGAATTCAGTTAGAAAAATAGGAATGAAATGTCCTGAATTTTCTATCATAGCTGATTTCCAAAGAAAAACAAAAAATCCGAGCACACAGGCAAGAAATATAACACAACACGTACCTACCTATTTATATTATATATTTATATATATCCCTAACATCCCGGAAATTTATTCTTATATTATTCATAGATTCGTCGTTAAGGAAATGATCAGTTAATCTAATATTTGATTGACCGATAACTGATTGATTACTGATTAGTTAAAAGTTAACACGGTCCGCGGGCGCGTATTTGTTGAAATAACGTATTATGTAACCCTTCCATCTGTTAAACCACTCCAACAGGTTTTCATTGCAGTACTACAGCAACGTATGTAGACAAGTGAAATGTTGGTCGTAAACGTGCCTCACTACATCCGCGGACCGTGCGACTGCGACGAACGGCCAATTGTTCAGACAATGAGTCGTTTGCTGCGGTTAGCTACAGTTGCAGAATTGCTCCCTGTTCCCAATCCACCGGGGAAGTTACCAACTTACCAACTACGCTTCGTGAACTACTCCCGTCTCCACATTATACGAATAAAAGACGAGATCACGAACAGGGTTAAGAGCTTGTGGAATAAAATTCTGCGCTGTTCAACTTTGAATTGCGAGTGGGACGTAGCTGTAGTAGTATCCAAGTGGATACGGGATATGGGGTCTTCATTCATAGGTATAGCTACTCTACGTTACCTTGCAGGCAGCATCAGGGTTGTACACAGCCAGTCGATTTGGTAAGCACAAGGTAATTCCTTTCTCCAACGGAATACGTAGATAATGATGTACTCGTACCTATGCCCGAAAGTTCCAGTAGGTAAGTACCTATGTCTTTCCTAACTTTGGTTTGTGGATGTCACTTCAGATTGCTAAGACGGTTTGGGAAATATTGTTTTATCTACGAAACCTAGCCATAATACAACACACGATGAAGCAACATTTAAGTAATGTAGACGAAACCGCATCCGTCTTCGGTAAAACTAGAATAACTGCAGGATTTGCGTGCAGTTTCATTGATGACCCTGGATTTTTGTGCTATCATTGGCGGACGGACTGAATGTTAGCTGCCTACAAAATATTGACTGAAGTCACATATGAACGACAGCGGTAAATTATAAATTGATCATTAGGGATCTATAATCTAAGCCAATGTGTGTTAGATACTTATCCATAAGAAACTGAACTAATTATTAGTGGTGGGTTGTAGACATAACAATATATCAACAAAGTAGGTACCTATTAACTGTAGAAACACGAAGATAAATCTGTAATCATGGTTGCGTAAAGATCGAAGATTTGCACAAATAGGTACTTACCTATTTCAGAATATTAAAAAGTTTCCTGAATGAAGGAAAATTACTTGTTAGCTTTTTCAACTCAAACTAAAAATCCACAACATTACCAGTGAATCCTAAATGAGGTCGAATTCTCGGTAAATTGATGGCCTCATTACTTCAACATAGTTATTTCAAAGTCTAGGTAATCGCAGAATATTTATCTTCCTTCAAATGAGAACTATGAAGCAGGAAAATGTTGGATAATACCTATTAGTACTAAAAGCCTAGCTTTTTCTAGTCGAAAAAAAGTCAGAAATGTTTAGAAATTCCTCTTGAATAATTAATTTACAAGTATTTTCCAGTTTCATCAATTTCAACGAATCGGAAGAGTTGGTAACTTATGCGATTCCTGATTTTGATATTTGTGCCATGTTTTTAAAAATCTTAGTTTTTGACTAGAATTTTCTTTTGATTTGAGGAATTAACAAATACCTAGGTAGGCACACAATAAATATCTGAATAGTTTAGAGGCAATAAAAAGTTTACATGCAGAATCAAACACTTGACCTGGTACTGTACCGCCGCCGCCGCGCCGGAGCGATAGCTTAACCACTGCGCCAAAGGTTCGTACCTGCCACTATACAAAGGTTTTTTCTTCTTCGTCAAATAAACAGTATTGTATTGTAAATGGTGTAAAATAAAGCAAGGTTTAATTATTTAGTAGCCGTTCGTAGTCATAAAACATTGAATTACCCAATGCTTACGTATTTTTTATTACTACATTTTACTACTACTGAGAGGAAAAATCTCCAATAAAATCCACTCACATACCTACCAAGAGCGCACTGATAGATAAATTAATCAAATTTTGATGTTTTGGCTCATCATGAGATTTATAAGATCCCTCTATCTTATAAATCTTTTCGCTTTACGAAAATCCGATGATTCCGGTCCTAATCCGGCTAAAGGTAGACACGACAAAATAATAAAACGAATGATGGGAAGCAAAGAGGTTTTGAGTCTAAATGTGGATGGCTATAAAAATAATGGGAAACCTCTGGGATGGTGCACGGATTGTTTGAAAGATACCTCATAAAGTGGGTGAATAACGAGATGACGGCTGATAAAGATCAATGGGGGAATGACATGCTCTGCCGATTCCATACTTTTGGTAACGGCTGGAGGATTATGGTATTTATTGAATAAATAGGAATAGAAGCATATGATGGATCACAATGTGGATGTCCAGATACGTTTTGGGAAGTACCTATATTTATTAACACGTATCGTTTTCCTGCAACGAACAATTTTATCAATATGTTAATTCGCTCAACCGATTACGGACAATTATCCACCGCCAGCCAATTTCATTAAAACCATAATTGAGTTCCACGTTTTACGCACGTTGAAATCCATATTTGTTACGCATCCCTTAATTTCCGTTAAATTCGAAATATCAACCACAATTTAGAATTCACTCATAGTAAGGTTTCTGGGGATAAATAATTATCGACTCATCATAAATTAAAAGCAAGTCAATCGAGTGATGCGATTGTCTCTCATTCAACGAATCATAGCTGCAAACGCGCGTTTGACAAATAGTCACATTAATTATATAGCGATAATTTTCCAGAAACTGGGCCTTCGTCTTCGACAAAACCACAAGACTGTGGCAACAGTGAAACTATAACATATCACATTAAATCCAACCACGTTTCGGCGGTAAGCCAGGCACCGAGTAGAGCAGCGGATTAGAGCCTCACTCCTGGGGGAAAAAGGTCGCACCTGAGGCCACATGCCACGCTCATGGCAAATGCGTATTATTGAGGATTACCCGGAAACAATACCGCGCTTGAAGCAAACAAGGATTTAAGACCAAGCTATAAATCAACTGGAAAGCATGGAGATAGAAAATATTATAAGCTCAAACCGAATATCAGGAATGAAGCCGAATTCATTCATTCTTGCGATTCGGCTGCTCAACAACCGCAAACATTCCGGCAACGGATTCCGACTTTCGACATGATATTAATTCAAGACCCACTAAAATAATTCAAATCTTTCTGATTGAGCAATCCGGACTGTTATCGGGGTTACCTACTTGTTTACTGGAATTTGGAAAAAAAAACTCGTGTTGGGTGTCGAGAGAGGCATGACATCAGTGAAGGGTTGATATTTATGCGCTAGGCGGTTCCAACGCCAACGGTGGCGTGTTCTGTAATATACGAGTAGTCGAGTAGTAATGCGACTTTCCTCCCGGCGGTGAATACTAAGGGCGCGTAATTTGTCAGGCCCCTAATATTGTGCTGGCGTCATCATCACGGTTATTTGTTATTCCTGCTCCACTCGCTTACACAGTTCGTCTAATTAAACTTCTGTGTTCAATTAATTAAACTGCTCGTAAAGGATGTTCTTTCTTGTAACCAAATCTTTATTGTACACAAAAAAATTCAAATATGTTGGTATAATTTTTTATAACGACAGCTTATACAGGGTGTCCCAAAACTCAACGTCAAGCCGAAACGGGGTGACAGGATTGATCATAACCATCACGAGAAAAATCTGAAAAAAAATCTATCCCATGCAGTTTGAAAATTATGGGCATTTTAAGAAAAACCTAGAAATTTGATCAAACTGTACCATTTTTCGGTTATTGTGGTTATTATTTTTTATTTTTGTTCATTTGAACTTTAGAAACGTAATCCTAAATAACATTTCTAGAATCCCAATAAAAAATAATGACACAATTGCCTCAAGTTCCCGAGAATTGAGACTATTTGTTAAACTACGAATTTAAAATTTTCAAGATTCGTCGACTTTGACAGGCCCTCCTATAAAAAAAATGTACTAGAGTGCCTTGGCAAGTAGCATTAAAAGTTGGCGCATTTAATCAGAATTCTAAAATGGTACAATACTTGTTAGTTCCATACAATAGAAAAGAGTAAAAAAATTAAAACCTCAAGTAACCCGATTTTGCTATCAGATTTTACTCAGTTAAAATGTTTTTAATTCGCACAAGCTCTAGGTAGGTTCTTAATTTTAAGGCAAAATGATGAGAGAGATGGATAATGGGTATGTTTGCCATGAGTGAGCGAGACAGATAGTGACGCCACGCATTGAGACGGAGATGCGTCGTTTAAACGAGTGCGAATGAAACAGATAGATGCTATGGCATCTATCTGTTTCATTCGCACTAGTTTCAGCCAAGCAAATGGCTACGCTACCAGTCCGACACCAACCAGTTAGTACGTTTCGCCCATTCGTCTACTGCGCACGTTCGTATTCGTATTAATTATTTTACTAATTTTACTAACTTTTTTTCACTTTGGTAAAAGTGGCGTCACTATCTGTCTCGCTCACTCATGGCGAACATACCCATTATCCATCTCTCTCATCATTTTGTCTTAAAATTAAGAACCTACCTAGAGCTTGTGTGAATTAAAAACATTTTAACTGAGTAAAATGAGATAGCAAAAATCGGGTTACTTGAGGTTTTAATTTTTTTACTCTTTTCTATTGTATGGAACTAACAAGTATTGTACCATTTTAGAATTCTGATTAAATGCGCCAACTTTTAATGCCACTTGCCAAGGCACTCTAGTACATTTTTTTTATAGGAGGGCCTGTCAAAGTCGACGAATCTTGAAAATTTTAAATTCGTAGTTTAACAAATAGTCTCAATTCTCGGAAACTTGAGGCAATTGTGTCATTATTTTTTATTGGGATTCTAGAAATGTTATTTAGGATTACGTTTCCAAAGTTCAAATGAACAAAAATAAAAAAGAATAACCACAATAACCGAAAAATGGTACAGTTTGATCAAATTTCTAGGTGTTTCTTAAAATGCCCATAATTTTTAAACTGCATGGGATAGATTTTTTTTCAGATTTTTCTCGTGATGGTTATGATCAATCCTGTCACCCCGTTTCGGCTTGACGTTGAGTTTTGGGACACCCTGTATATGTCGTAGGATAATTTGATACTTCGAATCTTCGCGAAAATCCTAGGGGTTTTGCGAAAACGCGGATAATTAGACATAGGCGAAAAATTATCAAATCTTACTGGACAAAGTCAGGATTTTTGCGAAAATACTCGTTACTATAGTAAGATTTGATGTGCTCAACACTGATTGGCTACAATTTTGCTGGCTGACTTCTAATTGGTTCCTAGTTAATAACGTGCGGCAACAAATGATTGACATTTAAGACGTCAACCAATCAGAGACGATCTCTTATTGAACGCGCTGACCGACCAATCAGCGTTCTTATTTCATAACAGCCAGCGTTTCGTTTCGCAATATTGCTATAATAACGAGTATTTTCGCAAAAATCCTGACTTTGTCCAGTAAGATTTGATAATTTTTCGCCTATGTCTAATTATCCGCGTTTTCGCAAAACCCCTAGGATTTTCGCGAAGATTCGAAGTATCAAATTATCCTACGACATATATACTGGCGAGCTTAGAGCAGACCGAATAGACAGTCAATAAGTGCAAAACATTCCTTGAAATAAGTTCATTTTTACTGAATTATCCTGAGTTATACCTATATGAGATCAATGTGCGTGGTTTTAAATAGAAGCGTAAAGATGGGCATCCACTTACTTACGCACAAAATCTCACGTTGACATAATAGGTGGCAAATGTTAAGGCAATCCGTTGTAAGTGATATTAATTTGATGTAACACACTTTCATACCGGTCGGCGGGTGTTGGTCGGCTCGGCGCAGTGTCCGCACGACCGTCGACTCCTGCGCAGCACGCGCGACCTCCGCTCTCCGCTGAGCAAGCACCGCGGTTACCTCCGCAACGGCTAACTTCTTCAAACAAAGCGTAGAGACAGTGAATTGTAGTGACCATTTAAATAACTGGTAAATATTTTACGGGATATTAAACCACCAAATTCAAGGTTCGTATCTATATTTTTTTTATTGGGTAATGTGGAAAGTAGTTTTATTGCTTATGAAGTTAGAAGTGGGTTTACCGGAGACTGTAAAAGCAAATGTGAGCATGACATTTAGGTGAAAACTGGAGCGGGTTGTATAACGCTGGTCCCGGACAAGGAGTGGCTCTAGGCGACAATAGTCACTAAGCAGTAATGTTCTACTTACGGTTTACGAGTTAACTTTACACCTAGAGCTATAGAGTAGTCACGGTTGTTACAAGGTAGTAGGAGAAGAAAGTGTCGCCATTACAAACTAACGCATACCTACAGGTCATAGAAGAAAGTGATACTTTACTGTGATAACATCAATAGCAATACGTCTCGATTGAGTGCACGATCACATCGAACCTAGACATTGCAACAATCGTCCAAAGATGTGCCAACATATCCACAGTTAGCTCAGCCTAAGCACTTTAAGTCTAGTATTGCTAAATGTTCGGTATAATCGACGTGTTGCAATCGCGATTGTCACTAAGGTCATTAAGCCTTAGGTACTGCTCAATAGCCGCAGCGCAAGCTCCCCCAAGTTAGCCGACAAGTTCTCTGCAACCGAACAAGTTACTGTAATGGTCGCAGTTACTGCTCCTATAACGACCACAAACACTCTAGGTACGATACTGATACCATTAACCGCCTCTACACAAAGTGGCTTTAATAAATTAGACAACAAACACTTTGTCTCCAATCCAAAAGCAAAACAATCACTTAATTTAATTAACGCCGTCCAATAATGGGCCCGTGCCATTCAGCCAACGAAGTACGAAACAAAATAAAAGCTAAGCCCTCAATATCTCTAAAACCAATTCACAATTCCAATTAATCAATGTTCATGAAAAGTGATCCATCTTAAATCGGCGGTGAAACATTACGACCACAGCTGAAAGTTTCGCCAACAATATATCGGTAATAGACAGCATTATATCTCGACGTTACAGACAACCAACTTTATTATAAGTTTTGATTTTATTATCGTGGGTCGTCGAGGGAATATTGATACAGGTATGTAATGCTCCATGTTGCCAGAGTATAACATAAAATAAATAAAGTTTATGGCTCAGAATGACGGTTATCTCTCCGAGTTAAATAAAAACGTAAGGGTAAATCCTGGTAGGAATTTCGGGAATAAAATGACAGCCATGATCAGCCATGATCCCCGGAGCGTCATCCGTAAACAAAGCTACGCGGCACATTAACTCCGCTGTAAACAAAAAGCCATAAAAGAGTTTCACAATCAATAAGTGCTTATTTACATTACATTCGAATAATTTCGGCATCCGATTCATTATAATGCACACGTTGTTAAAAAGTAGGCAGTGTTTATCATAACCGACTTAACCATCGCCGCGGAATTCAGGCAATATTATTGCATCGACCACTTGCGTAAAGTGGAACAAAAAGAACCAGTCCTAAGTTGCGCTCCATTTCATACGATACGCACTCACGATGAAAGTGGAAAAACATCGAACATTTGCCGCCATATAGCTTTATACCCTTCGCAATATCGGATGCGCCTTGCTGCTCGAGCAGTGGCTTCTAGCAAATATCGACGTTTGAACAACCGATAAAACTTGGGAAACAGGAGGCATCTCCATGAGTAAATAAGAGATCGCCGCGGCGTGGCGGGCTCGCCTCTGAACTTTCACCGTTTGTTAGTTTGCTCCTCCGACAAAGATGTCATGTTGCGTCACACCATTTATGTCACTAACAAGGCGCGTGCACCTTTATATAAGTGTATTAACAGATTCCACGGTGAGTCTATGATAGATAGCATGACGAGCGACGAGTGTTGTCAGTAAAGCTCCTTACCAGTTAATTGCACAATTTAAGTTTCCACTTACCGCGGTCTTTTACTATCGAGAGGGAGAGGATTCGTTTTTGTGTGAGCGATTGACCCTATTTGGAGGCGATCGTCCCGGGCTCCGACAATGAATCCCGCTCATTATGCTGGTGGGCGATTGATCGCGACTTAACAAACATTCAGGTTCACCAGGAACACGATGATCCTAGCGAGTTTAAGTTACTTTTAAGCTACAGGAGGATGTGGAAATAAAAATAGAACAGGATTTATAAACTCTTCTCTCATGAAAATTGTTAACAAAAACAAAAAAGAGTTGTTTAATTTTGATGACTTCGAACAAATCTGAAAATTTAAATTTTATCCCCTATAAAGGTCGCTCATTGCGTATGGGAATGGGAATAGGAGGTCTGTTCCCAAAAGTATTCTTCGTTTATTATATTTTTATGTACCCACCCAACTCCACGTGGCTTGGCCCTAGGGTTTTTCATCTCAACGTTACACATTAAAAAAAAGGTCATAATACCCAATCATAAAGATGACACCTAAAAGTAAGTGAAGGTCGTCGCCCGAAGCGTTACAATTTTACTTCTGAATTTCTTTAACTTTTCATTAGGGGCGATGATAAATTCATACTTACCTGGGGAAATCTGCTCAGCCATCGTTTTTTATCCGTGAACAGGCAAAACACGAGCTTAACCCATGCAATATTTAAGCAGAGTCGTTTACCCTTTGCGAGTATATTTTCTATTCTACAGTCTTGTGTTTTTTGCCCACATTTCCTCTATTTTTTCTTCGCTCGATTCGGAATTCATGACAGGTTCATCTGAAATACTACCCACGTTATTGATTTACTTTGGACTTTTGCAGTTTATGAAGTAGGTAGCTCAATTGAATGGTTTATTCTAGAATCATTTCATTCTTTAAGTTCGGTTTAAGTAAGTACGGATTGTTAAGATAATTTGGGAAATCAACAATTGAACTGTCATCACAATAAAATGTGGTCTTTGATTTGGGTTAAGACCTTACGACTTTCGGAAGATGTTCTTGAGCTTGACACGCCTGTTAACAAAACAAAAAGTTAAAAGTATTACATAACTGTAATCAAAGCTTATCTGTACGCAGCATGTAATTGGTTTACAAAGTTCTTGATTTAATTTAAGACTAATCCAAAAAAGATTACGAGGAAAATTAAAAGTTCGCGTTCCGGTTTAAGATCTAACCCTTGTCTTGAAGAAATTGATTGATTGTTCTTACAATAACAAAAGCAAACAAACGTTTTAAAGTAATTTACAAAATTGAAACCAGAGCTTGTGTTTAGTCAGCAATTATTTTTTTATTTTAAAGCTGCGCTGTAAACCATTAGTGAGTCTATTAAATATTCTTTTATTTCGAAACTGTAACTTAAGACTGTATAAAATAATGGATCGTTCATTCTTTTCTCACAGTGTTTTCTTAGCTAGATTAATAATCCGTGTCGGATGGCCGTGCCGGGGCGGCAAACGGTCGCAGTAATCGTCTTATTTTCAAAATAGCTCGTTATCGCGTTCCGCAACTGCTTAGTGGACTTTCACTGTGTTCTAATGATAAACAAATCCTCATGTGTACCAATTTTGGTGTTTTTTCTAACAATAGTGGATATGGAATGGTGTAATTTTGTATTTAGTTTTAATCATGTGATTTTTTTGTGACGTAAGAGAGTAATAACCGTGCAAGTGGGTTAATGATCACCCCTCGTTCGCACCATACATACCTACGTATCGTAATATTATTATGTAGCATACACGTGTGGCCGCGCGGCTTCGCTCCACGCGCTCGCCTTTATTGCGCGAACTCAATTGTCATGAGTCCACAATTTATTCATTTTTGTAAGCTACCTGAGTTATGGCTTCGTTAATAATATAACCTGTAGCTAAAGCGCTTTTTAAGAACCTACCTCTACATGAAAACATTTTTACACAGCTTTGATTCTGAAACAAAGTAGCGGAAAGTTTTAGTTTTCACTGTCGATTTTGACGATTTTGTCTCGTTTCGGTTTCTATGCTTTTAAAATGTATGTATATAGATATGAAACGAAGCATAGAGTAGTGCATGACATGATATTTTATTTATAAAACGAATAAAAACACGTGCACAAATTGCTAAAGATAACTGTTCGATTCTGTAAACATGTCGAAGTGAAGGCTTGGGTGAAGTGATCACGAGGTGAGCTGTCAATCCATATAATCAAGATGTCACGAGATCACGAAGTAAGCTGTCATTCCATCTTGATTCAGAGCCGAAGCCTTCACTTCGACATGTCACAGCACTTGTTCGGGCGAATGCACTGAGCTTCAACGAATGGGAATGACCTTTGATAAGGCAATGTACAAAAATGCCCCTGATTTTCGAAACTAATGTTTAATAGCTTCCAACAATATGGCCTATGGTTCGCAAGTTACCCTTAATTAATTTTATTCAAGCTGTTCTTAATAAGTATACCTAATCTGCAGGTAATCCTAGCTAAGATTGCTTAAATAGACGCTACCGCTGATTTCCAAGCCGATGCTTCATAGCCGCGAAATCGATAGACAACTATTATAACCCGACAAAGATGTAGGTATAAGATAAACTCTTGAAAACTACTGCCACAGAACGAGCCCATTCTGAACAGATCTATACTCCAAGAAATTCCTTTTCTCGTACCACTTAAAAAAGTTCCAAACTGATCCCTTTTCGCAGTTCGTCTAAAGAAAAAAACTAAAGCGTTTTCGACAGTACAATAAACAGCTAAAAGGTTCGTAATACAAATAAAAACGTGTATAGGTACAAAACTAGGACGATATATTAACGGAGACATTTTTTCCAAATTGTACTCATGAGGAGGATGAAGAAATATTTCCTTCCGGCCATTATTCTTTCACAAATACTTGTTAAACTAGGAGCTGTAAGTATTAGGCTGTAGCTAGGTGTGGCGTCATAGCCATTCATGTTTTCTTATTCAGAAAGGAATGCGAATGAAGAGTCAGATTGTTAAATTTGGTTTTGTTTAGATTATTCTAAATTTTCATTTCATTTTTAGAACTTCATAAAACAGATCGGATTGAGATTAGCGCTCAGTTTTCTCATTATTCTTTCTACGCCGCAGTAATACCTAGCTTATGAGCTTATGACACCATTAGCTGTTACTCCGCCAGCAAAACTTTGATATTAATCCTGCTATAGTTTTTGAGTTAAAATACATCTATCTAGAATATTCGGTGTAAACGAACTCTATTATTAATTATGCATGTAATTAATTACTGTAGTCGGTAATATGTACGTATTGTTTATATAATGAGAGTACACGAACGTGTTATGGTACGCTGCAGGTACAAAATTATTAAGTAACCAAGTACATGAGATAATTAGAAGCAACTACGTTAATCTCTTGGTGGTTGGTAGGTACAACAATTTTCTTTTATGCAATTATAAATATGAGTGACTGATGCCCGGTTTCTGAGGTACTTTATCGTTCGTTAATATATCCGTTAACCACTATCCAACCAATGGTGTTATGACAAATACCTATCGTTAACGGACAGATAAACGACCGATTAAAACTTCAGAAACCGTCATGAACCGTTCACTATCTTTATCTATTTATTTATGTACCCACAGTGTGAGAGACAAAGAAAGAAACTCAAAATTAACAATACTAATTTGACTAAAACGTGACAAACTACAGTAATCATTTAAACAAATTGCGGTATAAGAATGAAACGTATTTTCAACAAAAAAACGAGTTTTTGTCATAACACGGGTCACAAATTGGTCCTATCTTTGTTCTTTGACTAGACGAGTACCTATATTAGCTAACCCCTTATTCATAAAACGTTTTAACCATTACTTAGTTTAAATACTGTTTAAGAGATTCTAAATTCAAATTCTCCATAGAAAATTTTGAATAAAGCATCTGCTTATTTCAGCTATGTAATGATTATAAAGTTTTTATGAATAAGGCTGTATAAGTTTAATCCAGGCAGATCTAACAGATCTCCAGCTGAACACAAGGCACACAGTCTGCGGTTTCAACAGTAAACGTAGACAGCTGTCTCTTGACAATTTAATCTGACTTTTCTTTATGTAAAGTCTGGCTAAAATTCTTGACATGATGATACATTGAGAAGTGTATAATTTTTTACAACAACAACTTTCTACTATTGACATGAAGCCTTAGAGGCAATCCTTTCTGTTTTGTGAAGGCTATCGAGTAAGAATATGAATGGTTAGATAAGTTTCTCATGACCTTGTGCAGAGGAAAGGGTGCCATCGGCGTTGTCATAGAAAGCGAACAAGTGTTGCAAAACTTACAATGACGACAGCACTTCTTGCAGCTCTACTAATTCTGCAAGATTTAGTGCCGAAATAATTAACAATTTATACAGACATCATTTTTTTTAAGAAAAACATTTTGTAATATTTAAAAAAATATCCAAACCATTGAATGAAGCTGATTGCATCTCCTTTATCAAATGTGAGTTTAGTGGTACGTGATGGTCTGCAAATTCCATTCGTAAGTACCTCATCCTGAGGGATCAAAACTTATGTAGGCATGTGTTAAGGTGACAGGTGGGTTTAATTAAAAGCTGCCTTCCCTTAACGTCCATGTTATAAAGCATCTAAACCTTCTGGGGCACTATGTGAAGAGAGACCACTTTGCTTTCCCTAAGTGCGTCACTGCCGTTGTCTAAAAATAGTATAGGTATTATATTTTAGTGATGTGAACCGAGTTTCTTATGCATTTGCAGCCTGATATTGCAATTATGGGCTGCTGCTGCTGCTGCTAATGAAAATAAATTCCTGTTAATAACATTAGAAATTGGAAAGGAAAATGGTTGTCAGATTATCCTGAAGCGTCACTAGATTCTTGATTCCTATTTTCCTAACGTCTGCGTGGCTGGATTTCATGCGTTCCGGAGTGTACATTATATTTATGCTTCGGAGTTACCTAGGTACTACTTCTACCTATATGATGGCTTCTCGTTCATATCTCTCTTTGTAAGCAAATTCCATTTGGATTCCATTAATTGGGGTCGGCACTCTTCGTCACAATTCGCAAAATTTGTCTGAGCTGGGTCATCGAGATCTACAAATATTGTATCCATATCATTGTAGTATTCGTTGAGCACCTGTATGAAGCGGTATGTTAATCACAATTTCACATGTTGTAATTATTAATGAATTATCTTAGTGAATTACGTTAGACAGCGCATCGTTAAAATTCCGCCAACGTAGGTAAGTATTTAGAAATTCACATAGATGAGGTACTCCAGTGAGCCTTGCGATATACATATTATTCACAAAGACGATCATGACACTCCTGAATTAGAACAGAATGTCTACCCAAATTATGTCAAGGGATCCGTACAGTAGAAAATTTAATGAAATTGATAAAAAAATTGGTCTACTATTTGGATGTTAAATTCATATAAATCATTGGAATCTAATAAATCCTGCCCAATTCAATTATTGGAATTCGAATTTTGACAGGTAATCCTGAATACGATTGGGCCGGGGTTTATACAGTAGTTTGATGAGATTTTGGTATTTTCAATCTGATCGATTAAAAATAACAAAGTCCCGCCAAAAAAATGTCTTGGTATAACGTAGTGTAGATAGATATCCTATCACATTTATGAAAAGGTCCTAATTCAATTAATGTTGCAAACGACACGCACAGATCGCCAAAATAAACCCCGAACTTGACAAATTGAAAATGGACAAGAAATTATCCGTTGAACGTTCAGGCAGCTAAGACGGATTAGTAGGGTTCGCGGTGGACAAATGCTTATGCTTATGTACCCGACATACACATTTCTTTATTCAGAACGGCCGTATATCAAGCGAAAACAGGATAATAAGGGTACTTTCGTTTAAAAATGTTCCGCAAATAAATTCCCTTGTGCGTAAGTAAAACAAAAAGTAAGATATACAATGCCTGGCATGAAATATAAATTTTAACGGGAAAGTAAATTGGTAAGATAAGGTTGTTAAGACGTAGCACGTGTAAGAGGAGATAAAAGTATAATGGGGTCAAGTGGGTATGTACATGTACAATGTGTCTGAGGGTAGCTTGGGGAACAAATCTCGAATCATATTAATGCAGAACGGCTTCCGTCACGTTCCTTATTTCCATGGTTGATATTCTTGATTTTCTTCAAGACAAGTGTTTCAATGCTCGTACACCAGCAGCTTCTCAAAGCAAAACAATGCTAAAGTTAGTTAGTGATAGGATTTTACAACTTGTACAACAATTCTTTATTGCTAACTGTGGAGGCTTCTAAATGGCTTGTTGTGAATTACCTTACTATTACTCTTGTTCTAAGACAGCCAAACATAACAAAATAAATAGATAAAATAATACTTTTTATGTGGTTAGCACTCCCATAGGCAAGCACCAAGCGACACTGCGACAACGATATAACAAAGCGTTTTAAAACGAGGCTCTTATTAATTTTTTAACTAAATGTTAGCTTTATATTTTTAGCCAAGCGCAAAATACCAAAGGTCGTTTTCTTTTTTTACCTGTGGGAAATCATCAAATGACTCGTTCCACTCTGGCCATGACAGGCCCCGTCTTCTATGATGACATCTCTTGGCGCGTGTGGAACACAATGCGAAGTCGACCTGGGCCTGGGTGTCGGGGTGGCTCGCAGGCCCGCGCCTACGGAGCCCGGGGCGTCTTCTTGTATTGGAACATGAGGTTTGGCGCTCCCTTACGCGGCTCACCTCCTCCTGCGCTAGCTAAGGAGGTGACTGCTTCCCATGCCTCCTCGTTCCTGACCATGGATGATGAACCATGGCCGGACGCGAGAGGTCGCCGCCGCCGATCACCTCGACGAGGACACGGCGGTGCTCCGCCCAAGCAGGGTAGGCCTCCACCGTATATTCATAGGTAGCTAGGTATGGACCTACATTTAGCCAAATAATTCACTTAACAACAATCTTAACCATCTTTTATCGACTAATCTTTTTCATTAATCTATGAGATATTTACGTACCATTAATGAAAAGATGAAAAGCTCAGCAACCCTACAGTTTCAGGAACCTTCATGAAACATTAATTTATCTGGCTAAGTCGAGTTTAAACCCGGCTGGGTTCTGTAGATTAACACTGGTTTAATATCCATAATTAAGACAAATATATTAGTATTCAAGTTCGTGGTTTGGGCTTGTTTTATCACTTTTATAAAGGAAGTTGTTGCTAAAGTTGTGTTTTGGACAGAGAGTGGTATTAGGCTGGAGATTTATTTTTTTGTTAACCTGGGCCTTTTCTCCAAAAGGCCAGGCGATTTTTGACGTTTTCCCTGGTAGCAAATAATACTCGTATGTAGGCGATATCTTGACTCAAACCGAAGACAATAGTTTATCTATTGTTAAAAAAGTAAGTGTTACTAGGCTCGGTGTTGCTTTAATGATCAAAACACACATTCGTACTCCGCAGGAACCGTGAATTTTTCCGAGATCAGCGACACTGTAGTATTCCATCAGTGAAATAATTTACTTAATCAGATCAGTCAAACGGGCAACTTTGCCTGTTTATAATATGTATTAGTGAGATAGCTATTACCTATGCGTCTGGAAGACTTTCTAAATTACCAAAAAATTACGCTTATTGGCTGGGAAGAAATACAATTAGGTACAACACTTATATTCTGCTGGTCTCTTGTCTCTCAATACTACATCCGATATAAATATTATTTATGTCCAATTAGTGCCTTATTGAGTCTCAGCAGTCAGCAATGTTGACAAGGGGTGAGCAGTAACTGCCCAGGAACAGATGAGCGCCGATATTGGGGCCCGATCAAATTGTATTAGTTCGCAATTACACAACCCTTGCTTGTACGCGCTGATTGATTAAATTAATAACTAATCTGTGAAGACAATTTCAGAATTTAGAACTTAGTAGATAAGCTCTTTGGTGTACAACAGGATTAAATTAAATTAAAAAGCCTTCAGATGGATATTGTCCATACAAACGTAATGCCAAAATCATTTCGCGATTCGAGCTTATTTCCAACTTTTTATATGATATACCTACGTATGTCGTCTGTGTGTTGGGTAGTATTTATCCAGGTACCTGTATATTATTATGTGTGACTGACATAAACCTATAGTTACGAGGTCTGGAGAACCAGACACACGGGCAAGTACGTCTACAGAATTCCCTGCGTTATAAGGTATGTAGTAGCTGAAGTGGGTTACTTCAACTACTACATACAAGCTAGAAAAAAAGTACCTTCCTTCCTCCTGAAATAACATTAGGTATATTTTGCAAAAAAAAGTTTGGAACCGCATTACTAATTAAGCTGGGTTGGGCACATCAAAACGAATTTGGCAAACATTTCACCACAACATGGTTCTCAATTCATCATTTTACACACTCTGAGCTATATTAACCACTAAGTAGATCTACAGAAGTAAAACAACAGTTTTTTCAGCGTCTGTCTTAGTTATGCCTTATGATTGTCGTATATTTCAGAATTTTTGTTTTAACTCCCAAAGTATTTCAAAATCATTACATTTTCTGAAATAGCTTTATAAAGACGTTCCCTTCTATCAGATTAAGAATTTCCCAATTCTAATCAAAACTCCCATGTATCTTGTACAAACAAACAAATATCTGATATCGAAGTTACAGTTCTTGTTCACTTGGAATAATTAACCTTTTACGATGGTAAAAGAATATAAGCTTAGATCACGCAAAAATTCTTATCAACAGATCATACATTTATACATATGTAGTGTTGGTTTTCAGCTGGTACTCAAGCCTTGACGTTCAACAAAACTTGAAGTAAGTAATAGAAACACGAGTTTCAGCTTAGCTGCAGCCACACACCGCAATAGCGCGTTGAATTCAAATCGCAATTTGCATAAGTCATAGTTCCATACAACACGTCGTGATGGCATACAGCAGCTGAACATTCAACTTAATTGAGTAGGTACACTAGTTTGTATGTTAGTAACCTGTGATCAGAAATGATGTTAGTTGTTGTACAGAAATACAGGGTGTAAGTATCATACTTCTTATTCCAGTCCGAGTGCTAACTTTCATCTACAGTCACAAAAAGATACACAGAGTTACTCTCACATTTATAATATGATCGTAGAAAAGTAGACAATTTTCATCATATCTTTCTTCTAATCAGAGATCATTTTCGCAATTTGTATGTGTCGTAGTTCCATACAACACGGCACGTCGTGATGGCATGGCATACAAGCTAGTGGGAGCAACTGAAACATTCAACTTCATTGAGTGCACTAGTTTGTATGTTAGTAACCTGTGATCAGAAATGATGTTAGTCGCTGTGCAGAAATACAGGGTGTAAGTATCATACTTCCTATTCCAGTCAATTCGCCACTTTTCATCCAGAGTAACAAAGAGACAGACATAGTTACTTTCGCATTTTTAATATTATTAAGTATGGATAAAATATTTATCATATTTTTCATACATCATTTAACAATGCTCTTTAGAAAATCAGTCAGCTTAGGTAAAACTTCGCCGACCTATTAAAAACTCTAGCTGACTGGCAAAATATAGCAAACTCGACCTACATTCAAATACCTGGTCACACATCTGACAGACGCTTTGTGAAATTCGACAGAACTGGAGGTGTAAGTACTTCGTGAAGTTCTAACAATAGCTTTCAAAGGCCTGAAAGCCTTTGGAATTCAAAAGTTAGGCACCTCTGTGTGCGGTGTGTGTGTGATCTATCTGCTTGTATAGGAACGCATTGTCAGTTGAGTCGCCTTATATCGATCTAGACCAGTTCAAAAGCAATGTATTTCAAAGGCTTAAGGCCTGTGTTTAACTTCGAACTTTAGTTTATAAAAGCAATGGGAAAAGTATGTGGCAGACAAAACTGATAAATTTAAGACTATTGAAAACGTTTAGGCATTTTTAAGTATCAAGTTACCTTATTGAAGAGATAATTGTCACAGCTCTATCAAACTACTGCCAGACTAATGCTCCATTCCAATCTTCTAGGTTCTAGGTAGATTCTTAAAAAAATGTTTTTCTATATCGTAATGTGGACAAACCTTCCCATATAAATAAAGTTTTATATGATCAAAGTCGTTTGCAAAAGACATCGTGCCTGTAAATCGCAACATAGCATGATTTCTGAACATCACAGTCCATCATAGAGTCGGTCTCGTGGTAGTGATGCGAAAAATTATTACACGCTTAATCTGTTCCATTTGTAGTTCCGCAGTCGACTGTCGATTAAGTGCCTCACTGGTTCATAGCACGCGTCAGATGAGCCGGTGGTATATCAAGAGCTATGCTAGCTTAGGTAATTTTAAATTTCCCTTAGGAAAAAAGATAATCTTGTCTTCATTTGAAATTGAATAACTATGTGCTACGAAGAACATGGGTTCTTAACTCAAAATATTCTATTCAGAAACTGGTGGGTACTGACGAACATTGCTTAAAGTAGAATATTGGCACTCCGATTGCACTAGTGCTAGCTTCGTAAGATGCTACATTACGGCCCGTAATACCCAGCTTATTAAAAACAGTCTCAGTCTAGTTTCTTGCAAAATCCATCCTAAAATTATAAATGCGATGGCAATTTTGTTTTTTTGTTTGTTCACGTCTTAACGGCTGAATGGATTTGGATGAAACTTGGCACACGGGTGAACCATGTCCTGGAATAGGACATAGAATTTTTCAAACAGCTTCCCTTGGGATATTTTTCTACTATCACGTGGGTGAAGCCGCAGACGAAAAAAAGTATGATAATAAATATCTTGTGTTGCTAAACAGTTGGTCCATATTTCTTTACTTAACATTATGAAATTTATATCGTTAACTTAGCTTAGCTCTTGGTCTGCTACTGGTTTTACCTAGCTACAGTAATGAGATGAGACCTTCCTCTGTTTGAGAAATCAGTCACGTCGATTCTCAATGTTGTACTGGACCTTTTTGGGCCCTTTTGTTATGACAACGTTATTATTGTTGTTCTATCTTCTGTAGATATCTAGTTCATCATTGTGCTTTGTTCCTTAGAGGTTGGATATACCAGTAAATACCTATTAGCATTTTCCATATCTTTTTATCTGACAGAAATCGTGTATGTTTTCAGGGTAAAAAGTATCTTATGGCAATCGGCGATAGTTTAGCTTTTTACCAGTGAATGAATTTTTGTTAATGAGGACATCCAGAGATCACTTTTTACAAATATTTATCTATTTATATAATAATTTTAAATTTAACTTCAGTTAACTATCTATGCAATGTTCGGGTTGATTATATTGTAAAGCTTATTTCATTAAGTGTTCATAGCATAAAGCGCAATTATGTAAGAAGATTAAAAGCCAATAAAAATTAAGCGTGCATGATGTTTAGTTGCGCCATCGTAATGATTAATAAGCGTAAATTGCTAAAAGTGTCCACAGATTGATTGAATTGAGTATCTGAATGATGTCCTATATCCGCGTTTGTTTACTTATTCCCCGATCAATCAGATCAAAACACTGAAATTCAGCGGCATCTGTTTACATTGGGAGCCGACCCCAATAAGCTCGGCAAAAAGACTGGCACGATCATATTGATTGATCAGTATCAAATAACTTGCTCCGGGAAAAAAGAGGAAAGGGATACGACAGTGTTATATTTTCATTAATCGAAAGTCAATTCATTATTTCAAACAATGTTTAGTTATTCATATCTAAACACAGCTCGGTAGCGGCGCTGCGGGCGTATGATTGATTTATTAATGTTGTTTCAAACAACAATGAAAGTCACGAAGCACGAGCTTCGAATGTGACGTAACATTCGATATTTGAAATTATTTCCACTACGCTGACAATACCGACAATCGTTGGACAATCTGTATCGATTTGGACGTATCGATTGTCAATCGATAAGTAGCTAACAACAAGAATCAATTGAGCGATTATTATGAGATCTAGTAAATCAATTAAGTAAAAAGTAACAAAACAAAACTGATGTCATCTATTTCCCTTGTTGGCTATAAACTAACTAATCACCTCAATCTATTAGAGACAGAGTAACGTTCCGCTGAAAGTGTTAGTGTAAGCTTAATTACAACACTTTGGTTTTCCGGTAAGAAAGGGAGGCGCTTGAGGATACGTTATCTGTCAGAGTCATTTGTTAAATGGCCCCGTTGAGTGTAGACCATTTTCACCGACTTTTTGTATCACTTGGTCCAGTATAACCAAGGTTCGTGTAATACAGACACAAATACATTTTGCTCTCAGATGAAGACTCTGGTATCTGCCTATTATCACATAACTGAACAATGTTTACACCTCGGTAATGGGGAGACCCTAGTGCGGTAACAAATTGCGTGGGGGGCTTATTTCCTTAAAACTTCTCACATTAGACGAGACTAGTTGAAACTTTGCCGCTTTTTGTCATCCAATTCAAAGTTAGAATAGTCTACATTTTGGGGAATTTGAAGGAACTTCCTCAAATACAGAAACCTTCGGGACTGTCACATTTGGAAAATAAACAGCATGTTTTCGAAATCTACAATTCAAATAAAAGCTAAAAGAGGCTAAATCCGATAGCCAATAATCAATATGCAAAATCAGTTTAACAATTATTGGTTTGCATAAATTCCTGACATTATCGGATCAGCACATTATTCGATTGTGGAGCAGAATGCGTTGCGGTGAAGACCGACACCGGCCGGCACTGTGGAGTGAGGACCACAGCCTCACTCCTCATGCGGAAGGCCAGCTACCCAGCTATCTAGGTCATCCCTGCACGCAGTTGCGATAAGCCGCAATCACGCAAATGACCACAGAATTATTCCGTTCCCACAGTTTAAATGAATTAGCGATAGTACGCACCTCTATTATATGAATTTATGTAACTAAGTAGTTACGTATTACTTACTACGATTGCTTACACCTTGTTGTTACGACGGATTGAAAGAACACCTGTCAGTTTTCTACGAGGCCATGGTCAGACATACGATCTCATATATTATAATTGTGTACAAAGAAACAGTCCAAAACGTATTGGTTTGTTTTTTGTAGAGACCTCTCGCTTGGCTCGCATTAATTTTCTTCGTGTGAGCTGTATAATGTTACATCCGATATTCAGAGCGATATTGTAGGGAGGCTGCTTATAAATTCTAAGAAGGAGGATTTTAATTTTAAATTAGTCGATTTCAGTTCGTTCTGTAGGTTCTTGAAACCCCGGTTTGAGTTAGGGTGCCACTTCCCAATATTGCGATTTGTTTTTTCAACTAAAACGAATATTTACTTGAAATTGTTATATGAAATGAAACCTACAAAGTATAGAGTTTTGGTTAGCCAAGTTTAAGCCTCCGAGAGGCTCCCACGGATAGGCGCGACGCGACAATGCGACATCAACTCGACGACCATTATTTTATCATAGAAATTGTTCTACGAATATATTAGCTATCCATAAATCATCCAAGCCATGTATTAATTAATCTACATAATCTGTATATTTAGGGGAAATGCAATCACTAGTCACATTAGCAATTTGTAAGCGTTGCACAATTCATTGCATAAACTAATCGGTAGTAAATCGCGAGCAACAATCGCGGGCGTGTGTGATGCCTGTTGGACCGTTACAACAACTCGATTCAGACAGGCTGCTTGTGACCTATTGCTCAACTGGGCTTGAATTAAAATATAGCCTCTAACTCGCATGGAAATGTTTTGTTTGCACAATTTTTAAATGCTCAGATCACATGAGATTACGAATTGGTAAGTCGTTCAAAATTTCAAATTGCACAATATTCTTGTAGCGAACACGCCAAATTCATTTTATTTCATATCTATGGTTGAAAGGTATGGATGTGGATTTGTATCCCAGACTATGTCCCGCCTGCTTCCCTGCTCTTTATGCCAGAGTACCGTGTGGTGCAACTGACGATGCCGTGCAAGTGGGGAAGTGTTCTATCCTAATAACTGTGAATGTCTGTGAGGATGGTTGGATGGTTATTTACAGTTATAGTGTATGACATGGAAAAACACATAGTATACTTCTTTTTTCCTTTGTGATAATTGTCGATTTTCTCGCGCGCGAGGCCACTGGCAGAAGCTAGCTAGGCAAAAAAGTTTAGATGTACCACAGACACGAAGAAGAAAAAGTTTTATAAGTTATAGATACTTTTATAAAAATCTCAATTAGAAGCTGTATTTAGTTCACAGTTATTCATTATTGTTTGAATACATTCATACCAACGGCGGTTTACCGAAATATTTCTCTGGTGTGGTTTTCCGCAGCGAATGCAAACCTGCGTGTGTTTACGCCAGCCAAACGTTAAAACCGCATGCTGAAAAAATCTAGCTTCTTTTTTTTTATAGGGGACACGGAAAAATAAAAATAAATTGAAATGTTTGCTCCCAATCTACGCTTTTTTTATAGGCAACAGTGTGAGTTATGTGAGAGAACTGGAACGCATACCTATGAGTAGCTTAAATTTGCTTTACCTCACACTTTGTAAGGTGCTCAGCATGTACCTATACTTTGGCGTCAAACTCCTTTACTACAGTGTTGAATCAAATATCCTGTTACTTAGAAACAGTAACAGGTTCATAGTCTATAAAATAAAGGAGGTACCAGAATTCCTGCTCAAGCAATATTATTCATTGAGTAAGTTGTTTGGTTTTATCTTCTGGGAATTCGCACTGGAAAAACGCTGTTTATAATTAATATGAAAATTATGTGCATCAAATTAAATGCGCTGTTAGAAAACTCAAAAAGCTTCTAGAAAAGTACAGGAACAATAGTATCCAGGCGTTCCTGAGAAATTTAGATGCTAGAGCTGCTAACGACTATTCGAAAACTAAAACGACCTAAAACATTGTCTCCTCCACTTCGGTAAACCGACAGGAGCTGGTCGAGCTCAGCTCCTGTCGGTTCTTATCGGTGACGTGGAAAAACGTATAACATTCGCCGAACACTCAAAAGGTGTTTTTCAGCCCCACCCCTACGAGGGGCCTCCAGAGCACAAAGAAAAGTTTTTCCGTGAAATTCAACTGCATTGTGGGTCATCTAAAAGCCCCATCAAAACGTTTAAGAAGTAGAAACTGATTAGAGCTATAAATAATGTAAAACCTAAAAAAGCCCCGGCCTACCGGCTAACCGGTGTCTTAACAAAGATACCGGTTATCAAATCATAGGCCGGGACTTAAGGCAACTTTCAGTTTCTGGCCTGAACTATTTGTTATCTATCTACAACGCTATTATGTCAAGACTTCACTTTGTTCCCCTTCAATGGAAGACAGCTAAAATCATAATGGTTCCGAAACCAGGAAAGCTACTTGCAGATCCGAAGTCGACCAATTAGTTCCCAACAGCTTCAAAAATTTTTCAATCGCTCCTTCTGTTACTATTACTTGCCATAATCACAGAAAAACTTTAATACCAGACCATCAATTTGGGTTCCGACAAAGACTGGCACCATAGATCAAGTTGACAGGCTTGTTACTAAAATTCATAGAACGTTTGTTGTTTGTGCAGGTGCATTTCTTGACATTTCTCAAGCATTTGATAGAGTCTGACAGGAGGGCCTGTTTTATAAAATCAAAACTGGTTTCCTAAGCGACATCCTCCTAATCTTGGAATCGTACTTGAAGAACAGACATCTTTTCGTACAAAGTGGCGAAGTTTCTTCAAAATTATATCCTATTTCTGCTGGGGTTCCTCAAGGCAGTGTGCTTGCGCCGATTTTATATTTGCTTCATACTGCTGACTTGATTTCAAATCTAGCGACTACAGGAACGTTCGCGGATGACACAGCTATATATATATAGCTGGTCTGGTGTCTCATAGTAATCACAAAGTAGCAACATTCATGTTGCAGACCTGTTTGAACGACATAGTCTTTTGGCTCCAGAAATGGAGGATAAAAGTCAATGAGACCAAGTCAGTAAATGTCATATTCACTAAAAGAAAGGATACCTGTCCATCAGTACAGCTAAACAATGTCGTAGTGCCTCAAGCTGAACATATTAAATACCTTGGTTTATACATACAACACCGGCGCGTTACATGGAAAAAACACATTTTTTTACGAAACGCAAACAACTTGGACTGACACTGAGAAAGTACTACTGGATAATTGGCCGGAATTCTATAATCTTCTATTATATACACTGGAAATACTATAATCAAGCCTATTTGGACCTATGACATCCAGGTATGGGAAACAGCATCACACTCCAACATAAAGATCATACAGCGGTTTCAGAATCAGATCCTAAGAACGATAGCAAACGCGCCATGCACCAAATGACTCGTTCTACACCATGATCTGACGATTCCCACTGTCAAAGAAGAGGTCAAGAACTATATCAAGTCAAACAAGGAGCGAATTACGCGTAACCCAAACATCCTGGCAAGACACCTTATGAATGGGAGAGGGGCCAGAAGGCTTAAGCAGTAGATGTGTAATAGGACCAAGACATCTAAACACGTGAAAAATTTACTAATTTCCAATGAGAGACAGACAGTAAAAAAAAGAACAGACAAAAAAATGTGTCAACAAAACAATGATTATCACGCACGGAAAATTGTTGTGATTAATTTTGGCAATGGCAAGGAAACAATGCAAACAATTAATTCACCAAACGTTTAATTTGAAAACTATAATAGGTATCTAAACCAAATTGTTTGTTGGTCCACTCAAAGCGTTGGTCGCACGTAGACCACTCAAATCACAATTACGTATTCACAGCAGACTCCATGTTTATGCAAAAAAGCATCTTCAATGGACTCTAATTGCCTTCGGTTTCGCTTTTGTGTTGTTAATCAACGCACTGCGATTGTTCAGAACCCATTGTCCTCCTCTGTTTGGTCGACCCTTGGGTTTATTACGACATTTTTGTGAAGACAACCCTGTCAGGGAGATATTGTAATAAAGGGCGTGGTAAAATATGCGGAAGTTTGGATCTGACATTACGTATTATATGCTTGTTTCAGGAATTAATATTGTTCAGACGGTTGCCATCGCTTGATGCTACTAATCCCTTGCCATTATTTAGGTACATGTTTTACTGGAAAATGTTTGAGCTTCGAACGAAACCTTCTATAGCTACAAACGTAGGGATGTTACATTTGCAAATCGAGGAAAAAGTAACAAAAGGAAATTGTGTAGTCGCGCTTGCTTTAAGCCAGTTTATTTTTTTAACTTGAAAAAGTTACGATTTCACTAATATAATTTCTAAATTTTATTTTTTGAAAAATTCTATCCTATTTCTACATACGGCTATATGTATACGACATATTTTCGTAAAAGATCATTCTGGAAGCGTTGGTCGTATTACAAAAAATCTAGTTCTCATTAAAAGTTGCGTACACTAATTATAACAAGCATGGATGAACTCGCGGGCAGACGCTAGCGTAGCATATGAACCCCACTGTTTCCGATCCTAATAATTTTAATAACAGCAAGCGCCAATATTAAATATTCAGGAAATGTCCGGGTAACGCAATTTTCCTATAAATGTTGACAAAATTTTAATTTGCTGGGAAAACAAAATTATGGCCGCCCTCGTATTTGCCCAATAAAAGGGGCTTGTTTGTTGTTAAATTATATTTTTTTGGACAGCGTGAAAAACACTAGTGAAGTAACTTCAGCACACTGTACGAATGGAGAGATAGGTACATTTTTCTTTTCACCGACTCTGGAGTTTCTTTGTGCTATTCACGTTTCTTTGAGAGCTCGCAAGGAAGGAGCAAACACTTTGTGGTGTTAGATCCATTACCGACATTATAAACGAACTCCATAGAAGAGTCCATCCTCTTCAGGTATATATATTTTTAGCACACTTTATTTCTGTACATAGATTTTATTTTCTTACATAGGGAGGTGGGTATCATACAGTGATACAAAGTGGTTTTGTATCACTGTTTGTTGTTATACTTTGTTTTAATCTGCTTTCATTGGACTGGACTGGAACATGGCAGAATGACGGAAATTGAAATGAATAATCGGAAAATTGAATAAATTGCGCAATGAGGCGAGCTTTTAATTAAACTATGTGTTTCAGAGTGCCTCGGGATTATGCAATGTTAACATTTTTCATTTCCAGGACACTGAAATATTTAAATGAAGCACATGGTCTTTTATAATTGATGTTTTTTTTGATAAATCCGTTATTTAAATGGAATTTCTTTTGGTTCCAGGTATAGCTGCAGTATGGTGAAACTGTGATAAATATTGAAGCACTGTGTTGAAAGGAATGTTTGTGTGATAATTCTAAGATGTGCGTAAAACCATTCATTTCTAGAACGATGTTTATCGCTACGATATTAGTGTTAGTGAGTGTAGTGGGTGCGAATGTGAACTCTACGAGTGCTCCGGCGGCCTCCCGTATGGCATGGATGAAATCCCTGCTGGACCACCATAACTGGCTGGAGTATCTCAACAACGGCAGCTTGGCCTTGGCTGAGAGCTGTGAGGCAGACCTGAGGACTTACCTGGCAGGTCTCAACGACGGACAACTGTGGGCCTCGAAAAGTAAGTCATAATTTGTAATAATTCTGCAGATTGTTTTCACTATTTCGTCGCATATTCTATTGATGCCTATTTTCAAGTAGTAACGAGTTTGAAAAAACTGTAGTTTTCACGTAATACGCTAGTCGATTGAAACGAAATTGCACTATCAAAAATAATAGATTCTGCTTAACTGAATTATAATGGATGCGGTATTCTCGACAAGTTCGCTCCTCACTTGAGTTGCATAACCGTCAGATAAGAGTCGTAAAGAAAGCAGCTGGAAGCGCCCACCCGTCGCCCGCGCCTCCAACCTTGCCCCAACTAGGTCGCACTGCATACCTTACAAGTTTCATATGAAATGCCAGCGCCGAAATTACTTTTTGAATATATTTTATGTATATTATGCATTGTCCAAGCAAGTAGAGCGAATGATCCCTTTGTAAGTTATTTCAAAAATAGTTGTTTTCCAGTCCATTTTCTCGGTAGCCTAAATAGGTTTATTTTCATAGATCTTTAGGTCCATTTCCATAATTCTTGTAATCCCTTAAATGCAGCCACAATTTGCTAATGACAGCGCTAAATCCGGAAGTAATAGGGGATAATCTCTTTCACTGCGGGGTTTTAATTCCGTGATAAGAACTTCTCCGACAGAACATTTCAGGAAACGTCGGGGTACTGTTTATATGTATAGTAGGGTCACCGAATTATTGCGAATCAGAGCCGCCATTGAGGCGCAGGCGCGATGTTTTTATTCGCATCACATCCGATCATTACTGTCCGTTCATCCTCACCAATCATGCATAAATGTATTCTGGAATACATCTAAAATGTATTAATATTAAACAGGCTGTGGATGTTTATTGGATTTTTGATGGGAATATTTGTATCGTTTAATATTACTGTACCGGCTTGAATGACATGCAACAGCTTGAAATAAGTAGGTTGACTAGAGTGCAGAGAACTTTTCATTTCCTCGTATTCAATAGATTATTACCCTGCGCTGCGAGATAATTTTCCCGCCCTGCCATTCCCAGCCACCCTTGGTAAGTCGTAAATATCCTCCGACCTCTTGAATCTTCGCTGAACGTGACCAAAATGAGAATCATATCTTTTCGTCACGATCACTGTTTGATTCGACTATCATTTATCACTGCTCTATGGTTTCACATCGGATTCTTGACTGGCTTCATTCATCTTGTATCTCATCTGAAGGTAATAGAGCAAACAAACTTTACCCATCATTTTGTTTCGAGATGTTATTTATCACAACGGAAATGTTAAGCTCTAACAAATTGGTATTGAGACGAAGAGATTAACGTAGTTGAATATACATAGAACGAATCTGACAGATGATAACTTGATGTAACAAATATTTCTCGCCAAAACAAAAAGGACAATCAGGTCGAATCTGGGTAATACAGTGATAGTTAGTGGATGATTGGTGCTCATATCCATATCTGTTTTATGTCTGAACACTTCGTAAGGTTCAGTTGAAAACCAGCGTCAGACAACTCGTAGTTGAATTGGAATTACTTGGCTCAGCCGTGGGACACACAATGTTATTGTTTGTCCCACCCGTTAAGACCCGATTTTTTTAAGATCTACATTGTGTTTACCTATGTGTGCCAAATAAACAATTTTTCTTTTTTGTGATTTTCATAGAACTCCCCGCCCGCAAAATCAAAGCCATTTGGCCTTTTTGACAAATATACCGTGGCAATGACGATACATGTTTATATTGGTAGTAGAAGCCCATATGTGGCTTTTAGATCTTATTTCACATATCAACTTATACTAAACATTACTGAAGTTTTTTTTGTTGTTGTCTCTGTTTTCCACGTAATATCCGTGGGCTTACAAAATAAGCTTTCAAGTAATGAGTATGGAAAAACAATTACAGAACGTACAGATGTGTACTTTAATTGTATTGTCAGACGCAAGCAAGTGGAATTTAATTCCAGCCAACTGTTACGGGGTTTTAATTTAAAGATTGCCCTGCAGCATCCCATTTTAAGAGTTAAATTAGGTACTTTTGTGCCAAAGTTTGAGTTAAGTAGAGTACTGAGAGAGTGATTGAGTTGAGAATAATAAAGTTACTGACTATTGAAACCAGCTTTACAATATTTCAGAACATATCGTAATATTCTCTCTACAACAAAGTAAATAAACACACATTTATTGCGAATACCGTCTCTTAGAATGACTATTTGCCAATATTCAGCCGTTGTGTTATTTTGGGATCAAGGGAGCTTCACCATGGAAACAGAACGGTTGCAATATATTGCTATTGGTTGCCATCTGCGCAAATACTCGTAGGTTTAATTTTCAATTCAATTGCAACCGCAGACACGTAAATATACGGGCTTTTGAAGTTTTTAACGCTTACCTATATAAATAGACTAACATTATATCCGTATACGAAGTTGTACTGGGTTTATTATGCAACGGTAAAATAAACCTACCTACATATAAAGTATCATTCAAACTGCCTAGCTCTAAACCCAACTATATTGGGTTCGGATCCAAATTCCACAGCCATTCAAAATTACAACGTACAAAAATACAATCCCCTTGGCAATACTAGAGTCAGATTTTCAGGCTTCCGACTGGGTGGATGTTATTTGTTCTTTTTTGACACACGTTACGGGTATAACGTGTCTTAAAGATGGACAAATAACACAAGATAGACGGAACCAACGGCTTGCTTTACGAGGCACGGCGTGGTCTCGGTCACCCATCCATGGACCGACAACCCATGCGGCTGTTATTATAAAAATATAATTAAAAGACTAGTATTTAATATAAGCAAGTAAAGCAAAAGCACAAACAACTGACGGCACGATTAGATTGATGTTACTTTGATTGTATCTGTGATTGTTACGGAACATTAGTAAAACAGTGGAGTGTCGACGTCGAAGTACCAAACTCGCCCGAGGGGAAAGTAGAGACGTCACTCTAAAGCAGGACCGTTAATCGACTGCCAATCTTTCACAGAGAATTTGAGGATTCCAATAATTCAGCCAATTATATGACGGAGCTAGTTCCTTGAGCTACCTAATTCCAATAAATTCTTGTAGTTCCACAAGCGAGATTCACGTCTATCGCTACCACACTATCGTTAAGAGGGTTGTAAATAACGTGTAAAACTCGGGTTATCTCTGTCCTGCAGCGCCATGCCTCAGCTGACTTTATTTCTGACAGGATTACGTCCATCGCCATAAAGTTGCGCTCCTAATAAACATTTGTATTGAAGTGTAGCAATTAATGTAATCCACTATAAATTGACAGACGTACTGTACTCCACTCCATATCAGTTCGTCGGAACGAATTTATTTACATCGTCTCGAATTGAAATCTGCATTTCCCATTTGCGAATTTACACGGCTTTACAATGTACAACAGAAACGGGAAATGGGAGAATCTATTACGTCACATTACATTCAGCGGGGAAAGATTTCAGGGAAGTGGTCCGGGTAAATGAAGCTAGATGAGTGTGCTCAGACAAATGAATAGCCGAGGTGATGCCGGGATGCTGCGCCCGGCCGCACGAATGTACAACTATCTGGAAATAATGCTTATTGTGCGGTTTCTCTTCCAACATCTCATTTATTTAACACGGTAACACGGTTGTTTGTTTGCGTACTTGTGAACAATGCGCAATACGGAACCGGGTAAATTAACATGTCCCTATAAATTACCCTATTTCACAATCGGTAGGGCGGTAAATCGAGAAACACAGGGCAATTAAGTTCTTGGCATCATGGCGAAGTGCCGTTTTACCTACAAATTACGTAATTTGCATCTTACTGAATCGTGGTATAGTCAGAAACAAAAGTAGGTTAACCATATTCAAAGTTCCACAGGAGATTCATGCCTAAACCTCAATCACATAACTGCTCTGGGGCAGCAATTCCAATGCTATAAAATTTGCCAAGAAGGCGTTTCTTTTGAAGTCAAGAAATCGATACCTACCATAAGATCTATAAATATTAATGCAATGGCCCCATTAGTTTGTTATATTACCCCCAACAAATACTTCACAATTAGAAAGAAAGAAAAGGAAACAAAAACGAGCATTTGAAAGATTTATGAAGCCTTTTCGAGTTTTGTTTACTGGCGAGACACGAATATGATTATTTTTGCTGGAAATAAACCGGTATTCCGAACATTCCGCTCCATAAATCAGGAAAGTCGACTTATTGTGAAGTTAACTCGCGCCCACCTGAAACTTGGCTCGTTGAAGACAGCTTGTATTGACAACGGAACGAATCTATACTGAAACTAAGGGTATATACTTCCTAATTCATGGATAAGCCTTTTGAATTCCGTGAAAAAGTTTATACAGACGTGGGAAATCATAATGCATTCCACAACTCATGCCCGTTATGCTTATTTTTGCTTTTAGGCAACATCGGGCTTAAATAAAGGAAGGAACCACTTTTTTTTTTAATTATGTGTAGTAGGGGTGGCCAACTTGACTAGACCCAAGATCTACTTTTTACTGACGAAACCCTGTGCGATCTACCAATTACATATTTCTTAAAATTTTAATTTGAAACAGTTGTTTAGTATACAAGTAGGACGTATTTTTTATTTCTTTAACCCAACCTATTTATATATTTGCACAGTCCGTTATACGTATTTATATTTTTGCCTTGCCCTGATCGACTAGACTAATAGCCGCGATCGACCGGTTGGCCATCCCTGATGTACAGGCTCGCGCTTGACCACAATCTCACCGAACGTGGTTGACGATTGAGCCCGTTTGCCTCGATTTACCTCCAGGTGGTAACTGGCAAGAAACACAGACTCGGGCAGGGAGTTCCATTTGATGTTACTCATCATCTACCTAGCCTTTTCCCAACTATATTGGAGGCGGCCTTCAGTCAAACTGGATTCAGCTGAATACCAGTATTTTACGTGGAGCGGCTGCCTATCTGACCTCGACTAACCAGTTACTGGGTAACACGGTACTTCATGGTAAGACTGGCGACAGATTTTATGGCTTTTGACAGTTCGTTATGACAGCCAAATATCTACGAATGAGAGCGGATTAAGTGGTTTCTGTGGCGCGGAGGTCGCTCGATCGACCCGTGCGGCTGTTATTATTTAGCCACGACCTCTTTTATTCCTCTCCGCTTGATGTTATTAATGAAATGTATGAAGAACAAGCACATAAATCTGACTTAACTAGAAGCCTGCACGCTTTGATTAGGAACCACGGCCTCGGGCTTCACGAGCAGTAACTAAGTAGGTAGTAATGCATAAGATAGCATGCAATGGATAATCGATTGTGTTAAGAGATGGAGTAACAGTATCTTCACTGAAGTAAATCGTTTGTAAAATTATTCTTTTATTTTCTTCCATTTTATGACCAATGCGATATTGTACCTATGGAAATCGGCAGTCATGGTATTGGCATGGAAGGGGAAAAAATATTAAGGGATCACCGATGTAATGATGGATAAGTGATGATATGGTAAAGGGATGACTGCTAGAAGCCAACCGATAGTTGAAGAAGAAAACATGTCCCGCCGACCCCAAATAAATATGGATAGGGACTAGAAAATTATGATGACGTTCATCAGTGGACAAAATACCAAGAACAAAAATAAGTTTTTATCCATGTCAAGTCAGAAATGGACTCTTCGTATCTGTTGCAGCCGATTGTCATGGGAATGTCTCACCTTCAGAAATGTATCCCAAACACTTCAAAGATTCATATAGTTTTTCCTGGCTGCGAAGGGACTAGATCAGAAGGACATAAAACATTGGACCACAGGGATTAGGGATCTGAGAAGTGTATTGAAAGGTGTCCGATGAACTCAAGTGGGAAGGACACCTTTCAATCCACTTTTAGTTTGGTCTTGTTTGAGTAAATAAAATTTATTTGGGCGGTTTTGTTGGATTTTCGCTTCCAGGGATGTTTAATGTTTCCTATATTTTTAATATCTTTCGTTGTTTCACAATCAATATGAAATATTGCGTGGTATTTTTGACGTTGTGCTGTTAAAATTGGTAGATTTCACAGAAGCTACCAATTTACAGATTGCCTGCTGACAGGAATCTTTCATCTTCGGGCTTGTCTTGAACAATCATACGAATAAAGGATTATAGTAAAACCAAACGATTGTTTTTCGGGGTAAGTGTGAAGATTTACGGTTTCAATAACGTATCTACCTTTAACCAACTGTCAAATTAGCTACAAACAGTAGCTGAAACGTCATGTTTGAATCCGCGCATAATTCCTTTTTTAAAAAAAACCTCATGATAATCAGTAGCAAATGTTTCATAGGAGATGAACTGTTTTATACGTATCTACTCAAGACCCAAGTTGTACTGTAAGTACTGAGGTACATACTACCACAGTAGTCGTTGCAAACAGAACAAGCCCCCCATAAAACCGAACAGTAATGTTTAGTTTGTGTTAATGGTTAAAAAACAAACACTACAGGAATCTATTTATTGTTTTAGTGCCTGTAAACACTTAGAATTTCAGTTGAGAGCAAAGTTAAATTATCTTGGTACTACAAATGACACAAGTTTTCATGAATTCGTTTCGGTGTTTGTATAATGTGCCAACATTGTTTGTGTGGACATTCAACTTAACAATTTGTAGGTGATACTGTAATTTGAAACAGAAGTTCCAATTTGTCACAATTTTAAAATCAGGGGTGCTCCAACGCATTATGTTTTAAAAAATGTTTAATTCGTTCCAGCTAAAAAGTTTCAATACCATGTTAGTCAAAGATTTATAAATCTAATGGTAGTCATTTTTAGGTTCGATCCTAACACGCAATAACGATCATTAAGCTTTTGCAACCTACAGGTAGATCGCTAAGTTATAGCTAGAGCTGAAACAAAACTAAGTTTTACCTGTTTTATAATAAAACACGTACCATAGTCAGTTGATTTTCTCCATTCCGTCCAATTAATGATTTCGTCGTACATGTTTACCATGTTCATGCGCCGACGACGACGTAGCTTTCTGTTTGAAGTTGTGCGGTTTCAGGCGGCAACGTCCCGATCTGTAATTTATTTACCGCCAACCTTTGTCGTATCGTCGTGTTCGACACTGATTCTCAAAGCTGTCTTCTTGGACTCCCAGGGTCAACGCACACCTCCAAAAAGGTTATTGAAGAGAAAAATTAAATTGGGGATACATACAAGAGAGCTGAATGGGGAATCTGGTCTTATGGTGCGAAGATCAGATTCCATTGATGCAGGTCGTCACTAAATAGTCACTTAAGCTTTGCATGATTGTTTAATCGTCTTTAACAGGGAGTATGTTGGGCTTCTTCTGTAATAACATCGGGGGTCTACCCGATACAGATAAAATAAGCTAACGGGTCCAAGGGAAAAAAGTTTGAGAACCTGTTGTGTATACTTGTGACGCAACCCTTCTCGGTTCACGGCCTATACTCACCTCTATTTCGCAATTATTTACCTACGAGCCCCGCCAGAGGACACTTAGCTTTAAAAGAAGATTAGTTTTTTTTTAATTTACGCCCCTTTGTGCGAGATACGAGAAAACTTTGGACGTAAACAACATGGTACTTAAACAGTTTGTTTAAATATTCATTTATTTTAACGGGTCACAATTTGCATTGTTTTTTTTTAAGTTATTATGCACTGTTTCTTAAAAAGGCTATTTGGGTAGCTTTAATTTTCTCTTTTGTTTTCGCTTGCAGTTTGCTTGTTGTAGACAATTAATGATAGGCTATAAAATACCAAATAGGTCTAACTATGTAGTTTCATTTGAAGGCATGACAACTACAAAACAACGAAATGGTAAACAAATCAAAAAACTTTGTAATGCTAGTTTTTCTCGTTATTTGAAAACTGTTTTCAGCAGGTTTCACTCTGGAAACAAAGTTGGGGAAGTAGAACTTCGAAAAGTCACCGACAAATATAAATAACCTTCACCTGACTTCGCCTGAGCTCGAACAGAGAAAGTTGTTTATTCAGTGCGAGCTTCACTTCACATTCCCTCCCTGATTGTCCTAGGCCAAGAATTAAGGATAACTTACATTAGGTTCTGTGGTGACTTATGTTAGGTAATGTGACGCCAGTTTTGAAACTTGTTCAAATATTCGTAGCCACCTGATGTATAATATGTAGGCAACGCAGATTTTCCTTAACGCTCTTTGATATTCTATTTGATTTTATTATTTTTCAGCCTCCAGGACAAAAAGGCTTAAAATATTAATCTTTATCATGTCGCTTTGTTTGGCCTTAGAATAAACCCATATAATATTTTAAATACAATGTTTATTGCATTTTTCTGGGAAATGCCTTTTTTACATTTCCCAGAAAAAAAACTGCGATAAACAACGCTATCGTGTCCTGAATTTAGGCGGTTAACTATTTTCAAATCTGAGTTTGCTTTAAAACCTCTGCTAAAAATGTTTCAATATCTGTATACTTTTTTCAATTGTCTTTGTTTTTCAATTGTTTCAATATCTGTAATCTGCCAAAGTACGATAACTTCAGTAATATTTTCCCAAGCGTTTCTACTATTTCACAATCGTAACAGACAGTCTCATCGTTTTTTCGTCGGAATTGATTCAATACGTTCGAGTACACAGATCCGTTATGCCCTTTCTAATTTCACGCCGGCCTACTCGATGTAAATCTACTTCACAATATCTGTCAATATTTATACAGATTGCAGTAAGAGACGACAGACAATATATTATGTTTTAACGGAACAAATATTTCACATCGGTACACATTCAGATATTTGCATATCAATTAACATAAGACGTCTTTATAGTTTTAAATAATTTTAATGTTATAATTTAAACATCTATTGAAAGTTGTGAAATCAAAAAATCATTGATATGACATGCCATTTCCTGTATAAAATCGATATCCGTTTACACCACATTTGTATGTACCTACCCATACATATCCGCTTAAATATTACCGAGCTACGGTCAACTTATTAACGTTGTAGTGAGAATAAGTTTCTTCACTCGTCCACAGAGGTGCAGTGGACCTACGGGTTACATAATACACGAACTAGTTTACGTAGGTACCCAGTTATGAATGAGATTATAAGAGCGACCTACTTGGCGCATATTTCATGGAGATGATCGTGTTTGCGAGATGTAGCGCGGCGGCGGCGTGCCCCTGCATCTCTCGCGCGCTTCAACTTGATGCGCCCCAGGGTTTCTTCCACCTGGAACCGGCCAGTTTCCATTGTATGCTGAAAGTACATTCACACGGCCCATCCGTGTGAATGTACTTTTCACCCCAAAAGTACTGTACTGATCGGTTCAATAGTTCTTATTCTTCGTCTTTTGGTGCGTATTAGCTCCTTTTAATTACGGCTGTGATGACTGGACTTTTCACGCTTAAACTTTAAACGTTCGGTTCAATGGTCCTTCTTCTTTTTGAGTCGACACCTTAGATTGTTTGAGCCTAGTAGTTGGCTACGTTAATTGCAGCATTGTTAGCATTAATACCCTCAAAGTACCTACTGTATGGGCACTTCGGGCAACGTGTGGCTCAATACAATAGCTTAGTCGTGAAATTAAAGATTGGCAAGCTGGGTACTGGTACAGGATATGGGCTGCTTAACGTTCAGGATATTTTACAGCTAGTACTCTATAAATATACCTAATCCACGAAGCTAATTCTGATCAAATATTTGAAATTCTGCATTACGCCAACCAGCTTTATCTTTGTAAACGGTCTGCATTAGAGAAACTTCACAGTTATACGACGATAGATACCCGTTCCATCTGAAGTTTTGCCTGGAAATTTAATTTAACTACAAGGTCTGTAGTGTATCTTAGTTAACGTGACATTTATACTACCTATTCAAGTTGAGTAATCTACAATATGTTAGAAGGTAAGGCAGCAAACATTGATAAACCGACTCCTGTACAACGCGGCCGCCGAGCGCTCATGTTTAATTAGAGGTATTATTGGAACGCCGACATTTTTCCCGTGGAGCTATACAGCAGACACAAAGGGAGCCTGTTAATGCCTGAATAATGCAAACTGTTCCATCACGCGCCTCTTTGTTTACCGTATAGTTCGTTAATGCCTTCATTCGCTGTCTGTGTCGCTATATCTGTTATTTTCAGTAACATTCGTTTTCAGTTATGGTTTGTTAATGTGCTTCTGTTTCAAATTTGGGCATGTACCGTGAATTATGTTTTTTTTTAATTATTAGGTTCAAGTCGGACTTTCGAAGTCTGTCTAAGATTTCGCTGAAATTGTTGAAGAAAACATTATGAGTATAATTAGCCAACGTGACATGACCAAACGTGTTGATAAATTCTCGTTCATGGTTTCGTGCATTGGAAAAGCCTTTTACTCAGCAGTGCCTACACTAACAGGATGGTATTAACCTGCAAGTCTTTTGATTAAACGCTTGCAATAAAGTACTCTCCTGAAAAGCTTATTGATTTACCAATTCGTTCCACTTATACCAACGTTTCATACGAGTGGTGCAGCTGGTATAACAGTCAGTGGGTGGTCGAATGTTTTGGTTCAAGCTGTCTCGTGTTGTAATGGAACCGGTTCTGTTCACGCACAATCGATGGAATTGTATCGCGAAACGAATAAATCTAGATTAACAAACATTGCATATAATAATATAGGTTTAGCACATAAATTATCATAAAGCTAGTTGGGTAGTTTAAAGCCTAATAGATAGGCCAAAGTCAATTTCGTAGATTCTCATCTAGTCATTATTAGGTTAGGCGGCCATTGTATAATATTTATACCAAACTAATAGTACGATATTAGAATACGCAACTAGAGCGTAGGAAATTACACGCATAATTCAGAGATTTGTAATATTCTGCGTAGCATAATAATTATGTAACAATTTAATTAAAAGACAAAGAATTAGTCTTTATTATAGAGACGAGCCTTAGTGATTGAGAAACGCGTGCACCGGCTGGTGACGTAAGGTGCACGCTGGCTGCGGCCGCGCGAAGCCAAACTCTTGCGCAAAATACGCCTCATAACGTGTAAATCGCAAATTTCATAAGTAACCCGTGAAAGTAAGCGATTCATTTCACTCTCACGCACGGCGGCGGCGGCGTATCGACGGCTCTTGTTAAACACGCCACGCTCGCGGTGACATAATCTACGTAGATCTCATTCCATCAGCTGGTTCACAGCTATATCTATATTTTATGTTAATGTTACGATTATTGTATTTGCTGTGCGCGTATCAAATGAGGCGCCAGTGAATTTCTCTTTGATAAGTAACAGACGGTTGTCTGTTTCCGTATCGGAACGTAGATTCTTGTTTTTTCCACATGTTTTTGGGGAAAACTGGTTCAGTTTCGATTTTTCGGTTCGAACAAGATTGCTTTTGGGTTTTCATCTACAAAAGTTTGTGTTCGGGATTGGAACAGAGTTCGGTTGATACTGTAGACTGGTTAACTACCTACCGACTGTGTCGGATGCAGTAGCTTCGCCTTTCAGCTATGAGTAAGCGATTATGCTGCTCACCGCGCCTAGCGTGACGGTTATGTTATGAAATTAATTGCTTGTTGCATGAGGAAAATTGACACTGTTATTTTCTGACGTATATCTTAAGCAAGATCCGGTTAAGAAATATATATTTCTTGGAATTGAAATGTTAAGATCAAAATGATATTGGTAATAAGTATAACATTATGTATACAGTACCGACAAAATTTATGATGATGAGGTAACTTGTCTGACAGGAAACTTCGACTTTTTCCAATCTGGCGCCACGGTTGAACGATTGGCTGCTGTGCTGCGTGTTGCGGGTTCGATTCCCGCACGGAACAAATATTTGTATGGCCTATAGATTTGTTCTGGGTCTGGCTGTTTTTGTTTGTGAGTTTGTATGTTTGTAAACGCACCCACGATACAGGAGGAATTCCTAGTGTGCGGCAATGTCTTTTTTAAATAAAAAAATCTTCTCGAAGCAAGAACATTTTTAGACGATATTCTGCTGGGTAAAATTTAACAAAAGGTCAAAGAATTTAAACACATCATTAATTTGAAGTAACTACACTACCAGCGACCGTTGACCCCGTAGTCGACTGTAACTTGAAATAGTACTAATAAATAATAATTCAATTCAAATCTTTATTGCTGAAGACATAATACATATCAATGCAATTGTTCGTCGAATCGTTGAGCTCCTTAAAGTTCTAAGTTTGAGCTACACGATAACTGACAAATGCTTGCATTGTCTGGACAGGTCCACACAAACCTGCGCGGTGCTTTCCTCAAAAGGCCACCTCAGACGTTAACCTACATGGTTTTCAAATGTTTTTGACCATTGTGTGGACTTCAAAAGAGACTATGACCTCTGAGTTTGTTTCGGTGATTCTTCTCAGGGTAGTCAGCTAGGAAACACCGGCCTCATCTAGATTATTATAACAAAAAAAAAAAATGTTTGACGTGTGTGTAGTAACTTGTAACTTATTTGCAAAATAAATATCATTTATCATTATCATTTGTGCGTACACTATGTTAACTATGTTTTGCTCATTTAGGCAGGCATGGATTTCCGCTGAGTAATTTAATTCGACCCAGTGTATTTAAGTTCATTTTATGAAATGAAATGTCCAGCGGCTAAATCTAGAGTGCCATTTACAAATTAATCAAAGCGTGATCTAATAAGGTTGAGACTTGAGAGTAATAGCTATCCATTGAGTGCTGCCTTATTTGATCCGTTTATGGTATTAATAGAACAATCAAAGGAAGCGCTGGCAACTGCAATGTATAGATTCAGGGTGACTTCTAATTTTTTAACAACCCTAATAAAACAGCTGTTCATTTATGGTCGCAAAACTTGTCTAAACCTGGGGCTGTTACGACAACTTTTTCTATGGGAATTGCGAAAAAGCTTCAAATTTTTCGCAATTCCCATAGAAAAAGTTGTCGTAACATGACTTCTTTCAACGCATGAATAAAAATAAAACATCCAAACTAAATTAACCCTAAAATATGTCATCAAAAAATTCATCCGCATTTAATTTATCCTACTACTATTATAAAGGCGAAAGTTTGTAAGTATGGATGTATGTATGGATGTTTGTTACTCTTTCACGTAAAAACTACTGAATGGATTTTGATGAAATTTGGCACAGAGGTAGATTATAGTCTGGAATAACACATAGGATACTTTTTATCCCGGGAATATGTTCCCTTAGGATAGTTTTCGACAATCACGCGGGCGGAGCCGCGGGCGGCAACTAGTAGTGTATATAGTTAGTTAAGTATTCATTAAAACAGTTGTAAATATCTATTTAAAAAAACTAGTTGCCGCTTGCGGCTCCGCCCGCGTGATTGTCGAAAATTATCCCAAGGGAATATATTCCCGGGATCAAAAGTATCCTATGTGTTATTCCAGACTATAATCTACCACTATGCCAAATTTATTCAAAATACATTCAGTAGTTTTTGCGTGAAAGAGTCCAAACACGTCGTGAACATCCATCCATACTTACAAACTTTCGCGTTTATAATATTAGTAGGATTAGACATGAAACATATTCAATAGATTAAAAGTCATCCTGTATAATTAATATGGCGGAATCAACTCAACTCCACAACTGACGTACCTAGGTGTGTTGTACAATGTAGGTAGTACAGTTACACGTCCTCCATAATTTGATAATGTCGTGTGCGCCTGCCTCAACATCGTCCGATCTAATTCGACAGTCTCTGGCTGAGATAAGTGATTATCTAAATTGGTATTGGCTTGCGGAAAAAGCTTTTCGTGAAATGAAAATGTTTTTCATAAATGGATAACATGATCCTGAAACATAATTTAGAAGAAGCTAGGGTTAAGTTATTTAAGTATACATGAAAAAAAAAAATGAGAGGTGTCAAGGGACACCCGGATGGAACGAGGTTCCAAATAAATATCATTTATCATTTAATATCTAAACTACTCATCGGATTACCAACTCTTCTGCAGATTGAAAGCTTCAGTATCGCTGTGTCATAACTCATAGCACTCATTCTCGTAGCCTATTTGTTATCCTTGAAAAAAACACAATCCCTGCTCTGTTTCTTGATAGAGAAGTGAAACCGCATGAAATAGCTAGTATTTAATCAATTTAAAAGTATTTCACAACTAAAAAAATATAAAAGTTTTAAAATACATATTTGTATTGTTTTCAGCTTTAATTTGTTGCGTTCGAACGATCGCCAATTAAGTCTATTACGCTAAATAACTGATACGTTTCATAGTTTTAAAACTGTTTGTTCATAAAATAGAGCAGATATCATGCAAAATTCTTTTCTTTTGTAGTATTTGAAATTAATACCAACTTTCTATTCTGGATGGTGTGTACCTGAGAAGTTTTTGGGTACCTACTTACAAAGACATATAAGTTACGAGACTCCTTTTTTCAAAATAGTCAATACTAATAATTATTATAAACGGTAAAATTCTTTGTTCCGTTCTACTGTTGATACAGATCCGATTAAGAAAACTCATTCATGAAGAGGCTGTTTTTTGTCTTCGAAAAATCATCATATTCCAATAAAATCTTCTAGGATATAATAAAAGGAGCTGAGCCGCGGGAAAAAATAGTGTCTAATCAATTACTTTTATCAAAATATTTGTATCTTATATTTTGGCGCTTTATTTCGAAATTAAAACCACATTCTTCTTCGAAATTCAAACATAAAAGACGTTGCAACTTTTCGTATGAATTTTTTCCGTCTAGCCACCTTTCACAACGCGTGATAAGGAACTTCGTTCCAATAACTCATAATTATCAAAAAGAGGAAAATCTGCTTCAAATCTCAGTAGAACAATTAATGTTTTAAAATAATTAGACATTTCATCTAAATTGATAGAACTTCGCCTTTGTATCTTGCATTCATTTTTGAAGATATCAACATCCGACCGTAAAATAGAACAACAAAATCTTTAATAAATATTATTGTGATTCGTGTCTCAAACTGGAATAACCTGAGCTAAGCCAACAAACACTCGTTATTGTGAAGATGTTGACACGAAGTCACGGAGCGCCTGCGTGCATCTACAAGCACGCATTACGCTCTGTAGTGCCGGTGGTTGCCTCACCCCAACCACACAGCGAGTGGTGTAAGCCAATCGGTCAATTAACAGGAATTTGCCCAATATTTCACAACACGAAACGTCAATCCTTTGTAATGAAATACTTAATGGCGGCCAGCAAGTGGAACGGATGTATGGACACAGTCATGTTTGTAGGTCCCTGGAAAGAATGGCTTTGTTATTTGCCAACTTTATTTTCGTTGCGACGGTGTATCGGGGTCCAGCGGGTATTCGGGTTTTTGCAATGAGAGTTGTCAATGCTTTTGACACGAACATTTTGTTACTTCAAATATCACAACTGGAGATGTGTATCTGCATTGATTTTAATATCAAGTTGAATGAAAGAAACCAAAGGCATAATCTACATAAGTATGACGTCTGTAGTAGTCGTCATTACGTTTACATACCATAATCATAATCATGTTTTATTTGTATAATACAGTTCTTAAATTAAAATTCATAGGTCGCTATGTTATGCCAAGAAGCGTACCAATATGTATGATTGCATGCGAATGAATCTTGCGAGAGGTAAACACAAATTATTTGGTTGGTAAGTATGTCAAAATTAATTGAATGATGATAATAAATAAAATCAAAAATTATAAATGTCACAATATGGAGTAATTTCTACAGTCTATACACAATGTTCAATTAAATGTTTCTACAGTCATATAAATAAATATCATTTCTACATTAATTTATCTTTCGGAAATTCATCAGTCGTATAACAACATTTTTCCAAAAAGTACCTTATATTAACTTTTGCCCTTAAAAATATACTGCACCGATTTGTCAACCCTCGAATATTATTCGAAGAGGGAAACGCGACAAAGTAATAAATAACAACATAATCAAAATATCAAATTGAAGTGCCATTCACGTCGCCACAAATTATTCGATGTTCGCGAAGCGTAATTTTAGAATGGTTGCCGCAACAGCAGTGTTTTCAGATATATTCGTACCTAGTTTTATATTATATTCAGGGATTACGTAACCTTTTGCAATTAACGCTTTTCTTTTTCTGCTATTCTGGTACATGCAAATAGTCCCTTGAAATTTTTATTAGCTGGAAAATTTCCATGAAAAATAAAAACTGTGTCATCACGGCGCAGGATGTTTTTAAAGTAATTAAGCTCAACTAAAGCTTTTTTAGTTTATCTCCCCATTGCAACATTTAAAACCACTTCCCCAGTTTATATCGTACATGCTAGCTACTATTGGACTCACATTTCCGTATTTTTGTTTGATTGCTCGTGGAAAACCGAAAAGCTTTTAGAAAGCTCCACTACATATGTTTTAATATTGTCGTACCCGCTGGCGTCATTTATATTTAAATGAAGTGAAGTGGATCGTATATTTTCATACAAATCTCTCTATCCATAGTATGATTGGATGAGTTTATGAAGTCACAACGCCGAAATATTATATGAGAGCGTCTTAACGCCGCCACACGAAATTTGAGCAATTCACGAAGATATCAAGTGACGCGCGAGCTGTTCATCGCTTACGTAATGAGTATGAGAAAAATATTCACGCAAGTGCAGAATTGACCGCAAAGTGGGTCGTTGTCCGACCGTGACTGCAGGTGCATACGACGCGCCGTGCGCCCGCGCACTCGCCGGCCGCGGCCCGCGCTCGGTGACGGTGACGGCCGGCGACGCATCACCAACACGCATTTTATTACAGCCTTGGGAAACAAATGTACACAAAGAAGCCTTCAAATCCAATCTCCCCGTTTTCCCACTAACTGTGAATGTACCCGACATTGACAAGGGTTCCTTAAATATGTAACCTGCGACCTTTTCATGAGACAAATGTATGCACGCTTTTAAGGTCTGCCCCTGCCTGCCAGATGGACCTTACAGAACTCGCCGCAAAAGGGACCTGCGGCCTTTTAAGAATTCAAGCAAAAACAGATTCCAATGCAAACATAAAATTCTTGTTGTTATTCGGAATGCTGAACTTCAAAGGTTCTAACGGAACCCCTTGCTGCGATGGCTCGCTGCCATTTTTCATTCTGACACTCGACTATTCCAAAAAGTCCAAAACACTTTTTAAGGCATTCGTTCCTATTTATTTGTCTCTGTCATAGAAATGGTTGTATGAAATGAAATGTGCCGCAATGAAATGTGTGTGTATTTCGAATTCGATTGAAAATAAAAGAGATAACGTGCCTAAACGAACTAATTTCAATGATATAAATTATTCAGGTGCGAGAGAGAGAGGTAGGCTTTGATTTAATGTTAATTGGATACAGGTCTATAGACCTAGCTATGTCGGATTCTTAATTAACTCCAAAGACAAAGCAAATAGATGGCAGTGTGCAAGTTGAACCAGATATTAGATTACTCTATTCATAAGATCTAATATTGTTGTAGCCTGGAGGTCTATTTCCGTATAGTGAATGCTCTGTGGTGTGTGACGACTCCTGTGGTTATCTGTGTCAACCCACACATATCTTAGTTCAAACTGAAATATCAATTTACAAAGTAATCAATATTAGGATACTTAATTGAATATGTATGTTGTAATGTTCAACATTTCAACCTCGTGCGATTTAGATTATGAAGTTGTAGTAAGCTGGTTCTCGGTAGCCGAAAGTTTTCTAATCACTAAAGTGTAAGTGTTTCATGTGATCGTGATTATCACTTAAACAAATATCCTTAAATCATGATGGTTTGTAGACGTCATAGGGCCCATGGTCTGTAAATATTGACTTCATAATCCTCCGACCCATTTGGGACATGACGGATGTTTTCCTGGAATCGACTTTGATAACAAACAGTGGTCCTGTTTGATATCGAAACCATCCCGGGAAACTGCTCGCCCCTTAGTTGCCAATACAAAGGAAGTTTGATGAGTTTTTTTGTTTCTTGCGTGACTTTGATAAATTGGACATCACAAGCACGAAATGCCTTAATATTTTGACAAACCCTGAGGGATACCTTCTGATGGTGTTCACATATCGTCGGTCTAGATGTGACACCTCGTATAGGTATGCAAACTGGTGAACTTTTCAAGAGAGACAAAAAACTGTTTTACAAAGTAGGTATATTTCACATCTTTTATTAATTATTTAATATACTCGTAAGATTGAATAAGTATATCTTACGAGGTTACACGAAATTAAGGTTGTTATTATGCTTGTTGCAAGAGGTTTTTTCTGTCAAATGAATGAACATTCTGTCAAATCCAAGAGGCATTTACGAGTTTACGAGTTCAAACAAAATAATTAAGTTTGGCAACAGCGATAAACATAGCATTAAGTACAACAATGCTAATTGTAATACTCGTAAAAGCTACTTGAAGCCATTTATCAAAACTTTTTGTTGCTAAGCACTGTATCATAGGTAGCACAAGAAACTAAAACAAGGGTTATAGACCCGCTCCGAGTTTTGTTCAACATTATAACAATGACTCTCGGCTAATTTATTACAGAGAGGGTTACATTTATTCAAATATCTCACCCAGCACTGAGATTTCCTACCGTATTCACAGATAAAAATGTTCTTTTGGATGGCTTTGCATTGTTTAATATCTCGATTCTCCTCCCTTGTTTTATAGTCGTCGTACGAATCTTGTTTAACGTTCTCCTTTACTGCACCTGCGATACATTTATAGTTTCTGGAGCCGTAAAGGTGTCCGTAATAGAAACGAAATTTTAGACCTGCCCCGGTTGCCGTACCCTCGAAGTGAAACAGTATAAAGCAGAAATGATAGCTTCGCTTTAATAAAATAACATGAAATAATGCTTTTGTATCCCGGCTTGAACGGAACCGGGAATAGTTTCTTGGATAAAAATTTTCCACCTTCTAAAGTTTGCTGATAACACAAAATATTGCGCGGAAAATGTGTGGACACGACTTAAGTTCTTTAACAAAAGGGGGTTTACCTCGGCAGCTTATAATAACACTTAGTGCGAGGATAATAGAGCCTCCTGCGGAGCTCATCTAGAGAGAGCAATATTTCACTGAATTAATAAGTGTGAAGGCTATAAATCAGTGGAACTGCGCTCCACGGGGCCGAGTACTCAGGATCACAGACTGCATCGCGCCGGGTATCCGGCTATCCGAGTATCCGGCTGTAGCACTATTGTGCTGGAAGCTGCGACTTACTAATCTAATCGAGTTTGTAAACAGAATTAGCCGACTGTAACGACTCTAGTTATCTGAGCTCGACTCTAGCATTAATTAATTTACGGATCGGCATCTCACTTGTTTCTTTGATGTCAGCATTTATAGACTACGGGTTTAGGATTAAGACATTTTCTGGCACAGAAAATAAAGTCTTAAAGATATTTTTACCTACTCTTAACGCTATTTAACCGGGAGCATGAATAATTCTACATTCCTTTCCGAAACAAATAAAACGGAAGGACAGAAAAAGGTATTATTTTCCCAAATGTTGGGTCACCTCTAAATGAGAAAATTAAGTATTTATAAAAGGACCTCCTTCCCCTAATTCTTCGGATTAAGCGAATTACAACGTTTTAAATAAAAACTTCGATGAGATCGCTTGGCTTCCTGTTGAAGAATCGTAATTTTCTCGTTTTTCCTCCTTTGTTTACACAACATCTATTAATATAAGAACAAAGAACCACGAAGTTAAAATGAAAACGAAACCGAGGAGTGTTGATTCTAATTTATTGCAGATTGAATTTGATTTGTTAATATTTGTCCGCCTTCAGGCTGGGTATTTTACCGGGCTTTTTATAAGAATTTATAGTGATGGGGAATTTTCTAGGATGGATTTCTCAAACCTAGTTTTATTTCCGAGATAAGGCGAGATGCCTCATAGATCTTAGTTTGCTTACTATACCGACATCTTCACAACAAAAAAAGCCGGGAAGAATTTATTAATATTTCTTTGGTCGAAACTTTTTTTTGTGAGTCTTATTTCGTTCAGAAACAAGAAGTCAGTACACTTTTACTGTTAGAAAATAAAAGCGTTTTCTAAGGAATTAAAGTCCTTTCCCCTGTTTGTTAATATGTTAATGAAGATAATTTTCATTCAGAGACAATTCCTATTATTATGACAATGTAATTGCCGTCGACGTTCGTGACTGTTTCAAATTATTAAATTACAATGAACTCTCTTTACTTTGGCTTAATTTGAACCCTGCCATTGCTGAAAACTGAAACTTTAAACGATTCAGGAGTCTTTAGCAGCGACGGACGAATTTGGACTTTGTGTTGCGAATGTTTTAAATCAGCTCAGCTCGCTACTATGACGTGTTAATGTCATTATCATTTCATTGTTAAAAGGGTTAAAGCTATTATGTCTTGTATAGCTCCGTCTCCCTCCGACACCGGTATCATGATGATTTAAGGATGATTTTAATTTATGCAGTCTTTTTAATGTAATTTCGTAATTTCATGATATTAATGCATGTACTAGAAATATATGCTCGATCGTTAAGTCGAAAATAGTGAGACTAAAATTATTTTACCATGTTTTTTTAAGTACCTACCTATATTCTGGCAATTAAACAAATTTCATTTCATTTCATCTTTCTTACGTTCCTTAATACTTCGTTGATATTAAATTACTCAATGTATCTCGTTGAAATTGTAGGTAGGTAGACCTGATCGAAAATTCGTAAGACGGAGGGAGAGTAGACCCGCCGGCGCGGCGTAGAAGTAATATCCCCCTCACTTTCTATCGCGCGGCGAAAATGTATGCCGAAATGCATGCATATAAAATTCGTGCGAAATTATTCCCTAACCATTCCCAAATATCAAAAATGCACAACGTTAATTTTCAAGTTATCACTTCGGCCGGCACTCCCGGAATGCAACCGTTGTTTTTTTTTCTGAAAACCTCAAAGGGAAATAGAATGATAGAAATAGTTCAAAAATGAACAAAGTTTAATGAAAACTGTCTGGGCATGCTAAAAGCAGCCAGGTCGATCGTTATTGGAAGTATTTTTTTGGAGTCAGTTTTGGTATAGGTTAAAAAGGTAGATTGTAATTATTGGGTACTGTTTTAAGGGTTCCAAACCGTCCTTACGGAAAACGGAACTCTTATAGATCACTCGTGCGTCTGTCTATTTGTCACAGCTGATTTTCTCCGAATCTACTGGACCAATTCAATTGAAATTTGGTAAACTTATCAAAAGTCAAAAGTCAAAAGTCAAAAATAAAAGAAAGAAAAATATCTATTTGGGAAAAAGATGAAATTTGACCCTTACCTCCGAAACAAGTGAGCCTAAAATTTTGAAATAAAATAAGGCCTGTACCTATTATCTATAGGAAGTCTATATATGGGAAGTTTATATAAAGGAAGTCTATATATAGGAAGTATATATGTATATAGGAAGCATATGGTTTTACAGTAACATGTTACAAAAATGAGATTCGTCCGGAGCCCTTTCCACGCGAGTACGACCCGCAGTTGGCCGGTTTTTTTTGTTCATGCTGCACGGTGAATTTTCATAAAAGAATGAAGAAAAAGTTTAGGTTACAAATAGCCTAGCTGTCGTGTATAAGTTCTACTATGTTTTCCAAAGAAAATGAACACTTTTAGTAAGTTTTCGCTCAGTTGAGCTTTTTAATCATCTAAAGTCTTAACATTCAAGTTTAGATTAAAAGCGGTAAAACTGTTTGTTTGTTGGTAGGATGCAATCTCAGGAAGTCCTGGTCCGATTTTTGTTTTTCATTGATAAAATACTACACTATCTCTGAGACTCATATGATTCACCTGAACCAACGCACGGGTTCTGTAGTACCAAACACGCGAGCGAAGCCGCGTGTATGAGCTAGTAATTAATAATCGACATATCTTACAATGTGTTGAGGCAATTATGACGAAACAATTTGTAGCAAATTATATTCTGAAATACGTCAAAGTCAGCACTTAAGACCACCATACATTAACGGCTTTAAAACGTACCGCAGGAAATAGTTTGACGACATAATGTTGCACATAGTGCGAAGTAATGTCACACTGTAGGAGGTGTAGGTACAAAGTGAAGCAACCCGTCTTATTATCATAAATGAACGCGCTGCTCTGGAAATAATATATCTGCTATAGGTAGAAAACTCAAATCTTTAAAGGAGTAAAGTGATCAATGAAGTAATTAAATCGATTTCAAAGTAAAGTTGAAATCGGATATCAAACAAACTATTGTTAAACAATAGCCCCTAATCGGGCTTTTTTTTTTACTTGTTTCTTTTGGGCTTTATCTGTATAAAAATAGAATTGCTGCTTCCCCTCACCCTGCGCATCACTGATTACACTTTTTTGCGCATGATCACGAAATAATCGTCCGTGTGCGCATCAGCAAATATCCCTGACGTACTACAGCAAGGCGGAAGCCTCAGTTGCGCCCTGCAGGCATTGTATTATTGAATGCGCGCTGTCTGCTTGTTGGGTATGATTAGCCCACAGAAGGTGTACAATATTTGACAAGACGCCTTATAAAGTGTTATTTTAACCGGTGCTGAACAACCAGCAAATCGTGTGCGTGCCAACATGTTTCCCCTCACAGCCATCGCCCTGCGCTCTCTCTCCATATCTAAGTCAGTCTTCCTCCTCACCTTCCGCCTGACGCAGGTACTTACCGAACACGGCTGTTTCGGGAGGTACCTGTTTCGAATTCAGCGGGAGGACACGCCCGGGTGTCAGCACTGTGAGGATCGCCCAGAGAACACGGTGCAGCATACGGTGGAGGTCTACCCTGCTTGGGCTGAGCATTGCCGTGTTCTCGTCGAGGCGATCGGAGGCGGCGACCTCTCGCGTCCGGCCCTGGTTTAATCCATGGTCCGGAGCGAGGAGGCTTGGGAAGCGGTAACCTCCTTCTGCGAAGTAATAATACTAGCGAAGGAAGAGGCGGGCCGCGCGAGAGAAAGACAAAGCCTTCGCCCCAACCGCCGCTACAGGAGAAGACGCCCCAGGCGTCGGGAGTCGCAGGGTGATCCCCGGCCATCGTAGGCGCATGCCTGCGGACGGCGAGCGTTGGGTGGCTTGCTGTCCGATCACTACCGGGCCCGGGTCGATGACGCGTTGAGTTCCACACGCACCTCAAAGAGAAAAAAAGGGTCTCCTAAGTAATCCAAGTAAAAGCAAGGCCTTGCCCGCCGTAATATGTACTTTCATAACAGAATTTAAGATGATTGTGACTATGGTTTCAGAACTGAATTTTGTTCAAGACGATTGTTATGCATGTTTCCTAACCAATCTTTCTCTGTTTCCAGTATTTGACGCGTCCGGCCACTACACCCCTAACGTGCTGTTCGGCAACGAGTACTGGCTGGGCTCGCAGAACGCGTGCCACGACCTGCAGTTGAAGGAGTACTATGCGCACACGCCACCCTTCCCCACCACCTTCTACGTCGCCAAGATCAACCTCACCGTGGACAATGATCATCTGCCACAAGTAATATAAAGCAATATAATGTTTTAGATTTTTTTTTGTGTGTGTTTTGATAAAAAACATTACTGAAAACTGCAATTCTTACCTGATGATCTCTTTTCTTGATCTTGGATGAAGAGCAAAAACAGTAACTAGGAATTTCTATAAAATGATAAATTGAATTAAATTAATAAAATGATATCATCGTAACAATGACACCCTTTTTTGCTGAAAATCTAAAATTTTATAAATATTGAGTTCATAAATCGTTTTTCCTCTGTTTACGGAAAACAGAGGAAAAACAAACCATGAACTCGCTGACTGACGATACATTTTAAATACACGTTTTTAAGCACCTTTTTATGTTAACTTATTCACACTGTCATTCAGTTGCGACATTTCGAATATCTCATTAGCCATCACCGATTTGCTTTCTATTTGATGGAAAATGTGGACGATTGCGTGAACTTCAACTTTCTCTCCATGACTCAGCACTTGAATGACAATTCAATCCGAGTTACGTGATTACTTTGACCTCTAGAGGTTAATCATGCAGACGTATGCATACAGTAAATATTTATTTATTTATTTTACGCGCATGACTAAAGGAATGTTAGTAAAACACCCTGCAATACATTAAAAAAAACTGTCCAAGTGCGAGTCGGACTCGTTCCGAACGAATCTTATTTTTGTAACATATTGCTTTAACTTTTTAGACTTTTTACAGGGTTTTTTTTGTAATATATAGGTATGTAAAGAATATTTCTTTCTTTTTATCTTTTTTTTTAGATACACAACAAATCAAATATCTGTATTTTTTTTTCCAAATTTTTGGTTCTTAAGTCTCGGAGATAACGGTAATTTTTCAAATTATTTCTTGAATAAGTTAAAAACAATTAATTTTAAAATTATGAAAAAAATATAATTCAAACCCACACAATAAGGATTTTCATTTGATATATCACACGGTACAGATTGTTGTTTAGTCATATAAATTTTCTAGTTTGTCCCCCAAAAGTGAGTTCTCATGTTTTATTTATTTACGTAATACGTCCATTGATGGGTCACAGAAGTTCACATGTGTACCAAATTTCAACAGAATCGGTCCAGTAGATACGGAGAAGATTGGCTGTGACAGACGGACATACCTTCCTCCTGATCCTTTAAGGGTTCCGTTTTTTACGAATGTTCGGAATCCTAAAAACGATGATAGGCTTTTATTTTTAAAATCTTTGAAACAGCTCTTTAACCTCTAGCACCCGGGTTGTTTACTGAAAAACACTTATTTCATTTTTATAATTAGAATGGTTGGGTCAGCCATAAAATTGATTGACAAAACAGAATAACAACCTAGCCAAACAAACAACAATAAATAAACTCCAAGTCTTCATCATAATCGCGTCGTCATTCGACCCCGTAATATCATGGTGTGGCCACAAAAGACAAATAGCCCACAACAACTTGCCCTAGCCTTGTTGTGTGGGCCTAATTCAACCGTACCCGTACGTCAGCAAAGTTTAATATAAAAGTTTTACTACCTCGCGGCAAGTTTCAGCCTTCTGCGTCGATAGAGTCAACTTAATTTGCTACGTTATATTCCCTGCAGTGTTGAGCCAAAACACACCACAGGCTATGACAAGGTTTTATGAAATAGTTCATAGTTCCTGAATTACAAATAGGGTGTCTTTTAAATGGTGGGCAAACTTTTAGGCTTTTATTTTCGAGTAACAAGACTTTTAGTGTTTATAACCATATACATTTACTGACAAACTACATGTTAATAAAGCAATATAAAAATAATAACACCGCTATTGCAAGGTCACGCGCCCAGCCGAAACCTTGCAGCAGTGGTTTACAAACGCACAGTCTAGCTTGCTCGCTACTACGATCAGGATACTGTTCGCAATGGCCTGCACTCTACGAACTATTCGCATTGCTTCATTCGTTCATGACCGTTTAGAAGCTGTCCCCGCGAGCTTCTGCGAATATCCCTGATGCACTGCAGTATGGAACTAATATAAACGGAGTATAGGAACAACGTAACGCTGAAAAACCCAGGTGTTCCTTAGATTGAACAAAACCAGCTGTTCTTTCAGTACTTTTATGTTCGCATTGCAGTGCTAAGCAATGCGAACATAAAAGTACTGAAAGAACAGCTCTTTTTTCATATTTAAGAGTTAATCCCATGTTAAAACTTGTTAATTTTCATATAAACATTCACTCTTTAAACGTTTGCCAATTAATTAAAAGGCACCTAGTTTAGTAAGTGGTGGTAGTCAGAAGCCAGAGAAACTGACACCAGTCTCAGTCAATAGTATCGTGTTACCCAATTACTGGGTTGTGCAGCTGCACGGGTTTCACTGGAAGCCGACCGCAATAAAGCTGGCAAAAGACTAGGTAGATAAATAGTAGGTACCCTAACAATAGCAACAAGGCGCTGTAAGAGGTTTTTCCGAAACGAGAAAATTCGGATTCATTTTTATTTTTTTCGTTATTTTCGCCTGGGGTAAATGAAGGCAACGAAGCTTAAAGCCATGATATGAATTTATATGGCCATCGTAAACGTTAACTTGGACTATTTTCGATGGATAAAATTCTTACTCGTAGGAAGACGGCGCGCATTTTAATAAAAACTGATGTCCGATTGAGATAGGCTAACCAATCTAGGTAGTAATGAAGATATTTCAGTGTATTTTTAAATTGGCGGATATCCTTTTTAGTTAAAGACTGTGGGGAGCTGTAGCTGTTTTTTTATTGCGTGTGAAGCAATGCAAACTTCTAAATTTTATACCACTGTGTAATTTTGCTAATTGTTTGAAGTCTAGTAGCTACAGTATTAGGCAGTATCAGGGATTGTGATGCATGAGGTTGCATGGGATACGAACATTTACAAATGCTGGCGTGGAATGCTTAAGGCTGCTTTTGAAGGGTCGTGCGAAATTGGATTTTAATTTTTATACGAAAAGAAGTGGTTTGTTTTAGGTTGTCAGATTTTCGAAACGTATCGTTTGAACAATATAGAATTTATTTAGGGGTTTTTCCAAGTAATAAATCGATGCATCACAATAATACTGTGAAATTTACCCGATGAAGGGAAACTTATAGCTTGGTTGAAAAATAGTTCTGGCTAGAATTGAATACTCATGCGATTATGGAACAGTAGAACGTATCGATAATTTAGTGCGGGGCAGATTAATAAGCTTACTTTTCACGCCGAATCCGGTTTGACTGGAAGCCCACCCCAATATAATTGGGAAAAAGGCTAGGCAGATGATTTGTAAAGTCCACCAGCCGTTTCTAATTGATTAAAGACTGATCGACCCGGTCCTGGCTCAAACACTTACTACAATACCTAATATAACAATCTGCTTAAGACCACAAGAATATAAGACTGAGCAAATATAATATTACATATTATACTTAGGTATCATATGGATTAGTGATGGTCAGAAAGTTTTCATCCCTCGGGAGGCGCGAGGCGTGGATGAATCAACATTTATTAACGGGATATGGAACTTGGACGTGGAACGTATCTTTACTAATATTATTGGTGTTGAAGTTTGTTCATTTAAGTGTTATACTTTTTGCGCCTTATATGAATAGGTAAAGATCCGAAGTGGTGGTGTGGTTTAATCTCAAAATTGCAAATAATAATATTTGGCTCTTCTTAGGAAAATAAGGTTAACACCATTACCACGCCTAAAGTTCCCGAAGGGTTACGCAATGCTGTAAATGATTCTACCAAATTCACTAGTGTACTAGATCTCTATTTTACACAATCATTATAATTAGTCAACATCAGTGAAAATCAACTGCTATTTGGCGACTGTTGCGACAGCAAGCAACCATTCTACCAATCACATGATGTAGAACCTGTCGAACGTTGTGGCTAATGAGTGCTGCGATACCTAATGACCTGGTATTAAAGTGCACTCAGTGTCATTTTGACACGGGATTAGTAGGCTGTTGGCATTGCTTTCAGATGAATTTGTTTTCAATATGTGGGTATGTATGTATGTATGTATGTATTTATGTATATTTCTTTGGCACGCTCTGTAGCCTATACGGTTTGATGGATTTTAGGTTGAGAGTTGTCGTTAGATTTGTATTGATTGTGAAAGTGACACTAGGTATGTAAAATTTAAAGTGGGCGTCTTTTGGCGCCATATTATGTCTTGAAAAATGCAACTCACTAAAATGTAGGAAATAAACAAAATTGCTTTGTCAAAAAAAACCAACCGCTAAAAACGACTAAAAAGTTCCAAACAAGTCGCTTTTCAAACAGTCTGTTGCAGTTTATTCACAGACCTGATTGATATCTATAACTGCATCAGGCTGAGACTGAGACTTAATTCGAACTTTTTAGGTGTTTTTAGCGGTCGGGTTTTTTGACAAAGTTAATTTTTAATAGTTGTTACTGCGATGCAAATACGAGCGCTCCTTTAAAATATGAGAATTGTCCCTCAGCTCTTAGAAACACATTTTCCTTACCACTTGTTCCTAAGCGAATAACGACCCACATGACAAGCCTTCATTTGTTTACAAAAACTGAGAAGACAGTCTGCCAACTTGCACAAAATATCGTAAAGTTAAAAGATCAACTGAACACATTTAACACAGGTGTACAAACTTAAAGACAACCTTTCACACCTTTGGATTATCTCAAATCCTTAAACAAAACATTGCCGGGAAAGCTCGTAGCCTGAACAAGAAAAATCCGTAGCATTAGTATACTTAATGGCTTAAAGACGAAGAAAAGCAATGGGAACCGCCAGCTGGTGCCTGTTTCCCTGGTCGTACACCGATACATCGTGTGGAACATTCGTCACGTTGACTGACATTCAATTACGTACTATAGCTTGCGCAAAGGTCGCCTGGTGATATCTGCTCGGTTAATGAATGGAGTGCATTGCGCAAGCTGGGCCGCAAATTGGTCCCACCTGTTTGTATTAAAGCTTAGTGCACGAAATAATGTACGGATCTTAAGTACGAGTACTTCTTTAGATATCTTATTTAGGTAATAAACTTGGCATCTACGAAAACCGAAAAAAGTTTTTCCGTTAGTCACGCACTTCCAGTGTTCTAGTGACTCAACGTCTTGAACTTGATAAATGATCGGTAACGTTATGAATAACATCAAAATTTGTTTCTTTATAACATTATCTCAAAATCCTAAATCTCAGCTGTTCGTAATTTTTATTTACTAACTAAAAATACAAGTTAGAATTCTACCTACACTTTATCGATCCAGCACTGGCCCTATTGGCTAAGGCAATTGATTGGACCCCGGCTCATAATGGATAACCTTTCAAAACTCTCATTTTGTTTTTAATTGGTGCTCCGTCCAGGCAACTGTTTCATTGACTGTTGTTTATGAGCTTTATGCCGCACGTTGAAAGAAAAACAAAGTCGTTTCAGTTATTTCTTCTCTTGCTTAACTTTTTAACTATCCCAACCGATGTTGGGCTTTAGTGTTTGAACGCAATTAAACCCAGCTTCTGTTTGTATCATAATAAAACGCTTAAAAGTTTTTGTTTTTAGTGGAAAATAACTATCGCCTCATTTTTTTACTCTCAACATATTGAATGACTTGAGCTGTAGCGTTTGCATTCACATCGAAGTCCTCTAATTTCTATGCATTTTGATACCATGAGATTTGAGTTTGAACGCTGTTTAAGCACGAGCAGTGGCCTTCTGGACTCAGTGAATTTCTGTCAGCGATAACGATAACTATTGAGGTCACATGTTCGATGCTCTCTTTGCCGCTTCTTTCACTAATCTGCTTCTATTCCCTACAGAGTAGACTCATGCTGGTCGGTGAGTGCGTGCCAGCGTCCTGCGACAAAGGCGCCATCACCTTGCTGCTAGGTGCCGCCGAAGGCGCTGCGTCTGAGCAGGCCTCCACTGCCGGCCTGGCTGCCTCCTTCACCACTCTCAACGTGCGTCCCGTGCCTGGGGACTACGACCTCTTCGCTGACCCTAAACTGCAGATATTAGGGTAAGATGCTGTTAATTTATTTCTTAAATTAAACGGGTAGTACTTATTAGGTAAAGGCAGTAGCGGTAAGCTAAAGGCAAGGAAGCCATCTGAGCTGTGCAAAGATGAAGAAAACAACCAATAGAACTCCTTCATATTCTACAAAGTGCAACATGATTGATCTGAGGCTCTAGACATCGCTATCCACATAATCATTTCGTCATCTTCAATCTACCAGCGAATGCGATTATCGAAAAGCCAAAATATCACGTGATCACGAAGTGAGCTGTCATTCCATCTTGATTATATGAATTGACAGCTCACCTCGTGATCACTTCACCCAAGCCTTCACTTCGACATGTTTACAAAATCGACCGGTAGAATCGACCGGCAGAAGGATCCCGCAACATTTCAACAGCATTTGCCAATATTATGCCATTTTCGACACGTCGACAAACCCCTTCGCCACGTTACCGCTGACAGAATTTCATTTGTCTCAAGCCTCTGGTGAATAAATATATGTTGCTGACCACTGCCCAGCTTTTTTGAACCTCACAGTTTTCTACGGTGACAGAATACATACTTTGAAAATGAAAAAGGTCCAGCTTCTAATACATGGCTAAGTATGAGATACATCGGTTAGAAAGTAGGAGTAGGTCCTTACAAGTCACACAAGGTTATTCGTACGCTAAGTAATGATGTCCACAGTCTCAAACAAAAGATGGAGCCAAGTCTTGAAAGGTTGCTGGCCTTGTGGTGGTATTTTGTTTAGTGTTAAGTTTGTAAGTCCCAATGAGCTGATGTACTTGACATATATGATCGTGTTTATGTCTAAATATGCATGTAAATTATCTTATTTTCAGTCAATAGATTCTATTTAAATAACAGACTTATCATAAGTTTTTAATGAAATTCATATTCTGCATTTATTAAGGAAACAATATTTTCATGTTCCGTAATAATTACATTTTGGAAATAATTTTTTACCACTATAGGTACGCCACCTTTATAATTTGTTACCAATCCAAAATCCTTAGAAATAATACAGATAAATTTACTTAGAAATTGCCCTGAAAAACTATCACAATACAATACCTGCTTACCTAGTTAAAATTATACATAACTTAATTAACTAGGTTCATTATAAAATAATGAGGTAAGGGTAGATATTATGCAGAGCTATCTATCTAATTAATTAATTTATCTCACTGCGTATGACGTATTATGTAAATCACTGATGAAAGCTACGGACTACATTATCGTATCACCATTCAAGGTTGATTTACAACTTCGAGAACATTTACCTAATTAATAACAAGGTATGCCAAATAATAAGGATATCATTTGAAATCTAAATTAATTTGTAAACTTTTGATTTACTTATACATATACCATAGATACACATGTTTTTTTACAAATCTATTAAAAAGCAAAGAGGTACGAGTCTTTTTTAGGGTTCCGTAGTCAACGAGGAACCTTTGTAGTTTCGACATGTCCGTCTGTCTGTCGGTCCGCGGTTTAGCTCATACATATTAATCACGCCGACAAAGAGGTAAAATAAAATCTTGAAATACATTTCTTTTTAGGGTGGGTCCTATACATGTAAAGTGGCGATGTTTTTTTTTTATCGTCTACCCCATTGTGTGGGGTGTCGTTGAATGTGTCGTTTAAAAAATATTGAGAGTTTGCTCTAAAACCATTTTTCCATCCAAGGAAATCCGAAATATTAAGCTTTAAAGTGCATATTTTTGTCAAGTGCCCCCCCCACCCCCCTCTGCCAGCTAAACGGTTGTTTTTGGAGACGTAAATAAATTCATAGTAGTAGCATTTATAACGAATTTAAAAAGAAAACTATCACAGCTTAGTAGGCTTTACAAGTTAACGAGTAATAGTCGACCAACTTATAAAATGTAACTGATTAGGTTGTGTATGTATATAAAGTAGCTGACACGCACTAGGCCGGTTTTTTTTCAAAAATTAAAATAAAAGTAACAAATAGCGTGTTAGAAAGACCACAACATACTTAGTTATCCTTAATTACCTACTAATGCGATTATTTAACATATTAATTTATAATAAGAAAAATATTTTACAGTGCATCCAATAGCTACGGATGCACGTAATCAAAACATAATAATTATGTCACGGCCATATTTAAATAATTCTGAGTGCAACCAAACGCAAGCATAAATTATACAATTTACTAAATTTAATTTAATTAATCGTAATTTATAATAAGAAAAAGATTTTACAGTGCACAAAATATCTACGGATGCACGTAATCAAAACATAATAATTATGTCACGGCCATATTTAAATAATTCTGAGTGCAACCAAACGCAAGCATAAATTATACGATTTACTAAATTGAATTTCTGTAATTGAGTGCAGTCATGTGAATACAAAATATGTGTTTAACACAAATAGGTAGGTATGTAAAACGTATTACGAAACTAAAACGTACGGTTACGGTACGTACGTACGGTAGGTTGCTTGCTGAAGGAATCTTTCAGCATGCTGGCTGGCTGAAAATATTCTGGTTTGATTCGAATATTCTTACATCTATTCTTTAATCGATTTGAAATTAATTAAAACGTATCAGTTGTTTCGTGTGGGGTAGACTACAGTAGTATTTTATTATGTTATTTTTGACAAAATAAAAATTTCTTTAAACCGAAACATATTTTAATTTGACTAAATATATTCACTGGTGGTCTAGAGATTAGCACGCCCCTATTTTTAAGATTGATTAATTGTTGTAACTGTTTACAATTTTAACTAATTTATAGTTTTTGAACGTTTTTTTGTAATTGAGTAGAGAGTAAATTAGTAAAACGATCAAGCCTAATTGGGTCAAATTTTAAATAATAATGATCAGTTATTTTAGGCTATGTAGCATATTTATACAGAAAGCTCTACATTTTAACCGACTTCAAAAAAAGGAGGAGGTTCTCAATTCGTTTGATTTTTTTTATTGTATTTTTGTTCAGCGTATTAGTATTTTCGACAATTGTCAACCGATTTGGTTGATTAGTTTTTTTTTGTTTGGAAGAGTATTTTTCCGGTCTGGTCCATTTCAATTTGGTGAAGATCTGATGAAGAACTTCGGAGATAGGCAACGGAACTCTTCAATAAATGATATCAAACCTTCCGAGATTGCTGAAATCGTATGTCTGTTTATTAAACAATAAACAGACATGCGATTTTTTTTTACTCCACTTTATAACAACATCACGCCGGTACACTGTGAAGGGGTACGCAGGTGTGTGGGTACAAGACAACCATGGTTTTGGGCCTATCTGTATAACTTTATTGTTTACGAACCGGTCTTGATGATTCTTTTTGTGTTGCGTTTAGTTATAATATTGACTTTGCATTGGAACTTCAAAGTTAAACTAGTGACCTCTTCAACTTAATATCAATAAAATGTAGTAAAGTGTGATGATGAAAAATTGTTGGTTTATGTCAATCCCAAAGCATAGTAGATATTTAACTATGAGCTGCTCTGGACTTGGACTACGAAGGCACACAAAGTAACAATGTAAACCACCCAACATGGGAATAATGTCAATTTAGTTGTGGGGTACCACTAAAAAGTGAACAAAAACAACTTTTTTACAAAAAAATACAACCGACTTCCAAAAAAAAAACACTACAAAGTATAAAATACCTTTAATTTCGGAAGTCGATGTCAAAAAACAAAGAAACAACAAAAACATGTGTTTCTATTAGCTTAACATAATTTCGAGTTGAAAAAATCGTTTTAAAGTAGATAGCCATTTAAGCATTGAGTAATAATTAGTCAGATTTATTCACAACTGGGTGTCCTACCTAATGCTAGAGAAATCGGCATTGCCAAGACTACGTGTCTTGAGGTCTTGACCTACAGTCACAGACATCACGTCAATATACCTGCACCGTTAGAATGTTCTGAATGTCACACATTCACTTCACTCAAAGTCTTTTACTAAACAAATGTTAAGGTCAAAACTATCATTACTTAATACTTTACACATTAGCATCGCACGACAGTATTGTCTGTCAAACCCTTTACAAAGACTGATGCTGCTCGTCTAAGACGTAGATATATTATCCACATGAACCGTTTAGCTATGCGACCCCAGTACGAACAGCTTCTGCGATCACGTATGCATGTTCGGTCACGCACTTATTCCGCAAGGGGAATGTAAGCACTAAACTTTAATTCTGTGCAATGAAAACACGTAGACCATTAGGGTTTTGGATTTAAAAATAAATTCAGCAGATGGGAATGGCAACACTGCGAGCAATTACAGTTTTTATGCACTGTTCACACTGCACTCATTTTTTTGTTCTTTGTCTAAATGTGAGGTTGCTGGCTGTGTTTTGCGCTAAAGTGTGAGTTTGCCAAAACATCAGTAGTTAAACAAGGTTCTGAACGAGTGCCAAGAATCTCGTTAAAGCCTCTCGTGGACGACGCCGTGCTAGCATGATAACAAGTGTTTGGAAGCTGTTCAATTTAAAATCATGTTAGGAGTTTTACTGCTAACAATGTCATTAAAGATTTTGGGAGAAATTCAGGAAACTTGAACTACATACAAAAGTTTTTGGAACAGAATGTACTTAGAAGAAAAGACAATATTTGTGTGTAGTGAAGTTAGTCACTTAGTGAGTAAAGAAGCTGCACCTACTACTTGTATCTTTGATTTGAACGGATCCCACTTATTTTGATATCTAGGTACTCTTGCTGATATCATCCTTCTGTCCTTATCTCAAATTATTCAAGATCGGCTCGTGTGTTTCTTCCGTATCTACATACCTTATTTACCTCAATACTCACTTTCTTTCTCGACCAATGATTAAGATTCTCTTTCTTATAACGATATCTTGTTACAGAACGGTTGTAACCCTGGTGTTGATCCTGATGTTCTTCGCGTCTCTGTACGAGGGCTACCTGGAGCGCAAGTACCGGATGATGAAGGGCGACGACCTGGAGGTGGCCGCCGACGTCAACCATAAGCAACCTGTTGGTACTTTCGTTTATAATGTCCTCCTTTAATGCAAACTGCAAACTGACAACTCGATTAATTTTATTATTGTTTTAAGAAGGCTTTTTCTCTGGCGTAAGTACTTAAATATCGTTCAAATTCATGTCGCAAAATCATCTCAAAGACAATCAATGTTATAAACATGTCAAAATGTAGGGAATTAAAGGTGTTTTTACGGTATGGGCGAATCAAATGCAACCACTCCTTTAAAAATACGAGAATTGCCCATAATATGGTCCTAGATTAATTGTCACATTTTTGACGGGATAAAGTGACATATTCCAAGTCAGTTGGAAGGTGCTATACCTACTCGAGTTACTTGCCATGACAGAGGAAAAAACCCTCGACCCTAATGACATGTGTCATACTCATAACTGTGAATTAAATGTTTCGAGGAGGTGTCAAAGTGAAGTACATGGCTTGAAATATACTTGTAAGCTATAAAGCCAACTTTAAAAAAAATCCGATGTGCATTTACGGCCGCGTATGTGTTATGTTGTTTGGTCCGAAAGCAATAAATTAGGATGACCTGACAACTGAAAACAAGGAAAAAGCATTTTCGCTGATCCACACAGGTGTTTCATTAAACCCGTGTGATTGAGCATGGAGTTTTACAACCAGGCACGCCCGTCCTTAGTCGAAAGGTCGCCGTATTTTTCAGCCAACGGTTCCATACAAATTAATTTGAAATAAGCCAAAAACAAACGTGACCGAACGGCATTGTGCGGTCCACGAAACAGTAAAGGGACATTTATTATTAAACCGAAAAGTTCCGTACCCACTCAAATATTAAAATCTCCAACTTTTAACAGGAATCATTATATTATATTAAGTCCTTTTTAAACCGTCCTTTCTCACAATGACTTTTCCGTTTTAATCAAAACGGAAGTTTGGTTTTATATTCTTCTAAGTATTTTATAGCTTTCACGTTATACCGAAAGTCATAATTAAGTAAACCCTGGAGGTACTTTTATTAAACACAAACCGTGTCGAATTTAAAGCTACAAAATGGATATCCGAGTATCAAATCTGAAGTATGGATGTAAACGACCTCGAAAATAATCGACCCGCTGAACCAGGGCATCGCGTCAACCAACTGGGTGAGCGGATCTATTGTGCCATTCAAGTTTTGTCCACATTTTTCCTATATTCACACCAGCCGGCTTTGATATTTCAATTAGTAGGCAAATTTTGGACTCCCCATTATTGAACTAAAGCAGAAATTAATTACGACCAACCAATTATGTTGATAAACCTATGTGCTCACTATCCCACAGTTTGGGAGATCAAACAAATGTTAGCTTAAAATTATAATTGCTTTTATAATTAAGTGTTAGAGGATGGTTTTAATAAAGATAGCAGAAAATATTCGTTATCAGTGTAAATGAGTCCATTATTATCATCAAGGTATCGCAATGTAGCGGTAGGATACGGATGTAGAGGGCGCAGCGCTATCGTGGAGCCGCGATTAACGACTTTGATAAAATGGGAGAGACGTTTATTGAATGTCTTGAAGTTTTTTTCTTAACATCCACCAAGAGTTAATTCATGAAATCTGTTAAGAAGTAATGGACTGCCAGCTTTGTACAATAAATCAATATTTTATTTTCTTTTAATGCAATTTCCAACTTTATTAACTAAAAATAGGTACAAATTATTATTGATGAGCACTACGTCATTAAACAGTAAAATTTACTAAGTTATTCAATTTCTGTCATAATTGGCTATCTAATTTTTCACAAACGAATAATTATGTAAAAGGGTTGAATGCTCTTCCATTGTTCGCAGCCAATGAACACTTCTGACGTAACGATATTTGCAGGCAAATAACAATGTGCCCGCTGCCGATGGGAAGCCAGTGAGCGCAGACAATGGCGATAGGGACCTTCGGCGGGAGACTTGCGGTGAGTCTAGTCCTACATATACACTACATAGCAACATACACAGATACTAGAAGCGAAAGAAAGACCCTGATTAATTGTGTTTGAAAAACTCTCGACTAAAGAGGTCCCGAAGTAATTTCTAATAATAATTAAGAAGATAATGAAAAATATACGAACCTTTTTAATGGTCCCCAAACAAAGAGAACAAACAATGAGCCCGGCATGATGTACGGACCCCAAAATTTATTTGTTCTCGCACAGCAAAATGAGAATATATTAAAAGATAATGAACATTGAAGAAAGTTCCCAAAAGATAATTATCAAATTACAAAACTACTTATTCAAGGCATTATGCAAAGAAAATTTTTTAAGGACTGACGAAACTTTCCACTTTGTTCAAGTATAAAAACCTGCCAATTCTTCATAGCTCTGAAAATAAAGTTCGACATAAGCCGACAATTAAGAAGTTCGAATAAGTCGGAGGTCGTAAGGTCAAGGAATACAATCGCTGAGAGGCATAACTTTACGACCAGCTCGCGAAAAATTACGGCAATAGGTTTCGAATTTCAGATGTTTACGGGACTTGCAAAGAATTTATCGTAAGTATATGTAGATTATTATTTTGTTAAACACATCTAGAAAAGCTATTGAAAGTTATGAATTCCCTTGCACATAGAAACTCGGTAATGTTATAACTGCTTGCCTAATAAATTAAACACAGTAATAATTTCCGAGGATTGGGAATAAGGGACTTAACATTCCGAGATTAAACCAGCATTACCTGCACATATAACCATATAGTTGATACCGTTACTAACATAGAGAGGGAATTTACAGGCGATGCTATGAAACATAACTAATTGGTATTCGCGGTGCTAATAGCATGTTAAGTAACCGTAATGTTGTGGCTATACGTCTGCGCTAAGTAAGTTATCCAAGCGAGGCGGGCATTACGCTGGCTGACGGCATTTCCCTGAAGACAACCTTCCACTTAATGAGTATCAGACTAAATTTTAGCTAATGTGACGCGTTAGTGTCTCGGTGTCCCTTCATTACACCGACATTTTATCTACAAGTATATTACCTGACTTAATACTCAGAAATACTTAGACCTCAAGCCTCTGTTTTTATGATTTGTAGAAATCACTCCCACGATTCCTTTTCCCGATTTATACGTACCTATTTTTACAAAACTGTTGTCGCAGGATATTGCATTGTGAAACAATGTTACCCAATCGAGTTGCGATCTATTGTTTGTATTGCAACTCTTTAAAATAAATAGCAAAGCGAAACACTCGACTCAATAAATCGAAAACAAGAATCAAAGCAATTTCTTTGTTCTAGGAAAGCGTTTTCAAAGAACTTTGAAGTTGTGATCCTTTAGTGGATCCCTGGAACTGTGGAACTGAGGAACTTATCTTTATTTCAATTCAAATTGTTCTTTCCTCCAGGGGTCTGGTCGGAGGTGCTGTTATCGTTCTCCATCTTGTCGAACGGGCGCACGATCCTCAGCACGGACCCTCCCAACGACGGGGCCCTCACATGTCTTCACGGAATGAGGTACGTTTCTTTTATTAGGGAACTTTTTCGTCCCTATCAGCTTATGTAAGTATATGAATGTAAATGTAAGGTCCCTATCATTTTGTTTTACGTCAGCGTGTCCTCTTCCTATCTCGATCGGTCTTGAATGAATCAACTTTCCTTCAAAGTGCCCTGAACCCGTTGATCTAAAGTATTCTAAAGTTTATGTACAAAAGCTCTATTGGAGTGTGATCTGTTCCGCTGTTTAGTTTTACGTGCTCATGATTGGTTTTCCAACGTAAATCTCTATTGTAATAACTGACAAACTTCAATTAAGCTTGCTTATTAATAGTGTTGGTATCCAATCGATAGATTAATGTAGCTAGCTAGTTCTCAGCATTATTACGGCGAGGGAACTAAAGTTAATCAAACTTTACAAATTAGTTCCACTTTAATGGTCAGTAGTTTGGCACAGTAAATATACTGGTTCCTATTTTTAGTAGTTGTGTAGGTATTTTACATGGCTTTAGAGTCTTAAATGTTTGCTGGCAGCAAGAACCGTGTTTATGATGGAAAATTCTAAATTTGAATGTATGAAAGTCGGCAAGTTCGTTAATGAATCAGGACTCAATGTATTCAAATTTGGAACACTCATAGACCTGGGGCTTGGATTACTTTAAAGAATACTTTTTATCTTAGTTTTACTTGTCGAAGTTTCAACTTTCAAAACCACTGCCTCTGGCAAAAGAACTAGCTCATAATATTAAACTCACAAACAACAGTTCGAAGCCTTATATTGTCCATGTTTCCAGGTTCATGTCGGTGATCTGGGTGATAATGGTGCACACGTACCTGACCATCTTCTACGTGGCGGACAACAAGGTCATGCGCGTCATCACTGAGAGGAACTTCTGGTACCAGTCCGTGGGCAACGCGTCCTACTGTGTCGACACCTTCTTTGTTATCAGGTCAGTTTAGTAGATTTAGCATCTCCTTTTTGTGTGTTGCATCTTCTTATTGTCCTGTATGGTGTCGGACGTAAAATAATAGCACCACCCCATCAATTCCCGGGGGTGTCGCAAGCAGCGACTAAGGGACTCGCCAGAGAATGGCAGCAGCATTCTCTACACTGCGATCGCCAACCCGCCTGTCAAGCGTGGCGATTTTGGCATACCTTCCCCTTTGGGGAAGACGCATGTCCAGCTGTGAACGTATTTCGATTGATACGATGATGATGATGTGATGATAACTGTCCTTTTACCATGTTAGTTACTTGGTGTCGATGCAAAACGGTTTCATCTTCCATTCTTCCCCCTACCAACAGACACTCTATCATTTGCTCCCTGTTAAGATGGAATGGTAACTTCACCTTTTTTGGGGTGTATTATATTTTTATTGTTTAAAGTCAGTACCTAACTTGCATATCTTTCCTCACTGGAAGATGTAGAATGATTATCAACTACATAATACACAACAACAACATTCAACAACCATTGGTTGTGGTGAGTGGTATTCGTATTTCAGAAAAAACTATAAGGTTCCGTTTCTATTAAATAAAAAGAAACAGACTTTAGTATTATATCATTGTCAAAATACCCTCCTATGAAGTGTGGTTACTACTGTAATGCAATAATATGACAAATATTATGATGTTTATTACAATACGCACGTTCATCGCCATTATAATAAATTAAAGCCGTGTGTAAGATGTTCATTCCAGTTTTTTCATGGTTACGATATTCTAAACTCAACATTTATGTAACAATGTAAACTAGGTCTATTCAACGCATTAACTTACTCAACATTGGCCTTGAGAAGAAATAGAAAGTAAACAAACTTAATATTCATATCCTCGTAAAGTTAATACAATCGCGTTTAATTTACTTATGTAACACGCGCAAAGAAATTTGCTTCGAAGGCATTTGTATTACCAATATAATTTTAAAATCAATTTAGGCCGAAGCTCTTCATGTAGAAAAGGTTTTTGATTTTCCGGTATAAAACGCACTTACCTACCTCATTTTATACCTTCCAGGGTTTCAAAATTCTGCTCTAACAGTCCATTAAAATCGTTTCAAACGTTAAGCTGCGAAGTTGTAAAAGAAAAACTTTCGTTAACTTTCTTACGAGAGGGAACAATGCCGACTTTACCTCAATTACCAGTTGAGGCGTGTGTATTTATGTAAATTTACCAAATACATCTTCTGCTATAACTTTGATACATACGAATAAGATATATTAAAAGGTTTATTATTACGCTGATGAGTACCTATTTATATTCTATTCCGGTCCTATGATTACCCAACTGTCTGGACTGTCCAAGTGTCCACACATTTTCACTTCACAAACATTTAATTACGATTAAATACAAATGAATATTTAATCAACGATTAACTGAGCTTCCATCCGAGTGACAATGGGACCCTTATCGGCTTTGATATCCATCAGACTGTTTGACCGTCAAATCCAATTACGACCGAGAGGACTGCAAACGCCCGCCGGTGTCAATTTAGAATAGTTATAGATTTTTATGCGGTAAAAAGCCGCGGACATCAATTTCGATTCTCATAAAACTGTTTCATACCTATACCTACATTTTAGATATCTCTACTTGGGTTGTCGTTCTATTTTTGCGGACATGGTTGACCTTTTTGTGCCGTGTCCGGTACAAATTGACATGTGCCGGGCATGACAATTTTCATTACTGTTTTTGGTTCACGTAAAAAAACAAAATGAACAACAAAATTGCGCATTGTATCGCTACCTAACTATATTTGGTACAGAGCTTATCAAAACACGTGTAACCATAATACAATTGTTATAACAATGTCCAATTTATTTGAGCAGTTCGAGTAGTTTGTTTTTCCTTTTTTTGTGTTTGTCAGCCCTGGGTAAGACCGGCTGTACAAGGGTAACTCCGTGCGTGTTATAAGACGGGTGTAAATCAAGTTAATGTGGTTCACTTGGGCGATGTAATCAAGTAGATACGTTATTTTTATTAGCTATAAGAGAGGATACGATTAAAGAGAACAAAAAGGATGATAGATGTTTAGCGGTAGCTGGAGAGAACAGGCTGAATTTATGATGATGTGTTAAATATCTATGTACCTAGGGTCTAGATACCAAAGCATATTTTTTGTAGATGTCTATGAATCGATTTTAATATTCTCATTTTTTTTTTAATTAACGTACCTTTCCAACTTTAGGACCATGTGTTTTAAGAAATCTTTTGTTTTGCACTATAGCTAATAATGGAATTACTTCAGAGGGTAGCTTAATAGTTATCAATTACCTTTATACGGCCTCCCTATCCTTTGTTACATGAACTGACGAACTCGTACGGTTCTTCAATGAAATAGACCTCGTAACGTAAGTCTTCAATAACCTCTCATTTGTTACAGCGGTATACTCGTCACGATCTTATTCTTACGGACAGAAGACAAAAAGGCCGCAAAAGCCGCGCAGCTAGACAAACAGGACGTCAACAAGAATCTAAACGGCTTCAGTAACTCCGCACTCTCCATCTCCGTGATAAGCCAACAATCTTTTAAGGAAGATTTATTGGACAAGCCGAAGAGCAGCGCTTACTCCATTGCAGAATTCGTAGCAATGATTAAGTCTTTCTTCATTTTGTTTTCTTATCGATTAGTGAGACTTACCCCAGCTTATGGGTTCGTGATTGGGTTGAATGAGATTGCTTTAAGGTATTCGCACGATAGATCAGTGTTCGAGCCAGCGATATTCGACCATATCACGTGTGATAAGTACTGGTGGCGCAATTTGCTGTACATCAATAACTTGTACCCTCAGCGAGAGATGTGCATGGTGTGGTCGTGGTACATGGCTAACGACACACAGTTCTACGTCGTCGGAATTATTCTCCTTCTCATTTCTGTTAAGTAAGTGACAATTTAAAATATGAAAATAAAAAGCAATGTAAAAATACAGTGACATAACGTTACGTAAATTTTCATTGGCATCCGCATTTCCAAGTGTAAAATGTACAAATTCTCCGTGCCTTTTTCCGTGGACACTCTTTTAGTAGAAAAGTTTGTTTACTGAATTCTTACAAGTTGTCTGAGGAACTATTAAGCCGATTTATGTTATGAATCCGTTTGTAGAATCTTGAAACGGTATTCAGCCGGCGCGGTCCTAATGTAAATACACTTTATTCAACGAGCTACCTACTTTTCTTGGCTAACTTTCCGTATCGTTTTTCATATCTTTGTTTTATTTTTTGGTCTTGTTTCTTGTGGGTGTAGTTTGTTGTATGGGATATTTATATTTCCAGGCACCCAAAGTCCGCGATGATATCGCTTGGATTGCTAATGGTGAGCTCATGGGCAACCACCATCTACATCTCAGTGTGGCATCAATACAAGGCGCGGATACAGGAGCCCTTCGAGATGTTCGACCCGCTCTACGACAAGCCTTGGTCGAGGATCGGACCCTATCTAGTCGGTAAGAGGAACTAATATTCTAATATCACATAGATGAATCCTAATCTAAAAATGAAACTGGGAAACTACGAAAGAAATAACTTGGCGCTCGTCGATCTTAGTAAAACTTGTACCAAATTATGAATAGACTGTGATGGATGAATGTTGTAGCAAGTAATTACCAATTGACTAAGTATTCCAAACCATGGCAAAGTTACGTATGTTCCGTACTCTCTCAAGTTAGCCGAGGTTTTTCATTGTATCTGGATTGGAAAAGCTTTCAGCTTCTTAAATCGAATCACTCTCTGAAGCAATTTCAACTTTGATAAATTATGAAGAGCGGCCGAAATTGGATGACTGGCTACTTTGCCTCCTTTTAAATGTATTCGCACGTCATCGTTCTTCTTATTAAGTGTTTTTAAAACACTTGTAGGTTTGCCAACCTGACATGTATTTAAAGTAAATTGGGTAGGTTATTTATTATTTTCGAGGATTACTTTATCTCGATCCTTCTGTATGTCCTTGTTCATCATAAACCTGTTTTGTGTTACGTATACCCAGTTATGTATTATTACGAAAGTAGGTGTCATTTGCAGAAAACATCCGCGGCCGCATTGCGTAAATAACTAATATTATATTAAAACTGTCAATAAATATGCATGTCATACTTAACAACATATCAAACAACTTTCATTTCCCTGTTGTTAACGTTGTTCTAAACTCTAACATTTATAAAATTCCTCAGTATTTTGCGAAGGCTTCATTGTTAGATTTCATTTGTTCAACTCAGTACCTAGCGTACATAATATGCAGTTTTAGTTCTCGAAACAATGTCGGCGGGGAATTGAAAAGCGCATATTAAAATAGGTCGAAACGGTCGGCTCAGTAGTATGCAATAAAATGAAACTCCGTTAAAAATTATTTGGGTCGAAGCGCCGCCGCGCCCGCACTGAGATCGCGCGGAATGTCCGACGCGCCACTGATTGTGTAGCCCTTCCGAACTCGCCTCCTCGCGTAATCCCTGAAAATGGGCCTTTTACTGAGATTTTATCGATCCTACCAGAAAGCTATCCTCTCACTATATTTCGGTTTCCGTTCGCTGGTCAGTGAGGGAATCATAAACGCGCTCGACAAAGCGTAATGGTAGACTGCACAACCCGATAACTCCGCTCACAGCTTAGTCCGTTTCACACGATACGAGTACGACGTACGTACCCAACATGAACATTGATTATTATCAATACAACCCCTTTTCTTGCGCAATTTGCATGAGAACAAACTTCCTTTCTATTTCGGCATTTTCTATTCTCTAGAATTGTGTGTGTATTTTGTAGTTTGGACATCCAATTATGTTTATTGTGTTTTGTCCTACAATTTCTTGCTGATATTGTGTTCAAAATAAGCGAGTGTTTGTATATTCTGTTTGTGCACTCTTCTCGGTCCTCATTCAAAGTACCTTGAAAAGTAGTGTCTGGAACATAGTCTCAAAGTAGAACGTGGGTGTAAAAATAACAAGCGCAGCACAAGTCAGTTTGTCGCGAGACGAGTTCGTTGTAAATAATATTTGAGTTTTATTATCGGGAGGAAGTACCTACGGTCTGTCACAGTGTCGCCATCAACCCTCTCATCACTGGGATTTATTCCTCTCACATAATATAAACGAGTAAGCGTCTGTTCAAATCAATTTCGTATGGCTTCCGATTGTCTCGCCAATTTACAAATATTTACATATATTATACTGTAGCAGCTTTGAAGTGCTTTATTTGGTATTCTAACGAACGAAAACACATATTCTGATGTTCAAAACGAATGACTAATTTATTTCAATCACCATAATTGCTCACGGATTCTAGAGCGTACCTACACTGGCGCTCAAATGTTTAGCTACCCAGTGAAAGGTATGTATTTTGTAAAAGTTTTAATAAATGAGACGACTCCATATTATTTTTAGTTTTTATTTTAAGAAATTTCTTCGAATATTTGACTCGTCTACTTATGATTCAATCTTGTGTTCTTGATGACGGCCGCACGCAATGTAGATGGCCAAATACTTTTGGGTAGTAGATCTTTTAAGCTCAAAACAATAACGGAGATGAACTGCTTCAGGAATGTAAAGCTCTTTGTATTTGTTCCAGGAATGGTGGTGGGATGGTACCTTCACAAGACGCGGTGCCAGCTGCGGCTGCCGTACTGGGTGGTGGCGCTGGGCTGGCCCGGGGCATTGGCCATCATCGGCAGCCTCATCTTCAGCATGGTGGACGGCTACTTCGAAGTTTGGCCCACTGCTTTTTACATTAGTATCGGGCATACAGGTAATAATGACCTACTGATTCTATCTGATATTACAGGTGTAGCAAATATATAAATATATGTCTAGTTATCCCTTGCTGAATTAATTAATAATGCTACAGTTGCTCCTCACGGCGTTTCATAACACTTTGCAAGTCCTTATTTTTGGAAATTAATAAACGTTTAGATAGTTAGTTGAGAACTTATTCGAAATAGAGTTTAGACAGACAGTGAGAGCTATTTTGGGTTTTGCATAGAAAGTGAAATTCACTCTAACTATAACAACAAGTACAGGGTGAATTTTACTTCGTTTGTCCCTACTTTTTATTGAGTGATGCAAACATCATCTACGCTTCAACTGCAGATTTTTACCATATTCAGAGTTCATCTCTCATTTACAGTTGGATGTATTTTGAGTACTTTTCTTGCCACGTAATTAAAAGTCAGTCTGTATAGTGCTGCTACTAGCAAAATTAAGACATTTCCACGTCTTCCACTTTGCTAAATTCTTTCCTTGATTCATCCATTTGTGTGCAAAGTATCCGAATCCGATTAGTTATACAATGGAGTGCTGACGTTCACGATACCACTCCACAGAGAGCTACTACGGTATCTTCTGTCCTATCTAAACGATCAATTTAAAAGATTTTTGGTACACTTACTCAAGAATTTATTATAAAAATTACCGTCAGCATGAAAAAAGCGAATTGATAGGAGTAGTTAAAGGCTCCCAAGGCACATACTAAAAGTTAAGGTTCTTTATATTGTTATACCAATGATAAGCTTTTTCAAAAACCAGAAAACGTCATTTATGGCGTGGATGAAAGAATCCGAGTGATCTTTAGATCACTCGGATTCTTTCATCTCGCCTATTTGTCGAGTACACATTTACAAAGCTACGGTAATGCGAATACAAAGAAAAAATATAAACCTTACAAAATAATGATGTAGCCTAGTCAGCTTGTAAAAGATACCCAACCAAAACCAAATAATGGAATACAACTCAAAGAAATATTTCAAAACAAATGATCGTAGCACTTTGCTACGCCGTAGCATCGTGCGTAGCCAAGCGTAGCGGGGCGCGGCTGTGTAGACAACGCACGCACAAAAACTGGTAAAAGGTTTATTCTTTCATCGATTTTACTACCAAATCTCTAGAAAATGCTAGCAAAGTGTTCTTTCTCTTATAAATAAACCACTCAAGTTACAATTAAATAAAGTTGCTGTTAAAACTTCGCTAATTGCTTTGCTCTTTTACTGTTGTCACAGAGCATTTAACACTTTTATTATTAAAGGCTTGGAAACGTGTTTAACATAATCTTTTAATGATCGCTGTTGTTTCAATTAAATTTGGTGTTTACTGGGAGTTGTTTACCGTCGGGTGTCGTAAAAGAGCAAGAGGTTTCCACAATTGTTGGGCAGAAGTATCTTTAGTGTCTGTTCATAAGTGTTAATGGGAAAATTTGCATAGCGTCAGAAGGACTGACTTGTTTTGGGTGCGGTCCCTTGTTACTGATTTGCAGTTGGTACAATAGATGCTTAGGTATAGCTGTTCTTTGAATGTGTGTCATTTTGATCTATTACCAAATTACCACAAACTTCTTAAAGGTAAGTTTTAGAAAATTAAGCGCTTTGGTATCCATTCAACGGTCTCAGGATCACCTTACTATTGACCCGTTCACCCCGTCATTATGTAAAAATTGTTAGATTTGTTTCAAATATCCCTCTTTTAGTTTGTTCATTCCAATTTCCACGTAAATAGAGAGAAGTAAGCAATAATGTCCTCCCCTAAAAACTTCATCACCCCTTTTCGCCCCTTAAGGGGTTAATTTTCGATAAATCCATTTTTTTTATTCTTATTTTTTTATCGAAACCATTAATCGTTTCAACTTCATCGGACCAAGCATTGGGATTCTGCCCAGTTCGCTCAAACCGCAACATTTTTCTTACTTAGAGTATTTATATTCCCGTCGTAACTTTTAAATGAAAGATCTGATTTGAATAGTTTAAAGTGTAAGTAACTAACATGTAAATAATCAACCTTAATTATTAAACCATTTAAATGGATAAGGATTCATATCTTGATATTAAAATCATCACGTTTTCGTTCCAACTGGGTTTTGATTGAATAATTTTAACAAAAAACGGTCATTGTGACTTAACCATAATAGTTAGACATATAGCCTTTTTAAAATCGTTCTAGCAGTTATTGAGTTAAATCGTAACAAACAAAAAAACTAATCTTTCCTCTTTATAATATTAGTTTAGAGTAGATATTAGTTTAGATAATTAAAGTAATGTCGCACTGATGACAGCCGCATTTTATGTCCAGGTAATTACTATCCATACAGCATAGGTACAGGTTGCCTGGAAGAGATCGCAGAATGCGATAAGGCCGCCCATTGTACATGTGTTTTACTTTGCAGTTTCTTTTATTTTTTATTCTCGGTGTACAATTAAGTATATAATAAATAAAGAAATCTTAGTGTAAAGCAGACAACGACATTTATTTATTTATTTAAACTTTATGTACAATAGTGGTACATGGGCGGACTTAATGCATCAATGCATTCTCTACCAGTCAACCTTTGGGTTATAAAGACTATACTGTGGTAAGTGTACAATAAATAAAAATAAGATTCAAAATTGAATTTTAACAATTCGGAAAGAATATACAGATAATATATATGTAATACTAATAAAATACATATATATGCTAAAATAATAAACTAATAAATATGATATATGTATAATAATCATACCGATTAAGAGAATTCATAGTAATCATGACGAAGAACAACTAAAAATGACAAGCTTTTAAGTAGTGTTTTCGGATTTTACCCTTAAAGGAAAATTTTGACTCCGCCTTCTTGATGTCAAGGGGTAGCATATTCCAGAGTTTAATTGTAGAAATAGCGTAGGAATTAGACAAAAACCCGGTGCGGTGAGAAGGGATATGAAGAAGTAAGTTTTTAGATGCTCGAAGGTTGAGACTGTGAGAACTGCCCAACACTTTAAAATATTGTTTTAAATAATCAGGAGCACAAGGATCGTTCATGATAGTGAAGAGCATGCAGAGGGATCTGAGGGATCTCCTCTGACGGATAGGCAACCATTTAAGCTGAGAACGGAAGGAAGAAATGTGATCATATTTACGAAGGCCAAAAATGAAACGAATACAGTTGTTAAGAAGTCGATCCAGTTTGTTGAGAAGTTCTTGGGATAGATCAGAGTAGCAAACATCAGCATAATCAATTATAGGAAGCACAAGTGACTGGACCAAAGTGATTTTAGTGCTTGAAGGAAGAAAATGCTTGAATCTATAGAGAGACCGCAGTGCATCAATCAGTGTAATTTTTTACTTAAATTTTTATAGTTATTAGTATCGTTTATATACCAAACTACTTTCTTCTAGTCTATTCTAACAGTTTTGATATAGTAAAATTATTCTAGTGCGTACGTATTTTTAGTTGTAGGGCTGCGTTGTTATTTTTTTAAACACAACAGCATATTCTGAGATAGCAGCCTTTTTGCCCTCGCACAGGTCTTTTTATGTTGCTAGCTTTTGTAACTTTTACGGTTTATTGTATTATATAGTTACTATAATTATATTATATAGTAAAATAAGTATTTTAATTTTATTTTGACGTGACAACGTCTAATAAATCGATGAACGCTGACTGCACGCACGAAAAAATATGACTCATTGTAACGTTACGATCATATTTCATCAATGTTTTGTTATGACGTTGTCACGTTAAACTATCGTCCGTAAACCGACTTTACAGACTTTTTTTTTTTTATACCAGCCTGGGGCGTAGCAGTAGCATGGGTGGCGATCTCCTGCTGCAGTGGGTACGGTGGACTGGTGAACTCCGCGCTGTCGTACCGGGGCCTATTACCCCTCAGCCGGCTGACTTACTGCGCCTACCTGGTGCACCCCACCATCATGATGTACACCTCCTTCTTGCTGGACGGACCCTACCACATGCAGAACTCCACTGTGGTGAGTAGAACATTGTGGTGAAGTGTGTTATAGACGCAAAGCATCAGTTTGTTGTTTACGCTCATGTCTTTGATTCCATTCAAGAATTAGATCATATTAGAACCTGAAATGTTCGAAAACATGACGCTGAAAAATATATCAACAAAATTGGTCTGACACACCGGTCTTTGTAACGTCATAGTAACACGCGGCATACACATATAACACATTTATGAGTCCATGTTCTATGCGACAAAATATTACATCAAAAAGGGAACAAGTGTTAAAAACTACTTGTCTCTTACTCGCCTGCACATACAGATAAGAACATAAACTCCACCAAATTACTCGCAGACAGTCTATATTCAACAGCAGATAAAACGTAGTTAAATTTGATACCTGACCGTTAGCAAGGGAAGCCGTGACTCATTAGCCACTCCCTGACTTCACCCTTTTCAGTAAATATAGGCGTTAATTTACTGCCCAACACAGTATCATAAATATTCGTTGGAGGTACAGTTACGAGCAAAAATATTTGCACCCCAAAATCAAAAGCGAGTTTCTCGGAGAGTTGTTGCCTATGCAAATATCATAAACTGTTTTAGTTTGTATCTAAAGATACTGTCTGCACAAGAGCTTATAATTTCATTCATTAGTTTAAGGTAAACGTCCCATGAATTCTTTGTTTTTTGCAATTTGCAGCTTCATGAAATCGAATTTCTCGGACTACCCATTCGCATCTCCCATAAGAGGAAATCGTTATTCAATTTCACATATGACAACATATTCTTGCTTGTGACTGTACTTATTGTTCTAGTTTATTTCAATAGTCTTTTATATTTATTTCATTTTGCCGCTAACTTGCAAACGTTTAGTTTGATGTCGCACAATAATTTACAACTAACTGGACTCAACAAAAACAATTGACTGGGAATTCTCTTTAGTTCTCATTGCGCTTTGAATTTTATTGAAAAGACAAACTGTTCACTGGCTAGTTTTTTTACAGCATATATGTATTTATTGCTATTTAGAAGCAGTTCAATTCCAGACAAAGTGTTATTGTTCCTAGTAGCAGCCCAAGTCTGTATTTGTGTCCCCCACAAAGTACCATGTTAAACCATGGGACTGTCGAAATGAGGGTGTATACAGGCACATATTGCAGAGAAATAATATGACACCAGTCTTACCAAGGAGTAGCGTGTTACCCAGTTAATGGGTTGTGGTGATTTGTAGGCAGCCGCTCCACGCTAAATACTGGTATTCAGCTGAATCCGGTTCGACTGGAAGTCGACCCAAATATAATTGGGAAAAGGCTAGGCAGATGATGAATGCAGCGAAATAAACAAACTTCACTATCTTAAAACGTATAATTTATTCACTAGTTTAAAACATCACCAAAATTGGACAAAGAGGTAAAAAAAACACTACATTTTTAAATAGAATTTATAAAAAGCCAATACGCAACTATTGGGTTAATTTTAGCACGAAATTTAAATATAATAAAAAAGGGTACGTAAGCCATATGTCTGAAATCCGCGCTAGACGAAAAGTCGCTTTCGTCTTCCGTTATATAGCGCTCCAATGCTGGATAACAAGCAGCAAGATAACTGCAAATCTTGAAGCAGAGTTCAGACCGTAGCGACGTTCGGGACCTTCAGACTCGGCAGGTACACAAGAGCTCTCGCCTTAAGCCCGCATGATGTAGGCACGGAACCAGAATGTTCGCAGGCCTACAAAGGCCTATCAAATAACTGATATCGAATTGCATCTATAATTCCGCTTAAATCCTCGCCATATTCAGAGACAGCACACCAGAAGTACATTTACATCAACTTTGCCTATAAATACGACCAAGGAAAAAAAAACTGATTTCTGAAACAGATTTTTGTATAATCACGTTCTCGCTTCCCAATGTTTTGCTTGTCAATCGAACTTTAAAATTCGATCATATGCAATCGGCCAATCTGACAACTTAAAAGAATGTTTATGACGAAAAGTCTTTGGAGCAGATTCTGCTACAATATGTAGATACTGTAGCAGAACCTGCTCCACTTGCGCCTTCGGATGTGTACCCGAAGGCGCGATGTGTGTATTTTTTTTAAGACAAAAAAAAACAAGTCTCAACATTTTGTTACGACGATTCTGTCTAACCAAGCAAAGCTCATGATAGAAAATTAATTCTGTAAAAATAATAAACCGTGATTATGTTACCGCCTCATAAAGATAAGAAACTATTGTGTTCCAAGCTATCTCACAAATAGGTATACATTTCCTAGAAACAGCGTGTACCTAAAAGGAAGCAAGCAACGCCTGTCGCATGTACCTAGAAAATAATAATAAATAGGGACCTCTCTTTTTTGTTCCCGCCAGCTAAGACGTTGCGGAACCGAACTGACGTCCATATGAATTTATGTAGGTTACCAGCTAATTCTATTTAGGTATTTAATATGTCTTGCTAAGTTCAAGACCACATGTTTTAATTCGAAACCATTCCGTAATTCGACGCCCTTCCGTACTTCCCTTTCATTTATTTAATGTCCTCAACTCGAGACGACGGGTTAGATAAACACAGGGCTCCACAGAGGAATTCGAGACAGCGAGATTAAACTGCAGCCGTATCTTATTGCCGACATAAATCTCTCATTTGGGAGACAAGGTAGCACTAAAATATTCACGAAAACTATCAGTAAATGAGAGACAAACATTTCATTACAGTCGCCCCCTCACGTAAAATGTGTCGTAAAGAATGGTCTGAAAGCAATACTCTTGTATAGCTGGGTGCTTGAAGGGCTCAGATTTATGCCACGCTCTTGACATCCATTCAAACGCTGGCACATGAAAGGCGGCCCTTGAATTGTGTGAAAAACTTGTGATTCATTGTAAAGTACGACATTTTTCCACGACACGGGACTGGCAGGCAGTCACTGGTCATTCTTTTGACAGTATTTTTGGCGAGTAACTGTACCTTTTATTTGCCACTGCCAGCACTCATTAGTTGATGTCGACGTAACTACCGTACTTACTGAGTTGGTAACTAGTTACTGGTCCTCCGACACTCCTAATTGACACTCGAAACTGATTATCGCATCGAATATCTCGAAAACGAGATACACATTTTAGGATAATTACATTTCGTACTTATTGGCGATAATTACTAAGCTATACCATGCAAAAGAATATCGGAAAAAACTTCGGTGACGAAAGGAAGTCATGTGTAGAGTTGGTTTGCCATTAAATGTTGCTTTAAAACAAAGTAGGTGTTTGATCCTTCTTAATATTTAATGGATTCGTATACAAAATGTACGCATTTTCACCCTTATCTGAAAACCTTTCTTAAGGGATGTGCCTCGTAGCTGTTGAGTGTTGATATATGCAGACATAGGTATATTGAATGGGGTTGGTGTTGCTCTTATTATTATCGATGTATGACAATTTCAAATATAAAAGATAGAACCGACAGAATTTTGATTGAGGATAGAAACCTCCAGTATATATAAAAATAACCTATAACAAATACCAATAATACACATATGTACATAATAATTTGCTTCGTTCTCTTCTTTTATTTCTGCGCGTCCTTCGCAAGCCTTTTCGGCTTTATTAACCGACATATAAAAGCAATAACGAAGTGTCATTTCATTTAAAATATTCAAGAAACCCATTTCATATCCCTGGTTTATCACCGCAGAAATAAAAACACATATTCCATAGGTTATATACCTATGAAATACGTGTTTATATTTCTAAATGTTACGTGGCTTTCAGATGATATGATTATTTCGATAAAAGGTTTTTAAAATAATGATCATGTTCGAATCATAACGTGGCTGTAATTTTAGTGCGTCTAATCCCATAAAGATTTCCATTATCTAGCACTAATTATTTTAAAAGGCTTTCTACAAGATTTTACCATCTCAGCTAAAATATAAGCCTTTTCAGTTCAAATGAAACTTGGCATCTTGAAGTTTGATAGTAATGCACTGCGAAGTACAGCTGTGCCATAACACAAAACTTAAGAACAACTACACATTACATAGTGCACAGTAATGGTTTCTGAGTAAGTTCTTAGTAGAGCGTAATGGCAGAATACTGTTCTCCTTAAATCTAAAATGGAACCTTACCGTACACCGTTTATGTCGACGCGAAACACGCCAGTCCCGCTCTCAAATTAATGTGTAGGTACGTAGGTACAGAAGCATTAAATATTTTTAGCTGCCACCGTTAATCAACACGAAGGGTGAAATGTCGCATAATTAAGACGAAACCAAAAGTCGAGGTGATAAGTTATCCCGTCAACTTATCCCGCGCTTCCCCCGGGGCACCGACAGTTTGCGGCCAAAAGATTTATATCTCGTCGTCACCTCAGCCAAGACTTACTTGTTACACGTTTACTTTACTGCTCTAGTTAGAGGACAAGGGGGAACCTCATTCCCATTCGCCCCTACTCCTCAGAACGTAACATAAAATTCGTACGGACTCATATAAATGTTGAGTTATGAAATTGCACTCAAACCATAACCTGAATTTAACTTTTACGTTCCCACGTACAATCAGCTGAAATGCTATCCTCAAATAACATTTCGTTGAATGAAGTTGAGAGGTATTCAAACTTTTCTGAGAAACAACCTGGGCAGCGAACCTCTATACTGTGCACTATTTGGCAAAATTTTAATATCACTCAGGACGTCTAAAATTCCGCTCGAAAGCTTTCAAATCAAATCATCTTACACTATCGTTATTTGTACTAACTAGATAGTTTCATGACTAAAATACACAAAATTATACATTAAACATAAAATTGTAATATTAAAAGCCTTAAAGGTGTCTGTAACGGACTCCCTGTTTCCATAAACACTAATTTTGTCATATGTAATTAAGAGGTAATTAATGTGGTTCTCTGCTAAATGAACGAGCACTTATTAGAGTGGCTCGGAGCGGAACTACGGCTCGCCCGAGAGGCTCTTCCTCACGCACATAAACCCTCGGCGGACATTAATATACTTACAAAATATTATTATTTGCACATAACTTTTATTCAAAGCGAAGTTTATTAAAAGTTTTCCAGTTTGTTTCGAAGAGGCAATTATGTTTTATCAAAAGTCTGATCGCCGCTTAATCTGTAAGGATACCGAATATTTTTCCTTTTAACTTTTTAAAGAAAACTTGCTTTGATATTTTCAAATCTTTTTCGAATAATCAAGCTTCATGTAGGTACCTACAGTACCGGTATATCTTTAGTCGACCTTCATGCAACAAGGATTATCTACTAGATAACCTTTCTGTTAAATAGATTACACATTTGATATCATTTTTTTCTTGACACCAACATACAAGTTCGTCCAAAACAGCCAAACAACGAGCCACCACACTACTTCTTTAAAAGGAGTCTCTAATTCAATATTTCTGTTTTACAGCTCGCAATCTACGCCGGGTACGCAGTGATGGCCTTCTTGGCTTCGTTCGCCATTTCACTGGCGTTTGAAGCGCCCGCCGTCCGACTTCTCAAGATCATCAGCAGCGAGCCTCGGAGCAAGAAGAGCTCCTGAACCACACAGCAGACAGAAGAAGACAGTCGTAGCATCGGCACGCAAAATAAACGTGTTGACTCATGCGGTATTTTTAAACGCGCACTCATTGATTTACAACAATTGTAAATAAAAATATAGGTACTCCTATCCCTTTTCTGATGTCTCATACACAAATGTTAGTTCGAAAATCCCATGTTCTGTGTATTTGGGAATTTAATTTCCTGTCGCTACTCTCTACTGTCAACCAGCCTTTCGCAATGAAGTGCGCTCGATCGAAGCTTTATTTAGGTTATAATTTTAAAAACCCAAAACGTTAAGGACTTGGTAGTTACCAATAAAGACTTTATACATGTTACCAATGTGAGTTCATATCTTTTTATCTATCGGGTTGTGAGATAAAGGAGGCCGAATGGTTGGGCCGGTGGTCGTAGCCGAGCCGTTCGATGTGACATCGATTCAAAGGGGTAGTGTTTTACTGCTTTATCTATCGATGGCACATTGTCAGAAGTGCCAGTCATCACGAGCTTGCTGACCTACTTGCGAAGTTAAGCACATGCTTGTTCAAGTGCTTAGATTTAGGCAACTGATTTAACCCAGAGTACGAATTGTCTATCTACAATATACATATGTACTTTCACAACGCGGTGAACTGAGCGTAGCATTCTTGATTGTATGTTCGTGGATTAGATTAAATCTTGCTGTTGGTTGCTAGTTTGCTAAATTAACAAAACATTTAACTCAGTGATGGAAGATTGCAACAATAGGTATTTTCGACTCATAAAGGAATATATTTATTACAAAGTTCACTGTCACCACCTACAAACCACGTCATCCTCTCACTCCCGTCTACGTAGATCAATAAAATGATTTCTCCAATTGTAAAATATGGCGTGTCGCTCCAGAATATGATAATTTATTATGATTACTCTTCATAGCCGCGCCCACATGCAATGAATCAATCACGCTGGCTCACCGCGCGTTATCTCGCCGCCACATACATAAATTCTCTTTGTATAATAACTAGGTTCTTGTTAGGACCCCAAAACCGCACGTTCTTCGTCTTTACCGATAATGTTTTTGTTACTAACAAGCAGGCAGACGCTACTTGAATACACGCCAACGATGTTCTGTTCAAGAACTGTCTTGTACTTGTACTTGCTCTGGAAAATAAAAGTGAATGCTGCACCGCTTGCTCGGAAATGGTCCACGGAATAAAAAGGCATTACCCCTTAAAAACAATGAATTAGGGTCAGAGATTATAAACATGTGTTAATATAATATTGTGTTTTATATAATTTCGAGGACCTATTAAATATTTTCTACCTCTCATAAGTACCTAGTGATGTATGCTCAGTTAGTTCTTATTTGACGGTAGTGTAGACGTAGGTCCAACAGAAACTTTGCTTTCATTGGTAAGCTAGTACAATGATTTTATTTTATGTATTTCTTATCAATAGTTAGCAAGGAGTTTAGCGTTTAGATTATTTTTATGGTAAAATATGTTTAACATGTGATATTTCATTGAATATTTAGAGGTCCTTGTTAAATTGTTCATAGAATTCAACAGATCTTATAGGTTTTACTATTCGGGAATCATTTGAAACTACAATTATATTAATTTAGCTTTGTATAGAGACAATTATGAATGATATCATACAATTTTATCTCAATCACCGACCTCAATTGAAAAATAAATTGTAAATATTTCACTAAAATACTCTGAAACCACGTTACATAATATTGTAAATAGAACATTTTATAATAAAGCATTATTTAATTACTCCCCAGTGTGTTATTAATTTCATTCCTGTTCGAATGCGCTGCAGATTTACGTAATATATTGCTAAACAATGGGTAATTAACTGTTGCGAACGTGATTCTTTGTTTCTAATCCCTGTTAACTCTATCATGCCTCCCCAGTGAAAGTCAATCAAGAAGGGAATCACAGCGATATTCAGTGGAGTTGGCTACGAAATCTGTCAATGTGCAAATAAATATTATTGTCTCAGATATATTGTTCACTCTAAATCTAAATAACGTAGTAGGAGGAATCCCTGATTTCTGAATTAAGCATTTGAAATTGAGTACTTGTCAGTCTCTACTTTAGTCGGTATTTAAATAGGGTTTGACACGTTATAAACTCAAAATACCCAATTCAGAAACCAGCCCTTAGTCTTTAAGTGATGTCGAAGCACTTAGGCTTATTAACTGCTTGACTCTGCTCACTTTGAGCAACCAAACGAAATGCTACAGACATAACACAGTCACATGCCTACATAATACAAGTTTACAACAGTTGGGTTGGGACAGTATCTGCTTAAAATACTTAAGGAAAGTTTTGCTGACGAAGATTCAGGCATTTAAAGCCTAGACCGCAGGCTAAATATAGGCGGCTAAGTAATAAGTTTATACTTAGTTTTAGTTGTAATTCCCTTGTGTTGGCGCCATCTTTAACAGTAATAATTCATGTCGCATGCCGTGGTGAAAAGATTAGCCTGTCAGCGAAGTTGATAATGGGGGCTATCGAGCCTTAGGGTGTGCCGGACGTATTTATGTATCATACTAGTGGAAGCCCCATTTACTGCATCGAATAGCGTGAATAATATACCGTATTCATTGCTCATTCAGCCCCGAATAAAGGATTTTATTCAGACCGTATAATAAAATTATCCTGTATTTCGCCAGAAAAATAAAATAAAACTGTCGGCTCTAAACTCCACGTTTATTTCAAAAGCATTAGGTACAACACAGCGAAACGAATAAAACTAATGGGCTGTAAGAGCAAATCGCATCAGAATAAACGGAAAAATAATACTGAGCTCCTGAAATAAAATGAAATCAGTGGATTGGGTGAGATTAGATACGTGAGCTTTGCGACACGGGGCGCGGTGTGCGACACAATAGTCGCGTGATCGACCCGCGTGCCTGCTGCCTGCCTTACGCCTTGCACCCCGTAGCCATTACCATCGGTTACCAGTTATAGAATACGGATGTGCGCCCGTAAATTGATAATACCATAAAGAATTTAGATTTTCTCCAAATAAACGTGGATCATGTGAAGACGTGATGTGAACACGAATCAAATGTGGCTGTAATTTCGGTAGATGAACTCAAGGTATATGTGTTCGCTTCCTGATCCCCTTGATCCCGACGCGGAGGCAATAAGAACGAATATTTTAATTCTCGAAGCTTCGGGGGCGAGCTCCGGGCTTCGTGTGGAAAATAAATACCAGGCACTCTCGAAACGTTGTTTTTTCACTAAAGGATTGGTATTTTTTAATGTAATGTCTTGTTCATTTTTGAGCTTTTTTATTCTTTTTACAAATTGCTTCAAGTGTTGCTTGCACTTGATTTCTGGGAAAAAAACAGATCGACCTATAATAAATTAAACACAATTCGATTAATGCGTTTGCCTATTGAAAAGTCATTCAACCATGTAAGATAACGCGGGTTTGTCACAATAATTACATACGACACACACAGACACAGAGGAGCTCGTGGCTAAATAATAACAGCCGCACGGGTCGATCTTTAAGGTTAAGCAACGCTTGCCGAGGTTGGTCTGTGGATGGGTGACCATCTTAACATACCGAGACTCCTCCGTGCCTCGGAAAGCACGTTAAGCCCTTGGTCCCGGCTGTCATTTGTAGATCTTTGGCAGTCGTTACGGATAGTCAGAAGCCAGAAAATCTGACACCAGTTTTACCAAGGAGTACCGTGTTACCCAGTTAATGGGTTGTGGAGGTCTGGTAGGCAGCCGCTCCACGTAAAATACTGGTATTCAGCTGAACCCCAATATAGTTGGGAAAAGGCTAGGCAGATGATGAAACACAGACACATACATACGACAGACACAGTCCTAAGTCTAAAGCCCAGTTTTATTTAACTAATCACTATTAGGTAATCCTCACTGTCTGAAAGATGACCTTAAAAACATCATAGAGAAACACGCAATTGCCCGTTTTATGTCCCATAATGCATAATATTTTTCTACAAACAACAGCAAAATAAAACTTGGGCAATAAAATTATCATAAAGAAAGACGCATCATACTATGATAGTAATAAAGCTTAATAAATTAAAATATTATTCTCATTCTTTATTGCACACAAAAACATAAGATACAAATATAATAGGACCGCTTCTTCTAAGAAACCACTATATTTATTTGTTCTTAGCCTAATCTCAATTGATTTCAGAGTTTGTTGAAATTACATACTTATAGCCCCAATAGGTCTCCGCGTATTTACGATATTGAATTATCCCCCGATTGCACTCGAAATAATGGAGTGGCGGTATGCAGTTAAGGGCAAACTTAACCGAAAAAAATATCAGGAATTGTATCCTATTTTTTGCAAAATTTATTTAGTTTAATTACATAATTATGTCACTTCGGCACTTAAGAAGTTATTATAGCTCATTTGTTAAAATCTATCCAACCGTTTAGGCTACAGGGAAATAGACTTACAAACAAAGATACACACACCTACTCTCGAAAAACCTCACCCTCCTTCTGGGGTAGTCGGGTAAAAATACGGCTCGCTACATACCCAAGCACCGAGAAAGTACATACAGAGTTAAAACGTCAGAACCTGCGCTACTACTTCGAATTTAATCAACTTAAGGGATTGCAATATTCTGAGTTATTATTATTGCCCGATTTGCTCGTTATACCCTAATTCACTGGCCCTACTTGTACCTATGTACTTGTAAACGAATACATATATAACGAATGACGAACGAGGGAAGACATTATCTGATTAACTTTACGAACTCACGACTAAGGTATATGTGCCTACGTCTAACATTGCCTTTATACGGCTTGTTAACAAGAAACTTTGCCACGTAACGTATACCTGCCTTATGTTGTTATTTTATACCATTTCAGCATTTACCTCTGTGTTTATTTAAATACACAACTTGGCACAATGACTGCCTTCTCCCATCGGTAGGTAGGTACGTACTTGAAGTGAATCTATCAAGCAGTCACATTGTTATATGAAAACCTTATTGTCAGTCCACAAAACACCACAAAAAAATAACAATTGTAACAATAACTCCAAAAGGACAAAGACGTCGTCGTGAAAGGGTTAAAATATATTTTTGTGAAATGAGCATTTCACAAAGGCCGCTCGAAGCGGTGTGCGACCCTGGTACTTTCACTTCAAGATTCTACTAATTGCTTTGCCGCTTCCGCTGCAAAAAACTGCCCTGACTGTTAATTAAAGACATTTTTGCTGTGTTAATGGGGGCGCAAGTCGTTTCATTACCGACGGACTGCATCTACCAGCGTGCTGGCACTGGAACTGCCTCGACAACTTTTTAAAATTCATAAATTCATTTTTGTAATTAACACTCGGGCTGTAGAAAATATTAGCTCGGAAATAAAACTTCTAATGATACATGTACCTTGTTGTGCTTCTTTTATAGTAGTTTATACATACAAGGTAACTGGAAATGGAGTGCGTGCCTTAATAATGTTCTACAGCTGATTCTGATGAAATGATGATGATGAAATGATGACGTTCAATGATGACGTTTAAAAGTGCCGTTTAATGGCCTAATTGAAATGAACGTTTTGACTTTGAATTTGATTAACAACGATTTCTAACCCGATCCCTTTTTCGAAACATGCCTTGCTTGTTGCAAATTTACCTAAGATCGGTATGACGATAAATGTTGATGTCGATAAGTCAATATCGATATGTCGACATGTAATTGTCGATATGTCGACATGTCATTGTCGTTATGTCGACATGTTATTGCCGAATATGACCTGCGAGACGACTGTACAGCTCAACTCTGAACTGTTACTGAAGCGACTAAAAACAAAAGTTAGAGTTGTTTGAAGACCAAATATTTTAAGGTACTTAATAGTACTCATTTTGGACGCAGTCGGCTGGCATGTTGCGGATTCTCTTAATGTTAGCGTGTGGTAGAAGCTTAGTTATGAACGCACTTATTTACCAATGACCCTGTATATGACAATTTTCTACGTATCTGCCTGTTTATGATTTAACAGATTCAAGCATTTAATGATCACAAGCTTGCGAACAACAGAGTTATCTCAACTATTCGGATTCGGGTCACAGTTCAGAGGTTGTTATGTGTAGTATTTAGCGATACTTGTTAAGCAACATCTTAGCTAAATATTTGGCTTAACGGAAGATGTGAAATTATTTAACTAAAATAGCTATTAGTGATAAGTTTAATGTTTTCATTGAAAATTTAATGTAGAGTTAAATCTTGTCAGGATATTAAATACCTCCGGTGGAGCTTTCATGAGTAAATTGGTGTTTGATTGATCTTAACTGTACTTTCTTATTTTCTTAAAAATATTTTTTCGCTAATTAGATACATCCAACATCAATGCATGAATAATATACATATTCAACGAATGAAACCCATTAAAAAGGAATTATATACGACGCTCCTATATCTTATCACGATAATTTATCCACTGCCCATATCGAGCACCGACATAATATTCGGAGTTTCGAACGCAATATTTTTACCTTAGCCTCGGGCAAGGGAATCCTTTCTACCGCCACATATGCGGTGCTGGCCGAAAATAAAAAAGTTATTCAAATTTTAAATTATTCCTAACAATAATGAGGTTACTTTGGCAATTTTGGTTGTACAACCTAATAGAAGGGGATTGTAATTAACTGCAATTACCATTAATAAGCATAGAAACTAACTTAGTGTGAACGTGTCAAACTAGGGCAATTAAGGACACGAGAAGTCACGCACCCTCACGGGTTTGTAAGGACTCGACATGACTTCGGCGCTACCAAAACATTTCAAGTACTTTCCTTAAGTTCCCCAAATCGTTAATCGACGAACGTTGTTGATTCAATACCGGCGGCAGGTTCCTTTCCTGTTTCGTCTTTCCAAAATTTTCTCAATCGTACGCTAAAAATACCGGAAAAATTCAAAGTGGAAACAAAATAAAAGTTCCTTGTTGTATAACCGAATAAAACGAAGATGGCGAAACAATACAAAATGTAATGACTTTCGAGTTTCCGCCGGAGAATTTTATACCCTGAAGTCCATTATAAGAGTAGATAGGTACGTTTGCCTGAAATTCATACATGTTTGTACATATATAAGTTAGCTTTCAGTACATTATAACATTTCAGCTACTGATGCGTGTTTTGTGACAGTTTGTATGGCGGGTACCTTCAACTTTTCACGACTCGTTGGTACACTGAAATGAAAATGAGCAAAAGTTTTAAAATTGCTAAATCTCATCCAGCCCGTAACGTATTTTTAGAATTTTATAAAGGTAGGGAAGTGGTTGAGAGGTGAAAAGAGAAATTCCTGAGTATCTTTTTTCGTTTAGGCGATCATCTTCCAATAATAGAGATTTTTACATCGCAACGGAGGTTATTGGATTTTAAAGATTGATGGCAAAACCGTATTTAATTTTTACCTTTACCTAGATACGTGAAAGTAAAACAAAATAGTACCTACCTAGATAGAGTAAGGTATTTACTGCGACAAAAAAGAGCAAATAAATGGAAGAAGAAATTATACTAAAAATATATGATGCTGACACTGCTCTCAATGGATGATTCGACCTCTGCGTAGTTTACGACCGGGATATTTTGGGACATTGCAATAAAAAATATATTTTTATATTCCAACTAACTTTATATCTTTAATAAGAATCCCTCACCCTATCCAGCAGTTTATTTGGATGGACTACGTCTTCTAAAAGTAATTCATATTATATTATAGTAGGTACGTGTTATTTACTCCAGGGAAGGTGTGTCCCGTTTATGGTTCTCATCAGGGATATCTTTTTTATTTTATGACCGTTCAAGAGCCCTATATTCTGCAGAACTGGGACGAGGGAAAAAACGTGGTTAGCTCCACGAGAAATGATTAGAACAATAAAATCAGCGTTTTCGAGATTTTTTTTATGCAGTAAAGTTATTAAGGTCGACAGGAGCTGACCCTAAAATTGTTTGGAGATGGGTACTCACTGAATGAGTTTATGAGATTATTAAAAATATCTGCGACTTTTGAAAAAAAATGGTTATTTTTAACCGACTTCAAAAAAAGGAGGTTATCTATTCGACCCGTATGTACCTTACAAATTGTCAGAATTGCACAGTTTTTGTATATGTCAGTCTACACTAGCTTCTTAACATGTGTGTCAAATTCATAAGTGTATGTATGCATGTATTTTTGTCTGCGCATATCTCAAAACTAATTAGTCGGATTGCAATTTTTTAAGTTAAACTAGGTCCAGTCCAACTTAGGGATCAGTGCAAGTTTAATCAAAATCGGTCCAGTAGTTTTTGAGATAGAGAGTTAAGTTTGAATCAGTCACTAGGAAAATGTGTCGTTGCTTGGCTTAACAGCGTAATTCTGAAACATGTCATTATGCATGTTGTTTCAATGTTTGCATGCAGTTAGGCTCTAGCTAAGCAATTTAATCAAAATTTCAAAAAGTGGCTTAGCAATTTAAAAAGTTATCGTGTAATCTTAAGGTGGCAACATAAAAATGGTTTGTCACTTCATGTATCATAGTAGATGATGATGGAGGGATTAGTAATTATACTTTTTAAGTAATTAGTTCCAATTACAACTGCTACCTAAAACAATAAGAAATAAGAAGTCGGTGTCAGCCTAACTGCGGTAGGCGAGTGGTGTGTTCAACAGTACTCGAGCTACAAAGTACGACTACCAAAAAAAAAAAAAAAGTGACAACGTTTATTCCAAATATTAAGGCTGGTACGACTCCAAAAAATAATTGACATATGCACTATTTTTTAAAGATAAAACTATTATTTCTCTCTTTTTAGTAATTTTTTTATTAATTTACGGTTTTAAAGTCGATTACTTTTTTCTAATTACGTTTTTTCCAAAATTTAAAGGGTTCGTTGCACACACAGCGGCGCGACTGATAAGCATCGTTATAATGGATCTAGTCTAACGTAATGAATTTAATTTCACTTATTAATCTTGTGACGGAAATTTAATTTTACGTTATCTTCCGCTACCGCTTAGTCTTAGGCTGGTTTCACAGCTGTCAGGGAGACCCGTGCAAGCCGTGCAATCTAACATTGTTTCTACTCAGTGTAATATAGGCGCGATAATGGACGTCTATGTTCAGCTAACACTAATGAGAATGTGGACACGCCCCTCCCCCGCTCTGAGCAAACACTACGCGCTGTGAACAGGAGGCTGTTGCCTCACAACAGGCGCTGGCCATCAAGGCGTTTATCTGATGGTCCCTCGTCACAACCCCCCCCCCCCCCTCCCTCCGCCGCACCCTTCGTCCACATTCACCCCCGCCAAAATTAGTTGACGACTTGACGCGCTTCACGTCAAACAACGTCGGTTCGTTTGATCGCAACCTTTGAGAAACATACTTAAGTTTATTTATTTTCAGATAGACATACAGAGCCTATTTTTTGGAGAAACGCTTTAATTAGTTGTTGAAGGAAAACCATAAAATCATTCATTACGAAAATATAGCTTCGACACAGATTCGAACGTACATTTTCAATTAACAAAGTAGCATCTAGGTTTGTTCCTTTATTCTGAACTAATTAAATAATAAAGGACAATCAAGGTATTTCATGAGACATACCATTTAAAAAAAGGATAGGTTAGGAACCCCAAATTAAGAATTCCTCAGTTTACCCCAAAAGCATGCATCCATCTGCAGTCTACAAAATACCTATAACAGGCCTACGAGACGTTCCGGCAATTGGGTCTCAAGGTGGCCCTGCACAAGTCTGAGGCCATGTGCTTTCATGGTTCTCGGAACAGGCCACCAGCGGGATCCCAAGTAACGGTAGGAGGGGTTCACATCGGCGTCGGGTCAACGATCAAGTACCTGGGACTCGTTCTCGACAGCCGATGGAATTTCGAGGAGCACTTCCGACGTTTGGCTCCCAGACTGGAGCGGGCCGGGGCTGCCTTCAAGCGGCTCCTGCCTAATCTAGGGGGTCCAAATGCCTCCTGCCGGAGGCTATATGCGGGGATCGGGCGGTCCATGGCCCTTTATGGGGCCCCAGTGTGGGCTCTCACACTGAAGGGGCGACCAGCCCGCTAACTCAATTCTTCCCAAAGGGTCATGGCCATCCGGATGGCCCGGGGATATCGCACGGTCTCCGGCGAGGCGGCGAGCCTCCTAGCCGGATTACCGCCATGGGATCTGGAGGCGAGAGCCCTCGCCACGGCTACGCGTGGCGCGTGGAGGCGCTTCGCCGGGGCGAAACTCCGCTGCCGCAGCAAATTGCGGCGAGGCGGACGGAGCTCCGGCAGAATACCATGGCGGTATGGAGACAACTAGAATCGCGACCCAGCGCTGGGCACGCCACTATTGGGGCGGTAAGGCCCCTCTTTGAGGAGTGGCTGGAAAGGCGCCACGGCGTCCTCACCTTCCGCCTGACGCAGGTACTTACCGGACACGGCTTTTTCGGGAGGTACCTGTTTCGGATTAAGCGGGAGGACACGCCCGGGTGTCAGCACTGTGAGGATCGCCCGGAGGACACGGTGGAGCATACGGTGGAGGCCTGCTCTGCTTGGGCGGAGCACCGCCGTGTCCTCATCGGGGCGATCGGCGGCGGCGACCTCTCGCGTCCGGCCCTGGTTGAATCCATGGTCCGGAGCGAGGAGGCTTGGGAAGCGGTCACCTCCTTCTGCGAAGCAGTAGTGCTAGCGAAGGGGGAGGCGGGCTGCGCGAGGGAAAGGCAAGGCCTTCGCCCCAACCGCCGCAACAGGAGAAGACGCCCCGGGCGTCGGGAGTCGCAGGGCGATCCTCGGCCACCGTATGCGCGGTCCTGCGACGGCGAGCATTGGGTGGCTCGCTGAGATGTCAGCATAAAAGACGGGGCCAGCTAGGGCCAGAGCCTGCCAGGATTGCGGAATTTGTTCGAAACACGGATGGGTTTTAGTCTGTAAAAGTCTGACACGCCCTTCCGCTCCACCCAGAGCGGAAGAAGTCATTTGATGATTTCCTTCGTTTAATCTACTATACACATTTTTTTTACACATATCCTAGAAACTTTCTCCCAAAACACATCAGTATCCAAGACAGGCAAGTCTCAGCTCATTAGTTATCCGAATATTCCTATGTATGTGTCACAAGCCCCTAGTGTAACGTATGAACCGAGGCAATTGAAGTCCCTTTTTCCCACAAAGACTGAGCTGGCCCCTGTTTTCCAGTCCACTCGAGACGAATATTTAATTCGAAAAGATAAAAACATATTTTCATATTTATTACATGAAAATATGTTTAATATTTAAAACAAAAGCACAATCTCGGACATTATAGATAGTTAAAAGGGGTTCCAACTACGAACGAATACGAACTTTATTCGAACTGTTCATAACATTAAAAAAATATTAAGAATAGGCAACCTCTTTGAAATCGTTTAATAGCCCAACACTGGCCATTACTTTCCAAATAAATTAAGTGAAGCCATTAAAGTTTAGTTTTTATCTTACGTTTTTTATTAAATGGCTGTGATTGCTATTTTAAACCGACTTCAAAAAGAAGGAGGTTCTATGCTCGACTGTATGTATTTTTTAAAGTATATTCACCGATTTCTCCGCCAATTGTAGACCGACTTTCAAAATTATTTGTTTTATTCAAAAGCTTATACTCCTGAGGTAGTCCCATTGTCACTCAGTCATAATCTGATGATGGGATCCCAGAGAAATCGAGGGTAACCCTCAAATTTTATAGGCACATACAAGGCTTCAAATACTTTCTTACGCAATTCAGATATTTGTGCTTGGTAATCATCATCTCATGTTGATAGGATCCCAGGAAAATTAAGAGCAACCCTCAAATTTTATGGGCATTGTTTTGTTTGGAAGAGCATTTTCTCAAATTGCATGTCTGTTTATTGTTTACAACAGTTCATAACATAACATCAATTCACGCCGGTACGCAGATGTGTACAAGTCAACCATGGTTTTGGAGTGTTAACTATTCGGGCATAACCTTATGGATTACTCTTTATGCGTTGGGTTTACAAATTAACTTCTTGGTAGTTTAATTTACTGCTGACTCTATTTGCATTTTTATATCAGCAATAATACGTTTTGTTTTTCAAAATATTCAAATTGCTTCCGATTAATTTCTTTCAACTTTTTCAGTAAATGCTTTTTAATTTCCGAAAAAGTTTAGGCTAAACTCAGTTTCAGTGACTCGCATTTCCGAAACTCACTCCAAATGCCCAATAGAACAATACACTCAAGTTCTTACAAACAATATCTTACTGAAACCTGATTTCCTTAATAAATTCAGTGTCGCTATTTTAGAAACAGTAATAAATTAAACGCGACGTTTCGTCGCAACATGAACCGGACGAAACAGTAATCTTGTTGTTGCTGGGCTCCGTGGCTGATGCTAAGATAATTCCCCCTTATTTGGACCACCAGCGCTTTAAAAAAATGAAAACTGGACCAGAGGGGAGGCGGGTGACAGAAGGGCTTCAAAGGCGGATGCTCGCTTCTCACGACCGACACTCTACAGCAATTAGCAAGACTAATCGTTTGCGTACACTTGGAATTACCTAATTTAATATTTCTCACTTATTTTCCCGTGAACCCCACAGATGTTACAAACATACCGACCGTTTTATTTTAACAAAGATTAATATGAAGGTGTTAGTAGGCAGGTACATATTTTATTCATGCAGTGTCTGATCGCTTTCAACCCGCTTCAGCTTCCCTACATAAATAAGTATTTTCCGATACTTCCAAAGTTGAGCCTGTTTTCATAACAGTTATATTTTATTTTCAAACTCTTTTGGAAGAAAACGCAGGAAGTTTGTCACTCTACAACTCGACAATATTGATGTTATGGCAATGAAATAAAGGAGAAAGAAAGAAAAGTAGTTTATTTGGTTTTTTTTTTTTATTATATACAAATAAAAGGCAACTTAATTTTAAAACAATATTATTGTGTGCCCGCGACTGCGCCATATAGGTCCGGTTCAGCAAAATACCAGACAACTAGTAGTTCCCTGACGCTGATTTTTAACAGAACCTTATGTATGTTAAAACACCCTTGTATCAGGAAAATACTGTGTATGCACGAAGTTTTCAAATTACTATAGGCACAGATTACCTGCCTATTGCCGCAAGTTTACAGAATAATATTTTATCTTAATACAAAACAAGGTTGGAAATTTATTAAGCAGCCAGAATTACCTTCTAATAGGTTTTTTTTGCTATAAAAATTGTAAGACATTACATTTATGATGCACCTCTATACAAATCAAGTAATTTAGTCAAATTTATGAATATATATATAAGTCTATAATACCCAAATTTTTTTCTTAAACTATAAGAGAATTACATTATTATTTCATAAAAAAACACGGAAGACATTATTCCCTTATAGTATAAATGTTCGAACGAAAGCTGCAAAGTTTGACAAAGTGAGCGCCCGCCGTTCAAAGTAATAAGTGAGCCCTACAAAGTGAAGCCACGCCATTCCAGTGTTTTATATTAAAATCGAAGCTTTATTAAACCTCTATTAAAAATGTTGAAAGCTTTTTGCATTATATTTAATAAAGTAAGAACGTAAATTAGTAATGTTTCCGTCATCTGTTTATTTATTTATTTAAACTTTATGTACAATAGTGGTACATAGGCGGACTTAATGCATCAAGGCATTCTCTACCAGTCAACCTTTGGATTATAAAGACTATACTGTGGTAGGTGTACAATAAATAAAAATAAGATTCAAAATTGATTTTTAACAATTCGGAAAGAATATACATATTATATATAATACTAATAAAATACATATATAAGCTAAAATAATAAACTAATAAATATGATATATAATAATCATACCGATTAAGAGAATTCATAGTAATCATGACGAAGAACAACTAAAAATGACAAGCTTTTAAGTAGTGTTTTCGGATTTTACGCTTAAAGGAAAATTTTGACTCCGCCTTCTTGATGTCAAGGGGTAGCATATTCCAGAGTTTAATTGTAGAAATAGCGTAGGAATTAGACAAAAACCCGGTGCGGTGAGAAGGGATATGAAGAAGTAAGTTTTTAGATGCTCGAAGGTTGAGACTGTGAGAACTGCCCAACACTTTAAAATATTGTTTTAAATAATCAGGAGCACAAGGATCGTGATCGTTTATGAGATCAGCAACAAATTTTTCTATGATAAAAGAAGCTTTCCGCGCGGTTCTTCTGCTTAGTCGCGTGTGCTACGCATCTATTGAGCGTCTGCTGCGCGTTGCATCGTTTTTCAGGCGAAAGATCATTCGGTCCAAAGTTCTTCGATTAGTTATGACGTACTCGAATTATATTTCGTTGAGTTTAACAATGAAAATTATAATCTGCCATATAAATGAAAGATCACAAACCAACAGAATACACGGTAGCTTTAAACCTATTAATAAAGTGTCGGAAAACACAAAAGTAATGAAGGATATTATTAAAGTAATAACAGAGTTTCATATCGGATCTATAGATTGTGGGATTATCAGAGACAAACTTTATCTCTTGGTAGTGTGTGTAACGCAATAAATATGCCTTTTCAGACCATTTGGTTCCTCTGTCGAGGACCACAGCCTCTCATATGAGCTAGTTATCAGATTTATGCTTCAATAAGTCTACTAGCCTTTTCCTTACTATTTTTTTCAGGAGGAATAATGTACCTATTTATAGGACTAATTAGCTGCGCTTGTAACTGAGCATGCTTAGCTCTATTCATATTTAATAAGACTAGGGAGAATACCTACCGGCGCCCTCGTTTATCTCGATTATTGACTAGCCTGATGACGATCAAGTGTCTAGATAATGCGGCACCTTATGTGCCGGATTCTCATCACATACAAAAGAGTTTCTACAAAACTTAGTTCCTTCGTTTCTGTTCAAGAACGACCAAAAGCCGAGCTTTACAGTTAAAGAAGACACACGAAGCTCTTCGTCACCTTTGCTTTGAAGCTGCCAATACATTATTCGATAGAATTACCTTTTCTCTCTTTTGACACTCCTCACAAGTTAATAAAGGTTGGATTCAAACGACAGCGACTTTCTACTAATTAGAATACGCGATAAATGATAATTGCAATATTTCTTTAATCTGCATTTTATCATCGAGCCATAATTTACAAAGCTCCGACTTAAATATTTATGCCCTAGGTGCAGATTTAGTTTCAGCGAAGGCGTTAAAACACTATAAGAAAATGAGATAACTGATGTGAAATATTCTTGAGGTAAGAAACTATTGTCTTAGTAGTAAATGAATTAGTAATAAACGTGATAATTTACGCACAGCCTGACTAACATCCATTTCAAGTTTACCTAATTGGATTAAGCACCTACGAGTGACGAACCATATTTATACAAAAAGTTCTGACTTTCCGTGAAATTGTATTAAGGATTTATGATATTAAATTCTAGTAAAACCGAGCTCTCAGCTAATAGATTCGTTACGTCGTACCAAACTGGAACTAAAGTAAATAACCCATCTCTCATTACAGACACGAATTTTCATAAAACAATAGTTGTCCTGAAATCTCTTTCCCGAAATATATTTCTTCATTTTGGTTGAGAAAAGTGACCCGTTAAATGAAAACTTTTTACAAAAAAATACAACCGACTTCCAAATAAAAAACATTACAAAGTATAAAATAACTTTAATTTCGGCAGTCGGTGTTTTTGGTTGTTTTTGACACCGACCTCCGAAATTTTTTATACTATGTAGTGTTTTTTATTTGGAAGTCGGTAGTATTTTTTTGTAAAATGCTTTTTATTTTCCACTTTTTAGTGGTGATACTCCACAACTAAATTGACATTATTCCCATAATGAGTGGTTGCGCTATTTGCCGTTAAGGAGTTACTTTGTGTGACTTCATCGTTCAGTCCAAGCAAAGACCAGCTCATAGTTAAATATCTACTTTGCTTTTTGATTGACATAAACATAACAATATGTCACTTTACTAGATTTTATTGATTTTAAGAGGAGGAAGTCACTGGTTTATCTTTGAAGTTCACAGTACAGTGCAAATGCAATATTTAATAACTAAACCCTATGCAAAAAAAGAATCATCAAGATTGGTTAATAAACAACAAAGTTATGCCTGAATATGTCCTGCTCCACAGCCTCAGCCGCTTGGTTCCACTAGTTAGGTTTTATATTTGGAAGAGATGCTCACCCTCTTTTATGTCTAATAATAATACTTTTCCACATAATCTTATATTATGTTTGGAATAAACTTTTATTTTTCTGTCTTTTCAGATTGATATTCATAGTTTTATATAATGTAGAAGCGATTTTTATTTCAAGTTCTGTAAATGTGAGGACCATGGACCATTATGAGATAGTTTCCTTGTTTGACATGAAATAGCAGGGGCAGTTGAGGGTGTGTCATGCTCACTCCAATGTCTCGCTGATGGTGGCGCGTGTATCGGATCATTCAGTTCCCTTCAAAATGGTTGAGCTGAATGGTGCTGATGCACGCGTCATGTTCGTTAACGGATGCCGTCAGTGGAGACTGATTATCCCTTAGTTGCCACTGCCTCATTTTAATATTTGATACTATAAATTGTTTTTTTCTTTCTTTACATTGTTCTCATATATAGAAGCAACAAGGTTAATGTAACCAGGATTTTTGTATACATAAAATGATTTAAAAGAGTGTCCGGAGATTTGCTATCATTTATTGATGAGTTCCGTTGCCTACCTCCGAAATCCTTCATCAGATCATCACCAAATTGAAATGGGGCCAGTTTGGAAAAATACTCTTCCAAACAAAAAAAAATCATCCAAATAATAATAAATATTAATAATAATATATTGGACCAAAAATGTTGTACAATCAAACACTTACGAACAACTATTATGCAACAAGAACAAATACATATTAGAGAGTAACAATCGTGTCAGTAGTATTTGCATTGAATTCTGGTACCCAAGGAAAGATTTAACTTGTGTTATAAGTACCAGGATTCTCACGCTAATTTTTTACATCATAAGTTACATCAGAAGGTCAGTAGTTGGACAAGTAATAATTTTTAAAACAGCCCTTTTATGTGTGTGAGTGTGGTGCATTGTGATATTGTAAGGTTGTGTGTGAGTTGTTGCACTGAGAAGAGTTCATGTGTAGGTCGTGAATTAGAGAAATGACAACTTTAGGAGATTTTCTGTTTCATCATAGCTCTGCATCTGTAACCAGCCATACACCGTTCTCTTACATTTCTGTAGAGTTGTGGAATAAATGGAGCAGTGTTTGTTGGTTTTATTGTACAGGTGACTTCCGATACCATAAAAATGTCTCCGAGCAAGTGCAGTCCTACAGCTTTGAGAGGGGCACACCCTATAGCGTTGGCGCTTATTCCGAGAACTGGCATCATACTTCAGCGAAATGTGCTTACGCATAACCACATGTAGTACAAAGTGCTGCCTAACAGAAAGAACACCACAATCCCTTAATAGACTGACTGTGGGATATCTAAAGGGTCTGAAGGACATGACCTTCAGGACAGCCCTCTGTGCTCGCTCAAGATGAATAAGGTGAGTCTTGGGTGCACCGCCCCACACAGTGCCACAATATGTTAGCAATGACTGGCACAGAGCATAATAAACTGTCTTTAGGGTAGTATGGTCAGCTGAATTTCTTAATTTTTTGAAATAATAAATTAACTTTCGAACCCGGGAAGTGATTCCATCAACATGAGATTTCCAATAGGCTATCAATTTGTACCCCAAGATATTTAATGGTAGTCGATATCGCTAACGGAGGGCAGAAACATTGTGTGTTATGTGAGTTTGGAGAACAAGAATGAGCTTTTAGAACAATTGCAACTGGGTCGGGCAAAGCAACGGCCTGCGAGGAAAAAGGTAAAAATGTGGTTTTTGAAATGTTAATAGTGAGAAGGTTATCATACAACCAGTTCATTACTGACCCCAGGGCATTCTCGGCATGAGTCGTTACCTCGGTCCAACTATCACCGTGTACAAGTAAAGCCGTGTCATCTGCATAAGAAAATATTGAGCAGTTTTTCAGGAAAAGTTTGCACAACTTGTTGACGTAAACTAGGAAGAGGGTTGGTCCCAGGATGGAGCCCTGCGGCACACCGAAACTCATAGTTTTGCTGTCGCTAACCATCCCATCAATCCTGACGCACTGCTCCCGATCATAATATATCTTGAAAGATTTTGAGGGTATCACCCCGTACACCAATTGCTTCTAGTTTTGAAAGGTTGACAATTGGCGAAAATATCGCTGAACAAACATTTTCCCTGGGATCCCAGCAACAGATCCTGACTTATACCTTCCATCATCAGCTCAGCAAGATGAGATGGTGATTACCAGACACAATTATCTGATTTGCTTTAGAAAGTTAATGAAAAACATTGTATGTGCCTTAAACATTTGAGGGTTGCCCTCAATTTCCCTAGGATCCCATATTCAAATTCAAACTTGGTGCCAATAGGACCACCTCTGGAGTAGGTATAGGCTTTCGAATAAAAAAAGACTCATCAAAATCAATTAATAATTGACGGAATGATCGCATAACAAATATACAAAAAAATAAACATACAGACGAATTGAGAACCTCCTCCTTATGGAAGTCGGTTAAAAATGTTGTTAAATCACCGGGAATATTCACAAAATGTGTGCCTAAGAAGGAATGATAGGTATGTTTTAATTAAATACTAATAAACCTGAACAATGATAAAAAAGAAACCGGCCAAGTGCGTGTCGGGCCACGCACAGTTCAGGGTTCCGTAGTTACCCGTCTCGTAAGCCATGACAAAAAATAGGAAATTTTTCTTAACAAAGTTTCAAACACACACTTACACTTAGTTTAAAAAAAATATCTATTGTGTTATTACGAAAAGCCTATTTAGCTGTGATAGTTTTCCTTTTAAACTCGTTATATATGTTACTACAATGATTTTTTGCACGTCTCCAAAAACAACCGATTATCTGGCAGAGGGGGGGGAGGGACACTTGTCTCTAACAAAGATTAGATCAGATCAATCAGTATCTTTTAAAATGCTCATGAGGGCGTAAGCTTTAAAACTTGAATGTCTTTTGTTGTATGGACGTTTTCCATACAACAAGGTTCAAAGCCGGGCTAGGTCAAATAGCTTCGCAATCACATCGCTTTGAGATTCACCCGTGTTTAAATAAACTACGTTTTACAAACTTGAGCTGGAAGCAGATCATAGCATCCTACGGTACATCTATTAGCGGACAAAATATCTACGCATATTTGAAAAGAACACATAATGTTTTGAAAAGCGATATCCGTAATTTCCACTTACGGTGTGTACATAAGGAAGTTTCTCAAGGGTCCAGAAGTAAGGCAATAAGTCAAGCGAGCGCGTGCGCCAGGGCTGTAGGGTCGCCTTAAATAAGCACGTCCAGGATCTGATCCGTGGCTCGCCTTAGGACTTATCGACTGAATTCGGTCGGTAGGCGATCACCATCGAGACGTCCTGCCCAGCTACGAAGCTAACAATCGATCTGTTCCGACGAATTATTATCAAATACCTGCCAAGAGTCCATTAACTAAGTTTCGTCCACCGTACTGTGTCCTTAGGGGACTGTTAATTGTACTAACTTATACACTCCGAGGCATTCACAATATTGTGTGTCCATACTTAAAGGTACAAGAATGGAAGTCTTTACCATAGAGTCAACAATGAACTTCGTTAAGAGTTCAAAGAAGTTGAACGATTGAAAAGTAAGAAACTAGCTTGGAGTTAAAGACCCCAAGTGATGAATAAAATAAGATATTTATAAAAGGTTGCGTGGGTTCTCTAAGTTAGAAAGAGAGAGAGACCACAGGTACTTGATGTAAAAAGGTACTTAGAACATGAATGTTTGAATACTTTTTGAAATAGTATGACACCAGAGTAGCTGTAGAATTATAAGTTTCATTTCTAAAGATAAATAAATGATATTTTACTAAATAGTTTGTCTCGTGCGGAGAATCCCAGGAGACAGGAGTAAAAGAGTAGTAGAAAAAGGTAAATGATGCAGGTTAAATTCTCGCAGAAAAATAAAAATACGAATTGTCGCCTTCAATAAAGTCAAATAAAAGAAAAAACCGAAATAGAAAGGTGAAGATTAAAGGACTGTAAAGTCTCAATAAAATCTTATACGACTTTCCCGGAATTCAGACAGCCATGTCAAATTATTTATTTCGTAATTTTAATCACCGGCACGGCTTTCCTCGAGTCGTTCTCGTTTTGCAAATGGTCGTGTATCGTTTCTACATAACGCGTAAAATTAAATTGTAATTTGACATATTATTTCCGTAAGAAATTGAAAAATCCAATCAAATCAAAGGAATTCTGGAGAGTTCGTGTGTGTGTGTGTGTTGAAGTGCTCTCCGATTGCAACGATAGATATTGGTTGTCTAATACAATAAACGATGCGAGTGATGTCCGAGTTGGTGCCACGCGCGAGTTACTGTCATTCGAGCAGGAGAGTGAAACAAAACTGCAGCTACTCGGCAGGCTGACTCGCACGCTAGCATGCTCTGTGTAAACTTGCTATAAGGGCACGTTAAAATGCGTTTTTCGACAATTTTTAGTTATTAACTAATAGTTTTTAAATAATAGTTATTTTTTACCATTGGTCAAGCTACATTTTTATCCAAAAACGCACATGAACGAAACCTCCTTGATAGGTACGGCTCGTATAGTACGAAGGTTCCTCTCTCTGGAACCCTAACCACCGGTAGTTTGGACCCTGCTCCCGACACCAGCGGACTACTACTGTTTATATTTTTAAATGTTTTTTTTTTGGTTTTTATTTTTAAGAAATATTTATAAATGTTAACTAGTACCTTCTTAAGTTTAAAATTTTAAAAGAATAAAGGAAAATAAATGGTGAATTACCATTTATTTCAATAACTTATTTGAGTGCACATATTATGTACACTTAAATAAAAAACTTAACTAACTAGAACTAAATTAATCTAAATTAATGATACGTTGCCACGTTGAATGGCAATACTTCTCCTTTGTCATGCCTCAGAAAGCAAGCCGTTGATCCTGGCAATCATTGTAGATCTTTGGCAGTCTTTACGAATTGTTAGAAGTCAGGTAACCTGCCACTGGTCTTTACTATGTTACAAATGCATTCTATGGAATGATTAAGAAATTTTACCTATACAGTTATATTTTATAAGTTGGTCGATTATAACTCATGAACTTGTTAAGCCTAGTTAATGGTGATAGTTTTCTTTGAACTTCGTTATACATATACATACTTGTACAACTATCGTCGTGCACACATTTCATCTATACTGAAAGAAAGGTTTAGTTTTTAAAGGGCGCACACACGGGACACATGACTCTAACTAAAAATACAACTTTAGAGCTTCATATTTTAAACGGATTTGTGAATATAAAAATGTTCTCGGCCATAGATATAATATTTCTATGTTCTCGGCTAACCCCTAATATTTTTAAGATACCTATCTAACTATACCTATCCAACGATGGAAAATACTACGGCAAAAAAAACTCACGCACCAGTCCCCCTATGTCTGTACTAGACCTTATTTTTTTTTTAATATTAGAAAGTAAATAAGGATTCAATCCATTTATTTTTTAATGCTGGCTACAATTGCTACATGCGAGTAGGTAAGTTAATTTTATTTTATTGTAGGATATTTATTTTATTGTTAAGTTTCGAGATTGTTACACCGAGAACAAGTTTGTTGATCAAATTAACAGCGTGTTCGCATCCCGCTCCAATATTCGATATAGCTTACAACACTTTGAGTTACTAGTAGTTAACATGAACTAGAAAACATTTCCATTTTAAAGAAAACACAATCTGCAACATTGGTAGGTCATTACTCATTAGCGCATGTAAAATTGTAGAGCAAAATTGAAAGAAAAAACAATGTATAATATTTTGTTTTCGGGTAAAAGAGCATTTCATCTTGCCATTATTAACTAACTGGTCACCCAGTAGTTTTATAAGCCAAAATGTAGGCATTAAAACTATAAAACGAGTTGGTTCACGTCGTTTTAAACGTGCGCTGAATAAAATCATCCAGGTCGAGCTGAGGGCGCCTCGCTGCGTCGATTTCTTTTTTTTGTTCCCAGGTATATCAGCATATAATTAAAATATATCATTCCTTTCCAGGAGGCTTTAGGCACGTTTTGTAAAGTTTCTTGGTGACTTAACAACTATTTTTTTTAAACGATGTAATTCTTTCGAGTAAAAAGATTTCATGATACTTAATAATCGTTCGAAGAAAATGTTGCCCTAAGTTACCATGTAATTAATGCATTATTAGCTAAGAGCTCGGTTTACTAGAACAACTACATAAATACTCCACGCAAAGTCAAAACTTTTTAGATAAAGCTGATTCGATGCTTATTGAGGATACGCCCGGGTGTCATCACTGTGAGGATCGCCCGGAACACACGGTGAAGCATATGGTGGAGGACTGCCCTGCTTGGGCAGTTGGTGCTTCACCGTGTCCTCGTCGAAGCGATCGGCGGCGGCAACCTCTCGAGTCCGGCCCTGGTTCAAGCGATGGTCCGGAGTGAGGAGGCATGGTAAGCAGTCAACTCCTTATAGTAGCAGTAATGCTAGCGAAGGAGGAGGCAGGCCGCGTGAGCTGTCAATCCATACAATGGAGATGTCACGTGATCATGGAGTGAGCTGTCATTCCATCTTGATTATATGGATTGACAGCTCACCTCGTTATCACTTCACCCAAGCCCTCACTTCGATATGTTCCACGCGCGCCTCAAACAGCAAACTAGAAGGGTACGCTAGGGCCAGTGCCTGCCAGGGTTGCGAAAGAGTCACCGCGGCCCTGGAACGCAAAGGGCATTAGAAGGAACACGGATGGGTTTGACGTCGTCGGTAAGAGTCTGACACTCAGAGTCATTTGATGGTTTCACATGTTAAAAAATGTGCTTATTTGAATCAGGTAAAAGTTAAATGGATGTTAGTCAGACTGAGCTAGTAAATTATCATGTTTATTTTATTACTAATTCATTTACAACTAAGACAATAGTTTCTTATCTCATGAATATTTCACATCAGTTATCTCATTATCTTGTAGTGCTTTAATGCCTTTACTGAAACTACATCTGTACCTAGGGCATAAATATTTAAGTCGGAGCTATGTAAGTTATGGCTCGATGCTCATTATTTTAATACAGATACTAAGATATTATGTTTCTCCCGACTTATAATATAATGCTTAAGGTGAAAGATGATTTCAGTGATTATAATTCTGTAAATAAATATGTGTCATATTTTCATCATAGTTTGTTCAACATACAGCCTGACACTGATTAGCAAATTGCAAAAAATATTAGAAAATTTGAATTTCGCGGTCTACCCTGGCGCTTCTACCTTAAAGAAATATTATAATGATGATTAATCGCGTATTCTGCCTCTGTGTCGCCTTGTCAAGAAAAAACTATATATTTTCTTTCGCGAATTACTAGATTATCGCTTTCATTTGTATCCGACCTTTACATACATAACTAATATTATGTAGAGGAAAGATTTAGAATGAATAAACTTAAAAACTACTGGACCGATTTGATAAATTCTTTCAGCAATGGTAAGCTACATTATCAGCGAGTAAAATATGCTATATTTTATCCCCGTACTCCCACGGGAACGGGAACTATGCGGGTGAAACCGCGTGACGTCCGCTAAAACATATAATACTGCTGGACAGCGTAAAAAAGAGGAAAAATAAATTCATCGAATAATGTATTATTGTGGCAGCTTCAGTGCAAATGCGAGGAAAAGTTTCGGGCCATCCTTCAGTTTAAGCTTTGCTTTAACGACAGTTCTTAAACCGAAATAAAGGAACAAGGTTTAACAGACACTTTTGTATATACCTCTATGAGAATACGGCTGACCAAGTGCCGTGCTTGATCATCAGCTGGCTAGAACTAAGAAAACGAAAGTACCGATAGGTATTCTGCCTAGTCTCATTAACTTATGAATAGAACTAACCGAGCTCAGCTACAAACACAGCTTGTTTTAATTAGTCCGATAAATAAGTACTATACTTCTGAAAAAAAAAGCAAGGAAGAATGTAGTAGGCTTATTGAAGCATAAATCTGATAACTAGCTCATATGAGAGGCTGTGGTCCTCGACAGAGGAACCAAATGGTCTGAAAAGGCATATTTATTGCGTTACACACACTACCAAGAGATAAAGTTTGTCTCTGATAATCCCACAATCTATAGATCCGATATGAAACTCTGTTATTACTTTAATATCGTTCATTACTTTTGTGTTTTCCGACACTTTATTAATAAGTTTAACGCTACCGTGTATTCTGTTTGGTCTGTGATTTTTCATTTATATTGCAAAGCCTTGAGGATTGAGGCAGATTATAAGTTTACTATCAGTGTAAACGTGTAACGGTACCTACCTATACAAGATTAAGTACGTCATGATTGATCGAAGAACTTTCGGCCGAAGAACGTTGCAACGCGTAGCAGACGCATATCAGTTTAATAACATCTTAATAGGTTTTGTTTATTTGCACAGAATCCTAATTCAATAAAAAAAATAAAAGTAGCCTTAGTTACTCCTTATAACATCGGATATCTGCTAGTGAAAGTCCGGTCAAACTCGGTTCAGTCGTTTCAGAGATAAACCGGAACAAACAGACCGACAGACAACGCGTAGTTCATATATTCAAGTACCTTTTAACATATTTAGCAGAGCTTTAATGAAAAGAGTTTCAAAGCTTTGATTTTAATAAAACACTGAAATAACGTGGCTTCACTTTGTGGGGCTTATAACTTGAACAGCGCTCACTTTGTTAAAGTTTTCTGTACATTTAGCTAGTACGTATGTACTATATGCGATAAATGTCGAGGCTTCCGTGTTTTTTTTTCCAGAAAATATTTAATGTACTAGAGATACATGTGTGATGTGTGTTAGGTATGCGATTCTAGAAGTAAAGTATAAATATAATGTTTTACATGTTTCGACTGCAAAAACAATACTATTTGAAGGTAATTCTGGCTGCTTAATAAGTTTCCAACCTTGTTTGAATTGAGATGAATGATTCTGTAATCTTGCGGCAACGGGCAGGAAGCCTGGGTCTATAGTTATTTGAAAACTTCGTGAGTAGCTGGATGTTTGTATGTAGGGAGTTCCAGCCAACTTCATGAAAAATTTGTGCGTCCATAGGTAGTATTTTTGATGTGAAAACTTCTTTAGGCGCGTTCAGCACTTTTTGGGTGAACAAAAATCATGGAACTCGCGTCATCGTCACCAAGCGCTTTAGCTTTCGCTTAGTTTTCACTTCTATCGGCAGTTCCCAAAGACTGCCCTGGATTTTTTTTTTGATACAAGGATGTTGCACCGCCATAACATCACTCTTTTTTTTACTCTTTTAAGGCATATAACAACATCGCTGTAACTTGCTGCGACTAAAAACGGTGGAACATAAGATATTACTGTTATAAAAACAAGCTCAACTTCCGAAGTATCGGAAAATACTTTCGGAAGCTGAATCAGGTTGAAAGCGATCAGACACTGCATGAATAAAATATGTACCTACCTACTAACACCTTCATATAAATCTCTGTAAAAATTATAACGGTCGGTGTGTTTGTAACATCTGTGGGGTTCACGGGAAAATATGAGAGAAATATTAAATAAGGTAATTCCAAGTGTACGCAAACGATTAGTCTTGCTAATTACTGTAGAGTGTCGGTCGTGAGAAGCGAGCATCCGCCTTTGAAGCCCTTCTGTCACCCGCCTCCCCTCTGGTCCAGTTTTCATTTTATTAAGCGCTGGTGGTCCAATTAAGGGGGAATTATCTTAGCATCAGCCACGGAGCCCCGCAACAACAAGATTACTGTTTCGTCCGGTTCATGTTGCGAAGAAACGTCGCGTTTAATTTATTATTGTTTCTAAAATAACGACACTGAATTTGTTAAGGAAATCAGTTTTCAGTAGGATATTGTTTGTAAGAAGTTGAGTTTATTGTCTTATTGGGCATTTGGAGTGAGTTTCGGAAACGCGAGTCACTGAAACTGACTGGAGCGTGAACTTTTAGGAAATTAAAAAATGTAAGTATAATGATAAAGTGAAATGCAACTGGAAGCAATTTTTGAACAATTATAAATAACTGCCATGTTTGTTTGAATAGTTTGCAAAAAAAAAACTAAAAAAAATCATTCAGCTTTTATGAAAATGTAAATAGACCTTTGAAATGTTCAATTACGGGCTGATTTACTGAAAAAAATTACTATCACAGCCATTAATTTAAAAAAAAAACAAAATAAACTGTAGACTCAATGGCTTCACTTAATTTCTTTTGAACGCCAGTGTTGTTTTCAATTAAACGATTACAAAAAGGTTGCGTATTTTTATTCTAGGTATGAAAATTTCCAATAAAAAGTTCGTATTTTAAGTTTTACTGGAACCCTTTTTATTTGCAATGGCCACGATTGTGCTTTTGTTTTAACTAATATAAGAAAGAAATAATTATTGTAATGGTACCTACATGTAGACGCCAACACATCAAGCTACCCGAAACTGTCAATTTTTCCCAATTGACCTTGAACCTCTAAATCTATTTTAGAAATTTGACAGATTCTTGTAGCTTGGTGTGCTGGCGTCTGTACAATATTATTTCTTCTTTACCTTTACGGCAGAATCAAATCATAATATCAATTTGGCCGAGCGGTACATGTCGCTAGCACGAGCTTTGAAGCCAGGCTTATCGAATCTAATATTCGGTTCGAGAGGGATTAGAGAACAGGTCCCAGTGGCTCCGTCTCAGTGGGAAATAAGCGTTAATTATTAAACTGACTTCAATTACTTCAGTTCATAAGTTACACGAGAATTTACAATTGACGTGTACTCACGAGGGGTTTGTTTAGATAGGAATAATCTGATACTTAATCGGGTCGGATAGCTAATACTTGCCTGTTTTACGTACGGTGTGTCTTGGAAGGTTCTAACACCAGGGCGCAAAAGATTAATCGCAAAACCTGGAAAGACGGGGTCTCTTCAATATTTAACAACTTTTACTATGGTACACTACCCACCCTCAAATTACGATAAAAATACACACACAAAGAAATGTATGGGGCAGTTGATTTTTTTTGGGGATTTCAGGGTTGGTCCCGTATAGGGTTTGTAGTACCGAAACTGGACTGGATTTTAGAATTCCCGGTGCTAGAGCATACCCAGTACCGGGAATACTGGGAAATTCCGATACGTTCGGTACTCAAGAAAAAAAAAATCAAATGCTTGTTTACGTTAAACTTTCCATAGTTTTTTTTTAAATTATAATACCGAATGAAAGCGCCTGTCTTTAAGAAGGTTGCAACCAGTTTAGATTAAGCATTCGGGTAAACACTTCTTAATGACGTGGATCTAAGTTTATGAGCACGAATTTTTTCTCCTTAAAAAGACTACACAATTAACGGTTTAGTACAAGTTAAAATTAAAATCAACTAAAACAGGATACGGGGGCTACTCTTCGATGATCCTGGCCTGGAGGAAAGAACCCTCTTCCGTAATACCACCAACCTTCAGGGCTAGACTGCAGGCAAGAAGATGCAATTAAATCCTATCGTTGGCGTCCAGAGCGCAGTGACTCTCTAAAAACATTTACATGACATTTTGCTTGGCATTCTATACTCTTTTAACATATCTCCTTCAGTACTTGACTGGTTTCATAGTTACCTGTTTGGCCGCCGACAGCGTATTTGCATTGAGGAATCTTTCTCTTCTTGGTGTGATGCCTCTGCTGGTGTGCCGCAGGGTGGTGTGTTATCTCCTCTACTTTTCGCACTTTTTATTAATTCCATCTCTCAACGACTTTCTTCTTTCTACCACTTGTATGCTGATGATCTTCAAATTTACACTCAAGCCCCTCTCGGGGAGTTATCTGATGCTATTGAGACGATAAATAGGGACCTCGCTCGAATAGGTGACTGGAGCACTGAGTTTGGGCTGAAGATCAATCCAACTAAAACGCAAGTCATTGTTGTCGGTAGTTCCCGGACGGTCTCTAAGATTGACTGGTCGAAACTGCCCCAGGTTTCTTTTAATAACACCACCATTCCTGTAAGTCACGTTGTAAAGAACTTGGGAATTTATATCGACAGCACTCTTTCTTGGACTAAGCAACTGCAGGAAGTAAGTCGTAAACTATTTGCTTCAGCGGGCTCCCTGAGGCGTCTTCGCAATTTTCTTCCCATCACCACTAAAATTGCGATAGCACAATCTCTTCTTCTCCCTATCCTGGACTATGCTGATGCCAGCTATCTTGATCTCACCCAAGACCAATTGGACAAACTTGAGCGACTTCAAAATCTCTGTATCAGGTTTATATTTGGCTTGCGCAAGTATGACCACGTATCTGAATTTCGTACTAAGCTCAAATGGCTTCCTATTCGCCTTCGTCGGAATGCCCACATACTTTCTCTACTTTATAATGTACTCTTTAATTCTTCTACTCCTTTCTATCTTAAAGAACGCTTTCAGTTCCTCTGTGACACACATTCTAGGTCTTTGAGATCATCGGAGAATCTAAAACTAAGTATTCGTATGCATTCCACTTCCTTCTTTGACAAATCTTTCAGTATATAAGCGGCTCGTTTGTGGAATGCATTACCCATAGAAGTGAGGCGTGCCCAAACGCTACCAGAGTTTAAAAGAACGGTGAAGGAGCATTACCTTTCACTTTAACTTTTCCGCTCCTGTCTCAATTATATATTTGATATTTATTAGTATATAAATTGGTATTGTATTTATGTATTTTATATTATTATTTCTAATTAGTATTGTTTAAAACGTTTGTACACTGACAGCCCTAAATCTATCTCCCTTCGTTCAATCCATCCAAAGGTTGTCTGGAAGAGATTGCCTTGTGCGATAAGACCGCCCATTATGCACTTATTTTATGTATGATTGTCCTGTTCTTATTATGAGGTGTACAATAAAGTATATAATAAATAAACTTTCAGACTCAGCAGATTTTTTACTAACTCTTAAGTATTTTGTATTACTAACAATTTATATGGAGAAATCTGAAAATAAATTATTATTATTATTATAAGGCATCCCCGGAATCAAAGTGGTCACCGGCTTAACAATGGCATGGGCGATGACCATCGTACGGCGAAAATCGGAGACCGGTTTCTACAGAAAATGACTTATCAATCATCACTTCACAAAAAGAGTCTGAGATTACCAGAGCAGACGGATTTTTATATAAGGTAGTAAAATGCCAGAAAAACAAAACATATTCTGACATAACTTTTTATATAATGACATACTTGCTTCCAAAATTTTGTCTTTAGATTTTATTGACAATCTAACTTTTAAAATTCGATTATATGCAATCGGCCAGTCTAACAACTTAAATAAAAGGTTAAAATCATTTATTTCAGACACTTGTTCCATAGATCTTTGTTAGTAATACAGTTTACGATACTTTGTTAGTACGTATACTTAATTACAATTCTTGTAATTCATATATTTACCTGCAGCATCAAATATAGGTAACGCTGCACTACCTACACTACCTAATATCAACAAAGTGTAACAACATTTATTAATATTACTCCCACAAGCCACACACATAGAAGAATCCTCCTAAAGAATAGAACCCGGTGCACGGCAAAGGCGCCCGTCGCTATCGGTGAACCAAAAGCTGCCAAATAGTACCGATTACTGCCGAGTTGTTACAGCTCGATCTCATCCGCGATCTGTCTTTGTCTTCTCGCGACACTTGCAGTTTACAAAATCAAAATTTCGTAGTGGACTTTATGTAATTTCGTAGTATCAGATTTCTCGGAAAATATTTAAAATTTCCCGGTATAGAAAATACAAATTAAATCTCGGGAATTCACGGTTTTTTAGTACCGGGAATTCCCGGGTGCAAACCCATGTCCCGTATTAAAAGATGGTTCATAACAATAAATAAAATGACCCCTTTCCAGGTTTTATAGCTGTATAGTAGATTAAAAGGCGTGCTGTAAGCGCCACTCTTTTTAGACTTTTGGGGTAGACAAAGATATGTAGAAGTAAGCCTCCCTCCGTACCGATCCTCTTTTAAATGTTATGTCATGAGCGGCTAAAATTATTTTAGTGACCGATATTCTTGAGTTGGTTTAGAATAAAGGGGTATTCCTGTCGCAGCCAACTCGCTTAATGAACCGTTTCATTACAAGCCATTAAGAGCTTTTCATTGAACTGCGTCATAAGTGACATGGGCAAGTCATTAAATAATATTGAAACAAAGATTTCACTTAGGTCGCTGAAAAATTGGCACAGTTAAATGAAAAGGCTAGGCAACCAATTAAACGGCTGATGAAGCTATTTGGCTGCGACACACCCACTATTTACTATGCCAAAATGTTTCGGTCGAATTTGTCTCGCAAACACATTTTCTAAATAAAAGATATTTAAGTTTTCCTTCATTAACTAATCTAAGCTTTTCTCCAAATAAATATGTATATTGAAATTGGGTCACGTTAGCTACGCTATCTGAAAATAAATATACTTAAGTAAAGTTCGATCCTGTTAAATCTCTCTCACATTTTCTGAAACAAATTCCCGCCGTTCAGTTTCCAGTCTGTTTCTTTTTATTTAAGACGATACTGGCAGCTCGCAGGTCGCCTGAAGAAATAATGACGAGTGACAATAAATGGCCCTTTCAAAGATGTCCTTCGTTAAGAATGTTTCTCAAAGGTTGCGATCAAACGAGCCGACGTTGTTTGACGTGAAGCGCGTCAAGTCGTCAACTAATTTTGGCGCCTTTTTAACGCCTTGATGGCCTTGTGAGGCAACTTCCTCCTGTTTACAGCGCGCAGGTTTTGCTCAGATGGGGCGATGGGGGGGGCACCACATTAGTGTTAGCTGAACATAGACGTGGACGACGTCGTGGTGGGATTATCGCGCCCATATTACCCCGAGCAGAAACAATGTAAGCTTCAGACTGTAAGACTAAGCAGTAACGTATAATTTAAATTTCTGTCAGAAAATTATTTAGGTCCCAGAACATTTATTTTATTACTTAGTTATTAGTTCGTGCGACGCGACTAATAACTATGTCTACTACTATCAACTTATAACGTCACTACACAATTTATATGATTATAAAAAAAGATAAACAAGTAAATTAAATAACTGATGTGATTGATTTTAACTATTAACATTTTTAAACTAAGTAAATACGAGTACTTAAATCTCGCGACAAGCTTTTATATCATATAAATTGTGTAATGACGTTATAAGTTGATAATAAAAGTTTATTTTTTCCTTTTAGTGCATTTAAATAAAAGCTTGTTTTGTGAAAAGGATTTTTTACTTTTTATTTTTACTACGGAACTCTTAAAAGTAGTTTAAAGATTGCAGTATACCAAATAACAATAAGTTTCCTACTATGGAGAATACTGCAGGAAAACAAATAGTCTGTTGGAATGCCCGCTTAAGAACACCTACCTGCCAGTCGTTAAAGGTACGTAATGGTCAGTGTTGCTACGATTTCTCTAGCGGATAAAAAATCTTAAAAAAAAACTCGATTTTATTAGATTTTACTAAAAACAAAGCTTTCTTCTTGTCACTAAGCTGTAAAACAAAGCAACCGTAGGAATTACCGCGGCACGTGCAAACCGTGACGTCACGCTTTGAGGGTTTCATTTAATTAACATTGATATCGTTATAATAAGTCGTTCACTGATAGTCTTAGAAAACCTTCTAAGTATTCAATCTACCGTTCTATTCATAGCGTCATGTTTGTTCTAAATTAACATTCAATCGTTAACACTATTTATAGTACAAAATTACAATATTCCAAATTAAAATACACTTTATAAAAAGCAGGTAAATGTAAAAAATAAACTCTACATTAAATGGCGAAATGCTCAGGTCCTGAAATAGCGTCACCTTTGTGAATACAATTTAACGCTAAGTAGACATAAACTGAAATACATACGAACCAGAATTTATAAATGAGTGAAGTGTAGTGACAAGGCAGGAAATTAAAAGAGCCGAGTGTGACAACAACACCAACGCGGTCACCTGATTGAATCACAAGTGGCGCTGGCTGCCTGACGGCCGACGTCAGGCAGCCAGCGCGCCGGGTGCTCGGTGACATTTTTGAATGTGCTCTGCTCGAAATTCACATGTTTCCACCCTGCATGAATGAATTCGGGACATTCGAGATATTTTATGCGATGAATTCAATTTCGTGAGAAATTAAATTGCTTGTCGAATTCGACACATTTAGTTTTCAGCCAGTTGAAAGATGACAGACACTGAACAGTTTTACGGCTTTGGAAAAATTAAACTCTATCAAATTAAAATGAAAAATCAAATTTGCAGCTTAATGCAAGGCAATAAGTTGCTTAAAGCAAAACGTTTAATTCACGTCAATAAATGGGTGAAGGAAATAAAAGACTAACAAAAGGATTTTACTGAGCCACTTCACATCGGTCTCAATGAAACTGCAATTACTCACTGGGTGAATCTCACAAAGCAGTTATGTCATGAAGTGGCAAATTAAAAACAGACGGGGCAACCGAAGAACTGTTATGTAAGTTAATTCTTCACAGTTGTGGATCGCGCAGCGGTTTCGGCCGCGGCGGCCCGGTGCGCGGTGGTAGTAACCCCAGTTCACGCGCGAGGAGTAGCGAGCATGGCGTGATGGCGGCCGACGACATCCCTACGTATTTATTGCCGAACAAACTTCATAACGTTCCAGAGCAGTCTATTTAAAGATTGTCATTTTCTTAACAACTGAACTGATGTAGTTTTATTTTACTTGTATTTTTACTTTGTTAACGCAGTTTTCCATTTCATAATCCTTTATAGTTGTACAAATACAAAATACAAAAATCTTTATTTCTTTAACAAATTTCTTCTTATAATTAGTTGCTGGAGTCTCCTTTTAAGCATGTCAATATGCCTGTGTCAGGAGGCTCCGCTCTTCCTTAACGTATTAACAGCATAGCAAGAAACATGTAGACATAAGTTTTGTATTTTAATTATTAAGTAGGTAAGTAATTTTTTTTTATTTTTTTTTTTATTATACTTGAAGAAGTTGTGTGAATTTATAAATTAATTGGAGTGTGAGTGTGTAAATATGATTAAGTGACGAGTATATTAGACTAAGGTGTGCTGTAAGGTTCCCTAGCCACACGAAGTTGGGGTCGGTTGTGGTTTTAGCTCAGCCTGACAATCAAGTATCGCGGCTGTTATGACGGCTGCGCGGCGCGCGGTTGTAGAAACCCCAGTTTCCGCGCGAGGAGTCGCAACGCGTACCGCGATGGCGCGGCGACGTCGCTACGTGTTTATCGTCGAACAAACTTCATAACGTTTTATTTCATTCTATTTTCAGATTGTCTTTTTCTTAACAACTATACGGTTATAGTTTCATTTTACTGGTATTTTCTACGTTATTACAGCAGTCTTCTATTTCATATTTTCTCGCTCAATTTCTTTACAGAACTCGCTCCATTCACGTTTATATGCAGTGCTCAATATTTTAGCTACTGGAAAAATAAAGAGTTTTGGGTTTTTTTCGAAGTACCTCTAGAGTTAGACGTGTAGTGAAGACAAACCAATTACGGAAGACAATCAAATTGTTCGCGGCCAGTGTTTGTCCTCCGAGAAATAGAGAGGAGACCGTAAGTCAATGAAGGAAGTACCGCAAATGTGATGACAGCCTATCATTTCGCTTTTGTCACTAAGTTTTTTATGTTTATTATGTAAATTACTGCTTTTTACTACTCAAAAATTATCTCTAGCTGAAATTATAAAGGTGTGCATAGTGAGCATTTGCACTTACGCAATAAGGAGACGAGGCAATATCGTTATCACGTGTAGATTTAAAAAAAACCGGCCAAGTGTGAGTCAGACTCGCGTGCAAAGGGTTCCGAACGAATAATATTTTTTTACCATGTTACTTTAAAATTGTGAAAAAAAATCTTTTGAAATCCCTACGATAAGGTAAAGTGTAACTTATATCAAATAAAAGGTTATTTGATATATCACACGGTACAGATACACTTTTTTTTTTAATTTTCTTTTTGGCCCCCCAAAAAATGATCCCATTTTCAAAATTTCCGTGGCGCATCTGTGTTTGGGGCACAGAAGCTTAGGTATATGTGTAACAAATGCCGACCAAATTGGTCCACTAGATTTGGAGAAAATCGGCTGTGACAGACGGACAGATGACAACCGAGTGATCCTATAGGGGTCCGTTTGTCCATACAGTGACAAACTACATCTTCTTAGACAAATGCCCTTTAAATTCCGTACAAGTACAATACGATTCTACAACTGAATAATAATTCCACTGAGCATCACTACGATCTCGTTTGCACTAGGAGATATTCTCGAACTGATGGAGCGAAGAGAGATAAGAGAATGTGCTTCTCACAGCTCAAATGTCTGCTCAAAGCCAAAGTTATTTTCATACCAACGTTATGTAAATACATGTCGAACTTCCACCACGTGATGCCGACTTCCATATCAATATTTGTGCGATAGTTTCACTTGCTAAACTTTTCTAGTCAGGGGTCACTTCGCCTCGGATATGCGCACGCTGAATATGTATTAACGTGACCTTTGAGTATGTGAAGTGCAAGTTACTCGCTTGTATGAAGGACTAGCTTTTTCTCGTGGCTTCTCTCCCGTAGCATACCCACAGGAACGAACCATTTTCAGGATAAAAAGTAGCCCATGGCAATTAGCGATAATGTAGCTTTCTATGAAGAAATGTTGGAATCGGATCAGCCGGTCTATTCTGTCAACATATCATCGTGTCAACTTAGGCGGAGTGAGCTCGAAGTGAACTGTTATTCAATCTTGTTTGTATGGATTGTAAGCTCACTTCATATCACTTCACCTTACACGGTGAGAAATTAACAGAATCGCAATGCTGTGGATACTTCCAGAGATTATCTTTTACAAACAAAAATACTCGAACATAATTAGATTGAATTACTAAATAAAATGTATCGTACCATCAAACTACTTCTGTCTTCTTACGTATTGATCTGTGTAACGATAGATAGTAATTACCGACAAACAGAGGGTGGTGATTTCATGGAACGCTCGCTAATAATTTATTGTGTTTTGTTCCGATACGACTGATAACTAAACAGTGAATCGTCACGTAAGTAGGTATGTTGTGAGGCAAATATCTTCGTGAAAATGAATAGGATATAATGGAAAAGCCTCAATCACTCCGCTCGAACTGGGGATCACACGGAAAACACGCTGCAAAGATTAACGAAGCCAGCTTTATGCAGTTACGAAAGATTCAGATTAAGCGTGCGAACATTATTAATGAACAACTTATTTTGATTTATAGAAAACTTTAATATTCAGTACAGTTAATTTAAAAGAGCTTAATGTGCAGAACGAATTTTTTTTTTTTAATAAGATTTAGAGATTAGATTCTGATCTGTGGCGGTACTTAGTCCAGTTATTCGTGAAATAATTAAGTTGTGGCAAACTATGAGATGAGCAATTGGGACCGCAGCTGTAACTGTATATGCTCGCTAAATACGATGTATTTTAAAGATTTTCTCGCATCGTGTTAGCACTGCATGAGAGGAGATTATCCTCTAGAATTTTAAATAGCTGTTAAAATATGGGTAAAAGAGTAATATGAAATTACTTTTCGTCATGAGATTTTCTGTCCTCAACATAAGCTATTTTGGTAGGTTAACTTTTACATCCAGTGTTTTCATAGACTTTTAATGAGCACATTTCAGAATGGTATACCAAACTCATTTAGGTACTAAATATATTTTCGGAATACGATAGCTACTCTTAATTGTAAAACTTTTTAGTCCATGCTTATTAAAAGTTTCGAGTATTCTGAGGTCCTGAAAAATGATGTTAATTCCTATAATTAGTGATAATGCTGGTTTATGAGTGCATAAATGTCGGAATTACGTGAAAATAGCACCGGTCTTAGTGCTAATCTGTTCGATAATCCTTTAAAGCCAAAGTAAGAGCAATGATAAAGCAACCGCGATCAAGAGAATTGAAATAAATGAGGGATTTTGCTTGCGGTGAGCGAGATCTATAACTTGATCCAAGCTTTAATGCCATCCAATCCATTCACAATTGCAAATAGGTTTGAGTAGATAAGTGGCTATTTAACTAGTTTATTTTTATTTACGTTTGGTACTTACGTTTTTGTAACGGCTTCGTTTGTGCGGAAGTCAAAAGTTCTATATTTTTGACGTATTACTACAAAATAAGCTTAAAACAGAACTTGTAGAAGATCTGATGGTCAAAATGACTAGGGGATGACTTTGTGATGGGTCCTTTTCACTCTGTATAAATAAACGGAAAAAAGTTCACTAGTTGGTATAACATTTATCTGCTAGTAGCGATACCAAAGAAAAATACTCGCTACACAAAGAACGAAAAATACACTATAGAAACATTCGGAAAGCGAGCAGTTCAGTTAAAACTGCATATATCAACGTCACTAGATGAAAGAATCGCCGAATGGTGAAGCGAAGTGGGTCACGTTCGTGACTTGATGTGTATCTGACGCGACTGTACAATGGCAATTTCTCAGTTAACTGAACAGAACAGAAGCCTGCAAGCTTGTGATAAACAGCTCCATTTGCAGCTCATCGACACGGCAACACACTTAGCTCGAGTGTTTGTTGCTACAATGTACAAATATTACACAATCTAATGCCCTAGCCAGCTAATTATTTCTTCCGAGGGAGTTCTCGCGCAGTCATTACAACTCTGGTTATAGTAAAAATAATGTCGTTCTAAGTCTGATTCCTAATGGAAATTGTAAAATTCCCCACTGATTTATTTTTATAATATCTTCAATCCAGGCGTTTGTATCTTAAGATTCAGTTTAAAAGGAGAAAATTAGGATTTGCTCGGACATTTTCGTAGTATACATCTCATCTTGTACTGTTTTGGTGACTTAAATATCCTACATATAGCAGTAATATTGTACCTCCGAGGCATAGATAATGGGATCGGCCATACATCTTATAGATACGAGTAGGTAGACAACTCCCGGCTAGTGAAGAGATCGTTAGCGCGATGGATGCTGGAAGCTATATAGCGTGTCGTGAATTCGGTGCGGCTTACTGCAGAGAATCCTGTCGAATGTTCGAGTGCATGCAAACGAGCTAGTACCTCTTGCTCTGCCGTTGTCTATTCAATTTGCTACCATCATATACACTAGCGAGGCTCTCCTATCCTATAGGATAGGAGAGCCTCGCTAGTGTCACGCCGAACTATTGTGTTTCGGCTACTGCTGACCGAGTTTTCGGTTTTTGATGTCTGTTGCTTGCTGTGTGTCAAGATGAATATATAGGTGTATCAAATTTTTACTGTTCCAGTGCACTTTGTGCACTATTGTCATAGTAAAATTATAAAGAAAGAAGAAAGAAAGAAAAAGAGTTTATTTGCGCCAAGCATGACGCATACCAAAAAATAAAATAAACAAAATTACAAAAGTAATGCAAGTTGGGGAGATGTGCGTCTAATTCACGCAAAACGGCTATCGCTCAGCATAATGCTGGGACACGAGACAGAGCCACAGCGCAACAGTTTTAACTACTCCTAATAACATGGTCCATCATCTAATGAATCAAAAAGTGACCATTTCGTGCTAGAAATGGACAAACATAAACATTGCGTCTCTTTCTCCCTAAAATACGAAGTCAATTTTGTGATTTCCCACAAAATGCAAATTTCGTGTTAGGTCACTTTTATTCTCATGGTGCGAATGTTCTTTCATTTTGAAACATAATCACCGTGGCAAATCTTGACTTTTTTATCGGCATCCTTTATTCTTTTTTATTATGAACATTACACAACATAGGCACATCATTACCGAAGTCCGATGACTACATTTGTTCCTAGTTTAGTCTTCGTCAGAATCCGCTTTACTTGAAAAACTCACAAAGCATGTTTTTTTTCAAATTAGTCGTTCGTTTCCCTCTCTATTGTTTACGTTCATATATTAATATTTCTGTGCTTCAAACGGTTTAGTATCTAGGTACACTTCTCGACAAACAATAAGAGTCGTTTCAAGTATAGGAAAGTGATTTAGATAAGGCCCGCCGATGGTAAATTTGATTTATAGGGTCCAATGGAGCGCCAAATATATACGATACTAGCTTTTGCCCGCGATTTCGTCCCGTTTTTTCCCTTTCCCGTAGAAAAATCAGTAAATCCTCTCTTAGTGCTGCCCTACTCTCCCCAAAGAACCTTCCTGCCGAATTTTAGCTTTGGACGACCAGTAGTTTCGGCTGTGCGTTGTCTATCAGTCAGTCATCAGTAACCGAAGAGTTTTAAATTATACTTATTTCTGCCAGCGACTTCACCCGCGTGAAATTCGCAAAATTGTCCCAATGAAACATATTCCCTGGATAAAATGTACAAATAGGTGTTTGATTAATTAAATCCAAGAGTATCTAGATCAAGTTTCAAGTAAATCTGACCACAAACAAATATTTCCCATTAAAACTTTGCCATCCCATGTCACCTCCTATAAATATTCTTTCATAGTCCTTGTAAAATCATAAACCTAACCCCTGTGTAAAATAGTAACTCCGGGTCCAAGGGTTGTTAGCTTTAAGCTTTGGTTGATAGCCTGGGCGTTGATATGAAAACTTAATTATTACCGGAGTGTAAAGTTTCAAGTTTATTAACCCGAAGAATATGAATCATCGATACAAACTTAAACACCCCTTAAATCGCCTTCAGTCGTGAAAATCTAATATTGACATTCTTTATTATTTACTTTGACCAGTATTTAATCCAAGTATCAAGGATATTGGCCCGAGGAATACGATTCCTCATACAAACTTTAGCACCCCCTAAATCGTCTTTAGAGGGTAGTTGTGAAAAACTAATAATGAGAACCTTTAATATTTGATGGTTTATTATTCGTACCAAGTTTCGTGTATACTGGCCCAAGGTATAAGATTCTTCCATTCTAACTTTAACACCTCCTATATCGTCTTTAGTTGTGAAAATTTAATAATGATAACCTTTTTAGTTTACTTTGGCCAATGCTTGTATCAAATTTCAAGTTTATTGGCCCAAGTAATAAGATTTTTCATACAAACTTCCACCGCCTATTTCACCCCTTTAGGTAATGTTTTCAGAAATCCTTTTTTATCGGATGCCTACATACATGAAATAATAAATTACACACCTCTATGATAAGCGGTTTAGGCTGTGCGTTGATCCATCAGCTAGGACAAAGCATTTTATATAGGTATACAGAAATTGACTGGCCCGGAAACGAGCCGAGCGATGGCGGGGGCGTACGCTCAAATAGCCCCCAGGGTGACTCCAATGACCCACATCATTTTTCGTAAGACTTATTACCAAGAAACGTGTTGCATATTAGAATAAAAACCAGCCAAGTGCTAGTCGGACTCGCGTCCAAAGGGTTCCGAACGATATTTTTTTTTTTTTGATATATCACACAGCACAGTTGAAAACATTTTTTTTTTTCGATTTTCTTATTGGCCCTCCAAAAAACTACCCCATTTTCAAACTTTGTCTATTTTCGTTACGCGTGTTTAGGTCACAAAAGATTGTATGTGTACAAAATTTCGACCTAATCGGTCTACTAGATTTGAAGAAAATCGGCTGTGACAGACGGACAGACAGACAGACAACCGAGTGATCCTATAAGGGTTCCGTTTGTCCATACGGAGATTCGGAACCCAAAAAACTATAAGAACTACGTACATACAAGCTAAAATAGTTTCAAGAGCAAGCGAGTACTTTTCAGCGTATCACAGCTTTTACACACTAACTTTTTAGAATATTTTGATTTTGGTAAAGCACTAGTTTTTATAGACTCCCTGGTTTTTTATTATATCCGTGTTATCTTTAAAAGTCAAAATCCGTTGAATTTCAAATTCTCATGAGGGCGTTATCTTTCAAACTTGAGTGTCTTTTGTTGTTCGAAAAACGAGGCTCAAAGCCTGGCTAGGTCAAACAGCTTCGCAATTACATCGCTTTGAGATTTACCTGAGTTTACGTAAACTAACTTTTATTAACATGAGTGGGAAGCAGATTGTACCATCCTTAAGGTTGTATGCTAAAGACACGGAGTCAGGGAAGAAAACACGTAGGTACGCATTATTTAAAGAGCATAATGCTTACCTCCTTTCCAAAAACAACGTGAGTTTTCAAAGCGACTTCCGTAATTTTCACTTACCCTCAAGATACGAAATGCAATAATAAGGGTGTGTATATAAGGAAGTTGTTCAAGGGTCCACAAGTACGGCAATAAGTCAAGTGAGCGCGTGCGGAGGCCAGGGCTGCAGGGTCGCCATAAATAAGCACGTCCAGCTCCCAAGCTAACAATCGATCGGTTCCGACCTATTTGATAATAATTGGTCGGAACCGATCGATTGTTACATACTGCCTAGAGACATCCATTTACTAAGTTTCGTTCAACGTACAATGTCCTTAGGGAACTGTTTATTGTACTAACTTATACACTCCGAGGCATACACAGTATAGTGTGCCTATACTTAAAGGTACAGAATGGAAATCTTTTCTATAGAGTCAACAATGAACTTCGTTAAGAGTTCAAAGAAGTCGAACGATTGAAAAGTAAGAAACTGTCTGTAACTAGCCGTAACATATTGAAGATTACCCAGTAGAAGTTCTGCTGTAATTCCGAGTTGATTGTTCAGACTTTCTTTTGCTTTAAAACTATAAAAGGTTTAAAAGTTTTTCGTTGAAATCCAGGTCTCTCTTTTCGATGAAAAAACTTTAATCCTTTATTGCATAGTAGGTACCTATAGTTTTTAGGTAACGAAGCGACATACGTATGGACTATTTGGACGCTTTAAGTTATTAATAAAATAAGATTTATGGAATTGTGCATATGTAACTATGTATGAGTACTCTAAGTAATAAAGTAGTCCACAGGTACCTAATATAGAAAGCTACTTAGATCATGAATAGTTTAATACTTTTCGAAATATTGTGGCTCCTGAGTAGTTGTAGAATTAATCAGGAACAACTGTTATTTTAGTAAATAGTTGCTTTATCTCTTGCGGAGAATCCCAGGAGACCGAGAAATTTTATGAGTGGCGAGTATCATCTGCCTAGCCTTTTCCCAACTTTATTGGGGTCGGCATCCAGTCAAACCGGATTCAGTTACAAAATACTGGTATTCAGTTGAATACCAGTATTTTACGAGGAGCGGCTGCCTACCAGACCTCCACAACCCATTAACTGGGTAATACGGTAATTCTTGGCAAGACTGGTGTCAGATTATCTGGCTTCTGACTATCCGTAACGACTGCCCAAGATCTACAAATGACAGCCGGGACCAACGGCTTAACGTGCTTTCCGACGCACGGAGAAGTCTCGGTATGTTAAGATGTTCACCCATCCACAGGCCAACCTCGGCAAGCGTTGCTTAACCTTGAAGATCGGCCCGTGCGGCTGTTATTATTTAGCCACGAGCTCCTCCAGAAACTATAAATAGGTTAAATTCTCCCAGAAAAAAAAACTGTTGAAATGTCGCCTTCGGTAGAGTCAAATAAAACGAGATACCGAAATAAAAAGGCGAAGATTTACATAAAATTCATATTAAATCTTATATGACTATATGGAATTCAGACAGCCATGTGAATTATTTCGTAATTTTAATCACAGGCACAGCTTTCCTCGTGTCGTTCTCGTTTTACAAACGATCGTGTTACCTGTCTCAAAATAATATGTAAAAACACGTATATTAAAATATAAATCTGATAGAGATATATTTCTTCACGAAATTGAAAAATCCAGTGAAGAAGTTCTGGGAGGGTTCGAAGTGCTCTCTGATTTAATACTTAATAATAAATAAAAAATTGTTAAAATACTGGGTTGTCTCAAACCTGATTTATGTACTTCTCCCCATTTTATTTATATACTAGATAATGTCGAAAATTATCCCTAAGGAACATATTCCCGAGATGAAAAGTATCCTGTGTTATTCCAGACTATAATCTACCTCTGCGCCAAATTTCATCAAGATCCATTCAGTAGTTTTTGCGTAAAAGAGTTACAAACATCCATCCATCCATACTTACAAACTTTCGCGTTTATAATATTAGTAGGATTGTTGTTTAACCTGACTGTTGGCGTCCTTTCCATCTAGACACTTCTACCAGTTTTTTTTCCAACCTATTGGTTTAATTTTATGGTAATTTCACTCTAAATGTTTTTAATACTGGCCACAATTGTTACAAGTAAGCTAATTTAATGTCACTGTAGGATATTGGTGTTAAGTTTCGAGATTGTTACACCGAGAACATGTTTGTTGATCAAATTAACAGCGTGTTTGCATACCGCTCCAATATACGATACAACTCCCAACACTGTTAAGTTTCAATTAAGTAGTTAACACCAACTAGAAAACATTTTCATTTTAAATAAAGCACAATAAGCAACGTTGCTAGGTGATTAACGCATGTAGAAAATGTAGAGCAAAATTAAAAAATATATATTTTGCTTTTATATGAATAGACCATTCATCTCGACGTAGGCATTCAAACTATGAAACGAGTTGGTTCACGTTGTTTTAAACGTGCGCTGAATAAAATCATCACAGAGCAAGCTGAGGGTGCCATCGCTGCGTCGGTTTTTAGGGTTCCGAACATTCGTAAAAACGGATCCCTTATAGGATCAATCGGTTGTCTGTCTGTCCGTCTGTCACAGCAATTTTTTTTCTGAAACGACTGGACCGATTCTATTCATATTTGGTACACATTTGAAATTTGTGCCCCAAACACAGACGCATCACGTTAATTAATATATTTTGAGTAGGTGTTTCACTATTGGAGGACCAATTAGAAAACCAAAAAAATGTAATCAAACTGTACGGTGTGACATATAAAATAAAAGGTATCAAAATCATTTTTTTCATAATTTTAAAATAAATGTTTTTGAATTTATTTAAGAATTTATTAGAAAAATAACCAATCCCTTATCTCCAAAACAACAGACTCTAAAATTTTGAAAAAATACATGTAAAACCCTTAAGTAGTCTATGGTTTTCAAGTAACATGTTACAAAAGTGAAATTCGTTCGGAACCCTTTGCATGTGAGTCCGACTCGCACTTGGCAAGTTTTTAGGTTTCCATAGTCAACAAACCCGTTCGCCGTTTCGCTCTGTCTGTCTATCCGTCTGTCTGTCCGCGGTTTATCTCAGAGAAGTTTAGCACTAAAAAGTTGGAGTTTGATATGGGTTTGTGTTCACCTAAGGGTGTATATTGGCATTTATTTCTAGAGAATAATCAACTTGATAAAACTAGATAAATGCCGCAAGAATATCTTATGTTTCAAGCAGGAAACAACAATAGTAAAATAAATTTAATTTTCAGCATTACATAAAAACTGAGGTAACTTTTTCTATTACATAAGCACATATGCAAGCGAGTTGTAGAATAAAAAACTATTTGTGACGCTCGTCGTGAACATAATAAGTACGTTGCAATTTCTCAATCAAAGTGGATTCTTTCCAAGGCTAAAATGAGATAACCAATTTAGCCAGTGAATATTGGTATAGTGATGTGACGTGCTGTGAAACAAACCTGTCTACGGGTTGTCTATTGTTTAGCCAAAGATTATATACCATAATCATCATATTCCCGAATTTCATTTACCCGAATTTCATTTGCCCGAATGTTTTGTTTGCCCTAAAAGACATATGACATAAGTACTGTTAATTGCCCAAAACTTAGATACCATAAGATACGAGTGCGTATTGTTTTTCATATTTTTAAGTGCCATAATAATTATCAGACATAATATTTAAACGCTATAATGATTATTAGACATAACATTTAAATGCCATAATGAACCTTAAAATATTCTATGCATGGTTGATGGTAGGCTTTGTCGACGGAGCCACGCTTCGCGGGGCTCCTACTTCTGTGTGGTTTATAAAAAAATAACCACGAAGGGAATGGCGGGATCTCCGAGTCGGAGTGCCCTAAAGTCCCGATTGCATCCAGTTTCTCCTGATATAACAACCGTTGCATACCCAATGTCGATGGCAAATGATGCAAATGATAATTATGGCATGTGATAATTAGGACATGTGATAATTAGGGCATGTGATAATTAGGGCATGTGATAATTAGGACATGTGATAATTAGGGCATGTGATAATTAGGGCATGTGATAATTAGGGCATGTGATAATTAGGGCATGTGATAATTAGGGCATGTGATAATTAGGGCATGTGATAATTAGGGCATGTGATAATTAGGGCATGTGATAATTAGGACATGTGATAATTAGGGCATGTGATAATTACGGCATGTGATAATTAGGGCTTACAATGATTATGATAAATGATGTTATGGTAAGTGACTTTATGGGAAACAAAGCTTCTAGCACGAGACTAATATAGCAAATAAGAGTAGGGCAAATGAATATTACGTCGTATAATACTATGGCTGTTGACTATTATTCCAAATGATATTAGGGTAAATAAAATTCGGGCAAACGGCGGTATACCCTGTCTGCGTACTTTGTCAAAGAATTAATTAATTAATTGAGAAAGAATTAATCAAGCTTTAGGTACTGTTTCTTTAGATCAAAGCACATTTATTTTAAAAATTCAATAACTCATATTGCCTTGTCAAGAAGTATTCACATCTTTATTGTACTTACAGCAAATATTTTACAGTTTAGTCAAATAATTGTGAGTGGACCTAACCTAACAATGTAATTTGAGGAAAATCGCTTTACAAATTTTTCAAGCAAAGTAGATTTGATCAAGGCTAAACTATGATTAACAAAATATGTAGTCAGTGGACTTTGGTATGAGTGATGTGATAATTTTGTGAAATACTTATATGTACGATTGTACATGCTTAAAAAATGATGTATGAATGTAGGTATCATGGCCACGGTGATTTGTGTTTCGTCAAATCATCCTGCAATCACAATAGTGCTCTAAAACCTTAGAAACTTGATACATCTACCTATTATAAATTCAGTTCGCACACAAACAAGTAGTAGTAGCCCACGGAACGAAAACTCGGTCAGCAGTAGCCGAAACACAATAGTTCGGCGTGACACTAGCGAGGCTCTCCTATATGACGGTAGCAAATTGAATAGACAACGGCAGAGCAAGAGGTACTAGCTCGTTTGCATGCACTCGAACATTCAACAGGATTATCTGCAGTAAGCCGCACCGAATTCACGACACGCTATATAGCTTCCAGCATCCACCGGGATTGTCTACCTTTCTACATGATTTATGGCTGATGCCATTATCTATACCTCGGAGGCAGAAGCACAACACTATTGCTACCTTTATTAGGATATTTCAGTCGCCAAAGATAAAGTGCCTACTTAAGAAGTACAAGATGAGACAGAGAAAGTGAAAATGTTCAAGTAAATCCCAATTTCCTACTTTTTAAACTGAATCTTGAGTTACAAACGCCTGGATTGAAAATATTATATCAATCTGCAGGGAACTTGTAAATTCCGTTAGCATGTTGACTTAGACAAAGTTACATTACATTAGCCTAAGGTGAAAATTCCCTCGGAAGAAATAATTAGCAGGCTAGGGCATTAGATTGTGTAATATTTGTACATTGTAGCAACAAACACTCGAGCTAAGTGTGTTGCCGTGTCGATGAGCTGCAAATGGAGCTGTTTATCACAAGCTTGCAGGCTTCTGTTCTGTTCAGTTAACTGAGAAATTGCCATTGTACAGTCGCGGTCAGATACACATCAAGTCACGAACGTGACCCACTTCGCTAAATCATTCGGCAATTCTTTCATCTAGTGACGTTGAAATATGCATAGTATAGTTTTAACTGCTCGCCTTTCTGAAATGTTTCTAGTGTGTTTTTTGTTCCATCTTTGTAAAGCGAGTGTGGTGTCGCTGCTAGCTGCAAATGTTGTACCAACTAGTGAACTTTATACCGTTTATTTATACGGAGTGAAAAAACTCGTCCAAAAGTCGCATTTTGCTCAGCAAACTCTGTACGAATTAAGTTTAAAGTTATTTTGAGGCAAAACGCCAATAGATTTACGTCCAATAACATCAAATAATTTTGTTTTTCACACAAATGATGCCTCTGGAAAAAGCTAGTAAGACGAGAGCACCGTTCTTCTAAAAAGGGTCCAGTTAACTAACTACCGCCTATTTGCAACCTTGAATGGATTGAATAGCATTAAAGTTTGTATCAAGTTATAAATCTCACTCTCCGCAAAGATTAGCCCTAATTTATTTTAATGCTCTTATTCTTGGATGCTTTATCATTGTTATAAACTACAGCTACAAAGGATTATCGATCAGATGAGCCTTAAAGCCAATGCTATTTTACGGAATTAACATCATATTATCGGGCCTCAGAATACTCGAAACTTTTAATAAGCATAACTAAAAGTTTTACAATCAAGTAGCAACCGTATTCTAAAAATATCTTTAGTACCCTAATAAACTCTGTACCATTGCGAAATGTACTCATTATAAGTCTGTGAAAACACTGGATATGAAAGTAAACATACCAACACGGCTTACTTATGTTGAGGACGTAACCTCATGACGTAAAGTAATTTCATATTACTATTTTACAGATACGGCACCATAATTCCCAACCATAATTTTCACAGCTGTTCAAAATGCAAGAGGATAATCTCCTCTCAAGCAGTGCTAACATGAGGCGAGAAAAACTATAAAATACATCGTATTCAGCGAGCGCGGTCGCAAATTGCTCATCTCATAGTTTGCCACAACTTAAAAACTTTACGAATTACTGGACTAAAGCCCGCTACAGATTTGGATAATTACTTAGTTTTCTACATTAAGTTATTGAAAGTTTACTCAACTGTAAATTAAAGATAAGTTAAATCAGATTTGCAAGCTTAATAAATAGCTTTCGTAATTCTTTGAAGCGTGTTCTCCGTTTGATCCTCAGTTCGAGCGGAGTGATTGAGGCTTTTCCTTTATATCCTATTCATCATAAGGATATTTGCCACACAACATACCTGACGAAATTCGCTCTTTCAAGCGTTCCACAAAATCACCGCCGTCTGTTAGTCGGTAATTACTATCTATAATAAAATTACACAGATCAATAAGTAAGCAGAAGTAGGTTGAGGGTACGATACGTTCCATTTAATAATTCAATCTAATTATGTTCGGGTATTTTAACTTGAAGTAAGCTGACAATCCATACAAACAAGATGGAATGACAGTTCACTTCGAGCTCACTCCGCCAAGTTTACATGGTGAAATGTTGACAGAATCGGCAGGCTGATCTGATTCCAACATTTCTTCATAGAAAGCTACATTATCGCTTATTGCCATGGGCTACTTATTATCCAGAAAATGGTTCAGTTCCTGTGGAGATGCTACGGGAGAGAAGCCACGAGAAAAAGCTAGTCCTTCATACAAGCGAGTGACTTGCACTTCACATACTCAAAGGTCACGTTAATACATATTCAGCGTGCGCATATCCGAGGCGAAATGATCCTTGACGAGAAAAGTTTGGCAAGTGTAACTATCACACTATTGATATGGAAGTCGGCATCACGTGGTGGAAGTTCGACATGTATTTACATTTCGTTGGTTTGAAAAGAGCTTTGGCTTGGAGCAGACACTTCGAGTTGTGTGACACGCACGCACGAAAATATCTGCTTGTGTAAACGAGATTTCAGTGATGCTCTGTAGAATTACTATTCAGTGGTTAATCGTATTGTGCTTGCTTACCGAAAGGAAATTTGTTTTACGAGATGCAGTTTGAGGATGTCCCATTGCCTTCTTATCAAAACTTCCTATTCGCAAAAAGACCTAAAAACAAGATAATGGGAAAAGTACAGTCATACCACACATAATAAGATTGTTAAACATAAGATCTTTAGATATTTTTTTTGCGACCAATTTAAAAAGTGGATACTCATGAAGCACACCGTATTATTTTCAACCAGCGTTAACTCTTTATAAGTAAAAAGTAGTTTATTTACATTGTGTAAAAACGTAGTAACAAAAGCGCTTCGTTGATAAGATAATAAATCTGTCATCGCATCTGCGGCACTTCCTTCATTGACTTACGGTCTCCTCTCTATTTCTCGGAGAACAAAGACTGACCGCGAACAATTTGATTGGCTTCCGTAATTGGTTTGGCTTCACGTCTGCCTCTAAAAGTCATTCGAAAAGCAGAACTCTTTATTTTCACAGTAGCTACGAATATGTGTGAAATTGAGCGCTGCTTATAACGTGAATGGGGCGTGTTACGTAAAGAAATTGTGCGAGAAAATATGAAATAGAAAAGTGCTTTAACAAAGTAGAAAATACAAGTAAAATCAAACTACATCAGTTCAGCTGTTAAGAAAATGACAATTTAAAAAACGACTGCTATGTAACGTTATGAAGTTTGTTCGGCAATAAACACGTAGGGATGCCATCACGCATCACGCCATGCTCGCGACTCCTCGCGCGTGAACTGGGGTTACTACAACCGTACCGCCGCGGCCGAAACAGCTGCGCGATCCACAACTGTGAAGGATTAACTTACATAACAGTTCTTCAAATGCCCCGTCTGTTCTTAATTTGCTACTGCAGAACATAACTACTTTATGAGATTCACCCAGTGAGTAATTGCTTCTGTGGCTCAATAAAATCCTTTTATTAGTCTTTTATCTACTTCACTCATTTATTAGCATGAACAAAACGTTTAACTTTGAACATAACTCAAACAATTGCTTTGCATAAAGCTGCAGATTACTTGTTCATTTTAATTTGATAGGACCCTAATATTTCCCAAGCAGTGAAACTGTTCAGTGTCATCTTTCAAACGGCTGCAAACTAAATGTGTCATGTCGAATTCGGAAAGCAATTTCATTTCTCACGTGCTTGAATTCATCGCATAAAATATCTCGAATGTCCCGAATTTATTCACGCAGGGTGGAAACATGTGAATTTCGAGCGGAGCACATTCACGAATGCCACCGACGCACCGACCGACGTCAGGCAGCCACCGCCACTTGTGATTCAATCAGGTGACCGCGTTGGTGTAGTTGTTACACTCGGCTCTTTAATTTCCTGCCGTGTCACTACACTTCACTCATTTATGAATTCAGTTCAGTATGTATTTCAACTACTTAACGTTCAACGGCACGGATCATATTTCCTGTAGATCGTAAATATTTGATAACTGACATACTGAAAGAATGGGCAATACATCATAAATAGTGTTCTAACGATTAATATAACTATAGAACAAAAGAGATGTTATTATTGACGTCTATTAAAAGCGGGTGATTTGAAAACTTGGAAAGTTTTCTAATGACCGGTTGTTAGGTAAGTAACTACATTATCGGTCGTATATATGTCCGTTAACCACTAACCAACCAATGGTGTTATGACAAATATCGTTAACGGACAGATAAACGACCGATAAAATCGGGCATGAGACTATCAGACGATTTATTATCTACAGCAAAAGCACGTGCCGTAGTTATTCCATCCGGATGCTACGTCTCTGGCTGGAGGCTTTAATATTAAATTAAGACCACCACAGGCAAGCCCGGTTAAGCAGTCGACAACCTTATAGGTTGAACTGTGAGACGCCACTCACAAAAAAAAAAACGGATGCTACGTTTAACGGCCAAATCACAAGAAGCAGAGAGTTTTGTTTTTTATGACAATGAAATATTTTATTTTTTTATTTTAGTAATTCGTCCTCATTTCAAACGTCAATATGAAAACCAAAGACTTGAATGGAATCCAGGAGAAAAAAAATTGTGATAATAATCGCCTGATCAATTTTGTCGCCTCAGTATCTAGGTGTAGGTATAGTTTGTTCCACTTTCCTACTAGGAAGTTCCTGCAATACTGATATATGTATTGTATTAGTATTATATATATATTATTTGTGTATTCTTTCCGAAACGCATACAACATTAATCTCTTCAAATTAGAGTGAACAGGCTTCTTCAGGGTAAGCTCGCTCCATCGTCGACTTTGTCTCTGTCATCTATGACCTAGACTAGAGTCAAGAGTAAACCCATATTAAACAAAATAAAAAAATATATATTTTTCTAAGCGCCTTCACTAAATAGGAAACATAATTATTGTTAATTGGTACCTAATTATTAGTGTTATTTTTTTAATTACCAATTAGAAAAATATATGTATTTTTATTTTTTTTAATATGGGTTTACTCTTGACTCTATTAACTAATTTCAAATACGATCCAAAATAAAATATCATCGTACCAACTGAATTCTAGTAGAAAATCAGTTCCAAGTCGTGTTTTATCTACGACTTTCCTCTAAGTGGCGACGGACAACCCAGAAAAGATAGCAAATTGAATTCAATCTTGTGAAAAATCATGTTATATGAAATAACTCGAGTCGGGCTAGTAAATTGAATTTGGGTACCTGCTGGCGCAATCAGTGATGGGATATATTCAAACATGCAGTTAAATATATGATAACATATATAATTTCAGTTTAATTACGTAAATGAATATTCCAAACATCATTTATTTTATTTCAGTTTCTAATCAATTGGTTCTACATAGTAAGTATTTTGTTTTTGCCACATTGATGGAAATGGGGAATATCGCAGCTTAACGCATATTTCACGAAAAACCTTACTTTATTGCATGAGGAAAAACTGCTACGATTTACTTTCAAACTCACACCTATTAGCAGACGTTTCTAGGAAGAATTCCACATTGCGTAATATTTCACAATAACTTGAAATCTGAGACTTTCCATTCAGTTCTATGAACTTTCGAAAAACTTAAACAGTCTTATTACAAAAAGCGGTTTACCTAAAAACCCAGGTTTAAACTTCTAATAACAACGGTTTACACAAAAATGATATTACAGAACGTGATTTTGCGATAAATCATACACCAAATCATGGTCTAACGTTAAACCTCGCCGACCCCTAGTTTAACGATGGTCTAAGTCGTATCTGTCAAAATTTGTCTTTCAGGTTATATCAAATAGGTCCACTGATAAAAGTGTTATTTACAAAGTATTTACAAAATTAAAACATTCATCATTTAATTTTTCAGTGGTGTAAACAAAAGCACAATATACATAGATAAAGCGGGTTCCAGTAAAAAAGTAACTAGAACTTTTCATAATATTTAAAAAAACAGAATATGCAACCTTTTTGAAATCTATTAATAGAAAACAATACTGACCAATACACTCCAAATAAATTAAGTGAAGCCATTAAAACCTATACTAGTTTTTATTTTATTGAATAAATGGATCTTTTTTTTTTCATTAAATACTGCCCGTAATTAACATTTTCAAAGGAACATATTTGGTAGTTTAATTAACTGCTGTCTATCTGCATTTTTATATCAGCAATGATTTGTAATTTTTTTGCAAAAGATTCAAATAACATAGCATGGCATAAATTTGTTCAAAAATTGTTTCCAATTACAGCATTAAACACTTTTTAATTTCCGTAAAAGTTAAATCATGAGTCAATTTAAATGACTCGCATTTTTGTGTTCAATTCAAAATTACCTCAGCTTCTTACAGTTTCTTATTAAAATTCAGTGTCGTAATTTTAGAAACAATAATAAATTAAACGCGGACGGTTCGTCGCAACATGAACCGGACGAAATAATAATGTTGTTGTTGGTGGGCTCCGTTGGGGGTCTACTCTCAGCCGTCTGTAGTTTCGACCTGATTTACGTGCGTTTCCTACTCCATAAGGTTCAGTTGAAAACCAGCGTCAGGCAACTCCTAGTTGTCTGGCATTTTGCTAAACTGGACCTAGTTTACAATGTTTTTGTTTTAAAATTAAGCTGTCTTTTATTTGTATCTACAATGTGTGTCTATGTGTGTGCCAAATAAACTAGTTTTCTTTCTTTATTTCTTTCATATCACCTACGTACTTACGATTAGTCCAGAACCCAAACTAAGAATGAATGACGACACGATTTGACAGCTGTCCCTACTCCCGATGTGTCTTAGTACGTCCGAAAAGTTAAATTTAACACTTGTTATCAGGGATCGTTATGTCATTTGATACGACATCAAAATAGTTATCGTGGTGGTGGATGAAAGTTGAAAATCCGAAACTATGACTGTTTTTTTAATGCTCGAAGAAGCTCTACTGGAACAGCGGAGGCGACTCAGGTAATACTTGCGCCAAAACTTTCGGTTGGCGAGTATTCCCGACGTTGAGTTAATGGGGAAATATAGGCTCCCACGGGATTATTTTAAGACTTGTGTAAGAATATTATACCTCTTGCCGCAACGATTACGACGAAATGTTTTTGATCCAAGAATGAAGGTAATGGTTTGATCCAATAATGAAGGACTAAGGCTAATGATATCCAATATATTGAAGATTTTGCAAATTAATGAGTTGAATTTATTGTTGTTTTTGTTTACTTTTAGATGCACTCAATTGTATGCCCGGGGGAGCCTTAGCAGTGACGTCCCAATGACACAACAGACAGTGTCACGCTGTCTGCGGGATGTCACAAATGCAATAAACAGCCCCTCAATTTGTAAAGTTTCCACAGAATTTGGCTGAGAGGAACTTTATAAAAAGATAGTAAGTTTAAAAGCTTGTATCATTTTTCTAAAACAAACCTAGGTATTTTATAAAATATAGCCTAACATGGAAACATGTCATTTGGACAATGACTACCTACCCATTGAAGAGTGTTTATACACTTAAAGAGGGCGGACTAAAATAGATCATAGCGCTTTTAATTTTATTTTGCTTTAAATTTACCGATTTTATGATTTTTTTTATGCCTGCCAGGCGTAGTCAGCTGCATTGGCTGCACGCATCATAGAAACGCTATGAATTATTGATGAAACACAATGAATATGAGGAGCTTTTCTTTAACAGGAAATATTTTCACTCCTTAAATATACAAGTTGTAAGTACCAATGTCATATGTTAAAAGTTGTCCTAAGTTAAATATGTAGGTAAATTTAAAGCACCCTACAATAAAATACGTTAACTTTTATAACATACCTAATTATTTAAAGTCAGCCTTGTGAATTCATTAATACATAGTACATGAGAATAGGTCTTTCATTAATATATTTGAGTGTTTTTTTAATATTCAACTCATAAAATTTAATTTGATTGGTATGTCATAAAGATATGTGATGCAGTATGCACAATTTCTAATGCTGATGCATCCTATGGTAGAGCAACCCACGATTCTTTAATTTAGTCGCACCATGAAATTGAAGCTCATCTGGAGAGTCTACAACAGGAGACACCATATCTATTGGGTATGTAGTTGTACGTGTCGTTTTGACAGATTATCCCGTCGGCGTCGGAACCCCTTAGCCCTCAATAGCCCCCAGCCAACTCGTTATTTTCGCTCATAAAATTGAGGAGGGCCTGAATTTGCGCGTGAGTTGCTGCTGGAGCAGTTGGTGCCATTTTATTTAAAAAATATCAAGCGAATTGATGCGAATTCAAATTTTGTTTTGTTAACCGACATTGACATTTTATTTTCTCATAGGTACACAAAACATACAAAAGAACAAGTCACAAGCTTACAAACACAAACCTTTATTTTGTTGTTACTCGCTGATAATGTAGCTATCCATTGCTGAAAGAATTTTTCAAATCGGTCCCGTTTTTAAGTTTATTCGTTACATACAAAAATACAAATCTTACCTCTTTATAATATTAGTATAGAAGTGTAGATAAATATGTAAAAATGAACGAGTAAACTTCATTACTATTCTTATTTCAAAATTTCCGGAGAAAATGGCAAATATAGTTCAATAATATAATTAAAGTCATAAAAAGTATATTGTTAAAATGTGATCATTTTCTAACGATAACAATATTATTTTTTGTTTATTCAGCTCAGCTTGAAAACCACGAAGTATGTAAACGACCGGTAAAATAGAGCAACTCTATCGTCATGCGTCATTCGTTCTCGAATATTGTCTATGATTCCGTTCCAAGCTCATGAATCCGAAATCAATCGGGAGTAGGGTTAACTCGTTACTTTCGGACTACCTTCGGACGGCCCGTATCATCGTTGACGGACTTACCGCCAAGATAATTCCCCCTTAATTGGATAACCAGTGCTTTAATGAAATGAAAACTGGACCAGAGGGGAGGCGATGGATAGAAGGGCGACAAAGGCGGATGCTCGCTTCTCACGACCACGACACGATACTCTACATTTTATATAATTAGCAAGACTAATCGTTTGCATACACTTAGAATTACCTAATTTAATATTCCTCACTTATTTTCCCGTGAACCCCACAGATGTTACAAACACACCGACCGTTATAATTTTACAGAGATTTATATGAACGTGGTACGTAAGTAAATATTTTATTCATGCAGTGTCTGATCACTTTCAATCCACTTCAGCTTCCCTACATAAAAAAGTATTTTCCGATACTTCCGAAGTTGAGCTTATATTTTCATAAGTTTCATTTTATTCTCAATGGTGGTGAAACATCGTTGAACGCACAAATGTTTCATGAAGTTGGCTGGAACTCCATACATACAAACATCCAGCTACTTACGAAGTTTTCAAATGACTATAGACCCAGGTTATACCTGCCCGTTGCCGCAAGATTACAGAATCATTAATCTCAATTCAACCAAGGTTGGAAACTTATTAAGTAGCCAGAATTACCTTCAAATAGGTTTTTTTTTTTGCAGTCGAAACTTGTAAGACATTATATTTATAATTTTCCTCTAGGGTCGCATAGGTACTAACACACATGTATAGGTAGAATCCAATTACCATACAAAAACTTGTAATTTAAGGTCTTAATTCTAAATATTTGAGTAAATCAAGTAATTTAGTACATTAAATGTTTTCTGGAAAAGAAAACACGGAAGCCTGGACATTTTTCGCTTATAGTACATACGACAGACTACCTAAATGTACAGAAAACTTTAACAAAGTGAGCGCTGTTCAAGTTATAAGCCCCACAAAGTGAAGCCACGTTATTTCAGTGTTTTATTAAAATCAAAACTTCGAAAGTCTTTTCATAAAGCTCTGCTAAATATGTTAAAAGATACTTGAATATACGAACTACCCGTTTTGTCTGTCGGTCTGCCTGTTGCGCCTAATCTCTGAAACGACTGAACCGAGTTTGACCGGACTTTCACTAGCAGATATCCGATGTTATAAGGAGTAACTAAGGCTACTTTTATTTGATAATAAGAATTAGGGTTCCGTGCAAAAAAACAAAACCAATTAAGTTTTTTTGAACTGATATGCGTCTGCTACGCATTGCAACGTTTTTTGGCCGAATATCTTCGATCAGTCATCAGTCATGACGCACTTGAATTTTGTATAGGTACCGTTATACGTTTACACTGATAGTAAACTTATAATCTGCCTCAATCCTCAAGGCTTTACAATATAAATGAAAAATCACATAGGTACCAACAGAATACACGGAAGCGTTAAACTTATTAATAAAGTGTCGGAAAACACAAAAGTAATGAACGATGTTAATAAAGTAATAACAGAGTTTCATATCGGATCTATAGATTGTGGGATTATCAGAGACAAACTTTCTCTCTTGGAATGTGTGTAACGCAATAAATATGCCTTTCCAGACCATTTGGTTCCTCTGTCGAGGACCACAGCCTCTCATATGAGCTAGTTATCAGATTTATGGTTCAATAAGCCTACTATACTTTTTCTTACTATTAACTGTGCTTGTAACTGAGCTCGCTTAGTTCTGTTCATAGGCAATGAGACTAGGGAGAATTCCTACCGGTGCCCACGTTTACTTTGTTGTCGAGCTGTTTTCTCATAGATGTTTATGTTCTCATAATATATACAAAAAGTCTGTAAATAACTTAGTTCCTTTCTTTCGGTTCAAACACTGTCGTCAAACCAAACCTTGAAGTGAAGGATGACCCGAAACTTTTCCTCACATTTCTGAAGCTGCCACAAAAATATATTATTCGTTTAATTTATATCTCTTTTAACGCTCTCCAGCGGTATATGTATAATGATCGGATCCAAACAAAATGATTTTCTACTAATTTGAGAAAGAAAATCATATTTCTTGGACTTTTGAATTCGATATTGTAATATTTCTTATAGCATTATTTAATAACGCGGAAGAATCATAATATCTTAGTCTCTATTAAAATTCAGAGAGATGTTTTGGTGACTTAAATATCCTACATATAGCTAGCAGTAATGTTGTACCTCCGAGGTTAAGATAATGGCATCAGTCATACTTACATCATTCATATAGATAAGTAGACAGCTCCCGGCTAGTGAAGAGATCGTTAGCGCGATGGATGCTGGAAGCTATATAGCGTGTCGTGAATTGGGTGCGGCTTACTGCAGATAATCCTGTCGAATGCTCGAGTGCATGCGAGCTAGTACCTCTAGCTCTGCCATTGTCTATTCAATTTGTTACCGTCATATAGGAGGGCCTTGCTGAAGTCACGCCGAACTATTGTGTTTCGGCTACTGCTGACCGATTTTTCGTTCCTAGGGCTACTACGTGTTTTAGTTTTTTTTTTAAATTAGTTTAGCTGAATTTATTATAGGCGTATCAACTTTCTACTGTTACAGTGCTCTATTGTGATAGCAGAATAACAGCGGTTTTAAAATGTTCAAATATGCTTTTGATTTGATGAAACGCAAGTCATTAACAACCTAACACCTTTTTTGTGATATACTATCATGTAGGTACGAACATTTCTGACTGGCCTGTTGGTCGAGTGGTTAGTGACCCTGACTGCTAAACCGGAGGTCGTGGGTTCGATTCCCACCCAGGACAAATCTTTGTGTGATGAGCATGATCATTTGTTCTGTGTCTGGGTGTAATTTGTCTATAATATGTATGTATTTAGAAATACATATATAAGTATGTTTATCAGTTGTCTGGTTGCCATAGCACAGGCTCTGCCTAGTTTGGGATCAGATGACCGTGTGTGAGTTGTCCCAAGATATTATTATTATATTATTATTATTATTTCACAACATGGGCACATAACTCATACCAAAGTTTACTCACTACATTTGTTTGCTTTAAAAATTACTTCGTTAATTTTCTTGCCCCATTATTTAAGTTGTTTTTAATATTTCTGTACCTACCACAGACTACAAAGAGATGGTATCTAGGTATGATTCTAGACGAAACAATATGATGAGTCGTTTCAAGTACCTATAGTGATTTAGATAAGGCCCGCCGATGGGAAATTTGATTTATAGGGTCCAATAGAGCGCTAAATATATACGGTATAGGCCGGGAACGAGCCGAGCGATGGATGGCGGAGGCTTACGCTCAAATAGCCCCCAGGGTGACTTCGATGACCCACTTCATTTTTTATAAGACTTATTACTAGGAAACGTGTTGCATGTTAGAAATAAGCTATGGGAACTTTTTACAAACTAAAATGTGTTTTATAGGTATTCGTACTTTTTAGCTTATCACAGCTTTTACTTTTTGAGCTATTTTGATTTTGTAAATAGTGAAGTGCCCGGGGAGTTTGATTTCGGAATCCAATTACTGACGCAAGCCAGCATTAATGAAATCATCCGTCGGGCTCTTGTCACCAGAGGGCTTTTTAAGTTCTTATTGTATGTCATGGAAGCTACGATCAATTACAGTTTACGACGACGGAGAATGAACCATACCGTGTCACCAAGAGCATAGAGGCTAACAATATCTAAAAGGACTTCTTAAGGAAGTATTCGCACCATGTTTGAAGTATATTGGCTCATTTTTTTTCACTAAAACTTCCACTTTCTGCCCCTTGCCTACGGGGGAGTTTCCCAAAATCCTTTCTTACCTCCCCTACACATAATCTACTTACGCGCTAAATTTCATGTAGGTACATAGGTCAAGCAAGTAGTTTTCGAGATTTCATGATTAATCAGTGAATGACCTTTCGTTTTCATATTATAGAAGATAGCTTCTATCAGCAGTTGCGCCTGTGTTAAAGCTGAACTTTATTCCAAGGGAACATACTAGGTGCTAGGTTTTTTTTTTTAAGGATGGGAAATCATCAAATGACTTCTTCCGCTCTGGGTGGAGCGGAAGGGCGAGTCAGACTCTTACTTACTAAAACCCACCCGTGTTCCTTTTAAAGCCCTTTGCGTTCCAGGGCCGCGGTGACTCTTTCGAACAAATTCCGCAACATACTACTAGGTTACAAAGTACCAAGAGCCCAATTCCAAGCTTTTCCCTAGTGCTATGTTTCACCCAAATCAGTTCAGCCTTTGAGACGTGAAGAGGTAAGTGTAATATTTTTACATCGTTGCAACAAACACTCGAGCTAAGTGTGTTGCCGTGTCGATGAGCTGCAAATGGAGCTGTTTATCACAAGCCTGCAGGCTTCTGTTCTGTTCAGTTAACTGAGAAATTGCCATTGTACAGTCGCGGTCAGATACACATCAAGTCACGAACGTGACCTACTTTGGTACACCATTCGGCAATTCTTTCATCTAGTGTCGTTGATATATGCAGTTTTAACTGAACTGCTCGCCTTTCTGAAATGTTTCTTACGTGTTTTTTTTTTCGTTATTTGTGTAGCGAGTGTGGTGTCGCTACTAGCAGATAAATTTTGTTCCAACTAGAGAACTTTATTCCGTTTATTTATGAAGAGTGAAAAAGACCTATCACAAAGTCATCCCCTAGTCATTTTGTACATCAGATCTTGTGCAAGTTCTGTTTTTAGCTTATTTTGTAGTAATACGTCAAAAAGATACAATTTTGACTTCCGCACAAACGAAGCCGTTAGAAAAAGTTAGTACAACGTAAGTACCAAACCTACTTAAAAATAACTCAGTTAAATAGCTAGTACTGTACCTACCTAACCTACTATTTGCAACTAAATGGACTGGATGGCATTAAAGTTTGGATCAAGTTATAGATCTCGCTCACCGCAAGCAAAAACCCTCATTTATTTCAATTCTCTTGATCGCGGTTGCTTTATCATTTACTTTGTATTTAAAAGATTATCGATCAGATTAGCACTAAGACCAGTGCTATTTTCACGAAATTCTGACATGTGTGTACTCATTAACCAGCATTATACTGAAACGGAAAACCTTTTATCCTTCAACTGCTAAAGTATTCATCCTCACATACACACTCATCACATACAAACACTCTTCACATACACACTTACACTCATCACGTAGTTGTACATACACTCATCGCATACACACATATGTACTTTTGGTTACCTTTTAGTCTCAATTTTGGGGAATTATATTAAACCGTCGCATTTGTTAACTTAAATTTCATAACTCACGTTATCTGTCGAAAGAAACTGGATCCTGCGACACAGGGTATCCTAGTGCGAGATCCAGTATCTTACCCAAAATTGTAACACTTTCATGATCCAATAAACTATTATTACTATTACAGCCATGCCATCATAATCCCCCACGACATTTTAACAACTGTTCAAATTCAAGAGGATAATCTCCTCTCAAGCCGTGAAAAACTTTAAAATACATCGTATTCAGCGAGCATATACAGTTATAGCTGCGGTCGCAAATTGCTCATCTCATAGTTTGCGACAACTTAAATACTTCACGAATACCACTACATATCAGAATAATTACTTAGTTCTGTACATTAAGTTCTTGAAAATTAACTCAACTGTAAATTAAAGTATCCCTTCTAACAAATATTTGCGTATACTATACTGGCTTCGTAATTCTTTGCAGCGTGTTCTCTGATTGATCCCCAGTTCACGCGGACTGATTGAGGCTTTTCCTTTAAATCCTATTCATTTTCACGAAGATATCCGCTGACACAACATACGTGATGAAATTCGCTCTTTAGGTATCAGGCGTATCGGAAAACTAAACATAATAAATTATTAGCGAGCATTCCACGAAATCACCGCCGTCTGTTAGTCGGTAATTGCTATCTATCATTACACAGATCAATAAGTAAGTAGACAGAAGTAGGTTGAGGGCACTTACGATACATTTTATTTAGTCATTCAATCTAATTATGTTCGGGTGTTTTTGTTTGAAGAATCTCTGGAAGTATCTACAGCAGTGGTATTCTGTAAACATCTCACCGTGTAGGCTTAGGTGAAGTGAACATGAAGTGAGCTGACAATCCATTAAAACAAGATGGACAGACAGTTCACTTCGAGTTCACTCAACCTAAGTGAGGTGAGGTGAGGTGAGGTGAGGTGAGGTGAGGTGAGGTGAGGTGAGGTGTAGACAGAATGGATCGGCTGATCCATTCGAATTGAATCGCCATTCGAGTTGGAATTGCCATGGACTACTTTTTATCCAGAAAATGGTTCAGTTCCTGATATACCACGGTAAAGAAGCCACAAGAAAAAGTTAGTCCTACATACAAACAATTGACTTGCAAAAACACAACCTACTAGCTCATTCACATAAGTACTCGCGGAGCACTTACCACGTTAATACATATTCAGCATGCGCATATCCGAGGCGAAATGACCCCTGACTAGAAAAGTTTGGCAAGTTAAACTATCGTACAACTATTGATATGGACGTCGGCATCACGTGGTGGAAGTTCGAGTTGTATTTACATAACGTCGGTTTGAAAAGAACTCTGGACTTTGATCAGACATTTGAGCTGTGAGAATCGCATGATCTCATCTTTCTTCGCCTCATCATCGGTTCGAAAAAATTTAATTGTCACACGAGATTTTAGTAATTCTCAGTTAAATAACCTTCTATTTTGCCGTAAAATCGTGTTATACTTGCATCGAAAAGGCATTTATTTGCCTTTGTAATACAAATCAAACCACCTTCAAACTGAATTCAGTAGATGCAGTTTGAAGGTGTTAAATTTTTAAACATTGAGCACACTGTTTAATATCAGCCAGGGTTAGGTAAGTCTTGAGTGATAAATAGCAGTTAATTTACGTTTACGGTCCTCCCTTCATTCACTTACAGTCTTCTTATATTTCTCGAAAAACAAAGACTGGCCGCAAACATTAAATTTGATTGCCTTCCGGTAATGGTTTGGCTAAGTCATTCGATAAGGGGAACTCTTTATTTTCACGCACACACACATCACATTTTTACGAATATTATGATAAATGTGAAATTGAGCCCAGCACATAATCGTGAATGGATCGTATTCTGTTAAGAAATTGAGCGAGAAAATATGAAGTCTGCGATTACCGAATTCTACGTTATTACAACGTAGAAAATACAAGTAATATGAAACTATAACAGTTGAGTTGTTAAAATAATGACAATCTAAAAATATACTGAAATAGAACGTTGTGAAGTTTGTTAGACAATAAACACGTAACGACGTCCCGGCGCCGGTCGCCATCACGCCGCGGTCGCGACTCCTCGCGCGAAAGCTGGGGTTTCTACCACCGATACCACCAGCCGCGATATTTCATTGTCTGGCAGAGCTGAATCCACAACTGTAAAGGATTAACTTACATACATAACAGTTCTTCGGTTGCCCCGTCTGTTCTTAATTTGCCACTTCAGAACATAACTGCTTTGTGAGATTCACCCAGTGGGTAATTGCAATTTCATTGAGGCCGATGTGAAATGGAGCTTCAATGGCTCAGTAAAATCCTTTTATTAGTATTTTATCTACTTCACCCATTTATTGGCATGAACAAAACGTTTTACTTTGAACATAACTCAAGCAATTGCTTTACATAAAACTGCAGATTGCTTTTTCATTTTAATTTGATAGAATGCAATATTTCCCAAGCAGTAAAACTGTTCAGTGTCATCTTTCCACTGTCTGAAAACTAAATGTGTCATGTGGAAATGGAAAATCAATATCATTTCTTACGTGACTTGAAATTCATTGCATAAAATATCTCGAATGTTCTCAATTCATTCTTGCAGAATGGAAAGATGTTAATTTCGAGCGGATGCTACCGACGCACCCAGCGCGCTGGCCACCTGGTCATCGACGTCAGGCAGCCACCGCCACTTGTGATTCAATCAGGTGACCACGTTGGTGTTGTTGTCAAACTCGGCTCTTTAATTTCCTGTCTTATCGATTCACTTCACTCATTTATGAATTCTGTTCAGCCGGTCTATTCTGTCAACATCTCACCGTGTAAACTTAGGTGGAGTGAGTCCGAAGTAAACTGTCAACTGTTTTATTCCATCTTATTTGTATGGATTGACAGTTCACTTGATGCTCACTTCACCAAAGCTTACACAGTGATTTTACAGAATCACACTGCAGAATGTATATCAATTTTAGCTCGGATGATGTCATTTCCTGCAGAACAGAAATATTTGAACATACATTAATATTACAAATACATTTCATAAAGAACCATATCAGTTCTTAATGAAGTGTATTTTTAGAATTATCATAAATAAAAAATGTGATAACGATTAATTATAAATTCAGAACATAATTGAATACTTGTAAAGTTTTCTAAGACTATCGTGAACGACTTATTACAGCAAAAGCAATGTCAATTAAATGAAGGGGATCCCTAAAAGCATGACATCACGCTTTGTACGTGCCGCAGTAATTCCATGCGGATGCTTCGTTTTATGACCACATGACAAGAACAAAGTATTAATTCGTTTTTTTTTTTGGAAATTAATTCTCATTATAAAAGTTAACATGAAAACCAAAGCCATGAAAGCAACCCAGAGAACCAGTATTTTTTTATAAAAATCGCCCAATCAGTTTTGTAGCCTACCAAGTAGATTAATCCAGAAATGCTGATCATTACGTACTGTAGGTACTACGACTGTAGATTAGGTTCCTAAGCGGTCATTCCAACAGAGTACTTATTTTTCCAACAGTATCCTGTAGAAAATCCTCCACTGTAGAAAACACACCTATGTATTATTAAGCTTACTGCAATTGCCAATCTGTGAACTACTTTTTAGTTTTATGGATTGTGTTTAAATTTGATAAATTGTAGTTTATTCTTTTTATCGAATAATTATGCACTATAATATAGTTACCGTTCTAACTTATCTAGTTATAGATTAACTATGGTATATTAAACGATAGATAAGTGTCACCGACATCAAATTTAGTTCATATTGTCTATGGGTGTAAGGTCATTAGTGTAAGCAATTCCTAATAACTTCCCCCTACATCAATATGTGCGTTTGTACGTTATTTTGTAGACAGTAAAAACGACTCATTTTCGAGATGATGAGAAAAATAATTAAAATACCTATTTGTAATGCAAATACTGTTGAAATATAGATTAATCTAGAATAACACTGATGACATATTTTTGTATAGCTACTTATTAACATATCTTGATTGTTCCAAGTTTACATAATATGTTATATGTTGGGTAATATACCTGGGCATTACACGATAGGTACGATAAGTATGTAATCATCTGTGTTACCTACCAAGGATTATTATACTTTTTTTAGTCTCACTATCACTTTCTACATGCAAATAAGGTACCGCACCAACGTTGGAGCATTCGTCAGTTGAACAGGCACAGCAAAGATCAAGAAGCCATACAGCCTAACGTGTTGACAGCAGCCATCAGCTGGCAGCTACAGGTAAAAATTCAAAGATTTTGACAGCTGATGTAGAGCAAAGGCAACACCAGTCAGCCTGTGATTTTGTCAGATGATGAATGCAAAGGCCTGACTACACCCTCTACCCACATAACATTGCAAAAAATATCCGTCGGTCAATCTATAATGACGGAAAGTGGTACACTGCGGCATTCTTTACCATCGACAATGTTTCATGAGACCTTTCTCTGCTTTCGATGAAAAAAAAAGCAAATTATAGAGTCTTTTCCTCATCAAAAGTTAAATTTAAACCTGATAAAAAGTAGCAGGTGTTGCTAAAACCTGCTACTTTTTATCAGGGTAAATTTAACTTTTAAGGCTTCTATATTTCGTAATATTTCGACATTTACATGTAATCAGACGCGTGTCATATACAGACTCCATTTCATTGAACTCGCGAAATATTTATTAATAAGTAGGTACATCCTACTTCCTGTCATTATAAAAAATGTTTGAATGTTTGCTAATCGATCACGCGCCTCAAGGGGTGAACATATTTAGATATTATTAACAGATCTGGAAGATGGCCCGGATTGCACATAGTGTAATAATGTTAATAGAATAATAATTTCGACTATCTCGCGGACAAATCGGCGGGCAGACTCCAGTATGTAATCAGTACTAATGTATTAACTTTACTTTGAAGACAAAAAAGTTACACTGATGTAAAAAAACTCTTTGCAGTCGATATGTTACAGGAATACCCAAAAAATAATAATTTACCTACGTTGTGTCATAAATTAATTGACCTTGATAAAGAAGAATATGCGTCAAATGAGATACGAAATACGTAGACACGGTTTCGTGTGCATGTGTAATCAGCTCACTGCACAAACATCGGGCCCGGGTAAATAAATTACAAATGAACTCGACCAAACTTGCGAACGATTGATGATCGTCGATCAAAGTGTTGATCTAAATGTGATACGGCGATAATAAATATAATCACTATCAAATAACGACAATTGTTTGAGGAAAGATTTGGATAAAATATTTTTGGAACGTCGCTCTTTCAAACATAATGCGATATCTCATATTATCATGAATTAATCAGTGAAGGTGATGCAAACGGTTAATACAACTGTTTTATGCTAGTTATCAATCGCGCGTTGCAAGTGCATTTTTAATATAACACTAATTGCACCCTTGCTATATGGACCTACTAACTAGATCATCGCCAACCAATAAACCAGTAATAAAAATACTAAATACAAGACGCTCAGTTGACACTTCACGTGACCCAAGGGCTGGCTTTTACCTTGGTCAAAGAATAAGCATTGCCATACAACGTGGCAATGCCGCCAGTCTTTTGGGTACACTTCCAGTCGACAGCGATGCGGATGAATTTTTTGACGCCATATTTTAGGGTTAATTTAGTTAGGAGTTTTTATTTCTGGTGTATATAGTTAGTTAAGCATTAACTAAATACATAAATATTTCATATATACCTGCGAGCCCCTTCACTTACCTAGGTATACTTATAATTAGTAAAATACATACATTACCAATGCAAAAATACGCCTACACAAACATTAATTACAGATGATTGCTGTGTATTTACCAACTTACCTGCCAATTGTCCGGCTATTCATTTACGTAATGAGTTCCATACACCAAATCGAAAACCGCTTTTGGTTTAATTTCAAATCGATATATTCCTATAGATGTCCTTTTACATACTAGCTAGGTACAATACACAGGTGCTAGTTTGGTTTATTCCGTGCTAATTTGCAATGACAAAGATTTATTGTATCTCAAATACATATTTGTACTCAGAGCAGTTACTATGCATAGAAGATACGAGACGCCGAACACGTAAAATATCACTTGCGAATGTTCATGCAATATTTGGATAGGCAATGAGACATACAACTGACACGGCCTGGCACGGCACTCAGTTTTCATGTGTTTGATAGCGAGCCATTCCAACGGGAAAACCGGGTAATATTGCCTGGAGCCGGAGGATATCGTCCCTGGGGACTCGTCACCACGTCCGGTGGCAATAATCTGTGGTTCTTGTTCCTACCGTTCATACTGGGAGGGCGCTACTGCAGCAGTACGTTTTGCATTTAAATATTGATGACGTAATATCGCAATCATTCATCATTTGACTTTTCCCACATTGGTTAGCCCCTAAACTGTTTTCGCTAAAATCGTTTTTAGGGTTTCGAACATTCGTGAGATACGGAACCCTTTTAGGATCACTTGGGTGTGTGTCTGTCAGTCTGCCTATGTGTCTGTCCGTCTGTCACAGCTGGTTTTCTCCGAATCTACAGCACCGATTCTGTTGAAATTTGGTACACATATGAATTTTCTTGACGCAAACACAGTGTGTACATAAATACATAAATTTTGAGTTTGAGGGTCGCTTTTGGGGGAGAAACTAGAATAAATAAAAAAAAGTTTTGACGTCTGTGTCACACCAAATGAAAGGGCTTATTGTAAGGGATTAAATTATATTTTTTTTAAATAATTTTAAATAAATTGTTTTGAAGTTATTCAAGAAATAAGACGAAAATTGACCATTCTCTCATCTCCGAAACTACAGATTACAGAAAGACCTATATGAAGTCTATAGTGTTAAAATAAAATGTTACAAAAAATAAACGGATGTTACTTGGCCAAAAGACAGAGTCACTACAATCACAGAAAGGGTTGAAAATTGAATAATTCGGAATGTAAGCTTTATTGACTTTATAAGCCTTACTATTAAACTGTTCTAGAAAACATATCAACGCATAAACTTTACTACGATCGCGCCATTCTAACTGACAGGACCGTTCTCTACAATAGACCAGATATCATTCTCCAAGGCAAAGTTAATAAAGTTACTTACTTGATAGATATTGCAGTCCCCAACACGCACAATTTACAAAAGACAATAGGAGAAAAATAAGTAAATATGCAGAGCCAAAAGAGGAAGTGACAAGAATTTGGAAGCAAGATAAAGTAGGTACCTATATATCGTGCCCATAGTTGTTTCCACTACAGGGGTAATACCCAACCATCTGCACCATAGCCTCAAAATAATAAACCTCAAAGATTCAATTTATATAACACTTCAAAAAGCTACAATTTTGAATACCTGCAGAATATTGCGGAAGTTCATGCAAATGGAGGAAAATGAAATTTCTCCTCAAAACATCTGTTCTACAACTTAAAGTACTACCACACGCTACATTGACTTGGCTTGGCCCGTTAATGTAGCTTAAAACTAGCCACAGAGCTAAGAAAAAGTCCATGTTTTTCTCTAAATAATAATAATTATTTATTATTTTGAGAATATAATAATAATTATTATTATAATTTATTATCAGGCAAGTAAGGCCAATAGATGAAATACACAGATTAAACATTAAAAAAAAGAATTCATAGATATTAATCTTGCTTCCACAAAAACTTATTGGAGTTGTGACGCTGCTCCATCTTCTCGACCCTCAAGATCCAGTTGGTCTTCACCTTCATGTACTCTACGATCTCCTCAACCTTACCTGCAGAAGCTTCCCTACGCTACGTTAATTAGGTATATGGTGGGTATGGGTGCTAAGTGTCAATAAAATATACACATCACAGGCGTAATCCTACATTCATTCCTATTCGATATTCCTATAACTAAGCATGCCATACTAATATTATAAATGCGAAAGCGTGTCTGTCTGTCTGTGACCTCTTCGTGCTTAAACCGCTGAACCGATTTAGATGAAATTTGGTACAGAGATAGATTAGACCTTGAAGAAGGACATAGGCATACATTTTGTCGTGGGGGAAAAGCTATAAGGGGTTGTAATAGCGGATGAAAGTTTGTATGGGAGTTCGTCATTATTGAAGATAAAACCATGAACCTTTGTATTAAAGGCACATAATAAAAAAATAATAAAAATATGTTCAAGCGTTTTTGAAGAAAATGTTTCTTAAAAATAAAAATGGCTGCCCAAAGTAACTATTCCACGCGGACGAAGTCGCGGGCAAAAGCTAGTCTACATATATATTATTCTGCCTGGGTCAATCGCAATTTTATAAAAGTACCTCGTAGTAGTAATAGAAAGCATCGTCGACACAAAAGGTGCATTCAAGCAATGCCTCTATAGACGATGAACTTAAATGAATTGTGCTCATTAATGCCACAACGCGTCCTGGACGTTGATTATTCAAGCCGACAGAAAGAAAGGACTGGCTGTTTTAGCGAGCGCTTCCTCGCACTCGTATGGGAAAAGCTTTTTCTCGAAACAATTTTATTTTTCCTTTATACATAATTGCTTCTAGGATTTTTACTCGGACGAAACATTTATATTAACTAACTAGCTTTTGCCCGCGACTTCCGCCTGCCCGTTTTTTCCCATTCCCTTGGGAATTTCGGGAAATCCTGCATGCAGTTTTAGTTTTAATCAAAATCGGGCTCGAGACTCCTTTCGGCGTTTTTCGATATTCCTCATAGTTTCGGATTTGGACACCCACGCACACTTTAAAAATTCACCCTGTAAATTGATAATTATTACAAGGAATTAAACGTATACAAAACAATGACACAGAAAAAACTTCCCGACTCGAATCAGAAGAAGTATAACTATGTATACTATAGGGTATGGGTTTTTTTATTAGGATTTGTGACTTTTTATTAGGTACCTACTCCATCTTCAGTTAGTTCGAAAGACTTGTAAATAAATGTAAATATTTTTGACCCTTTATCTAGAAGCAGGATCGATTGACATTAAGAAAAAAAATACGACAGTATTTCCAAAATTTATGAAAGCTGTCGGCAACTGCTCAAAAAATTAAGGAGAGTCTCCTCCGAACATTTTCCTGGAGCTCCAACGGTTTAGGTATGTTACTGTCCCGTCTCAGCAATCCAACCTGTGAAGCTTTTAATACTTGAGTACTATTAAAATGCATGACCTATCTACTTCGTACAAGATACAAACCTCTTCATTGTCCAAACCACTTTAATCAATTCTAATGATTTTGCACTTTTTGCTATCATACCTGTATCAGCGGTCGGTCTCGGATCTGGAAAGGACTACCGCTGTTCTATTGTCAAAACCAAGGTTAAAAATAACACTTACTACATATTATTATTTTACACTTTGAAATTATTTCCTCAACAATCTGCCTGACCTTTTTACCAGCTCTGTTAGTGTTGGCTTTCAGTGTAACTAGCTAAATACCAAAATTTGACATGGATCGAATACCTACTTGGCCTTTACATTTCAGTTACTGGGTACATTTTTTTCGAACGGGTGGGTTTTAGTCAATAAGAGTCTGACAGTCCCTTCCGCTCCACCCAGAGTGGAGGGAGATTTATTCTGATTTATCTTAGGGCATTACCAGACGGTGTTTTGATGTTGCCTGAAAGTAACAAAAGTACAGATAGTAGACAGAGTCGCCATTTCAGTTTCAAAGAAAACCTTGAAACACTTCATCAATAGGTTTCATTTGGTGATTTGTTAACCAACCTCCATGAGTGTACTGTGTATGGCACATTATTGCAGGCGGGGTTCACATCGGCGTCGGGTCGACGATCAGATACCTAGGGCTCGACAGCCGGTGGAACTTCGAGGATACTTCCGACGTTTGGCTCCCAGACTGGAGCGGGCCGGGCTGGAGTGGGCCGGGGCTGCCTTCAAGCGGCTCCTGCCCAATCTTGGGTGTCCAAACGCCTCCTGCTGGAGGCTATATGCGGGGATCGTGCAGTCCATGGTTCTTTATGGGGCCCCGGTGTGGGCGCTAACGCTGAAGGGGCGACCAGCCCGCCAGCCAACGCGTCCCAAAGAGTCATGGCCATCCGGCTGGCCCGGGGATACAGCATGGTCTTCGGCGAGGCGGCAAGCCTCCGTGCCTGATTACCGCCATGGGATCTGGAGGCGAGAGCCCTCGCGCACGTTTACGCGTGGCGCGTGAAGGCGCGTCGCTGGGGCGAAACTCCGCTGCCGCGGCAAATTTCAGCGCAGCAGACGGAACTCCGACAGAATACCATGGCGGTATGGGGACGGCGACTATCGCTACCCAGCGCTGGGCACGCCACACCTACGGCGGTAAGACGACTCTCCAGCTACTCCCATCTTTGGGGAGTCATAGCGTCCTCACCTACCGCCTGACGCAGGTACTTACAGGACACGGCTGTTTCGGGAGCTACCTGTTTCGGATTAAGCGGGAGGACACGCCCGGGTGTCAGCACTGTGAGGATCACCTGGAGGACACTGTGGAGCATGCAGTGGACAACTGCCCTGCTTAGGCCTCCGCCACCGCCGTGTCCCATCATTTAAAAAAAAAAAACACATTATTAGGCACACATCATTTCAGATTTTGATAAAGAAGAATCCGAATGACAGGCGTTAATGGTGATTTCGTCATGCGGTTTTAGGTATATAATATTGAGTTATTTTATTTCATTCTAGTACCTACTAACCTAAAAGGTCCAACTGTATCAATCCATTCCTTGTCCAAGTCCCGCTTCCTTTCATTTTTTTGTTACTTGGTGAAAAATACACACTTACTTTTCCAATTTACTTTAGACATAGGTAGATTAGTCGACATCGGCTCTGCTTGCCATTAATAAAAAATAGAATGGAATATTGAGTTATTTTATAGCGCATTTGAATAAATCCTATTATTCAAATGCGATAGCCCAAGAGCCAGAAGGCTTGCAGTAGATACCTACGTACATGACCACGTACGGTCAAGAAGTTAGCAGTGTATTCGTATTCTCGCATTTTGGAAACGTTACGTAAACGCTAAGCGACGTGTGCACTGGTCTTTTGCACACCGATAAGACTACGTAATACGTAGATAATTTTTTATCAACAAAATTCCTCGTTTTAAATACTCAAACACACTCGTTTACAAGCATTCAGTACCTAGCTAAACCCAAGTAAACACTTAATGATATTCTAAATCGGACGCGCAGACGGACCGGACGTCAACATGCTCGGCCTTATCATTCAATTGTTTCTTGTTTTTGTGATATCGTGTTTGTCGATATTCTATCTTTTCGCACGGAGTAACTATGGATACTGGAAGAAACGGGGCGTTCCCTATGAGGAACCGAAACTCTTCTTCGGGAACCTTTCGTTCCTGATGAGAAGAAGTTTCTGGGACGTCTTCTATGACCTCAGTAAGAAGTACAAGAAACATGATTACTTCGGAATATTTCTATCATGGAAACCGCTCCTCATTCTAAACTCGAAAGAGCTTGCAAAGAAAATTCTAGTGAAAGATAGTGAAAGTTTTCAAGACAGATACAGTTACTCAGGAGTCAATGATGACCCATTGGGCTCGTTGAATTTATTTACAATCAAGGTATGTATGAGATTTACCTACTGGAATCAGTGCCTAATAAACTCGATAAACAGATTAACCAATCTTAATCCTGTCTTAGTAAATACAAGTCAAGTGTAACAGCGCGACTTGCCTCTGTCACGGAACATTTGATTTTAAAATAATCAGCATACTTTTCTAGATAACTAATAGCAGCTTATAATAAATAAAAAAATTGTTAAACTCAATCAGTTTTGGATTTCAGTGCTTTTAACTTGATTTGTAAAATCATCGTTGGAATTCCCGAAGCTGTTGTTTGAATATTGGATGCTTATTTTAAAATTTTGAGTATCCAAAATTTTAAACCCAGCAATGCCGGCTGGTTATCTGCTGTTCAAGAGTTCCTCTACAGATTTTTTCTTGAACAGTTAGTAGGTACATTATTATATACCTAAAATAACAAAACAAAATCACATTGGAATTGAAAACATCTTGTAGTAGGTACTTACATCGGATGCATTTTCTATGTAGTACAAGATTATCATCAGTCGGTGTTGTTTGTTGTGACTAATTGACTTTGTTGAGGCCATTTATAATGTTTACCCATTCGTCTGCTACCCCATGCAGCGGTACCTTGTCCCAGTTTGTCAGATTAACCAACAGCACTTATTCTAAATTCAGAAAAATATCGAAAGAACAAAATAATCATCTCAAATTTGCAAAAAGTACAATTTATTTTGTCTTTGTTTGGCCTTGACTTGAGTGCACACTATTTATACGTGCACTGCAAAGTATTATGATTAGGAAGCATGTATTATTTTCTTAACACCGGCGCAAATTTTGTCATAGTTTGTTTATAGTAAGTAGTGAGAAAGTTTTTTATTATATTAAATTTTCATGTGAAAATTTACACTAATTACACACTTATTTAGGCAAGGGATGTCCCTTACCTTATGAATCAAAAATGGCGAAATGTACAAACTATATAGCAAATTTACTTATTTTATCTATCCCGGATAAAAGCGTCATGTTTACAAAATCGCTGCAATAGATGCAAAAACTAATTAAAAATAAAGTAAAATTCATCAATACAACACTAAACAATCATAATATCCCAAAAACATACACACAAAAAGTTCGTACACAATAACTAATACAACTGTAACTAAAGTTAAAGGAATATTTCTACATGTCTATGGAAATATTTGTTTCAGAGTCCAATGTGGATACAAATGAGGAACGAGATCTCCCCCATGTTCACCAGCTCGCGACTTAGAGGAATCACCGAGCTGATGAACATCAACTCCGGCGAGCTCGTGCGAAGGATCCAGAAGGACTACGTCGATAACAACGAGCCTGTAGATCTTAAGGTAACAACACAGGAACGAGATCTCCCCCATGTTCACCAGCTCGCGACTTAGAGGAATCACCGAGCTGATGAACATCAACTCCAGCGAGCTAGTGCGCTGGATCCAGAAGGACTACGTCGATAACAACGAGCCTGTAGATCTTAAGGTAACAATAACACAGGAACGAGATCTCTACCGTGTTTACCAGCTCGCATCTGAGGAGCATCACCGAGCTGATGAACATCGACTCCGAACTCGTGCGCAGGATCCAGAAGGGATACGTCGATAACAACGAGCCTGTAGATCTTAAGGTAAACCTTACACCTGAGAACAGTTGGTAACACATACATCAGCTGTTGAAAGCAAATGGCCTATAGTTATGATGAATGAGGAGATGATGCTTTACAAAACCGACTTTTCTTAAAGATACGTGTTTACTGGCATTATTATTTTAAACATTCTAAGAAGTGTTCCTGGGTAAGTACCTAATTACAACCGCGTGGGTCGATCTTCTGTTGAGGTTAGTAGAAGGGTCCATCCTTGCCTCGGAAGACACATTGATCCCGGCTATCATTTTAAGATTTTTACTCATGACAGTCGTTACGGGTAGTCAGAATCCCAAAAGCTTGAAAGTATGGTATATTGTTGCGGTCTTTTGCAATTGTGTCATGCAAAATACTGGTATAAAATTGCATCCGGTAAGACTAGAAGCCGACCCCAAATAGTTAGGAAGGCATGTCATTAAATAATAATAAAACAACTTCCAAAAATAACACTAAAATATTTAGCCAGAAAAAAAACAAGAATGCCATCATAATGGAACCTCTTCCTGAATTACTAGCGATATTTTATCGCAAAAACCGTTGTTGATGTAAGTGGAACAAAAACTTTAAGCACCACTCGAGGAACTTCAAGTGAAACAATATTGGTGCCTAAAGAAAATATTAGTAGGATGCTTTTAATAGAATATAATAAGTTTTCTGCGCATACCTAAGAAAATACCACTCCTACCTATAACTGGTTTTTGTAAGGGAACCAAGGCTGGTGTTAAATGCATATGTAAATATGGAAACAACACATACACACCTACTTATTATAAAATAAATTCACATTCGTGTCTGTCTGTACGGTTGCGATTTTCTTCTAAACTATGTAACAGATTTTCATACAGTTCTCGATAGTTTCATGTGAGTAATAAAGTTTTTAATTAAACTTCCATACAATAAAGAAATCTCGTTGTTATTTTCAAGTCGTAAATCCCGAGCAAAACAGAGGCTGATTGCTAGTAACATACATACTTATAAATACGATAGTTACGATCAACCTTGTAACTCGTAGTCACAATATTACATAAGCCATCATCAATAGATAATAATTCTTTTGTATGTACAATTTATTTAGGAATGACTTTGCAATTTCGGAGCACGAACTTACCTCTCTTTATGTAGCATGTTAACCTAGTACATAGTACTATAAGTATACTTAGAGGTGAATCATTGCTAATATTTGTAGTTATGAACTCACTTATTTTTATCTTTCGTACTTTAAATGGCCGCTGATATTATGCATAAGAAAATGTTCAAAATCAAAAGTCATTTATTCAAATTAGGCTGTGTGCCAGCACTTTTTAAGTTCCACATAAAGAAAGACAGTCCCCCAAAACGGCCGCCCGTCACCACTTCCTAGTGTTTCAGCTAGGAAGAAGAAGTGGCGCAAAGTGGTTCGTTCTAGGAATAACGAATAAAAATAATAATAATAATATCTTGGGACAACTTACACACGGTCATCTGATCCCAAACTAGGCAGAGCCTGTGCTATGGCAACCAGACAACTGATACACATACTTATATATTTCTAAATACATACATATTATAGACAAATTACACCCAGACACAGAACAAATGATCATGCTCATCACACAAAGATTTGTCCTGAGTGGGAATCGAACCCACGACCTCCGGTTTAGCAGTCAGGGTCACTAACCACTTGACCAACAGGCCAGTCAAAATATTATGGTTACAGAATAAAGTTCAGATAATATAATCAATCTATCTAATGACGGTTATTAGAAATTCAATTTCAAATAAAAGGTTTTCTTTTATCAAGTGTTTTGTAATGTACGTCAATAAATAAAAACCTCATCTGTCTTATAAACATACTAGGTTTTGCCCGCGACTTCATACGCTTTTATCAAGTGTTTTGTAATGTACGTCAATAAATAAAAACCTCATCTGTCTTATAAACATACTAGGTTTTGCCCGCGACTTCATACGCGCATATCCTGTTTTTTCCCGTTCTCATAAGAATTTCTCGAAATCCTCTATTAGTGCTCCCCTACACTCCCCAATGAACCTACATGCTAAACTTCAGCTTTCTACGATCAGTAGTTTCGGCTGGGCTTTGTCTGTTAGTCACTCAGTCAGTCAGTAAAGGAAGATTTTTATATACGTCACCAGAAAATTGAAAATACCGTAAGATTGTAAATTATCGCGTGAAATTGTAAAGTATTTTTTCTTAATAAGACACGGATAAATTGGAAAATATTTAATTTGGATGGGATTTTTTGTAAACAAAACGTTTTTTTTTTATAGTAATTGAGTATATACAATCTAATAAAGATTTATTACAATCTTACGGAGTCTGCAATTTTCCGGTGACATTAAACTCAGAAAATCTTGAAGTCCAAGTAACCTATAAATAGGGGCTATCTAATCTAGGTTTTATTTTGCTACTTCATCTCAGCTGTCAGTGTTTTTTCACCTTATGTAACTACGATATCAGAAATATTTACCCACTTATAAAATACGTAACGTCCCGTTGAAGTAAAAGAAGAAATTTCCACGAAGTCGTATCTGCAGCGGCCAACTAAAAGGAAATGATATTGGAGATCGATACCTGGCCAGGGGTACAAAACATCGCTCGCTCATATTTCTTGTAACTCGCACTTCTTTTATTCTATTCAAAAGGTAATTATTTAGAGGAAACCTTTCATTTCGAGCTTTGAAAGAATATACTTATTAAGAATAACTGTTGGAAACATTGAAATGGTATAAAACAAATTCACTGTCTTCCTCTGTCTGTTTCTTGCTTACTTGTTGTCGTTAAGTGTGTCGCTGGATTCACTTTTCATTATATGAATACATTTCAGTTTGTGCTACTCACGAGCACATTCATCATCATCAGCTCACTGCAATTCGTTGCTGGACATGGATGGACATAGGTCTCTACCTAAACACGCAATTTATCTCGATGCTCGGAAACTTTCATTCAGCCGCTGGTTACGACGAATGAAAAGGACTGCAAACTATGACAGCCTGTACCCTTACCAGCAGACGAAGTTTAGAAGCAAGACATCATTAACTCACCTCAACTTTATGTTTTCAGAAACTGTTCTCAATGTACACCTCTGACACAGTAGCGTACACCGTGTTTGGCATCCGCGTCAGCGCACTGAAGGAGCTCACCTCCCCGCTCTGGTTCATCACGCGCCACATGGTCAAGTGGACCTTCTGGAGAGGCTTCGAGTTCACCATGATTTTCTTCCTCCCCACCATCGCTGAAATTCTCAAGTATGTCATACTTTTTCACTAAATCACTTCGAAAACTTCGCAAGTAATATTGCAGCATTAAAGATTCTGTGATTCTGAAATGTCACTTATTCTTAAATTATTTTTAATTTGAGACTTTGATAACTAAACTAATAAGTTTGGAAATGATATGGTAACTAAAACGTTACCATGTCATTTCCAAACGTTAAAATAGTCTTTTCCAAGACAGTAAAAGCAAGCGCATACTTTCAGGTTGAAGTTCTTCTCGCAACCAGCAACAGAATACATTAGAAAGTTGTTCACCGAAGTTGCCACCGAACGCCAGAAAAGTGGCCAGACTAACGACAAGGATCTGGTTAATCATTTGTTGAAGTTAAAGGCGAACTTGAAGTTACCTGCAGGCTCCGACTCACGTAAGTTTACCTGCGGGAACCTGATGCGATTAAACAACAATTTATGAAATGGCAACCTAAAAAATTCGATTCCCAAATCCCAATTCTGGGTAAAGCTCGCCTTCGTACATAAACTGTCCTGTTTGTATTTGTATGTTATTTTGTGCTACAATAAAGAATAAGAGCGCAGCAGACACAAGAACCTTGACTTCTAACGTATATTTAATAACAGTCGGTAAAAAATCTTTGATGAAACACAAATCTGACACAATCAAGAAATCGTATCAACGATAATGATCTAATCGTGGGACAGATGAAAAAATCTTATCAAACAATATCGTCAATCAAATTGATATCATTGTGGGACAGTCCATACCTAATTGCAATTTTATTACGTTACCTTCTTATCTTTCAGAATTAGGTGATAACCTAATGATGGCCCAAGCGGCTGTGTTTATATTGGGTTCCATCGAGACGTCGTCCACAACATTAACCTATTTGCTCCATGAACTGGCGTACCACCCTGACGAACAGGTATCAAAACATCGTTAGCTAAATGATTGTTCATTAAATTATCTGATTAACAAAACTTGTTATAAACATTCATTATGTAGGACTACTGCTCGGCAATCGAGGATTACATGCTATTTAGAAACATAGCAATGCATTTGGATAATGACCAGCAACCACAAACTCTCATTGTGCTTTTATTTAGTAGGCTTAATTCCATTACATGTCCTTTCTCTTCCCAAAGTTGGTTTAACAAAAAAATTCACATTCCCGTATCTCCACATACCGATGCTATACTTTCTTACTAATATTTACCGTGTAATACAAAGGACTTATTTCTTCCAGGAAAAACTGTATAAGGAAGTCAGCGAGGCGTTAAAAGAAACCGGGAAAGACGTTCTGGAGTACGACGATTTGTTGAAAGTTAAATATATTACTGCGTGTATGCATGGTGCGTATCGCAAAATGTGGCAGATTTTATTTAAATGTAGAATGTTTAGTGTTCTTAAATATAAATAATTGTTCCAGAAACATTGAGGAAGTATCCTCCAGTGCCTCACTTGGACAGGATTTGCAACAAGGCATACCAGCTGACCGATAAGCTGGCGGTGGAGCCCGGCACACCGGTGTTCGTGAACGTGGTGGGCATCCACTATAACGAGGAGTGGTACCCGGAGCCCGAGCAGTGGCGACCAGAGAGGTTCATCAACTCCACTGACAGCGATAACCATGACTTCACATTCTTACCCTTCGGCGAAGGACCCAGATTTTGCATCGGTATGTATAACTGCAGTTAGGTAATTCTTTTTGTGGTGACGCAGCGTAGGTGGCCAACCCAAACCTAAATGGTGGAACGATGACTGGTTGAAGGTAGCGAGATCCCGCGGGATGCGAGGAACACAGGACGGTCATCAACATTGGATCAGAGATCAGCTGATTGATAACTATGACTGCAAACTAGGGAAATTGTAGCGTCATAAAAAAGATCTAAGGCTAAGTGGACTATCAGCATAATCTAATTTTGATTTTTCAGGTAAACGCTACGGAATGATGCAAATACGTACAGCTATTGCTCAGATGATTATGAAATACAGATTCGCGCCTGATGGACCAAAGCACCTAGAAACGGACTCTTACAGCGTTATTTTGGGGCCCAAAAGTGGTGGCAAAGTCAAGTTCATTCCTCGTATATAAATGAACCTTACTTGTAAATACATACGTATGTGCGACAAATTAAGAACTAAATTTTTTTTAACATAACTTTTGTTGTGTAAGTGATAAGTTCTATTTTGTACTAAATTAACTCATCGTGGATAAAGATACTTCTTTGTCTAATATTAAAATCCTTTGTTTCATTTATTCCAGCGCTTAACTGTGCTATTTGAGAGATACTAAAATGGAAATACATTGTTTTTGTCTGTACCTCTCCGAGGCACTCTAATCAATGCGTTAGTGCCCCCAGCCAATTCTGCGATGTACTCGATGGAATATCGAAAAATATTCCTCAATTGCTATGCATGGAGAGATATCCAATACAATTTCCTATCTGCCTGCAGTATAATAACACCGCCTTCGAATTTTTTCTTAGCACAAAATGATGGATTGACTAAAACCGGTGGAGCCTGAGAGAATTGCTAGGGACATTAACGGAATCAATTTATAAAGTTATTTTTGAGCATGGACTAAATATATTATGAGACAAGTAATTCTGTGAGAGCAGTTTTATTATCTAATCCATTATGAGAACAACTGCCAAGTTCCATAAAATGTCTGCATGTCTACCTAGTCTAGTGATACAAAGAGAAAGAATTCGTGAATTCTTCGGACATCACGTAGCAGATTCCGGAAAAATTAAGAAGAATGCCATGCATATTTTAATCGAGCTGTAAGGAACCCGGAGCCGTAGCTTCTTCCATCAATGAGGGTGCAAGTTCAATTGGAAGAGTTGTTTCAAATACCTAGCTTTACTTTAGCTTTGCTTCTTAGCATAGACAAGCTATGAAAGTAATGATGGGTCAACCATGTAAATACTTCGTTAGCGTAGGGTCTTCCAGTGAATGCCGTTTATTAGTCAACCTAGATTTAGACTTCTGAGAATCTTATATTTTGGTCACATGCGGACATTTAAAAATTGACAAATTCAAACACAAACACAACAGTAGGTCCTATTAAACGTAAAAAAAACACAAAAAAGAGAACTCAAAACCGAAGAATCCGTTATACTTTTTACCTAAAACGCCAATTTATTTGGCTAGAATGTTTCATTCCAACAAATATCCAATAAATAGTGTTTGAATATACACGAAATTCGTTTCAAGTCGTACACGAGAGGAAAAGGGGAAATAACATTGGACATCGATAAGTGTCAACTTCACAACACCGCCGAGAGTGTGTATTTTGTATTGATAGCTTCTATCCCCTTTAGAGGATAGTTTTGACAACAAATAGTTATATGAAAGGGACGTTATTGTGACATTTTGTTGAAGTTATACATGTTCTTATAAGAATATATTGTGGCCGACGTTTTTTGAGGTATAAGTACCAATATTCAAGATTGATTTACTGTCAAACGATTGGCAGGTCAGAGGTGAAGGTTTCTAATACATCAAACAGTTGTTACGCGCACACCTGAGCACCAATCATGCGGCCTACGTACCTATTTATTACAAAGCTTATGTGTAGAACAAAGAACTAGGCATAGAACACAATTTTAATATCATACATTCCTGTAACAGAAAATTCGCTTTTGTCACACGCCAGAATACCTTTGTAAAAGTCTTTTCATGGAAACTATTGATAAGAAATTCCTGGAAGTACCACTTTAAACGAGCTTCACAGCGTCTTTTTCTCCGAAAAAAATGTATTGATTACGATTTGGAAAGCGTTTTCGTTCATTTAGACCAGTGTGACCTCCAGGTAGGGTTTCCACCCGTACTATATTTTAGTCAGTTATACAATATTTTATAGGAAAATACTGTAGTTCGTGAGATACAATTTTTTAACAAATGTTGAGAAGTCTTAAAGTATTTTCAATAAATTTAAAATCCTATACGAAGCCGAAATACGTAAGTAAAACGCAGCTTGGATTAGTGCCATTATTGTCGAGTTTGATGCGCTCTCTTTAGCATCCTGCGCTTTCATATTTTTCGAACTTTTCTGCATAGCCACCGCGTAGTGGCCACATAGTCACCTGGTAGTGGCCACATAGTGGCCGCGTAGTAAACTCGTATGGGCCGCTTAATCACAACGTGGAGACTGCGTAGGAACCACGTAGAGGCCGCTTGGTCACCTCGCGTAGGCCCCGGTAATTTTCCAAAAGTGCTTTATTGTTTGCAATGGTTTATGAAAAATAGAAAAATCTCCACAAAAAACTCAATCTCACCTCAAGTTTCATGTAATTTTCAGAGCATTGCCTTATCATATGCATGTGTTTCTTTTCAAAAGGCAAAAACTAATTATCCCTACCATCACCTTTTAATTTCCCGACTTGCACCGTGCAACGTAAAGAAAGCAAATCCTTTTGTTTCCACTGTCTCCCAGAATTACACTGAAGTCCACAGTCTCTTTTTTTATATTTTCTTAAGAATGTGTTGTTCAAAGAACAAACATTTTCCATGTCCCATTTCTTCTTTGTACAAACACAGAATGGGTTTTAAGAATGCCATTAAAGCGGTACACTGTTTACTATTCTTTTTGCGACGGCGCCAAGCCGCGTCCGTCACAGGCGTGTTAATTGAGTGGCGAGTTCATTTAGGATATGCAAACATTCATTGATTGGAGTGGATTGATGAAGTACGGCTACGGCAACCCATGCGAAATTCTCGTGAAAACGAATCACTGCAATCCGAATCGTCTTCGTGCGGATTCATCTGAATTGTTTGAAAAGAAGTAAAGAGCTTGTAACTTCCTAATTTAGGGAGAAACCAGAAAGCCCTAGTTTTAAAAGTCTGAACGTATTTTTTTCAGGAAAGTTAAAACTATGCCTTCCATCGGCGTACGATAAAATATAGCTCAAAGCACTTTCATTACGGAATTCTGCTTTGAGCTTCAAATAAAGCTTTTAACATTTCGTGTAGAAAAATGCTAATACAAATTCGTTTTCAAGCGATACTCCAACTTAAGGCATACAACCCCTATATATGTACCGTACTTCAAGTTCTATGTATCTACTGCCGTGCATTTAACAGATAACACTAAAACAAGATATCGATCGCAGCAAAATGGACTATTTTGTAACACAAGCCTCGCCCTTTGTCTTTACAAACTCAGCAAACGGACTTATCCGTAGACACCATTGTCACAGCTTTCTTTTCAGTAGCCCTACATAAGGATACGAATCTGTACAATATCTTCGCTGAACATAAGTTTGCGAGGAAATAAATAAAGTCGTAGAAGAGCGGGAAAAGATGAGCCTTTCGATCAATTATATTGATTTAATGTGGTGATGGAAAGCATTCAGTGTCGAGTTTAAAGAACTTTGAAGAAGATTTATATCAATTTGATCAGCACAGCTCTTTATGTACCTTATGTTCCCTAACATGGTGGTATTACCTAGCGTTTGGGCTGAGGATTCAATGTTCCGATATGTTTCATCCGACGAATAAATATTGCGATTTGACAGATTTGGTATAGAAAATATGCCAGTCTGTCTAATTTAATGCCCAGACTTTTTTTTGCTATTGAAATATCAGCCTTTAGTCCTAAGATATACCGTTGGACATAGCCATACTCATCTACAGTTTGCAGCATTATCGCAATAGTGACAGTACAAGCTTCAAAACCTAAAAAACACGAAATTTCAATCCTCAGACATCCAAAGTCCATCATTGCTTAATAACTTAAATTACGTAGACATATATTTAGACAATTGATCTCAACCTTTGCCACACTTTTTTATTTGCAAACGTCTCGATGCTAGTATTAAAACACATTGCGGAATTATATGTCAATGGCACCTTGACCTTCTGAACCGAGCATGACTTGCCAAAATGTTACTAATAGCCTTCAACATATGATTGAATATCACTTGCCGATAAAAGGACTATGTGGTAGCGACATGCCGTTCGTTCCCAAATCTGTTTTCGTTTTTCAGAGTATTTCTGGAAGCCAAACCGAACATAAATGGAAACATACTAGGCATTGTTTTTTAGTGTCTAACAAGTATGAGGTCTACCTGATGGTAAGTGAGTGATCACTTACTATCATACGTAGTATATACAACCATACATCTCCGGAAAAAGCTCTTCAACAATAAGCGTTGCTAGTAGATACTGCTACTGAAATTCATTTCAGAAAACACTTTAAATTAACAATACTTGAACAAATAAAGCAATAAGGTCGGTACAGCGTGAACCCGCAATACCCGACACCCATCAATAAGGCTGCCACCTCACCCGAGAGTATCCCGAAGAAAACCTTCTAATTGAACCTTCTTAATTGAAATAGAGCTTAGAACGGCAATGTGCCGCTGTCTACTTTAGCACCCATAAAGCAGACAGATGACTTTTTTAAATTAAATTATTTAGGTGAGCATTGCGAGAAGGCATTACTGGTAGAGTTTACGAGTCACATCGTTTTATATACTACCTACTACCGTACTATGTCAACCCTGAGCATGAATTGTTTAACAGTGGAAGTATACAAGGTGGAGACGTCGATACGACAATAAATCAAAACACTGGCAATACTAGTTCATCCGAATATGTTGTCTTTTATTACAGATTTCATGACACTTACTGCAAAAAACTGCATGGAATATTTCGTCAGAAAAGTAGTCACTATCCTTGACTAGTTTGAGATTTTTTCACGTTTTATGTAGTTGGAAAGTTTATTTTTAACATCAGTGACAGGATTTATCATAGTTTCAAAATATTTCTATGAACCAGTATTGCCAGTGTTTTCATTTATTTTCGTATCGATGAGACACACACATACACATTGTATGAGATCCACGATAAAGAGTAGATATAGCGTACCCGATACTATGACGATGAAAATTAACTGATAACAGCCAAAATCATTTTTAATATCCCTTGCCAGTTAATCCCTCAGCCCAGTGATTTTAATCTACACGATTATGCTGATTAACTAATCTCGTAAATCGCTTACCTTACAAAGAATAGGATTGCCGAACTCGCGAAGAAATTACCTAATTGAAAAAGAGGCACACCCTCTCCGTGTAGAGGCGGGGGTGAATCAGCGCCATTAAAAGCATTTTTCACGCGCCATCTTGCCACTTACCAGGTATGCATGTATATTGCACAGTTTGTTTGGAGAAACGGAATAAATGCGCCAGTAATAGTAGGTCACGTAATAGTAGAAGTTTTGGCTGAGTTGAGGAAATGTTGCTGTTACTATGGTAATACGACATGAAAGTATAATGCGGTGATGACCGTGTCGCTTCAGTTAGCATCCAGAATAAATGCACATACGTAATGGCAGATGGGCTGTGGCATCCATCTTTACTGGACCTCAAATTGCGAATAGCCTAATTTCCCTGAGGATTGCGGGGATCAACTGCCAGTTGGTAATGCTCGCCATGTGATTTGGAATAAACGGTAGCCCGACAAGACAACCTTTAAATACGAAAACACATGATCCTATGATACAATGGGTATTATTAAACAACGTGAAATTCGTCCCGATGAGACACTTAAACAATGCGTGTCGAAGTGCGAGCATTTGGAACATGTTCAGTCATGCTCGTGTGCGCTCGTGATGAAACCGCAAAATTTCGAAACGTCACAAGTCGCCGGGATTGGGAATAGACGCCTAATGGTCACGTGATCACGTCGAGATAAACCCAGGACGTGAAACACATACAATGGGAGATGGGGAAAGGAGGGCAAATGGATAACAAGACTACTTTAACTCAATGAATAGGGCACGGACTCTTAGAATGCGGATTTTATTAGGAAAACTCCGGTAGTGAAAAAGTGGAAAATAAGATGTTGGCAGTTTGCACCGATGATATGATACCAGCTTAAGGAGGATTCTTTTCTATTTCAAAGAATAAACAATAGAAATGTCAGCATGACAAAAACAGCAAATAAATGATTTTGATTTTTTTTTTTGGATTGGCAAAATATCTACGTTTTACTCGTACTTAATAAAAAAATTACCATCATCATTTCAGGCGAAAAACGTCAACTGCTGGATATGGGCTTCCCCCAGGTGCCCCCAAATCGACAAGCGCTGTGTGTCTCGCATCCAGTTTTTTTTTTTTTTGACGATGACCACTCGCAGTTCAGCACGCTAGGGCTGGTTACTGCTTAACCGGACTATCCTGTGGTGGCCTCAAATGAATTTAAGGCCCCCAGCCAGGGCTTACAAACTAGCTAAATTATACTAAATGATCGCTCGCTAGGGCATCCCCTGCGGGATACGGACCTCGGCTAGCGGCGTCATTTCGGGAGGACAACAAGGGACAGGCTGGGTCATAACATTATTATTTAGGGGATTTAAAACTACTGGCTCAGCGACGCGGGCTGGCTCGGTAATCAAAGGTCGGGGAGGACGCATCCAGTGGATTCCTGCGGCCTTAAATACAAAAATATATGTATGTATATAAGTACCTTACCCTTGACCCTGTATAAAAGCATTTTTTTTTTACAAAACAAATTTCTTTTTAAAATTAAATGGGGCTAAATTAATATAAATGCCAGAATAACATTTTATAAGTAAAACATAAGGAATGCTGGAGAGTTAACATTTCATTTCATAAAGTTCTTGAAACAATGTTTCACAAAAATTCCAAATGCGTTGAATATTGAAGAAATGTTGCTTTGAAGACTTTTCTGATTTTTCTTTGAGAAAAGTATTTCTTTGACTAAACTTTTGTTTTTTAATTCAAACCATAAAGTTACTGAGCATCTAAATTGGTATATGAGTCTGTGAGGATTGATATTTTTTTAATACATAAATCCAATCTTTTATCTTTCGTCGGTTTCAGTTATCTTTGGGCAGTCGTATAAAAAATAGTCTATATTAGTCAGTCTAGTTTAGTCTATTTTAGTTTAAGTTAAGTTTCCGAATCTTTTATAAAATTTTTACTGACTGCTGAAAGAAATTTCTATTGAAATAAGCAGCACCTTTGTACTTTTCTATCTGTATTTTATCTTTTCTCTTTTAAGTGTTTTGTGTGTACATAAATAAAAAAACGTTATCTTTTATACAAGCCAACCGTTAAAATGGGTGATATACCTTGTCTGATTACGAGTTATCAGTCAAATCATTTAAAGTTCTCGCTTCAGTGAAATCACTTAAACCGCACCTATTCTCAAACACGTGACTTCAATCAAGACAAACATGAACTCACTGTGTGCAACTTGTTAAGCGTGTAGAAGCTAATGCATGCAACTTCTGAAGCCCCTATTACCAACTTAATGGGTAATTCAACGTTTGTGAAATTATGGAAACTCGTTAACTGGTTCACTGTTATTTTAGGTATTCGCGGGAAATATGATTCATAGAGCAAACTTAATTTCATGGAAAACAGGCTTTGCTAAACAACATTTTAATTGTTTCAGTTTTCACACCACAGCATCCTGCACCGACTCGTATATTCCTATCTAGGAATTACGTCCTTTACTGAAAAGTAATCTTATAAACTCTGCAAAGTTAAGAAAGCACTATTTTCCTGAAAGCAATTCACTTTTAACTCGCAATGTTTTATCCTAGAACAAAATCCTGAAACGTGGAGTTTTCTCTAGCACTCTGCTTTATAAAACTTTTATTTTACCTTTATTTAAGATTTAAAAACTTGGTTTTCGACATAGAATTTTATATGCTTCCTTTTTACTCCAAAATCCAATGCAAAAAATACAAATATTTCCTAAGGAAACGAGCATACAAAAATCTCATATTCGTACAGAAGGACACATTTCCAATATAATTTTAAGCCATGGTTAGAAGGTTTTTCTCCATTACTGAAAAATTGTTTATCAAGGAAATAAGCCCCTTTGTAAAATCACTCCGTTAATGATTTTCAAACAACCTTATTGGTCAATAAATCATTTTTTAAATGAAATGACTGGCCATTAATCCTGAAAAAAAATGACAAAAGCTATTTATGTTTTCTTTTTATTTATTTTTTTCCGAAATGTAATGGCTATTCAAACTTGTTTAAGGTTATTTGGCCAGTGCTTTGACTTTTATCACCGAATAAAACCTTTTCAGAAAATAACATTTTTTATAAGTAATTCTTCCGCCTTCTTATTACTTTGTATTTGAAATATTATAATTACAAAAAATAATTTTATGGTGAATCCCATTTTTATTTTATGATTTTCAGGGACTTGGGGAAATCTTTTGAGTGGGGCAGGCTTAGTAAAATAAAGTTTCTAACACGTTGCAATTAAATGATTTCTTTATTTCTAGAAGCACAATAAAAATAATCATTTATTTCAGATAACGGCCAGGGTATCCATAGAGTTACAGTTTTTAAATCGATAAATATTTTCAGACCATCAGCAGCAAAATTTATTGATACTTATTAAATTAATATGCATTTTTCACAAGTTAATCTCAATAAAGTATCACCAATTTCACAAAAAACTGATTGTTACCGTATGTACGTTCATAAAGTTTATCTCTGATGAAAATTCGTAATAGGCTCTAATAATTAAAAAAAAACTTCCAAATTGTGTTTTTATGTTCTTCAAATACCTACCTGCTCTTAACTATTTCTAAATTAAAAGCATCAGCCGAAGAATCTCCCAATAAGACAGCAGCAAGGCGTCAATCATTGGCGTGGACTCAGTGCGGCGAGAGACCCGAACTAATGTAATAAATCCCCTTTGTACACGCTTCCAGGGGTCCCCAACATTTCCACGGGTATTTCTCCTTCTGTCGCACGTTACACCCTAACCACATCTTACGTACTAATAATAGTACGTAGTTATAAATGTGTTTACCGTATGTTTGGATGTTTGTTAATTAGTCACGCCATAACGTCTGAACGGATTTGGATGATTTTAGAACACTGGTAGACTTTGGCCTTGACTAGGGTAATAGGATTAAGACAATATGTTCCTTGAGAGTAGGTTCCCTTGGGATCGGGCAAAGCCGCTGGCAAAAGATATATATAGACCAACATATATTTCCTGTTTCGCAAGACTTTACTGCTAACTTCCGGTTTTCTTTTTACAATGTTATTAATAGAAAACGCAGTGTATTTTTCCCTGCTGGATATTGCCCGCGGCAGCAAAGCTACAAGAAATTTTATAACGAGTACACGTACTATCATAAACGATAATAGGCTTCCCTTATTAACGTTATTGGTAATATTTTGATATTAATAATGCCATGTTTCAGATTTTTTCTATTTGATTAATAAACCATTGTAAATAAAATATTTACCTAAGTCGACTTGGACTTTATAAATATGTTAATTAAGACAAAGTCTAAGTCATGTTTTGAACATAGGTAAGTAATGGAACAGAATAACTAAAAACAATGTCGAAGTATAAACTCCTAAAATAGTTTTCAGCATAAAATTACCGCTAATACGCGGCTGAAGTTAAAATCTCCTGGCTTTTAGTTCGTAGGGACTGTTAACCTAAATCCTACAGCTGGGTAAAGTCAGTCACGTGAGAGGGTCGATTCACACGTCAACGGGTCTTTGACAAGTTTAACTTTTGTATTACCTAATACCACCACTTCAGGCGGTCACGAAATTTGATAAAAAAATATTTACTCACTCTCCAACCAGATTCATTATCGAGATAAATCTTTTTGAACCGTAAACGCAAAAAATCCAATTAAAACTCACAAAAAACGCCACGACAGGTTCAAAAACGTAAGGAACTAAAAATAATACGGGTAGGATTTTTCATAGAATGTGTGTAAATATGTTTTCAAAAAAGCTTCACCTCTCGACGGGTTTTTGTTAGAACACGTAAACATGAATACAATTACATTCCTTATTTTATTAAAGGACGTATTGCAAGGTAACAAAACCTAAAAGTATTATATCTTGAAATTTTCGAATGGGTGTTCAGTGGGCCGCCTTGATTGGTTTCGACTGTAAAAGTATCACTACACTCGTCGATTATCGTCAACAGACTTGTATTCACAGTACCGTGTGCAAAATTCTTCCGTACACATGTAATAAACATGCCACCATGAGATGTTACATATTTACTTAAGGAATTCTGACTAATATTTTGGCAGTTAATCGTAGAAGACTATAAATAAAACTAATATTTACGAGTGTTGAGAACGATTTCCTAAAAACACCAGTGACTTATTGCTTTAAAGTTACGATATTTTCGGATTGTAAACTTCTCAAATAAAAACACTTTCAATCCCTTGTAGTTTGAAAGTGTTTTATGTCAGTAGTTTTTTCGATAGAAACATAACGGTCGACATCATCATCATATCATCAGCCGAAAGACGTCCACTGCTAGACATAGGCCTCCCCCAAGGGGGAGGGGGTTGCCATAATCACATCGCTTGGCAGGCGGGTTGGCGATCATAGTGTAGCTGTTGCAATGCACAGATAATGCTACTGCCCATTTTCTGATGAGTCCCTTAGTCGCCTCTTACATACGCCTATTTTGTACATGACATTACAACATTACTTTTATGTCTGTATCGATGGTAAAAAGAGGATCTTACCTATCCGAGGCAAATCCTATCCGATAACAGTTCGAGCTCGCTTATGCATCCCCAGTAAATCCAAGTTTTAAGCTCTCCAGTTTACGCTTAAGTAGACAAAAAAACATCCGTGGGGATGATAAAAAGAATTTCAAACGTATCGGAGACAAGAAACAGTTCAGCATCCTTAGTTCTCCAGCAATTAAACATTCGTATGGACTTATGATGTAAAGAAAAACTCACGTATCCGAGACAAGGTGCTACAACTTTTCGAGCTTGCTTCGCTCGTTCATAAATTCTACCTACTCTTTCGGCTAAAGCTTTTCTGCAAAAGTCACCAACATAACCCATTCCTTGGGTGATGAGGTAAAGATATACATATATTAAATACGCAAAAATTACGTCATCTAACTAAGCAAAAACTCATATAAAATAAAAACTACTGAGCGAAACTGAATTAAAAACAACACAAAAATCTGATCAGAAACCTCCGAGTAAACGGCGTATAAGAAAATATACCCACCAAATTGAGAGCCTCCTCCTGTTTGGAAGTCGGTTAAAAATCTAGAGTATCCGAAACCAAGTCCTAAATAATTTTTCGAGCTCGCTTCGCTCGTAATAGCATCCTTAGCTCTCCAGTTTACACTTAATTAAACAAAAAATCTTCAAATCAGGATGGATGTAACCCATCCGAGATTGAGGCGATTCAAATTTCATCCTGTTTTGCCTGCGAGAACTCAAATCTTGTTGGTCGGGACGTCATCATTTTAAACGTGTCCTTTTTATGAATGCAATGACTGCAAACCGCGAGTGAGTCTGTAGGCCAAATCGCCCTTGGCGAAGGATACATTCATATGGGCTTAATGGTGGCCGTGAATGATATCCTTTACAGGTGGCTGTGCGATAGTGTAGCTTTCTATTACTTCCAGAGATAACCCTTTTCAAAAATATGAACAAACAAACATCCAATTTTTACCTCTTGTAATACTAGTTAAGATATTCGTAACGAAGCAAGTGATTAATGTAGGATAAAGTTATTGGTATGTGGCGCTATCAGAAATGATTTATGTTGCAATCGATCAGTCCGACGCTTATGAGTTACGACACAAATCGTAATGAGGTAGCCTATTCTTAGATAGTAAACACACGTGAACGTAAACTACGTCACTGAAAACTTGAAGATACACGGGCATTAATATGACTCATCGACCAATCCAAGTTTATAAGGCTAGTCAAGGCAGAGTTTAGGAATGTACCCTCCCTTCCAGCTGAAATCACCATAACCAATATAGATGAACACGTAAACATCCTCGCATCAATTATTTTAACTAGCTATGAACAGTCTTTCCTACTCACTGTACCTAAGTAGGGAGCATGGAAATCCTGGTGGGGTCCAGAACTAGAAAGACACCGACACAGGCTGAGAAGACTGTTCAACAGAGCCAATGTTGGGAGGTGGCTTCAGAAGCAATAGACAAAGATAAAATATTATGGGCAATCAACACCTTCTTGCCTTTCAAGGCGGCAGGATTGGATGGTATCTTTCTGGCGTTGCTCAGATGGAGCGGAGACTTGCTAGCTGAATACCTTGTTGAAGTTTTCCGTGCCTGTCTAGCCCACCGCTAAATCCCCTTGATATGGTGTGAAATTAAAATAATTTTTGTTCCAAAACCAGGTAGGAGCGAGAACGGACGAACCCAAATCCTTCAGATCCATCAACCTCACCTCGTTCTTCCTGAAAACGCTGGAGAGACTCGGGGACAGAAGAACTAAATTTTGCTACTTAAACCTTTACACCCTAACTAGCACGCCGTGGAGTGCTGATTCAGTTGATTTGCCTGCACAGTGCAAATCAACTGAATCAGCACTCCACTGCGTAGACACACGCATAGGAAATGCTCTTGAAGCTAAAAACCCAACACTGGGCGCCTTTATTGACATAGAGGATGCCTTCGGAAAAACAAACTTCGCCTGCATTGGCCAGGCACTAGCCGTGCACAGTGTGGCACAAACGCTTATAGGATGGATTCACAACATGCTAAAACACCGCGCTATTCAATTTACTGTAAACACATGGCATCGTAAGTAGAGGCTGCCCAAAGGGTGGGGTGCTGTCACCACTACTGCCTAGTTGTTAATGAGCTCATCACAGAGCTCAACGCTAGCAGTCTGTACTCGGTGGGTTATGCAGATGATATAGCAATCTTATGTGACCTCATGAGGAAAGCTTACAGAATAATCGAGAATTGGTGTGAAAAACACGAACTCTCGACCAATCCCTCCAAAACAGAACTAATAATGTTTACTAACAAAAAAGTCCCCGAACACCGAACACCGAACACTACCTAAAAGAAGAAGTCAAATACTTAGGAGTGAACCTCGATAGCGAATTGCTCTGAAACAAGCATCTTGACTACAAACTTAACAAGCACAGTCGCACTTTACCAATGCAAAAAAAAATAGTATAAAAATAGATAAACTTGGGGACACTCTCCAAGGATCACGCGGTGGCAATACACAGCCGTGATCAGATCAATGCTGACCTTTGGCGCCGTGGTTTGGTGGACGAGGACTGAGCTCACGACCATCGTCTCTAGGCTCCAGCGGTTCCAAAGGCTAGCTTGTTCCGCTATCACTGGCTGCATGAGGACAACCCCAACCAACTACAGCAATGGAGATAGCCCTTCAATTAACTCCCTTTGACTTGTACATACAGCAGGAAGCAGCACTAGCAGCTATCAGGCTTATGCACTTAGGCATATGGAGCAAGAATTAACTAGTCCGCATGCAGGCATCCTGGACCGGGCGATTGAGTACCAACCTCTCACTCCAAAGGGTTCAGCGGCTGGCGTACACTCCCTAGACCTCAACATTAACTTCACCTACCTCTAGGCAAACACAGCTCGATATTCCAATGCAAGTGTTTCGCCCTAACACAAGCCGCAACAGCCGTAAAGCGTCTAGGGATACACAACTACGCAATTAGATTAGTATCTGACAGCCTGGCTCAAAGCCCTAGAAAACAAACAAACTAACAGCTAGCTAGTCTTTGAGTGTCACCTCGCCCTGGAGAGTATATCGCTATCTAATAGAATCACCCTCCAGTGGATCAAGGGGCACAGTGGATCCCTAGGCAATGATGTCGCGGACGAACATGCTAAGAGAGGTTCCGAGATGGCAGTGCTAACACTAGCACCCACTCCTTCCCCTACTTTTCTCGCAGTTTCGTACATGGATTCGCCAGAGATCAGCTGAACTTCATAACAACAAATAGCCAAGGGCTACAGATTGCAGGCAGTCAAAAATGTCAATGCCAAGTCTACATCCCCGACTAAAAAAATGACTACTCAGCCTTAGTAGAAATAACCTCAGAATAATAATAGGGACAATTACGGGCCATTGTTCCTTTAACAAACATCTCTTTAACATAGGCGCCACGACTGCCCACTCTGCAGGGGCTGCCTTGACGCCGAAGAATCAGCCGCCCACGTCATTCTGGAATACGAGGCCGTAGCTACCCAACTTGAACCTCGGTACGGTGAGGTCGCTCCGCGAAGCCTGTGAGGCTCACAGGAAGCTTCTATGCTTCTGGGCGGAGCTAGGCTGGCTAACCTATCCAGGACACCTACGAACAACGGACCGAATGGGAGTCTAAGTGCGGAAAATGGAGTCCCGACTCTAGACTACTCTACTATGACTCATCGAGCAGAGAGATAAGGCATGAGCGACAGAAAAAACTCTCTACAAAGCTGAACTTTCCCTAGAAGGCCATGTGTCATATTTATCGTACAACTGCCCGAATGTCCAATTCCCAAAATATCCAATTACAGCAATGTCTAACTCCTAAAATATATCATGCCCACCGTTTTTCGCAATGGTTTAATGGGTGTGTAAAGCCTGGGTACTGCGCCTATAAAGTACTGAATATTGTTCAAGTTTATACCGCCAATTCCTCAAAACAAAATCGTTATAACAACAAGACAAGAGTAACAGATTCACTGTGTCATTCTATCTGAATAACATTTACTTTATCTTTGACGGGTGTTCGCATCATACACGGCATAAAAGCTTTCTTATACTTCCATCCCTAGGGGGCGGATCGAGTTTCGAAATATGTGCTCATCTTACGGCACAGCAGATGACAGGATCTGCCCGGATTACGTGTGATGTATGGTGATAACACAATCATAATATGTCTGTATTCTTTCAACGGGTGATTTTTTTTTGTATCTGTTTAAATTTATTTTATTAAGTTTCTTTTTTATAGTGCGTATGCTCGCGGAGTCTTAGAGAGAAAACGGTCTGTGTTCTTTAACGTTTGCTTACGTTCGTTTTACGTTTGCTGTTATATAAACAAAAAAGAACACAGACCTAGCTTGAAGAAAATCAGACCGTACTCAGGTCTTCGCCGCAGGACCTACGATTTCTACGAAAGCAATGGTGGCGGTGGATGGTGGTGGTGGTGGTTTCTAAGCAATGTGCTAGTGTTTTATTGGTACTTCTATGGAGAAGTTATTATATATTGGGTACTGTTTATAACAACATCAAACGATTTTATTTTTTTATTTATTTACTTAGGATATCCAACAAAGAATATACACAATACACACATAAATGACAAATTACAATTAATATCGAGTAGGTGTACTCCTTCACTTACAGGAGACCACAGCATGCGCAGTTAACAACTAAGCTAACAAAGTTAAATTATTAAAAAGGAATAAAATACTTAGAATTTCAGAATTTTAGATTTTTAATTTCAATTACAGTATGAACGCAAAGGGAAGAAAGAATACGGATGGGTTTTAGTCAGTAAGAGTCTGACACGTCCTCCCGCTCCACCCAAAAAGTCATTTTGATGATTTCCCATCCATAAAAAAAGTATGAGAACAACTTGTTAACTTTTGAAGTTTTTGAATACATATATCTTCGTAATTCAAATTATTTTGGAAAATGCGAACCCTTTTCAAATTGATAAATAAGTGACTTCTGCTTAGTTTTTTCTTCAGGTCCCAAGAGACTTGAAAGTGAATGAAAATTAAACTCGTTAGCGACATTTTTCAGCAAAACATAAAATTAACATTAAAAAATAACGATATTACTCTAATTAAGTAAAAGCCTTTGAGCCAAGCGCCGCTGAACTGAAGCGTTTCTAAGTGAGAGTAAGTAGTCATAATTGCTTATTTTGAACGAACTCTTTTACAAAAGCTATACAAAATTAGGAGCCATTTATACAAATTACTTGATCTTTGGATTACAAGGAAAATGAAAAGGCTTAGTGAGCCCTGTCATTAGCGCAGAGAAAAATAAAACAAAGTTAGAATTGTGGTAAAAATCCATTAGCTTCGGTGACTGTCTGTTCGGAATTGTTTGTTGTGCTCAGGATGAGCATCCTCAGACAAGGAAGAAAAACGGCCGTAATGGTCGTTAAAAATGAAACCCTACTGAATTATTAAAGCAAATTATAATCCTCCCTTGTACCATGAACAATGATTAAATGTTCAACTTTGACAATTAAATAGAATGATGTTTGAGAGTAGAGATAAATTATGCGCTACATTTATTTTATAACCGGTACTTGAAAGTAATGAATTGCTATTTGAACCAAAAGTACCTACGTAATAAATTACCAAGAGCCCGTATTTCAGCACCTGAAAATGTTCGAAGGAACACAACTACGTCGAGCATATTAATTATCAATCCTTTTATACAAAATGAATGTTCGACCCTTCCGAACAAAGCTTTTATCCATTCAGGCGATGAGTATCCCTTCGGTGAGTTTTGTTTGATTCAAAAGGGACTTGTCTGGAATCGGCGTTTGTGAAGTGCCACGAGCCGGGTCGTCGGACGCAATGCACCGACTCCCTAATGTTTCAGTTTCAGTCGGGCTCGGGTTTCCAGTGTAACGGCGGGAGAGCTCCGGGCCGGTCGCTTGTCGCTCGCTCCCAAAACCACTCCGCGTAAACCTTCAAACACGAAACATATAGGAACACTTTCAGGAGAATTCTCGAAAGTAGCATTTAAAAGTTTTCTAAAATAAGTTTTGAAATGTCAACGATGTTTGTAGCGATGGTGACTTCGATAAGTGCATAACAACGCGCTGCATCGGTGAGTGCAGAATGACATGTGTACAACTTCTGGCTACTTCGGGACACCAAAGCATTTCAATTACGAGCCCGTGTTCAGCACTACGCGCTATTTTGATAAAATTATGTGACGAGAATTTCGATGGCAGCAAAACTAATTAAGAGTTCCTTCTGAAGCATAACTTTGGAAATCACTTGCCTAAAAGCTTCCCTTCGTATCGATTAAAATATGATTGCTCTCACTAATTAGATTAAAAATTAAGTGTTTCTGAACAAATTATTTAAGAAATTAACCATTAAACGCGATCAATATTGGGGAGCAGGATTAAACATTTAATTAACACTTTGATTTTATGGTTAATCTTCTTGGATTTCCCTTAAATGGTAAGAGTCTATTACTTCTCATCATGAAAGTAGAACGGTAAAGGGTACGGAATTGTTGCCAGGCTGGGTCATTATGGACCAGCTGTAATTAACACCATTTGATTCTCATTTACGTTGCTGCTCATTACGGCTAATGGTAAAATTGTCCTTGCCAAGGTCAGCAGTGAAAACTAATTTCACTATCAAATATTTTTAATTAGTTTAATAAATTAGTCAAACTGTAAACTTAATAACTAATCACCGATTGCTTCTGCGTAAATTATTCTGGGTTTTAATTATCTAAATTGTGGAAAGGTTCCTGTAATTATTATTTGTTTTGTTTTATTTTCTTAATTACATGGAAAGTCTTCTCCAATACCTACCCTATTGAAGATTCATAACTCACTGTTGACTAATTCGAAATGATAAATGTTTGATTTAATTGCCTTCATCAAACCTCGGCGGCGGCGTAATGAAAGCAGAATTTATTTTAAAATCAAATTGAAACGTTTGAAGTCCTCGATATTTCCCACGCTCTGCGTTACGTTATTTGTTTTTTTTCACCCTGTTTCGATGTTCCACATTTAATATATGGGTAGATATACCACATAGGGGTAGAGAAGAGACTTCTTGAAAAATATTACAAGACTGGTTTTATCTCTAAGGGCTGATTTTTCAATAGTTAGATAAATATAACCGAAGAATAAATATGGGAGTTTGGCACTTTTGTATAGAAAATGTCACACTGTAGGTATTAGGATGAATACGACAGTGTGACATTAAAATAAGGTAAAGGTCGATTAAAATTTCAGGCCTAAGCCAAACCTACATATGTACATGTACTTACGTTCATACTTGCAAGTCCAAACCAAATTAACTTTATTTTATTTTGGTAAAATGGTAAAATTACCGACAAAAGAGAGAACCGACAGAAGAGAGACCGAGTAAAATTATTATTTTACCAAAATACAACAAAAGCTCGACATAAAATAATACAAGACCATACTTTAAATACTACCTATGCTCACACACATTGACTTTCTTAAACTTCTTCTACAAGGCAGTATAGTGATTGTTAACATAACTTTGAGCTGACAAGTTCAGGCAACTCGCTCAATAGAAGCGTGTGTCTATGGTCTAAAATAAGATTTATCGTAGCTAACAGGCTGTTTATTTACAGCCAGCTGTCACTAGATGATAAGCAAAGGATTTTCTTTCATTGCGTTTTATTTGATGTTTACGTACAAACATCAAAGTAGATAGCTGTAGTGTGCATGGCTGCTTGACGTGTTTTACGAAAATGGAAAGCAATTTTGAAATAAATGTGTACCTACATTTTGATGCGAGTTTACGTCAAAGTTTTGTACCATATGTAGGAGTGTAAAGATTCATTAAATATTATGTGACCGTTAAAAGTCATAAATATTTGTGTCGCAGAAGTAAATAAAATGGGATATTATTGGGTTACGACGTGAGATTTTTTGACCAGCAGCTAGTGCTTGACTTTTACCTCTATATATACTAAATATAACATTTTCCGTGTATTATACCTAACTACAAATAAAAGCTTCCGTCATTTATATCTACTCTTAATAAGGCGATAACCGCATCAAAAACTATTAAGCAATTTAGAAGAACAAGAGACACGTACACTCACACAAACACGAAAACACACACGACTTTGCTATTTATAGAAGTTAAGGAGATTAATGGCTACCTAATTAAATACACTTTAACTGTGTCTTAAATGTCTAATTAACCCTTCAAATAACGCGATATGGAAACGGCGACTGTCGCAACCCAGCGTTGGGCACGCCACAATTGCGGCGATAAGACCCCTCTTTGAGGAGTGGCTGAAGAGACGCTACGGCGTCCTCACCTTCCGCCTGACGCAGGTACTTACCGGACACGGCTGTTTCGGGAGGTACCTGTTTCGGATTAAGCGGGAGGACACGCCCGGGTGTCAGCACTCTGAGGATCGCCCGGAGGACACGGTGGAGCATACGGTGGAGATCTGCCCTGCTTGGGCTGAGAAACGCCGTGTCCTCCTCGAGGCGATCGGCGGCGGCAACCTCTCGCGTCCGGCCCTGGTTGAATCCATGGTCCGGAGCGAGGAGGCTTGGGAAGCGGTCACCTCCTTCTGCGAAACAGTAATACTAGCGAAGGAGGAGGCGGGCCGCGCGAGGGAAAGGCAAGGCCTTCGCCCCAACCACCGCAACAGGAGAAGACGCCCCGGGCGTCGGGAGTCGCAGGGCGATCCCCGGCCACCGTAAGCGCGGGCCTGCGGACGGCGAGCATTGGGTGGCTCGCTGTCCGATCACCACCAGGCCCGGGTCGATGGCGCGTTGTGTTTCACGCGCGCCTCAAAGAGATGTCAGCATAAAAGACGGGTCCCGCTAGGGCCAGAGCCTGCCAGGGTTGCGGAATTTGTTCGAAAGACTCACCGCGGCCCTGGAACGCAAAGGGCTTTAGAAGGAACACGGATGAGTTTTAGTCAGTAAGAGTCTGACACGCCCTTCCGCTCCACAAAGTGCCTTAAAAAAAAACCCTTCAAATAACAAAGATATTTTTGCTCGAAAGGTTAAAGAGTATACAATATAACATAGGTATCTAAGTAAGATTAAACTCTACCAGTAATCAATTTCACTACAAAAAACATTCTATCCGAGCCTTCAAACTTGTACGTTTGAAACCAAATTAATCTTGTGAAGGCGACTGACTAACTTTTTCAATAGATGTCTAAAGTGACTGCGTTGTGTTGAGTTTCACCGTCACTGGGTTCTCTTACATAGCATGCATACAAAAGAATCCCAGTTACATTTTGCATTTTCACATTTTAGTGAAGTTTCAACTAGTTTACATATTTTGTTGTTTGGCTGTGGCGTGTTGTGAAATAAAGTGTAAAAAACTGCGACTTTTTGAAGCATTATTCTGAGTGTTTACTAGTTTATTTACATTTAACGAATTATATGTACAAGTAACAACTAAATACAACTAGACTAATAATCACGAAATTATGTACAAACGCGTATAAAAACATAATAAATCATTGGGCATCAAAAAACTTATCCACATTGCTGTCAATGGTAAAAGTGCCCAGAACACTGGCAGCATTGCCGCATTGAATGGCAATGCAGCATTATTCTTAGGTATGTTTAGGAAAAGTTGGGAATATTATTACGTACGACGGTCAAAATCGGCTTCTACGGCTGAAAATTTTCTAAATAAAATATCTTGATTTGGGAATATTTTATATAGAAACATTTTCAGAGCTTTTCCACGAAATAATGAAGAGAGCAGACATTGAAATTTAACTCCGAATAAATAAATAAATCAAGAGTCATTATTATTCCCAAACGTCAAGTTACAAAAACATTTCCAAAACAACTCATCGGATTCGGCCGCCCAACAATAATAACGAAATCAAATTGAGGATTCCGATTCAATATTTGATATTAAAATAGAATTGATTGACGCTCATCAAATTGGAGGTGAACTTGGGCCTGCAAAGATAAAATATTAATTTTGAATTATAACACTGGTTGAATTATAACACTCCTTTATTATTCATATAAATGAAACATAAATCCATTTCATTATAAATCTAAGGTAAACCTGCAATAAACCTGTGATACCCGTAAACTGTAATCATAAGACCACTTAACAATAACTTACTCATAGATAACTGTGACACAGTAAATCCTACCCGTTATTATAAACTGTACGCTACAAATTACAAAGCTACAAACGAACCTACAAATAGGATTGTATTACCTTTGCTCGCACTGAATATAATACAATTATGTACGTGTTACAATAAAGAACAAATTGGCTACATAAGGATCCAGCGAATATTGGAGTAGCGCCGAGTACGAGCTCCGAATTGCTGCGAACACCTCAAGTGTTCAGCGATACTCAACCTTTTTTGTTACGTTTCATTCTATCCTCTTTTATCATTGAAGTGGTTTTATTGACATAAGAACAAATCTCTAAAATGGGATGTTCTAGAGTTTACTCGAAAAAAAACCCATTTTGTTCCCAAAGATATCAGGGTCAAATCTCATTTGAAGGACCGCACTCAATTAACAATCATCCTTTATAATTATTATTATTATTGACAGCTAATAACTGAAAGTACAGAGTACTTTGACGTCTCGAAACCATTATCATTCCGGTGTATGAGAGAGAAGGAGCTCTACAGGACGAATAGCAGTATCCCTTTCTCAAAACGGAATCGAAATGATGGCATTGGCACTTTGCAGAACGGGTCGGCCTAATAAATATATAATTGAGAAGTAAAATTGTTAAGGTGGGTCCACATTTGTTTCAGTTTGCCAGACCGAACTGCGTGGTAATTGTCACGGGGCTTGCTGCGATACTGTGGACGAGCACACGCCACGCGTGATTAAGTCACTCGGCTTTGTAGCAAATGTGGACGGCAGTCATATCAAAATACCGTGGCCACTTTTTGCTCTCAAGAAGATAGTTACGAATTGCGACCACCGCTCGGCACGGCGAGACGCGCGGTGGCGGCCGGGCAGGAGCGATGCATTCCACCAATACCCCGTGATCGTGGCTGTGACCGAAGCTGTGACAACTATGCCTGTCAGAAACGGAAGTCATCTTTTGAAAAAGACCGACTTTAATTGAATCGACTCGTGACACGTTACATTTAATCGTGGCATAAAAAATGCACCGACCCCATTATCTCGTGACACGTACCATACATGACACTGTGACTACCTATATTTCGGAAGATCGGTATAGATCGCACCCATATTATACGTCGTGACTTTTGAAGCTATGTCACAATAGAATGTCACAAATGTGGACCCACTTTTAGGTAATCTCTAAAAGCACTGATCTGATACTAAAAATACTTTACTGATATAAAGCTACATTCTAAGTACTATTAACTATTTTTTACGCAGGGAGAGTGCGAGATTCCTTTGAAGTAGGCCACGGAAACGAAAGCACGGGAAAAAGCTACTTATAAATACAAATATAACTAGAATATATTCAAGCCTTAATTAGTTAGTACAGGTATAATTTGCTTTTTGTTTAGGGCCTGCATAAAACGTTGCGGGTTGAACCCGACCCCAGGTTAACTACATACACCTGATTCGTCTCCATCAAACGACTGTTTCTGTAACAGCTGGCACACTGAATTATGCAGAAACATGGAAACTGAATCAATTGTTCATATTATTATTGTTTACGGTTTTACGTTTACGAGTTTGTTTTGAGATTTCGCGACTAGATTGTGATTCTAACTCGAAATTTTGTATTGTGATTCTAGTTCGCTCCGCGACTACATCGTATTCCGGAAATTCTGCAAAACTTACGTGATATTTTGGGAAATACTGAAATAATGTATTCATATTCATATTCATTTATTGCATTTCATGTTGTTTACAGGTTGTTACATTATGATAGTTCCAAACAATGAACCCTGCTAGGGCACAGCAATGTATAGGCGACAGGTTTTAATTAATTTAACATGCTATCAATATTCATTATTCACATAATTTGTTGATATAGAATGATTTAAAAAAAAAAAATTATTATTATACATTATGTCATTCTTATAAATGTAAACTTTTAGATACCCGTAATACTTTTACATTGATGTGTTTCGCGCAGTTTACATTAGCTAATGGCCAGTATCTGGCAGAAATCATTGGAATTTCGTTTATCTGGAGTCTTTCATATAAAGAATCAGGCACACAAACGCGATTCGACTATGCGAGAACAATACTTACCATTGTTATAGCAATTGTAAATTATATCAAAGCAATTCGTTGTCGCGTTGCACCTGTTCTAAGACTTTAAACAGGCCCCAAAGCCGCGTGTCCAACTGCAAGTAACTCGCATGCAAGTTTATTAACATTGCGGGGCAATATGGAGCCATTCATCACATTATACCTCGGTAACCCATTACGCAATGCAACTTGCATGCGAATTCCTTTCAGGTTCCCTTCTAAGACTCTCGGTTCCTAAGACTTCCTATCTATTCCAAATACAGGTGTGAGGATGACGCGAGCATCGACGTCGCCGCCGCTGCGCCTGCTGGAGCGTTTCGGCAACAGCACGCCAGCGCCAACCACCACCACCACGGCCAACAATGTGGGCCCGCCCGTGCCCAAGCCCAGCGCCAACAACAAGAGGCCCACGCCCATCATTATATACCCCACGGGTAAGAAGATAACAATAATGTAATCTTGGGTTCTAGGCAAAGTGACGTTATATCAGGGCTGATGATTCTTAAATCTGATAGAATGTCATTTGGTCTAGAGCTGTTTTTTGTGGATGGGGAATCGCCAAATGACTCCTTCCGCTCTGGGCGGTGCGGAAGGAAGTTCAGACTGTTACTGACTAAAACCCACCCATGTTCCTCCAAATGCCCTTTGCGTTCCAGGGCCGCGGTGCCTCTTTCGAACAAATTCCGCTAACTTGACAGGCACTGGCCCCAGCCAGCCCCGTCTATTATGCTGACATCTCTTTGGGGCGCGCGTGGAACACAACGCCCGTCGACCCGGGCCTTGTCCTGGTCTAGCCCCTTACTTAGCCTAATAAAACAAGGCAGCACTGTTTCATAATATTTTCTAAATTTCGTACTTTAATGTTTACGGAGTACTTCTTGAAAGAAAGAACATTCAAATCAAATACGTATTCATTGACACGGTCCCTAAAGTCACAGGAGCTCCTTAACACAAATTCGGTGGTGATAACAGCAGCAGCGCAAAAGGGGAAACTGCGGCCCATCCTTCTTATCCCAACTTATCCTTCATTTACTAATACCGTTGAAACCTGAAACTAATTAAATAACCTATTTACCTCCTCCCAACCCCAACCTTTTTATTAAGCACATCATATTTATAAACGTGTGGGCAATTTTTCCGGACTGATATGTAAGTGGGACAAGTATTTACCTTCCTGTGGAGGTTATCTGAAACGACAAATACATGATAATGGAGGGCCGAAGCCTGCTTTTACACAATAGAAGATATGGCTCAGTGTGAATTGCCTCGTTATATTTTCGCGACCTTTCAACTTTCTGGGAGCACTTTTTTGTGTATATTTTAACTTGACTATTATATTGTCACGTATACCGAATTCGACAGCTTTACATATTTAGTTTGTTCACTTTGACAAGGGGTAAAATGTCAAGCAAACAGTCCCATCCGTCCCTTTCAAAAGTTATTTTAGAATACACGTAGTTTTCAAACATACCGTAATGACTGTAATTTCCGTTGATACAGGCAGGGATTAAGGGAGAGTTGGTCGGACTCTGAAATAGAATAAACATATTACATAATGTTAACAAAATACTTAAGCGTAAATCTTAACTAATGCTTAAACATACGGCAAAATAATTAATTATGGAATAATTCACGTAGAAACAGATTAGCCACCAATTAATTGTCGCTATCTACATATTAAATAGATAGTGTTAGACGTTGCCGATTCGAGCGTGTTTAAACTAACTACATCTCTAGAACTGTTCTAGTTAGTGGCGAGTCTAATGACCGACTACAAGAGTGATTAAATGGGTAATTTGCAGCAGCTTAATCGTGCAAGTTCAATGGTAATCGGAATCTGTTTCTACTTGACTTTCCAATGTGATAAACCAAGTTAACGGCTCTTACATGCCACTGATTAGACTGGGCGGGACGATCGATACATTACGGGCATTGTGAACCAATTCAGGAATTAATGGTATTGCTTTAAAGATAACAACTTAATTACATAAAACAAAGGTCCTTTTAGACATACAATACCATGAAACAGCAGGTGCGTTAAAGTAAGCCTAAAGTTTAAGTCATTTGTTTTTCAAAGAACTCGAAGCTGTTATCGTGATATTTTGAATAGCACCGTTATTGCAGCAAAATATCCTGGAGGCTTAAAATTTGCCTGATTATTATCACGAACTGGGGCGGCAGTTTGGGTTGCCAACGTCGTCATTATGCCGACCGGCTCGTTTGGGGTGGAAAGTGAAAAAAATGAAAAAGTAATTAGGATGGAAGGGGAAGCCAAGTTACGTTCTCACGAAATATTCTTCATTTTTAGACTGGGTAGGTTGATTTAATTACCGAGATCAGTGTCAGATTTATTTATGAAGGGAAGCGAGAGATGTTTTTCGTCTGGTCCTCAAATTAGCCAGCTCGTTTATTATTTTGGCCCTTGGAGACACCTATTTCTAATACAGTTATATGATTACCTTTGGCAATGATTCTCTACAAACAGCTGCCATAAAAGCAAAATGTCGCAACATGACGTATAGCCTGCAGTGCTGGTACAGACAGCCGGTGTCTTGTTTAATATTGGTCTTATTTATCGCAGACAAGACTGCACACTTAGCTGCCTGTGCCTCGAGCTTCACATCATAAGTGCTGCACACGTTGTAAACCCGGCCATCTTGCCCTACTGGCTTTAGATAATAAAATACTATTTTTAGGCCAACGACGATGGAAGAAGATTAAAAATTCGCTTACTTTCTTTGAACTCGAAGTTGTATAGCTAGCTGAAATAGAATCGAGTAATGAGTAATGTTATTGACCTCCTTAATATTTTTATTATGTTCCAACAAAATAATGATATTAAAATGCTCAAAGTAAGTAAATGAGACTCATTAATAGTCATTAAATAACAGCCGTTATCCCTTTAAGATGCTTCAAAATTTTAATGTAAATCAGGTATTCTAGACATTAAAATTAGGTATTCTAGACATTTAAGTTGCTAACAGTGCAATAAGTTTTGGCATATTTAATTAAATATCCTTCAAGTAAAATTTAATTAATTTTTAAAGTAACTTAAGCTTAACGTAGCGTTTACCAATTTTCACTTGTTTTAAACTAAAAGCTCTGAAACAATCAGCTGTTTTTGACAAACGAAATTAGAATTTAAACTGTTTTTAATTAATATTTAACAATTCCGAATCGACTTTTGAATGTTTATCTTTAAGAGCTAGATAAGTTGTCGAACTGTTAATTAAAAAGTGGTAAACCGAAGAAAAGTTTACTATAAAGTAGTAAAGAGATGCCGCGGATACTCACTAATATTCGGATTTTTTCGGTTCTACATTACTCGATTTTTTTTTATTATTCGGCTAATATCGAATAATAGATGCTATTATTCGATATTAGCCGAATAATAAAGACTAAAATAGTTGTCTAAATAAAAATAATTAACTGAAAATCTATAGTCATAAAAATAATTACATAGTTAAACTTTTATTAATCTTTTAAAACAAAACATACTTAGTTTTATTATAATTAAAACAGAGTGGCCAATCACGATGTGTTGAAATGGCTGGCCACTTCATGAAATGGCCAAATTCTACGATACGACGACATATACGATTACGATTTTTTTTATTAAGCAAATATGTCCAGATATTTTTCCTCGATTACATTATAGGCGTTGCGACTTTGTATGGTATATAACATCCATCAAATCTCTACTTTATGCTGGTAAGAGTTTCTCATCAAATTTTCGCATTTTTTTTTTGTAGTTATTCCATTAACGATATAACAAATATACATTTTTGAGTGTTCAAAATACACCACATAGTAAAAACCAGGTGAGTTTGGTGCTAACTGAACCAAGTTCTGTTCAAGGTACTACTATAAGTTTAACATTATTATTTGAGAATAAATAAATTTCTTATTTTTTTATGTCAAGTAATAAAGGCGAGTATTCGACTATTCGCCATAGGGTTTGGAGATTAATCGGTATTCGACTATTCGCTATAACAACTATTCGCGGCATCTCTACTATAAAGAAAGAATTATAAATTAACAAATAAAGGATGAGGAGAAGGAACCTCATAATGCTACGTTAAAAATATAACGGAAAGCTTCAAAATATGCAAAATATTGGCTAGTTGGTAGCGGCTCACTATCACATCGTCAGCGCGTTTGCTCACTATTTAGCTGCCTGAAATTGTTCAGAAAAATTCTTATCTCTAGGTTCCATTTCACTCGCTCCCAGTTTCATGAACTCGTAGCTATATTTAACATAATAAATAATTTATCCGACCAGTGTATAAACACGGCTACATATTTATATACTATGTAAATTGAATAGTTCTGTGACCCAACGTGCGGTGAATGTCGTCAAAACATCTGATGCTGGCACTTTACTTGGCGTATTTGACCAAATATTTGCATCACTTATACAATACCAAATTAACCTTATTTTGAAAGACAAAAAGTATATTTTGCATTGAACAAGTGACGCGAATATTTGGCCAAATACGCCAAGTGAAGTGCCAGCATGAATGTTTCACGAACCCAAATGTGCAATTAAACAAAAAGTTTTACTGTTTTCAGTAGCCAAGGTGCATGTTGACACACACCTGTAGCTGAAACACAAATATTTAGATGAAACATAAATACAAATAGTGAAACGACAACGACACGCCTTGTTTTTATTGCTTCAGCTTCGTACATACATTGTTGGAGCTCATTGAGTCTGTTGGTAGATACCCAGCTTGGTACATGTATAGGTGGCCTCTCTTTTCGCCGCCCTTTGTTTACGGGAAATTGCCGGAGGAATAGACTATAAACGTACTTTTTATTGTTCCAGTGACGCCGGAATCGATAGTAGTGCCGATAGTGTCGTGCATATTCGGCTTCCCATTGTTAGCGCTCACCGTTATCTGCTGCTTGAGGAGGAGAGCCAAAATGGCGAGGTGAGTTACGAGTATATTGTAATGACAAGGACGTCATGAAATCACAGGCCATTTACTGAACCACTATGGTCGTATACTTGGCCGGCCCGATAACGTAATGCTCTCCACGATAAAACCCTACAGGGATTGCTCGTTCGCTTTTAGGTCAAATTTCGTTGATTTAGGACATCGCGAGACCTTTTCACGTGCTACTTGATTCAGTGCCTCTTCTTCGACTACTTGTTCAATGGAGTAAAAGATAAGTTGGAGAAATAAGGCCAAATACTTAGGCTATTTACATACCTAATATAGGGAGAGCTATGAGGCGCATGATTTTGGTTAATGATTTCGCCTTACACCGTGGAGTTACGCTAATACCCCATGTATGCGTTCCGCGGGGGAAGCAGTTACATGTAATGTGCGTGATAATGATGATTGATTCCGCTGAGACCGCACACGGCTGTTGTTAAATTCAGCTTCACTGCTCCTACGGATTATGTGAGGCAATTTTGCGCACTGCAGACTCATAAAGTGAATATTTTATCACATAGTACTGGAAAAGAGATTGCTGTGCCTAACAGCGTCAGCAAACGTGGTTAATATTCCAGATTTAAATATCTTAGTGTGAAAACATAATTAGGAATATTATTTAGGCGTAATAGATTTCAAGTGTAACCGAAATTACACAAGCTGAAAAGGGGTCATTCTATTTATAAACAACTTGTAGTATGTTGCTTGTTGTATTTTGTCGAATTATGTTAACATAAATGTATAGGGCAGTATTTTTTGGATTTCAGGGATGGTCCGGTGGTTCCTTTAACTTGTTTATAATTTGGAGGACAATGACCTCTTCCAAATTTCTTTTACCGGTTTTGCATAAGTTCTGTAACACCCTTTATAGAAAGGTACTTTTAAGCAACGAAAAGCATAAAACCTCTTAGCTTAACTGGACTCATATAAAGCACCTCTCTGAAAATTCTGCATACCTAATCACTTCACTGAGTATAAAAATCTTGCTCTCCCACCAGTCTCGATATAAAACCAAGGAGGTACCTACTTATCATCAAATCCAGATATACAAGCACTTTTGTCCAAGTGTTCAGTACAAAGCTATGTCCAGGGAACGCGCGCGGCGGCGGAATTGCGAGCTGGACCGAGGGGAGCTGTCAGTCGTGAAGATGTCTCCCGTGAGGTCGAAGCCTCGCGCCGTCAGTCTGATCCGATCACCGCGCCCGCCGCCCACGCTGGAGTTGGACACCGTCCTCGAAGAGCGCTCCGACCCGGAGCAGACCACACTCTCACAAGTACAGTTAAAAGATACTTTTATGCAGAGAATGGACTGAGCGTTACTTATTCAAGTAAAAAGTGGAATGTTGTAAGTCAGTATAATTCCTAACTTTATAGCATAACTACATAAACTGACGGATTTTGTTAATTATCCGGTGAACTATAGATACAAACATGCAATAATGTGTGAGAAATGAAGCGATAGTGCTTTTTGCTTTCTTACACAGTGTGAAATTTTTGTGAAGATATTGCCCAGTCCATTCTCTGTATCTATGGACACACAAATTTCATCTACGATGACCACCTTCATTTCTACAAGATAAAGGCACTGTCAAAGTCTAATTGACTTAGTTGACTGTACCTGCCATACGATGTGGGTTGTAAATAGTTTAAAAAAAGCATGCTGTTTACCTATAGCGGTAACCAGCATACTTTTTGTAGATAAATCATATCTGGAAACAAAGAGATTACCAAAGCTCTGGGAAATAAAATTCATTTCAGGGCTGCGGTTTATCGTGATTTGAAATATAACAATGAAACGTGACTTTTATGTGATGCTTGATATTATTTATTTAACGCTTGGTATTGTTCTCACGGATTGACTTTATTATGAGTACATACTGGTACTGCCTACATACTGGTATAACGGACTCTCTAGGTACTCACTAAAAACCTTTGTTTCAGTTTTGTTAATCTTTTTCAGATATTTTAATCAGATTTTCAGTCATATCCAACCCGTTCAATGCTACAATGCTCTTTCTGTTTTTAGATTTCCTCGTTTGTTTTATCATTGAAAATAATAATTGAATGGCTGGTAAATTCTCAAATCATATTTGTACAGCTCCATTGTGATGTTGACAAAGGTCGCGGGTCCATCCCACGACCTACCTTCCTTTCCGTTCTCATTGACAACATACTACTAAATCTAATAGTAATTTAGCTGCTGTTAATTTAAATATGAAACGCGGTTAAATCTCCCCCAAACCGTAGTATAATCCAAACAAGACCAGAGTCACGAGATCTAACGTAGCTGTATTGCAATTTGCTACTCTTAGGCCCACCAGAGTTATCATTTAAGTTCGAGTTAGTTGCTAACCCGTGGCCATTAAATATGTCATGTATGAAATATTGATTAACTTTGGGTTAGCTAGAGTTAAGTTTCGGGCGCATTTGACCCTTAGGCTTATCTTAACATGGATTTCTATCCAAAGGTGGAGATCACGCCAGACCGTGAGGTGGGCACGATACTGTTTGGCGCGGTGGGCGCTATGGGCACGGCAGCGGCGGCTGCGGTCTGCAACCGGGACAGCTAGCGGCGCGGCTCGGTGCTGCCCGGCGCGCGCTCACCGCTCTGGGCCGCACTCACCAGCCAGCCGCTCGACGAGGACGACCCCGACGACGACGACACGGCTGGCGAGGACAGCTAGCAGCTGGACGAGCGCTCCATTGTCGACATCGGCGAGCGCATGAAACTCTTCCTGGACATTCCTCTTCGATTCTAAATCAAACAAACAGTGCCCATCTTCAAATACTCGAACAGTGTCGAATCGGCTGTTTTCTGATTTCTAAACAATGTAAATCAATTCACAAAGGAAATCCGACTTAAATCAATTCCGTCTGGATTCATTATATCTATGTAACTACATAACATCGAAATTGAGTGTTTCGTTAATCGATTTCACCTAGTGTGTATGTGGAATGTGAAGCAAGCTAAAGTGGCAATGTGCTGGTCACATCTGCCCTAGAAAATAACTGAACATTGGACGAGTTTCAGTATGGGCCGGTTACAATGAAGTGCGGACGCTCGTTCCGGCTTCGCTAAGAATGGCGGACAAGTACCTATTACCCAACGAAAGGCACAATCGAAATCTTAGACTTGAAAAGGCCTACGTAGACGATGTACATCAATTAATAAACGCGAAATAATGACGAGTCTGAATAGTGATTTAATCGAAGAAAGCTCTTTTGAGCTAAATTTCATCTAATGCGCAGATATTATATTCTGAAAGTCACGCGAAAGATTTATTATAGACGGGTCAATTTCGAAATGTTTAAATATTAATTATCTCTCTACATTGAATTTTTTAAATAGTAGGTACTGGCAATGGATAGGAACATACATAGATATAACAGTATTTTACCAAATACGAAGTTCACATTTGTAATATTCATGGAATTTGTTCTAAATGTAGTGTTGTGACTACACAACGAAACATCATATTTCGACTCATTTTAAATTATGCTATTACTACTAACATTTTGTAAAGGAGAAATCCAAACTTAGAAGATTATTGTACAATTGTATATAAGATACCTGATAAGTAATTCAGTGTTGTACATATTATCGAGCACTAACTTTAACATTGCACAGAGCTGTGGAGGCAGACCCTTGTGCATAGCACAATATCACATAGGTAAAACTATTAAGTAGGTAGGCATAATATTATTATGTACAGGACGATGAATTTAAAAACCAAAACCTACGGTATAATGGATTGTCGTTAGTCATTCGAAGAAGTTTAAGATTAAAAAATCATAGACAAAGTTTAGCACTTAAGTTGAGAATTATCATGAGGAGACAGTAGATGGATAATTACGATGAAATGAGACCAATTGTGAATTCATTCAACATTAGTTAAATAGAAATGTTACATATTAGATAATACTAATAGTATGCGATTTACATTTTGTGTAAAATAATGAAAAACCGAATTTCAGCTTTGTAGCCATTGTAAATAAACCCGGTAGGAGATACGATAAATAATAGAGCATGCACTCGTACTTTACACATTGAATTTCAGCGGACTGTGTTAAAATAAAAACTCTTTTTAAACAGCCTTGTACAAAAATAACATGGATGACTAACCATCATATTACAGCACATACAAAAACTTGGTAGACACCGATATCGGAAAAATCCTGAGAAAAATAACCTCATGAAATTTTAACAAAATCTTACTATGGGTGACTTAACAATCCTCTGTCTAATCAGGCCGGTAAAGGTGTGTAATTTTGGCATAATTGTTCAACTAGATGAGTTGACCCTTTCCTCGCCGCTGCAGATCATTACGGTCCTATCTGGTGGAAGTATCGTAACGTAAGGACCACACAATTAAGGGTTCGTTTACGAGCCTTCACTCTACCTACAATGTACCCTTGTAAGTTGGTAGTGTAAGTGGTCCATAGTCTAGCAACTAGCCTATACCGAGAGCGAGTTACTTGAAATTAACTTTTCACCGCTGTATTGTACTTGATCGATTACTCGACCAATGTCAACGCTGCATGAGCTGTTACTAACAACATTAAATGAATGAAAGAACTTTAAGGATACAAAAACTGGTTAATGCAATTTGCGAGTCAGTAGGTACGAGTATAATGTCTACAGTAATTTGTTTGTTGATCCATCAACAATAAAAAAATGTCATCCGGATAAATTGCTGTGCAAAACCTGTGTAACAAAAATTATAAATGTACGAGTACGTATGGAACAATTGAAACGAATGTATATCAATAGATGAATAAAATTATATTTGTGTTCTTCTCCAATTTTGTTTTATTTAGATGAACATTGACCTGCTTCACACGGCTCTAACTACTCGACCAAACTTTGAGATTTATTTATTACTAGCTGTCGCTCGCGGCTCCGCCCGCGTGAATGTCGAAAAATATCCCAAGGGAACATACTCCCGGGATAAAATCTTATGTCCTTTCCCGGGACTCAATCAATCTCTAAACAAAATTTCATCTAAATCGGTCCATTTTTTTGCGCGTGAAGAAGTAGGTAACAAACATACTCACACTCATAAACTTTCGCCTTCATAATATTAATGTGATAGTTACACTAGCACTTCGCCCGCGACTTTGTCCGCGTGGATTTAGTATGTACTCCACAAATTTCAACGCCCCCTTTTCTATTATTACACTTTTAGTATATTCATACCAATATCCACGTAATTCAAATAAACAACAATGTCCTCCCCTAAACACTTCACTACCCCTTTTCGCCCCTTATTGGGTTTATTTTCGAACAATTCAAACATTTGCCTTATTTTTTTATCGAAATCATTAATGCCGTGTTTCAACTTCATCGGACCAAGCATTAAGATTCTCCCCAGTTCGCTCAAACCGCAACATTTTTCTTACTAAGAGCATTTTAATGCCCATCGGTCGTAACTTTTAAACGAAATGTCCGATTTGAATCATTTAAAGTGTACCTAATTTAAATGGATAAGGATTAATATCATGATACCAAATTCACCATTATTCCATTCCACCCGGGTTTTTGATTGAATAACTTTACCATAATAGTTACACATTTCGCGGTAATATTTATAGGTAATAAAGAGCACTTTAATTTTAATCATGAAGTACATCATTTTTATGTAAGTATCATCAATAGTTTTCTCAGCGCACGCAAATAAATAATTTTGCTACTTTGGGTTACGTTATTGCAATTATCTTAAGGATCTCTATTTTTTTTATTAAATTATAGTCTTTGGTTACTTTCTGATAATTTTGCTTTATATTGGTGAAAAAAAAGAATCATCCAAATCGGTAAACAATCGGCGAAGATATCGCTGATCAAACATACAAAAAAACAATCGAATTGAGAACCTTCTTGAAGTCGGTTAAAAAATGGTTAAAATCGGTCCAGTAGTTTCAGAGAGAATTATTATAATTATATTATTAAGTATAGATTTGTAAGTGTAATACTTTTACACATATCTTAACACATAAACCCACCGGAATAAATTGTCTAAAAGATAGCCGAAACCTCATCAAAATCCGTTGTAAAGTTTAGTTGAACAACGCGGTCAGCAGACAAACAGACACGAATACCGACTATTATGGGTAATTTGTAAAAAAAAATGCGATTGATCTGGACACTATTTGAGCGCTACTGACTAGTTTTCACTTCAAACTGTTTTAATTAACAATTCATGAATCCTTCAACTGAGTCCCTGAACAAGCGCTTTTGATTTTCGGTTCTGCGAAATCTCAATTCACCTATTAAACACACGTGTTACAATGTTACAATGACCCACATAAAAACCAAAACCTGTTTCATTCATTGGCCTCTAGTATTTGATCGTTTGTCAAAACTAGTCTCTAAAACAAAACTGTAAAGATTTACAATTGCTAGAATTATTTAAGTTTATGTAATACGTGCTGCCTTCGCTACATAACTTAGAATCTGATGATCTACTATCAAGGTGAGGGTCGGGTTATGCAACCGTTTCGGACGGTCATCTGGTCAATATAGTCATAAATATGCAGCTTAATCAAATGATGACTTTACAGTTTTCAATGTTAAGTTCAAATAGTTCATTAGATCTATACTATCTACATATACTATACTAAAATACTATAAAATAATAAATCTGAAGAGGTTGTTTGTTTGTTAGAAAGCGCTAATCTCTGGAACTACCAGTTGGCTTTGGAACATGATAGCCACATTCATGAGGAAAGCAAATGTAATGAAATTTATTTATTTGACAGAATATAGGTAGGTACTTACAGGTGAAATAATTTTAGTCTCACTATATTCGACTTATCAGTCGTGCAAATACATTTATCAATAGGTACATGCATTAATATCATGAAATTACGAAATTACATCAACGTCATTTGTCATGCACATCATATTCATAATAAAATTTACAGTCTTGCTTCGTTAATATTAATTAGGCACATAACATTATAAAAATATATCTATTAAATTAGACAAAAAACGGGGTATGCTCATACGAAGTCGAGGGCAAACAAAAGCTTATTGAGTAAAATTAATGTGCATCATGTCCAGAAATTCCATTCTAATTCATATATAAATTCGGAGTTCAATGAAAAAAAAAACACTTGAAGCTCTATTAGCTTGCGATTTTGGCACGTTTTGAGATTTAAATAAAAAAGTAAGGCTAAATATGAACATGCACTTCTGGAACACCCTGTAAGAATATATACTGCCAATATTTCAAATGAACTACCAATTAATTAGGTAATGTAGAAATAATCACAGTAGTGATTAGGACAGCATGTTACATGTTTTAATTCAATTAAAATTCAAGTCAAGGACAAAAGGGTACTTATTTTTATCAGAGTGTTTAATCTGCCGATAACAATGCTAGAGCAACCACGACCGAGTCACCCGACCAAAAATATGCTACGAACCTACTGCAAAATAATAATAAAATTAATTTGGGCGAAATATTGATAAGCCCGTTTTTTGAACAGCATCATGACTCTATTATCTTCCAAATTACGGTTCAACACTGCATACCCATGAACTCTATCCATAAATTACCCGTAAAAGTATCTCATAATAATCAATAAAATTGCCTTGATCAGTCCAGTTCTTACTTCTCATAGAGTTACTAATATCCGAAGGTCTGTATTACTCAACATATTAGTGTATTTATTATAATTTAATGTTTCCCCGTATCAACATGACTATGCATTATATTTTCTGCGCCATATTGTTTAGCACACTCTACGTAAAACGGAGTGGAGGCCGGGCTCCTATATGCGAAAGTTATGTCAGCTCAAATTAGGTCAACACCATGTGATCGTGCTAATCCGCTTTTAATAAACGCCAGCCGATATTTTAAAAGGCTCATTATAGTTATTAAACTGATTTGCTTTTTAGTGAATTAGATACGTAAAATTGATTGTATACATGATACACGTTTTTTTTTAAACCATTTTCATTTTTTTAAGAATTACTTTTTTCCTTCCTGTTCCTACTAGTATTAATTGTATATGATCTCATTTAAACCGATTGAAAAGTAGAAAACCTTGAAAGTAATCTTAAAATACACAATGCATTTTGCAAAACATGCAAATATGTGACAAAAAACAACAAAAATCGCCGAGTTTGACTCGTAATTCGTAAGTAAGTATTGTAAAGGTTAAATTGATTGATTGAGACACGCAGGTGAGTACACTCATAACACTGTGGACATTGACACTGCACTTACCAGTACATGCGACACAACGAATAACATTTAAATTTGACCTAAACAAATTATTTTTAATTGGGTTTCCAACCTAAAATCTGATGTTTCGCAAATTGTGTCTAGGTACAACGAGAATCATTTTATTATTATGTCATTAAGGATCATTTTTTGCCAATAAGGGTAGGGAATCAATCAACACCGAAGTAAATGCTAATGATTACCTCAGCGAGTAATTGAGTGACATCGTAACAAGTCGTAAGTGAGGCGATATGTTTGTGGCGAGGCGACCCTAACTATACACTGATAAATAACATCGCATCTGTTAGAGTGTATAGAGGAAGTGGAAACCACAGCAGTTGACCCGTCAACCCGCGCCACCGATACGGGGATTAAAAATATCTGCAATAAATAATGAGTAATGAAAGGGTTACCGGGAATGCGGGACACTTGCCATAGTACGTTACAGCATGGTAACAGTCATGTATTTAGTGCAGTGCAGATATATTTAATATAATGTGTTTGCGTGTTCACATATAGATACATAATAGCGAAAGGTACTTCGTTCCTTCCGGGTGTCCCAGGACACCACTTTTTATTTTCGGCCACATTTATTCGAATATACAAATAACAATAAAAAGGCCTTCATACAGACACCTATGTCTTGTATTTACTTTCAACTCGGTAGGCACCTACACGACCGGTCCCTAGACGTGAAAGGTTTTATGTCTCCGGGCCTCAGCCCTCTGGGCAACTAAAAGGTTTGGCAGGTGCCTTCCTTATTCTGCCATCTGTATAACATCTAACCGGCCTTTTTGTGATCTTGAATGTTTTGTGACGGTTATATTTTATTCGAAAAGAAATGAAAATATTCAAGAGCCACTGAAGTGAAAATGATATATTGACAGATTGAAAAAAGAGTATTTCAATTTCATTACTCCACCGGGCGAATTTCAAATAGAGGATACCTATAAGGTACTATTTCTTTTATAAAGAACTTAGGGACGCCTTTTGCTGGATATGCCAATAATAAAGTATTTATAGCACCTGTTTATCAATAAACGGCCATAACTCTAGGTAACGACCTGAAGATTATTTAAACTACGATTAGTAAGTTCTGCTCAAGATTTATTTTATGGGAGCGCCGGCGAACTTCGAAATCAATGATAGGTCGAACTTCAAACTTAGCAGAGCGTTACTTGACCGACTTTTGTTCAACTTTAGCAAAAGTTTCGAACAGCGTTTAGCTGTTAAAGTGATAATTAAAGTAATTACAAATTATTTTACCTACCGTTTTATTAAATCACCAGATTTCTGCTTTGATAGCAGAGATAGACACACAGTTTGAATATAGATAGATACTTTATTGTACACAAACATTTTATCACCACTGAGGTTACTTCTGAAAATAATCTAATCTAGTTTAAAACGAGTTTATTCGAGAAATCTGACGAAAAAATGCAGAACTTCTTTCCCAGCTGGTTTTAAAAACATGTTGCAAAAAAACACACCGAATTCTTTCTTTGTTTTCACCATTTCGTTGCACTTAAACAAACACCAAACCGCGCTTTATCTACATATTGTCATGACAAGCAATAGTTCGATTTAGAAATATTTGCCTTTCTTTCATAGTCAGTGCTGTTAGTCAAGCTGCACCGCATCAGTACCTACAGTAGCTTGATAACAATACGTACTGGCACGAAGGTACTACATATATATATGGAAACTGACAAACTGTGTATCGTTTTTGACGTGATAACATCTGATAAATCGATGAACACGGCTGCACGCACGAAAAAGGATGACTCATTGTAACGTAACGCTCATTGTAACGTTACGCTCATTGTAACGTTACGATCATTTCATCAATGTTTTGTTATGACGTTGTCACGTTAAACTATCGTCCGTAAACCGACTTTACAGACAACCAATTTTTTACACGAGAAATACAAACAGAACAGAAGGATAAAAAGTGAGATGGCTGTATTGTAGCAAGCAACGAGCTCTGCCAGCCACTACTGCATAGCTAGCTGTAATTAGTCTTTCAGTTGCGACTAGTTAGGTCACGACAGGTGTTAGTCGAGTGCTGTAAGCTGTTGCATCACCCTTGCTGCATCACTTCAAAACAAAAAGTTCGTACTGTAAGTTTCAGCAATGTTTATAAATAGCATTGCGGCTATTGAACTTGAAAATATTAGATACTCATTCGGTCTTTTACTATGTATCATAGCGTAAATAGGTAAATATGTACCAAATTACTGAAGGCTGCAACAAACAATTCGCACAAAATTCCACGGTTGAATTCTTGTATGTCGCAAGTCGAACTTGGACTTCAATGGCAGCATTTCTATGGCAAAATATATCGATCGTTGTTACGGAGATTCGTTGGCTGGTCCAGTGGCAAGGCCGGGCGTCTGACAGTAGTTTAAATTGCGTGTCGTTGCGGGCGCGCCGGACCAATCCTCGGATCGTTCGTACGCCGGCGCGCATGCGTGCTGCATCCACACCATTCATCTACGAACATGCGAAGCCACTATTACACTCAATTAACAGATGTGCTCGTTAACATTATATCATTGTGTATGTAGAACGGTGTCAGTGCAGTGATTTTTCATTCAACTTTTCACGAATGAAGTGTTGTGGTTGGACTTTTTGAGCGTGGTAAGTTTTTTGTTTACTTAATTTTTTTTTGGTGAAATAAAGTTTTAGTTTTGATGAATATTTTTGTAAATTGAAAATAACAATATAATTAAAAAATTGTCTGAAGCGAAGTAGGTAAATTATTTTACAAATTTAAATTTAAAAAATCCTCAAACAAAACAAAGCCATAATTATCAACGCACAACAAAATTAAGAACCAACAACTTTAAATGCTAATCCACTTTACGAAAATTAAATTAATTAGCTACACGAAATAAGGCGTAGGTATCTACTTAATTAAAAACATACATACATAATACTTTATTAACACGCCTACTACGTAACGTACATGCTGTTAAAAGGTAGATATAGTATTGCTTAACTTTCCTTTAAATATCTGCCAAGTATCGGAAGTCTTGCGACATTTGATACAAACTAGAGTTACGCCTAAAGCCTCTTGCAGTTTTCGCGCCACAAATATTGTACAAACGTTTACACCTTAAGAAATGTTGTTGTTGCTTAAAAATAACGAAAGCATGAATTAGATTTGCAATAACTGTGTTAAAATAGGTAGGGACATGATACCAACAAGTAATTATCGTTATTTCAATTGCTGCCTACCGCGCCTTTTTTTTGCCAATATGATGACAAAAGGTACCTAAATACCAACTTCCCATACCTTATTCTTATTCAACAACTTGCTTCTTCCTGCGGCTTCTCTCGCGTTAGCATAGATTTTCGCAAAAACAAGTAGCCTATAACAGTCTTCAGGTCAAACCAGTCTCCTCCTTTGTATCTATCTCTGTGCCAAAATGTATCAATATTTGTTCAGCGTTATAGGTGTGAAAGCATAACAAAGTAAAAAACAAATCACCTGAATTGACTGAACATCATCTCCATGATTACCCAGTAGATAACAACGACAGGGAATTTTCCGGGATGCTCCAAAACTTTTGACCAGTAAAAATTTTTCAAAAACTTAACTAGAGGAGGCCTCCCTGGGGATTCCATCCGTCCATCGAGTGACCCCATGAAAGACAATGGCACGTGATGGTCGTGAGCACGTGCCGTCGTGCACAGCGAGGCTCAAGGTACTCTCCGTTACAGTCGCTCCTGGGATGTGGTCCGAGGTCGGTTGATTCTAAGAAGGGCCTCTGAAAGGGGTTCATGTACTGATTGATGGTCACCACCGAGCTGGTTTTAGTAAGGTACGAATCCCACCCTACCCGGTCTTACCCCAAAGCCCCCCGAAAACAAAAAAAAAACAAAAAGCAACCTTTAAGGAATATCTCCTTGAAGGCGTTTTTTTGTTTTCAAACTGCGAATACGATATAAGTATAAACGCTTAGATATAGCTTCGTAGTTTGTCATAGTTCTCGCTTCCTTTGTGGAGGAGTGCCTTATCCAAAGGGCAACCAGTCACGTCTACGATAAAGGTTATGTTACGTTAAAAGGTAGAGACTGCGAATTTTCTTATTAAGTCTCAACGTATCGATGGCAATCTTACTAGACTCGGCCCAAAATACGATATATATATATAGATACATTGCAAACTCCGTAAGATTATAAAATGACTAGAGAGATTAAATACTCTCGATAAATTGAGAAAATTTCTATAATAATGTTAAGAATGAACATTCAATGTTTTATAAAATCTCCGTGTCGTGCCGAGAAATTGTGAACTATATAAACTGGCGACCAAGCAGTATATACCTACAAGCTTCGGGAGACAGATCTCATCGGTAATCATAAGTCCCGAGATGACCGGCTGGCTTTAAGTTTCATCTTCTAGTAAGGTCGCTCTTTGAAAATCATTGAACTTTGATATAATGACATAAACACGTAGACATAGGTACATACCGTCCTCTTAAAAACGAAACATCATGCATGATACCGCAATTATAGCGTAAACCGGTGACATAGTCATAATTGTTTGAATCCCATGAACACACGAACATTAAACGATTTACGTAGAAACAAACACATTATAAAAGTATTGAAGTAAATACGGTTCGTGTTAATGAGTTGCACAAAGTAACGACCAGCTAATTGATTTGTGACGTGCGTTTCCCGTACGAGTCCTACTGCTTGCGCAATAGTTAATACGAGCAATTGCGACCTACTGCACAGCTTGGTCTATCTATAATTTATAAGTTTTGGCACTGATTTAAAGAGGCAGTTGTAAATAGCAGTTTTGGTAAGTTAAAAATTATAAATGGCACGTTTAATAACTAGTTCAGCAGTTAAAACTTAGTAGAACCTAACCTAACCAAAAATCTTATTTTTGCTTTAATATTTTTTGGTAACTAATTTTTTGAGCTGTTGTTTAAATATTATATATATTTAAACACCCCATCATCCAACCGCTCATTCCATCATTTTTACCGATCATTCAGGAATTGATTTTTTATTACTGTCCATGTTTTACTGTCGCAATAATTAATCAACCGCCATTAAATTAAATAACTGCTCAATATGTTTTCCAACTGATCATAATAACATCTCGAATATTTATACAACAGCTCAAAAATTTGTTTATAACATAAAACCTATTCCCCGAAATGTTGGGGAGAGATGTATCTGACCGTATCTGCTTAATTTATGTACCCACGTTTTGCAGATATATTTAGGAAAGTCCCATGTAATAGGGGGCTAGCCTGTTGCCATCACTCGGGCTCAAATCTAGACAAATTCAAGATAGGAAAACCCAAAAACACTTTGTACCCCCGTGCAAACAACACCCATCACCCATTAATCCAACGCAGGAACTCATGCTCAGTGAGCAGTAGCGCTTGCAACAGACCAGATTATTAAAAAAATAATTGTCAAAAAACTGTCTGAAATCTCTAATCTCAAAATTAAAAAAAAACCCTTGAATGTAGCTAAATTACTCGTAGGTACTTCAAATAGCTATGTTTACACTTTAGGATCTCTACCAAAAAACTGAGCATCCATTTCATTTTGATGTGACCTTATTAAACTAGTTGTAGTGAATAATTATATAAACACGGACTTTTGTGTTGGGAGTTTTCCACGAATTTGCTTTTGGCACGATGCCATGAGAGCCCTAGCTGCTCATTAACGATGCCAGCCTAAATTTCATCCGAATAAAACGCAAACCCTAGATTAATCTGTGTGGACCTGCATGAATATCCTGCAGAGATAACAGCGGGCAAAAGCTGCTCGGAAGATAAAACGCAGTAGAAATAGAGGCCTACTAAAACTTTAAAAAATTCCATATCCGATTAACACAGGGGATTAAACTAATAAACATGTTTACAATGCATTTTAATATAAAGCTATTAAAAATGTAAACTACCTGAATATTAATGATTTGACCTCTGATGTAAGTGATGTAACAGATTCCTTCTGACCGCAGTTACGCACATTCCTTCCATTTTATTTTCGAGTTACGCGTTCTCTGTTCGAGGACAAGGTTAACCTGTGTTTACAACGTAACAATTAAGTGCAGCGTTGTGTTTTCTCCTTAACTAGACCTTTACAAAACAGTTGGGCATTTGACTTCCAGTTTCTAAACTACCGGCCACAGTTTTGCAACTAATAAACCTGTTTAACGAACATACATGTTTAATGTTCACTTGATTTTGTAATTCTATAAGTACAGCATCTGTGTGTACGTGCAGAATTTACGATGAGATAGGACAATTTGCCCCACCACGTTTTCGAAAATATTTTGATGCTGGAAGTCAAAGGGAAACATCAATAACTGCGAGCATCCTACTAAAAGTTAGGAATCTGTTTGTGGGGTGGCGCGGCTTACAACCCCATCCCGATGGGCCGATTTCCTTTTAACTCAAACTCGTCGCGTCAAACATTATTTGGCTGACTTCCCAGACAACATTGTTGGACAGTTGAAGAACTTTTGAAACACCCTTTTATCATTACTCTTATGTTAACGGTAAATAACGTCAAATTTAACTTTACCCTCCCTCTGCAGATATTCGATTAGAAATAGCTTCCAGTTTCTAGAAGTCTATTTTACGGTCAAAGTTTAAGAGAACGTTTCTATTTCGGTCACAGCGATCTGATGACGTAAAGCCAGTGTCTGGAGTCTAGACTTGTCTAGGGCTAGAAGTAGACTATCTGCATGACACACTGATCTACAATGCCGAATTTTTTATGAGTTTTCAGGAAGGTAAGCGGAACAATGGTAATTAAGTTTCTTTAAATAGAACATGCCCCGAATTGATTGTTGATAACCCATTGCAGTACCTACCAAAGAGCAAACATTTAATATCTTTGCCGAGCAAACAATATTAAATAACAACTTTCCTGACCTTGCAGCTTACATTATGAATGTCATACAAAAAATTCAAGCTTAATATAATTTACAATTAGCCGTTTTGAAAGTTGCGAACAAAAGACAAGCAACTTTAGACTTGACGTTATTTTTAGTTTTTAAAAGTTGTTCAGTGTCGTGGTGCATATTTGTGCAGCCAGCAACTTTTGAAGTTTTAAATTAAGATTTGTTGAGCGTACCAAACGCTGCTCCTGTCAAATATTTTTAGGGCCGGTTTCTGAATTGAGGATTCAGAGTTATAGACTGAGATTCCTTTTATTGTGATTATAATTATAAAGATTATTATTTTGTTAAAGATTTTATGATTAGCTATAAGTTGATTGCTGCACCCTAACAGGGTAATGTATTCACAAAGTTTAGTTAAGTCTGTAACTGTGTGTACATTGTGTGCAATAATCAATTAAATAAATAAAGATCTGGGAGCTGCCTTATTTTCCCACTAAAAAAAATATGTGGAATAGAGTAGTGTTAATATGTATTTTTAACATAAATACCTGCTAGCTTGGGCGACGGGCATTTTTGTTTTTGTTATGTGTGATCGGTATTTCAGTAGTCAAGGAGGTAGTTTCGTATCCTCCCAAATCCAGGCAGACTTTAGCTTTCGTAATTTGCACTTACTAAATAAACTATGCCTAAATTTCAGCCTTGTGAATAGGATCTTACTCGATGTGGCGACCAGCTCTTAGACTATTACAATGACTAATCAATCAGTCGTATTTTTTTTTTTTAATATTATTTAATTACAATTTTTTGTAAAACATAAATAAAAATCAGCACCAAGACTTAAAAAAGTGATTTATTGGCTTTAGCACCTTATACCTGAAAATCGGCAGTCGGTCCAAGCTAGCAGGTATGCGTATGTTAAAAGTACAGCAACAGCACATCAAGCTACAACAATCTGTCCAATTTCTGTAGTAGATTTTCAACTTTATCGCTAAAGCATTAGGTTCAAGGTTTATTGGAAAAAATTGACAGTTTCGGGTAGCTTGATGTGCTGGCGTCTGTACATACTAACACTACTCTAAGTGAGGTCTGGCATCTCTGCGATCTTAGTCCATTAAGAACGAGTCAAACCCTACTTTAATCAATTATTAATGCAAAAGTTTGACAAAATTTCAACCTAAAGTATATTTTCTTAAGTAGGTACTTTAAGTAGGTACTCGGCTTCGGGCTTCACACAAATCTAGAGATTAGAAATCATTTTCACTTAAAGTGTTCTAAGAGATGTTCTCGTAAGTGGTTGTAACAGTCGAAATATTACAGCGAAAAAGACTTCCAGACAAAAGGAATGTCGCATGTCTACTTCATTGCAAATATCTGTGAAAGCTCGTGTTAAATATGTAACGATACCGTCGCCTCTTTGTGAGCCAGTTGAGCAAGATTCTGGTACAAACACGCGGCTCGATATTATCGCTCGAATTCGTGAGCATCCATAACCACTACTCTTAAAGATCACAACTGTAGGCCGCAAATAAATTGTGATTTTGTAACACTTGTAACTAGGACCCAGTTTAACGGTAATTTTAGGAATGAGTAATTACTAGTTCCTAAAAGTACCGATAAACTTTGCCCGCGTTAATTTAGATTTTTCGCAAAAAAGTAGCTAACTTCTATCTCTGTAACAAAATTCATCAAAATTTGTTCCGCGATTTAAGAATGAAAGCGTAACAAACGAACAAATATACTTTCGAGTTTTTAGTAATAGTTAGGATTGCAGAAATATTAGAACTATAATTATAGTTCTAATATTTCTGCAATCACAATCATTAATCACACAATTATTAATTATAATTAATAATTGTACTTACTTTATTTACTACTTACTTTTTTTTTCTTTTCATTCACTTTTCACAGGAGAGGTGATACAAGGCAAAAATCTAAACTTCTATACTAACATTATAAATGCAAAAGTTTGGATGGATGTTTGTTACTCAATCACGTCAGAACGGCTGAACGGATCTTGATGTAATTTGGTTGATTATAGTCTGGAACAACACATAGGAGAAGTACTAGTTATCCCGGGAATGTGTTCCCTCGGGATCATTTTCAATGTTCCCGGGAGTGAGCCGCGAGCGGCAGCTAGTAAGAAAGATATATTTTTTTAAATAAATAACATCATCATAAAAAACATTGTTTTAAAGTTCATTGCTGCCACCGTGTGTCCTTCAAAATTATGCAAATAAAGAACATTTAAAGCACGCAAAGGCCATATCTTTCCAAAATCAAATTAGAATAAACTAGAGGTAAATTGATTGTTTATCTACGATTTTTTTGTTTGCAAGGCAGAAAGCTACACCATCTTATAATGTCACCGGCTACTGTTTGCCCGGTAGGATTACGTAAAGGCCACTTGGGGGGCCCATGGGACAATGCTAGCGAACGAATCAGTGACTACGAACTCCTTTCTATAGATAGCCTATAGGAAGGAGTTCGTAGTCACTGATTCGTTCTGTACTGGGTGTTTTAGAAATGCGTGGTCACATTTTAAGAGTGATATTCTTTATCCTAATATCTAAAATTATTTCGTTACCTCGTAGAAAGTTGAAATTTGGCATGTAAGTTCCTTGTTGTTGGTTCCTTGTAGGGGAGCACTAAGTGAGGATTTCCTGAAATTCCTACGGTACCGGGAAAAACGGGATATGCGCGGACTAAGTCGCGGGCAAAAGCTAGTCGGAAATACAGTAAAGAAACAATTGCAAAAATGAAAGAAAAATACTTTTATCATAAGTCCGTCCTCAAAAAAGGACAAAAATGTTTAAAATTACACTTTTCAAACAGTCTGTTACGGTTGGTGACATCAAATATGTTATTGAAATAAAATAAGTGCCACCAACTGCATCCTTTAATATGACCAAGCACTTCTGAAACACCCTGTATTAGTCAAAGTGCGGACAACATCGACCATTGCTCACGAGAACCATTACGAAGAGTTATGTTTAAATGGCCACTAAATAATAAGCCTTTATATGGCTTGGTAAAGGAATGTACAGGTAAAGGTATGTGCTATGCAATTAAGGTGTCATACCGGTTACGTTCTTGTAAAGTACGAATTATGGACAAAGCTTTAAATTTAAACCCAAGACATGTACATACCTGCGATCCCCAGGGTTGCCCCTGCAGGGTTGCGGAATTTGTTCGAAAGAGTCACCGCGGCCCTGGAACGCAAAGGGCTTTAGAAGGAACTCGGATGGGTTTTAGTCAGTAAGAGTCTGACGCGCTCTGGGTGGAGCGGAAGAAGTCATTTGATGATTTCCCATCCATAAAAAAAAAGGTATCTAAGTATGTCCACGACTTGAAAATTATTCCAGTGTTTCGTTAGGTCTCCCGTAGGATCCCCGCTCGCTAGCAAAACTACCGATAAATTCAATATGTAAGTAGACTACCTACCTACCCGGAAGGACGTGGATACGCATTTGCCCATCAATGGGATAACAGGGCTAGACAAGAAAGAAGTGAAGTAATTTTCTAAAGGGTATTTAAAATTAGAAGCAGATAACTAAATATCTAACGGCCGGTCTCATGACATATCTACTTTTAACCAACTATCAAATTGGCTACCAACAGTAGGTAGCTGAAACGCGTTAATAGGTTCTGTGGCGACCAGCCTACAGATAGTTTCATCACCGGACGACTGCGCCTGCGCCTATCAAGGACGACACGGCATTAAGGTCTTATGTGCCATTACGTGAGTGATTTTACAATAACGTCGTTTAAAATGATAATCTTATTCCATTTAACTATTTATGAAAACTGGACTTCCTTTTTGGACGTCGGTTTTTATCTGCAAAGGCCACTTGCTGAATTAGTGATGAAGATGTTTTTTTACTAACAAGATTCGATAGAATTCAAAGTACCTATCTATCTTTGTCTACCTTTAAAGAAATAATTCCGTTTTCCAGGAAGGCATCTTATTCAGGCTAATAAAAATATTGAATTATTAGGAACGTATAAAATTCCCGCAAAAAGGGCTTTTGACATTCATAAATCACTTAACACAAAGAGCCAAGGAATATGGATTGTCGGTGAACATTTATTTTTTCGCTATAAAACTGAAAGAAAATAAGCACAATATCGACATAATAGATCAGTTTTTTAAACATAATTCTATTTGAAGGTACATTTATTTACTCCATTTAACACTTCTATTTCAAACTCTCTCAATTGAAAAAAAAAATCGTTTCGAAGGCATACGCTTTACCTACTCTAATATTTATAGTGCTTGAATAAACGCATAGCTAAAGTAGTGTAAGTAGATAAATCAATTATCCTTTCAATGAAAAATAAATAATGCGTCAGAATAATCATGTTTCGCAATAGTTTACATGCATTCAAGTAGATATTAGTAGATGCCTTTTCTGACTACCTACCTAGTTAAATAAATACCTACCTATTTGCATAGGCACGGTGGCATGCAATGCACAGTGCACACTGCAGGGACGAACAAAGACCTGTACATACAAAACATAGCCACCGATCGACTTTTTAAAGGTATTATAATTTCTTGATATATTGTGAACATATCTTATCTTATACATGTTATGAAAACAATGTATCTTACCCAAATTCAATAGTTTCCAATGTATATTTCTGAGGAAAAATTGTTCATAATTTCATGCGATATTTTACAATCTTACAGTGTTTGCAATAATTTGAAGACAGATATAAGAACGAGACTACCGTGTATAGAGAAAAAAGGTCTCTAAGCTGACGTTTACAAATAAAAGGTAATATTCTAATTTGTTACCCTTGCGTGTTTATATAATAATAATAATAATATATGTCCATAAACTGACCGTTAGTTAGGTAAATACATCCATACAAAACATAATATTATAAAAGTGCATAGGTTAATTTGGCTAAAGGATCTATTAACTAATGAAATGAAAATGACTTAAGTACTATTGCTTTCCTTTTTCCTACAGCGATGGCAGGGGCGCTCTACTACTCTACCAATTAAAAAAGCTATTTTTACTCTAAATCAGGGATGGCCAAACGGTCGATCGCGGCTATTAGTCCAGTCGATTGCGGCAAGGCCAAAAATATAAATACGTAAAACGGACTGCGCAACGTAATCACGAAATGCTGCGCGTATCTCATCTTGAGTATTTTCAAATGCCGATCCACCTCGTTATTTTTCCTCTTTTCCACGCAGTAGCCCTACTTAAAACAAACCAAAAATTACCATCGTTCTCGCGTGACACATGCTCATACATTGGATTTTTAGGTTGACAATTTCCAACTACAAACCTGATTTTGGTAATCAAGCGGAAGATGCTCAGAGTTTCTGATGCAATGCTCACACTGATATAAATAAGTGTAACCACGAATATTTATATACATTTTTATGTTTTCTCCCGTAATAAAGAAATGATCTACATAATTGAATACTTTTCAAATGTAGAAGTATGTAATACCTAAGTAGATCACACAGGGTTTCGTCAGCAAAAAGTCCAATCAAGTTGGTCACCCCTGCTGTATATAATTTTATCGAATGATTTATTCGATAAAATTATATAGAGCAGGGGTATCTATAGAATTTTAGAACATGAATCGCTCTAGCGACACTTTACAAGTGTACAAAATAAGTACAAAGTCGAGCTTTTTTCATGAATTAGTGAGCACTTTACGGTCTTCATCATTTAGTTAAGTGCACTAGCTGTCTATTCTGTAATTTATTAGGAAAATCGATTAGTTTTCTAACTCCATTAACGATTTCTTAATACTACGGTGAAATTATAATGGGTGGGTTATTAAAAAATAAACATCTGTATATTTTATAAATAATTCCATATTCATACACATTTGTTAGTAGGTACAATTGCTACTTATAAAACTATGTAAGAATACAAATACATAATAACTTAACAACTATGTTAGTAGACAATCACAGTATTTACAGGAGCATGTAGCTGACCCAAGTACCAGATTAAAGGTCAATCCAGTTTGTTGGCAATAACACTCAGGTGGCTGTTGGTGCTGTCACGCACCCTATGCAACAAGGACGCTGCTCGTTTGCACCTGATCGCAGCGAAGCTCAGTCAGTCCGGGCATCCGCGAACATCCTCGAAGCACTACAGAGGTGTGGCAGCCCCAACAGCATCCTGAATGCATTATTGTACTGGACGCGGAGAGCATTAACGGCTTTTTGAGTGAAGCTAGTCCAAAGACTACACGCGTAAAATACTTGACAGTATGCTTTAAAAAGTGTTATTTTAACAGAGCCCGAGCAGCGTGAGAACCTTCGGATCAACATATTACATCTCACCGCCAACGTTCTCCGCTCCCGGTCCACGTCTAGATTACCGTTAAGCTAGGTTCATATTACTGTGTCGGGGTGTCCTGAGTTCAAAGTCGGGGTTAAATTACTGTGTTGTCCCCTGGCGTGGCGCCTTCCAAGGCAGTTGATTGGCTAGAAAATTTGTTGCGATATGAAGTAGACCTAAGCATATCGTTTGATTGGTGTATCCTGCACCACAACACACTTCAACCCAGTGATGTGAACCGATCTTAAAGCTGTAATCGTCAGAATTTTGAATTTCCATCTAATGACTTTACATGAAATAGAATAGAGCTAGAGCCCGCTTCAACATAAAGTTTTTCTATTTCCACGCACTGATGCTGCTTAACCTACAGCCTGCAGAGCCCTATTGGCAAGTATTCGTACCTAAATAGCTGTGATTACAATGTGATTGATCCTTATTCTGACCACGTAGGCCGTAGGTGATCGCAGTTACTACGTGACTCGCTGAGCTAGTATCACACCTGGCGTTCCTTGACTTCACTGTGTTAGGTACCTACTGGGTTATTTTAATGACACAATACACTATAATATATTACCTATATATAGGTATGCGAATACACCTTGTTTATGAATACTTATGCGTATGCGGAACAGAATTCTGAAACAATAAGGTTCTTTTCCTATTGAGTCATTTACCAAAAGTAAGCTCAGATATAATAGGTAAGTACCAAAGTCGTATGTGAGCTGGTTTACGTTATTAATTCTTGTGAAACGGTGAGGACCAGTCCCTTTATCTTACTACTCTGACTCCTATAAGTAAGATCTATTGCTTCATTGGCAACAGAATGCATAACAAGATCAACGAACTTACAATTTATTTAGAAAACGTCGTGAGCTCGTGAACGAACAAGACAATATTCAGCTATTTGGGAGTAGGGTATTGCTCATATCATTTAACATAACAAACAGTTTACCTACATAAATAAACATTCCGTTGCGAAACCAATTTGCACAAATGGTTTGTTTTCAAAGCAGTTCAGTCGTATTCGTTAGAATCAGGCTACGACAACAGTAACACTGGGTACTAGTGAACCAAACTATCAGCTTGGTAACTTGCGTGCAGTTCTAAATAATATCTAATAGCTATCTAATAATATCTAACTCATGTTGCCAAAAGAAATTGGTTCACAAAATAAATATTAGATATCTAAATCAATAGTTGACCGTGAAACAAAATAACAACTAACTAGGCATGATTATATTGCTACGCGTCACACATATTTAACCGAATTACAAATGATTGGTGAATAAACATTTCACACACAATTTTGGTCTAAAATTCAAAGAGTTGTATGCCTTCGGATGTCGCCCATTATGCTGGCCTGCTGCTAGCGTGACTGACAATGACTTAATCCTTCGAGTATTAGGTGATGGCCATCCTCCTCATTTGCAATTTGGGTTATGGCACACGTCATAAATATGACTGAATTATGGTCACAGCTATTATATACCTACAACAAGTTCGTTATCAGAAATCCCCGGGCAAACTACCAATGTTTACCTTTTCAAATGTAGAAGTACTTTTTTGGATAAGTTCCATTGACCTTAACATAAATACTGATATATTATAATATGATCGGATAAATAGCTATGGACCTTGTTTATTTTTTTATGTCTATGAAAAAGAGTACGTTCTTAATAATTAGGTAGACACGTAGGTACAGGTAAAATACTGACATAAAGCTTACCAAGTAACCAATATTTTACACTTAAAAAGAAAAGTAGAATATTTCTTTTAGCGCTTGTTCATATGGAAAAAGATCGCAAAAAGTAATTGGATTTCGGAAGAATGTTCTGGCAACGGCGCTGAAGAAAAAACTAATTTCGGAAGGCAGGCGTAATTTTCACAATATAAAACAGATTTCAGTAGCATTTACAAAATTTACAAGAAATTTTACGCCCATTTGAGATTTAAGAGAAGCAGGGTGTAGGAATTAGGTCCTTGCTCATATTCCTACCTCAATTATAAAAGTTTTGGAACATCCAAAATTAACCTCTTGTTTCTTATGAAGTTGCGATCGATTACCCAAACTGATCTAACGTGACCGAATTTAAATGATTGCTGAACTGTGCTGGTGTTCGAGCCCCCTAGCTATAAATGGTCATTTGTATTCTTAAAAAAACTCTAGCCTTGCTGATCGATCATCGTTAACCTTCAAATATCTGGGTGTAGATATACGTGGGTCGTTAAGAACCACCTGACTGTCAAGAGAATTTAGATTGTTAAATTAAACATTGACAGCATGAGATCATCCATAAGTATTCCTCAGATACCTATTGCGTGGTTTGGGTCAATACCAAGTGGACTAAATTAACGTCGCTACTGAATGAGTGCCATGCAAAGGTATTGCTTCTCAGTCCTCTAACTAAATATAAGTGTAAATAATTAGTTATTTGTTTCAGGAATGAGGATTATAAAAACACATCATGCGATGGTTTTTCTACTTACTCTGCGTCGCAGCAGTCCAAGCATTCGACAGTCGTCGATTTATGGACTACTGGACTGACTTATTTCGACCTCTACCCCGAAACCCAAGAGAAGGTTTCATTCCTGACTATACACCAACCGACCAGGAGGAATTTGATTTCATAGTCATAGGAGCCGGATCAGCGGGTTCTGTAATTGCAAACCGCTTAACTGAGGTTCCACAATGGAAAGTGTTACTCATAGAATCAGGAGGAAACGAAAACTTCTTTTCCGATATTCCCATATTCGCTCCATTCCTGTCCCTCACACCCATGAACTGGGGTTACACTTCGATGCCAGAGCCGCGGGCGTGCAGGGATCTAAGAGGGAAAGTGTGCTTCCTGCCCCGCGGCCGAGTGCTTGGTGGTAGTAGTGTGCTCAACTTTTTAATCTATCAACGAGGACATCCGGAAGATTTCAACGACTGGGCTCGAATGGGTAATGAGGGCTGGAGCTACGATGAAGTTTTACGGTATTTCAAGAAATCAGAAAACATTGGTATCAATGATTTAAAGAACTCGTCATATCACGGCGTTGGTGGATATTTAAATATTGAATATTCACCATACCACTCACCCCTAGAAAAACCATTTAGGCAAGCTGGCGAGGAACTTGGATTTAAATGGAGAGACCCAAATGGAGAAAAAGTGCTCGGATTTTCTAAACCACAGGCAACAATGAGGAATGGAAGAAGATGTAGTTCCTCGAAAGCGTTTTTGGAACCAATTCGCTTTAGGCCTAATTTAAAGGTTACAAAACTCTCTACCGTTTCAAAAATTTTAATAGACCCTCACCTCAAAACAGCTACCGGCGTAGAATTTAGGAAGTGGAATACAAGGTAACTTTACATATGTCGGAATAGCCAACTTTATATCATACTTTGTTCAAAATCAATAACTCGTAGCCAGACAAAAATGGTACATAGGTATTCAGAGAGTAAAAGAAGTATGTAATAATCATATATATCTACCAATTAACTTATTTTTTCAGTATGCAAGTCCGCGCTCGTCGTGAAATCATATCATCTGCAGGAACCATAGGCTCTGCTCAACTGCTAATGGTATCAGGAGTGGGACCAAAGGAGCATCTGTACGAGTTTGGGATCCCCACGGTAGCTGACCTTCCCGTAGGATACAATCTGCAGGACCACGTCACGTTCTCTGGCAACGCCTTTATAGTTAACCAAACTGGAATGACCATGAATGACGTAAGTATTGAAAGTAAAATCCGAAAAGTATGAAATAGAAAAACAAAAGCCGATGAGTGCGAACCCAGTCCCCTTTCCAAAAGTATTCTTGTACTTGACCTACGAAGTGCTCTCGACTGGCCGCATTCGAATGTGCAGAGTAGGTTTTAGTACCTACTACCGGCAAGGGGGAAAACCGCTTCTTTTCCGGCATTACCTACTTTATTTCATGCACGCAACCTACTCATGGGTACAATAGCTGAAATTGGTTTGTTAGTAGCGTAAAACTCCCAGTAGTCAGCCTTTTAGTGAGAACAATAATTTCATTCAACTGTATTTTAAATATTAAACACTATACATAAAAACACTCATTATTTTCTGTAAGGTTGCTTATTACATTTTCTAAGGAGATTAACAAAACATTATACCTATTTAAATTTTATTATGGCCCTTTTCACCAGCAGTCAGCCACATTTCTCCACAAGTCAGGCATGTCTTACCCTGTAGTCAGCCTCCTACTTATTATTGCATGTTCAGCATACAAAATCCATTGTAAATATATTTTCACATCCCACCACTTCCCGTGGGTGTCGTAAGAGGCGACCAAGGGACTCACTAGAGAATTGTGCATTGCAACAGCTGCACTGCGATCACCAACCCACCTGCCAAGCGTGGCTATTATGGGAAACCCCCCCTTTAGGGAAGGCCAATGTCCAGCAGTGGACGTCATTCGGCTGATGATGATAAGACATCTACAGCGTATTTAGTACATTTCCAATGATACCATGCAGGGCCATTGTTACATCCAATACCTATACTTTAAGTCGTTATTTCTGGATCGCTAGTCAATTCCTCTTCACATTTTACGCAACTTATTCTGTGAAATAAAAGAAGAACTTCTTTTTTTGCCTTTCTTCTTCTTTCATTAAGTTTTAATCCCTTATTTTTTGAATCAATTTATAGTATTTTCTCTATTTTTCACTTCTTATTCTTTCTATAAAAACTATACCAAGCTATAGAACATCAGTCGCGTTTTTTTTCTTTTAAATGTTTCAGTAGTTCAGACAAACACTTCCAAATACCTTCTTCAGTGACAGCAGCTTGACCCTTAGAGGGGTGCCACACACTGTGTTGATCTGCGTAGCGTCGACTATTTTACATAAAAATCAGACTGACATGCCACCTATTTTTGCCAGAAATAATATTATAGAGGGTATTAAGGAGATCAAAATTTTAAAGGGGAACATCCTTGCATTTTGCGAAGGCTATGCACCAGTCTTTCAAGACAGTCTCTTCTTCTTTGGTCAGCACTGAGTCTGATCCCATTTTATGGAATTTTCTGGGATCCTTAAATTAATCAATCTTGTGGAGACCCTTGTGGAATGCTAGAAACTCAACTGGCTTCTCTGATCTTTATCCTACTTAAAAAACCAGTAATCAGTCACTTGTGGTTGACTACTGGATCTACCTTAAATAAAATTCGTAACCCAATAGTCGGCCATCTAAATAAAAAAGACCAAATTAAATGCCTATACCTAATGCTTAATTTTATCATAAAATAAACATTTTAGTATCAGGCTAATTTACACCACAAATTACAACAAATTCACAGAAATACTTACCGAAAACTCGAACCCACTTTCTTAAGAAAAAATAGCAACAGCGAGTCAGCGACGTTTCAGGGCATGTCGTTGGTGGCAGTGCAAATGAGCTTTTCAATCTGACATCTTATTGATATGTAGGCGTGCGAATTAGCAAATAAAGGGGCATGGATTTGATTAAACGTTATTTTCAAATTCAAATTCAAATTCATTTATTTCAATCAATTTTAGATCATAACATTCACATTAAATTTCAATTAAAATAAATATACATAAAAACAATCGAATGAATTACTTAATAAAATTTAAAATACAATGTTGGAAACAAGTCATAAAATTAAATTAAAATCACATTTTAAAGGTGTAAACTAATTTCAACACTATTCATACGGAAATAATGTCTGTAAAGGCTGTGTACCTACCTGGTGCGGGGCTGACTACCGGGTGTTTTACCCTACCTACTGTTTATGAATTAACACATTCGTGATGTACGGTCTACATACCAGAATGATGAATTCTCGTTGATTATATTTTTCTCACCAAAACGATTGCAGAACGGGTAGTTTCGCACCTTGTTTAACTTTCGAATTATAGACGGAATCAAATACGGTAGGTACTATTGATACGTCAATTAATTAAGTGCCTTCCCACTTAATTAATTAGCTAAATTTTACAGATCAGCATTACGTCAGCAACATTTTTACCTAAATATCAAATCCGGCAAAGTTGAAATAAATTAAGTAGATACCTATAGTAGGCGCCAGATAATCGTGGAATAACGGTCATTGACCCACCTACAATTATTGACATTTTTAATTTGAAAAACGGAATTAATGACACAAAGCTGTCCCGAATCATCATCTCTCGTGATCCTTAACATTGTCTAATAATGAAAAACGATTCATATTTAATTGTTCAGGTACCTATGAACAGTTATTAGGGAAAGGTCAATATACTTTATTCCACATTTATCTGGCGCCTACTATAGCTTAATTTGTTTGGATCACGTTTTTAAGCTGATATTAAAAACCTTTTCAAAGTTCAAGTTCAAATTGCAAGATTATTCGGCCAACTTTAAGAAGCGCTGCGTCGATAAAATCTACGTCACTGTGGCGTTACTAATAATGGGTGCAAAGTGTGGAGCACCCACAGCTTTGGCAGTTTGGCAGTGTCAGCAAAACAAACAGCAAATAATTGATATCCTGTGACCTGGCCTAGGGCCTTATATGAGACCATTTATTTTCAACTAAAATATTGATTAATCTGCTATTCGATTCTTTCTGATTAATATCTACCCTAGAGTTATGGGTTTCAAAAGGAACACGTTGTATCTATGTAGGTGGCATTCCTAGATAAGTTCAGGTACCAGAAATATTCCACACGACAAAATACACCTGTTCAAGACTCTAGCCAAAATCGCGGCGCCTAAGGAGATGTTTCTAACACACAGATCTAAGTTAACCGAGTGTAAAAAACAGCAAAACGATGTTTTTAAACCTATTTGATGAAACTTTATAAGTTAGGTATGCTCTGCTGAGCCAAAAGATATTTTGTTAAATACAAAATCTGTTTCATCCATCTTGTTTTTGGTTCAGAAACTACTGTTGTTACCTAATGAACAAAATAACAGTTATCAGTACCTAGATACCTAGATACCTAAATGACTTCTACGTGCCACTCATAACTAAATACTAAACAAGTGGAAGTTAAACACTGACCCGATTTATGCGCTGTTGACCATTGTTTTCCAACTTTCGCATCAGTTTTTCAACATAATAGGAATATGCAAAGCTAGTGTTGTTGCTAAACTCCGGCACCGCCAGCTTTTGTTACAGTACAACACAACGTAAGTTACCTATTTAGTTATTTTCGACTAATGAGTAGGTACTTAGAGATGGGATAATCGGATGCAGGTATTTATGGTCAATAATATATTATGAGGGCGGCTTCTTAGAATATTTTAATTATAAATCAAATCACGGGATCCCGGGATTGCATAACTATAGTAGGCGCCAGATAAATGTGGAATAAAGTACATTGACCTTTTCCTAATAACTGTTCATAGGTACCTGAACAATTAAATATGAATCGTTTTTCATTATTAGACAATGTTAAGGATCACGAGAGATGATGATTCGGGACAGCTTTGTGTCATTAATTCCGTTTTTCAAATTAAAAATGTCAATAATTGTAGGTGGGTCAATGACCGTTATTCCACGATTATCTGGCGCCTACTATAAATCATTTTCTATATACTTGTCGTGTCTGTAATTTGAATATTTTTGCGTAAAAATAACAGAGAAACATTAGGAGAAAGACATAGAGAACCTTTGGACTAATAATTATAATGTTTATCTGTACTGTTTCTCTGTGTGTAGATAAATTGTAAAATAAATAAATAGAACACAAAATGCAATTTTTGACATTTTTAAACCATAATAACCACTAATTGGATTAGAAATCTAGGTTCTTAAAAATATTAAGTGTTATCCCGAGTGACATTTAGCGTTTATTTCATCAAAAAAGAGCCACAAAATCAAAAGATATTGTATTTTTAACTTTAGTAAGAAACTTCATGGAGCGCATCAGGAATCGAACCCAGGACACCACGCTCGGCAGTCGCGCTTGCGACCGCGAGACCAAAGGAGCAGTTCAAAAATGTTGTTAGTTTTTCTGAACGGTGTTAAGATTCTCTGTCGGAGTATGACTCTCACACGACTTTAACAGCTTTGGGCGCGCGTTGCTATTTTATTTTGGCAGGCACTAGCCACCATCTTTTTGCCTATATTTGGCCACTCAAGGACGGATCCGTATTCCCAGTTCGATCCAGCCCGTCCCTAGCTGTCCTCCCCTCAGCGACGTCCTAAGCGAGGCCTGTACCCCACAGGGGGTGCCCTTAGCGTGTAGTCGATTAGTTTGTAAGTTTTTTATAAGCCTTGGCTGGAGGCTTTAATATTATATTAAGGCCACCACAGGCAAGCCCGGTTAAGCAGTCGACAACCTTATTTATTTTTATTTTATTTATTTTTATTTATTTTTTCTCGAAAAAGGTGTTACAAGTCTCTGATAGGGTATTGAGTCTAAAATAGTATTAAGTCTCCGATTTGTTCAGGTTCGGTTCGTTTATTTACTGACTGACAGACAACGCACAGCCGAAATTACTGATAGCAGAAAACTGAAATTTGGCATGTAGCTTCCCAACCATAGAAATATAAAAAATATTATATCTATGTTCCCAACCATCCGAAGTGAAGCACTAAGAGAGAATTTCCTGAAATTCCTATGGGAACGGGAAAATATGGGATATGCGCGTACGAAGTTGCGGGCAAAAGCTAGTCGTAAAATTATAATGTTACACCCATGTTACAATTTAAGGCATAAGAATTAAGTAGGCAGAATCTACGTATTAATTCTAAGAGTAGGTAACACTGAAGAAGTCTAAATGGAAGCAACATTTTAACAAACAGGACAGCTACTTTTATAGATAACTAAGGTAGCTAATTTAAACATCAAGATTAAAGTAAAGTGACTAACAAAAAGTCTTAAAAATATGACCTTGGATAATGTAAACATAGACGCTTATATTTGGCATTGGCTTTTCTTTTTTATTATATATCTATCAAAATCTATACCAATATAATAAAGCTGAAGACTTTTTTTGTTTGTTTGTTTGAACGCGCAAATCTCTGGAACTACCAGTCGGTTCTGGAAAATTATTTTTGTAGATATAAGTATGATAGCCACATTCATGAAGAAGGCTCACAGGGCTATAGGTTATACGGGAACGGGAAATTCCTACGGAACCGGGAAAAAACGAGATAGCCAATCTCTTAACTTTAGGCAAATATGCATCCGAATATCCAATGTCCCTGCAACTCTACGGGCTATCGTTCGCTTAGGTACTTAGGAAATGTAATGTTATCCTTCGCGTCACAAATTAGTAGCAACTTCTAATAATTTCTTCAAAGTTACCAAATCACCACCAAATAGTAACATTCAAAATTATACGCATAACATATGCACGTACCTCATGCAATTAGTCCTGCAGTGTCTGTATGTACAAATTGTAAGCAAAATCTTTCACAGAACAGTGATTTGTCGGATTAAATCATTTGAAACATTTTTTCTATATTTTGTGCAGCTATCTGCGGCATCCCCGTTCGTGGCGGCCGCTTACATGTCAGGACGAGGTCCGCTGACCCTGCCTGGTGGGGCCGCGGGACTTGCCTTCGTGCACACAAAGTTCTCTCATGACCTCGACAAGACAAGACCAGACATCGAGCTCGTCATGGGAGCCGGCTCCTTGGCCGGTGATGCTGTTGGAATATTACGGTCTTTACTTGGTAAGTTTGCCAAATATTGGGATAAGGGGCAGGAGGGTGCTGATGACCGTTGGGTTTGCTAACCAAGTTGCTTATAAACACTGCACCTGCATCATAATTTTCAAAGCAGAAAAGCTTCCTTCTAAACAGCTTTGTTTATTCCATTAAAACTTTAATGGAAAGAGATTATGAAAGTTGACGACTATCAGTGATCTGGAAAATAACCTTTTCCGAGAACAGGACAACAGCTTCAACTTTTAATGAATAACTTGAGTTTGTTATTATTGCAGGAATAACGGATGATTGGTACTGGAAGACATACAGTTCTCTTCCTTATACTGTGAGACAACGCACGTTTTCTATAAACCCGGTGCTAATTCGGCCGAACAGCGTTGGCCGACTGATGCTCCGAAGCCCAAACTTTGCCGACCATCCCAAAATCTATTTAAACTATTTCGCTGATCTGAACGATTTGCGAACTATGATCGAAGGAGTTCGTATGGTGAGTATAGAGATAGTTAGGAAGCTCATCAACTCACACATACATTCCTAAGCTCACGCCTTTTTTCCGTAAGGGTAGGCAGAAGCTACAGAACGGTGACTATTACGATTCTTCATACTCTCATCAACCAGTTCTGATATTTCTCTTTTTTAAATTTCCAGGTAGAGAAAGTAATTAATACCAAAGCGTTTCAGCGCTACGACGCTAAATTACACACAACGCCATTTCCCGGCTGCGAATCTTTGTTGTTCGACTCGGATGAATACTGGGAGTGCGCTATTATGCAGACGTCCATCACATTAGACCATCAAGTAAGCTACTTACATACTGTGTAGAAAAAAAATGCAATTTCTAATTGAAAACATGGTTTCTTAGAGACCATATACTGACCCATCTTAATGGACAGCCTGCCAGACTAATTTAACTTTTGTGGTTGCAGGTGGGCACATGCAAAATGGCTCCAGCGGGCGACCCTACGGGCGTGGTGTCCCCTCGACTGCAGGTTCACGGCATCCGAGGCCTGCGCATCGCCGACGCCTCCATCATGCCCCGCATACCCGCTGCGCACACGCATGCTGCTGCCCTCATGATCGCAGAAAAGGCCGCAGATCTTATCAAAGAAGATTGGGGAATACCTATTTAATCTTCAAGTCATATTATAGTTATTTATTTGACCAAGCCACGTAGCAAGAAATGCTCATATAGAATTAAGTAGGCATACAAAATTAGTGTTGTGAATATGGTCAGTCTAGTCAAGTCAATGTACCAAATAAAACACACGTCTAGTTATTAATTAAGAATGGAAAATGAGTTTTAATTAAGTTTTATTTAAGGACCTAGGAAGAAATCGTTTGCAGAAGAGAAGACATGCTTAACAAAATCGTTGTCAAAGATATCTACGAGTTTCGTTAACTTTTTTTAAAGCTAACCAATTGCTTTGTTACTGAATGTACCTTGATTCTTAGATAGGTATCATGATTTTTGAATCCTCTTCGGTGTCTTCATACTCTGAGATGAGATGTTATCCAATAAGAGTAGCTGAATAAAGTAGTACGCAACTAACTACCTACCGATATTTTTAGTTCGAAAAACTAGGTGATAAGAGTCTAAAGGTCCGTGAATCTCCATTGAAAAGGGAAAGTCCTTCCACCTCCAAGGCGTGCATTTTTTTCAGTGCGTATGTGGTTGTTTATATGCCGCTACAAATCTTCCACTTTGTTTTGTACCGAATCGTCCGACTGTACGATTCTAGACTATCTAGTAACCTGCTTAAATGAACGACATACCAAAAGGCGTAAGCTGAGCATGTTTGCATGTAAACGACAGTTACCAAGTCGTTATTTATCATGTTTTCATGTGCAATAGTAGTAAATAAATAGATATGTACATACATAGTTAATTAGTTACAGAATTTATAATTATGTATATAATTGGCTAGTTGCAGTAACAAACCAAAGGTGAATCATCATCTTCGTGTCCTTGTCCCAGGTTCCTTGCGGTCGGCGAAACCCGTTGAGAGCGTTAACTCCTCATTTCTTCATAAAAACTCGCAAGGCTATATTCTTGAAAATAAGTGTATCGATTTTAATTAAACTTGATCCACATACGATACGCAAGATGCCTGGTCTAAAAAGTTCGTTTAGACTTAAAAAGAGTTTAAAAGAAAAGGAGACTGATTTTTCACTTTTTATAGAAATCAAACTCTTTTACCAACTTTTTAGCTACCTAGGTCTACCCTGTGAGTATCGAGTTTCATTAATTTCGGTTCATTCATTTCTACGAATAAGGACTTACTACGGATTCTGTAGGAGAAGGGAGGAGTACCTAATCAACTAATCACTGAATGATTAAAACATTTCTGAGTTTACTTTTCTGGTTTGGATAGTTACATTATTATAATAGGTGTGGTTTACCTGCTAGCTACGTCCTATGTGTTTGTTACATACGAACTACTATTACAATGGTGTATGTAATGTAATGTAACACCGAATGTTATAATCTAAATTCGGCGAAATCGAAACCTAGCTAAAAACAGATGGCAATAATGTTTAATCAGTGGTTTATTGAATTATACAAGAAAATAATATAGTTCTAAGACACTTTATTCCTAATATAATATTATACAAACAACACTACAATAATATACCTATCAAATAAAAGCAAACTATTTAATCAGGAGACGGTCCTGTTTTTGTCTTCCTGTTGAGCTTTCTGTACAAGAAAGATATTCTCTTCTCCATATCCTTCCATTTTGTTGGTCGGGTTTGACGTGAACCTGTATTAGCCCACATTTTTCTTTTTCTCAGCAATATCTGTAACATTAAAGATATAATAAGATTATTTAGCAACATTTTATGTGAATAATGTGAGTGCAATAAAATATTGTGGCTGCCTATAAATTGTTTCATTTAACACTTTCGCCAGCACGGCTCTCCGCGCTAGGCGTGTTTAATTTTCAAGTGCCGCTGTTTTTATTATTCCTCAGGTAAAAGTTATGTTACTGTTGAAAAATTGGCCCTTATCATAAAATGAATTTTCTCTGTATCCTAAGTTTCCAAATGATTGAGTTAATGATTTATTTTATTTATTTTTATTTTTAGCCAATTGTGTCCCACTGCAGGGCAAAGACCTCCCTTTTTTCCTTCCATTCCTCCCGGCTTTGGGCAAGTCTGGACCAATCTGGCCGATAGGCGTCAAGCTCGTCCCGCCATCTTCGCCTGGGTCTCCCGCGATGTCGTCGGGCATTTTCTAGTTATTCGATTTAATGCCAGGGATGTCACTTAGGTCGCTAATTCAACGGCATCGTTCAATAAAAAGGCTAGGCCGCTAATTAAACCGATGTTCAAGCCAATTGACTGCGACATAAATACTTTCATATGCATTTAGTAAAAGCTATTATTTTGATTATACAAAGAGACACTTCAACGTTATTTATATACATAGATGTATAAATATTAACCTGGTTGCCGGAGAGCCAGCACTCGTAGTCAATCATAAAACACTTTTTTTTTTATATTACCATTGCCATTGTTGTCGTAGGATTTACTCCTGTATCATGAGTGCGGTTAGAAACATATAAACTCACATACACAAACGGTAGACCCGAACAACTATTTGTAGGCCATACAAATATTTGTCAACGCTCAACTACTATGCCGCCACCACTATAAAGTCTTTTCGGAACAATTGGTATAGACTCCTAGTTCAGTAAACTATACAACATTATTTATTTCATTGTTTTTATCTAGTCTATTATTTGTCTAGTTTAAAACAAAAAGGTTTTGGAATCCGTAGTGGTATTAAAACAAAAGTTAAAAAACAATAACACCCCAACAAGATTGTATTATCTTCAAGAATGCATAAAACAATATAGTTGGTTTGGGATCCTATGTGAATACCTAGTATCTAATTAATAGTAGAGATATCTAGTCCCTACACAATTGACTTTCAGACCTTACGTAATCATTTGACAACAGCTATGTTTACTTGTACTGGTTTCGACTGTGCGGCGGTCACAGCTTGTGTGTCGACAGCCGCACTGGTGTCTTACGTTAGTGATGCTCCGCGGCAGGGAAAGTGTTAATATTTAAAATACATTTGTGTTCCCTGAACCTTATTTTTCAGGTCTTATATTCTTTATACTTACTTGATATTCATTGCCATTTACTCCTCTTATCCATGATGGCACAGTATACAGAGTTTTCACTGGATGCAACTCTCCAGATCCAAGTATATCAATATAATCATTTTGACCAAATAAAGCTTTACGCTCCGTCCAAGCATTTGCTGGCCTGAAACAAAACATTATAATAATAGTCTGAAAAAGGTAATTAATTGAATGCATTGAATGGTAAAATGTAATTTTTGATAATGCATGAATGAATGCTGCTGATTTATTTTAGATGACTTTACAATAATATAAATAGAAATATAGTTGTTATTACTGACCAAGCTCTTACACTAACAAATGACAAAATAGAGATCATGGTGTAAAATGTAGGAATTTTAATATAGTATCTTATTAATTCCACTACAATGTGTAAAATATTTTAATCTAATGTTACCTGTACTCAGGAATGGGTAAAGGCTTTCCCAATGTCCGAGGAAGTAAACCACCACTCCAGAGCTTTTCTTCATATCCGTATCTTTTAATTAAGCGCGTCTTATCAGCATGATACCGGGTTCTAAAACAAATGAAAATGTGAGACTACATAAACATAGTAATTGATACGGTGCCGAAATACTTCCAGTTAGTCCTAACCTCACGATGTTTACAGTGGGTTTCCAAAAGGTATTCAAAACAGCAGATCCCAACCACGCCATTTTATGAAAACTGAATCATAAGTTGTTTTCTAATTAATCTAGATATTAGATATGGGTCTACACCAAATTCTAATTTAATTTAATTGAAAACTACTAAATCCCTGAATTCAGCCTGAAAGCTGTGCGGTGAATTGTGATGAATGAACACGAGCTGACTTAGATCAAAGTGACAGATGACATGACACTTGACAGACACTACTACAGCCGAATGTGACAGTTGATGCAAAATTTAGCAGATAAAAAAAAAATTAAAAAAAAACAGAGAGCCTTTTGTTTTGCCTTCCAAACTCCAGCCAAGTGAAACACTCAATATACTTTACCTGAGTCGCACCTAGAAACCCACGCTTTCAAACCGAGCATTTTCGCGGTAGCATTCTATGGCAGATAATTATTTTTTTGACTACACGGCCGTGTCTTGACACAGTTGACACTCTTCTTCTTCAAAAGCTCGACACATTTCGAATGAAGTTTTAATTTTCGATTTTCGATTTTGATGAAACTAATATAAATGCGTTAGCATTACTGCTACCGTTGCGTTTATATTATTTTCATCGAAAACGAAATTGTTCAATTTAATTAAAACGTTTCGAGTCGGAAAGTCGTATCAAGTTAATTCGGCCGAGTGGTATCTCAAAAGCCCTATGTTTCTAAAATGTTATACAAATGTTAAAAAAAAAAGAAGAAACTAATCAAACAAAATGGCCGATGTCCTATAAAAATAGTTAATGAGAATATTGAGAATTTTATGGAAAGGCTTGTTATAGTATGTATTACATTTCGCCAGTTATTGCTTATTAATTTCTTTTAATACAACTGTGTGTAATATGTCTTCGTTGTGTTTGAATAAACCGTTCACTAATAATTTACGCAAACAACAAGGGAAGCAGTGTTCCTTGTTTATTTATTCTCTGAAATATAAACAGATTATCACTGTCCTATTTTCAATTCGATTAAAAAAGTTTTTAAAAGAATTTGGCTTTGTTCACAAACTTTATTGTTTAAGCAGTGCAAGCAATATTATAGAACATTGTACTTGTGTTTACTTGGGCGCGTAATTGCGTTGTTTGTTTACGTTTCATGATGTTGCAGTTTACACAAAATGGAATTGTAATGTAAATACAAATTTCGTTTCCAGATATTGTTCTAAAATAATGTCTAAAAGAGATCAAGGCGACCGAAATGAAAGAAAGTTGGATTCAAACGACTACGAAAACTTGATATCTCAACACAATTTATTTGAATCGTCTCGATCAAAGATTCAAGAGTTGCCCAGTTTCCCCGGATTTTCTAATGCTGAAACACAAACAAAAACTAGCGACATAAAAGAACAAGCGGTGCACTCTGGTTTGGGCGCCTGGCATTACAACCCGTGGTGGATGCTGGCCAGCACGTCGCGGAACCTGCCGTCGCAGGATGACTACTCGGAACACAGTGATCAAACTAAAGTGAAACAAGAACCCCGTGGTGCTGGCACTCCAGATGGGGACCCATTACATACTGACTTGGAACAGTTTCAGGCAGAGACAGTAACTCCTCCAGTTGGGTTGGATTCGTTTTGTGATGACTGCTCTGACCCATTTTGTGACTCAAGTGGAGCAATCTGTCGCAAACTTTTTCATTGCCCTCATTGCAGAAAGAGTTATCCCACCATTTTGGAGTTTAACACACACTTGACAGGGGTACATCCAGCACAAAAGCCCTTCAGATGTCAGATATGTTTGGAACCATTTCACAAGAAATCACATTTACGAAGACATTTAGATGCCAATCATACACGGAAAGATGTCAACAAGTGTTCAGTGTGCTCTAAATATATAAAAGATAAGAGCAACTTACGCAAACACATGCAAGTACACACTGGTCGTGTACCTCAGAAGCAGTTCAAGTGTGATCTGTGCAATAACAAACGTTACATGTCATTAGACAGACTTAACAATCATAAGGTGGTGTGCACAGGTGAAAAAGTATTGAAATACTGTGACATGTGCACTAAAGTTTTCGATAATTCAAGATCACTCAATAGTCACAAAAAAGTACATGCAAGGGAATTGAAGTGTGACAACTGTGGGGAGCAGTTACGTTCATTAGAGCAGTTTACCAATCACAGAATGATTTGTCAAGGAACAACATCGGAAGCAAGTGGCAGTCATGGCCATGCTGGCCCAGTTCATGCCGGTGGCCCCTCCATGGGCCGCTGCTGCACTCAGCCAGGGATATGTGAACATGACAAACCGGCCTATCTGAACATACCTGGATATGCGGCTGGCAGAGTGCTGGATGCCACTCTTTCCACTTTGAAATCAGAGCTGAACTGATGACACATGCCGCAATGGCTTACAAAGTAACTAATTAATACATATAAATTAAACAGTTTCTTTTTTTACAAGATTACCAAATAGATAAATAAATGACAGTAATAATTTTCACAATTGAGAATTTCACAAGACTGATGCAAATATCCCGCCTCACGACTTGCTTTATTATTACCATTTAAATTTAGGCTTTAGTTAGTAGGTTAATACAGTTAGAGTAAGAAACATAGCCATTTGAACATGTTCTTATATATTTACAGAAGAGGTTGAATATATACGAATATGCTAAAATTGTTATAACCACCTTTAATTTTTAACTAAAAATAATTCATAGCTGTTCAGTGGACAGTAAGATAGAACCAGATCATAAATGCAACAATTATTGTACGTTTATCAGATGTATTTTTTTATTATTTGATATCTTTTCTATAACAATGCTTTTGACTGATTTAGAGTAAATGTGAATGTGCAGTATTACAAACATTAAAACAATTTTTATTTTTCTATTGTGGAGAAGTTATAGGAGTATGTTATTTTTATAATTTTTAGAACATAATATTTTAGTTTTACATTATGTACCTAAGTTGTATGTTGTAAACAGTCAGTGGAGATGTATGAGGAGCATGTTATATTTTCCAGTGCTCTGATGTACTTTTCTCTCCAAAGACATATTATTATGTAGATGTGTGTAGTTTCGTATACATCATGTAAACATGTATTTCGAATATTTTCTAAAGACATCTTTTAAACACATAGCTATGGGACATTAAGTTTGTTTCATAATGTTACACCTTTAGGGTAAGTTAAACTTGGTCAAGTGCAATGTACCGTTGGCGAAGCCTTGTGCATGTTATGGTTATTGGAAGTATTTGTTGTGTTCTCCCTACCCATAATATTTATTCTTGAAGTGTTATACACTGAAAAATTATTGCTGCAATTTATAAAAATTATATAAGTGTAATGTTTTATTAAATATTTAAACACAATATGTGTACACACACCGTAAATATAAGATTCGAGGCTATAATATCTAAAGCTAGTAAGCCTTTATTATGCTAATATTTCATAGGAGTTTATAACTATACTCTCAAATTTTATCTTGTATACTTATATTTTTTAAACCTTATTATTTCTAATTTTATTTATTTTGTTCATGTTATGTGGAAGGAAGAGTACTTCTATTTGGAGGCTTTTTATTCATAATCAGTTGTTGCTATTTACAGTTGTTTTTAATACTAATAGCTTAGTTTATTTTAATATCTTTATCGCTTAGTTACATAGTTTATATTTTGAAGAATTTTAATAACTATGTAAGTTCCATAATGGAGTCTTGCTTTTAAAAGCCACCGAAAAATTTATTGGGTTTATTATACCAAATTCGTTTTATAAAGATAATACATAATATTATATAATAGTTACTTAACTGGTGACTTTATAATGGCGTCTTGGTTGATTATGATCTAGTTTTAACATTTGTATCTAATTTTATTTGTTCTCTTGTAATCATGTCACGCCTCGATGAGCAAGACAACCTTTGGTTAAAATAAAAGTGAAGTAAGTGCTTCATAGTATGGCGTAAAGCGCCCAACAAAACATGTTACATGTTTTAGCCATCCACTATCAGCCCAAAAGTCATTATGCAGTTCACTATGAAATAAAACTTTTCCTTACTCACGCAATTCAAATAATATTCTGTTTCTCCTATTGAGTGAGTTAGTTGCCCTGCTTGTCGAGATGCGCACTGATACACGTTGTAAGCGTAACAGAAGGACAGTTTCAAAGTAAGTAGTCGGTAAATATGACCGAGAATGTGTTCTTAGTTCAGTTAAGTAAAGTTAGACAAACATTTGTGGTACCTTTAGTAATTTTGATACTAATTCAATAAATAAACAACTACAGTTAAAGAAAAATAAAACTTGATATAAATACTTATATAACGTGCGCACTGAACAGTATAATCTTTAATTTATTCTTAATATTTACAAATTCGTTCATAAATAATAATTTTTAGCACCGCTCCATCAAAACGCCACAAAGTTATCAGTCGTCTTGTTATTGGCACTAACCTGTAAGAAAGTATAATGTAAAGAATATATTTTATTATGAAATATTCATAAGCTTAGTGTAGAAACCACTTAACATCGGGTACTGAACTTAAATGTGATGGCGGCGGAAAATGACAATAATATTGTGTAATCTATTACAAAAACAGTCATATTCTCTTTTGTATCGCCGCCACGTCCTCGTATACCTATTCGATCAATCATAATTAGGTACACTTTAAAATAAAGCCCCGTAAGATGATGTACTTACAATTCGCCATCATGTCTATCAATACTTTTAATAATCCACTTCCCTATGGTGAAGTTAACACAAAATCTATAACTTTGTAACTTAACAATAGTATATGATGAATTTGAACCACACTAATCAGTGACAAAAAGTTAATGGGTTGTGGAGGTCTGCTAGGCAGCCGCTTCACAAAATACTGGTATTCAGCTGAACCCAGTTTACTGGAAGCCGACCCCAATATAGTTGGGAAAAGGCTAGGCAGATGATGACTAATCAGTGACAAAAAGGCACACATCGAAAGCGCGTGTACGCTTTTTGCACTTTATGGCACTGATTATAAGGTTTATTATTCAGTCATTATAAGTCTGCTTCGCGCCATGTCTGTGGTCTGCGCCATGGAAGGTTCAAATACAGAATATTGAGACCACGCCTACCACCTTCCTATCAAGAGATCATCATTCTCAACATTGTCCTTTTATAGTATTGTTTTAACTCTATTTGGTTGATGAAAGAACAAAAATTATTAAGCTGGGCTGTCAGCATTGTTGAAAAAGTGTACCTATGTAGGTACCAGATATACTTTCGGCTTAATGTACTCAATGTTTATCTTCTTTTTAGTGCACCAACATCAGTAGCTTTTGGTGTTCACGAATGAAAGTTTTAGAATCATGTCGCCAAGTACGGCTAAGCCGCTTTAATTGCCAATCTTCTATAGCCGCCTTTCAAAGTTTAATAACAAGATAATGCTAATCACACTAAAGATTAACACGGAAGATTTGATTTTGAGATCTACCTAAATCTATAAATGAATTCCTACATTTAATTGAATAGGCACACTCAATGTTGCCTATACAGCAAACTGTTTTTAAAATTAAATTATAATTAAAACGCCGACTTTGTGACTGATTCTGCCATTTGTTTGAATTGATATTATACAGATATACCATTAGGTACCTAAATATTTTGTCTTTGTAGTTTTTTAGCATGGTGTGTAACTTTAAATGCACCTAGGATTAAGAAAAAATGTGTTCATATGAATTTAGTTAGGTACATAGAATATAGTTCATCTATTTGATTAGTGACGTAGACTGTAAAACAGTGTAATGTGAATTACTACATGGACGCATTATTTTCCGACTAAGCCTTCCATTGCGTTTTACCTAAAATAAGCCAAATTCGATTTTACAGTTAAATCATGTTATAAAAGAGGCTCTTGTGAAAACAATGCGGCTTTCGTTAACATTGGCCGTTTATTTATTATGTACCTATTACCGTACCCGAGTGTAGAACTTAGTACATAATTTAACACAATTTAAAGAAAATAGCGTACCTACCGTTACTAAATATCACGAATAAATAAAAATTTCCTTTCTGTTAAAATGTTTTATTATTTTCCCCAACTGCATAGCTGCATAGTCATGAATCAGAATAAGAATAATTTATTTGTATAACATAGGTAATAATGACATATAAGATCTTAAACATTAAGTAGTGCGCTATGTGCATGTGTAGTCTTCTATCAAGAATTGTAAAACAGACAAGGTGCTCATTTTTTAACACACTCGAGAACTGGCTCCTACCCCACCGCTTTTAGGTCCGCAATTAAGTTTAGTGTTTTTGGCACTCGTGCGGAAAAGTGTAGCGGCCATCCCAAATATTCTGTTTATTTGTATTTACAATATCAGGCTTATCGCCCGGCAACCCCCCACGAAAATCGGTTGCTACGTACTGAAAAAATCCGCGATATACTTCTAACAAGTTGTTGTCGAAAAACGTCGTTTGATACCTATCCCCTTCGACTCGATTCGATCAAAATGCATCTATTATTTTATAGTAGTTCGTCCTCCTATTATTGATTAGGTACGATCTCTTATTCATATGATGATATCGATATCTTATTTTTAAGATCTAAGTAGCAGAAGAAAAAGATGTGTGAATAAAATAGACTAGGTACCTACCTACCTAATTAGGTAAACGCTTTAGAAATTGTTAATCCTGTCAAAAACATACCTAAATGTGAAAATTGGAGCCAAGTTCAATGTTAATAATATGCGTGATTTCCGTGCAAAGTTCTGTAGATAATCCTGAAATAAGAAAAATTTGCTAAGTCAAATATTGAGTCTTAATTTATCTTAATATCATATTTCCGTTGCGGTAATTTTCGACATTCACGTCGGCGGCAGCTAGTTGTCAATAATTTTCAGATTTTTTCCTTTGTGGTATCTATACAAAGGAAAAAAACTGAAAATACCTACCTACCTACCTACGCCTAATAGTCTACCATGATGCCAAATATTATCAAGTTTCTAGGTCATCTAGAAGTGGGTACCTAAGGTTTTTAATCTATTATTCAGTCAGTCATATATATGCTGGTTTTTAAACGTGAATATATCAATAACTTTGTGACCATCATTTATAACATTTTGAGACAAACTAAAACAAAACCCCTTGTTTTGACAAATGTGCAAATTTTCGTACATGTAGGTTAAAAAGATTTCGAATTATGAAGGGGTTGAAAGTATAAAGCTCGAAATCCTTTTTCTTTGAATTTGGCTGGACACGCTTGTCTAGATTGGGTCCCTTCTATCCTTGTCGCGCAAAACGGTATTTTGAACTGTGAAACTGGCAGTCATAGTGATGACGACAGCTGAGCTGTCTCTTTCTACAAAGTGTTTTTGTCGTCCCAAAATAGAAACTTCAGCAAGCTTGCCTATGCGGTGTGGTTTTCAAAGCAGTCTACCAGAAAAGAAACTCGGATGTCTTTTCAAGCGAAAGTAGTGAGCGCTTGTTTCTCCAACCTGAAGTTGGCGATTTCTTGCTGCGGGGTGATAATGTTTTAACGTGCCATACTCGGTACGATTATCACCGAGTAGGTATGGCACGCAATACAAAAAAAATAGGTATAGTTTATTTAAAATTATGTAGGTATATTGTTTTAAAAACAAAGATGAACTGTTTTTTTGCTGATAAAATTATATCACGACACGCCCTCTCTTGACTGAAGTTTTAATTATTTTAGATTTCTTCTCCTTCTTTTTCTTGGCAATATTTTCTGTCCTCTTCTTTTGTCTCTCGTCTTTCTTCTGTTCCACATTCTGTACTCTGGTGTCCCACTGTTTCTTACTCTGTTTCTTCTTTTGGTCCTGTAAAACAAAAGATTAAATGAATTAGTTTTGTTATACTTGTACTACTCGTTGGTGCGAAATTTGTTGCGCCACTTCTTTATCCCACTATGAAGTGGTTTCGGGAGGCGTTTGGGTCCATCGAAGTTCATAAAGTGAATTTGAATTATTACTTTTGATTTATCCATCAAGAAGATCCAGATCAAGAAGTGCTACTTAAAAAAAAATAATAATGCATGAAAATAGAAAAGAATTCCTGTTTTACCATTTTCTTTATTGATTTCTTCAGTAATATGGGGTCATCTTTAACTTTTTGTCCTTCAGCTTTTTGAAGCACATTTTTCCATGCTATTTTTTCTTTTATTTCTTTAACTTTACCGGTTTCTTCTTTTTCTTCTAACTGTTTGAACCTGTCTTCTTGTTGTTTAAGATTTTCTAAAATCTTTTTAGGATCTCTCTCTGCCTTGTTTACTCTTTCTGTGCAAAAAAAAAGAAGATGGTCAAGTCAAAGCATTTATTTCAAATAAACCATTATACCAGGTACTTTTGAACTGTCAAAGTCAGTCCGTCAAAAACATGAAGCTATTTGCACGTTCGAAAGCGTAGATCTCTATGGAGAAGAATGTGCAAGAAACTCCACGGACACTCTTTTAAATCATTTTATGTTTACAAAAATCCTGGTTACATAAACCTTGTTGCTTCTATATATGAGAACAATGTAAAGAAAGAAAAAAACAATTTATAGTATGAAATATTAAAATGAGGCAGTGGCAACCAAGGGATGACCAGTCTCCACTGACGGCGCCCGTTCACGAACATGACGCGTGCATCAGCACCATTCAGCTCAACCATTTTGAAAGGAACTGAATGATCCGATACACGCACCACCATCAGCGAGACATTGGAGTGAGCATGACACACCCTCAACTGCCCCTGCTATTTCATGTCAAACAAGGAAACTATCTATTAACATAATGGTCCATGGTTCTCACATTTACAGAACTTGAAATAAAAATTGCTTCTACATTATATAAAACTATGAATATCAATCTGAAAAGACAGAAAAAGAAAAGTTTATTCCAAACGTAATATAAGATTATGTGGAATAGTATTATTATTAGACATAAAAGAGGGTGAGCATCTCTTCCAAATATAAAACCTAAGTATTTTTATCAAGGATATAATCTTCCAGTTTATTATATGCCTGTCTACATAGAGTGCGTTTTATGCATGTTTTAAATTTTGATGGTAATATTATGATATAAGTAATTAATATTTTATTTTATGATATTTATTATTGTAAAGAAAATAAATTGTTTCTAATATCTTACCTTTCTTGCCAACATTGGCAAAGTCGAATTTGGAGAACACAAGTTTACCTTCATTGTTGAATACTGGTTTAGCAATATTTACTTTTGGTTTCTCCTCTGTGTTGGACTTTAACATTTCTGCAAATGGTGCATCTACTACAGGTTTAACTTTTGTTTTATTTACTCTCTCCGTTTTCTTAATCTTCTTTTTCATTTTACTACTCAAGCTTTTTTTCTGTAGCTTGTTTTTGAAGCTGAACTTGTTCTGTGATTTGATCTTCTCTAACTTTTCTTCAAGTTCTGTTATACTGCGAGCTCGCTTTGGCATTTCAACATCTTCACTGCTCTTTTGATTCTCATTTACTATTTCAATATCCATATTTTCATCATTCTCACCTGGAATCATTAAATCAATTGTTTTAGTTTTCAAAACATGTATATTGCTGTATAAGTTAAAATTTCCTTTCCTTAGAACCATATTTCATACAAAAAAAAATCACCAACACACTCTGAAATAACAGGTGTTCTACTATCTAACTGCTAAGTTTCTATGACAAAGTTTAACAATGTCAACACCAGTCACATAGCGAGATGTGATTATTTATTTTAAATTCATGAAAATAAAGTACTTATGTAAGATCTTTGTAAACACCTTAGCCTTCAAACTAAAAGCCTTGTAGTTAGGAGATAAAATATTTTTGTAAACTCAATGAGCTATTTACCTTTCATCTGCAGCGGTAAAGACATAACTGAAAATACATTTTTCAAAAAAGTGAATTCTTTACTTAGATCAGCTTTGATTTTTTTAATCATTATTTTCTTCTGTTGTGTCATTGTAGTTAGTTATGCTGAAACAGAAGGAATCCATTTATTTGGAAAGGCAACTTTGGCCTAGGTACCAGTAAAAATAACAGTGCATGCAATATTGTATAGAGGTTACCTAAGGTTTTGATAGTACTAAAAGGGCATAACAAGCAAAGTCCCAAGTAAGCCTAGCTCACTAAGCCCTCCACAGAATTAAAGTTACTAATTATTCATTCAATCCAATATCCACGGTGGAAGTATACCGTTCCTACCTGTGGTAAATAATGGCATGCAGGCAGTAAATAATAATATTATGTCTTTGATTTTGAGCAATGTAACTTCTATGGCACAAAATAAAAACTGAAATATGTAACTTACCTTACGACTATTTTATTTACTCAGAATATTACAAATTCAAAAAGAACACACGAGTAAACATAACCTCTTCCCGCAGTCGTTCTTTGAGTTTGACGTTTGAATGAACTGTAAAACTCCTGTCATCTGTCTGTCAAGTGTCAATGCCAATCAAGGCTGAAAGCCAATGCGAGTCGTCTGTATTATAAAGGCAGGGATACAATATATGAGTTACCTGAACTCATTTTCATCGTCTTCGTGACTTGTTTCAGGGGTTTGTCATACATTCACGGATTTGAACTGTTCGTAGCTTGTTTTGAGAGTGTGAGAGATAAAAAAATGCTTCCGTTTGACACGTCTCGTCTTCACGACGTATGCGTTCGTAGCGTAAAGTTACATGCGGTAATTAAAAACGGCTGATAAAGATTCAAAAGCTTCAAAAGACAAAATGTATAAAACACGACATTCAAATTAACCTTTTGCGTGTCTTAAGTTACACAGTTCGACATAAGAAAAAATGCTCCAAATGTCTTAAGTCGGACAGTTACACTTAAGGGCTTGGTCAGGATTGGACGATAAAAATCTGTGGTAGACACGCAAAAGGTTAAAAAGAATGCAAGAAAGCCTTATTGACGACATTTTAAGTCAAATTACGTAGCATGTAAGTCGGAACTATACCTACAGTAAAAAATTGACAAATCTTCAATCAGGCATCGCACTATTTCATCAAATCATTTAATCATTTCGGGGGTCCTAAAAATCATGCATCATCATCATCCTTTAAATCATAATGGTTAAAAAAAAAGAGTGTGTGTACTTATGTAAACGCGTTAGAAGTTATACTTCTTTGGCGTATGGAAAAAAAAAACATTCACAACTAAAAAAAGAGTGTGAAACTTATGTACACGCGTTAGAAGTTATACTTCTTTGGCGTATGGAAAAAAAAAACATTCACAACTAAAAAAATATAAAAGTTTAAAAATATTTGTATTGTTTTCAGCTTCAATTTGTTGTGTTCGAACGATCGCCAATTAAGTCTATTACGCTAAATAACTGATACGTTTCATAGTTTTAAAACTGTTTGTTCATAAAATAGGGCAGATATCATGCAAATTTTTTTTTGTTTCGAATGTTTTGTTAGTAGGTAGTATTTGAAATTAATACCAACTTTCTATTCTGTACTTACAATGACATATAAGTTACGAGACTCCTTTTTTCAAAATAGTCAATAGGTACTAATAATTATTATAAACGGTAAAATTCTTTGTTCCGTTCTGCTGTAGGTAGATACAAATCCGATTAAGAAAACTCATTCATGAAGAGGCTGTTTTTTGTCTTCGAAAAATCATCATATTCCAATAAAATCTTCTAGGATAGAATAAAAGGAGCTGAGCCGCGGGAAAAATTAGTGTCTAATCAATTACTTTTATCAAAATATTTGTGTCTTATATTTTGGCGCTTTATTTCGAAATTAAAACCACATTCTTCTTCGAAATTCAAACATAAAAGAAACAAAAGACAATCAAGAAATACTAGAATATACAACTTGAACATAGTTATCGATTTTCATGCCACCTAGAACTAACTTCACGATGTAGAATTCAGGTGTCGGTGTGCGCGCGCATCGTAAAAATTCACTCTTATCAGTTTTCTCCATCGCGCCAAAAGAAGTATAACTTCAAAAACTTTAGATATATTTTTAACGAACTAGCTTTTGTCCACCGCTCTCTGCAAACTATCCTTTAATCTCCAGAGTCCTGTCTATCCCCATGCCGAAATTCATCAAAATCGGTGCGGCGAATTTGGCGTGCTAGCTACACACAAACTCACTTTCGCATTTATGATTTAGGAAGGATTGCTTGATATGTTGTCTTTACATCAACTGGATTACAGTATCTATTCGCATCTTAACAAAAATGTCCACGATATTTAAATTTAAGTGCTGATGATAAATTGATGAATGATGAGTTGATGACACACACGACAAATGTTTTAAAATTTTTAATCCACCGAAAAAATTTTTTGGCGATTTTTCATCATTGTCTGGGGATTTTGTCGTGTGAAGTTTAGCGGCTGTTTTAATTATTCGTAAATTGATTCTTAGTGGATATTATGATGTAAATTCATGTAGTTTTGTCTCAAGTGTCCACGCACCTGGAAAATATGTGGAATAATTGAAACAGGCGCGATCTCGGTTAAGTGGAGCAGAATTTTATTGTAGTATTGACTATCTTACTCGAAACTTGCCGAGAAGGCCGAATCGATATATTTGTTACCAGATACTCCAAAAAGCATTAGAATGTGTTACATCCGCATTCTAATGCAAAACACAAAAATTAAGGACGTAATATGGTTGCGGAATTTATTCAAAAGAGTCACCGCGGCCTCGGAACGCAATGAAAATTACAAAAAAAAAAAAGGAATCTGTCTAACAGCTGTTGACAATTCTGACAATGGCATTTGACATTATTATTTGTCAACAAACGAAAAGCAGTGATTAAATTCTTTGAACCTGGTTTCCCGAATATTCGTTTTGCAGAAAAAATAACTAGTGTATTAAAAATGCGTCTTCCTTTCGTATTAACTAGAAAACTTTGCACTAGTGCGTCCGTCAGTAATAATTTTACAGAAGAAATGAAGAGAAACTTCATTGCTACAAATTCTTTCCAAAAAACGTTATTATCATGTGGTTCAGCAGCTATTGCTCTACTAAATCCTCATCGTGGTGACATGATTGCTTGTTTAGGCGAAGTTACTGGAGAAGGTGCTATAAAACATATGCGACAAAAGATGATTGAAACTGAAGAGGGTGCTGATATGCTGAAAGAAAAGCCACGCATAAATTCTGCTACAGTCTCGTTCGAGCAACTCTCCCAAATGCCGGAAAATACCTTGGGTAGAGTGTACGCAGATTTTATGACAGATAACAATATTACAGCTGATTCACGTCTGCCAGTTCAATTTATCGAAGATCCTGAACTGGCTTATGTAATGCAACGCTACCGAGAAGTACATGATTTGGTGCACGCCACTTTATTCATGAGAACAACCATGTTAGGGGAGGTAAACATTAGTCACCTTTAATTTTGAGCTTGTATTAACTTACTGCTTGTATTGACTTACAACTTATTGGTAATATAATAATACAAACATCTCTTTATAGGTTACAGTAAAATGGGTTGAAGGCATTCAGACAAGACTACCCATGTGCATCAGTGGTGGAATCTGGGGAGCAGCAAGACTGAAGCCAAAGCATCGTCAAATGTATTTGAAGTATTACTTACCCTGGGCAATCAGAACAGGAAATGAAGCAAAGTTTTTACAAGGTACTTCATTTAAATAATGAATTCAAAGTCAATAAGATTGCTTGATTGATTTATCACACAAGTGAAGATCAATCAAGCAATCTTATTGACTTTGATTGATCTTCACTTGTGTGATAAATCAATAGTCTACATGGTGAATCTCTTTCAGGAATCTACTTTGAAAAAAGATGGGATCAAGATATTGATGACTTTCATAAGGAAATGAACATTGTGAGATTAGTGAAGAAGTAGTTCTTACCCTGCATATTGTGTTGTTTGTAAATATATGTATACATGTGTTAGTTAGTGTATTAAACTCATCATGAATAGTATCTTGTGAATGTGCTGTATGTACATTAACTGTTGAAGTTTGGAATAAAAAACATAAAAACATTGTTGGCAATTTAATTGCTTAATAGATCTCTTATCAATATTTTGTAAGAAAATAATCATAATAACATTTCGGAACTTCTACCGTTTGAGTTATGTAGGGTTGTAGAGCGATTACCCGCTTCCACTATCCATTCATACCACACACGTCGTGAATCTATACAACGCCAAAACTTTGCTGTTATGGTTTCACCTTTTTCGACGCGAATAGGTGTCTGAAAATCAAAATACCAAGCCATTAGCATAACATATCATTAAGATTTATATTAATTCTCAATGTTATTTTTAAGTTGTGTATTATATACCTTAATTGGAATGAAAATTGGGAACCATGATATCATTCCCGGGCTGTGTGTAGAGGGAACTATGCTGATCTTTTCTTTCCCATACAAGGTACAATCAAAATATCCTCCAAATCCATGCATGACATTATCTTGCTTAACCTCCCAAGTCAATACTTCCGATCGTCTATTGTCTGTCAAGGGCAGTCCCCTGTAATCTGTCATTTCTTGACCCTGATGATCCTTTGAAGCTTTTGCTGGATGTCTAAATGTGAAAACAGGCTGAAAAATTTTTATTAATGTTTAACTTTACCTAGATGGTTCTTTTTTAAAGTTGTTATTTATTATTATTTAAAGTTTTAACCTTTGTTTCAGCGATGTCATGTTTATTTTGCATGTAAACAACCCACAATGTCTCTAGATTTTTATCCTTTTGGTTTGATTGAGTAACGGAGGAGGCTGCTTTTGCAGCTGCCCACAATCTGGGTGAAGAAATTGGTCCCACATAAGATGTGTATTCACATGGTATTGATATACCACCTGGTTTCAAGAGACCAGCAGCCCCATCTAAGCATTCTGGGGACAATTCATTGTCACCCCATGACCCTGAAAACATCAAACAGTAATCTTAGAGTCACTAACATTCCAAGGAGCTTGCTAGTATGTAGGGATCAGAAATAGCAAAGTTGCTTGTAGTTTAAAAATATTGTTTATCTTTACCTAGTAACTCAGACACAATAATATCTGCCTTTGGTGAAAGGTTGATCTGCCGCATGTCGCCAGGTATGACGACCACGTCGCGGTCACGCCACACCTCACGAACCTGAGCCGCCAGCACTACTACAGCACAAGGATTTTTTTCTACTGCCACCACCTGTTGCAGCATAACTTTTTTTTAAAGTTGATATACTCTATTCTATGATTAAAATTAAATCTTAGTTATTCCAGTTATGGGTAACTCTAGGGTATCAATGAGACCATGTCAAAGAATCACCTGGCACATGATATATTTTAATTTTTTTTTGATAAAGTCTGTATAATCTATGTATCTATTTAAAAAATCCTTACGTGAAATATAACAACGTAACATTTTCTTAGCTTTAAATATATGAAGGATTGATTTGAATGAAAATTTTCAATTTCGATTTCCTCATAATTTTCAATGAAACTTAGATACATACATCAAGAATCTAGTGTTAGTATTTTCTTAAAACCATGTATTTTTGGAACACTTCTTCTAGGACTTTTTGTGTTTCTTTTACATACAGAATATAACCTTAAAGTTATGGGATATCAAAAGGAACATATTGTATATTATTTTTACTTTACCTTGACTTTACTGTCAGTTATATCAGCAGCATTTAGTGTAGCTCTGACCAATGGACCTCTGCCAGCACCTAGCACCATTACTGTAATAGTTTTCTTTTTCTTGTCTGCATGATCTCCTTGTCCCAACTCATTTGCGGTAGAACCATCAGTTTTAGTCTGAAATTAAAGTGCAGTGGGTTACCATATATAGTCTAGATTAGGGATTCTTTGCTATTATGTTTAATCATGTGATCCTTTGCAGGCTTATTCATGAAAACATCTAGCTTCGGCTTAGTTTAAATACTGATGAATTTGCTAATCAGTATTTAAACTAAGCATATTGGTTAAAAAGTTATAGTGTAAAGCCAATCTTATACAAAAAAGCAATTGGAGTTATAAAACTTCTTGGATTATTGATGATGGTATCTATGAAAAAAGGACATAAATGATGTATTTGTTACAGCTAATACCTGAAGTGCGGCTACACCTAATTTTAGCCGGCTAAAATGAAATGAGGTGTACAATAAAGTATATAATAAATAAATAAAACTAGGTGCAGCCCACATGCGGTTAAACTTAGATGTATCCTCTTATTTTCGGTTAGACCTAGGTTTAGCGGCTAGAACAAGGTGCAGTCGCACACGGGTGGCTAAACTTAGGTGTATCCTATTTTTTAAGTAAGTAATAGATGACATAATAACAAAATCTTTAATATTTACAACATATAACAATGGAAGCTATAATTTTATTTAATATAACGATTAGTTAATATAATAAACTAACTAATTTTTATAAGCATAATATACATGCCGCACTTTGGGTATTAGCAGTAACATATAATACCTACATAACATACAATATAGGACAGGATGGTGTATAAAAAGTTACCTCTTCAGATGGTTCTTTTTGCAGGTCAGTCAAGGCTTGAGCAATGGCTTTTTGGTACTGGTCATATTTAATTGGGTCTTTTTCAAACACATTGTATGTATGTGTGTCCAAATTATCTGCCAAAGGTTGCAGTGGAGTCTGTAGGTAATCTTCCCACCTACAACAAATAGACACTATATTTCCTTCATAATTACATTTTATTTTGTGACTGGTGATTAACAGTTTACTCAAAATTTAAAAGTTTTCATAAAACAGGCACCCATGGTAAATGAATAAAAAATATTTTCCTTGTATTCTCCAAATTAGATAGTGCTAGAACTGAAAACAATGTAGAGTTTGCTTCATACAGGTCTTTACAACAAAACAAGGGGTGAGGCCGCAATCACATTATAGCTCATTGGAGTACCATCCAACTAACTTAAAAATATTTTGCGAAAAAAGAATAACATACCCTCTAGCATAACTCAACATAGGATCTTCACCTACATTGGGTTGTCTTTTCCAAATTCTAAATAGGTAATGCAGATAGAACTCCAAATTGGCCCTCCGAGCTCCGCTAACAATGACCTGGGCTTCATGTTCTACCAAGCTTACCACTAAATGCTGATGCGCACGAGACAGCACTGGGTAACTGCAATGATCACAATTTGTGAGTGACAATAATAGACATATTGGCTAGCAGTGACAATCTGAAACTTTCAAGTCTTATGATTATTAGCAATAATAAGCTAAAGCAGAATCTAATAAACTATTGACTCAAGACCCAGTTTCCAGAATGCAAATTTTTGCAAAAGTTATGTGTAAAATTGTTTTTTATAACTATGCTTTAATTTTTTTTTGGAAAGTTTTATTGGTGTCCCTGTTTGGCACAGCAGATGCATGCATTAAACCAACCATTCAAGAAAAGAGAACAGCATACCCTTTTTTATTGTTATGGAAAATAGATGTGGGCACAATGATAGCTTTCACTGGCTCTCCTAACCATCTTTGAACCACTTCATCTGTTGGCAAATCTGCAGATATTTCCAGAGCTACACCGACTCGCTTATCCCACTCCAGGCGCTGGTGGAACTTTGACCACCATAACCAAGGCTCATTACAAGCAGTATCTTCTCCTGTTTCATTATCACAGTTTCTCATTGTTTTGGTGCATGCCATGGGCACGTGAACCCATATTAGGGATGGGTGGTGACTAAAATAAAGAAAACAGAATATAATTGCTATACAATTGCAAAATCCTTACTTATACAGAAATATAAACTAACTAACCTGGTTTCATAATATGCACTAAGAATTCTTGCCAAGTTATGAGATTCTGTTCCATACAAGGACAGCATGATAGCAGGAAGTCCAAGGCCTCTGCAGTAACTCAGTTCTTCATTCAAGCAATCCTCATGCCGCTGACGGACGACAGGGGACGGTGAGTCTACGTCAAGATAAGGAGACAACCTGCCAACCATCCTGTTCGTCCAGTCTTGAGGTGATAGTACCATATCCGATCTTGTAAATCCACCAACCCTGCCGGCACTTGTTGGTCTCCGAAAACGTGGGTGAACTATCGGCGCAACTATGAAGGAGTAATTGCAACGCAAAGCTTCTGATAAACATGCTTGCAAATCTGGAACAGCTGTATACTCCAAGCCGCATGAAATTTCTTGCTGCGACATGGCAAAGTTTTACACCCTCCCTCACTGGAGTCTAGCGAAAATCAAATCAAATTCAACAATTGTTGAATGAACTAAAATTACTACTTTTTAATCTGTTGCTAAACTCCGCGGTTTCTTCCGGTTGTTACTAGTGGCCACAATTTCAAACAAATAAAAACCGTAACTTCGTTTTAAAGCCGGATCTGTTTTACGGTTTTACGTTTGATACTAACCAAGCCCCAACAAAATGAAACGGTTTTGTTGAAATATATATTATGACACCGAAAAATTGCAGACTTCTCAATATATTATGAATAAAACGCTTTCTATACAATAAATTCCATCCAAATTCAATAGTTTCCAATATCGGATATATTGGAAACTATTGAATTTCTTATTTAGAAAAAATAGTTTACTATTTTAAGGAGTTTGCCATTCTCCGGTGACATAATATATAAAGATGAGAATTCTTTACCAATTCTTTGATTTGACACAAGACATTTTAGTCATTTGCGCTTAGCAAAGCATAGAACAAAGATAAAGCATGGAACCTTTCTTGATTAAACAATTTGACCTTGTTCTTAGACCGCACGCGCATCGCGGTCGCAATCTGTCAAAATACTTCTAATTTCCATAAAAGATCTCTGTAGGCACTTTCACAGTTGGATCAACAATGTATGAAATTGTTGATCCAACTGTGAAAGTGCCTACAGATAGTTATTAAAAAGCACCAATCAGTACTTTTAATATGTTGTTCCACTAACTATTTCCAGTTTTTGGTTTTCGTTTGGTGAGCTATAAGTACGAGAATTGCCTATTGATCCCTCAAACACCCTGTGCGATGCTCCCTGGTCAGAATAGTCTCTTTTGCTGGAGTGCCCCTAATGCTAGTTATCATAGATAACGTGAGCAACCACCACCTGGGTCAAAATAAATTTTCAAATGTATCTCCGAAACGAAAAGGCGTTAAATGAATCTAAGGCCCCAAGGTCTTACAAACTAAGTTAAATTAAATGAACGCTCGCTAGGGCATCGGATACGGACCTCGGCTAGCGGCGTCATTTTGGGAGGAACAGCAAGGTATAGGCTGGGTCATAACATTATTTGGGGAGTTTAAAACTACTGGCTCAGCGACACGGGCTGGCTCGGTAATCAAAGGTCGGGAAGGATCTTTACGGGGGCGTCGCGACGGGCCTCGTCGGCGAGGCCGGAAAACGGAACGCGGTCTGTTTCTGTGTATTCTGAACGTGCTGGTTTCCCTACAGCTTTCTTGAATCAAAGTGATTGCGTCGTCAGGTTCGACGAGGGTATGTCGTGGACGGGGGATCCTACTGATCTACGATGGAGTGTATCGGGTCGCCGACACGATAATGGGAATTGGGATAGACGTTTCATAAACTGCTTCACTGTCGGAATCTTGAGATCGACGTGGAGTCGCTCATTCCTGACAAACCACGGGGCGCCTGTGGCCTTCCGTAGAAACCGGTTTTGGAGAACTTGCATCCTATGGATGTGATATGACTTTGCGTGCGCAAAAGTAGCACACGCATAAGTCATTATCGGGCGTATGCACGTTGTGTAGATGCGCAGTTTGCATCTTAGGGACATTTTGCTGCGTGCATTCAGCATCGAGTGAAGCCTACCGAGAGCGAAAGTGGCACGCGAACGTACCGTCTTTATGTGCTCACCGAACGTAAGGTGTCGGTCGAGGATCACGCCCAAATATTTGGCTTGCTTCTCCCAAGGGATCGGGTTACCAAACATGGTGATCGGGCTAGGGGCAGTAGTGCAGCCCCAGCCGGTTCTTATACTTCAGCACGGCTGCGCATTGGAGGTAGGCGACAAAAACCGTTCAAAACCGGTTAATTCCACAAAACCTATTTACGAACTTTTGTAGGTTATAACCGTTTAATTGGGGTTAAAGGTAGAACAAAACCGAAATCATAAGTTCCCTATGTACTAAAGCGTTTACCGGTTCGATTTTTTTTCCGGTTTCAAGCCCTGTCGCGTAATAATCCACCTTACCTACCTACATATCTTGGGCTTGCTGTATGACACTGTATGATATGAATCAAAGAAATTGACATTTAGTGACATTGTCAAATGGCTGTCATTGTCACTGATGTACTTACTGATTGCACTACTTATTGGAGTGTTTGTTTGTGTCTATCTCAGTTGTATGAAGCTTAGACTAATGGTATGAAGTGGTTATGATAAACTATTATAAAAACATTCAAGTAATTAAACTTGGAGGACATCGAATACATTTGTTGCATTTTTTGTATCTACTCCTACTTGACAAACAGTATCTACCTACTCTTGTTTAAATCCTTCAAAATAATGGATGAGAAAAATCCATTGCAAACTTATCCGACACCATCATTAGGAAGCAATGGTCAAGATTTAAATAAAGGAGGAAGACCTGCTATGGATAGTGTTACCAAATTTGGCCCAGAACCACGATCTATAATAGCTCAGATGCTATCAGAAATGAAAACCAAAACAAAGTCAGAGGGTCATTTTTTGGGCGGGTTATTAATTACTGAAGATGAAGACACTGGCCAGAATGAGCTATCACAAGATGTTCAAACAAATAAATCTGAAGAGTATGTATGCCTAACTTGCTCCTCATATTAAGTTGTGCATTCCTTCTTTCTGCATTCTCCAGGTAATTATGTTGTTGCTGTAATAACCTGTTTACTATATTCCAGGAAATGCAGTGGAGCAGAACACAAAAAGCATCAATCTTCAAATAAAAAACTGTTATGTGACTTTCCTAAATGCCATTATTCTTGTAAATTGGCATCAAACCTCATAAAACACAGAAGGGTGCACACAAATGAAAAACCCTATCTTTGTGATAGATGTTCCTTTAGGACAAATTTTGTGAATTCTTTGAAAGCTCACAAAAGATTACATACAGCTGAGAAACCATACCAATGTGACCATTGCAACTATAGATGTAACAGTAGTTCAAATCTTAAAAAGCACTGTCATTTAAGGCATTCCGATGAAAATAAATGCAAACATAAGGGAACTATGGTGGAAACTCAATTCAATAAAGACTTTAATATATATTTATAAATTTTTGAAAAGAGTGTTTAATTAAAGGTGTCAGTTAGCTTTATTATGTATTATGTTTGGATTAGTTACCATTGATGTTCATGATAAATGAGTAATGAATAAACATTTCATGTCCAAAGCATTATATTTTTTACATTTACCTAAGTATATAGATATATGATCCTAATAAAAAGTATATAATAACTGGTATAAATGTTGCCCAAAGTACTTATATCAAGACTCCTCTTAAAACATGATAAAATATTCCATGATACTTGTAAAATATTTTGAGCTCAAATAGCGAGGTTACATGAACAATAATAAAAATTAAATTAAGAAAATAATACTAGTCTGGTTCACAAATCATAGGTAGTTGAGTGTGTATCAGTGGCAATGTTCTGTAAAGTCGACTACAACGGATTCGCGCCATCCAAAGAGGAAGTAACCAGTTGCTGACCCCAAGACCACAGCTGCACATAGCCATGTATTGTATGTCATGAACACCAGCATCAACATATAACTCACTAACACTTGCATTCCATGAAGCACTGTCTGCCATGCGTGTGCTGTGCTCAACATAGTAGGACTGAAATTATTACGAAAAACATGGTTAAACATAATGACAATTGGAATAAACAGCTCCAAAATAAATTTGAATGTTTGAAGTGTTTTATATACTTACATATTCCTTTCAAGGACATGGGGCACCGGCCTTAAAAAGAACATACATATTTGTTAGTAAAAAGATTACAAGTTAATCAAAACCCAACAAAATAATTTTTAACATCAAAAGCTAAAGGAAAGGCATGGTTGTATTTTAGAAATTGCTTTGTAGATGAACAACTTTCTTCATTCCTAAAATAAACGAATATTCTATACAAAGTTATCATCAGTAGGTAGATCAAAGTTAATATGTGGGAATACTTATTGGTTTTTGGAATTACTACAACTTCCTCGAAAAAAGTTGGTTATCTAAATGGGCATAACCGATAGCAATAGGTAAGGCAAAGGGAAAGCCTATTTTTAAGGATTTTATAGTAAAAATTAATTAAGGAATTGCCAAACTGCCTCGTATGTCACTACATACGTGGCAGTTTACTACTCTCCACGCAACTGCAACTGTGAGTCCCGTGTAGGGCAGTGTTATCGATGTTTCCATCTGCAGCTTCAAAGGAGCAGAGTGGAACCCGAAATTGTGCCTATTTTATGGTAACAGGCTACATACTACAAGATAAAACATTACTGCTGAAATGTGAGCTTTCGGTGCTCCTAAACGTTTGAGAATACTGGCTTGATGTTTCTTTCTATAATGCAGTCTGGAAACCATTAATATTTCTGGCACAATACTTTTTCCAAAAAAATAATGGAAGTCGGTGTTTCTGGTGGAGTTTCTTCGTTTTTTGACACCAACTTCCAAAATTAAAGTTATATATCTACCTATATCTATAAACATCGGAATTCATAACGTAGATAGGGTACTTAATGAAATTGGTTAAAAAAAAAGGAATTTCATCATAGAGGTAGTATTCTATGATGATTTTTTTTTCTTGTTCACCAAGTTCCAGACAGTTAAAAGAAGAACATATTTCATGCTTCATTAGAAAATGTATGTAACGCACCATGTAATTTCAAATTTTTACTAAATGGAACGATAAGATTCTGCGCTTCGACACGGTAACTAATTAGTTAATCTTAACTTAAGATACTACAACAATGATTAGATACGCCTAATAATGTTTCCTCTATAATAAGTATGTGCCTAGGTATCGGGTTTACTGTTTCCTTCGGTGGTATTGAACCTAATGAAACAGGATAGTACATTTATAGGTAAGTAAGTGCGTTTTAGGGTCGTGCGGATTTGTTCAAGCAAGCGGTACTAACTGACTGTTGTACCTACTGACCCTCTTTAGGACGGCTTATACAAAGTGGCCAGTTAACACACACACCTCAAGGTCATTATCTCATAGATTTTTATCTGAATTTTGAACCTTATGACCATTTAAACCACACGTTAGAACATAGGGTGTGCGGGTTCGTTCGAAATGCGTTGCGGGCGTTGCACGTGCGGCCAGTCCGACATGAATGAGCAAACCCACATGCCACTAAAAACGCACTAAGAAATTTAAATATATAAACACAATTACGACATAAGTAACTGTTAAAAGTCCATTCGGTAAAAAATATACTCAACTGTATATTTTGAGGCTCATCTGGTGCGCACAGATTTGAGACACCTTTGTCTGGCGGTGCTACTGCACAGTATTGAAGACCCGTATACGTTTTCCACAATAGATGTTTTCTGTAGTATTTTAGACTGAAACAACGAATAATTTAATTATTAATTTTGTATTATCATTATTTTGTGGCCTCGTTCATGGGTCACTGCGGTCGATTATTTTTTTTACAAAAATTATGATAATGATTAAAATGTAAGTTTTAAATATAGCATAGCAAAAAAGTTATCGCTAATTTAGAAGCGATTATGGGCGTATGGTACACCTTAAAGCTGCAAAAGTTGCAGCAGCTTTACGAATTGCTTCGTTTTTAGGGTTCCGTACCCGAAGGGTAAGCAACGGGATCCTATTACTAAGCCTACGTAGTCCGTCCGTCTGTGCGTTTGTCTATCAGCGGGCTTTATCTCATGAACCGTAATAAGTAGACACTTGAAATATTCACAGAGCGTGTATTTCTGTTGCCGCTATAACAAATAATAAATTAAAAGGTTTTTTTTGGTGTTTATTGCTCGATCTCAATAATAGCAACAAGTAGACACATGAAATGCACACAGAGTTTGTATTACTATATTCGCTATAAATAATAATAATAAAATAATATTTAAAAATGTAAGGTGGTCCGACTCCGCATACAAGAAACGTGTTTTTTGCTCGATTTTAACGGCATAAGTGGATTATATTATTGCGATGGAACGGACCGGCCAAGTGCGAGTTTCTATTTTTAAGGTTTTACTTGGTGCTAGCTCCTTTCTAAAAGACCAGGCTCAAGCTGCGGGGGTAACTACAGTGATATTATGCATTAACATAACAACATTTAATAAAACTGTTAATAAAATTCGATTTTTCATATCGTTAATTGTAAGCACGATTTATTAAAGTATACTTAATCATACGGCTCATATGGCTGCTAAAAGGAAATGTAGGAAATACAAGTATTTTTACAGGTAATTTAATTTAAAAAATTTATACTCACGATGCTTGATATTGTAGGTTTGACTTTGTAGGTAAGGACTAAGTTCTAACTTTTTCAACTAAACCTTAGTCCTTTTACATGAGATGGCTGGGACAAAATACATGTATTACTTACTTCTAAATTTACAAGAATTATTATACATCAATCTTACCCTTCATAAAGTAAAGCCATTAAGAATACAGCAAGGAAAGATCCAATAAATTCTCCTATGTCTGTTACTTTCCACCAAGAAAAGAGAATAACTTCATCGAAACCCCCGTGAAACTAAAAATAGAAGAATACAGATTTATGTGAAATATTTTGTTTCCATTTTAAATTCAGATTTGGGCCGTTAATATGGTACCTACATTGAGTTAAAAAGTTTACAGTTTTCACTAACACCATCAAGCGATATTTATATCAAAGTTTATAAACGTGTGCTGATGGATTTTCAAGGCTCGGCTCAACGCCCAGTGTTGAAATTCAGCAGTGCAATAATATTTCGCATTTTTTGGTGCCGCCTAGTGTTAACGAAAACTGGCAAGGTTTTTTTAAAAGCTCTATTTTCATATTAATTAAGTGTTAACTTAACACCCAGGTATTGTAGAGTTATCGTATAATTCATGCTGCTGAACTTGTAGGTATGTTTTATCTAAGACAAGCAAAATTTCCTCAAAAAGTAATGCAATGTACAGACGCCAGCACAGCTATAGCAATCTGTCACGATTTCTTTAATATATTTTCAAGTTTATCGCTAAAGCATTAGGTTCAAGGTTGATTGGGAAAACTTGACAGTTTCGGGTAGCTTGATGTGCTGGCGTCTGTGCTATAATGATGATAAGCGATTTGGCTCAAAATATAACGAAAAATTATGGAATTTTTAGGCACGTATTAATAAAGTTCTCGCAAAAAAGTATAAAATACTAAGTTAAAAAAGCTAGTTACTCCCAGATTATGTTACCGGCGCTTTCTATTAATACGTCTCTAACAACACTATAAAAAGTTATTTGATAGCAAACAAGTCATGATTATTACAGTCATAGCCATATCGTGGCCTCCAGCGTGATCCCCGTGAGCCCCATGGGCTCCGTGTTCGTCGCGTAAGGCATGTCCTTCATGTCCGTGGTGTGCATGAGCCTTTAACTCTGATCTGAAATCTATACTGTCTCCACTGGCATTAAAGTTATTCTGAAAAAAAAAAAACGTTAGCTAAACAGTATGCTGCCAGTGCGTACCTAACTGCAGTTAAGAAAAATTGCACTCGTTGATTTTCTAATGCTCGGCTTAGCGTCACATTGAGGCTTCATTCATGGGTTTGATGGCGCATTTGACATTGAAAACCTTGACCGAGCTTAATTCTATTTAGGTGAAAATACAAGATTACCTACACACTCGGGGCTTTCCAGGACCAGTGAAACGACATCTCACCTAAGTTTTCACGGTGAGATTTTTACGAAATAGACGGGCTGCTTTTGCTCATAGCTGTGAAGCTGCCTTGCTGTGTATCATCAATTATCATGTAGGTGTGTACCTAAGTGCAGCCATTTTGGTGTTATTTCAAAGGAAAACTTCACAAACATTTTTTACACGTAGCGAGCTGCCACTCTTTGCACATTCCAGTAACCATACAATACCACATACATACATAACTAGCTTTCGATAAATCATCAACACTCCATGGGTTGCCGTCTAAATGACTCAACGGCAGCGCGTATGTAGAAACTCAAGTTTCGTATTGATAAACAATTGTAGTAATTGTACTGAACCATGCGCGAGATGCCAGTTTGTAATAAAATTATTATCACGATGGCTCCTATTTATTCGAAACGCCATAAACCTACACTTCAAAGATATTATAAAGAGATAACGTTTGTAAGCTTGGATGTAGGAGGTAGGTAATCTCCGAAACTACTCATCCATTTACAAAAACATTTCTCAGCTATAAAGCTACACTATCGCTGAGAACTGACAGTCCAGTGTAGTCCTTTTTTACCCCAGAAAATACTTCGTTCCTGCAGGATAAGCCCACGGGTGCGAATAAGAGAAAATCTAAACTAATATAATAAAGCCGAAAAGTTTGTTTGAATGTGCTAATCTCTGGACCTGCCAGTCGGATTTGGAAAATTCTTTTTGTATAGCTACATTCCTGAGGAAGGCTATACGGGAGCGGGACAAAACGGGATATGCGCGTACAAAGTCGTGGGCAAAAGCTAGTCATAAAAATTGGCATATTGTTACGAGCTTGGGGTTCGTGACAATAAAAACAGCCGATTAACTAACCAAAATGAGACTTTAATTTAAAAACACTAAGTAATTACAACTTTAAACTCACTAGTTATAAAACAACTTCACCACTGATGAATTTAATCGCACTTGAAGATCACTTCCGAAGTATTCGCTTGTATCGCAAATCCAATACTGCCTCGGTCGCGGACTACGCGCTCCTTATATAGGTCAGTTAATTCTAGAAACTTCTATTCTCGAAGTATCTGGTACTCGTAACTACCGCTGCCGATTCACCAGATATCGAGAAGTGTAAAATGTTCTGGCAAAGAAATGTCTAGAAGGTACTTGACTCTACTAGTTCTGCTACTCGATACTAGATGGCGATAGTAGTAACTTAATGTAAGTTAACCCAACATTAATTCTGGCACGTAACAATATTATAATCAATATCCGTCACCAGTCAATCACCGTTAGTCAGTCACTCAACAGTAACTCTTCCGTTACTGTTGAGTGACTGACAGACAACGCACGAAGAAATCTCCAATGAGATCATTTTTCATTTTTCTTGCCAGGCTTAACGCAGCTCTGGAGGAAAAGGGCTAGCAGGAGAAAGGGAGAGCGGCGTAAGTCTATTCAAGCGAATATCAAAATTATGACTCTTATGCAATAGAGTCGAAAATAAGTCTTAACCCCATTCCTCTATCCGCGTAGCTCCGCATAAGTGTGTAGCACGGATACCTAAACAACATTTTATTCATTATCATCTAAAGACAAGTTGTATTTTGATTGTCAATGAAAACGTCGGTGCGGCTGCCCTTGTGGACTTAGCTTAGGACTCAGTTTATTTATTATCCTTTCACTCACCATAGTTATTACCATTTATAAAATAATACTACACAGTGTACCTACCTATCTACTGCGCGTGAGTTGCAAGGTTCCGTAGGAGAATTGTATTATGTGCAGAGTGTGAATGGCCACTATACATTGAAGGTCGATGATCGTTTTATGTAGATACTTGTATAAGTACACAGTAACAAGTTTAACTTAACTTGTTATGAAGTGGGACCCAAGCAAAATGAAATTGCCTGTTATACTTTTATTTGATTTTACATGTAATAGGCAAGACTTAGGTTAAAATAACTAGTAATTCTACACCAATATTTTTTAGAGGTTATCTCCGAAAGCAAGTGCTTGTCAAAGCTGCTCAATTGCTCCGTTTTGTAGGCTATAGGTAAGCAGCAGAAAATAGCTAGTATATTTCGATTTAAACCTAATGGAGGCTCGGAACACGAGGTGCAATATTAAATTTATGTGAAAGCGTACTACAGCCGCCATTAAGTTTGAATCCAAATATAGTAATATACTTTTAAAATTATTTTGTGTAATAGAAACACAAATACCGAATAAAATTATCTTTATAAAATAAACTATTTTATTGAGAAAGTATTATTTTAAATCCACGAGTGACAAGCAAAAATGCTCCTTGTGAAGCTCTATTAATTCATCAAAACATTTTTTTAATCAATTGTCTAGTACAAATACATTAAAAATATGGTTATGTAGAATAGAGGCAGACATAGCAAAAAAACAACTTACTTGAATATCATCTTGAAATGTACCATTCATCGACATGTCATGTTCAGGTGTTGGCATCATGTGGCCCATATGATTCATATGATTACCATGCTCATGGTTTGCGTGATCCATACTCATATGATCCATTTCTGTAAAAAAATAACTTCATCATTACCTTCTATCAGTTTGATATGTTATAATTAATCCATATAAATAATAACCATGGATTTTACAAATAGATGGGGAAAACACAGTTGAAGAGTTTCAGTACAATCATTTATGAAACTTTTTTAAATACAAAAATGTATGATACTTTTGAAATTTCTGCAGAACACATTGTCACATAAACCTATTCTTTTGTTATTTAATTTCAAGTACTATTCTAAATAGATCCAACATGTTGTTGAATCAACTATAAGTTGTTTAAAAACTGTGCCATCAAACTACTAAAGCAATGACAAGTTTATAAAACAGCAAAGAGAATAAACCAAAAACAAATTATGTTATGTTACAGTTAAATGATTAGCTGTGGCTTAAAACAGATGTAAGAATAAGCATATAACCTACACAAATATCAATGTGTACAGTCAATGATTGCATAGAGCACACAACTTTAATTTTAATACTTCATGATAGGTACTCCTTATCTATCACTAGTGATAGCAAGCAATACAAACAATTACTGTAGTTACCGCAATGAATCACTCAAGATTTTTTAGATCAGCTATTGTTATTTAAATGTATTTGGAATTTGATAAACTATTACTAGCAAGGTTCCCGTACCTTTTTCCAGTTGATACCTAGATTATTATTATACAAATTAGAATAGATATTAAAAAGTACCTTGAATTACCTTGGTTATTTGGAACTTTTTATGGCAATATAATATTTGTAATGATAGTGAAAGTACATGGGAACATTTAAATTAGAAAGTAACTTTTACCATTCACTGGTGAACTCTAGAGGCATTTAATCAACAGTGAAAGTAGAAACTAGAGCAGTTTTAATCAGAACTTGAATTATTACCAACAAGACTAAAGTGTTAAATCAACATACATACACACCTGTGTACACCCTTACAGAGTATATTATTCTATTTAACAATGCGAAACCTTGTAATCTTAAATGGTAAAGGTAACAAAAAACAAAATAAGCAATATAGTTAATAACGTACACCATCCAGGATTTGATTCAACATTTATGTTAAAACATAGGAATATTTAAAAAAAAAAGACTTCTATGTTATAAGTCAGCATTGAAGTAGTTACATTTACATAATTATCATCACAGGCACTTACTCGATTTAAAACTATAACGTGGCACTTATTGAAATACAATTTTTAAAATAAATCAACTGAATTAGATACAATTTTGTAGTTCTACGTATTACAGATAGTAATTTTAAAGTCATTTCATGGTGTTCGAGCTCACCAAAATCTCAAACCATTGGCAAGGCAAAGTAAACTGCTGTCAAGTGCTGTCGTCTCGTCTGATCACTGACCTGTGCTGTCAAACTGACAAACAGATGTGTCAAAAGAGTCTTGTCAACCTGAAAGTGTCGTAATGTCAAAGTATTAAATTATTAAAAAAAAACCTAATACCTAATTAGTGATCGTTGAAAAAAGGCAGTTTGTTCGACGACACCACTTTCCTCCTCGCCAGGGACCGATATCGATACTCGAGGAATACCGATATTTTTAAGAAAATACCGATAACAGTATCGGTATCTGGGATAAATACTGGTATTTTATATAAGTAATTTGAGTATCGAAATATATATCGATAATTATATCAATACTCAGTACCGATATCAGGCTACAATGTGACGTCACAGAATCTTTATTGATGATTCCTAAGTAAATACATATTTATTACAGTCGCGTATATATTTTGATCAAGATACAACCTGACACTGACCTGCAAAAATTTAATAATTACGGTATTATATCGATACCTAAATACGAGTAATTATAGCGATATTTTGGTATCGGTTATCCAAATTATATCGGTATTCAGTCCCTGCTCCTCGCTGCTTCACTTTTCTATCACTGTGGTGAAGCTAGCAAGCAACAGCCTCGGGCACCACGGCCTTTCTTTTAGCCGCAGTACGGGACCCCTATATATAATGTACTCTGTGGTACGGGCCGTTTTGCGAGACACGCTAATTTAAAGAGTGTCCTACATTGGTTCGAAACTCGGTTGTTCGATTTTCATTAGTTCGAATCAGTTCGAAAACATGTTGGTGCGAAACGTGTTAATAAATCGAAACACTTTAGGTCGATGTTACGTTGGTTCGAAACACGTTTGTCCGAAGCATACATCGATGTAACGATGGTTCGCAATTTCGGTTTTAATGCCACATTAGTTATCGTCGCTATCCCCAATACGTCTCATGCTTTATTTCGACTCATTCCCAACTCGTCCGACGCTTATATTCAATGTACAATAAGGTACCTACCTACAAAATTATAAAGCGCGTTGGTTTCCCGATTTTAGAAGAGCTCGTAGCTAAATATAAAAGCTGCACCCTACCAAGTACGAAAAAAGCATGACCAAAATTTGATGAATCGAACTGTGAGTTTTAGAATGAAAACTTTTGCAGGAATTTAACGAACGGAAACCAACTATATTGAAGTGATAACTTCTTATAGGAGTGTACGCTTCGTAACGAAACGCGTTACAGCGCCAGTCTGTGGCTTCCTTTTCTCTCACGTCCTTCTTTAGCGGCGTTGTGCACTTTTTGGGATGGGTAAAAATGTTAAACTTACGTCAGAACAAGTGACCTCGAAAATTCGTAGGAGAGGAAGTAATATCTCCCTCTCTTTTTACCGCGCGGCGAAAATGTATGCCTGCTCCTGCTGTTTCGCTTTTTAATGTAAACTACTACTAAAGGGCGTTTTTTTTATGTATGTGGGCTTATCGTATGTACAAAATTACAAATGACCGCGACGATGCCGTATTCGCCCTATGATGACATTTGAGTAAGATGTAAACTTAAAAGATTTGTTCGATTGGTTTGAGTCGACAACGATTAAAATTCGTAGAATTGCGGCAAATTTTAAAAAATCGAATCCCTGACTACAGTAATCTAGAATAAATAGTTTTGATACTTGTAAAAAATATAATGTAAATTGTTGGAACCGATTTTTCAATTGTTAGAATAGTTTTCTGACAAATAAATACCGTGGTCCAACATATTTTCTATACTAAAGCTACCAAATCACAACATTTATGTATTAGTAAAAGTTATTTGACGATTGAAAAATCGGCCGTAAGTAATTTTAATTAACTAATATAATTATTAATCTGTAATCTACTATTTTAATTAAATTAACCTTTCGTATGCCGTAATTACAGAGGTTCATAGACATCAAGCTATTTAGCTTAAGTGTTTAGATAGAAATAAAAATAAAACAGTTAATTATTTAAATACTTTATTTTATGACTCGTCATCAAAATCAGAATCTTAAAAATCTATTTCTAGTGATGCATCCAATCACTGCCACTATCGTCACCACCATTTATTTTAAGATGAACCGATCTATTTCTTCATTGGGAATTCCATCTATTCTTTGTTAGTATTTTCTATATGGCTAACGTCATCAGTATTTTTTCCAATCTTTTGGAGCCTCACACTTAAAGGATTCCCTTATGATTCTTTTCACTTCTACTGATGGTCAATTTATATTTCTACTTTGCAATTTTACGCTTTACAAGGCTTCAAATTTGTTCTATGGCATTTAAGTCACAGTGGTAAGGAGGCAAACGCAATCCCTCATGACCAACAAAAATCCATCATTTAATCATCCTTCCTTTTTTATACCTTTTAAAGTTGGAACGCTAAGACCTGAGAAAGAAAATAATGAAAAATATATTTATAACTATGCGTTCCAGAAATATTTACATACAGAGTCAAAATTGGGAAGTTCATCAATCACTTGGATTGATGAACTTCCCAATTCTGACTCTGGGTTTTATTTAGCCTATTCGCTTTCAAGCCACTTAGTATATCAATAGTTTTTTTAATCGACGTATCTTCGATATTCAAATGGTCTGCAAACAAACCATTCATTACATAACTATGCGAATAAGGTAAACATGACAAATTAAAAATAATTATTGTAAATTTAAGTATCAAAATTATGTCTATGAAATAATCTATAAAGTCTGAAATCGCAAGTAAACATTGCTGTTTTTCTTTGTAATCAACTCGTTACCTACTTTTGTTGTTTTTCGTCAAATGAATTCATCATAGTATACAATAACTTCCAAACGACATCATAGTATACAATAACTTCAAGTCACTTTTTATTGTTTTGCAAATTCGACTACAAAATCAATGATAGCTTATTATTTATATATGAATAGAAATAGAAGACAATTTATGAATTTACAAGTCGAATTTATTTATTACATTCATTTCATCTGACGTTTTTAGAATGTTGCCATATAAAAACTCGATACCAGTAGTGTTCGTGTTGGAGACTGTCAATGCGCAATCTACCAAACACACCATGAAGTTTTTAAGAACATTTGTAACTAAGCAAATAAATGATTTGATTGATTGAGTGGGTAGGTCGTCCCATGATCATCAAGTCAGGATCTTGATGATAGGATCCTGGAGAAATAGAGAGAACTTTTCAAATTTTATAGGCACACTTGAAGCGATTTGATTTTGTTTTTGGAAGAGTACTTCCTCGGAGTGGTTCCATTTCAATTTGGAATTTGTATCTGATGAAGAGCTTCGGAGATAGGCAACGGAACTCCTCAATAAATGGTAGCAAATGGACTGGGATTGCTGAAATCTCATGTCAGTCTATTTTTTACACCAGTTCATAACATAACATCACGCCCCGGTACGCTGTGAAGGGGTAAGCACATGTGAACCACTAAAAGTGAAAAAAAAAGTTTTACAATAAAATACAACCGACTTCAAAATAAAAAACACTAAAAAGTATAAAAAAAACACCGACTGCCGAAATTGTTTGTAAGTAGTAAGATATTAATTTGGAAGTCGGTTGAATTTTTATTATAAAAAGTTTTTTTACTTTGATCGTACTGTTACGCAGAGGAGCGGCGTGCTTGGCCGCGTATCAGTATGTTCCTCCCATATCCCCCGTACTTAGTTTGCTTGGTCTGGCATAGACAAGCTTGCTTTTGTCATGCGCTTGTAGAGTGCAGGAATTACTGCATTTAATTTTTTTTTTTCTTTGATGCTATGGAAAATAGGTACAGTTTTTTTTCTGTCGATGAAATCAATATTGTGCATGGATTGTGCATCCCGAGTGCAAAACCCTTCATTGTGCATATCTTAACACGCACTTGGCCATTTTTTGGGTTGGAACTGAGATCTTTGACAATTGTTATGTTACGGTAGTCAGGGTCAGATTTTATAGCGTGTTCTATTGTATTGATCGTGATTATAGATTGGCTCGTTTAAAACCTATTGTGAAGGAGAGGGATGAAATGCACGTAACTAAAAGAGTTATGAATATAAATGTGGATTGATGGACAGGGAGAGGGAGGCCAAAGAAAGACAGTTGACAGGACAGAATGGAAGAAAAAAACATGTTGCGCCGACCCCAAGTAACATGGGATAAGGGCAGGAAGATGATAATGCTGGTTTAAAACCAAATAAATCAATACGTCAAAAACTAAAAAAACGTTTAAAACCGAAATGAACCATCTTTTACGATTAAAACGGTTGGTGTTGATGACTGTTTTCTTGATTTTACCGAGGTAGGGATATAACGGAATACTTGTGTAAAGATTTTTTAAATGTGTGTTATACTGATATTGAAATACCTAGGTACTTAGCGGGTTTAGTTCTAGTTGGTCCGTCCGACCAAACGTAGGTATTACCTACCTAAGTTATAAAAACTCTATTGATTAGTCAAAAACTCTGTGTTGGTAAAAAAACATTTTTCCATTGTTTTCAAACGATATAAATAATCAATTTGATTCGGTAAACCAAACTGACACTCTCGTACTCTCGTTGACGTCGTCACTCGTGACTCGACGCAACGTTGCCGCAAACTTGCACACATGCACATACACAGTTTTTTATTTTTGTAGGCGAGTTTTCAACCGTTTAAAAAGATTTATTTGGGGTTTAAAACGGCTACATTTTATTTTAAAACGGTTGTTTTATATCTATAAATATAAAGATAGTTACAGGTCAGATAAACAGCCGCTGCAAATAAAATACTATTGAAATACTGATAATCATCGGTAGCCTTTAATTAAGTCTAGCCAAATTGATTGACCTTTCCTTTGGTAGGAAATTTTAATTTTCAATATATTCTGTTGGCAGTGTTGCAGCCGTTACAATTTTTGATCTTGCAACTCTTAACTTTTTGAATCAGAAACAATAATTTTCTATGCTCTATACATCCGTACAAAATCCTAAGAATCTCAAGCAGAGCTATCGTAATCAATCCTATGATTTATATGGAATCCTGATAAATATTCTTATGCAAAAATAAAATACACACGTTTTCTACATTTTCTTATGCTGATTTTATAGAATTTTCCTTTCCAGTGCAAAATGAAAATTTTTACTATGCCTAGAGACGCTCGTCATTCTTGGGTCTTGTTTGGCCGCCATGTCTGAAGTTCGTTGTGTCTTCGGAGGTCGTGTTGTGCTACTCTTTAATGTTTATAGATTTCAGTGAATTTAGTTACTATAGGACGATGAATTTATACAAATATTAAAGAACTATGATTTAGTTTCATGTGTGGAGTGACTGTTAGACTGGAGCAAATCGATTCATTTTGCGTTTGAAGAAGTTACTCTAACATCGTATTTTTAGTTCATCCGCCATATTGGCGTTAATATCTCTTCGTAAGTCTTTTTTCATAATTTTTAGCTTTACTGGTATTATTTTGATGTATTTTTCGTACTATTTTGTTGCTGTTTTCATAGGGCTGCATAATTCGTTCAAGTAGAGAGTGCATGTTGCTTGTATAGAGCAATATTTTTAACTTTTTGTTCATGGCCTCTTTGAAGCATTTTCTCCCATTTCTAGTTACTGGAATTGAGATAATTTTAGTTGTATTTATCATAGATGATCAATTTATTATTTGACTAAAGCATTGGCCACAATCAATTTGTATCAGTATCAAACATTGTTTTGTAGATAGTAATTGTTTTATTGTACCTGATCATATTCTTATGAAATAGATGTTAAGAAACAAAGCTGTACGTTATAATTTGTCTCTTGGACTATATTTTTCAAATATATATTCGTGCCTAATCTGTTATTTTTTTATTGAGGTTTCTGCCTCTAAACCTGATACCTGCAATTCACTCGAATGTAAAACTAAGCCCAAAGAATGTTCTAGAACTAAAACGCTCTCTGAAGCGTCATGCTATGTATGTTGCTGATGACTCATTTGACCAGTTTAATTTTCCGTATATTTACCATTGAAAAAGAAGCTTGGTTAAGTGTATGGTGGTAGTAGTGGTACACAAATTCCAATTGTAAAAGATGCATGATAAAGTTATTCACATGCATGATGCATGGCAATGCAAAAGTTAATTGTAAGAAAAAAGCTATTCAATATAAATGTAGGTTATGTGATGTCTATAGTAATCACGATAACATTGTAGCTGTTGAGCAGATGATACAATTTATTTTCAAGGTATTTTTTATAAAATAATGCTTCACATTCATTTATTACAATTTATCTTAACTTAAAACAAAATAAAGGTTCAGTGCAAGGTGCGTGTGTCAGTCTTAACCTTGGACACTCAAAAGGTGTCAAAAAGTGACAGTGAATTATATACCTTTTTATTTACAACTAATTAATGTGACCAAAACAACATGCTTATTGCTTGAAACTTTCTTCCTAGCCCACCAACACTTATCCGTGCTACACCCAGAAATCATATAGATTCCAAAAAAAAAGATACCAATGCAATGATTTCAGATAATGTTGTGGTTTTCAATGTGCTACTAATTGAAACAGCAATCATGGAGTGTCTTAATTTCTATAAAATAATTACATTGTTTTAGAAAGTTATTAGTTGTAATCAAATTAACTCTGCCATTGAACTTGTTATTTTCTAGCAGTTATATTATTATTCAAACACTACCACTATTGATAAGTTTAAAATTTCCTGTCCACCAGTGTGTGTTCATGGATAGTTTGGATTGTTGTACATAATTTTCAAGCAAGGATTTAAAAATACTTTATAAACGAATACTAAAAATATCAGAATGGGCCGTTTTTACACACAACAGAGTTGTTGTTATTTTTAATCTTAGATATAATAGGAAATATTAATTTCAAAATAATGTTAGGACTTTAATAGGTTAACATGTTTTTTATGAAAATTTATAAGAAAATACAGCTGTCAGGGAGAGGCCATGTGGAAATAATTGTTAATAATAAACAAATGACAAAAAGTTGAAAGCTATTCAAGCATCAGCATTCTCAAGAGTTTTTGCGCCACATTGTTTGGTTTAAAATAAGGTTTATCACTTAACTAGTTTCTGTCGTTGGCTTGGCTCATGTTAGAATCAGAAATTATCCTCAGCAAACATACTCTTGAGATATTAAATATGACTAGAACAGTCATAGTCAAAGACATGGTCTACCATTGTGCCAAGTTTCATCCAAATCCATTAGCCATTGAGGTATGATTACTTAAGAAACCATACCCTGAAAAATAATGCAAGTAGGAGTAGAAGGGAAAGAAAATATAACTAATTTGCTTATAATTTTTAGTTGAATTTTTACCAATATCACATCTCTAATAAAAAATATGAATTTTGTTACAGATCCGAATACACTGCTGTCTAAAAGCTGAGAGCCTTTGGTGCTTCAATATTCATATTTCCCTACCCTGCATTCAAATGCAAGGTAAGACATTAATTTAATTCATTTTTTTTCCACTGATAATTTAAAAAAAAATGCTAAAACCAATAATTGAGAAAAAAAAACAGACTTCATCTAATTCTTTGGTCTCTAAAGAGTATGATCTTACGGCCCATTTCAATAACGGGATCTACCTATAACCAACTGTCAAATTAGCTACTAACAGTAGCTGAAAAATGTTACAAAGGCAAAAATGACGTTTCAGCGACTGTTGGTAGCTAATTTGACAGTTGGTTAAAGGTAGATACGTTATTGAAATGGGCCGTTAGAGGAGAGTTTTATAACTTTCACTATGTTTCTTTCAGGTAGGATTTTTTTTGTGTCTATGAATGGGATGACCTGCTTCTAGGTGCATAGGCACCAACATATTTTATTATGATAGAATGGTTTAGTGTTATAAGAGGATATAGCTGATGCCTCTTAGTCAGAAATTGGATGAGCCTCTTGTTACAATTGAGGTGAGAGTTCTTTGTTGAGTACTCCTTATTTTTTTCACATAAGTTTGTTATATCTACTACAGTTGTGGTGTCACTTTGGCAGGTAGATTGCTGACTCCAGCACAATGCAGCAGGCAGTCGATCCTCTCGCTACCACTAGCACGGTAAGTCACGTCCCAACTATATTTTATTAAATAAATGCTACTTCAGAGATGCTATGGTACAATGTATATAAAGCGGGAAGGCAATGTATCTCTGTTACTAATAAAGCTATTGTAGGTGTCTTGGATTTTATACATTATTATTTAATTATTTATATGTAAATATTATACAAACACATCCAAAACGTAAATTATTGCAATTGAAATAAAAGCTAATTTAAAAAAATATATATATATATAAATGTTTGTTTGGTGTAGCAACTGTAGTCATTAACCCGCATGTACGTATTATACAGCCAACGGCGGAGCCAGTCAATGGCGCACCCCCTGACGAGCCAACGCGGCGGCAGGGCCGGATGACTAACCAGCTGCAATTTCTTCAAAAGAACGTTATGAAGGCAGTATGGAAGCATCAGTTTGCTTGGCCTTTTCACCAACCAGTAGATGCGAAAAAATTAAACCTCCCTGTAAGTATAAAATTATGCAAAACAAAAATGAGAAAAGCACACAGGTATAAACTTATTTCTTACGAAATTATATTTTTGAGTTTTATTTAATCTTACTATTTATATTCTAGGACTACCATAAAATAATTAAGAAACCCATGGATTTAGGAACAATAAAAAAGCGGCTGGAGTCCAACTATTACTATTCAGCTCAGGAATGTATTCAAGATTTTAACACCATGTTCACCAACTGTTATGTCTACAATAAACCAGGCGAAGATGTGGTGGTCATGGCACAAACTTTGGAGAAGTTATTTCTGAATCGGGTAAGTTTCCAACAAAAATGAATATAATTGTATAAAAGTTACTGGCAATTACTTTTAGACTTTTATTCGGACTTCATTTAACTTTATTGAGTAGGAAGGAAGAACTCAATTACGATCATGGCATAGACGAAAAAATGTATCATCCACAGATAGCTCAGATGGACAAGGAGGAAAAGGAGATCGAGGCGCCGTCGAAGGGAGGCGCCAAGGGCGGAGTGAAGAAGCGCGGCACGTCGACGCCGGGTGCTGTGCCGGGCCCCGCGCCCGCGCCCCCCGCCCCGCCCGCCACCCCGCGCGCCCCCAAGCCCGCGCCCCCCGCGCCGCACCCCGCGCTCGTGGGCTCCACCAACACCACCACCACGCCCGCGCTGCCCGCGCCGCCAGCCACGCCGCCCGCCACGCACACCGGCCTGCCGCAGCAGGTTTGCTGCATAATATCTCGATCAATATTATGATACCTTTTCAAAATAGATCTAAAATGAATATGTGTGGGGTCTTCTTAGGTGGCGACGCAGCCTTCAAGTTTCCACGTGGCCCAGCCGGCGGCCCCGCCCGTCTCTACGATACCAGCGGTAGCATTATCCCAAACGCAGCCGGCTAAGGTATTACTTGTCTATTACTTTGTGTTATTTCTTGGATGTTTTTTTTTACCCTACTAATCAAGTTTTTATTCTAATAGGTTAAAAAAGGTGTGAAAAGAAAAGCCGATACTACAACACCTATGGGGAGTTCTTTTGAAGGAGGATATACTACACCTACCATTGATCAGCAAAGTGGTCCCAAACCTGCAAAAATTTCCACAAGGAGAGAAAGTGGTCGTCAGAAAAAGGTGCGTTGGAATATTACAGTATTGTAAATAGCATTATAAGATATGCCATCTTAAACTTATAGTAAATATGAGTAATATCACTACTAACAGGCGAGCAGAACAGCAGACGACAGCTTCAAAATGGGTGGTTTATCTCCGAGCGGGGCTGGCGCTTCTCACCACTCCGCCATGACTCCTCAACTAGCGAAGGGCAAAGAGAAACTCTCTGATGCTCTCAAAAGTTGTAATGAAATATTGAAAGAACTCTTTTCAAAAAAACATTCAGTAAGTTACTTTACAAATAATGCAATATTACTCTTTCTGATTCTTAATGAATCTTCTGCCACACTTATTTTTTTCGACAGGGTTATGCCTGGCCGTTTTATAAACCTGTAGATGCTGAATTGCTTGGACTTCATGATTATTTTGATATTATTAAGAAACCCATGGACCTTGGCACCGTGAAACAAAAGATGGACAATAGAGCATATAAAACAGCCGCTGAATTTGCCGCCGACGTACGTCTAATATTCACAAATTGCTATAAATATAATCCGCCGGACCATGATGTCGTTGCAATGGCTCGAAAACTACAAGACGTCTTCGAAATGAGGTAAAAAGAAATGTTAAACATTTGATTGATAATAATGATTGTGTGTTTTGGAAACAAGTAAGAATCGGTATATTGTTCCTCGTTTTACAGATACGCCAAAATTCCTGATGAGCCCGTCCATGTAGGCGTACCGCACATGGATAAGGGAAGCTCAGCCTCAAGTTCGGAATCGGGCTCCGAGTCAGACTCTGAATCTGATGATTCAGAAGAGGAGAGAAATAACAAAGTTAAGCTTCTAGAAAAAGAATTACTTGCACTGCAAGAAAAAATGAGGAAATTAGTAGAAGAATCTAATAACAAAAAGAAAGCCAAGAAAAAAATGAAGGATAAAACGAAGAAACAAGTACCGAACAATGCTGTGCCTAAAACCAATGCAGCAGCCGCATACGCGGCGAAGGCGAATAATATTGCTGAAACTATAGGTAAGTTATGTTGACTGATGTATACGTTTTATAATGTCTTTTGTAAAAGTGCTGGGGATGGCACTTCTGCCAGTGGTTTTACTGTGCTCTGGTTTTGGATCCATTATAGAAACTTAAGTTTGCTTGTAGGAGGTCATATCTGGAAGTGCTGATTCATGCATCATGCATTGGCATTGGCAAAGCTAGTTATAAATCTGATTGAAGTGTGCCACCTAAAAAGTTTAGTGTTTGCGTTAGTGGCCAGAAAAATCGGCATTGATCAGATCGTGTTGTAATTGACTGTCGATTAATTGAAATTTGGAACCTAAAGTTGGGATCCACACTATGAAAAGTATTAATAGGTTCTACATTATCCAACACGCCCGTGTTTTCCGAAGAGTTGACACGGGTGTATGCTATTGAACGAAATTGTGTATGTTGAACAAACCCTAAAAAGCCACGAGGTCGATCTCTAAAATGAGCGTATGTTTGCAGCGGCCAGCACGGTGCGCGGCAAGCCGGGCGGCAAGCGCGGCGGCGGCGGCGGCGCGGGCGGCAAGGCGGCGGCGCGTGCGGCGGCTCCCAAGAAGAAGAGCGCGCCGCCCGCCGCCGCGCCGCCGCCGCACGTGCCGCCGCACCCCGACACGGACGACGAGGACCAGGCCAAGCCCATGTCGTACGACGAGAAGCGACAGCTGTCGCTCGATATCAACAAGCTGCCCGGTACGATTCTATACTATGTATATTTGTTACTGTGTGTGCATGTCCCATTTTACTGAATGTTAAAACTTACAGTTTGAGATTATCACCAATTTCGAATCAATGTTGGTCCGATTTTTTTTCATCAAGTTACGTAACGACTTGCTAAATCTGACTTATCTTCATAATGACCGAAATCTTAAGATAAACTATCATCATCTTCCGCCTAACATATAACAGGATATTCTAATTCTACATCTGTACCAAACAGAACCTGACGCATACTGATTGAGTAATTATTTTTTTCAACAGGTGACAAACTTGGCAAAGTAGTCCACATAATACAAAGTAGAGAACCCTCGTTAAGAGACTCTAATCCGGATGAAATTGAAATAGATTTTGAAACTCTAAAACCGTCTACTCTTCGAGAACTGGAAAACTATGTGGCATCATGTCTTCGAAAAAAGACACGTAAGCCTTATTGTGAGTTGAACCAACATTATTTACCTCTCCTTTTTCCTTTCTCCTTTATTTCCTTTCTCCTTTACTTTATTTCCTTTTACATAATTACTTAACTATGTACTCATTTTGGAAAATATTGAATCCAAGAACTTGTGTAATTTACCTGTACACGAACTAAGTGAGTACACACCACAATTATTGTTACCATAGAAGTAGGTTTGTTTTAATCACATAACAGTAGTTATAGTTAAAAGTAGCTATTTTTATTCCCAACTTCCTTACTCACAAATATATATCCCTCCTAAACCCTTTGGCAAATAATGTTGGTAAGACCAAAATTGTCCATTATGTTTGTTTATTTAAAAAAAAAAACAGAAATATAATTTTGGCACTACACTTGCAGATCGAAAAGTGTCTGGTAAATCAAAAGATGAACAAATAGCAGAAAAGAAACAAGAATTAGAAAAAAGGCTGCAAGATGTATCTGGGCAACTAGGAACAAATAAAAAGCAGCAACAGAAAAAAGGTCAGTAATGAACTCGTTTCTAAAATACCTATGTATATGTTCGTGGTGGGTTCCGCCGCTGTAATGTCGACATCAAAATAATTTTCGAGTGATTGTAATAAGATAGAGGTCGTGTGTATTGTCAGCAGAGGGTTGTAAGGAGGCGCTGGGCGGCGGCATGTCGTCGTCGTCGAGCTCGTCCGACTCGTCCAACTCGTCGTCGAGCACGGACACCAGTTCGTCAGACAGCAGTGATAGTGAAGCAGGTTAGCGCACATTGCCGACGACTTACGTAATCAATACTATCATTTCGTTCACAGACAGACACAAAGTATAGCACTGAGTGGTACCCTATTTGTACCATATGATGTAAATTACAGATATTAGTAATAGATTTTAATGATACTTGCATTTAAATTAAGATGGATATTTCACTTTGTATGGATATGTTCAAATGCTTGAGATATATAAATAGAATTAGGTTACTAGCAATTTTTTTCATGAAGATTTCCAAGACAGAAATATAAGTTTTTTACCTTTGCCAGTATTTTTTAAAGATATAACCGAACACAACTTTTTTTATTTAAAATGTGAAATGCAATTTTAACTGTTAAATGTGTTTCTAGTCTGAAATTGATGTCAGTGGCAGAATGGATGATAATGGAATGACCATGGGAATGTTGCTTGAATGAGTTAACAACCGCTGAGTAATATGTGTAGATTGTGACATCTTGGGCTCAAGGGTGACCCACAATATATATTATAGTATTTATTTATTAAAATCTCATTGTTGAGGATTTAACATATTTTTATTTTATTGGCAGTTTTTTTTCTCATTTGTTTATAATGAGAGTGGAGTTTTCTCCATCAAGTATTGAATTAGATTGCGTCTGACGCGAAAATTATTGACTGATCGCCGCCGCGCCTTCGTGTATGTTGTTGTTCATGGCGATTGTGAATTTTAAATTAGGCAACATCGTTCAAATTTCTTTATTCGCAATCACCTTGATGGCCTCAAGGGCGCATGGCCGATCGAAAGTTTTCGCGACAAATAGACGCGCTCATAGGTAATAATGAAAGGGTTATGTGAATATTATGTTTATTTTGTTTCATTTAAATAAGCCAATATTCAAGAAGAAAAGATTTTTTATCCATAGTGTGATTGTGTTAGCTAATTGAATTGTTGGATGGGGATATCAGGTGCTCAAAGAAAACCACCATATGACAACAAGTAATGGGTTCATTTGGCACCATAAATGGAAACAAAATAAAATTCGTAATATCCCAAGTACTGTGTAGCATATTGTTTGTGTTGAACGTATGAGTGTGATTACTGTGGTAGAAGTTTGAGTAAATATTATTTTCATTACTGTGATATTGGAGAGGGATACCACCTGAAGTTTGATTCAAATAATATATAATTCGAGTCTATAGTCTGCTGCGAAATATAAGAAATGTTGGTAAAGGCACAAAACAGTTGTTAGTGAGGAGGAGAAGCCAGCTTTGGTGTTCGCTAATACTATGATATTGGTGCCGGTAAGAGTAAAAAAATGTTACTTGGTTTGCTTTTCATGAACCAATAGGAAATACCTTTTCACATTAATATTTTTTTAACTATATCATGTCCTCAAACGCGATGTTATTTCATTTGCATCCTTGAAGTTTCGATCTCTTTTTATGGATTATTATTGGAAAGTTCAGATCTCACGGTTACTAATTGCTTTTGAGTGTGAAATTTAAACCCACTTAATATTGATTGAGGCTTGAAAACTATAATAAGAACAAGGATAGTTAGTAGTGTCGGTACGTCCACTGTCCAGTGTTGCGAAGCGAAGAGGATCTCCGAGAGCAGCTGGCGAGTCGAGCGCGCCGTAGGGACCATTGCAAACAATTGTGTAAGGACGGATACCAACTTAGCAAGCAAAATTAGCCCCAAGATGGACTCAGTTCTCATTTTGTTACAATGGAGGATGTATTTTGTGACATGTTGTAGTTAAAAAATTATTTTATTGAAAAGGTATGTTTTATTGGTTGAATGCTTGATACACTTTGATGCTTGCTCTCAAAAATTTAATGTGACGTGTTAATCAAAATTGTCTATATAAAATACCTAAAGCTGGCCTCCTTCCTTCACAAATTGTTTGCAAACTTTGTTATTGATTTTCGAGGATTAACATACTTTAATAGTAAGCAAAATGTTATTGGGCACCCGGATCTTTTCCTTGTATCTATCAGTGCAATATCTGCATATTTGTTTGACAAGCATATATATACACATATATATTTGTTTCTTCTCAGTTTGGTTTTAATTTGCAACCTTAAACTAAGTATAAAGTATCTGTACCCATTTGGCATTCACTCTTTGAGATTTTATTATATAATTGATACAACAGAATATTTTGGATTTTTTGTTACATGAGCCAGTTTTAGTGTATCAAACATAAGAGAATGAGTAAAAATGTAAATGCTTGCCGTACCATTCATGGTTGCCTGATAAATATCGAAAATCAAAATTTTGGATACTGATAATGTATTACATTATAAAATAATACTGTGAGCATTGTAAGGAATAAGTGATGTAAAGAAATGTGGATGTTTTGTACAAGTTGTAGTCTCATGTTTGGCTGTAAAAACCTCGAGCCATTAAGTCTACAACTAAATCTGAACAAAACAGTTTCTATTCATTCTTTGTATATAAGTATTTTCGGTAACGCAATACGTATGTTACCAGTGTCTTGAACATTGGATTACATTACGTTAATTTTAGTTTTTTTTTATGACAACATTTAGGTCACTAATCAAGGTTTAAATGCAAATATTTCTTTGTTTATTTATGTAGTTCGCATTCTGGAACAAACAATTTTAGTGGTTCTTTTTCATTGTATTTGTTTGTATAATCGAAATCTATACAAATTCAAAGAAACATAGACTAGTATTTCTCAAATCTTGTAATTTATTTGGTTGAAAGAGGCCTAAAATAAGTTTTATACTGATTACATAGCACTTTTTACTAGGCCTGTAAAACCGATTTTTAAATGGTGTAAATAAATTATTATTTGTCAAGACATCACATTTTATGATTGACTTGCTTGGTAAAATGTTGATCATTTTGCTTGTTTACCTATGTTTTATTGTCCTCTTTAGAAAGTTTTTTACACTATGCATATGTTTTATTTTAGATAATATATTCAAATTGAGTATCTCAATTGAATCAGACTAGAACAATTAGTATTTTAAATTTTGTTGGATAATGCGAGAGTATAAGTGGAGTAACTTCCCAATGAAATCACTATAAACAATAGTCCATTACTTACATAGTATATATTTTTTATCAAGTACAATTTGCAGGTTGCTTCAAAAATCTATAGTATAAGTTAGTATGTAGTAAACATAATATTTTATCTAGATGTCCCTTATATTGTCCACAAAGAGACAAGAAGGGAGAAGAACAAAAAGTTTACTGTATACATAATTATTTTATTTTGTCAAAATCGAGATTATCTGACAAGACTTGGTAATCAATACTTGCTTTTATTTTGGGACCCGTTAGATAAAAGCTCATAAATCTCATTAGTTAAAGTTGGTTTAATATTTATCAATATTATAGACAAAATATTTTATAGTTAGAATTACAAAGGAGGAAAAAACATAAAACTAGAGAAAATTCAATACAGATATGTTTTGACTGATCCAACGGGTTCTGAAGTGTGGCGAACCGATTTAACTTTCATTTTAAGCAAATAGTATGTACGCTTGGTGCAATTAGTTATTTGAAGGCAACATTTTGTTGTAATGTTAATGTAGAGAGTTCACATGTAAACAGAAACACCATGTGTGTTACATTTTATGTAAGATTGATTTAATCAACTCATGACTTAAAAATTAATAGATATAAGAGTGAGTGGAAATAAACTTGTATATATTTCAATATATAACGATTTAAGTAAATCTCTTAAGTAATTTATAATGAATTTCATTTGGCTGCCCTGAGATCTGAACAATGAATTAGTAATTCATGTTGTATTTTATCAAAAATAAATATTTTACTATAAATAGTGTTTGCATATTGTTTTGAATGCAACAGTGTGGTATCAGTGAACATTAGGCTTCTCCTCGCATTCGTTTATTTTACTTCGTGGAATTGTGATTACTGGATCGTGATGCTGTATCTCAAGTTAAGTATACATTCGTGCAGTAGTAGGTTCATTTCGAGGCTCGCAATCCATTTTGTGCATCGTTATTTGATTTCAGGTACGGGCCCTAGTAGGACGCCAAAAAAGAAACCGAAGAAGCAGCATCAACACCCACCGCAAACTGTAAATATAAACTTTTTGAATGAGGTTGAGTCACGTTGGTAAATGACTATTCGTGTAATGATATTGAACTATAATCGTTTGTAGCAGAAAACCGTGCCTTCAGTGACAATAGCGCCTACCGTCCCCGCGCCCGCGCCGGCTCCCGCGCCCGAGCCGGCGCCCGCGCCCGCGGTGCAGGCGCCGCCGGCCCCCGAGGCGGCGCCGGCGCCCGAGCCGCTCAAGGCCGCCGCCGCGCCGCCGCCCGCCGTGCCAGCTGCGCTGCCTCCGCAGCCCGCTAACGTGACTGCCGACTCATCCGTTGCGCCCATTGTACGCAACGCGGAGGACCAGAAGCCCATTACTACTAAGATTGAGCCTCGAAACGGTCTGGACAAAGTCGACCCGTCGCAATACATCGATCCGATCGAACGGTCTTTGGCTAGTCTCGAGCGAAGTCTTAAAGCGGACGTGCCTATGGATGTTAGTGTTGGAGTATCAGAGTCGTCGATGCGTCTCGAGGAAGATTTTTCATTACCTAAACCTCAAATGATGCCAGATGCAGCTCATCAGAACTTGATGGCACAACTAGGAGGTTTGACAGAGGTTGCTCGTGTGCCTGACCAGATTAAAACTGAAATGTACCTTCCACCTCACAATGGATTTGTAGACAAAATGCCACATGAACGCGAGATGCTACGACCGGATATAAATCCTATTATTCCTGGCATGACCGGTGTTCCACCGGTGTCGTCTATATTTGATCCTATACCTTCAGCACCACACAGCGTAATCTCCCAGGCCCATCATAACATACCAAATGCACCTTGTCTAATCACACCTGCAGTGAAAAAAGAAGATGTGAAGCCTCTGCTCACACCAAAGCCAATTGAAGATCTAATGGGAGTTCCAAACATGGTTTCTAATAATATGTCTGATCGAGCTAAATATGAAATGGAAAAAAAGATGGAAGACTCTAAAAATACTAATTTTGCTCAAGCTTTCAAACTCAAACAGGAACAAAATTTAAAAAATGCGAGTTCGTGGTCGTCTCTTGCCCAGGCTGGAAGTCCGCAGAGCATACCAACCATGGGAACCAATCATCAAATAAAACAAAAACCTGTCATGGATAGTTTTCAAGTAAGTTTCATTGAATTTGGTTTTACTATCAATTTTCCCAAAATGTATCTCAGTAATGTACATTTTTGTATTTTTAGGCGTTTAAAAAACAAGCGAAAGAGAAAATTGACCGCCAAAGAGCTCTTATAGAACAGCAGGAGTTAAGAAAAAAGGAACAGGCTGAGAGAGAAAGACAGCGGCAAGAAACTGAAAGGCGACAACCTGAGGAAGAAAAAATGCGGTAATTATTATACTGTATTGTTTGTGTACTTGTACATGCGTAACAAAGTTTTGCCGCTCCAAAACTGAAATCTTTCCATACCGAATGGCGTCCTGCTGTTGTAGTATGCTAGTATGACGCTGAGATGGCATAAAAATACAGAATGTTCTTTTTCGAGTTTGGTTGGCTGGTTTTAGATATTCCTAACTACTTTAAAGTAGTGAGGAATATCTGCAAAGTATGTTGATTTATTAATTACTGTAATTTGGGCGCCATATTCAAGTATTTTTCTTGAAATTGCGGTCGTACGAGGTCACCCGGTCCGGCCGTCGCTAAACTTGCGTTTTTGATACACAGAGTGGCAGCGGGCGTGCGCAAGGCGGAGAGCGCCGAGGTGGCGTCGCCGCGCGTGTCGCCCGTCGCGCGCGCCTCGCCGCCCGCCGCCGCCGCCGCCGCGCCCGACAAGCCCGCCGCCTCCGAGCGCGAGCGTCTGCGCCAGCGCGAGCAGGAGCGCCGCCGCCGCGAGGCCGTGAGTATCTGTGCGACCACCGCACTACCGCACCTAACTAGTCAAAGGAAGACCTCCTGTGGGATGTTCTTGGCACAAATCACCCGCCAACTGCCAATAAACTGTATCTTGAGATGTGTTTTGAAAGGAACACAGTTAAACGGATCATAATGGTTCTAAAAACAAAATATGGCGATTTCTACAAAATGCTACTTTTCAGATTCAGAGATATCAATCGGATCATTCTGTATCAGCCACCACTGAGGTCCTGAATGATTGATTGAAATTAGAAACTCTTCTGTTCCAGTTGAATTGCAAAAGACAATCATCCAGATTTTTGAGACAGTAGATTGAGGATCTTTTTTAGTTCTTAAAATGATATGAATATCAAAATTTGTTTTAATTGTTTCAGATGGCGGGTCAGATAGACATGAACATGCAAAGTGATTTGATGGCTGCATTTGAAGAATCACTGTAATGTGCTTTAAAGAGGACACTAAACAATTGTACATATGAGTATATAAATATTAATTTTACGTCAATGCAATCGATAATTATGGTGATAGTATGACACCGAAGTGAGTTTGTGATCGTTTAGTGCGTGAAACAGTTGACTAACATGTGGTTAAGTGCTGTGAATAGGTATACTTAAACTGTTGTAACGTCATTATTGATTTCGTGGTCACATATTATGGGCCTTTACTAGAGGGTTGCATTTTAATTAAAATTAACTTGTATTATAAGTTTGTATGTAAGGTCTTAAAGGTAAACAACTCTCTTTACATTCGTAAGTCTATATTTATATTTCGTTTTAGAGGCGTCTCCTACCTTCCATAATTGTTTTATAGTGTCTACTAATGACGATAGAATGGTAGATTGAAATTGGAAAATCAACATGTTTTATGTAATTGGTGAAGAAACAATCAAATAAACTATGAAATCTGTTACGCGACTTCACACCATTTCTCATTGCATCGCTGTATTATTTGAATGTTTCAAAAACAACAGTAATAAAATTGTTGACGCTTTATCCCCGATTTCTGAATTTTGAATTTGAAGTTGGTTGTGTGTCAATCTTTACTTTAGCCTTTAAACCTGTCAGACTTTGGCAATAAAGTAGAATTTGACACCTTAACAACACAATCTCAATTCAGAAACCGAAACCGTTAGAAATTAAATAAAAATACTGACATAATATTAGAATGTTGCTTTTAATCCAACATGCAATGGGTGACGGCGTGGGTTTATATTTATTACTAAATGGAATTTCTGTTACGTATTCGATTTTCGATAAATATTGCTTAATGTTAGTAGATTTTTTATCAGTCTGTCATGGAAAACAGATCAAATGTCATACATTTGATTTGAAATATATTTATTTTACATTGGAATATGTCTTTTTGTGTTTGTAGATAGATACTCCAGTGCAAATGTAGTATTTTTTTCAACAAATTCTGCATAAAAACTCATTAATATTATTAATGAGAATTTAAATAATAATACAAATCTCCAAAAAAACATTGTATATTGTTAAGCAAGTTTTTAGTTTCAGCCATTTACTCTCAAACTCGAAATCAAATGTAGATATGAAGTAAAATATATTGACATTCCATATTGTATATATGTTGTTTAAATTAATATTTATATTTTATTTTCGCCAGTTTGTGCAGTTTTTGACATTTTAACAACACAGAAAGATAAACTGATAAGCTGATATATACATACCAAATTAAAATTGTCTTTGCCTTAGTGTAGGTAGACGTTATTTTCTTGAACTTAGTACTTTTGTTTTAATTTGAGGACTACTAAGTTCTCTAACCTTGATATTTCGGAAGCAATAAATCAGTTATTTTTTTATCTAGTTCTCTTGAACCCTATTTTTAGCAAAAATGTCTTGTTTCCGCACAGCTGATCATGCTATCAACATGTGACGAAAGAGGTTCTCCACGTTAATTACGCGCTATCAATTTTATACAAAATATCTACACAGGAGTGTGGCTTCGCCACGGTCTGATATGGAATGGCGGCAGAACAAGCAATTAGTACCTACACTTTTATAAAAATATTCTGAAGGGTTTTATAAAATTATTTCTACACGCCCTGACTTTGATGTTGATCCGGTATTTTCAGCAATGGAATCCAGTGACGCTAGATCTACGGCAATGGGCCAATGCACACAACATTAGACCAGATGCTAGATTTAATATTTCATACTAGACCAAGACCTTACTTATTTTTTCACTAACAAAATATGTGGGATAGAGTAGTGTTAGTATGTACTTATTAATATGCCTACCATACGCATACCTGCTAGCTTGGGTCGACGGTCAGTTTTTTTTGTTTTGTGATTTATAAAAGTTATTTTTAGTAGACAAAAAGGAAGTTTTGCATCCTCCAAAATATTTTTTTTTCCAAGGCTGGAAAATGTCCGGAAAATAATCCTAGCCTGGAATTGAAACGGTTGTTTTTGAAAAAAAAACACCATATATTACTAGATTACACCATCCGAAAGTATAGCTAATGAGGATCAAATTCCGAAGTAAAATTCGGAAGTCTAATGGCAAACTAAAGGAACAGTTAATTTTTAACAAAAAATTACAAAAAAAATAATATCAATCAGAGATGGGCATCATTCGAATGATTTTTAATCAACTAATAATTCGAATAAAAAAAATTTCGGCACAAAATTATTAGCGAATAATTTAATCGATAACATTTTCGAATGAAGATTGATTTTTAACGTCATTTTAGTCGAATAATTTTACGAATAAATGTCGACTAAAAGTTGGAACACACTCATTTCTGCCCATATTCAAGATGTCTTGCCCACTTGAAGAATATTTTTTAATTTCCACCACCAAATTATTAGGAGAAAAAATCTTTTAGCCATAAAAAATATTTTCGCAAATCGTTTATTTTCTCGATTCTATCTTAAGTATTAACCTAAATATTAGGCTAAGAACATTTTGGTGTTTCTTGTCTCCGATCACCTGTTTGTTATAAAAATGATGTAGGGTCACCTGTTTACAAATGAAACACCATAATTTCAAACCATCCTGTCTCTGCCGTTTCTCAAGTTACGAGTCTAATTTTTTGCACCAAGATAGACAATTTAACTAGTAATCGCATCTCATTTAAATTTTTTAATTTACTTTAATAACTTATGCATGAAAATGCTTTTTTTTAAAAATGAACTTTGTTTCATTGTGTCCCTATATGTGTATTCAATGAAACACCTGATTTTTTACAATGAAACAGGGATAATCGACAATGAAACTGTTTTTAGTAGGTAGTATTTTGTATGCTTTTAATCAACTAGGTAAGTATGGAAGCAGTAAATGAAAGAAATTTAAATGAAAATAATATGTTTTATTCATAATAATCGTTACCGTTATTAATCAGACTTATTTAATCAGACTTAAACATTAAAAATCACAGAGGTAATACCTTCTGGTTCAGGATTAACAAAAAAACAATCGCCCTGTCCCTGCCTTACAGGTCTTAAGAACTTAAAAATAATAAAACAAATACTAAGTATTTTTTCGCTTAAAACAATCTAATATTTATCTTCTTCTTATAACTAATCAGAATCACAATCAGTATTGTACGAGTTGCAGTCTCATTATTAAAAAATATCACAATCATTGTCGTTATAATTAGGTATAACTTCTTATTAATATATAAATAAACAACTAGCAAAAATATTGCATAATTAAACCCGAAACTCAGCCAAATTTTAACGCAAATTTAGTTTCGGTGATACACGAAGAGGGAAAACATAGAACGAGTTTCGGCTTTTGGTGCCGTTAGTTTTTGGCTGAGGCAGAATCATCTTTATGTCTGTCAGTCTTATTTCTGAAAGATCTGGCTCTACAGGGCTATAAAATTTCATCTCATTCTTGTTTTTTACTCTCAAGAAAGAAGCACCGTATGAATTAGCACTTAATATTTCAGTAATCAATGCGACGTAGAATATTTCAAGTTTTTTGGTTTCAAAACCAACCATAACGTAGTCGCCTTCTTGGGGTTTTCGATCAATTCGTTTAAATTTTTCAGTTACCATAGGTAAATCTTCATCGGAGTCATCTGCTTCTTCATCTATGTCACTCAGTTCTGTTTCACTTTGAGATACCACCATATCTTCCTCTTCTTCGCTAGTTTCTGCATCTGATTGATTGCCATGAACTTTAGTCTTCTTGCTTTTATTTTTTCCTTTTTTGTCACACAGAACTGATCGTTTTGTTTTCTTGGTTGCAGATTTTCTTTCTTGAGCTTTATTCCTTTCTTCAGCAATTTGATTTTTTTCAGGCGTGTCCGTCGCAATCATGCTTCTACCGAGCTTTCTTGGCTTGCGCCGTCCAGTTCGTGGGCCAGCCTTTAAAGGTGGCATAAACTCTTTAGGCGATTTAAAATTACCTTTGGTTCCAGAAGAAGAGCTTGCGGGAACACAAGCGTCGGGTGGCGGTGTAATTTCCCTGATAGTTGGTAAATTGAAGCTCTGTGAAGGTAAAATGGCTTCCTGTAAAAGATTTTCAATAAAAGGGTCTTCAAAAATACGCTCATCTATTTCTAATAAGGATGGACTTTCAGCTTCTCTTGGTGGAGGACTTTCAGCGTACGTAGCATCTGACGAGGGACTGCCAAGATTTATTGGCTTATGTTGCAAGGGTTCAGAGGAAGTAGAAACTTGCCATTCTGAGGATGGTCCAGGCTGTTCTCTGTCATTGATTTCTCGGGAAGCACAAACGGGAAATTCTGAGGATGGTCCGGGCTGTTCTCTGTTGGTGACTTCTGACGGCATGAAGTCGATTTCTTCGAAAATGTCTGCGTTGTATGGAAAGATTCCACATTTTTTGAAGGCTGCTGCAATATTCACTGGCGTCATTGCCTTCTGATATGCTTGACCCACACACTCGGCGACGTTGTAGATTGTCATCTGTTTACCTGGGTTTCTTCGCAACCACGAATCTACAGTACTGTTATAATAGGTCTTAAATGGTCCGTTTAAGCCCACATCAAGTGGTTGCATTTTGGCTGTTGTGTGTGGGTGCAGAGTAAGAACACTGACCCCAGACTGTTTGGCCAAATCTAAAGCGTCAATACTTAAGTGGGATTCATGATTGTCCATGATTAGTAATGCGGGGTTTTCTGGAGAGGCACATGTATGTTTTATAAAGTGCTTCATGACTTGGACAAATAGCTCCGTATTCATCCACCCACTAGGGGCAGCAAGTCCAAGGGACCCCGGAGGTGCACCAGTCAACATAAAATCCTTGTAATTTTTCCTCGGGAAAACTAGAACCGGAGGTAAAGCTTGCCCTGAAGCGCATACAACAGCACAAGTTGTCACCAAAGTCCCTTTCTCACCACTAGTAATCTTGCCTAGATTGTGGCGTCCTTTGGGAGCAATGACTTTTTGTGGTTTTTGAACAGTGCTTGTTGCTGTTTCATCTAAATTGTACAGTCTACAGCCATTGCCGAAGGATGGGTGACGATCCATAACATTTTTCAGATTGTTAAAAAAAGTGTTGACGGTTTCTCTACTGAAGGCAGTAGCCCGCGCCAAACTGCATGCCTCAGGCTTTTTTAGTGATAAATCAGGATGCCTAGACCTAAAAGATCGAAGCCACTCAATGCCTGCCATTTTTTCAGACTCCCAGCTGACAGGAAATTTAATATTATTTATATGAGCCATCTGGTACGCAACGCTGCGAACGTCTTTACTAGAAAGACCATAAAATTTTGACGCGCAATCTTTGATGTATGCTTTAAGTTGAGCTTCTTCTTCTTCTGTAAATACTCTATTAACACTATAGTTTGGAATTAACCTTTGAGTTTTCAAATCCGTATCACTGACATTCTTATTCTTTTTAGCATAACGGAATAATGTGGAATAATGGACACTGCATTCTCTAGCAGCTTTTCTTAGACTCCATCCCTGCCTTTGAAGCTGAATAGCTTTAAGCATGTTAGCGGCCGAATGATCTCCTTTTTTTCTTAAAATAGCTTTAGAACGTGCCATCTAAAAAAAAAGACATTCGTTATAAAGTATCGACAAAGTAGTTACTAGATACCTACCCAACTGTTCTAAAGAAAGCTTTAGGGAAAGCGTTGCTTATGCTTAAAAATACCGTTATGATTATTTTCTACATGGCCTACAGTGAAACAAGATAGTACACAATGGCACACTGTTTCATTGTATACAACATACTTTCGTTTCACTGTAAACCAACAAGGTATTTTTTTATAACCTTTAGAAAATTGCAACAAAATGTGAACTATTTTCAAACGGATTTAGGTCAAAAGATACTTTGAAATGTACAGAATGCAACGTCATATTTAACAATACGAAATTATCTTCCATAATTTGCTAAAAAAACACCAAATATTACGAAAAATTCTTACTTTTTGGTAGCAATATCCGTTATGTGTCACCAGAGACGTCCTCTCCCGAGCGGCGCGCTCGCAAACTGGGCGGGTGCGGGGGGGGGCCTGAGCATGTTCTTTCTTGCTATCCTGCACTATCTGGCAACGTCGTGTTTTGGTAATATCGCAAAGTATCATTGTGTACGATTGTTTCAATGTTGGACAGGTGACCCTACACTCTGACTCGGACAGGAGGTTCGACGGGGACTAATAACGGAGGAGGGGGAGGGGGTATTTGCCATCACCTACATATTGAGAAATGAGAATTACGCGGTAAGAGGGCTAAGGAGGCAATTTTTCATTATGTTTGCGATAGAACACCGTTCTCGAGATACCTATTAGCAAATTTAGAAAAAAAAACTGCACTCAATGAAGGGGTTGGTAGCGTCCGGACACTGGAATTCAAGACACTCTCAAGGTTACTTAACCATGATCTCCAAGGTCACTCGACCTTGACCGCAAAGTGCACTCGGTGGAACACGTAGAACTCGAAGGTATCATGATTTCCAGGATCATTTGACCTGGACCTTAAAGTCGCTTGTCTTTCACCCGAAGGTCGCTAGATCTTGACCTTAAGGTCACTAACTAAGTTCAATGTGGCCCTTGAAGTGTCCCATGTTAGTCCGCCACTTGACTACTTCCACAACCCACCGGGTCCCGAAGGCTTGATTAGGCGATGGTTTTTGGTGAATTTCAGTCAATTTTGCCTAGTGCCCCGTTTCGTATCCACTGACCAGAGTTTTGAAGAAAACTGTCGGTATTCAATATCTACTATCGGGTCAAAAAGTATTGGGCTCTGACTTTGAACATGTATAAAAAAAGTGTAAAAAATACTAGAACTCAGTTCTTCTATGCCTTAATTAATTAGCCAGTCTGTCAACAATCTCACGCTTAGATTTACAGATGAAATATTTATCATATTTGTACTTAAAATTATTCGAGAAAATTTATCTAATTAATCATTCGAATAAAAATTTAATAGCTTAAAATTTATTTGACGATTAATTAATCGTCATTCATTATTCCAGTTTGGTCGAAGCCGCCCTAAGTAGGTTATTCTTATTCGTTAGTCGATTACATTTTGCCCATCTCAGAATTTCTTTTCAAAAATCTATGATGCAGTTTTAGTTTACATCGACATCGGACACGAGAACCTACAACATTGGATTTTTGAAAATATCAGTACAGACGCCAGCATATAAAGCTACAACAATCTGTCATATTTGTTTAATAGATTTTCAAGTTTATTGCTAATACATTAGGTTCAAGGTTGATTGGGAAAATTTGTCAGTTTCAGGTAGTTTGATGTGCTGGTGTCTGTACGTAGGTTTAGTCTAATTTTTTAGTTTAGTTTAATTTTACTAGTTTGTTAAAAATGAGAGCTTTCATTAGTTTGCCGTATTTGGATTTGATCCTTAGTAGGGACACTTTCGGATGGTGTAATAATACAGGGCAACCTGCTGATTCCTGGCTAGGAATAAAGATTTTTCTAAAATCTAATTTTGCTGTTTTAGTTTTAATCAAAATCAGGCTCGAGACTCCTTTCAATGTTGTTTGGTTTGGCCATCCACGCAAACCGCAAACTTTAAAAATTCACATATGGTGGGCAAGGAAATCTTTCTCAAACTTTTCTGCGTAAGTCAAGAAAATAACTGATATTTACGTGTAAGTGTGTACGTGAAGTTTTTCAAATTGCGGTACCTTCAAGATTCGGCAGGTAACAATATTTAGCAACAAATTAATATGAAAAATGGCTCGTGAATATTTTTCCTTCGCAGGCAAATATTCGTGGGGATTGACGGGTGACCAGCCTGTCATGATAAATTCAATCAATTGAATAGGCGGAGGCTGATCTGCGACTTTTCCGCTTTTGGATTCTATTGGAAATTCGCATCATTTCGTGATTTAAAGCAATGGGGTAGGAGCCAGTTTTTGATTAGTCTGTTGAAAAAAAATATGTTGGTGGGTATACCTACACCTCGCTTTGAATAGACTGCCTAGCTTTTTGCCAATTAAGTTGTCAGCTCGGCTGCCAGTCTATGCAGCTGAGTAGGTACCAGTATTTTACATCGAGCGACTGCCTATCATACCTCTACAACCTAGTTACTGGGTAACACTATACCCCCGTCAAGATTCAGATTTCTTGGCGACAAACGACAGCCGGGAGCAACAGCTATAACGTGCTTTCCGAAGCCGATGGCTAATGGTTTTCCAACACTAATACATTTACCATTTTCTTTTACGTTGCTTTTGTGTTTAAGTGCTGACTAAACATTGTGATCAAATTTTAATAAGCTTTGCAGCAGTGTGGGAACGCCTAATAACCTACTAGGGTCAAGAAGCGCATAATTAATGGCAGCCTGTTTTATTTTATCGATAGATCATGCGTCCATCCAATGGGGGAGCTAAAGTATAAAAAGCACCTTTCATGTAAAATTAAAGAGATAATCGAGTTTCGCGAAGCACCATTCGGGCTAGGGCATGTAATATCGGAAGGTTTTCAATTCCGATATTAAATCGCAATATCGGCATTCCAATATAGGTAAGTATCGGAATTGCACATATTTTCTTTATAATTTGCTCAATTTCGGTATGTTTTTGGATTGAATACAATTAAAAAAAACTTATTTAAATCGTAGATATTAATTTAGCACATAAAAATGGGCCAAATAAGAGGATATCGATCTTGCCCTAAAGTGGGACCGGCAACATATATTTTGCCCATTCTTATGACAAATCTTGGCAGAATGCGGTCCTCATATTTTGCGCACTAAACTCCTGGCGTCTAGACTAACAACAATATTAATATTTAATTTACTGAAATTCCCAAGCAAGCACCCAATTAGAAATCTGAGGGAAATTTTAACAAGGTACCTACCTTGTTTAAAAGTTGTTTCGTTTGACACGGAGCATCAGCAAACAGAGATATAAATCAGAAGTTTGCAGCATTGGACATTTTGAAATCCGCCAAAATTACACAATGCCTGAAGACCCGCTCTATAATCAGTGTGTTTTGCCCGCCATGACGTACAGTAACTACGGTGCTGAGATGATGAGGCTACGTACAGACTGAGACATAGGTACGGCTACTAGACCGAGTTTCAAACGTCGACATCCGAAAACGTAAAAATCTCTTTGATATTGGAAAACCGAGTTAAGGAATACAAATGGAGTTGAGACGAACACATGGCAAAGCGTATTGATGACAGGTTGAGTAAGGCAGTGACTGATGGACGTCCAAGGACTGGTAAAAGAAATGTTGGTCGTCGTCGTCTGGCAGCGAGAAAGGCAGACGGCTTCGTTTAGGTAATCGCGGGTGGAACTTTAATGAGGGTTGCACAGGCAAAGAGAAGCCTATACCTAGCAGTGGACGAAATCGGACTATGGATGATGATGATGATAACTCCATTGTAAATAAATAGCCCTCTTAAAAATATGAAGAAGTATCCAAACATTTTTCAATTAAAGTATCATGGTAACAGCGGGTTTATGACTTTAAAACTGAAATAGTTATTTTTTTCTGAATCCAATATTGGATCACTCAGCATCGGAATTTTGGTTCCGAGATTCCGATATTCATGCCCGAATTGGGGCACAATAGCTACCTACTATTATCATTTGCCACTGCTTTGCAGCAGGAATAATGCCGTCCTGGATAAGCCTGTTCCTGTATTTACAAAAAAAGACTTACAATCTGCAATATATTTATTGGCAAGCCATCCCTTGAATTGGTACCTGAAACCGGTGTTTCCGTGCACCCTGTAGAAGACTTGACCTTGATTGGGATAGTAGGTAGGTACCTACTTACCTATTAAAATTTTTAGCAGTCCAGTTTGTGCCCCAGACTAGGCTAGGCCCTTCTTTACCCGGAGTAAAAAAGGGCCTGTTATGCCCAGTTGCACGGACCAGACTTATCTTTTAACTCTGAGTTAGTCACTAACACCGAGTTAAAAAAAACAAATGTTTCAGACATGGTGGGCCTTAGCTACGAACGGTGCGTAGTATCTACCCACATTTGAACTATCATAGGAAGCCCTCGTACTTTCAAGCACCCCTAATTTTGTTTTTCTTTGCCATAGACCTAGGTGGACTACACTTAAGAAGTGACTGTGGTAAAGTGAGGGTTGATTTTTGCACAACTATCTTATGTGAAAACGATGACTGCAAGGGTCGTAGCAGGTACGTGCATCTGCAGATACTGCCTAACCTCATCGAGAAAAGGCGTGGGTGAACGCATGTACCTATGTGTCACCGGAAAATGGCAAACTCCGTAAGGGTCAACTCACACCGAGACGCGACGCGACGCGACGCTGCGCGCAGATTTTACATAGAGCGACTCAAAATATACTTTATTTACTACACGAAACGATACACATTTAATTGTGAGAATTGAGATACGTTGCGCTGCGCAGCGCTGCACCTCGAGACGCCTCGCGGCGCAGCGCGACGTATCGCGACGCAGCGGTGACGAGCGGCGTGCAAGATCGGTGCTGCGTCTCTCGATGCCGCGCGACGCAGCGCGGCGCCGCGAGACGCAGCCTGAGGCCGCTGTGGCGACTTGCCTACTATTTCCGTCCAGACTTCGTTTAGATTTGATGCAGTTCGGTCGAGTGATAAAGAGTGAAAACATAATGATAGACTGGAATCTTGTTATAATCGGACTACTTGCAGAAGAAGAAGAGGAAGCGCTGCACAAAAAAAATTAACTTCTCATCGATCTCCATAATGCACCCGCCAGATATAATATACGTCGTTCTCATGCGCTTGCAAATGATAACTGCGGGTGGGGGAGGGCGGGACGGTCGCCCGCGGCACAGCCGCGGCGAGTAGACACGTTCCGCTGCGCCGCGCGGCGTCTCGCTGCGCCGCGCGGCGCCGTTGATGGTACGATTTTAAGATGCGTCTCGCGACGCCGCGAGGCGTCTCGCGGCGCCGCGCTAAATCAAAGCCGCGTCGCGTCTCGGTGTGAGTTGACCCTAAGATTGTAAACTCTCGATAAATTGTCAACTGAACATTTGGGATGCTTTTTTACGCATCAAAATTTGATAGTCTATAATATCTCGAAGAGATTCTGAAAAATTGTGAACTGACATAAAATGGCGACCAATCAGAGAACAAGTCAACAATTAATGTTTTGGTGTGATATTTAAATTGGATAATTGGTCTTTGTTGGTATGAGCTCATATCTGAAAAGACCAATGAGAGCCTTGTTTATACAGGTTTACTATCACACGAAAATGGATAAATTGTTGACTTGTTCTCTGATTGGTCGCCATTTTATGTCAGTTCACAATTTCTCGGAATGTCTTCGAGATATTATAGACAACCAAATTTTGATGCGTAAAAAGTATTCCGAATGTTCAGTTGACAATTTATCGAGAGTTTACAATCTCTCAAGTTATTTTATAATCTTACGGAGTTTGCCATTTTCCGGTGATATAATTATGTATATAATAAAGGACAACGTAAGTAGGTATGCTATAACAGCCTTTGAAATAAAACATCTAAATCCAATTGGAATAATAATATATCACATTCCTTGATCTTACTGTACATGTACAACTAGACTACAGACAAGCACTTATATATTATTACAATAATAATATGTATAGATATTTAAATAAATTCATGGGTGCCACACATTTAGTCCAATCCAATAAGGATTAAATCTTTGAATGAAACTCAGAAAGCTGTTTTTTGTGAACACGGAAACGAAGGTCTATCTAAAAACTTATCTTTCTGAGTGTCATTCCGAAGTAGTTCATTAGCCTTATTAGAGCGCACTCATGAGGCGTTGTTCGTGTCCCACTCGATGAGGTAGGCCGGCGGCGCGCCGGGCTGCAGGCGGCGCGCGTGCACGCGGCACGTCTGGCCGGCGCGGAAGTACGACTGCACGCGCGACTTCAGCGCCGACAGCTGCTCCGCGTCCACCTCGGCGGCAGTGCTGTTAGCTTTGTGAGGACTCAACTGTAAACTCTTCACGCTGTTATTATTACTAGTGTTATTATTCGTATTCCGTCTTGCATTCTCGTAATAATTCTTCTCTTGTCTCTGTCTCAGTCTTCTACCGTGAAATTTCACGTTATTATTGATGTGCCCACCGCCTTGAGGAGCGACTTCACCATTTTCGTTAGGGATTTGAGCAGGTTTGTTGTTGTCATCAGGCAGAGGACATGACTTGTTCAGCTGCAAAGAAAAAGATATACTATTATGAGTGGGAGAATAATATGTGAAAATTAGCTGTTTTTATGGATGATGTTTACAAATTATACAGCTAAATATTATGTTCTGATATAAGTTGTGTACCTGCGCCTGTAGATATTTCCGCGGCCTCCTGAATTTTCGTCTTTTTACTTCCCCGTTAGGCCCGATCACGATATCCTTTTCGCTAAGCTTTCTTTTCAATGGCCTCACTAGAGGACCTATTGTTGGATTCAAGTTAACCGGTAACGAGAATCGTGAGTGGTGATGATTCTGTTTTCCATTTTGTTTATTGTATATGTTTGCCGTCGATGAGAATGGTTTCTTAGATGTGTAAGTATTCGACATTAAAAAGGGATTGTTCTTCCCCTGGAAGTCTTTAAGCGGTGGTATGATAACGTCTAGGGTGCCCCTGCTGGAGGTCTCGTCGCCCGACGACTCCATGTCATGGCTGAAGTGGCTAGTGTACGGAGGTATGCTATCCATGTGCTGCAGAGACATTATTTTGGAATGTTCGATAATGTTTTTAGTAGACAACTTAGATACTTCTAAGTTCATTGTAGCTATTCTTGTCGTGTGCGTGTTAATGCTGACTGTAGTGACGTCAGTTTTGCTCACGTTCGTATCAACTATATTGTCTTTGGATATTTTATCTAACTTTACAGAACACGGAACTAAAGAAGTGTTGAGAGATGGCACTGGAGGACTTTCTTCGCATATCGACTTTGCTTTGTTCCTAGTGTTTTCGATTAGGTCTGATATTTTCTCTATTTTATCGGCTTTGGCATCAGAATTTCTAGCAGTAGTGGTGCAAATGGAAGGTAAAGGTTGTTCGTCATTCTCAGAAGGTTTAACAGACTCATAGGAACTAGTAGAATCGTTTTCTGAATTTGAGTTAGAATTGAGATTTTCATGGAACCGCTTCCCCATCATTAAGTTTAACCAATGACCATCTACTGGCACAATCATACGTTGATTGTGATTTTTATAGGAACTTTTATCATTGTTACTACTAGAAGGTTGAGAGCTGAAACAAACAATTGATATATTTTAAATTATGCATCACGGTAATATTTTTGAGCATTAATTAAACTCCAGCAATAATAATACCTGTCATCAACAGCTGGAACAGTCTGTGGCGAAGGCGCTCGCGGCAGAAACCTAAGTCGCGGTGCGTATTCCCTCACTAACTCATCAGACAATGGCTCCCCTTTCCGGATCTGTTAATAAACATTTAAATACATTGAATGATGGAATAATATAGTGACTACAAACGTAAATTAAAAAAAATTGTAGGAACCTGTTCCAAAGCGGAAAGCTGGAGAGGGGGCGGCGGCGGGCGGCGCAAGCGCAGTCCCCAGATAGTAGCACGTTTCTTCATTTCGCGTCCACACTTGAATCGCTTACGAGAAGATGTCAACGCTGTTAAGATTTTTTCACGGCGCTCTTTTACTGGGGTTCGCCACATCTAAGAAGACAAAAAGAAAAGAAAATGAAAAAGCGATTTCTAGAAGTCAAGAACGTTATACTTTCAATGTAAAACTAACCTTCTCAGGCAATTGAAGTGCATGCCAATTGTCCATGATGTATGGCATAATAACACTATCGAGGTCGAAATAATTCGGAGCATTGTATGCAGTGAGATTATACAGGGCGAGATGCGCCAGGTCTAGCCAACAGAGCTCCAGTCGCCGGAGGTACTCCGCTCCTCCGTTGCAGTGAGCGCACGCAAATATATACAACCTACAATTAAAATACATTTAATTAATACATATATATGTCACCGGAAACTCCGTAACATTATAAAATAACTTGAGAGATTGTAAACTCTAGATAAATTGTCAAGTGAACATTGGAATACTTTTATACGCATCAAAATTTGATAGTCTATAATCTTGCGAAGTCATTTCGAGAAATTGTGGATTATAAATAAAATGGCGACCAATCAGAACACAAGTCTACAATTTATCTGTTTTCATGAGATAGTAAACCTGGAAAAAAAGCTCTCATTGATTTTTACAGAGAAAACAAAGACCAATGAGAGCTTTTTTCCAGGTTTACTGTTGTCTTTATTGAGCAGGCTCTATTTGCACTCACTGGATAGGCGTGCAAATTATGCTATTATCGTGCAAGTTATAGAGTTGTTAAAGAGCAAGATATTCTTGCTCTTCAACAACTCGATAACCCACACATCTCCAACCCACAAATCCCACCACTTATCTCGGGTCCGATCTGTAGTACTCTAACTTCTCTATACAACACCCAATCAGTCAGTCAGGGCAGACTTAGAGTAATCCAAGGGTTCAAAAGAGCGAGCTCCACTTGGGGGGCGTGGATTTACACAACACGGGCACGGCGGCTCTTAAAATTACTTGATGCTAACAATTCATAGATCATAGCAGCGATCTGAATGTAACCAAATCTGACTTGAGGTCATTATGCTCCCATTCAGCACGCGTTATCGGGTTCTTAGAGTTGCCTCTAACGGAAAAGGGCGCCCCGCCTTTTCCGTTTTCTTCCCGCCATTAATTAAATGGAAGTTGGAGGGTTGTAATTCATTAAAATATTCCCAATCGTATCTATAGACACTGCACGAGTCTAATTCCACGGGAACTCGCGAACTCCGGACCATGGCTAGGGACATAACCGGTGGCCGCGCAGTGCGTGAGCTCCCTAAACCGGTAAAACATACTTGACACTCATACTTACTTATCGCCAGCATACAACGGATATTGTAAACTTGATACGCATCTTTGGTGAAACCAACGAGAACACCGACAGCATAGTAACATCTGTAAACAAAATAGTTTTTTTTATATGTATATATTTCGATGATTAAAGCTCAAAGGGCTGATTGCAGAATAAAGAAATGAAAAAAAATAAAATAAAAACGATGTTTGTTAACAACAAAACGACTTACGGAGAATCAAAGGCATATCTGTTAACCATATGTGTATAAGTATAGTGAAAATTCGGCGAATGGTTTTGTTTTGATCAACCATAAGTCGATAGAAGTCAACTTTGCAAGTGCAGCCGAGGTTTTCCTCTGCATGATATTATGCAGAATATGATTATAGTAGTGCAACTCATTTCCGACCAAATTGAATGTGCGTTAGGCGATAGTGCCTATAGCAGCGAAATTTTCGCTTCATGAAGCCACACATCTTCATACGTACCTGTGCAAGCCAATCGCTTTTTTCGCCGCAATAACAATGTGTTTCATTCTGATCTTTGCCAGCATCGGATACTGAAGCTGATGATGTTGTAGAAGCAGTCTGAAAACATACGTTATTTAAAAAACATCTATTAATTGAACACGAATTAGTAAGTTGGTAGTTTGGAATAGTAAACCTACATCGCAAGGTGGGGTGAGTTCCTGTTGTTGCCGCCGTTGCTGTCCGCCCTTAAATCTAAACATGTCTGATCGCTTGAGCGCCCTGTTCTCCGCTGCGGCCACTCTATACCTTTGGTCCACGCATCTTTTGCAGTGCCATGATGCACCTGTTACAAATTTTGAAATTTAGAAACGAAACGAAAATTGATTCAGTCAAAAATACATTTGCAGAGGTTAATGTTATCGGGATTAAAAGTTTTTTTTTTATAATTTCTTGCAGCCAGAGAAGTCAGCAGATAAAGATTTTAGGCGGCCTTTGCCTAACAGTGGGAAAAAAGGGCTAATTAATTACAACATTGGAGTTATTAACAAACTAACATAAGCTGAGGTAATGTCGCATCATAAAATGCAGTTATTATATCGCGTTATGTGCCTGGTAATGAGGTAATTTTAATGGGTCATAACTTCTTAAGTTATCAAAGTTCGAAAAATATTTGACCGAATTTCATTTCACCTAAAACTTTTCAACTATTATCGTTTTTTTTCTTTACTCCGACGTTTCATTTGATCGAAAAACTTTTTACCGAAGTTACACTTAACCGAAATAACATTTGTTCGAGGTATTGTTTCCGAACATTCATTATAAGTACCACTGTTTTAATTACAGTGTGAAATTAAATATTTGAAAGAGCTTTCAAATTTTAAAGTAATTATTATACGTTATAGATTAAGGCAACAGGAACTAATTTCAGATTAGTTTAACCTACTATTTTGTTTAATTAATTATTTAAATGTAATGGTACGTAATAAAACAGTTGATTATGAACTAAAGTGGTTTTAAGTGGTCCCAGTAAGAAGCATGCAAACAAGGATGCTTGCTACAAGCATGAAGCATGCAAGCAAGCATGCAGCGTGCAAACAAGCATGCAACATGCAAGCAGGCATGTAACATGCAGCAAGCATTGTTTCCGTCACGGCTCCGGCGCTGCGGGGTTTGGCCGGCCCCACGCAAGCTTATCGTCGCAGATGGTTTCAATGCTCCGCGCCTACGCGGGCTTAGATTACACTCTAGGGTTAGGGCAGACAAGACTGCGAGAAGTCGGTTTTGCAGCGATTCTTTTCTGTCACTAAATTTTGTAGCACAACATAATTATTGACTTTTTATGACACTATTTTAATTTAATATTGATAATGCTACCGTGTAACCGGCTATATATTTGTGACCAAATAATATTCCGTAAAATGTTGTTTCGATGTGGTGAAAATATGGCAAATAATTCATTTGACAAATGAAAAAAGTTCAAAAGCGGCTTCGGCCAATAGCAAAAAGTAATTTTGTAAATCGACGAAATATAGTTCGGTCGAAAAATACCGAAATAATAATAATACATACACATGATACTTCGATGATCTAAACATATGTCAAATTATGCATAAATAGCAAATAATTAAAAATCCCGACTGCGTAAAAAGTAAACCAAGTATGTAATAAAAAATGAGCTTTATTAAAAACTGAAAAGAAAAAACAAGTAAATCCAGGGAACATAACGATTTTAACAGTCGGGACCCATAAAAAATCCAGCTTCCTAATAATGCGTCCCGATTGTTAAAAATCGTTCATGTTCCCTAATAGAATGTTTTCTATTTGAATGTATCGATCACGAAACTATTACAATGGTAGGTATGGTCAATAATATTCAATAACAAAAGTCTCGACATTTACTTGTTTTTTCTTTTCAGTTTTTAATAAAGCTCATTTTTTATTACTTTGGATTACTTTTTATGCAGTCGGGTTTTTGATTTTTTAAATTAATTTATTTTATTTTACACTTTTTAGTTAGGTTAGGTTAGGTTAAATCTAACTTTAAATCGTTATAGATCCGGTTATTCTAATTGAAAAACGATATGAGAAACCTAAAAATGATATTCAACGATACCCAACTTGACATAGTTCGTTTCGTTTCGTTTTTTTCTTTTTCACATTATGGCGTCCAAAATTGGATATAAAAAATATGCTTTCTATGAAATTCGCGCCGTCAAGACGAATCAAACGTGTCATTTATCAAAATCGGCCCACGCGTTTGGTCTAAATAATGTCAAAAAGGTACAAATCCACATACATACATAGGCTGATAAACACAACACCCTCCTTTGCGTCGGACAGTCGGGTAAAAAGACTTCGGTCAATAGTTTTCGGTAAAATGAAATTCATATAAAACAAAATCAGAAGTGATCGGTTCCCGTTGGTAACAGCATAGTTGGTAGATAGGATGTACATCTACGATGCAATCTGCAGAAAACTGGCGCTCACGGCTCAGTTAAAGATACAGTTTTATCCCGATGTGTTTTTGAGACAACCAGAAACTGAGGGAAACTTTATTAGGTGCTGATAAAAATACGTATAACCAGAAAAAAGTATATTAAAATATGTACTAATTAATTCTTTAAACGGCACTCAGTGAAGTTCGGATCCCTATTAAACTATGCCATAACTGGCTAATTAAAAGCACATTGAAGTAGCTTTTTAATGTAAATTCGGAGACCAAGCGGTACATTCCACTTGCGTTATATTCAGAGACCGGAATAGGTAGAGTATATTTACCTAATGTTTGTGGAAGTAAGTAACATAGAGTTGATAATAACTCCTCCAAAATCCCGGAATCATAAACATGACGATTGTGTCCCGGGATTTAATAAATTGCAAATTACTTATTGCGCTTTGAATAAATTTGAACAAAATTATTATATTGAAGAATCTTATTATTTTTTTAGAGTTCTGTACCTATTAAAACTGTTAAATTAAATAGCTTTGTTTTAGCACAACTCTTTGGTCTTTTGATTCTTCACATCAATCACTTGTAACTATACCCAAAGACCAGTTCATGTTTTTATAATCCCGGGTTTTAATTGTCATGATTCCATTTATGATTCCGGGATTTTACAGGAGGTATTATCAACTTTGTGTTACGTACTTCCACGAACATTAGGTAAATAAACTCTACCTATTCCGATCTCTGGTTATATTACTCGGCTGTTTGAGAGGTTGTCCATTCATCCGCACAGCTGCGTTATGTACAATTGGTATCTGAATTCTAATAATTATCAAGTAAGTAATACAGTACAGTTGGTACCGCCTGTGTACTGCAGATTTTGGATTTCAGTCAATAACGACAACTAAAATATATGTATAAAAAATAAACCATTGGCGACTCTGAAAACTTAAATAAAGATAGAACTATGAATTTTAAACATGTCAATTATACATAAAAAGGATTTAGTAGGTGCCTTTTATGTATTGATGTGTGTGTGTGTTTGCAATTCATTATTATTTATCACTTTTTTTTGCTTGGCCGTAACTTTTTTCCCACAGTGATTAGAGATTTGCAGCCATAGTAAAAGATGTAAAGAACAAATAAAGCTTTCCAACGACATATCAACGTTATTGGTCAGTAGGTTGAATTGCCGGTCCTCTTTTGGTTAGTGAACCTTTAGCATGGATCTCTTGAATATATGCACACAATCTGTTTTATGCACAACAGCAGTGACACACGTCATATTATTATGACGTTTCACGCTACGGTTGTTTGTAGGTGCAGCCCTTAAAATGTTTACTACGTACCGTTAATCCATGCGTCGACGGGCGGCGAGTGGCACTTCGCGTGGTAGCCTCTGCCGCACATGTCGCACGCGATGATCGCGTTGGTGGCGGGGCTGGCGGCCGGCCCCTCGCGCCGCTTGCACACCACGCACATGATGCGCCCGTCATCCGCCGGGGGCGCGCTCAGCAGCTTCAGCGACGCCACCGGCGCCCACGCCTGCGTGCCGTCGCCGAACTTGACCAGGCACCGCGCTGTCCCCGTGCCCACCTCGCATGAGTCGTTATCATTGCTGGTACTCAACTCTACTATTGTTCCTGGTTAGAAGGAAACGCTGCATGAATATTCTATTTTATGTTATCAGCATGTGCAGTAACTATGTTTCATTACCAAGACAAGGAATACAAATTCAAGAGGATAGTTAATGCAAAAATAAAGCTTTACAATTATTATGTTAGATTAAAATACATTGAGTGCAGATTTGCAAACAGTCATTCCCTTATGTTGTGTCTGTGAATTTGTGATTTCAAGGTAGGGGCGAATGTAATAAACAAGCAATTTCAAATAAATACACACCTAAATAATATCGTCCATCTTTGTTTGGTACAAGAACATCATCCCCACAGTGGAATGGATTGTAATTATTTTTTTCCGTGTTGGTTGTAGAGTCTGGCATGGCATCCTGTGTTTCTTCTTCTTTTTTTTCATTCTTTTTGCTAGCACATGGTGTGATTGTTTTGTCAAGGTCGCTCAGGAGGGCATCGATCAGAGACAATTGCGTTGAGACCTCTTTGAAACAAAGCAACAAAGTAAATCAATTACATTTTTGGAACCTTACTGCATCTTAGTGATGTAAGTATGCTGAAAATAAATATTATCTCTGCTAATTGACAATTTTTTTGTATTGATTGAACAACATTTAGTCTAGTGAATGCTATGCTACTTATTATGAGTCAAAATAAAAAGACACAATTTTAACTTAATATAAGTAACATGTATAGCTGAAGTCTTAAGAAAATGACCTAATAAGGAAAATACATATAAGTACCATGAATCTAATATAAGAAGATAAAGCAAACCTAATTTAGTCATTTTAATGGTAGCTCTGAATTTGCTTTTAAAGGTGGTCAATAATTAATTTCAGTGCATAATTTACCAAGGAACTTATGTTCAAATTATATTAAACATAGACCTCTCAGGGTAACTTCAAAAAAGGTTTCTTGGTAATGTTAAACCTTTACTCAATTAGGTATTTGACAATATTAGCAAAGCACAGGAGGCACAAAAACTGAATGGTGGCTAACCTGGCTGTCACATGAATTTGTTACTGTGCTGCCAATCACCTCATGTTCAGTCATCGTAAAGTTTGCACCAAACTGTACCAATATTCTGAACATCGTAGGAAATATAAATTCTTTTGCTTATTGCATATGCTTTTCCTTTTCACATTTTTTTCTTAAAATGCTGATCACTCATTTAAATAATAAATATCATTGTTATACTGAATCAATGTAGGGCTATAGTTGCTCTCAACTCTTTTTCACTTGACATTTGTTGATTGATCAAGCTTTTATGAAGAGATATTAGTGAAACTTCTATGACCACTATTGCCATGCTAAAACAAAATTATGCAGAAGATATGAACAAAGAGTAACTACGATAATAAGCAGGGTCAAAATACATTTCTTTACGGGTGGTAAGGAACTGCAAGGAAAGGTTGTTTTTAATTTACTTTAACAAATATGATTGATGCAATTCATTGATATAAACCTGGAATCAGGTCGGCAATTAGAAACTATTGATGTATTTAATATGTTTTCAAGCCTGCAGTTATAGGTTAGTAAAGAAGTTACTGTGAATATGTATTTTAGAACTAAATGATTATCTTGATCTTAGTAGGTACTACAGAAATAGGAAAATACTCACGCTTCAATTATATTATAGGTCCAATATGGTAAGCAAAAAATAACAAAATCAGTGAATATTTACATGTTGTAATAATACAGAAGATATATCCATTAAAAGCAAGGACTTTTGTAGTAAGGTAAAAGGCCATAGAACTATGCAAGCATTAGAAGCATCTTTAAATTTTTTCCATTACAAAAACACTCATTGAGTATTTATTTGAGAAATAAAACTAATATTAAGGGAGCACAAATGTGTCACAATTATTGTAACTGAATTTGAGCAAATGGAGGTAGAAACAGATTTATTTGGGTCATTATACTGTGTTACTTCAACGCATTTTCCCTATACATTTACAAGGAAAAAAAATTTAGAAGCATGTTGGAGCTTAGTGGAATGGAAAAGGGTACAAACCATACAAGCTTGATTATAAATAACAATGTGATAAGAATACTAAACATAAAAAGTCAACTCAACTCTTTAACAATAACTAAATTGCAGATTAGCAGTTCACTCTCTGAAACCTTTTAAAAACAATTTCGTTTTGTTCTGAAACTCAGAACTTTGTCTTGAATGCTTACCATACAAGTGTGACTTATAAACTTTTCTTTCAGCAAATCAGTTTTATACAAGTTTACAAATTAAAAACTTTTGCTTTGTTTGTATTTTATGGACGTCATTCAAAATGACAACAATAGTAAACGGCACTGGTTTCAGGTATTGTAAATTTACAATAATCCAGAATCACAGAATATGGTAAGTTTTACTTTCTATGTTACTTACAATTAGGTTTATAGCTTTATAGTTTATCTACTACTATACGAGCGTGCTTACGTATATTTTACCAGATATTTTTTCTTAGAGCGGTGTAAATATTGTTCGGGCACTAATTTTAGTGTTATTGTATTCTATAAACAATTGAATAGGACTGTTAATGAAGGCGCACGCCGAGAAAAGTTACGAGTAAAGCTAGTATCACAATTTATCAAAGCATTTGAAAAAATAAGCTAAAATCTGCTTGTAACAATTAATTGCTACTTACCAGCGTTGATGTCCATCTCAATTATGATTTTTTTAACTCATAAAGCATTGGAGAAGCATACTTTGGACTCAAATTTCATACTATATGAGCAAACACGTAAAGCATTGGCGCTTTTGCGGCCATTATACTAGTCAAACGTTTCACAGTTTTCCCGCGGTAACAAAATCTAACATAAAAATCATGGGTAAACTTGATATATAACGATTTTGTTGATTGACTACACTTTCATTACTTCTAAATGAACACTTTTATTGCTAAATTCATATTAAATATCCATTATTAATTAAACAAAATAACCTTTCGAATTTCTTCTATCGGATATCAATCCCTCTATGCACGTCACTAGTGTTGAATGTTGGAAGTACTGTTTTGAATGAATATGTATTCTGTTCACTTCGTATCACTGATCACTTGAAAATAATTACGTTAAAGATTTTTTTAAACATATTTAAATGTATTAGTTTGAAAATATAATCATTCTATTTCACAAAGGTATCACAATATCTCTTTTTATTATTTTTCTTTCATTTTAGTTCAAATTAAACTAGCCTGAACCTTTATAACACACTATCTTCTCTATGGTTTAGGGTTAGATCACACTGCAGGACTCCCACTTGAACACGCCCGATTTTTAGTAGCAATATTTTGTATTACAAAAAGAAAATAAATCATATACATATATCCTCGCATCAGATCAAACCACTGACCCAGTTCAGAGCCAGATACTAGGGTGACCGCATGGTTTCATTTGTGCGTTGTTCTATTTCAGTGAGCATCGTTAATACGTAATGCTAGGTCTACACGCAGCGACTTTAGTAGCTGGCGATAGAAATTTATTATTTTTTGACCACAATATCTATCCATCCATAGACCAAAAGCAAACATGGAGAAATCATTGTGATTTTATTGATTGAGATTATGGATTAATAATGCATAGTATGTCTAGCTAACTAGCTTAATCCGCCGTTTGTAGTTTTTAGTTTAGGTAGTGGATTATACGGCGTCGTCAATGAAAAGGCTAGGCAGCCAATTAAACGGGAAGTTGGCTGCGACATACTCATTAAAAATCTATTCTACTATTTGGGTGCAAATTATCAGATTAAAAGACTATTTCATTAAATCATGACATAAAGGGGGCTCTAATCTATTTTAGAAACAATGTAATTATTTTATTTGGCGTTTTCTTCTTGAGTAAAACATCGGTTCTACAATTTTTCTACTCGATTCCTATAGCAATGTCGCTGGTTCATTAACAGAGCGATTAGATTTGCAGTTCAGTCGCCAACGTTTTAAAGTCGCTGTGTGTGGACCTAGCATTATGCTGACCTCCAATACTATGAATGGAGTGTATTTTGTTTTTTTTTTACTCTGAGGCAAATCTAATCGTGGTCGTGAACGAAAACGAATCTTTTACCAATGTCAATTAATGTCAATGTCAAAACGTCATTGCGAATATGTGAATGTCAGTGTGTCGAAAAGCCTAAAACAACACACAAAAAACTAAAAACAAGTAAATCCAGCCTTTTCTATTTCTCATGAATTTAACTTTCTTTAGTTGTTTTACATTCACTTCAAACAATAAATTAAAGTGAGTTAATTACAATGGGTAATTCTGGTATAAAACAACATTATGAAACTGCATCAAAAACAGGTGTTTTACAATTATCTGATTATAAGCTGAAAGAAATACCAATTGAAGCCCTTAATTTAAGTGATATTTTAAGAAACTTAGACCTCTCCAAGAACAGATTGACATCTTTGCCGGATGATGTTTGCAAACTTAAGCTCCTGAAGCAGCTCAACCTAGATACAAATAAAATAGATACCATTCCAGAATCCATATGTAATATGAAGAAACTTGAGTTGTTTAACATATCGAATAATTTAGTTAGATTCCTGCCTGAGTCTTTTGGTAAGCTGAGTAATTTGAAACAAGTGTATCTGAATAACAACTCGCTAAAAGAATTTCCAAAACAACTGTTGGGACTACATAGCTTGGAAGTAGTGGAGCTGTCACACAATAAGATAACCGAGGTACCAAATGGAATGTCAGAGCTATATGCAGCTGAACTAAATCTAAGCCAAAATGAAATATCAATCATCAGTGAAGACATGCATCAAGCTCCGAGACTTAAAATTTTGAGACTGGAAGAAAATTGTTTAAGTTTGGATGCCATCAGACCAAGTTTACTTAGAGACTCCAAAATGCACACCATTAACTTGGACGGGAACTTATTTGAACCAAAACAGTTGGTGTCTGTTGAAGGATATAATGAGTATACAGAAAGATACACTGCTATGAAGAAAAAAATGTTTTGATGGCTTTTCATATTTTTTGGACTACTTAAATCAAATTCAAATACAAAAAATGTCTTGCAAAACTCAAGTTTTATTTTAATATGCTTATAAGGACACAGTGTTCTTATAATAAATTCTATACTTACACCAAATCTAGTTTACTTACGTCTAGTGTTAATTATTACTTGTTATGAGAATATACTAAGTTATTATAATAAAATAAATAACTATAATACTTATCTGGTTTCTTTACTTGACTTGGTTGTAAACTTGTAACTCATAATCTGCAATAATAAAATATGTATACCATGTACAGTAAACCGCACATTACTTGAACATTTGAAGGGGGTTTCCTTTTTGCTAACATGCAGAGTTTTTAAAAATATACATGTTCACAAAAAATCTTATACAAGCATATTTTACTGCATGACTGTCAAGTTGTCAACGGGCAAAGTATGTATCCAAAATGCCAGCAGTGCCTGAATTGCATAGGTACTTTTCTTTTATCAGGTTTGAATATTGATATAACATGTGGCTAAATATAAACAGCCGCACGGATCAATCAACAACTTTAAGTTTAAACAATGCTTGCAGAGGTCATTCAGTGGATGGGTTCCAACCATAATGGTTCAAAACATACCAAGACTCTGCCGTGCCTCTGAAAGCACATTAGCGGTACCATAGTCTCGCCATGTCCGTCTGTCTGTCTGTCCGCGGTTTAGCTCAGAGACGATTAGCACTAAAAAGTTGGAATTTGGTATGGGTATACATATTAATCACGTCGACAAAAGTGGTAAACAAAATCTTGAAAAAATTTTTTTTGGATGGGTACCTACGCCCTACACGCAGAGGCGATGAATTTTTTTATCGTTTTTTCCATGGTGTGGGGTGTCGATAGATAAGTCGTTAAGGGGGGTACTAAAACCATTTTTCCATCCAAGGATCCGTTTGCGAAATATTAACCTTTTGCGTGTCTTAACAGATTTTTATCGTCCAATCCTGACCAAGCCCTTATGTGTAACTGTCCGACTTAAGACATTTGGAGCATTTTTTCTTATGTCGAACTGTGTAACTTAAGACACGCAAAAGGTTAAGCTATTTGTGTCAAGTGTCCCCCCTCTACCAGCTCAGGTAAACCGGTGGTTTTTGGAGACGTGAAAAAATTCATGGTAGTAGCATTATAACGAATTTTAAAGGAATTATTATTACTCGTTAACGAGTTATGTCGACCAACCTATAAAATTTAGGTACTTGGCAATTGTGACGTCCAACTACGGCAACAGCAACTACTTAGGTACTACCTACACTGCCCGTGGCCCGACACTTGGTCGGTTTTTTTGATAGTGCTTATAAAAGTCGGAAGCAGAAAATCTGGCACCAGTCTTGCCAAGGGGTAACAGTTCAATAGATTAATTGACCTTGTCAAAATTGAATTATGATACTGATATTCTCAATTAGGTTTACTCCAATTTCAAGTAAGTACAACAACTCATCTGAGTTAAAGGGGTCCACACGATATGGACAAAGTTTTATAGAAGTTTATGGAAGTCTGTATCGTGTGGACGGCCCATTAAGAAATGTATTTTTTATCGTGATGAGATATCGATAGGTACCTGATCGCGTCCGTGAAGTTTCACTAGCTAATTTAATTTGACCCAGTTTATTGATTAAGGTAAGGCCCATATTTTAATTTCAAAGCTAATCCAGCTTAGACTCGTCTCCGTTGCCTACTACTAAATTTAAGGAATATTCCTATTAATTTATTTTATTTATTAAAACTTTATGCACAAGTAAAATCACTGTACAAAGGCGGACTTAATGCCTTAGGCATTTTCTACCAGTCGACCTTAAAAGGTGGATAGGGATTTATCATATTAGTTTATAACTTATAAGGCAGAGCCCGGCACAGTGAGTGAACACTCACTAGTAAACCGACGTTTGATCGCTGATCTCAGTCTTCAACGGTCAAAGGTACCTTATCGTAAGAGTTGATGGGCTGTGGCTGTGCACCACAAGCAAAAATAATTCGAGAAAGCACTACATCAGAAGCGATTACATATTGAGCTGTTGAGCTTGGCCCAAACGTTGTTACTCAGTAGGTATTGCTCGCTCGAGTGGGTACGTGTTATCGTACGACGGAGTGCATTAAATTCCGGAGGCCGAATGCCGATGTTAGCCGAAGTTCATCCTCCTAATACAAGTCTGAAGTCAGTGTTGTCGTAGTATTGCCGCGGGGAGGTCGCGCGACTTATGCAGCGGCTCCAAACACATCGCGATCCCTAACATAAATTAATACAATTGACAAATTGTAGTGAATATCATTATTTTTTTGAAAACTAGAATTGTTTTACTGAGTTATTGACGTTTGTGAATTTCATCAAGGGTTACGGTCACAAAGTAAGTACACAGTATCTAAGTTATGGATGATTTTATTTTTGTTCATAGACGATGGTAGAAAAGCATACAAGTTCATGGTCAAGAAAAGGAAAACCGATTACTTACCCTCAAAGTAATTTTAAAGGGAATTCTGAAGTTAACATAAAAACAATCCGTTGGTCAATTAAAGCCTGTGCATAATTGATTAATTGTTTCTAGTGCAGCAGGCCGCATGTCTGTGGTCAAAGAACATAAATTGGCTTCTTATTTAACTGCAACTCCAAATTGCGCTAGACTATAGCAAGTCTTGGAATAATATACAAACAGAATAAAACGACTAATAGAGAAGTATCCAGAACGGAATAAGAATTTGGAGCTTGATAACGATCCTCTGACGAAGCACCTTTTAAAATTGACAGCTGGAGTAGTTTGCATAAGCAAATAGAGTAAGGGATAGGTACCTATGTGTACTAAATTCCATATTTTCATTAGGATAATAATCTACTTTGAACATTTCTAAAAGGTAGCATACTTACCTAATTGTTGTTGCAATTAGGACGATCTTAGTTATTGTCTGTCAATTCTCTGGCTGAAGTTCCTTGCACACTTATTATTTGATAGAGTGTGTCCACAGGGGTAACTATCTTATCTCCAGTACCTAATTATTTATTTACATAAGTAAGTAAAATATTTTAAATATTTAACTTGATTTTATCATTTTCCCTTGCCTATACTTCTGCAGTTACAGTCACAAGTAGGTGGTCATATCATTTTCCTGCCTAAGGGCAGGAAGATGATATTGCGCCGACCCCAAGTAACATGGAATAAGTCCCATGTTACTTGGGGTCGGCGCAACACTTTTTTTCTTCCATTCTGTTCTGTCAGCCGTCACGCTATCACTAACTCTCTTTTCTTTCATATATTATCACTCCTAACACAATCCATCCATCTTTTGACTTTCAATATTTTCTAAACCTATAGGTACATAGATGCTAGCTGGATACAATTATTTAGATAACGTAGTTATGCGATTTTATCTCCAAGTTTTATGAGTAGGGCTATCCATGGCGTTGCTGCCTACTCTCATCAAGCGACCGAGTGCTAAGCAAACTAATCAATGAACAAACAAAATACTGCTATCGTACCGATAAGTTTCAACGTCAATTTGTGAAAGGACTTTGAACATAGCAATTATGTACTGAGCTATAGTATTTTTTGAAATATCACAGTGTATTGTTAGGTAGATGTAGGTATCGAGTAGTTGCGAAATGGTTCGAAAGAGTTACCGCGGCCCCTGGAACGCAAAGTGTATTCGGAGAAACACGGATGGGTTTTAGTCAGTAAGACACTAACTGACTAAAACCCATCCGTGTGAGAGCAAACCTCACGCCCCAGCCGCCTCAACAGAAGAAGACGTTCCGGGAGTCGTCACAGGGCGATTCCCGGCCACCGTAGGCGCGGGCCTGCGGACGGCGAGCGTTGGGTGGCTTGCCGTTTGATCAGAACCAGGCCCCCGGGTCGACGGCGCGTGGTGTTCCACGCACGCTTCAAAGAGATGTCAGCATAGAAGACGGGGCCCGCTGGGGCCAGCGCTTGCCAGGGTTGCGGAATTTGTTCGAAAGAGTCACCGCGGCCCAAGGAGGAACACGGATGGGTTTAGTCAGTTAGAGTCTGACACTCCCTTCCGCTCCGCTCAGAGTGGAATCAGTCACTTGATGATTTCCAAACCTTCAAAAAAAAAAGAAAAAAAAAAAGTCTTACACAGTTCAGACCGTTCCGCTCTGCCCAGAGCGGAAGGGTAGGTCATTTGATAATTTCCCATTAAAAAAAAGTCGTATAGAGTAAGTAATCGCATTCTTCAACAGCTATTATTTACAATCTATCGGGTAGATTACAGTAATCCGTGTCTGTGGTAAAAGTCAATTAATCAGTGGAGCTGTATGATCGCTGCGTGATTACTGGTCAGCAGGGTTATCGGATCTCACGTGTAGCGATAGCGAAATTGTAAATAATTATTTCCAATCCATTTATTGAACAGCTAGCTATATCATTAGAAAAGCAATAAGCTTGTTTTGTTTTATTTTAGATTTGTTTGAATTTTAGATTTACCTTTTTCTTTAGTTAGTGTTGCTCCACTACTGAGCAAACGTCTCCCCATATTCCTCCAGCTACTTACTACCTAAATAATTTTAACTAACTAAAAATGTTTTAATTGTAAGAACATTTAATTAAGGCGTAAAGGCGTTAATTATACATTTAAGTGATTAAGAATAAGAGATTAGTTAGCAAATATTATCCGGAACTGCAATCGTCGCCACGTGAGTTGGTACGTGTTTGTTTAGTTGAAAATATCAGTACCTAGTTAATTGAGTAAAAATGGTTTCATGACTCATGTGGTCTAGTTAGGTAGGTACTTATATCATTTAAGGAAGGAATAGTTGGCTCGCCGATAGAGTTTATCCGAAATATCCGAGCGAGTTGTTGAACTTTTGTCAGTTTTGACACTTGACTGGCATGAAACACGAAGCAATTAGTTAATTAAGTTAACTCTCTAGACGAGCGTGTGGCTAATGTAGCTACTATCACATGAACTAATTATGTTTATAGATATACCTACCTACTGTTGGAGATGTCTAACGGCCGGTCTCAATAACATATCTACCTTTGACCAACTGTCAAGTTAGCTACCAACAGTAGCTGAAACGTCATACTTGCCTTTCAAACGTGACGGTTCAGTCTGTCAGACTTGGTAGCTAATTTGACAGTTGGTTAAAGGTAGATTATTTAAAAACTGGCCGTTACCTGTCAAAACCGGATCCGAAAATCTTCAAAAAATAAAGAAATGCCCTTTTTAATATTAAATCAATTTCATAGTAACCTACGTATAGTACCTATGTATTAACACCCTCGCCTAAATCTGACACCCGCTAAACAATCGATACTTCCGTTAAATTCAAGCAGATTCTTAATTCGCATGGGTTTTCAAATCTAACCAGCAATATTTTCCTACCAGCTGGCATGTTATAAGATTCCCATCAGCAGGCAACCTTTAAAGTACCTATCTATCTGCCATAGAATAACATGCAAAGCAGAGAACGTGTGATACGATCTTTAGTAGTGGATCAGTCAATTTTACCTGGTGCCCTACGCTAATGCCATCCAATTCCGAAGATGTAAAAGGGATAGTGCTATACGCTATGTATAGCTTCGTCTCTCTCTTGGAGCGGAATCTCGATCGTTTTAAGACTTCATAGTACCATCCTACTGCTTCAGAAGTAATGCAGCTGAAACTTTGCTAGTAACGCGACTTAACGGAACTACTTTGTGGCAGTTCACAAGGTCTTAATACAGACCGCAGTACCATCTAACCCTGAAAAGACAAGCTAACTGTAGTTTCGAAACAACCACTCGCTAGACAACTCTATTGTCAGTGTGAACCAAACGTGACCCATGTTTGACAACCACGCTTGCTACCGCTGAACCTATAAGGAGAGCTTGCGAGGCTGTTCCATTACAGGCAAAGGCAAAATTTTGCGGCCTCCGAAACACACATGATCCATTCAGAGTCAAACTAAATTATTTAGCGAAACTCCCTTGACGTCATGGGTATCAAAAACAAATGATGTAAAAAGATAAAATCTATACTTTTTACTCCCAGAAGGAGGGTCATGTTTGTCAAGAGTAGGTATATAATTATGTAAACCTGCTGAATATTATATTTGTACATACCTACCTAACTCGGCACTACATCTGCAGGTTAACTACTTACTAACTACGAGTAAATTGGTGTAAGCTTTAAAATAATTAAATTCAGTACATAAATCGAAAAAGGTGGGAATATTAATGATAGTAGTTAGGTAAGTTCGCACGTTCAAATGCACAATTTAATATATTAATAACATGTGAGCTCTTTTTTCTTCAAAATGATTTAGTTATGAATTTATTCATGGATTTCATTTAATTATTTTATTCTTCCAGATTAAAAGGAGATTTGAAACATTTTAGATCTTATTAAAGATACTTAGTTTAACTTGAAACCTATTTAGGTATGTCATTAAATTAATTTGCCATTGTCAGTCTTTATGTATTGTCTTAATCTTTTTTATCTGGGATAGGTACCTAATAAACGTTAATAATATTTTTATTCCTATTAACTTTTATATTTAAGATTAATACATTCAGCAAAAACGGAAAAATAGCTGGTTTTGTAATCTTGATCTTGCCTTTATTTCTGGGAACTTGGTTGTTTCCAAAACACTCAAAAATTTCGATACAGATGATCCGCAGACTTACCCTTAAACTTCTTCATAATTATGCTATAAAAAAATAACTGGTTACTTTCTAATATAGGATTAGGTACCTACGTCGGTAAAAATAACGAATAATAAATATGTTAACGCAGTACTTGGTTGTCTTTAATAACTCAACTCGCTTCTAAATAAACAGACAAACTCCACCACCACCATCATTTCGGAACAAAATAGAACTGCAGTGAAAAAAAAATTTTTTGGGAAGTTTTGTACTTTTCCGACCTAGATAACCCGATTATGGCATAGCCTACTAGTTCTTAGGATACCTTCGCGTACCTTTCACCGTGATGCCTTACAGAAGTTATAATATGTCAGTCTAATCGAGAAACAAAAATATTCGGCGGTGCCACTTAGGTACATTTTAGGCACCCGCAATGACGTAGGTCATTTTAGGTACCTAAAATAAATTCTCTTTAAGACCTACAAAGGGTCGTGAGTAGTCTATCGGTTATTGTGTCTGCATTTATGCAAAATAAGGACAATTTTTGCGTCATTGTGGACTGGGCAATGACCATATCGCCGTTTGTTATCAATTAAGTGCTCAGTTGTCCCAGAGTCTTTATCGCAGCGGGGTGGCACAGTGCTGTCGATATAATCCGCATAACATTTTGTTGTTTAATCAGTGGCGGGAAAAGTAATAATCTACAATATAGTGTGTGTTTTTTTAGGAGCACCCAGACGATCCAGGACCCAAGATGACGGCCAACGTAGTGCTGGGGTGCGTAATGGCACTGCTCGTCATACTCTTCACAATCAGTTCCATAGCCAGATATTATATTAAGGTAACTGTATATTTATTAAATACTAGTGGCCCGCGCCGGCTTTGCCCGGTTGTATATATTTTTATCAAAACGTTCTTACATAAGAACCTTCTGACAATAACAAACACAAAAAAAAAGACCGAAATTGGTCCAGCCACACGTGATGCCGTGACCAAGGGAAATAGGGATTCGTTTGTATATTATTAAAATATATCCAACTTCCTGCCCTTTTTCATAATTGGGGTCGACGTAACATGTTTTCTGCTTCTTTTCTCCCTTGTCAACAGTCACGGTATCATTCTACTTAAGTACCCCCTTCTTTTCTGTCATGTATGTCATTCCTTACATTCTATTTTTTTTTCTTTGTTCTTCTCCCTTTCCCTCTATTAACATTTAAACTCATCACCAGTGATCGAATAATCAGGCGCTTATATACCTAAACTTCTTCGCGTGAAAGAATAATGTGGACATTCCTTTCTGAATACATAAGTATTCCCGAGTTCCAAGGATTGAACAATTTTGTAAAAACAACTATAACAAACTTAATGAAATGATAGCAGTGATTATTTTGATTTTTTTTAATCAAAACAAATGGAATACCTATAAAAAATTACAATGAGAGTTTACAGCGAGTTCTAACTATATTTTGTATGCGGGAATTTTTAGCAATTTCAGGAATTTCGAACGATTCCGGGATCCGGGATTTCGAAAAGCATGTCCGTATTATACTTTCGTGGGAATAAAAGTGAAGTTTAGGTATATTAGCGCCCGATTATCCGATCACTGCTCATCACTCTTATTTATATGGTTTTAATCATTGATCTAGAAATGTTTTAAGTAGGTACAGAAGCACCTAATGTTCTTTCTGATAGGGCAAAGATATGGACCGTGACTTAGTAATACCTATTCATTTAAAGAATTATGAAATTAAAAATAAAGATTATGATAGGTTTATCTAACTGTTGATTATTACCAACAGTTGATCTAATTTAATTAAATTAGATCAGCATTATTATCTGATGAAATGTTATACCTATCAGTGGACTTTGAAGTTTGGACTTCCACGGTTTTTGAACCCAGGTTCTCATGTAGGTAGGATCTTTGTGATTAAACAAAAAGCTGTTCCATATGACATTATCCCTTATTCTGATTTGAAGCACCTACCTAGGTATATTGATTGTAGGTAGTACGTATACCTACATATATGATTGGTCTTAATAATATCCTCCTTTATGTACCTACCATATACTTACTCGGAAATAAATTATATTTCTATTTCACGAGTACCTATATTAGGTATATTAAAGGGCAGTTCCGGAAACAATTATTGATGACTAGCGGACGTCACGAGATTTCACCCGCGTAGCTCCCGTTCCCGTGGGAGTACGGGGATAAAATATAGCCTGTTACTCGTTGATAATGTAGCTAGCGTATCCATTGCTGAAAGAATTTTTCAAATCGGTCCAGTAGTTATTAAGTTTATTCGTTACATACAAAAATACAAATCTTTCCTCTTTATAATATTAGTATAGATAGACAACACATAAGGTACCAAGAAATACGTAAATATGTAGGTATATAGGTACCTATTATTGAGGTTAAAAGTCTATGAGAAAGTGGTGTAAATACCAATTCCGATAGAAAACAAATCCAAGACCATTACGAACTTAGATACTATAATTAGTATAAAAGTCGTTAAATAAATAGTTTAATCGATTATTTTCTTTTCAGTTCACACTCTTCGTGGTAATGTCGTTAATATTCGCCACAGCGCCAGTGCCACTCATGTTGATCAAACCATTCGATCCAAGAAATGCACTGTAAGTAATTATTTGCATATTTATTACTAACTTCAAGAGTTTCCAGCGGGTCAACCTTTTGAACACCATTTTCACATATACGTGGCAAACGAACGCTGTGTGCTGTGGTGTCGGGGGTACGCCGATGCGTTTATGCTCTGGTGTTCAAAAGGTTAAAACGCTTGAAAGTCGGAAATTATCCCACGGAAACGTACTAGCGATATTGAAATATCCAATGTCCAAACCCAGGTCCTGTCAGGTAAGGTCTACCCTCGTAAGGCACAACGCTAGACTTTACCTGACAGGACTTTCATCCACATCCCTTCGGCCCGTCAGTTATTGTACATAGGGGCGAGGAGAACGAGCGTAATTTTTTGAGTTGTAAATCGCGTGAAATGAGTTGTGGAATTTACGATGCATTCGGCGACGGCACACGCCGACGCAAAATGAGTTTACGTCAACTTACAACTCAAAAAATTACGCTCGTTTGGCCTCGCCCTAAACGAAATTTTAATGTATCACAGTTTTATCCTATGATTATGACTAAAAATTCTACAAAAGTTAATAAGTAACGTAGGTACCTACTGGTAGGTAGGTAATGACGTCAAAACTTTCACTGTCCGCGAAGCAGTCACAATAGTTAAACAATCACAGTGTATCTATAATAATTATGTAGATAATTACCTAACTGGTCAGTGAAAGTGTTAAAATAACAAATGTAGTAGGTATAGGTATATTCCCAAACCTTTCATTCTATACTTTTAGTATATTAGTATTTATTTATAAATAGAATTGTACATATTACACAGATCAGTAGTAGGTATGCATTTAATAGATTTAGATAGGTACCTGATAAGGTCTTTGTCTGGGTTTTAAAACATTGAAGACCTTCAAAATGTGTGTCATTCATATTTTACGCAATACCTACAATCTACATACACTTGTAGTAAAACAGTACTTACCTATCATCTATACTTATAATTTTATTTAAAAGAACTTGATAAGATTATATTTTTTACTGTGGCATTGTTTCGAGGGTGTGTTATAAGTAGGCTTTTTCTTAATAATCAGCAAGTCAAATACTAGCGCTTCAAAATTCTTTCAGATTTACTTGGTTAAAATACGGCTTGACAATCGAGGTCTTCCGAGTTCAAAAATATTTTCATTTTAAAAGAATTTATTAACATAATTACATGGGTACACTGTACAGTCACTAACATAAATACCTTTGGGAGGACCGGTAATTCAGCCCAATGGCCAATAACGTTCAGCCGTATGTCGATGGAAAGGTTTCTTTTATTCTCTACAACTTTTACTATGGCGGCGAATTTCGAATCGCAGTGAGCAAAAAAGTTATGGTCAAGTAAAAAAAAATAATTTCAAGAAAAATATTGATATACTTAAGAACAATTCATTGTAAATGTCTTAAATACACATTAATACATAAAAGACGACTGGTGACTGAACTAATAATAAAAATTATAAAATAAAACAACTATAACATTTTTTTAAAAGCTTGAGGCTTATCCTATTAGATATTTAGACATTGAAAGTTGGACGTTCACGCCTCAAGGTTTTAATTATATTGTTTATATCGTAGTACCTACTTACTTGTTGGGTATTTAACGCTGCTTCCCATTTCTGTTTTACGGAGGCCATAGATGTTATACCTCAGTCAAGTTGCCTTTCCCTACACCCTTTTTATGTATGAATGTGTATTAAAGACGTTTACAATCAATTGTTATATCATTTTTTTAACTAAATTATTTCTTTATACTTGGCTATAACTTTTTTCCCACAGGGATTCTAGATTTGCTGCCGTAGTAAAAGTTGTTGAGAATAAAAAAAAAACTTTCCAACGACATATCGCTTAACGTTATTGGTCATTAGGCTGGGCTCCATATATTCTTGCCGGTTCTCCTTTACGCAAAATTCAAAAGTCGCGTTTATCGAGAAATAACAATTACAACTTTGAAACAATACTTTTACATAGCAAAATATCTACTGCGCTTTCGAAAATACTGCGTATTTTTCATATCGCTTTTGCTAGTGACTGTTTGACTTATTTGTATACATAATATATGTTACCCTGTGATCATAGACCCAATAAAATGCTCTAAATATAGCTCATTTGTAGAATGATAGACTTCAACATAATACTTGTACGTCACCTTCCGTCCCATGCAGTGATAACGTAAGATACGGTGGCAATTTAAATCATCGCCTACCATCGTTATATTGTACTTAAGAATTATACGGACGTTAAGAAATAAAGTAGAGGTTATTTAAAACACTGCGGTCGGGGTCAAGAACGTACTCGTACCTACATATCTCAGAAATTTTGGAAGTAATAATTATTAATTACATCAAATAAATTGTGTTAGTTTGCATTATAGGCAACAGTAATATTTGACTACCTCATCTATACTAGTACATACTATACCAATATCATAAAGCTGAAGAGTTTGTTTGTTTGGTTGAACGCGCTAATCTCAGGAACTACTGGTTTGAATTGAACAATTATTTGAGAGTTGGATAGCTCATTTATCGAGCAATCACGCTACGACTAATAGGAGCGGAGCATTAATGAAAAATGTGACGCAGATAAAGTTGCGCAGTTCAGCTAGTATAAAAATAAGTGTCGTTTGTACTGAATCGCTCAAAGTCACTACGGTGTTTCAGTCTTGTGACGTCAGATGACAGCAAGTTGTCTCTGTTTTACATAGATTTTAAACGTTTACAACGGCAACGTCGCCATGTTGTTAGGTCAAGATTTTTTTTAATTGTGGCCCTTTTGAGGAATCTAACAAATAAATCTAGTAAAAATAAAATAGTCTGAAAATAGGTATGTCTACGTCTACTGGAGATGAAGATTACAACGAGGATGTTTTCTTCTATGATGATGACCTATAAACCCTATTACAAGTTGTGCGAAGATCTAATAGGTTAAAGTTTAATTACGTGTAAGTACAAACAAATAACAACTCGCATATTTATTGATTATTATTATTGCCAATATTATTGGCTTGATACCTATTACGTGTAATTTTATCGTATTTTTCCGGGATTCTGAAAGTCAGATGATCAATCAAATTCTAGCTCACCATAGTAACAGGTATACTTGACCAAAGATTTTATTTTATTATTGAAATACTGAGCTTGCGGAACTCGAGGGATAATCCGCAAAACAACGCTTTGTTCAGCGTTGGCATTGATTCCGCGTAGATGTTCGTAGGAGCTTCGTAGGCTACCGTAGACGGCGGCTACGCGGCGTAGCAGTTGCGTAGGCGCTCACTCTGCGATTATACTTGGTTTTCAAATGAAATCGGGTGGAATGTATGCATCGAGCGATTTCGATTTTGCATAATGTTTTGTTCCGTTTTAATGCAGAGGCCTCTTTTCATCCGTTTACAATTATGACCTTGCTAAATGCCTTGTATCTACGTATGTTGGTATGATTCATCACTTATCACTATGCATGGAGGTTTCTTTTAGTTTTTGTGTTGTGTAAAGATAGTGTTGTTCTGTTAAGATAACGCACTAAGATAAAGGAAGTTGTCAAACTAACTGAATTAACGTCGAAGGTTTTCTAAAAGATAAATATGTAATACGTGCAGCTTTATATATACAGGGTGTCCCAAAACTCAACGTCAAGCCGAAACGGGGTGACAGGATTGATCATAACCATCACGAGAAAAATCTGAAAAAAAATCTATCCCATGCAGTTTAAAAATTATGGGCATTTTAAGAAAAACCTAGAAATTTGATCAAACTGTACCATTTTTCGGTTATTGTGGTTATTCTTTTTTATTTTTGTTCATTTGAACTTTGGAAACGTAATCCTAAATAACATTTCTAGAATCCCAATAAAAAATAATGACACAATTGCCTCAAGTTTCCGAGAATTGAGACTATTTGTTAAACTACGAATTTAAAATTTTCAAGATTCGTCGACTTTGACAGGCCCTCCTATAAAAAAAATGTACTAGAGTGCCTTGGCAAGTGGCATTAAAAGTTGGCGCATTTAATCAGAATTCTAAAATGGTACAATACTTGTTAGTTCCATACAATAGAAAAGAGTAAAAAAATTAAAACCTCAAGTAACCCGATTTTTGCTATCTCATTTTACTCAGTTAAAATGTTTTTAATTCACACAAGCTCTAGGTAGGTTCTTAATTTTAAGACAAAATGATGAGAGAGATGGATAATGGGTATGTTCGCCATGAGTGAGCGAGACAGATAGTGACGCCACTTTTACCAAAGTGAAAAAAAGTTAGTAAAATTAGTAAAATAATTAGGTTTGTTGGAATAAAAGTCAGATGATAGAGAAATAACGTTTTTTATTACAATAAATGTTCAAATTGTTTACCATCAGCCTCAATACAAGCCCTACATCTTCTTAAAAAAGATCTACTTATTAGTCGGGCATATCTTCGAGAGTTGATCGCCTCAGCTGCTTGAGAAATGCGTTCACGCAGGTCGGCTACGTTCTCAATGGGCTTTGAGTAAACTTTTTCTTTGAGAACTCCCCAATAGAAAAAATCCAGGGGATTTAAATCTGGTGAACGGGCGGGCCACGAGATAGTGCCCGAACGTCCAATCCACCTTCCCGGATATTCCTGGTCAAGGAAATCTCTTACTTGCACTGCGAAATGCGCTGGGCAGCCATCTTGTTGAAACCACATGTCGCGAAGATCTGCTAGTGGTACGTCCTCTAACAGGGTTGGTAAATCTTCTCTTAAAAAATGTAGGTAATTAGTTCCATTCAAGTTCTCAGGCAGTTCAATAGGCCCAATAATTTTACCGTTTAAAATTCCGGTCCACAGGTTTACTTTAAAACGATACTGGGATCTATCTTCTCGCATTAAATGTGGATTCTCCACATGCCACTCGTGATAATTGTGCAAGTTCATGTAACCATCTTTTTTAAATGTCGATTCATCTGACCAGAGAATTTTTTGGATTCTCATTATGCCTCTGTAGCATTGTTCTACAAAAAGAAATCCTTTCCTGATAATCTCGAGGTAGAAGACTTTGAACTCGTTGTACGTGAAACGGATGCATTTCGGCTCTTTGTAAAATACGATGAGCAGTGCTTTTCGGTATTCCCGTTCTTTCTTCAATTCCACGTACGGAAATACTTCGGTCACGTGCGACCTCTTGCAATACTTCTTCCTGGAAAGGAAACACAGGTCTACCTCCAGCCTGTATTTGATTCGGGAAATGGCCGCCCTCTGTGAGTGAACGGTGCACATTAACAAACACGCGGTGATCCGGGTAGCGCTCTAAATTTGGATATCTTTCACGATAAAGTCTAGCGGCAGCACTTGCGTTGCATCTGCATTCCCCATAAATGAGGTGCATGTTCGCATATTCTTGTGAAGTGTAGCGCGTAGGCATGGTAGATAAAAAGGATGCCAACACAAAAGTCCAGAGAGAAGCCAAAGTTGCCGGTATGTTATCAACAAGTCCAATTCACAAAGATTCAAGTCCAAAAAGAGAAGCCAAAGTTGTCAGTACTAAATCAACACAAGCGAATACGAACGTGCGCAGTAGACGAATGAGCGAAACGTACTAACTGGTTGGTGTCGGACTGGTAGCGTAGCCATTTGCTTGGCTGAAACTAGTGCGAATGAAACAGATAGATGCCATAGCATCTATCTGTTTCATTCGCACTCGTTTAAACGACGCATCTCCGTCTCAATGCGTGGCGTCACTATCTGTCTCGCTCACTCATGGCAAACATACCCATTATCCATCTCTCTCATCATTTTGCCTTAAAATTAAGAACCTACCTAGAGCTTGTGCGAATTAAAAACATTTTAACTGAGTAAAATCTGATAGCAAAAATCGGGTTACTTGAGGTTTTAATTTTTTTACTCTTTTCTATTGTATGGAACTAACAAGTATTGTACCATTTTAGAATTCTGATTAAATGCGCCAACTTTTAATGCTACTTGCCAAGGCACTCTAGTACATTTTTTTTATAGGAGGGCCTGTCAAAGTCGACGAATCTTGAAAATTTTAAATTCGTAGTTTAACAAATAGTCTCAATTCTCGGGAACTTGAGGCAATTGTGTCATTATTTTTTATTGGGATTCTAGAAATGTTATTTAGGATTACGTTTCCAAAGTTCAAATGAACAAAAATAAAAAATAATAACCACAATAACCGAAAAATGGTAGTTTGATCAAATTTCTAGGTTTTTCTTAAAATGCCCATAATTTTCAAACTGCATGGGATAGATTTTTTTTCAGATTTTTCTCGTGATGGTTATGATCAATCCTGTCACCCCGTTTCGGCTTGACGTTGAGTTTTGGGACACCCTGTATATTTACTGATATCAAATCGTATAAAACTAAAAAAAAATGTTTCAAAGTTGCTGGGGAGTTTGTTGCGCCACTTCTTCTTCCCAGCTAAAATACTAGGAAGTGGTGACGGGCGGGCGTTTTGGGGGACTGTCTTTATGTAGAACTTTGACGTTCAAAAAGTGCTGGCACTCAGCCTAATTAAATGACTTTTGATTTTTTGATATTTTTTAAGGGGGGCTCGTGAAGTCCCATGTTATGAAAAGGGTCGCATTAAATAATATATTTGCCTGTTAAGAATTATTTCGTAATAGCATTGTTCAATGTTGTGATTGCGTTAGAGAGCCCGCTGTATCCGGGTAGGTATTTTGAAACAATGCACACCTACTTATACGTGACATGTAAGCAGAAAAAGAATTAAACCTATTTGGATTACGATTGGGTAATTATTTGTCTTTGTTCAAACCCTATTTTGGGACTGAACTGCCAAGTGTGAGTGGAACTCTCACTCGCACGAATCACAATATCGAATTACTTCTTAGGTTTCCTGTAATATTAACCTTTTTAACGCCATTGTCACTATTTGTTTAACCTATTTACAAATAAATATCATTTATCATAAGCAAGCGCGTGCCCTGTACGCCAAACATCACAAATATGTGACAAAAAGTACGGCAAACTTACGGCTTGGCGTCGGGGGCTCCGATCCGATGGGGGACACCGATGCGTTTATGCTCTGGCGTTCAAAATTGGTTTGGAAGTTTGAGAAACATTTTTAAAATTTTGTTTTCTCACTAAAATTGACCGCATATTCAAAATGTATTTATTTACGTTACACGTCCGTCTTAAATTCACAAAAGTTTGTTTGTGAATCAAATTACAACTGAATCAGTCCAGTAGATTTGGAGAAAATTGGTTGTGACAGACGGACAGACATGAGTGATATCATAAATAAATATGTAAATAAATAAATAACTGATTGTAATTATTGACACTACAAACTTCGTTCAAGTAGCAAAGCGTATACAAATTTAGATAACAATACAATAAGGTAATGCTAATGATGTAACAACAATAACTTATGAGTTTCAATAATAAACAGAAATCTTTCATATCTGGGAGAATATTGTGGGCATCGAAATACAGATTTCATAAAAGTAAGAAAATCATACCTTTTTGTTTGTCACGTCTATTTTTTTACACGAACTACCTACCTATTATGAAAATATAACTATACTATAACACAGGCAATTCTTGAACTACATATTATGTAGGTATATTCAATAAAGTAAACCGGAACTGATATGCAAATTGTAACAGAACGTTCTCATGTCAATTAGAGAAATTAAACAAACTTGAAGGCGCGGCATGCAAATGGTAATTTGATAAGAACGCATGCCATAATTAGCCACTCTTTGGCTGTTTATCATAGTTCGTCTGCAGGATTGTTTTTCAATCATTTTATTTTTTTTCAAGATCCTTGCAATGCCCTATAATGTGCTCGGTTTAAAGCATTTCCTGATAAATTGGGCCACAGTGATTGTAAGGTCAGTAAAAACTTCAGTCTTATCAAAAGAACAAAATATTACTTATCGTCCTTAAAGGGTTTACCCCGCATTCGCCCCAATGTTGATAAATCCTTATGAATTGAGGCCAATGTGTGGAACAAATCCTTAAAAAGCGTTAAAATTCAATTCGTAATGTCTTCTTGGCGTTAATAATGAAACATATATGTAGGTAAATTAGACTTGTTTTTGAAAGTATAGAAGTGGAACGTTCTTTAAAATAATGTTATTGCTCCTTTTAGGTATTTATCAAGATCAGACAAAATACTGTCAGTTTCATACGGTGTAAGTTGTTTTTCTTTTAAAGTACTTATTCTATTAATTTTCCAGAATACCAGCATTTTTCTTAAGATGTTTCGCGAGGATACTCGGGCTTCGGTGGAAAGTTAGAGGACTGGAGAATGTGGATAATAGCCGGGGAGCGGTGGTACTATTGAATCACCAAAGTTCCCTCGATCTATACGGTATGTATTATTTTTTGTTTCTTTTGTTTGAGGAAATAGGCCAAACTATGTCATAGGACTGTACAGTGTACGGCTAGGAACAAGATCAGAAAGGCTAGAATAGGGAGCCATTCATACAGAATTCTGACGATTTAAAAGTGCGTAAACCATATTCCGTGAGTGAGGTCTTGTTAGGTTGTGTATACCTACATGGTTATTGAATGCAAATCAATCAGTGATTGCGATGTAAAACTCGCAACATTATAACGATTGTAGTTGTGTGTCCAGCTTATTTCAATATCTCTTGCCAGTTGTGCCAATAAAAATAAATTTTAAAGTCCATTGTCCGTGATACGCCCTCTCCATTGGCTATTGTAAATCAATTTTACAAGAGTGAGCTGTCATTTCCTACGTTTTGATTCATCATCTAATTCTTAGGCACTAAGAATTAATTAAGACTAGGTAAGCAGACCTGGGTTTATTAGAAACCATACGTATTTTCACTTTTCAATTGTATGTTTGTTGCTTGCAACGAGATGTTTGTTTTTAAATAAAATATGTCAGTTCGATAAAAAATATATCTATAGATAGAATTAACTACAAAAATAATATTTCAAAAGGACTCGAAATTTGTAAAAGTATAAATATTAAAATATGGAATAGGTTTTTTTGAAAACAAACATCTCGTTGCACACAGGGAGAATTGATATCAACTGATGAATAATCGAGAAGAAACTGTAGATTACGTTCAAGCATGACTTGATCAGATTCTCTATCATCATTAGTAGCACGGAATTTCAGTCATAATACGTGGCTGCCTACGAAGGTACATAAATAATATAATTTTCCGGTCCTTATCTATAGCAATTTCGTACATTTACCAGTTATTTTGAAAATTGTTTGAACAATGACAAATAAGGTCCATAAGTACAGTCATTTACATTATTGCAATCATTACAATGACCGCATGATCAACTATTAGAGTAATGTCAAAGTCAAAGTCAAAGTCAATTCATTTATTTCAACTAGACCATTAAAAGGCACTTTTGAACGTCAAATTTACAGTTTAAAATTAAAATATAAGTGACTCTAGTTGTCCATTCGCAAAAAGTAGATTCTTATGGAGAAGAACGGACAAGAAACTCCATAGTTACTCTTTTCAAATATACGTTTTACAATATTTTGTATACATAGGTACATTGATCAATTGATTATATTATGTGAGCACAATGCATCCAACATTACACTAATATACAGCACACCCTTATATACTATAGGTACAACAAAGCAATACCAGCAGAGATAAAATTAAGTTTGCTAGTAAGGGACATGGTACTCACATATTTACAATATAATTAAAAACAATGGATCAGTGTGTGAGTTAAATTACATATTAAAAACCTGAAAGTACACCAGTAAATAAAACAAGTTTGACTTTTTCTACTATACCCTCGATTGTCCTATGGAGCAGGACCAGCATGTTTCCAAGCATTCTTATCTTTAATATAATCATCTAGTTTGTAATATGCTTGTTTACAAAGTGTGGTTTTAATGTAAGTTTTAAATTTTCTTTCATTTAGTTCTAATATGTCACAAGGTATTTTGTTGTAACATTTAACACAGTACCCCATGAAAGATGTTCGTACTTTGGCTAATCTATAAAATGTTTGATCTAAATTATTTTTATTTCTAGTATTAATATGATGTCTATCACTAATTTTGTTAAAGAGATGTCGATTTTTTCTTACATACATAATATTCTCATAAATGAATTGACAAGGTACTGTCATAATATTAATCTTTTTAAAAATTTCCCTAAGAGAATCGCGGCGACGAAGATTATAAATGGCTCTAACAGCACGCTTTTGCAAAATAAATACAGATTCAATGTCAGCAGCACGACCCCACAGCAAAATACCGTACGACATAATGCTGTGAAAGTAACTAAAATAGACCAAAATGTTTCCTGTACATCTGTTATCCATAGTTATTCACATCTGAGATGGGTATCGATCGGGAACTCAGTGACGAATTTACCCGTCTGTTTTGTTTTGAAAAAAAAAAACCTTACAATTTGATACTCTTGTTCGTAACAACTATCTGATATACTTAACTTTCTAGCTTATGTAATATAAATCTACATAAACAATGCATGAGAAATTCAGTCGTGATATTTAAAGACCAGTGCAATCAGTGCATAGTTACTATTTGACCTATTTGTTTCAACAAATACGTTGTATCCATGGATACATATATTATGTATTTTGTATTTACTGACAGTTTTGCGATTAAGTGTATGATTAATATACCTACCGATATGTCGTCCTCCTACATAAACAAGTTCTTACGCTTCCACGTGACTACCGACTCAGCTACCGACGACGTTCTGAATGTTTACAAAATAATTATACAATTAAATTGATATGAAGATGATATAGGGTCGTCTCGACTCGGTGAAATGAATATGATTGGTATTGAATGCAAATAAAAAAAAGCAGGCTTTATTTAATCTTCATTGGTCGGACAAAGTTTAAATGCAATTCACAATATTTTCGACATCAATGTTTATGATTTCAGGCAGGTGGGTAACGCGTTCATACATAACTGATTGTAATATTTTCATTAAAATGGCACCGATATTTTTTCGTAATTTAATAGTTTTTCAGCCGGTAATAGCCGCTGTTGCTCAATAACTCTTGTAGGCCGCTCAGGGTCATGGAGTATTTTTGCTATACTAGGTACCCGGAGAGTACCCTACTAGGTACCTAGTATTCTACCACTTGTTTTCGTCTGCTCGAAGATGTAATTGGGGCACCAGGTAGGTACTTTTTAAGGTTTAGGCAGCTTTGCAACGCATTGGTACTGAAAATAATGCAGTATTATATCTACTAGGCTGACATTTACGTACGATACATAAGCAATAAGGTATCTAAATATCGTGAAAATCATATTACAAAATGATGATAACGTCTCTATCTAGATAAGCTAAAATTTTAAATCTGTAAATATCAGATTTTAAAGCAAACATTTTATAGGTACCTACAAAATAATTCTACCTACTCAATTAAGTACCTATATAAAATTAAAAATCGCCTCTTCATAATTGTAGGTTAACTATTAGATAATTGTAACCTACCTCATTTTGATAAAATTACGCATGAAATTGCCTTAATATTTTGACACAAACCTGATTACTATCTAGTAAAATTTTACATTTGGCCACTCAGTACATAGCCAAGCGTTTAATTGCGTATACAATTTTTTACAATTTTCTTTATATTTCGTAAAAGAAAAAAGAAGAGATAACATTCACGTGCTATTTTGAGCTGGCCACAAGGTTAATTACAAAATAATGTTAATTTTCAGCACGTCACTAATCCTTCTGTTACCTAGTATTATCTTTTATTTACGAGCTGTTTATCCCTGATAAGAGAAAGCAGGTGGAAATTGATATTAGAAAGATAAAAGTTGCTGCTTATTCTGTTACTGCACATGTTGACTTCATTATTTTTATCGATTTTTTTTAGCAAAAATGTTAATGACTTTTATCGAAAAACAATTAAGACCCTAATGACGGTGGTTAATACAATTAGCGCTGTATCATACCTATACCTATTCATGAATAAGAGGCGGGGTTTTTGAAAACTTCTTGTCATTGTTTGTGATGTTCAGACAGCGACAAGTTTTCAAAGAGTTGAAACCTAGCCCAAGAGCCCAATTCGTGCTCTATTAAAAATAGAGTCAAAGGGGGAGAGTAACTATAATAATAATAATAAATAATATTTTTTATTTGAAACACAGCCATAAATTAAAGTCTTAATAGCTAGAACAAGGAACAGTTAATTTAACAGAAGTACATAGCCTGCTGTCTTCCAAACTAGGCAAAAACCTGTATCTTGGGAGGCAGTATATTAAAAAGTTTACGTTCTTTGGTTCATAGCCAACTTATGATTGCTTTTTGGTAATTCTCATGGATAACGATAGCGCCGATAGCCTTTATCCGAGAGGAAAGGAGGGTTGTATGAGATGTCGGACTTTTTCTTACTAAAATCATTCGGTGCCCCTTCTGCATCCATGAGCAAAATTGTAGTCATATCCCACAATTTGCTCGTACTCCCAAATGCCTTCGAGGTGCTTGTATTTATCCTAATGGTTCAGATTTGAAAGACATGGTTTCATTTATTTAAATTAACGGCTTTGCTATTGCATTCCGATTTAAATTATAGTGTAAATCAAATACCAACTGTTATCATTTCCATGAAATTGGCAATCAGCAAGATATTGCCGTGACTAACACAGAATTATATTTATTTTACAACCAACCGAAGTTTAACTAGAAACAAAATAATGACGCCATTAAGTGGGTTAAAGGAAATTCTCAAGAAACAAGCAAACTATTACCTATGAAATGACTCAGTTTTGCTATGGAAAATCAATATTTATTTTATACATACATAATTGACTTGCTATAAAAGAAAGTTTGTTTATTCGCGGGGCTGTTATGCAACACATTTCTGTGCGTTTCTCTCTCAATCTATCTTTAGTTCTAAATTCGACATACCACGTAGGCGGGATGAAAATTTCACTTCCAAAAAGGCCGTACTGACCCGAATATTTTTGTTTTTAGCGCTGGCAATAATCTGGCCGCTCATGTCTCGGTGTACGGTGGTTTCGAAGCGGTCGCTGCAGTACCTCGTACCATTCGGCACTGCGACATGGCTGTGGGGCACCGTTTTCATAGACAGGGGCGCACAAACAGCACGCGATGCCCTCAACAAGCAAGTCGATGCTATTAAGAATCAAAAGGTAAAGTTGGCTAAAAATGTTGTTTTAACATTTGACACAACTTTTTCATCTGATTGGTTTTCAGTCGTATCTAATTGTAACTAACGACAACAATTAAATTACGTATTCAACGACTGTAACAATGTACGAGAGATCATAGCAAATCATATTTGCCGTTTGGTATTTTAAAATGGGTAATGTAAAGAACTACATTGTTTGATTAACCTTACACCGAGATATTTTACCGTAGGAAGGTGTGCCCTAATCCACAAATGTGCGTAGTATGGAAAGGAAAATCTACAGTTTGTGTAGCAGAATATATATATTTTTTTGATGATAGATTGATTGATTTTGATATCCGGTCACCTTCCGTAATAGTGTCAAAGTCGAGTCATGTCCAATAAGTCAGTCATTATGATTATATTCAGAGTACGCGTTTTCCTGCTAGTAAGTATACGAGTAGGTCGGTATATGAGTCCTGCACACAATGAGACCTTGTACTTGCGTTGTTTTACGGCGCATTTCGTCATATTGCATGATCTAATCGCTCGGAATGGGATGGGCTGGCATGGTACGGTACTTACCTTCCTGCTAAATATTAAGAGCGTGTACATGTCTTAGCTAATGTTTGATTTTTCTAAGTAAATATCCTGGGTTAGTCGGTACCGGACGACATCAAAAAATTTTCCGCAGCATAACAGCGTTCTTGGCGAGGTTCTTCTAGTTGGTTTTTACGATGTTTCTAGGCATACCAATTAAACTTATTCTTGATAGAACAACCGAAGGCGAAAGCCAAATGAAATTTATATCTATGTTGTACCTTTATTGCATAAATAATTGTAATGTTTTTCAGAACAGCTGAATCATATTCGTTCCTCAGAATACGAAACAATTTCACGATATAATAAACATTGCTCACTTTCAGAACAACTATTAAAATAGAACTTGACTGGCCTTTCTAGTTTCTATTTTGTTTATCGGTGTAGCAATCTCGAAACAATCGTTTAGGTACGTACAGTCGTGCTTACACTACATACATATATAATTATATCGTATAAGTCTCGATACCGATGCTTAAGCAGACCCAGTTTTATTGACGTCGTATGCAAAACAAGAGTTCATTGTCCCAGGCAGCCAGCGTAATCTAAATTGAAAGTTACGCACATCAGCAAAAATAAAAGACTTTTTGAATGTTTACGTAAAAGGAAGGAAAATATTTGCTTTGCATATATTTCCCGGTAACTAACCTAATAATAAGTCATACAATATGTTTGCTAGTCAATCATAATATCGGCCATAGTCCAAAAGTCAACGTTTACGCAATGGCCCTAGGTTCATCGGTCAACCATGGCGTTGGTACACATTGTGTGCGACCTTGCACTATAGACTAAGTATAGTTACGTTTATTCATCCTACATTGATAAGTTGATAACCCACAAGATAAAATAAAATTATATGGAAAAACATACGTGATGGGAATCAATGCTTACGTAACAAAATAATATGATATGGTTTTCTGAGGTTTCTAAGGATTTAGTTTGATTCGGAGGGTTAGAAAAGGTTGGACCTCACCTATAGCTGATATCTCATATAATTATATTGTCACCGGATAATTGCAAACTCCGTTAAGTTACTATGACGGAGTCTGCCAATGGATGAACGGAAAATTGCAGACTCTGTCAGATTTTAATAAGTCTTTGGTAGATTGTAATTTCTCGATATATTATGAAGAAATCGTTTTGTATACAATAAATCCCATCTAAATTCAATAGTTACCAATATATTCGTGCCGTATCAAGAAAAAATAGTACAATTTCACGCGATATTTTACAATGTTATGGCGTTTGTAATTTTCCGGTGACATATAAACAATGTATGTCACCGAAAAATCCAATAAATTGTAGAACCATCCACTGATTGGTCGCCAATATGTCTTCAGTTTATGAAAACAGTTTTTTTTTCCATATATTTTGCGATAATTATTTAAAAATCACATATTTTTTTACGTTAGCCGGATTATTCAATAGTGGATAACTTTTATTTGATCAATAATAATGTCAGCTTAACTGCTTTTGTGTAGAAAATACTTATGTTTATGTATATTTATTCCCCCGATAAAAGTTATTCGACTATTGAAAATTAAAACTCAGAGCATAAGAAAATATAGTTTGTCTTAGGATTATAATTTGGGTAGTCCATTGCAGTGTTTAAAAATATACCGTTAACCTACTCAGTAAGTACCTATAGCTTAACCACTTAACTATTTTTTGTCAAATAAAGGTTGCCCCATTGACCATTATATATATTCTGCGTTTTTGTGCACCTACATAAATTACGATAGGTAACGTATTTTGCAAATTGCCTGTTCACATTAATTAATAAAACCGAGGGCCTATTTACAATGCAAAATGGTTGTTGACGATAAAGAAAATTATCCAAAATGTTTTGTGCCACTTACAAATGAATTTCAGCGGTCGGTCATTAACGTTACAGACAGAATATTTGATATTTGACTTGATAAAGAAGTCTCACGAATTAATGAGTCGTAGTAGGTGGGGGGGTATTGCAATCAACCTTGACCATCGATTCGTAATAGCTTGCGATCTTTTCAAGGTAATATCAGTTAGATAGGCCAAATGTTTACACCAAAAATATTATCGAAATTTACGTAATTTCTGCATTCCTCGGTGCTTCAATCAAGTTAGCAAGGCGTTAGACATCAAAAGGGTATTTGACTAAAAAAAACGAATTAGTCCGGCTGATAGATTTCCAAAAAATATTGGACACTGTATACACTTTACACACAAAATGTTGGATTCTTTTGCCACAAAAAAAAAAACGTAAAAAAATATGAAGACGATACACGTGTGACGTCACTTACTACTACACTTTTTACTGGAAAGTGACGTCACAAGCCTCTACTCCTTATCTTTGATGCGTTTTATCTTCGTAACTTTTTATTGATTTGATAAAATAAAAAACGTACTTATCCAATATTTTTCGATAATCTAACTGATGGACTAAATATAATCATATCTTTGAACCCAGGCATCATCCCTTAGTTTTAAACTTGTTTGATATGACGATATTTATCGAGAATATTCAGACACCCTTTGGACTCTACCTGGTGCCTTACCTTGTGTCAATAAAAAGTTGGTTATTTACTTATTATTGCTTAGCTAATTCCTGTTTTAGTTTTAATCAAATTAAAAAGTACATAATGTAGGTGTAGGTACTAAAGAGCGAATTAATTTTGAATTTCGTTCTATTTCATTATTTACCTAATCTGCCTCCACATAGAAAACTTGACTGACGACTACATTTTGGTTTTTCCTAGCGACTGAGGAAAATATATATACTCCTCTGCTGGTCAGTGCTTATTAACTAACCTTATTGTAGTCAATTTTACCTATTCATTGTTTACTATATTATTATTTAAACAAATAAAAAAAATATATCACTTTAAACTCCATATATTCTAAGCGAACTAAAAACATATTCTGGCGGCCATTTTTAATTACTGGGAATCAAGCGTAGGTAACGCTTGATTCCCAGTAATTACAAATGGCCGCCAGAATATGTTTTTCATAAGAACATTATAGTCAGGCTTGTTCCTCTTTCGTCGGTGAGTTGTTTAATAAAACCTATTTAAATGTGTAGTATAACACTTGAATTAAAAAAAAAACGACTCTTATTGCTGCATTTGGGTATATCTACTGAGTTTGGCCATAAGCACTCGAGGGATGGATGCATGATATGGAAAGAATACAAAGTAGAACATATTTGATATAGGCGCTCGCATACCAACGTACATGTCATAAGAATATTTCTATGTTGTTAAGTAGCTATTTTCTAAGGATATAAACGATAGGTGTAATTAAAAACGTCGTCATTATAATTGACTTCGCGGAGTTTCCTATACTACCTACCTACTTATGTACCTATGTTTTATTGTATACTAGGTAAGTACTAACCATTATTCTTTAGTTAAGAATAAAGATGTACACCTACTTACAGTTTCGTATTTAAAGATTAACATTTTGGCACCCCGGAAAATAGGAAAAGTATTCGTCATTTCTTAGAAAACCACTTTAAAATGATTACTATTTTAAGGTGGTTTTCTAAGAAATGACAATTTTATGCGAAGCGAGCTCGAATATTTTAGCACCTCGTCGGATAGGTTGCGTTTTGACTTATGCAGAAAATTTACAGAATGCAAGAGCTGGCAGAGCGAGTTCAAACATTTTAGCTCATCGGCTCCTATCGGTTTGATTGCGACAGGCTAAAACAGATTTTTACTGTGTCTATATATAAAGTTTTTCTTGTCTGTTGCCCCGGCCAAAATTGTTTTATTCTCAGTGTGGTAGTTAAAGAGGGCCTTGAGGGGAGAATAACTCTTTATTTAGATGCGTCAAAAACTATGTAGTATATGTCAGTTACACACTAGCGTACTCTAGATGCAATATGGAATACAATATTTACCTCTCCTCTTTCTTTTATCTTCAGCGAAAACTGCTGCTATTTCCTGAGGGCACGAGGCATTCTGGTGACAAGCTGCTCCCTCTCCGCAAGGGAGCGTTCCACGTGGCCATGGATGCTGGCGCGCCCATACAACCCGTCGTCATCTCCAAGTACCACTACTTGGACGGGAAGCGACACAAGTTCGGCTCAGGTGAGTGACGGGACTACGGGACGGACTTGTTTAGGACCGGTTTCTTTTGCCATGGGATGCTTTCTGTGAAGATACGTCAATGCTGTGGTTAAATACTTTGATTTGATTCGTTTTTGGATTTTTTACTACAATATAACTAGGCAAGCAAACAATGCAATGGTCGCCTTGAGAATTTTAACGTTTGTCTAAGTAAATTAAAAAGGTTTTTTAACATTTTTTGTTGGGTAATAGGTACTATATTTTTGCATATAAATAGACTATCTACTCGATTAAATGCAGGAAAAAAACGCGAATTAAAGAATAAAGAGAACAAAATAAAGAAAAAGCTTACCTACATAAAATTTAAATAAAATCGAAGTTTTCTAAACTATGTTTTGGGAATTATTGTTCATCTCATTATACATATATTACTTTACCTCATTTCAGGCGAGTTCATCGTGTCGATTCTGCCAATGATCGAGACAGAAGGCATGACGAAGGACGACATCGCAGGGCTGATCGAGAAGACACAAATGAACATGCAGGAAGAATTCACAAAGATCTCTATGGAGACTCTGGCGCGGCGCAACCTACGCACTAAGGCTGATTAGATGAGAAACATAAGGTACATCACCAACTTTATTATGTGGAACCGCGTTCGGTAGATGTGTTGCGGTTTTGGTAACCAATCCACTCATCATGAAGTAGTCGCGAGGTATTGTAGTGATCTTTTTTTTTCTCATTACAGATTACGTATCATACCGACGTGTAAAAAGAGCTGTGATAAACAAACGTATAAAGAAATAGTTACTAAAATTTTAATTTGACAGTTATTGTTGGTGTTTACATTGTTGTTCTCTATAGAAATGTGTATTTATATAATAAAGTTAACTAATCAAAAAGGAATGTTTCATTAAAAATGCAATTACCCTGTGATTTCTTTTTATTAAAAGATTTCACATACGAAAATATGTAAAAATATACATTTTATCGTCGTTTTTTTTCTACAGAATTGTCACACGAATACATTTTATTAACTAATAGTAGGTATTTTAGATACATCACAATATTTGCACAGATACGAGTACACTGATATACATTTAGATACAAACGTGATAAATGGCCTTAGAGTTAAAACACCTTGGAAAATATAATTTTAAAGATTTTGTAAAATTTTGGTATTTTAGGAACAAAATTGTAAGTTACACAATGGTATAATAATATACCTTTCAAGATTTTTTTAAGTGTCGTTGTTAACAATATTTGTAAAATTATTCATAAAGTCATGACTCGACAGTCAACCAATAAAAAAAAACCTACACTCAGTTTTAAGAATATTAGGTGCCTACACATTCAGTAAAAGTCAATAATCCATATGTAGGCGAGGATCAATTGAAACGTTAAATGGCACGAACCGAGTATTGGTGTATGGTGTGATATGTTCGTAGTAAGATTTCTATAATAAGTATTTCGTTGAGAAAAATCATAAATCATTTGTAAGTTGACTGTTATAACTTATAAGTAATGTTGGCAATTCATTTTACAGTGCAAGCCAAATATTCTTATGTCTGGCTTATTCTGACGAGCAACCTTGACTTGATAAGAGAAAACATTTGACAAGTTACAATAACTACACCCGGATTCCGAAAGGTTAATCAAAGTAAAGATTTGCTAACACTCTTTTTTTAACCGACTTCAAAAAAAGGAGGAGCTTCTCAATTCAGTTGTATTATTTTCATGTTTGTAACCTCATAACTTCGTGAACTGAAATAAAAAAAAGGTTTTTTTCTACTTATCGAGTCGGTTTTTTCAGTAAGCATCACTGGAATTCACTAGGTCCTCATTAGTGTCCCTTACACACTTACCTTGCAATGCTAACAAAAACTACAGCCAATCAAATTAATTAACATGAGATTGTTGGTCTGGTAGCAAACGATTCAGTCGGCCTGAGTGCCTACTCTACTAATGTTAAGCAACGTTCGCATTCCCCATCTGTCGCAAACTGTCAAAAAAACCTAGTTTTTTATGCATTTTTGACAGCTTGCGACTGAGACGCGATTGCGAACGTTGCTTGAAAACTATTAGAATTGGCACTCAGTTCAGAATCCGGGTATAAATCTATAATTTTTAAAATCAATGTTGCTGTCTGTACAAGTCAGATTGATGAAAAGCGTCGAGTCTTGAATATTGAGCGAGATAAGATAACTTTAAGTTAAATTAAAAGTACATTTACTAAACGAGTTACAAAAGTTGAATAATTAATTAGATTTTGATTAGCATATATGCTTAGCAATTGGATAAGACTGTTAAGCTTACTAAAAATAACCCTTCTTTAAGTTGGGTAAAATGATAACTCGATTCAAAGACTGAGTGATCAGAAACTTAATTCTATTACGAAGTTCGACTACAACACGAACTCCTTGCGGATACCGCACTTGGGGCACATTATAATATCATAATAATACGAAGCTGTAAGTACTCAGCGAGTACGTAATTATACTAACAATAATAATGTCAATTATTAAAAAATAATATTTGCCTTGAGTAAACAAACAGACGAACATTGTACAGTACAATAAAACTGCCAAAAAGGTTTTAAAATTCCTTGAAAAATAAGTCTAACAACGAAGCTGTACTTTTGGCTGCGCCAGCGCAACCAAATGTTTAATTCCCGTTTCCACTTACTCCAGCGACATTTCAATGTTATGCCTAAATACCTAACGCACACTGCGTTAGGTTTTCAAATATGTATTTTAATAATGTCGAGCCGAGTGTTGTAAATATAAAAAAAATTATTAAGCATTGCATTTAAAACCAAGCTAAATATGTTGTTAAGCTAACTTTGCAAGATAACTATAGCTTTTTTTTTTAAGTAACGACCTAGCAAGCTACATTTTAATAACCGCGGCCCTGGAACGCAAAGGGCTTTAGAAGGAACACGGATGGGTTTTAGTCAGTAAGAGTCTGACACGCCCTTCCGCTCCACCCAGAGCGGAAGAAGTCATTTGATGATTTCTCATCCTTAAAAAAAAAAAACTAACTTTACGAGATACCTATAGCTTTTTTTTAAGTAACGACCTAGCCAGCTACAGTTTATACAATAAAAAAACTGTAAACATTTTCCTGTATCAGCCTCCTTTATTATCAAAGAACGGAAGTCTGATAGTCTGGCAACGTCATACTCATTAAGGAAGTAGATAGTGGGTTCTATGGAAAATTACAGTTCAAATGTCAAGGATTACCTCTATTTCCGGTTATTTGCATTGTTGACATAACATCCGACTACTTTAGTTAAAGAAATATAATAATTCGCAAAATAATGATGTTTGAAAGCATCGTATATTTGTTAAGATCAAGACTACACCTGCCACTAACGAATAAAAGTATGCAAGTGGCATGCATGTGCTTGTGCGCCTCTGTACATTTGTGTGCGTAAAGTGTAAATAAATAAATAAATAAACTTCTGATTAATGAATATAAAAGTGATGTGCGCTTGCAAGTCATTTTACATTCAAGTATGCAAGTAGCTTTACTTTTGGGTTAGATACTGGCATGTGTACTTCTGGCTTAAAATCCAGCTTAAATAAGGTTGGTTTACAAGCGAACGTTAGGTTTTTAGGCGATCTATGGTTAATCTGCGTTACTTGCGTGTCCTACATTAAACCCAAAACGAGAAATGCCGATAGGTACAGCTTCAGGGGATAAAGAATTTTTGTCTGTTTGTTTATCAGGGTTAAAAAATAAGTGAATATAATACTAATGATTAGCATCGATCACTATGAAAGGCCTTATACAGAACTTAAAATAACTATAAAATAATCGTAAGTTCAAGTGCATACTGCTGTGGTTAGCTAAATTGCTGGAAATGTATTAAGATTTAAAATTGATTGCGTCGTGTGATTGAAACGTGGAACAGAGTAGCGTTTAATATAACTTATAAACTACATCAATCTTACTTAAGTTTTTCAAAAAATAAGTTTGTGTTCTGTTTCGATTAGGTACAGTATTTTTCAACTTTTTACCGGAGAATAGACGGTAAAATTATTTTATGTTTCTATAAAATATTAAAATTGTAGTCCAAATAACTACTACCTTCACTATTCATATTTTGATATAGTTCATTTTTATTTACAAGTTTCGGTTTTATTTTCGACTCAACCGAATGATTATACACAGGTAAAATACAACATTTTCAAAAGCTAAGTGAATATGCGTAAAATATTCTATATTAAAAATACATATTATTGGTACTATGGCCTACATTAATATCGAAGGGCATGACAAAAGCGTTTATTTACATTAAAAGATTAATGATTTTACATATTTATATGCTTAATTCCACTTCGCCCGCGACTTCGTTCGCGCGGATTTAGTAATTTCCTTAGTAAACTTAAAAATCCCTCTATATATTTTTTTTATGATATTTATTATGAAAAATGAATGATAACCATCATAATTATTTTTATTGGTTTGATTATGAGTGTGGGTTGCATCATGAAGGGGTTTCGAAAGTTAGTTTTAGAATTTCTTCTATTTACATATATAATTATGTCACCGGATAATTGCAAACTCCATAAGATTGTAAAATATCTTGAGAGATTGTAGATTATTTAGTGATGGCACTAATCAGAGAAGCGGGCAGATAAGTACAGTTTATCAACTCGGCGTTTGGCTATCAAATAGCGTTATCTCATCGTCATCGTCCATCATTTTGGAAATCTTACTTTCATGCCATCCATAAATAATTTTAATAAAAAAAAAAATTGTAAGACATGAAACATACCTACACATATAGCAATAATACAATCATGTCATGAAACATACTTTTAAACAAAATAATAATATTATAATGATATAGCACATGCAGATTTACACAAAAATTATAATAATTATTTCATATTAAGATATAAAGCTACAAAGTACTTACACGAAATCGAGCAGAAGTAAAGTCGACTAGACAATGGGTCTAGTAAACCCCTCTTGCTGAAAATCTATGCAATTACAGTCAAATAAATAAAAAGCAGTAAGTTACACATTAGACACAACACTTAGTCGAATGAAGCAGTTCATACATTCCAAAAGATGTACGCAGTTTTATACTGTGCCACATCATTCTTTACTTTGCTCCCCAATGCTCGGAAGCGTACTTGTGCCTTTTATATAATTAGTGATGCTATTAACAATTTCTTTGGCAAAACAAAAATATCAACTGAATACAGATTTTGATATCAGATATAATAAATAAAATGCAAAACTTTTTGGGATTTTAAAAACATAATATCTTTGGTGGATATCTTAATATAACCAATTGATTTTAGCACAACCAATCTATTTTACAATGATAAATAATTATTATAATGCATTTTCAAAGTTTGCTAGTTAATAATACTTTAAAATGAAAATATTATTATGAAAGATTGATACAAGACGATTATTAATTGTTGAATCTAATGATTACAATAAATTCATTTTATCAGAAAAATAAAACAATTTCATTTCGCTATCCAAGCAGAGCATAATTAACAAAAAAAAAAGTTCTCTCTCGTTATTACCGGATTAAGATAATGTTTCACGCGTGTGGTAAGGTTTAAATAATTATGATTTACAATGGGTATAAAAGTGGTCCCATTATATTTTTGATATCATAAATTAGAAATAGGTTAGCGTAGAATTTAAATGGCACCGTAAATTTAATAAACATTACCTACTTTTCTAAAATTAGTCATCTATCTACATAATAAAATTTTAACATTATCGATAAAACATCGGCAACGAATTTTGGTAACTTTTCGTATTTTAATTCACTTTTATAACAATCGAGAAGAATAATCGAGAATAACGATACACGTTGATGGGATTTTAATTTGAATACTTTTACGAGCAACAACACAAAATAATAAGAATTGCTAATTTTATAAATTAGCTGGCGCATTTGGGTACCTACATAATGATGTTATTATGCAATATATTGCCTCGGAGGCGTGAAAGTTTTCCCTACGAAGTCGTTTTTGGGGAATTTTCTCACGATGTGAATTACAGAATGATTACAACGTACACTGAATGTATATTAAGTTATAATCGTGCTTGTGTAATTTATTACAAGTGTAGTACTGATTGCGATGTCCCTAAGATATGCGAAGCACATCGAATCGTCTCCACTGTTAGTCGTTTACATGACTAGAGAGAATTAAGTGAGTCATACAATACAGGAACATTCCTATTACATATTATAATATATTTCTTAACTTAATATTGGGTCGTGAAAAAATAAAAGTGACGAAAGCGCATCATGTCCTTAGGCGATATAAGTAAATGTAAATATTAAAATAATAATACTGGTTTAATATGGTATGAAGCTATTGATTATTGCTCTTATACGTAAAAAAAGTAGTGTGCGGAAAAACATCGACCTTGTTTCACAAGTTATATAATATTCGAGGTTTATTGATACGGTGATCATTAAATGTTACGCAAGTCATATATACGGGTATGTATAGCATAGTAAATAGTGGCCGTAAGAAAAATTTCGCTTCTGTCACCATTTTCCCTAAGTAAAACAGGATGGCACAAAATTATTTATAGATGAACGTATACTTGGATTATTATAATAGAGATCAAAATAATTTCAATACGCATAATTAAAATATATTGCACCAAAATTATTTTTTATAATTTTATTTTAATCAAAGCAATTGCGTATTGGTATCTTCTGTAACTTATTACATTCATTGAATGAAGTTCTATAATGAACATATTGTGCGCTTTACATGTTTAGGATGAATGTTAAAAAAAAGTATTTCCCACTCAAAAATTTCACGGTAAGTATAACTAATAATAACTAAACAATAAAAAGTAGTTCTTTAGTAGAACACTGTTCAAATACTGAAATGGTAATAGCTTCAGTCAACTTAATGTGCGACGTTGCTTAACGAGTGATTAAAATTCCGCACTGCACTGGTGCAGAAACAAACAGCTACACTGCAAGAGTGATTTGAATACAAACAAAAAAAAGGTCAACAAAGTACAAATCATTGTCGCGGCGTGCCGCCTGTCGCAACTAAATCATCTGCTGATTGCTAATTAACTTCACATGCTTTAAGATTGTTTCTTAACTTACTACAATACCCTACTTGATACTAGTATCTTCTTCAACCTAGCCTCCAGCCACTTTTACTGTATAGACGTATTATGACATGTTCTGGACTCAACCAACGCTTTATAAGTGTTGATCCTAATAATATCGATGAATAAAACGAAAAGTTTTATAAAAATAATACTTCTACATAAATAAAATAATACCTAATAATGTGAAGCTTTCAATTTGTGTGACTTGCTTGTTCCACTAGTCATACATTTTTTCACTAGATTAGTATAATGGCAATCTAAGAAAAAAAGTCACTTCACTAGTCGATGTGCCAATTGTTATAACACAAAAGTGTGACTTAAATATTAAGTATAGATTATTTAGACAAGATATAAATTCTTAGTTTAAAATCACAGAAATATTAATATTTCTTGTGATTGGAATGCTCGCTATAGGTATATAGTACAAACATTTTATGAACCAGCATTATTATGCCGACCTAAAAGCTTAATAATAGAGTGATTATAAATTTAGTACATAATAGGTGGTACCGTGGGTCGATGGCACTGGGGAGCTCAGTCAGTCGCCAGAGGGTAGTTAGGTGGCAAGGTGCTAAGCACCTCTTTTGAAAGTTCCTTGTATGCGGCATCCATTGTGTTGCGCACTTTGATTATTAATGCTGGTACGTCGTCCATATTCAATCCCACTGTTGGGACTGGTTCTAAGCACTGGATGATTGCATGGCCTGGAAATTAAATGCAATAATGTTACCAATTTTACCAGATTGAAGTTTATTGATGACTACTATTTTATATAACTTGTAATAGAATTAACGCAATACCTCTTAAGGGGTCATTGTACTCATCATCATGAACAACTTGTACATGTTTTATAAGTTTTGAAGATATACAGTTTCCCAATTAATTGTCCTTATTTATATCGATCGCTATAATTGAGCGCTTTATTTAGCTATCTAGTGTTGATGGATTAGCACATAGTGTCGACATATCGTGACTACCGGGCACGAGTACTCGGCGCCTTAACTGTGCTACTATTACTTCACTTTGCCTGTATTATTTAGAGCGTGAGTTTCCTTTCCTCACCATGTTTGTCTTTACAATTGAAAGTCAATTTAAAATATTTACGTACGACGTATATTTAAAACACAAGACAGTGATCTGACAATGAATATCGCTATTGTTCTCAATGCTACCTGAAGGTTGATGCTTTCAGTAAACAGGACGTCTGCAAACAAGTTAAATAACAGCAAATAAAATTTTGGAAAAAAATTTATACCTTTATTAAAAATGTATTTCTTCCTATTTATGAAATAATAGGGTGAGAACACAACAGGAATGATTGGCACTTGGGCAGCAACCGCTATGTTGAATGCACCCTTTTTAAATGGCAACAGTTTTGTGAAATCTTTGTTTCTTGTTCCCTCAGGGAACAGCCAAATCTTCGTCTGTAAGTAAAGAGACCATATTTATTAGTAAACAGAAAATGTTCTGTAATTAGGACAGAGTACCTATCTACAGATAGAATATTTGATCAGACTTGAGCAATGTAGTTTAATGTGGTGTACAGAGACAGGTAATCTTCAATGGAGGTATATTTTAAGATTCATGGTTATGAAGGCAGTATCCCAGTTCACAGCCAGTGTGTTCATGGCTATGATTGAACACACTGTTGATAATTGAGCTCAAGCCTAAAATTTGCAACATACTGAGTTTTTCATTTATGTTAAAGTATTCCATTGATCACTTACCTTATTTTTGATCATTACTTCTGACGTAATTTTCAGTTGCTTGTAAGCGTCTTTTGAGTTATTTCTGTCTATGAACACAACTCCTGCAAGGTATGCAGCCAGTCCAAATGGCCATACATAGAATATTTCTTTCCTTGCTATAGCAGCTACTTTGTCTGCTACATGCCAAATATTGAACATTCCTGAAATGAATATAAGCAAGGAACTCAGAATTATTGTTACATTTATTCCAAAAGTTTTATTGTAACCATACTTTATAATTAAAGATGGTGCTAACGGCAGATGCATCAGTAAACAATATGCTGGATAACATTTGTAACATTGCTATTATGTGTTGCATGAGTATGCAAATAAGTGGTGCAGTGCAATGTCACATTTAACACTGCCTTTTGTAAGAAAATCATCATTATCATTTAAATATTGTTTTAAGTTTGTTGATGGCAATTTGTATATTTCAGTACTAGAAATTAGAAATAAGTATAGCATTCATGTATTCATCATCATAGTGATAAGCAGGTTCAGGCTCACACAACATGATGAAGAGTCCCATTGTGTGTGGAACAGCACTACATTTTGCAATAAAATGCAGGACTATAAAATATTCCTTAAGTGCTTTTGTTAGGTGCATTTCTTATCTTTATGACCATAGTAAAATAGGCTTGAAAATAAACAAATTACTATTTGCACAGATTTACTATTTATAATATCATTACAATGAAGCATGCTTCATGATAAAATCTAAGACAAACCTTTATCAGAATATTGCTCTCTATAACTTGCAATAAAATGTGTTAAATCCATGAGTTTATTTTTAAAAAATCAGTTGCAAGATTTAGCCCTAATACAAACATTTCAATAAATAACTTGCAATGTTTGTTGTGTCTCAGTTTCCAACCTCCTCTCCGCTCAGTTTACATAATGGATTATAATTATTAGGTTCACTGGTTGTATTATGGTGATGACTAAAATTATATACCAAGAACATCATTTCTTTACAAAAAGGTCTCTGGACGAAAGGAATCTATGTGCACAGGGAGCAGTAAAAAACTTGTATTATATTTCAGGTACTTATGTATAAATCTATATACGTAAAAATGAATCCCTATTTCCCTTGGTCACGGCATCACGCGTGAACGGCTGGACCGATTTCGTTAATTCTATTTTTGTTGTGTTTGTTATTGTCAGGGGAAGGTTCTTATGAAAGAAATTTTTGAAGAACAAAACATCCGGGCAAAGCCGGGGTGGGCCACTAGTCTATGTATATAAAAAAATTAATCCCTATTTCTCTTGGTCACGGCATCACGCGTGAACGGCTGGACCAATTTTGTTAATTCTATTTTTGTTGTGTTTGTTATTGTCAGGAGAAGGTTCTTATGAAAGAAAATTTTGAAGAACAACACATCCGGGCAAAGCCGGGGCGGGCCACTCGTCTTAAATAAAAAAAACATACAACTGGCGGCTTTATCACATTCTGCAGGCAACCTAGAACAAACTCTGTTCCAGGCAATCAAGAATGGTCAGAAATTCAGAACACAAAATGGGGTTATATTGCCAATATGTGTGGTGTAGACAAGGCATAAAAATAGTCTTCTTGTATATTGTAAGCATGACAATTGCCAATTGACCTCAGGATCATTAGATGACATCACTGTTCTACACTACTAATAGGATGGACATCAATAAATGGGGATAATATAGCAATAATAAATTCTACATAACCACTGTACTGTAGCATAATACTAGGTAGGTTCAAGCGTGACTTTGTATAATACTTTTAGTGTCTTATATGGTGGAACCCACACAGCATTTACTTATAGTCAAATTGGCTTTTTAGAAATAAATCATACACCTTAATTATGGCAAAGTGGGTTTTACTATATAGAATAATAGGAGGAAGATGAGATAAGAAGATGATAACAATAATTTTACCTAGAATGTCAATTGAAGACTGATGGTTTGACACTACCACAGCTCCACGATCTTCAGCTAATACTCTTCCATTTCTCAATAGCCATTTCACTTCTATAACTTTGGTTACATGTTTTACTATTTGAGATCCAAATCTGTAAACAATGAAAAATAGGAGATGAAATTATGAGGCTATTAGATAAAAATGATATTCTCTCTCTTAGCTCTGATTTAATATTGTAGTAACAAGTGTATTATCTTATAATAGATGTCTGGGATAAACCCATTCAAAAAATTCCCTCTATCAACGTAGGATATGAGCCGAAGCGGTGACATAAGTCCTAAGGTTTTGACATAGGAAACAAATGTATACTTACAGGGAATTCTTAACATTTTTCGGGTTGAACACAAAAAACGGCATCAATATCACTGCCGTCACAGAAGTCCAGATGTAAAACACAAGAAATTTCGATTTAAATTTCACGAAATTCGGCGTTTCCGAAAACAATTGTTTCAGAATGTACGTTACTATGATAATCACTATCATATAAATGATTTTGTCCCACATCTTCAATTCAACATAAATAATATCACTGTACAATAAAACCGTGAAGCTTCTAAAAACAAACATAAACACAAAACTGAAAGAAATCATACAGCGCGCAACCAATCATGAGAAACGAAATACTGTTTTACGAGACAACGTTCCAACGAATGCACCAAATTTTCTATGAATTTGAGCGTCAGTTTGACGTCCAAGTTTAATGGATCTGGAACGCTACAAACATTGATTGCCAGAAAGAGACCAAGACAAATTAAATGATCGATGATAAATAATTTGAATATATTTTGAAATTGAGAACTATCGTAGTTTTTGTGTCATCTGCTTGAATATTGAATTTATTCTATTGACAAAGTATAGAAAAGTTATTCTTTTTCTACTCTTACAATTTATGCCTGTGGTGACTGCGCTCATTTGAATCGTACTGATGCCACTAATGGGTAGGTAGGTATCTTCCATTTACTTTAGCTGTTGGAAACAACGATCTGATAATGGAAACCATAAAGGTGAGTAGTGGTTCTCTTAGTTGACTACTCCAATACCCATCATGTATGCGCTCATATGACTCGTATGGAGCGGCGGGGGCGGTACTATTCACTGTAGGTGGTGAGAATGATCTGATGAAGGAAACCATAAAGGTGAGTAGTGGCTCTCTTAATTGAATACTTTTATACTCATCGTGTTTGGGTTCATATAAATCGTACAAGTGGGACTATTCAATGTAGCTGTTACTAACAACAATGAATAGGTACCTAGTGCTCATCAGAAGGATTCAAATTAGCCCAACCAAACACGATGGTTATACTAGTAGCCAACTTTTCACCTTTCTTCCTTTGAAACAAAGTACCTAGTGTAACAATATCTACAATTCTACATTTGCTGAATTAATATATATCATAATAATTTTTAAAATTAAATAGCCTCTCCTTAATGAACAATATGGCTTTACAAAAGGTCGATCGACCACAAATGCGAGTATTGCTCTCCTAAAACCTCCTCGCAAAATGCAATTGGAGTTGTCTGTGATCACTCAAAATCCTTTGATTGCGTATACCGTGACACGCTTTTGCGTTAACTACGACATTTCCAAACCGAAGCTCTTAACGGAATTGAGTCATACTTACATAATAGGTTTCAATGTGTGGATGTCAATGGTGTGAATTCTTCCAGGCTATCAGTTCATATAGGAGCGCCTCAAGGCTCTGTACTGGTCCATTCTTATTTCTGGTGTATATTAACGATTTGCCATTTTTTAAGGGTATCTGTGAGGTAGTGCTGTTTACAGATATACCTCTGTAATTTTTAAAGTAGATAGGAATATGTAGAAAATATTTTGATAACGGAAAGAGCGCTCTTTCAATCGGTTATGACAAATAATCTAGTTCTAAATGTGAAGAAAAATAAACGTATAAGGTTTGCCCTGCTCAATGTTAGAAATCTGAGACCCAATGCCATCTTAAATAAAGAAGTGCTTGAAGCTGTGATTGATTTGATTACTGTTGATTCTAAACTTCTATGAGGTCCTCACATATCAAGCCTATCAGGAAGGATCCGCTGTGCCGCAAATGCTGTCAGGAAAGTTAGACAATATACTGACGTTTACACAGCTCAGTTAGTCTAATTTAGTTATTTTCATAGCGTAATTTCCTACGATATCCTTCCTACCGTCTCCGTAAGGCTTATTTGTGGGGCTCGGTATTCGCTTTAATTATAAACTACCTACCCCTTTCTTTTCTTGACTTGCCTATAATGCATTTAAAACTAAGTTGAGTCTAACCTATTTGTTCTGAGACATACTATTCTATCAATGACTATTTAGACGACAATACTGTGGGGGTGCAGCTCATGCCTGTCTTGCTAGTTGTTGTGCTTTATGGCCGACGACTATGCACTGAGCCGTCGAAGATTGCGGGTGCGGGTGGGGCGTCCGTTCGTTGCCATCCCAAATATTCCCAGTTGCCCCCATATGGATTGCCACCGGGTGGCAATCGGGAATAATTCCCAGTTGTCACCTAGTGGCGACTGAACTTATTGCACCCTCTTCAAATCGCTGTATATTGCGGCGTGGGTCGTCAACCCTCCTCATTGCTGTCTGTCTTGCGGGCGCGATGAGGAGCTTTTCGGTCAGACTTTTCCAACTTGGTTTTATTAGTAGATAAGTGTATGTCACACAAATAAAATTTTCTTCATCGTACTTGCTTTTAATAATTTATCATAAAACCTGGTGTACCTACATTCGTACCACAGATATAATCAAAGTATTTATAATAATTAAAAGACCTAAAAAGACTAGTCATCAGTCACAGATAATCAAATTATATTTTAACAATAAAATTACCTAGAAGCACATTGGCAAAGTCTGATCGCCAACCCCCTCATCGCAGCCGTAAGACAGACAACGATGAAGAGACTTGGCGAATTTGGCGATCTACGCCACAGTGTACAACGATTTAAAGTGGGGGCAATAATTTCACAGTCGCCACCCGTTGCCATCTGATGGCAATACAGTACCTGTCAAATCTTGTTGTCATAAATTCTTAGTGGTTAAGTGATACGGAGTAGAGTATTCTACTCCGTATCACTTAACTCTACTACTCTCTTAGCCCGAAACTACGGACTTCGGGCTTGGAGAGTAGACCCCCTGGTTGCAATCATCAAATGACTTCTTCCGCTCTGGTTGGAGCTGAAGGTCGTGGCTCTTACTGTCTAAAACCATCCGTGTTCCTTCTAAAGCTTTGCCTAGTAAATTCATTATTTGGCGTGCGCTGAGAAAACTATTGATGATCCATAAAAATACTACACAATTAAAGTAGATACCTTTTTGTTCAAATTACTCAATAAAAACCCGGATGGAATGGCATAATGATGATTTTGGTATCATGATATTAATTCTTATCCATTTAAATGGTTTGATAATTAAGGTTGATTATGAACATGTAAATTACACTTTAAATTATCGATATCGGACCTTTTATTGAAAAGTTACGACGTGTATAAAAATGCTCTAAGTAATTACAATGTTGCGGTATGAGCGAACTGGGGAGAATTTTAATGCTTGGTCGATAAAGTTGAATGATTTTAATAAAAAAAAGAAAATAAAGAATGTTTGAATTTTTCAAAAATAAACCCCTAAAGGGGCGAAAAGGGGTGATGAAGTTTTTAGGGAAGGACATTATTGCTTGCTTCAATTTACGTGGAAATTGGTATGAACAAACTAAAAGTAGGATAATTGAAACGGATCTAACATTTTTTCCAAAATCAACCCCTGACGAGTGAACGGGGTGAATAGTTGCGCTGATCCTGAGACCACAGAAGCTCAGCCTAGCACTTTGTTCTACTTAATCATTCTACTACCAGGTACTACTTAATCATTTGTTCTCAGCAAAGTTTCGTATGTTTCTCGTCGTCACTCGGCGTTGGACACTGAACTTCTTTGGACAGCTGTTCGTAAGTACGCGACATGGTCAAGTGCAGGCGCTCAGCCAAGGCTGGCACGTCGTCCAGGGTTAGTCCTGTTGTGGGCACAGGCTCGAGACACTGCATTATGACGTGACCTGGAACATAACGCCCCATTACAGAATTGCAGTTTGGTTGGTTGGTTTTTTTTTTCAAACTACGAAGATAAAACGTAGAACTTGTAAATACGGATTCGACGGCCCACTTTACCCAAGTTGGTCATGAAATGCTGATGCTGAAATCGGTGCCCAAGTCGGGCAAAGTGTTACTGATTGGGTTTACCATATAGAATTTCTCAGAGTACTGTAGTCTGGATGTGGGCTCGGTTAGTGGCAAAAGGCTTGTCCTTTATCTGGCGTTATGTGAGTATACAATATGTACACTGCTGTCTGTTTAATATCGGATAAAGGCATGATGTTTAGTTCTCCGTAGAACCTATCTAACTGAACTGAATCTTACCTTTATTGAAAACATATTTATCCTTGTCAATGAAGTAGTAGGGTGAATACACAACGGGTAAGATCGGCACTTGAGCATTCACTGCTAAATTGAAGGCACCTTTCTTGAATGGCAATAACTTCCCATCGCATTTTGTGTTCCTTGTGCCTTCAGGGAATATCCATATCTTGATCTAAACATAAGGTTAAACAAAATAGAACTGGTTAGTTATAATACAGATAAGCAGATTCTTAATTCAAATCTTTAAACAAAATTAGAATTAAGAACCCATGGGTTTATTGGTAGGTAGAGTATTGTAGATCTCTTGACACTCTCTGCCAATCAAAGTCTGGGTTCCTAATCTGCTAAGCATTTAGTATTAAAAATAATCTGGTTCAATTTTTTAATAAATATTGCTCTTTGAACTGTTCACAATTTATCCACATATTGGTTGGCCTTTTGGTTGCTTAGTGCATTTAACAAAGAAAATAGTTGGTACCTATTTTTGGCAAGAATACTTAAATGTTTTTTTAGGTACCTAGTTACTGTTTTTTCGTAAATAGCGTTATTAAAACATGACTGTAGGAGACAAAAACCTGTGTTTTGTGCTTGTCAGATATCGTGGGAACGCTAAAGACGTCATTATGAAACATGAGATAAAAATACTAAAAAGGTGTTTTTTTCTCATGTACCTATGTTCTTTTAAGTCGAATGACGCGCATTTTAGTAATTAACTCATACCTAAGACTACTTTTGGCACATAAATCTTAGTTATCATTAGCTTTTGTCTGCAATTTCGTCCGCGTCTGACATCAACTTTTAGGGTTTTGTTTTTGCACGAAACCTTAATCCTTTTTCTAAAATAAAAGAAGCCTTAGTAATTTAGATTCTAGATGACTTAGGCATCTATCACTGGCAGATAGCGGATGTTCTAGATTCTAGAACATCCGCTATCTGCCAGTGAAAGCACCGTCCCGTCAAAAAGCGTTTTCGAAGATTAGCTGGAATAAACAGACAGGCAAACAGACATTTTTTTTTTGTTACAAGTACCTTTCGTTTATAGGTACTATCTTTATCGTATATGCATTTGGTAAACAGCTATTAATTTCATTTTTTTTATTTATTATTTTTGTAAACACATAATTTAATTTTATTGATGTGTAACATCTTTCCTCTCACTTTCCTGCAATCTGTGGGAGTGATTTCGTAAAATGGGACGGAAGTGTTTAACAGGAAGCCGAGAAAGCGCGCGCTATTTGATTTGACCAATGACCGCACCCTATTCGATTTGACCAATGAGCGCGCGCAGTTGGTATTGCTTTTTACCAAGGTAAAAAAGACGTCAGATGTTACACATCATACGCGACTACTGTAAGACTCGCTTTTTTATTTGTAGATATATGTAGGTTCATAATGTAGATTTATTAAGTACAAAAAGGTCCCGAAGTAAAGAGAAAGTACAAACACTTGTATGATCTCAACCTTGCGGCAAAAGGAAATTATTTTCCAGGTTCTGAGTTAAATCAGAATTGGTGTATAAAAATGGCAAAATAGCAATAGAACCCAAAACAATTTGTTATTGGTATTTTTGTATGTCTTTCTGAATGTATGTTTGTATGCTCATCACTCCAAAAGTTTTGCAGGAATTTAAATGCCGTTTTCACAGTTTTATTGTTGCAAGTCAAACTTAAAATCTGGTATATGTTTCAACTTAAGAAGAAGTAAATTTAGTGAGCATGTGAGTAAAGTCACGGGAATAGCTAGTATAATAATGATGTACCAACCTTGTCTCGGGTCATAAGCTGTGCCGTGCTTTCCAGGACTTGCTTAGCTTCTTTAGGTTTCTTTCTATCAATGAATAAAGATCCACAGAGATACGTGACTATGCCAAGTGGACCCGTGAAAATAACTTCTTTTTTCGCAATTAGAAACAGCTTTCGTACTAAGTACCACGCATTGTTCAGGCCTGAAATAAGTACGTAAATAACTCGACAAAAGACGACATTATACATAGATTTCAGCCAATTTAAACCAAACTTGAAAATAATTCACATTAATTTTCAAAATTTCAAGGGTTCTCCTGAAAGTGAAGTCATTGGCCATTATGTATGTATTTATTGTATACTTTAATATAGTAAAACTACACACACAAACACACCATCACACACACTACTGTGTGTGTAGATTGCATTTAGCAGAGATGAGAAGTTTGAGATGGATTTGGAGAATGGATAAAATGAGAATTGAGGACATTAGATGTGGTTTAAAAGTGGTGCCAGTGACGGAAAAGTTGAAAGGGTTGTCTTGGTATGGTTATGTGAAGAGGACGGATGAAACGCATGTTACTGACTAAAAGAGTTAGATATGGATATTAATGTGGATGGATGAAGAGGGAGAGGGAGGTCAAAGAAAAGATGGATGGATGTGTGAGGAGTAATATGAAAGAAAAGGGAGTTAGTGATAGCATGACGGCTGACAAGACAGAATGGAAGAAAAAAACGTGATGCGCCGACCCCAAGTAACATAATGGGATGAGGGCAGGAAGATGAATGTAGTACAACTCAAAATAAGCAAAGAACCAACATGTATGAGAAACAAGTGTACAATGGGCACTGTTATCGCACAGGGCAATGTTTTACAGACAAACTTTGTTGTCGGAAGAGCAATAAGTCCAATCATCGCAAAGAAAAAAAGATGGCTACTTAAGTGATGAGAAAATAATGGCTAATAACTTAGTTAAAAAAAATCACCTGCTATATCTAGAACGGATTGGTGGTTGCTTATTATAACAGCTCCTCGATCTTCCGCTAATATTTCTCCATTGCGTATATGCCATTCCATTCCGTAGATCTTCGTAATGTGTTTCATCAAGCTCGAAGTGAACCTGAAATAATAGTCTTCTTTAGACAGCAACTCTATTGTTTACAGTAGATAGATATCTTGATTTGGAAACTGATGAGCTCCCTCTTCAAGACATACAAAATAAGCAATGTTGACTATCTTCTTTGTTTCAAGAAGTACCTACTGACGCCCTGATCACCAGCTTCTAGGAGCTCGAAGAATCCTGTAACTAGGTAGGTCTATTGAAAATAGATAACTTGTTAGCTGTGCATCTTGCACCATGCCTAATGTATATTTTTTATCTGCAATATGTAGGTAGTGTAAAATTCTATCCAGGCTACTGTTTTCAGTAACAGCAGAGTCGGAGTTTATTTTTTTAGTTTCAATTACCTATAATGTACCTTTATAAGTAGGTATTCTTTTGTAAGTACTTACAATCCGTTGGTGTGATGCCTCGGTCTAAACAACAAAAATGGAAAAACTGCCATCGATGTTAATGTCAGGAACACATAATATAGAGACATTTTGAGATGGAATTTTAGTTTCATAAATTCACTCCTAACTAAACTTTTATACCGAAGTAGCAAAACAATCACTGTTAAGGATATTAAAATCTTGGACAACATTTTACCAGTTGTCAAAGACGGTATCGCGTTAATTGAATTTGTATTTTATTTATATAAATGAGGGAGAGCGGAGATTGAGCGTCAAGTTATATCGTAAACACGGACTCGATTAATGAGACTGCACCAATTTGAACGCTGCCTGAATACTGTTATCCACGCAGTTATGTAAATCTTTAAATAAGTTTATATACGCGTTGTACTTATAATGAAAACTGGTTAAGTGCGAATGGTGCAGCAGAAACTACACACACACATCGGACACTTAATTAAAACAGGTACTAATTGATAGACACAGATTGCAGAAATGAGTGGTACTTATGTGGATTCAAATATGTAGGTTAGGCGATTGGATTGTGATTACATTAGATATACTTACACATATATGTATTCCTAAGTATATTTCGGTTTGTTCAAACTTATTTTTCTTCTTTTCTGCTATGATAGTCCAGTTTTAAACCGATTTTAAAAAAAGGAGGAGGTTCTCAATTTTGTTGGTATATAAATATATATATTTTTTATGTATACACATCACTCCGTAGTTTCAGATCCGATTCCCTTTTCATCTGTGAATCTTTTTTAGTTCGATGCGGTATACTAGCCTTTTGATTCCGTAAAAATTTAATTCAGTTCGGCTCAGTGGTTTTTATTTTATGAGTAGGTATTGGATGATGACGTCCAAGTAAGCAAAATAACGTCAGTTAATTACAATGTAATTTTCACGAAACTTTGCTTTTGTAAGACAAATATTATCTGAATATCTGCGGCATTCCCACAGAATAAATAACAGAATGCCATAATTATGATATCACACTATATTAACGCGCAACGTAACTCCTTAACGGTAAACAGCATGAGTTGTTTAACTCATTAAGGGTACAATTTCAATACCACAGTATTTGCTATTTTTTAAGTTTTTTATTTTTCACTTTTTAGTGCTGGTACCCACCAGCACTAAAAACCGACTTCCAATTACCAGTACCTACTTACCTACAAAGTACAAAATAACTTTAATTTTGGAAGTCGGAGTTAAAAAACAAAGAATCCCCACTAGGAACACCGACTTCCAAAATTAAAGTTATTTTGTACTTCGTAGTGGTTTTTTAAGTCGGTTATATTTTTTTGTAAAAGTTATTATCTTTTGGCATTTTCGGCAGTGGCACTGCTTTCTTCTCTTTGCTTGCTTTGAAAATAAAGTGGGACAGTTCCAGATTCCATTGAAGACAGTCAAAAAAGTTTTTTTTGTCTGTCTTCTTTTCCCTGCTTAGGTCTTGGTTTTGTCCCGTTTTTCTGTCTGTTTTGCACTGGGAAATTCAGGAAATAACTGTCTCGTTATTTTGCCTATTTAATTTTTTTTTATAAATTGGTTATACAAAACAATAATAACTATGCACCTATTGTTTGTGTCTAGACATAACAACTCAAAACAAGACATTATAATTATCTTTATTTACATTTTTTAAGACGATGAAGTAAGTAATATTTTTACGGAACACTGCCTGTGCCTTATATTTCCTTTGTTTTATTCTGATATTCTTGGCGTTTTCGCGACTGACTTGTCTGGCTTAACGGACAAAGTAACTTCTTTTTTCTTATTACGTAGGGCGCGAAGCATCTTGACCTTCTTCTTCATCCTACTGGACCAGTCTTTCAAGCTAATCCCAACTGATAACTTTTATGATCAAGAATATCCACCTCTGCATCTACGCAGTGGCGGCCTTTATGCTTGCGAGGCCCAGGGCAGCAGATCTGTACGAGGCCCTTGTTTTTTTTGCAATGTCTGTGATTCGAAAGTAGGTATTTCTGAGATAGACGAGAGATAAATGAATTAGTTATAATTAGAAACAGGGTGACCTTAAGCGTATTCAGCTATGTGGTGAGAAAAAAAAGTTAGCCTGCATTATTAGCATCCAAACAGAAACTGGAGTTAATAAATCTGTTTAGGTTCTCCTTTTTCCATTTATACTTAAATAGACTCATAATCCGATGCGTGAATAAGCTGCGTCATTTACAACTGAAAGAATATCAAGAACTGAAAACCAATAAAGTATTACACTTTATCGGTTTTCGGTTGTCGCTATTCCTTAAATTAATAATCATTATTTTCATACAATATACTGTGAAATAACTAAAGTTTTACAAATAACTATTAGCTCATTTTCGGGTCGCCACCTAAGGCCGCCACTGCATTCACGTTAACTTTTCATTTTTCTAATTAAAAGAAAAACATTAATCGTAACTGACTTTATATCGTTTCGTAATGTCGAGTAATGCAGTAGGTTCTCAGTTCTCATTGTCATCCTTTGTTGCCCAAGCTTTGTATGCAGGCCTTTAAAGGTATTTAAAGGTACCTTTACTGCGACCATTACTTCTGATTTTCGCGGATTAACACCAGAATAGGCGTAAGAATAAATATGTATGTTTTGGATATGTCACGAAGGTTTTAAACAAAATAAGCTTCTGGCCACTGTGAGATCCCAAGAAAACAGCTTACCTAGTTATTGAATATGTGATTGGGTTCGGAAAGACAAGATGTCTCACTTCGAGTGTCATTATGCACGGGGTCATATTAAATTAGCTAGCGACATCCCACGTGACGTGATGTTATAAGTACAACAGCTGACTTCGGTCAACGACCGCTATGCTTAGTACCTACTTAACTACTAGAAGTTATGAGTTTCGACTTTTTTAATTTGTCTTAAGTGTACGTACTCGTTTAAGTAAGTTTGGAAGTATTTAAATGTAACCCACCTACGCCACATAAAATGACAGTACCTAAAATTGAAGACTCCGAATTGTACCAAGTGCTCAGAATATCGAAGCATCAAAGGATCGACAGTTTATTAAATCGAATGCCTGTTCGAATATATCGAGCTTCGTCAGATGGAAATTCTGCATCTGACATCAGATACATATAAGCGATTGTTCGATGCGCTGCGTTGATAATAATATTCTTTTTGACTAATTAATTATACTTGTTTTTTAAAAGGGGTATTAACTTAAATTGCTTATTGTTTTAATTACCATATTTCAGTTTCAGATACTAAAAGACCTTCTAGAACAGAATGCTCCATTTTTAACAGCTTATTTTAAAATAATAATATTTCTTGTTTATCTTATACACGAATCTGACAAGTCTTAGTTTGACGTAGATTTATACAAGTGCTGTTAGGTGTTTTGTTCCTTAATAATTAGAAGTGTTAAATGAGAGAATTAGAGTTGAATGTCCTAATAATAAACAAAACAATGTGAACACTACCTAAAAGTTGTGTATCCAAGGGCAACGGGAAAATTCCCGGAAATGCCTTTTTTTGAAAATTAAAGGCATTGTTGCTTTTAAAAGGTAGGAACTACGAGCAAAGAATATTTAATTATATAAAATACAACGGAGATGGCTTATAATGAAGCTTGGGATCACTTCGAATACCAGAGGAGTAATAAAATGTTATTAACTGCTGTAATAAGAACGGCTAACTGTTCATAAAGGAATCCGTTAATTAAAACAAAACTATGTTCCAGTATTGATGTTCGGGTAAAAATATATTCTTAGGTAACGTCCCCAGGGTGGAGGATTTCCATGAGGATTTCCCCCCGAGATCAAAAAAAAAAAAAAAAAAAAAGGTACACGGAATGCCCGTTTAATCCTTTTAAACTTAAAATAAATCAACAGACAAATAAAACTAAAATAGGATAAAGTAGGTATAGTGGCAACATAAGTACACTTGTAAGGTTTTTAATACCATAAAAGTTTATGACGTCACACAAACTTACAAAAAGTTTTGCATGGTAATACCGTAAAGAAATAAAATTCAGTTTTAATTAGGTAGGTACACAATAAAATATCGAAGATACCAATAGATCGCTTGGAAAATATATTTTACAAGTTTTTCCAAAAGTTCTCGAACAAAATAAGATCGGAATGAGTTGAAACTGTTCGTCGCAAGTTGCGTTAGTTATTTGTTGGTATACGACACCTAAGTTTGAACTTTCACGGTTGCCGTCCCGACCCGACACCTTGTGAAATTCTGGTACAATTATTATTATGATGATGAAAGTTCAAAGTTATGATATGTTGTTTTTGTAAAAATAAGCTTGAGGTTTGCCAGAGAGCAACGGAGGGCAGCGGTTTGGGAGTCAGATTAACGGACCGCGTTAAGAACAGTGCTGCTGCGCTCCAAAAACTCAAGTAGGGATGTTGCCTGGGTCAAAAAATATGATTCTATTTACTCCGTCAAATTATCGAAAAATATTGGCTACGTATTTTTTTATTTGAAGAAGATAAACGCATCAAAGATTAGAAGTGGCCTTGTAACGTCACTTTCCAGTAAAAAGTAAACTAGTAAGTGATGTCACACGAGTTTTCAACGGTACTCCCTTACTTCTCCTAAAATTGTTTGTCCGAAAATCATTATCCATAACACCTTTGCTATAAACTTCAGTAACCATAATGTTCAAAATCCCGAAATTTTGTTTGACAGAATTATCTTTAGTATAATTTTTTAAAAGTATTCTGTCATAATAACGAGTACTATAATAATTGAATCTCCTAATTTTACATGAGCTAAAGTCATATGTCCTAAGTATTGTGTTAAATAACGTGTATTATTCCGAATGTTCATTTATAATATTTTTTTTAGTCCTAAAACATTTGCTAATAAATAGGTTTTAGTGACAGAAACGAATCGCTGTAAATCCGACTCCACGCAGTCTTGTCTGCCCTACCCCTAGTGTGTAATTTAAAATTGCGTAGGCGCGAAGGGGCGAGGCGGGCCGGAGTTGAGGAGCAGGTGGTGAGCTTTACAATCAATCTGCGATGATAAACTCGCGTGGGACCGCCGGAGCCCCGCAGCGCCGGAGCCGTGACAGAAACCATGCCTGCTGCATGTTGCATGCTTGCTTGCATGCTGAATGCTTGCTTGCATGCTGCATGCTTAATTCATAGCAAAAGCTTTGTTATACAAATTTGTTCTAAGAATATTTTTATTATAAATAAACATTATGTAATTTGAAGTTAGGACTTATAACTTTTATTGAAAACAGTTTTATGTCTCTTGTATATTATTGATTGTAATTTTTATGACAAACGAATTTAGGACATATAATATTTAGGGATTTCAATGTTATGGCATGTGATATTATGTGATATTAAGTTCGGGTAAGTTATCATTCGGACAAATGATGATTAGGACAAAAAAAGTTATGGCACTTTAAATTATGGATAAAAAAGTTAGGTGACACAATAGAGAACCGTTTTCAACGCATTGTATCGTCTTAATTTTTTGTTTAAGTAACAAAAGAAAAAACACGTGTCCATGTCCAATATTTTTTGGAAATCTATCTGACGGACTCATTCGATTTTTTAAAATCAAATACCCTATTGCCGACTTCACCCAAAAAGCAGCAAAGCTAAAATGGGACTGGGCCACACACGTATCTGTCGCATGTCAAACGGTTAATGGTCAAAATAAACTAGAAGGTGGGTGGGTCTCAGAAATGCCCGGTGACATCGCGATAGAACTAGGCGTGTGTGTGTGGGACGAACTTTTTGCCCGTATGTGTGTGGGAAGGCAACTTCCTCCACTCCAATCGACTCAGTCGCCACGACAACAGAAATATACCTTCGATTTATGTCAATTATGCCGATTTGGAGGAAATGACTAAGAACATAGAGGACCTTATCTCAGAATATATGCCTAAATATATTTTTTAAAAGCGTCAGTTTGATAACAATTAAAGGAGTTAAGCGAAAACAAAATAATGTAACCGCTGATCGTTCATCATTTTCACAGTAAAGTCGTAAACATCTATTTTTGGACCTTACCTTTACATCATATACAATGGACCTCTGAAAATTCTAAGCCAATGGAAATGCGCGGTAGGTACCTAAGTGTTGAGGTTTAGGTATATACTCTGTATACATATACCTAAGATCTTTTGCCAGCAGTTTTGCTCGCGGGCATGAGGAAATTTATAAAAAAATACCAAATGCCAAGTCCGTGGCCACACAGGCTTTCGAGCCCTTCCGCCGGCCTCATCACCATCGAGGCCATCCGGCCAGTGCTTGACTTCTGGCTCGGGAGAAGGCACGGCTCCCTGTCGTTTCGTGCGACGCAGGTCCTCTCGGGGAATAGCTGCTTATTGAGGTTCTTGAATCGCATAGGCAGGGAGCTAGACGCTCGGTGTCACCACGCTGCGTCAACTGTCGGGAGGACACGGCGCGGCATACGCTGGCCTGTGCCGCTTGTGAGGAGCCGCGCCGTGCCCTCATCTCTGTGGTAGGCAGAGACCTCTTGCTGCCGGCCGTAGTTCATGCTATGGTCGGCGGTGAGGAGTCCTGGGACGCGGTGGTCTCCTTCTGCGAGACAGTTATCGCCCAGAAGGAGGCTGCAGAAAGGGAGAGGGAGATCTCGACCGCTCTGCCCGCAGCAGGCACATCGGGCGTCGGAGGAGGGCATACGCTGCCCTCTTCCAGCCCCCCTAACTGGGTCCAGGGGCGGCGGACTTGGGGATGGCCGTCGCCCTCCATTCATCCGGACCCGAGGTGGCTTTGACGTAGCGGGGGGAGTCAAAAACCTCACTCCATCTGTTCCCGCGATCCCCGGCGTAGGTGGGAGATGGAACATCGGGTCGGTTTTAGTCAGTAAGAGTCTGATAGACCCCTCCGCCCGCCCCAGGGTGGAGGACATCCATGACGATTTCCCCCCGACATCATAAAAAAAAAGGTCCGTGGCCAAATACCAATAAAGTCCAGGGACCTGTGTTCTAAATTTCATCTAAATCCATTGTGTTGCTGTGACGTGATGCTATTACTAGGAAGAAGGATTGTTTTTCCCAGATACGTTAGTTCGTTACTGGGTAATTTATAGGTCAGTAAAAATACGAATATGCACCTATTTTACAATCGCCTGTCGATTCGGTTCGTTATAGAAACGTTCTGAATCAGTCCGTTGATGGTGCGTTCGTTGTTTTTAACCTGCAGGTACCTATATTTATTTGAAAAACCTATGTGTGTATGAATACCTATGTCAACAGTCACAATACCTACGTTGTTCCGAATATTGTTAGCCACAGAATAAATACAATCTCTTTTTTCTTGAAACTATTTTGAATTGAAAGCTAATTTCAATACAAATCTCCTTGGTGAGAATTGGCCAGCTATGCGTAATTCTTTTTTTAAATATTATCTGTCACTCTTATTTTGTTTGCAACAATGGACGTCTTGCGGGAAGCTTTTCGTGCTATGATTTTTATGATTATAAACGAAAGAATCTCACGAAAATTTACATACTGCATTTGCGGTCTGCTCCTGCGTTGGCAACAGTTACTTAATGATGCCCTCGTTTAAGGTCGAGAGAACCTACACGATGACCCCAGACCCGGCCGACCTACAACTGCAGTAACTCACATGTCATCAGGGTAGAGTGGCTATTGCGGGAGAATATACACATTCCACATCGGGAGATTCAGGCTGAACTGAAGATTGGATCACAGGCAGTTTCCACCATACTGTATGAACACCTTAAAGTTAGGAAGCTTGCTTCGCGATGAGTACCTCATTCTCTCACCAAAGAGCAAAACTCCCGTCGTGTTGATTGGTGCAAATTTGGTTCCGTCGCCGAGGTTATAATGTTGAAATTGATTGCTTAATTTAGATTTCGTACCGAGCAATTCCGATTTGTTGACTGACCACTAATAACTTTCACTAAAATCAGTCATATTTCTGCACATTCAGTAATTTTTCTGCTCATTTAAATTTATTTCTTACGAATAATTTCTATTTCGTTGATTGCTCAGTTTTAACTGCTTAACTTAATAAACATGCATTTTGACCTTTTTTACTTTCTTATTCTACAATTTATTGTGTCTTTAGTAATCCTTGTGTCATACACTCACACATTCATGCTATTATACACCTTCAGCGGCCATTATAGCAGACGCAATAGTAAAACAATGGCGTCACACCTGATTAAGCCTGCTCGGTCCTCCAGAGGATACTTACGCAGTGTAAACTGCGGCGGTACCTCACTACTTGTCTAAGTGAATAAAGTAATCCATTAAAAACGTAATTCAAAATAATGTTGAAAGTTTGAACAGAATTATCAAACACTGGTGGTAATTTTGTTCAAAGTTCTTGTCTTATTTAGTTGAAAATACTGCTTAATCTCAAAATATTACCGGCGCACAGTGGAAGTAGTTTGCAAACCACTCGACTTCTATTTTCAGTAGAGCTGCTAATAGTTTAAACAAACTAGTTATTTAAGTGCAGAGTGTTTATGTGAGTACCTACCCAGGTAGGTACTTAGCATTTAGGGCGTGTAGTACATTATCTCTGTTACCTAAATGACTTTATGTTGAAGAATAAGTGTTAAAGGTGTTTGTTTGACACTCCTAATGCATTTGTTGGGTTTAATATAGTAAACTAGCAACCCGCCCGGCTTCGCACGGGTAGTAAAGCTTCCTATCGGCATAATTTGTACCGGCATTTTCAACAATCATCGTCATATTTCAGCCAATTTACACAAAACCTTAATGATTAATTATTTAAACTTTTCTTATGAATCATTTTTCCATTGGTAAAACCTTATGAAAATCCGTTCGGTAGTTTTTGAGTTTATCTCGTACAGATAGACAGACAGACGTGGCGGGGGGACTCTTTTATAAAATATAGTGATAGTGTTGATAAGGACAGCAAGCAGTAGCTTCTATAGTTTTAAATATGCCTAGATGATGATTCATTTGCCTAGACTCTCCCAACTATGTTTTAGTTGGCTTCCAACATAACCAGTTGCAGTTGAATACCAGTATTTTCCATGGAGCGGAGACAGTCGCTCTTACCTCCACAACCGAGATATTAGGTAACACAATAAAGTTAGGTAAGATTGTTAGTCAGACTTTGGGGTATCTGAAACGACTGACAAAGATCTACAAATGACAGCCGGGAAAAACGGATATATGTGTTTTCTGAGGCACGAAGGATCTGACTCGCCCATGCTCCCGGATCAGACCGACATCAAAGATTGTCCTATATATATTTTTAATAAGATTTGCTTAAGTATATATAAAAGGGTACGGTACAGGTAATATAAATCCGACACAGTATAAAAACAGTTTCAGTTTATATTATTCACATATTTGCTTATTTATTAATTAAGAAACATTACTTATCAAAACACTACCTACTTATAATTATAATAATCCTAAAACTAATAATATACAGTCGTGGTTCCTATCCTACTAGAGTGAAGGGATAGTCAGCTGGTAAGGCGCTGACTACCTCCTTGGATAATTCCTTATAAACTACGCTCATCTGTTGGTGGACTTTGTTGATCAGTTCCGGTACATCTTCCATGGTCAGACCTGTTGTGGGTACTGGCTCCAGGCATTGGATGACAATGTGTCCTGAAAAAATACGACATAATTGTCATTAATAATGATCATTTTCATATACACTTCTCATCAAAAAAATCGAAACACTTTCGTTTTTATTGTTTTTGTCCTAATTTTTTACAAAAGAGAATTAATTCCATGAAAAAAAAAACATTATTGTGTAGCTGGCAGTTTGGTCATTACAGTAAGAAGAAAAAAATCAAAATTCGAAATTAGAATTTCATTTGTTTATCCTATAAATGAAATTAATCACTGTTTTGAGACAAATGTGTATTTAGGGTTGGAGTACGTTTCTCGTTTAAAAACTAAAATTAGCGCTTGTCTTTAAACTTTTTGTTTCTTATTTCATTTACTGTGACTTTGGGACGTCTGAAAAAACTTTTTTTTCTAAAACATATGGATACTTCGCCCGCAGAAGCCGCCCAAGTGGTGGCATTGCTGGATTCTGGACTTAGTCAGCGCGTTGTGGCTGCAAGATTGCATCTAAGCTTATCATCTGTTCATAGAGTCTACAAACGCTATCGGGAGACTGGTTCGTTCACGCGCCGTTCAGGATCTGGCAGGAATCGGGTCACTTCTGAGCGAGATGATCGATTTATTGTAACAACCTCTTTACGAAATCGACGCCTTAACGCTTTTCAACTGCAGCAGCAGCTTCGCGTTGTACGAAGAGTAGCTGTAAGTGACTCTACAATAAGAAGAAGGTTGAAGGAACGCGGATTGGCACCGCATAAGCCAGCGAATGGGCCGAAATTAACTGCAGACCATCGAAGAGCGCGCCTTAACTTTGCACGCGAGCACCTAACTTGGTCATACCTTCAGTGGAGCAAAGTACTGTTTTCTGATGAGTGTAAAATTATGCTGTATGGTAACGACGGAAGGAACAAGGTCTACAGAAGAGATGGAGAACGCTTTGCACAATGCTGCATTGAAGAAAAGGTCAGCTATGGTGGCGGTTCGTGGACGGTTTGGGGAGGAATCAGCGCCGACGGTAAGACAGAACTTGCCTTTGTATCTGGGCCACGGCTGCCTGCACTAAACTCTCATCGGTACATCGAACAGTGTCTTGAACCTCATGTGATGCCCTATGCACATTTTATTGGCAACGACTTCATATTCATGCACGACAATGCTAGAGCTCACACCGCGGGCGTCGTACGAGATTATCTTACCGAAGTCGGTATCTCCATTATGGTATGGCCAGCAAGAAGCCCGGACATGAATCCCATTGAACATCTATGGGATGAATTAAAGAGACGAATTCGAGCAAGAGATCCAGCCCCAGAAACACTTAGCCAGCTGCAAAATGCAATCCAAGAGGAATGGGATAATATGCCACAACATGTGATCGTGACTCTCATCCGATCGATGAAGAACCGTATGGAAGCAGTAATAAGAGCTCGCGGAGGGAATACAAGTTATTAAATAAACGTTTCTTACATTTTTTTTCATTTACGCGTGTTGTTTTACCCATTTCCTTCATATTCCATACAGGGTAAAAATTACTCATTATACAAAATACGAAACCTATGAAGACTTAATTTGAATTTAGAACATTAACATTAGGATTTAAAAACCTCATACTACTCACTATTAAATGACATTTTACATTTATTCCTAAATATACACATTTTTCTGATAATCCTTATCAAATCATAAACTGCGAGGTGTTTCGATTTTTTTGATGAGAAGTGTATGTCGGAATCTTGGTTGGTTTTCCGAAAATGTCTTGTTATTCTTAGTACATTAATTTCGGTTTGAAATCTTTAAAATTGATACTTATTGCCGTAAGAATTTAGTAGGCGCCATTTTGGTTGAAATCGTAGCTTTATTAGTATTGGTATACTGAGGTTTCCCGCAGTAAAATAACCATCTATGAAAGTCCTATGGACATCAACGATGTCGGGTACATTAATTTTAAAATACTCAGAACATAGACGATGCATACAATGAAGATGGTTCTGAATGAATGCAGCAAATACCTACCTAAAAAATACTGAGATTGTTTTACTATTTTTGTATTTCAGGTTCCAGCCTTAAATTGGGCAAACATTAAAAGAATTAAGAAAATGGGTAACCACAGGTAACCATTAATGCAGCCGTCCGTGCTTAGATAAGGAAATGTTGTTAGTGTGGTCTAAGGTTCCACCAACAAAAGAATCCTTTGTGAGAGAATTCTAAAAATATTTTCGTAAATTCGTTTCCCTGAATATTTTCAGTTACACAGGGGAAGTTTGTGTGGATTGTGATGGAGCTTCCACTGCTAAGAAGATTAAAGTCCAAATTAGAATATAGATGGGCTACTCTTTGCCCGGAGCGGAAGGGTCACGGAAATTTTGACCTTTCAGATTGGCGTTGCAAAGCAAGATAGGCTGTAAAATCCTTTTTATTATTATACCTTAGGATTGCAATGTACGTGGACAAAATGTTCAATAGAATGTGAAAGTAAAGCGACTATAATAAGGACGACTCTTTCAGAATTTTGATCAGCTTTTCTCACACCATACACCGAGAAAAAATACACATTTCGCGCGTAGTTATGTAAAGCGTCAATAATAATAAATAAACTACTGGAAATATTCATATTATGTCAATATAAATATTTCCAGATTAGAGGGAAATGAATAGTGGACGGCGGCTCACCTTTATTGAAAATGTATTTCTCCTTATTTATGAAATAGTAGGGTGAGAACACGACGGGGATGATGGGCACCTGCGCGGCCACCGCGATGTTGAACGCGCCCTTCTTGAAAGACTGAAGCTTTGTGTAATCTTTGTTTCGTGTTCCTTCAGGGAACAACCAAATTTTCGTCTGGAAAAAATAAATTATTCGCTTTACAAACAATTTTCATAAACGCTGCTTTAACATTTTTTTTTGTATTTTTCAGTGTAATGTCTGTTTGCGTTCCCTTAGGATATTTTTTGACAGTTGTGATCTTTGAGTTTGTCTTGATCAAAGCTAAACTGATTATTTTATAAAGTTTTTGAAATATTCTTTAAAGCTTTGAGCTGACTTGTAAGTCAATGGAAAATTTATTTTATTTTTGAGATTTTATTTATAACAGGATTGTGCTTAGCCTATCTATGTTTTTTTTTTTAAATCGGAATAGCTGTTTGTCTATGTAAAGTGACTTCCTATATTTATAGAAACACTTAACGTGTACCAAAGTATTTTGCTTACAGAAAAAAACAAAGAAACCAAAGCTTTGTAACTTGCAAAAGGCAATTTTATATCTGCGTTATATCCTAGTTCGTTACTGGCGCATTAAGCTGAATTTATAAGTTTAATATTATCCAAGCTTGGAAGCTTCCTCTATTTAATAAATGAGAGCCGTAAGTACGATGTACGAGTTTATAATGTTCACGCCACTATGCGGGATAAAGGGAGGGAAGATAATTTACTATTAATCCTCCCTTTTTTCTGTGGGGAATTCTAATTTCAGTTGAACTGTGCTGGTACTGGCACCCATATGTATTAAATCTTATATTTCGTTAGGTACTTACAAAAGTTCAATTAAACTCTCCGGTTTTTGCAATATTCTAGAATAGACGTTCATAGGTAAGGTTACATCCAAGTTCTAGGTATACGAATAAGTATCTAGTAATTACCTGTTATTAAATCTGTTATTTTTGTGAAATTCGAATTTTGTGATACACTACTAGTGCTAGTGCTGTGGTATTGTTGTTATTGATGGTCTCAAACGGAGACCTGTCATCACATGTCGGTTTAGCATGATTTTGTTTTTCCTTTTGTTAAGGAATAGACAACTCCACAAAAACATACATAGATAGGTATCTTATAGAAACTCCATCATACATTCGACACTTCAACGGATTTTTTTATTTTTTACCTATTACTATTACAGGAAAAAGATAAAATAGCTTACCTACCTACAGGTAGATAATGAAAGCGAAAATAAAAATATTCGCGTTTTTCTTACGCGTGTGAAAGTACAGATTTTAATGGGATTTTCAGTGTTGTTTTTCTTCGAGACTGCTGTATAATATATTATCGTGTTATGCTTAAGGGAGACCGGACGATAAATTTTATTGCCCAATCCCCGAGTCTGCGTTATCGTGGCCGCAGGGCAGTACCAGAGAACCAGGGTAGATAATATATTGTGATACCAACCTTATTTTTTACCATGACCTCAGATGTTTGCTGGAGTTGTCTGTAAGCCCCTTTCGCGTTACTTCTGTCAATGAACACGACCCCAGCGAGGTAGGCTGAGAGGCCGAACGGCCATATGTAGAACAATTCTTTCTTGGCGATCGCTGCCATTTTGTCTACTACTTCCCAGATATTGAACATTCCTGGACAAAAATTAACAATCGAGTATGAATAAGGCACGTACACAAACTATATACCTACAACGTGTAACAGAATAAACAGAATACCTTTTAAGGGGTCACTGTACTCATCATTATGAACAACTTTTACTATGGAACCAACACTGAAATCGCGAAAAAAATAGACTCGCCCATAAATTTATGTGCGCACAACTGCAAAACGTACTGAACAGCTGATTTTTTTTTCGCGATTTCGTTGTTGGTTCCGCAATAAAAATGTTCATAACGATGAGTACAATGACTCCTTAAGAGGTATTGCGTTTATTCTGTTACACGTTGTATTACTTTAACGTACTTATTAACAATTAATAACGGCAAAGGTCAATGAACTTCGAGTACTACGAGTAGGTACATATTTGTATGTATGAAATTAAATTAATTGTATTTTGGATTTGGTTCGCAATGGTACCTAGTAAAGGAAATGGTTCAATCAATTCTATTTAATAATTTATTCTCAAGCTTATTTATTACCTACTCTGCCGGCACTTAATCATCTTTTAATTTATCTGACAACTTAATTTCATTGATAGTACCTATTTTTATGTTATTTCTAGTGTTATTACTACAATAGTTGCCAGTTGAAGACTTTCATTCCAAAAAAATACCAGTGAAGCCTCCACTCTCTAACGGCCGGTCTCAATAACGTATCTACCTTTGACCAACTGTCAAATTAGCTACCAACAGTAACTGAAACGTCATGTTTGCCTTACAGAATGTCAATAGTTAGCCAAACTTCAGAGATATGATAAATAATAATTATGGCTAGGTCATGCTCGCGACTTCGGCTTTGTCTAACTCGTAAAACTGCAAAAATGTCAACCTATAGGTTTTATTTTTCATGCGGGATACCTACGGATCAGCTAGCTGTTCAATATTATGACTTTCGATCATACCATAAACTCACGGTCATGTAATTTCTACTAAAGTCACATTTACTGCTACAACATGAAAGCCCTGTCAGTGTCAAATAGTTTCCGCTGATGTGCTGGTTGACCTGTACCATATGTACCTAATACAGTACATAGGTACATCTGTGAAGTTTCACCAAAACAGTTATATTAAAGTTGTTTGTATTAAGGGCAAGTATTTTTGTGTGTAGTTAACTCAGCCAATGGTATTTCTTAATATTATTATTATTTTATATACATATTATGGTTATTATTAATATTAGTTAGTAAATAACAATTTACCGAAAAACGGATTTTAAAGAAATTCCTCATTTTTTAATATTACTTGAGTTAACTTTCGATAAAAAACTCGCCCTTAGGGGGCGTATATAAATTACGTGAGGTGTTTTTTTAAATTTTCTGTCCTCCCTCTCCCCCTGGTGAGATGTCGTGAGATTTTATTCAACCCCCTCCCCCATCCCCCAATCTCACGTGAGATTTTTCCAAAATGTGTGGGTTGTGGTCAGTCAGTAGATGTGTAACGAATTAGTGAATGATCTTAATCGTATAACGATTACGCTTAAGATTAAATCTTAAGCATGTACAATCTGGATTAAATGGACCAAAATAGTATCTTTTTTTTGTTCCAATCAGAAAAAAAATGCGTGATATTTGCCGAGACCCCCCCTCTCTCCAACTTAAGATTAGATGAGATTTGACTCGAATTAAACATCTCAAGTATTTTATGAACGCCCCCTTAGTATGTTAATATTTACCTAAGATATCTAGAGAGCTCTGATGATTCGAGATGATGACGGCCCCTCGATCCTCGGCGAGGATCTTCCCGTCGCGCAGATGCCATTCCAAATCATACAACTTAGTCACATGTTTCAGCATTCGCACAGCCACTCTGAAAACGTTTATTTTATTTATTAATATAGACGTACCGTATTTAGGATACACAGGTTACACAGTACATAGATAAGTCAGGTTAGAGTAAGTAGATACACATTTATTAAAATATTAATGTTGATATTCCTCTCTCATAGTGTTCGAGCCGCACACGTGTGTACTTTTAACGTCAAAATACCCTCAGTTATGTTTTGTAACATTGCTATCTCTATCTCTTTCCCGCTGCACTGAATCTCTGTTAGCCGCTGAGACCTTCTGTGATCAACCGTTGTTGGACACACGTCATCAGATTCACCGCTCATAAAATCAACCGCCTGATCTTCCACACTCCTGGATTTCATGAGCACTGCGAGATCATACCGCTTACCGCATAGTTTGCGATCGATTCTCGACGTCGTCGTCGGACTTCTGATGGTCTCCTCTGACCTATTCCTCGTCGGTCACGTGGTTAACCGCTATATGACTTAGCTGTGCCTAGTGAATTAGTGCATCAACACTGGGAGCTGTGGAGAAGCGCTGCTAAACAAGAGAGAACGAGCCCGAGAAACCCTACTCTGAGGTTTTTTTTTCTGTTCACTTAACCCTATCATGCTGCGCTCCATAGCCCGTTGGTCTGTTCATTTTTGTTTTCAGTTAAATTTTTGTTCTCAAGAGACAATCTTATTTTGTTTCTTGACAAATAAATACTGAAATCGCGAAAAAAAATCAACTCCCCCATACATTTTTATGCGCATAACTCGACAAAATGTACTGAACAGCTGAATTTTTTTTCGCAATTTCGGAGTTGGTCCCATAGTAACAGATGTTCATAATGATGAGTACAATGACCCCTTAAAAGGTATTGCGTTTATTCTGTTACACGTTGTATATGTAACCGATAAATTGCAGAATCCGTAAGATTTCCTGGGATTTTCTTCATGTCGTTATCCCATCTTGTCAGTGGTCTCCCTCAGTAGCGCTTGCCCAGCGGGCCATTACATAAAGTAACAGTTTTAGTCCATCTGCGATGTTTGAGTTGCGCTACATGTCCGGCCCATTTTCACTGCAGCTATTGAGCATGATTTAAGGCATCTGTTCCTTTAGTTGTAGGTAGATCTAATTTATTGTGGGGAATAAGGCATGAGTCCATGACCTTCTTCTTTAATTTTATGGGCATTTCACTTTTGAAAACCTCTTTGTTGCACCAGTACTTGTTCCAAGTGTGATTGACTCTTCTCTCTATTTCTATTTCATTGCTGTCTCTTTTGAATCCAATTTGTGTTCCTAAGTATACTTAGGAACACAAATTCACAAATCCACTAGAGTATGTAGTAGACCAATATATTATATAAATATATTGGTCTAGTACATTCTCTATTGCATCATTTTCAACTGTTAATTTGACTTTGTGTACGTAGCTGGTCATGACTTTAGTTTTTGTAATTCATTTCTACACCCGCTCTGAGGAACGTCGTAGTATAAGTTCAGTGTGGTCTCTTTAGCCTGCACAGAGCAGTCTCCGTGCTGTGTAGTTCACTGCTGGTCCTTCAATCAACTCCTAACCATGATGGCTGGTTAGGAGTTGATTGAAGGACCGGCTACAGAATACGAAAGAGTGTCGCCGTGTTCTGCTTTTATTGCACTTAGGAATTTATAAAAGTCTGTCCTTCTATGATTTTATTTGAAAAAAAATCCGGAAATCAATTTCATTGTTTTTTCAGGAAATCAACAGTAGTACCGTACATAGATAGAATGGAAGCACACTAACAGATCGCATTTACATAATCTATGAGATAACAACAAAAGGATATCAATCAAAATTAAAACTGTGTCATTGCCGATAAAAAATAGGAAATTGGGTTACACGATCGATAAATCGATATAACTGATATTTTTAAGCGTAGATCAAATCAATCCATTCTGAAATATTTTTTTTTTATTGAGCATCAAATTCAATTTAGTTACGCCGTCACCCTTCAAAAGTCCTCGAATATCGGATGACGTTGTTTTTATTGGCCCTTTTTGTGCGCGACCATATTCTATCCGATAGTCCGATGAAGGCGGCTTCATGTGACATCTGACAGTGAGACGGGTATGATCAACAGCTGTCGTTTCGCAGCATCCAGGAGATATGCGAGATGTCTCAGTAAAACAAATTAAGAGTTTGCATGAAGACGTTGTCACAGATGAGACTAGATAGTCAAATTGTTCGATACAAGTGTCTTTAAAGGTTTTACCAAACCAACTGATCGATCGATGCTTGATTCTATATTTAATTAAGTATCTATCAAATGCATCCTCGTCCTTGCATCACTTTGGGATACCAACTAAAAATCAGCGCTGGGAGGTTGAGGCCCAGCAAATGCTGAGATGCCCCTTCGGTAAGATCACGTTCGGCGTAATTCTTTAATACTACTTCTTTTACTTTGTGTTTATTGCTGATGTGTCTGTATCGAATTAATGTTGTACATTCCATTGTAATAGATCAGTCTTCGATGAGGACCGTTCTTACTTTGTCGTCGCAAAGCAACCGACGTCGATCGATCGATGTGGTAACACCCTAATATTACCGGTTATCGAAACACATTTTTGAACAGCAGAGAACATTATTTATGTTTCCAATAAATCTGTTACTTTCCCTGCCAATGTCTTTCCGAACTACTATTTTTTGGGCGTCTATAAAAGGTATTTTCCAGGATTAATTTTAATGTCTTAAGCAGAACAATATCCCCAATCCAATACAGAATTTCCTACATGTGCTGCATAATCGCCTAGCGCTAGGTTTATATGACCACAAACAGAAACTACCTACGAGCACTCGTATGTATTTTTAATTCACTAATGGCTCCGCAGTTAAAGAGAAGATCAACAAAGTGTTACACAATGTTTTCTACCGTTTTCGTATCAAGCCATCCAATTACGTTGCATTTTATTCTTTATGTCTGTTGTACCTTCAATGTTTTGATACAAACGTAAAGCTCTATCGATTTTCTTTGTTCTTTCCTTGATCTTGTTGTTGTGATTGCTATTAGCTGACGGGTCATCTAAAGTTATTGATAATATTGGTAGAACAGTGGTCCACGCGCTGTTTGTGTTTATTTACCAAAACGATAACGTCAGCGCCGACCAATGTTTGCGTTCCGTATTTTCTACGCAGTGACCTAAGGAATTGATTGGTTCGGACTGATGAGGGAACTCACTAAACTACTCTCGCTTTCCCTAAGTGGCTTTTACTCCAAAACTTTAGCTTCGTTTATGTGGGGACACATTTAACTTTGGTTTATTTATCGAACTAAAGTTCTTTAGAAAAGTTCATTTGTGTGTTTAAAAGCAACTTCGAGTCCACTTCGCAGTAGAATGAGGGACCTTCATTCGGGATATTTTTGTTAGATAGGGACTTTTGGGTAGTTAGTAATTGTAACCTTCTTCTGTCTATCTCTTGTAATACTGATTTGTTCCGAAAAAGTATTTCACAAAGACCTTTTTTTCGGAATAGTGGAATACAAACAAAACTTAAATATTAGGATCAATTAGTAGAGGGGTCCCGCTAGGGCCTGTGCCTGCCAGGGTTGTGGATTTGATCAAAAGAGTTACCGGCCTTGGAACGCAAAGGGCATTTGAAGGAACACGGGTGGATTTTAGTCAGTGAGAGTCTGAAACTCCCTTCCGCTCAGAACGGGAGAAGACGTTTGATGATTTTCCATCCACAAAAAAGGACCTATTACAGGTACCTTTTAGTTAAGTACCTAATAGCGACAAAAATAAACTCAACAACCCTATGTTGAGTTTATTTTTGCTAACTATGCATAGAAGTTTCAATTACAAAACATATTTAAAAAAATAGGTAGTTAAGTAGGTTATTTAAAAAAAAACATTGAATGATTTTACCTTTTGTTACATCATAATATGTAGTGTGTCTATGTGTGGTACATGTGTACTTATCTGTAGAGGATAACAAACAAAATGCGTAGATAAGTAAGTATTCAGTTTGGTGAGCTGAGTCACTCCATTGTAGAGAAACTGTAGTTTTAATATAGGTAAAACAAATCATTTTCCTCATAATTTTTTATACAAGAAAGAATATCTTTATTTCCGACTGGCTTTTGACCACGGTTTATAAAAAAAGTGATAAAGATCAACTTCGACACGAATCTACATGGTACTCAATTTCTCAGTAAAAAAATGTGTATGAATTATGAAAACTTATCTCTCATCATCATCCATCTCATCTGCCAGAATTAGAAGGGTGCAAAACTACCTCCTTGAATTGTGAAATATACAACACAAGTAAAAAAAAAATTGCCATGCGTACGTTCAAAGAATCAGCACTACTCTATTCCACACATTTTTCTCTGGATCAGACTCTGGGATCTTAGTTTAATGTATGGATTTTGTACTCTGGTTTTGCTTAGGTGTTGTTTACCTTCTATAAATAAACAAACATTTTTATATTTTTATAGTATTCATTTAGAAAGGACATTGAATCCCTAAAACCTTGTATAAGCATAAAACGTAAATTATGCTGATACACGGTTGTAGAGATTCAATGTCAACATACCGACCCCGGACCAGTCAGCTGGTAGAATTTATTGATAATAATTAATATATGCAAAATATGTAATGCCAAATGTGTTTCGAAATATAATGTATTAGAAGGCCGTTATATTGATAGTATAAATAATTATCATTAAAGGCCGACGATGCGAATATTTAATCGCGTTATAAAGATTATAATATTACACGCATGATTATAATATATTTGATTGCAATGTGTTTGATAAAATGTTTATAATAATTCCTGTTTACCGATATTTTGAAGGTTCAAAAACCTTCAAATCAATATTGCTTTCATTTGAAAGAAGAAAGCAATATTGCATTTTCTTTGGTTTTCCACTTACTCTTTCCTTTATTTTACTTTTTGCTACAGTTTGCTTTTGCCCTTCGCCTTTGATCATTATTGGCAACATTAAAAGGTTTTAATATTGAAAATATAAAACTCGGGTTTTCTTCGACGGCGAGGCCATTAGTTTTCCGAACAGATTTTCCCTTATTTCAAATAGTTTCCGTTTTACACTCAACCCCGTCGTAATAAACCATTTACTTTTCTTATTATATTTTCTATTATTTTATATTTTATAACGAAGCATGAAAAAACGTTGCAAGTATACTTCAAAATGAAATCTAAGTAAAAAAACTAAAATTAATATCACTTACTTGGAATTTCTCACATTTTTGGGACTCAGAAGAAAGTAAGGCCAAATCACAGCTGACAACACCGATGTTGCAAAATAGAATATACAGAAATTAAAATAAAACTTGACTTTATTGGGACCCGTGTCGTGTAGCTTCTTGAGAATATACGTCATCACACATACTACCGTGAATATAAATATTTTGTACCACATTGTGATCGTCCCTGTCGGCACCAAGCACACATTCGAACCGCGATATGTTTATGTCCATACTGAATTAATTACTGTATCATGCTATTTATGTTTTATATCTCTAGGATTCTGCGGAAGTTAGAAAAAACCGCATTAGATTTTATGAATGGGACTGTCGCATGTCGCTGTGGGTGCTACGGGTTCTTTACAGATCAACCGGTTGCGCAGATATTTAATCTCGATGCTGTAACCTACCATTTAGCATTTATAACAGTACCAATTGTGACTATGATTAATTGTATCATGGTAATCGTAAGTAGTTAGTATATTTTCGTGGTAAATGTGTAAAATAAATATATTTTAAAGTTAGTAGTAGATAAGTAAAGTTTTAAAATATAAAATATTAAAAATATAAAATATTTAAAATATTAAGTTTTAGATATCAATATTCGAAGTTAAATGTTACTAAGTTAGTATAACGTTATTTTGTGCACCTACCACAGTGTAGTCTTTTGAAACAAAAGGTTGACAGGTAGAGAAATCCTAATTGCATTACCACAGAGTAAGCAACACTATATAGGATTTATGTAGTATTTAAATAAATCCTATCCTACACTGGTTACTCACCATGCAGGCAACTTATATTAGATTTTTTTATACCCTTAGATGTTTCTTTTTTGGTATATTTTTTAATCACACCGCAATATTATAGCAGAATGTACGAGTATTTAGTTGAGGTTGAGACACGGTTAGACCAGTTCATGACTGATCATTTAATTTTCACGCGGGCAACATCGCAAGAAAAAGCTAGTAAGTAACTTTAATAACTAAGAATTAAAAGTATCGAGGAATGGTGAAAGTACTGCGAGACTTAAATTTAGAGTTACAAAATGAACTCTCAACTCGTGGTTTTTGCATTACAGAAATAGCATACCTATAGATAGGTAAGCGATTTTTACGGCTGCAATAAAGGTGATAAGAAATGCATTGACTTTCTATTCAATGGATTGGTATCATACCTGCAAGGTGGTGCCGATGGTACGGAATTGCACCTATGATACAAGATTTTATTTTTATGCGATTGTCTTCCATTCTATATCACATCGTATAAAAAGAGCGTTTATTCCTCACGTTACTTCGTACTCGTACAAACTCGCAAGTCCTTAATTTATCCATAATATATATTAAAAAAATATCTTGGAACTAAACCGATTATCGTTAACCTTATTACGCATACTCAGGATATTTTAAAAAATAGTTCGTATAATGTTTAATAAAAATCGGTTCATTCTTTTCCAAGAATATGTATTTGTGATTTTGTATGAAACATCTCCCCAAAAATCTCACCAACTACATCTTTACTTCGACAAACATCGGGGTCGGTTCAGACATGTAGAAAAACCCCTTAACTTGCTTTTCCCGCGGCTTCACTCCCGCAACAAACACGCATTTTCCGGGATAATAGGTAACCGCACTCAGAGATAGTGTGGCTTTCTATCAGTGAAATAATGTTCGTTATCGGACCTGTAATAGATTTTGACTCTCACACATGACAGATTACAGACAAACAAACAGTTGTACCTCTTTATATTAAGTATTAGTTAGCACTTGATTTGCTGTTTTTGTTTCTTTTATTGTATCAATATGAGAAGAGATCTTAATAAATTACAAATTCGAAATCCATACATTAGGGAAATGGGACGTTACCGCTAATGGTGACAACGGCAGGCTACAAGCTATGGAAGATTTTAAAAAAAATATTTTAATTGAACTGTCAAACCGGCTTCCTTTCCACAAAAAGTGCCAAAAACGCTTGTTAGGGAAATGTACGGAACTGTTGAAAGATTGATGCGAATCGCGCCCCCGGGCCCGGCTCGATATTCACGAGCCCTGACGTCACGTTAGGGCTAGTACACACGCCTACTGCTGCATAGCTTCGGTATGCCTCATACCATACCACCTGCCTCGTTGGGTAATTGGCCGCAAACGCTGCCGCTGGGAATGAGTTCCTGGTTTCGATTCCCGCGTCGGGCAAACTGTATTTGGGTTTCATCATCTGGAATTTTCAATCAGAGTCTGGACCTGTGATGGCTTGGTTGTTGATGGCAATAGGCTCGGTCATATTACGTGGAATTTAAAAAATAATTTCGAAATGTGGTAGTGCACACGTATACCCTTGTCGAATACTGGGATACCTAACGATGATTTTAACAACATCTGACTTAAGTTTAGCAATTAGAAGTCTGAATTGAACTTAATCATAATGCCGTTTTGATTTTTTTAGCCAATTACAATGAGTTTTACAAAGGTTGACAACCGGAAAATACTTTATTATAACGTTACGCAAATCAGTGCACGGGCGAGAAGCAGTGGTAGGATCTGAAAAAAACTGAAATAAAAATGTTAATTGAATGACGAATAAGTAGATTCTGCGATAACCATGCAAACAGAAAAAGTAAGCAGCAAAAGATGATCACAGTATGCAACCGCCTTTATACTAAATCAAGTTTACAACGTGATATCCTCATCGCTAGATAACTGCGTTATCTACGTTATCGTGCCGCTCACCTACACGGCTATACGAGGCTGATCACAGATAGCATCCATCTTTATTGACGACGATTTAACTACGTATTTTTTGTAATTTTTTTTTGATTACTTTACCCCTTTTGTTGGTCGGTTTGGCGAAGGGCATATATTGTAAAGCTTATCTTCAACCATATCGTAAAGCTAATTTTAGTCCTCGTATTTCATCGTTTTTGCAGAAAAACAACCACTGGTCCTGCAAAGGATACACTTATCTTCAAAGGGTTGTACGCCACCTACGCTACTGTTACGCCGACAATAGGTCACTGCTTTGCAGGCCCGACGCTGCGCCGATGCTGTGCGGTCCCAACACAACTGCCATGGGCTCTATATAGCTGTATGCAGCCTCAACATCACTGCTAATTAGGCTTTGTTATTGCTACGCAGACCAGAGTCCGCTGCTACGCCGGCTCTTCCTCGCTACGCAGGCTCTACTAGGGTTCAAGCCGCAAGAACTTAAGACCAATTTAAGAAGGGTGAAAATAGTTGCATATAATTTTGGCAAATGTTATGGGTTCGAAAACTTTTAAAGCTCTGGAGCCTTAAAAGTTTTCCTGGCCTGGGCATAGCTAAATAAAAGTCACAATAACACTAGCCGAATAGTTACCCTTCGATCGTTGGCTGTGAAGCAGCAATTATAATGTATGCTTATGCAAGTTATAATAATTTCCAAAGATGATTCACCAAGGTAAATCCAGTAGACATATGTAGGTTAAAAGAAACATTTTAAAAAGCCTTTACTATACTTGTGTGGTTGGTAGGAAGTAAGGAAATCTGTAGAAAGAACATGCAAATATGTATTCAAATATTCGGTCTAAAGATTAGCAAATATAAAACAGTTTAAGCATAAATGATTATATAATTTGATGTAATATTTAAAAGCGAAGGTTGGCGTGACCTACAATTTGATATTAAATAACACAAAGTTTAGTTCTAAGCGTGGCTAATGTCACAAAGTGTGGGCATAAAAGTTTTATGTATCGCGTCGCCTAGTCGTAAACCAGACGTTACGGTAAAGTAACCTACTTTCGAGGCGTGAAAATCACACATTTCGAGGTTCAAAATAAGTACCTATTTCGCTATTTACATGACCGTGAGTATTTTTGCGAAGAATAGGTATCAATCATACAAAAACAACAAAAAATAATTAAGGTATTCTTGGATTAATTAGCGAATTAATTGACTAATTAGCAGTTTTATGGGAAAACTCATAAGTTTTCTAAGTAGGTATGCCAATTTAAGGTTTTCATTGTATTTTGTTTCTGTGACCGTCGTAATGAGTATGTCGTGTAACAAAACCATCTTGCTCTTCTGTGTGATAGCTATGTCGCTGCGTTGCGTAGCGCCATTTCGGCACCCGCCCAAGCCAACGTTGGACCCCGATTACCAATACCCTATATCGTACAAAGACTATGTGTACACCTCCTTGACAGAGAACGGCCAGAAATTATTTTTCCCCGTAAATATACGTATGTACCTTTTTTTTATTAATATGATATGATAATTGTGATTAATATTATTAGCATGTTAGTGTTATTTAGCTCGTTAACCGACCAAGAAAAAGAGGAGGTGCTGTATTCGCGTATGTTTTTACATACCTATGTTTGATTAACTCGTAAATATAACCTATTCAATTGAACTGACAGTGTTTTATGTATGTTTTCTGTCATACCTTTACACTTGCAGATCCATCGTGTGCCGCCAAGAGGGGTATATGTATCAAGAGGGTGACATGCAGAGAGAAGAAAATGTTGTACATTTCGCGCGTCTGTTACTTGCGCGATATGGTTTGCTGCTACTCGGATTTCAGGCACCCACAAATTGCTACAAATCAGCACGAACTTCTAAACAGAAGTTCATCTGATAGTAAACAACCATTTTAATTGATGAATTCGCGAAAATCATCTTTCTGCTTACCTTTATTAAGTAAGGAACTTTGGTACAAAATCATTATTATGTCAACGACTTAAGGAATTTAAGATTTAAATAAAGTAGAAGATTTTCTGTACGGGGACCATTTAAGAAACATAAGCCTTTTGTTCTTTGTTTTTTCATACTTCTAGGAACCCAGAATATAAAAGTCGATCGATCTGTTACTTTGTAAGACCAGCTTGAATGATAGTACTGGGAAATGTAGACTGCAGAAGTAAGTTTAAGGTATTAAGACTTTGTGTCTTTTTCTATCCAATCGTGTAGAAAAACTATAAAATTAGTAAAAAAACACAGTTAAGTCCCATGCAGCACGCTAGCAGAACTGTGTAACAATCGGGGCCGATAAACAACCAATGGATGATATTTATGGCGTTGTTGTGACGAACACGGAGCTTTGATATTTTTCCCTCGCGCCTAAATTTTGGTCACGCGCGGGACCCTCACTCGAACCTTAACAAATGCTGTAATAGGAAACTGTTATCCAACAAAAGGCCAAGTGAAATTAAGTTATCGGCACAAATTACGTTTTAGAAGAAGATAAATAGAAGACATTTTATTGGCCTAGTCGTGCCTCTCCATTAGAGAGATCCTACAACAATTTCAAGCCGACGTGGGTTAGTACTAGACAGGAATTACTAATGTTTCGACCTTTGGAATGTAAAGAGACGGTAATTAATGTTGACAGTCGTGTAGCGGGGAATTTGTCTAGACATTGCAAAAGTTTATAGGTGCGCGAAAAGCGGGCCACCCCAAACAAATGCTAATTTCACGCTTTTAGGGCAACGCGCGGCCGCTGAAGTTATGAAATATTCGTGAATATTTAAGTGACGAGAGAGCAACAGAGTGTATTTTTGTGTATTCTAAGTTAGTAATGAAAGTGAAAGTGCTTGCTCGCGGTCTAGACTACTACTAGGTATAAGTACCTACATATTGGTAAGGGTTCAATAATAAGGTCAACATTATACTTGGAGTATCTCCTCTTTGTTTCCGCGTTCATGACACTTATCTGGACCAAAGTACAATGTTAAAAACATTTATACTGTGACGTATTGTAGCGATAGTCGGCGGGGGCGTGGTATGTTTGTTAAATTAATGTTTGTAGATAATAAATAACTTATTGTAGTTAGTGCAGTGGTAATAAACGAAATATTGATTCACGTTCAGCACCAACAACGCAGATGGAGAAATTCTGCGTGAGTAACATGAAACAAACAATCCTCATGTTTCCTTTCTCTTGTATTGTTTTTGCCAAACATTACTCTATGCCTGTATTCTTCGATGAGGTAAATAGAAGTGTAAACTAAGTCCAGTGTATCGGGCTTTGTAAAAGGCACAAAAAAAAGTAAAATAAAATGGCCGCTTCTCCTAGCAAACAGGAGCGATTGGTCTCTAAGTATTAGCATGAAAGAGGCTGTATGTTTATTTTTGTTGTAAGTACAGAGAACACCCCCGTATTGTTTGAAACAACGTGTGCAGCACTTTTCCAATTTATTACTGGATCGGAAACGGGCGGACCAGCGACCTAACCTTGTTTTTTTTTCATATCACCTGTGAAGTTTCAAAGAGAATTTGTATTTTAAAAGTGCAATAGGTCAAGATTCTGTCGGCGTAATAGAATTTGACCAATTCTGAATAATTGATCAAATTCTATTACGCCGACTTTTATAGCAAAATTGCGTCAAAGCCCGTTATAGGAGCCTCCTCAACTTTTGACATCAAGTGCAGTACTCGCTTACATTTGAAAGAGCGTCACCGAATTGTATTGTAGTGCAAAAATCCTTTATATCACTTTCTTCGTTGTATGACCCATCGCTCACTATAACAGGCGGCCGCAAACATACGTTGGACTTATTATCCGACCGTGCGTTGTGCTGCGCTCTATTCTACCCAAGCCCACGACAACTAGTCATCCACTTTTTTATTTTTTTAACCGTCCCCAGCCAATGACGTAGGTATTAGTCCCAACTATTTTTTTTGCGGGACATCTCACGTTACGCTGGCCGATACGTGGTCTACTCCACAATTCGTTTGCTTCTTCGACCACAGGTTCTTCGACAGATATAGCTAGTACCTTGCCACTTCAGCTTGCAGTTCATGAAGATTTTTGCGCGGTTCGCCATATCTGACATGATTACTAAGCTCCATATGGACCAGCTACACAGAAATTATTAAAAAAACAAATACCTATCGACCGCATATGTCGCGACTGTAGCGTGCCAAATGTGCCAACTTAACGCGAAAACCTAGTTTAAGATAAACCTAAATTAACGTAACGTCTATTTGGCTCCGTTACATTAATTCCGAAGTTACGTCAAGCCGTAAAGCAATAACGGGAACGACTCCGAAGCCGTTTGTTACAACAATATTGTTACCTGTATACCTGTAACCCGTGTAAGTATTACTAAGTCGGTTCCCGAATATATTAAACAAGTTAATGCCCTGGAATCATTGAGCGCAGGTGGTAAACAGCTGTGCATGTCAGTTAAATAGTCGGTGAGTAGAGAGCCGATACAGTTTTAAGTAGAATGAGAGTCTGTACGGTGTTTGTGATAGTAACGTAAGTCCAATACCTACCTAATAAAACAACGTAACAAGGAAAAAATTTGATTATAAGCCGATAAGTTGAGTTCCACCAAGAAAATTGATATTGAACGTGACTCGTCACGTTCTCAGCTGAAACCTTTGATGTTACTTTGATCTTGTTTATAATGTTTTTAAATAGCTAATAGGGTGTTTCCTGAAAAAAAAACTGGTCAGGTGCGAGTCGGACTCGCGTGTAAAGGGTTCCGAACGAATCTCATTTTCATAACATGTTATTTTAACAATTATAGACTTCTTATAGGTTTTCCTGTAATCTATGGGTAAAGTACTATTATCTGCGTTTTTTTTTCTTGTCATCTCGGAGATAAGGAGAGGGAGGAATGTCCATGACTATTTATTTTAAAATATGAAAAAAAAATATTATGAAAACCCTTACAATAAGATTTTTCATTTGATATGTATTATATTTTTTTATTTTTCTAGTTTGACCCTATACTAAAAATTTATTTATTTACGTAATGCGTCTGTGTTCGTGACACAGAAGTTCACGTGTGTACCAAATTTCAACGGAATCGGTAAAGTAGATTCGGAGAAAATTGGCTGTGACAGACGGACAGACAGACAGATCGACGGGCAGACACCTGAGTGATCCTATAAGGGTTCCTTTTTTACGGATGTGCGGAACCCTAAAAAAATCTGGTCAGTCAGTTAGATTACACGAGTTTTTTTTGTCACGTGAAGAAAAATTAAGACCATAAAGCACGCGAAATTTCGCGTGACGTCACGTCTTGGTACACTTTTTACTAACAACTGACGTCACCAGATCCCACTCCAGAATATTGATCCTTTTATCTTTGTAATTTTTTGTTGATTTAAAAAGGTGAAAAATACGTGTCCAATTTTTTTAATGACGGACCAAATATAAAATTTTTCTAGGAAAATACTCTATGGCTACTTGCCAATCATGCTACGGACGATGTCCTAACTCAAAACCTGCCGCTTGCCAGTACCTATTGACAGGACTCGTTGTCTCTCGACATTTTAGTTAGGTACAATGCTTTGGAACGCTTTGACCATAAGCTTTTACAGGTAAAACCACAGAGCAGTACATGCCGTTTGTAAGACCACTGAAATGTCAACATGTAACATGAAAAGTACCTATGTAAGCATAAACCGCAAACCAGTACATTTATCCTGTAAATCCGACTCGAGTTTTCAGCTGAAATCTGTAGAGTGCATAACGTTTACCTCACATCTCGTTTAATTCAAAATATAATGTTGGTAAAATTGAATTTTTGGTTTCCTGCCATCACATAATTTAAAGCGTTTCAAATATTCTGGTTTAATTTTATGTTAACTTTGGTGAGTTGGAATTCAAAAGACGCCGCTTGCGAATTTGTAAGCACGGAAAAATAGAGTCACCGCGGCCCCTGGAATGCAAAGGGCTTTAGAAGGAACATGGATGGGTTTTAGTCAGTCAGAGTCTGAAACGCCCTTCCACTCTACCCAGAGCGCAAGAAGTCATCTGATGATTTCCCATCCTTAAAAAAAAGCACGGAAAAATATGCATTTCTTTTAAAGACATAGCGTGAAACTGGACGGCATGAGCATTACAAGAATAGCTTATACCTAGGGTTGGTTTAACCGACTGTACAATTTTTGCGGACTTCACTACCTTGGTTGGCACCACTGCACCATAGAAATCTTATCTACATATTAGTGAGACGTCTGTCCACAGAACTAGTCGTATTTAATTTCGACACTAGAGGAATAATGATGATTGATGAGTCGTGTTGAGTTGTGGGTCACCAATTCGTCTTCCTCTAGGGATTTGCGGGCATTTGATTTTCATTTATATTGAATAAATCTCCATGTGTCCAGTTTTACTTAAGCTGGAAGCACCAGGGTAGACCAATCGTATTTTTATCAACATACAACCGGACACTGACCTGCGAATTGCAAAAAACATGCTAGAATTTGAATTTCGCGGGCTACCCTGGCGCTTTCACCTTAAGACTAATTTATTGAATAGTTATCTATAGGACAACGCCAATCATTTTTCTTTGTACTTTTCCATTTTCCTGGATACCGACTTGAACAACTTGATTCTATTAAATTATTAATTAACAAAGACTGTTAAAGTTTACTTACAATTATAAATTCCGGTACCTACTTTCAAAGAGCAATTCATTTCGAAAGCGATACAATAAAGTATTAGTACGGTCTATAAACGTCACCCTTACACTATAAAGTTAATTTAGACTCTTTGTATACTCATTACACGCAATTTAAACGTATGTAAAATAGGCTTTCATTACGTCTGTATACATTAGTCGCCTATTGTATTAACCCGCTGACCTTAGAGTCAGCTTCATTACGAAGAATTTACGAGTATTGAAGCACCCCAACCTAGCCAAATGGAAGCCCGCTCATTGTCATCGTTAAGTACACATATAGGCATATTTGTGTAGGCTGTGGCTGAGGAATATGTAGAACAAATAAATGTTTTTACAATTAGACATCTGAAGCTCAAAGCTTGTTCTTAAAAAGTGTTTAAACTTAAGTTGAAATATTATATCAACAATGTCAAAAAAAAACTATTGCAAAAAAATACAACCGAATAAAAGTTAAAAACTTGTCAACATGCGAAGAAATTAGAGGTGTTCTTGATTTGCGACTGGGATACGAATGTGAACGCTCCTTTTAATTACAACAAATTTCCCTCTGATACTATGATGCGGAAATATAGTCCTATTATAATTCAACGGTCAACAATACCAACAACATCCATCATTATATTCAGTGAAAACCTGATTACACGTTTCCAATCTGAGTTCACGCCAGTAATTATGGATTCATAGAATTAATTGTTTTCATAATTTATAATTTGTGTATCTAGGTATGCTATTGAATAAACGAATATTCAATAGCATACCTACACACAAAAAAATATAAAACTAGTTTAAAATAAACCTTATTACTATTAATCAGAAATAATACGAATTGTTTCTGGTTAATAGTAATAAGATTGTAAAAATAGTTTTAGGAACCGGAATGCCGTTGGTTCCGGCCATGTTAAATTTATGCATACTTGAGTAGAGGCACAGTAGCAAATAAACTAAAAGTTTAGCGTCGATTTCCTTGACCTATTGATATAAATAAATACATAAATTATGTATGAGGTAATGTATTCATTCCGAATTCGCATTGGAGTCAGCTGCGAAGTCGACGTCGAATGTCGTCAATATTTGTCATAATCCTGCTGTGTAGTTTTGGTCTAACGAACAATTTTTATGAAAATAGTTTTGAAAACTATGGTTTGTAGGTAGATGCCTAAGGGAATAGCAGGTCACAATGCAATTTAAACATTGACGTGCACAATATTGAACAATTCTGCATCAAAAGTTTGGCAGTTATATTTTTATTGTGTTGTTTATGTACACATAGAGAAATAGAGAGAGAGGAAGAGTTATTTTATTATTATTTTTATTATTTATTATTATTATTTGGGCATCGCATTAAAACATCACAAAGTAGGTGTCGCATTATTTAACACTGACCTAGTTTTCAGAATTGGCTAATGTATGGAACATAGTCCACGTAAACAGAGAATCAAAAATGGTTTAAAAAGAATTTGTTCCTAAATTATATGCAAAGTGGTCTCGAGGGGCGCGCTTAGTACGTGAGGGTTTTTCATTGTCTCTATCTAATTAAAACTTGGAATGAAAAATGAACGCTGTGTGTACTGATTACAGAATCAAAAATTAAAAATCTTCTGCCCGTCTTGAGTAAACACATGAATAAGTAGATTCGCGTCACTTACGCTAAAAGCGCTCTTGGCTCCAGATGGTCTTCGCCACATCTGCTTTTTAAACGAGAATGCTTTCAAGGGAATTCTGGTTGAAAGTGGGCATCTATTAATATTATTACAATTCATTACCACGTAGAGAAGTACTGTCTTCTTATCTTCGAGTAGAAAAGGATTGAGGATTTAGGAAGTTGAATTTTATACGTCCAAGTATATGATGCTGGTTAATCTTTATCGGTGTTTTTCTACTAAAAGGGCGTGCAACAGGAACACGAAACAGAATAAACTAAATTGAAAACATTTTTACAAACATACCGAATTTTAAAGGTGCCATTCAGTAAGTCCGATTTTTGTACATTGTTTACTGAAGGAAACATTACATTTTTGGTTTACTCATTAAAATTAATTAATTTGACTACTTATTTGATAAAAATAGTTTACCTATTGTCTGCTCTTCATTTTAAATTAATTGTGTGAACTTACTTTATTAGGTCGGGAATATCCTCAAAGTAAAGTCAGTCTCATTAAATTTAGCAAACAATATGTATGTTATTTTTAACAATTTGGTAACGCGATGTTATCTGAATTATTTACTCAAATAATCCTCATTTTATGCATATAAAAAAACGTTAAATATTATTGAGTTTTTTTAACTATGCCTACGTCTTTAATAATGCTTGTCTTGATTGTTAAAATTGTTTTTTGTAATTTAAATTAGGTATTGTCCTTTATTTTTTAAGCGGAGACATGGCGGATATTACGAATCAGCCAGGATTAACGTGTAATAAAATAAACGTAATGTAAGAATGTTAATCTAATAGCCAGAGTAAAGAGAGCGACAAATCTGTTTGTTAAAAGATATCTTTATCAAACGTTGGCGCAAATAAATAAGTTGGCACAGAGCTATCTCGGCCGGGACAACAAACTTCGTGCTGCCATCACTAAGTTTGTCTCACTGCATTTGCATCACGGATTTGATAAGTAAAAACAAATTTTGCAAATGGCTTCGACTTAAACCACAAAGAGATTTCGAGACTCTCACTGCAAAAGTTTTAAGAAAAAGCAGATTCTCAAAGCGAGCATTTGGCTGAGAAGTCACATGTTTATTCTAACTGCGTGTTATCAGGCGGTTGTTGCGATTCTATGCCAAAAGCTTAGGTGTACCAGTTTGGGAATTGAGCTCAGGGTTCTGGTTCCTTTCTCTACAATTATGATTTAGTAAAACAAGATCAAGCAGCATCGGGTTTGTCGACTTACAAAGTCATTAGTTTCGGTTTGGTTGTCAAACAGGTTTTTCCTGACATAACTTTGTAGGTTACTTCGTTAAAACTCAAGGCAACATACATCGTATTCTTCAACAACTCATGCAAACTCAACTACGAGTGTTCAACAATAGGCAGTCAATTTTATGACGCGGAATAAACACGGACGGGAAAATGAAAAGGCGGATCAGGGAAACAGGACTCAGTCACAGCCCACAGGGTTTGGCGGAGGGCCCTTACCAAAAACCCTCATTATCCAGGCTAAAGTAAAATGAGAAACAGTGGATAACTAATTGAATCGGTACTAATTGCAATCGGAGCGCGCCGGGCCCCGCTCCGGTAACACGGTTAAAGCGGGAACACGGGAGAATATTATATTATTTTTGGAGATATACTTGCAGTCAATTTGCCACTAACTCCCCAAGACTGACTGAGCAGCTAGAGTGCATGCTTAATTAATACGGTTTTAAGTAGATAATGATATGTTTATTATTTAAAATTCGTAATAATGTGATTGCAAAATTTTTACGAACATTACACACATTATTACGAAGTGTTGTTCCAAGTTACTTTGAATAAGATGTTATAATAATAAGGCACTTTTACTATAGAGCCTCAACATAAATCTCTAGCGGTTTAAGTTTAGAAAAACCATATTTTTTATTTAAAGTCATCTGATTGAATATCATGGTCTAAGTTTTCGTACAATAGTTCTAGAAGTAGGCAGACCGAAGGACTTAATTACCATTTTAGTAATTCCAACAATTACCGATGTGATTCTATTAATACTCAAATACCCATAAATAAAGTCCATTTGAAATAGTTAGTAAGGTACATACGTGGAACGTAGCGACTCGGTCTGCGGTTAAATGTCGTGGTCGTCGCGGGTCTGACGTCAGAGAGGCCAAAAATAAAGCCTCGCTGCCAGCCGTTAACTACCCTCTATAGATCTTATTTCGCATGAGAACGTATATTTAGAATTCTAGTTTCGTCACAGTTGGACTCCTGAAAGGATAGGCAAAGTTGGACTAACGACATCGTTTGCTGGGAAAGGTATTAGGGATTTTAGCTATGGTTTTTTTGAAAGGCGTGAGCGTAATACCTGTCCATATGTAGGTGTATGAAAGCTTTATCTGGAACAACATAGTTTCTTTCAGATATTCTTCATATGAAACACTCTGGGAAAAACTGTACCATAATATTTCGCATCCTGCGATTAGCTGTAACAAACTGAATGTATTATTATTATTCTGATATTCCCTGCGGTACACATGAAGTGGATACGTCCAACCTAATCGAATGTCAGTTACCGTGTGGTTGTATCCACGTATTAGCAACCCACGTTGCGTTGGAACATCATGTTCTTGACGGGTGGTATCCATCGGAGTTTTCTAACCATTCCGTATTTGCATTATGAAATTGGAAACTTTTAAATATACCTTGCATTATGTTTTATGACTTCTGAACGTGGGTGCCTGTGGGTGGTAAAAACTATTAATAAATATTTGAACGTAGAATAATACCTTTTTAATTAGAATCTAAATATATCTATCGACCTACGATTCTATTTCGGGAGAGGATTGGTGGTATGTTGTTTGTTTCGAGGTACATTTATTATTCAGCTTGCTACATTGTTATTTAAATACATAATAGCTGCATGATTATATTGAAATTATGAAGATTCTAGAATGTGACAATAAGAGATATACCATGCCATTAAACACTCGGAGGACACATACGGTCTCCAATCGTAAAAATCGTAAATAGGATATTCTTTGGTAGTTATGATAAGTGAATATGAATAACATAATATTACGTAGACAGGAAGTTATCATCATACCATCGGGTAGGTATAACAAATATCCGGGCAATAAATAATAACAAAGATCGCGTGGAAGACAGCGATTCTGCGAACAAAATCAATTTAGGCGTTGTTTATAATGATATAAAGACCAAATAAAGGACTCGCACGTAACGTGCATGATTCAATTGTGTGTGAACGACGCCGCGTTATAACACCCTTGTATGTTCCCGCTTTATATGAAGTATAATAACTTTTAAGAGAGCTATTCTATTTTCAGGTGCTGTCGTATTTCGAGGGGTTTATTTCGGCTTTATACTCTTTCCGTCGCGAGGTGAGCAGGGCTCGTGTTTGAGGCTTCGCAATTTAACCTTACGTTCATCAATTCATCCGTGCATGAAACCTCATGTGGCAGTAATTTGATGGGAAGTAATATATATTATAAACTCGTATATCTTCGCGTTTCTGACATATTAAATGCCTTCTTCTGGCATATTAAGTGGCTACATATGTGAAATCTAAACGAAAAAATTGACTTCATGATAAGTTTAATATTAGAGTGTGATATTTAAATGAAATAATTGACTAAAAGCTACCTACATTTGCTCGCAAAGTGGTCGATATAAGCTTCTAACCAACGCGTATAAAGCGCATATAAGGTAGATCAAGTACGCTAAAATAGAAATTAGTATAATTTTCCACTGTGAACTGAAATAATTTTAAAATCTGCATGAAGAATGAATAATTCATCGGAAGCAGGTGTGAAGCACCTAGGACTGAATGTGGCTAAAGTATTTATAAACAGGGTAATGTTTTATACGAGGTTGTCACTGTCAGGGTCCTCGCGAAGGAAGCGACGCTGCACGCACTGGCTAGTGGGGCAGGTTGACCAGCGGTTGACATGTTTTACATAGTGTGTTCGTAGGCAAGTAACTTAAATGTAGTGGCCAACTACGAAACAAAAATAAGTGTGGCACATTCTTTTCAAAATAGTTTTGTTGTTTTTTCGTTTTTGGCACCGACTGCCGAAATTAAAGTTATTTTATACTTTTAGTGTTTTTTATTTGGAAGTCGGTTGTATTTTTTTGTAAAAAGTTTTTTTTTTCACTTTTTAGTGGCTCACATGTGCTTACCCCACTCACAGCGTTCCGGCGTGATGTTATGTTATGAACTGGTGTAAACAATAGACAGACATGAGATTTCAGCAATTCCAGTCCATTTGCTATCATTTATTGAGAAGTTCCGTTGCCTATCTCCAAAGTTCTTCATCAGATCCAAGAATATGAAACCACTCCGAGAAAGTACTCTTCCAAAAACTACACAAATCGCTTCAAGTGTGCCTATAAAATTTGAAAAGTTCTCTCTATTTCTCCAGGATCCCCTCATCAGAGGCTTGATGATCATGGGATCACCTGGGAAGTATACCCTTTCAAAGAAAAAAATCAAATCGGTCCAGCCATCTTTGAGTAATCGGGGAACAACATTAAAAAAAAGGTTTCGACGAATTGAGAACCTTCTCCTTTTTTTGAAGTCGGTTAAAGACATCGGTCTTGCCAAGGGGTATCGGAACCCAGAAAATACATCAGTCTTGCCCGGGGGGTATCGTACTACCCAGTTAGTGGGTTGTAGAGATCAGATAGACCGGTCCATGCAAAATTCTGTTTGTCAGCCGCCGGTTAGACTAGAAAAAGGAAAAGGTTGTAGTTGAAAAAGATGAACATCGTCTTAAATTCTGCATATGGCTACATGCGCGATCGCTTCTCGTTTACACGCCCTGCCTATGCGCTGTGTAGATCCCACCTCGGCTCAAGCATCATCTAAAGTACCCATCCCACAGAACTCGTTCTTATTCACACACCTTCTCTTTTCTTGCAGTACGGTTGTGGAACTAACGTACGTGAATGTAAATATATTTCTGTTTTCAAAAAGCAGTCAAAGCGCATTATGTCTCTTCTATACTACGTCGTAACACGTACGTACGTAAGTGTACGTACTGTGTTAATCTTACCGCACTCATTTATTTAATTGTACACAATACTAAAATGTAACCAAACCCAAGGGGTGGAGACCTGGTGTCCTGAAATACAGACTTCACGTCTAGTTTAGGCACCAGTCTCCCACAGTATAAATTATGGCTGATATGCATTCAGTATTACCTCTTTAATGTACCTATATTGTGGTGAGAAATAAATCATTATTATTTCCTTTATTCATTTGTATATACATATAAATTACATTTTTAAATATTAAAATACAGAGATATAAACATATTTAAAAATATAAAAATAGTAGCCCACCGGTATCGGGAACAGGGTCCAAGCTACCGGTGGTCAGGGCCCCTGAGAAAGGAACCTCCTAACTATGCGTGCCGTGTCCAGGAGTACTGCTTTCTGGATCAAGCCCTTGATCCAGCTGCCCAACGAGAGCCTCTTTAGATGTTGGTCGAGGCTCTTGGCAATTATGCCATTGGCCGTCACGACTATCGGCACAATGACTGCTGTGTTCACATCCCACATGTCGACAACCTCGCGAGCCAAGTCAAGATACTTCGTTTGTTTATCTTTCTCAGACTTCACGAGGTTCGCGTCATGAGGGACTGCTATATCAACAATCATTGCGCAACGCTCTAGTCGATCTATCACCACTATGTCAGGCTTATTGGCAACAATAGTCCTGTCAGTGATGATAGACCGATCCCAATACAACGTGCAATTGCCATTTTCGAGAACTGGGTCGGGCACATACCTATAGTACGGTACCTCCGATTCCACAAGATTGTATTTAAGAGCAAGTTGCTGGTGGATAATCCTGGCTACAAGGTTGTGCCTGTGCAAATAGTCTCCGTTAGCCAGACTAGAACAACCGGAAATAATGTGGCGGATGGATTCCCCGGGCCGGTGACATGCCCGACATATGTCAACCGTACCGTCCTTCACAATATATTTCCGGTAGTTGTTCGTCATCATAACTTCGTCCATAATCGCACAGACAAAACCTTTGGTTTCCCCGAAAAGGTCACCAAAACGCAGCCAGGCTACGGACGCTAAAAAGTCTACATCAGGTCCATGTAGGACCCGGTAAAAGCTCCTTGCTCTGCCATACCTCCCTGCGGTCATTAGTATCTAATACCACAGGTTTGCGCCAGTTCTCGTTAGCCAAGGAGAGCGCAGTAAGGTCTTTGTCCACCGCTACCACATCCCGATGCATACCCACGTCGGCCTTTAGGAAGAACTCCCTAAGGTTGCATATCTCGCGGTTGTGCAGGGTCTTAGCATTGAGGAAGCCACGACCCCCGCACTTCCGCGGGATATACAGCCTCATCAACGATGACCGTGGGTGATGCATCCGATTTGCGGTAAGCAGTGAGCGCACCCTCCTATCCAGGGCGTCAAGTTCCGTCTGAGTCCATTTGAGTATGCCGAAAGAGTACATCAATACTGGCATGACCCAACCGTTAAAGGCGCGCACCTTGGTTCCGCCTGATAAAAGGCTGTTGAGTACTTTATTCAGGCGGCCCAAGAAGCGCTCCTTCAACGATTGTTTCACTCCAGCAGCATTGATGCCCAACGCTTCCGACATACCCAAATACTTGTAAGTTTCGGTTGAGCTGAGGGATCTAAGGTTTATGGAATCCGAGAGTTGGGTTCTCACGGATTCCATAATCTCCCCTCGCTTCACATGCATGACCGCACATTTGTCCACACCAAATTCCATACTGATGGCGCTACTGAAGGTTTCTGTTACCTTCAGTAGCTTCATCAGTTGCAAGTTGTTGGGGGCAAAGAGCTTCAAGTCATCCATGTAAAGGAGGTGAGATATGACCTGACCACCTCTTATCAACCGATAGCCTTGACCCGAACCTTCCAGCAGTGTACTGAGAGGGTTGAGGGCCAGACTAAACCACAGTGGACTCAGGCTGTCGCCCTGAAATATACCACGCTCGATCCTTATCGGGTCGCTGTTCACCTGGATCTGTCGACATCCTGGATAGCGAAGGACCGTCCTCCACTCCCCATACACGATATCAGGAAGGTACGTAGAACTGCATCTACTTTATACAGCTCATGAGCCATGTATGTGGCACCGAGTCATAGGCCTTCTTGTAATCTATCCAGCATGTCGACAGATCCCTTCGGGAACGACGAACCTGTTGACTAATGGCAATATCCATGAGGAGCAGCTCCTTAGTACCGCGGGACCGGTTCCTACATCCATTCTGAGAGGCAGACATTATTGAATTAGTTTCAATGTGACTGTTAATCTTTGCTCTCAAAATGGATGTTAGAACTTTATAGACCGTCGGTAAACACGTGATCGGTCTATAATTCTGAGGCTCCGCGGTACTACCTGATTTATGGAGCAGGTGGGTTATTCCTGTTATTATTATTATAATTATTATACTGTAATCCACTATGTAGATATTTTTATTTTATCATAATATTTTTTTATTCAGGTTAATGTATTTGTATGTTGATTGTAGTTTGATTTATATTTATTAATAGATAATAATTAAGTTAGTATAGTAAGTTTCCTTCTCTGTCTCTGTACACACTGTGTACGTACGTTTCGTATCCCACTCTTATGTCGCAGGTCTGCTAGAAGAAATTTTTAATGAAATAAGCAGTACCTACCTTTATGTTCTTTACTCTGTACAAAATTTTATTTTTTAAGTATATTTGTGTACAAAAATAAATAAAGATGTACATAACGATAATTTTGACAGCCAGGAAGTTTTTACAAGAAAACAAAAAGCATAGGCATAATTATTATAATTTTATCACAAACCTAGCATAGATAATCATAAATTATTGTGCCAGTGATTAATGCCTACGTTACGGGACATAATAATTACGCACCGATGTTATGCATTAAATACTTACTTACATGCGTAGATATAAATTTATCGGAATTATCTGATAGTATGCAACTTATCTATATTAAATACTTTACTGTGTTTCCTTAAAAATGCGATATCAAGCTTGTTTTTGTTTGCTTGTGTGTTGCTTTTCTAAGGTCTCGTTTTTATTGTGAATGGGAAATCATCAATTGACTCCTCCTGCTCTGGGTGGAGCAGTAGGCATTGTCACTTCTCTCTTCTGACTGAAACCCACCCGTATTCCTTGAAATTTTAGTGCCCTTTGCGTTCCATGGCCGCGGTAACTCTTTCGAACAATTCCCTGGTAGGGCCGGGCCACCTTTCCACCTGCAAGTAGCTCGCATGCAAGTTGCATTGCATTGTCGCCTACCGAGGTATAATGTGTTAAATTGCTCGATCATGCCCCGGAATGTAATTGAACTTGCATACGAGTTGCTGGCAGAAGATAAAGTGAGAATAAATAAAGAATAAATCTGTACTAAAACGGTTTCATTATACAATACTAACTTTACTCTATGAATCACTCTGCATGTCCTATAGCACGCTACATCAGCTTGTAGACAGCCGTTAAATGAAATTGGAAATGTCAAAGCTGTAGCACTTTCAGGGCTTCCAATTGAGCGAAGGTAGTCGATAGGCTTTCTGAGTTCGTGACTATCGTGAGCGGAATTCTCTAGGCGTTACGTTTGAGTCGTTGCGTCGATTATCGGGAGCATTGCCTGTCGGAAGCTGCGCTCAACAGGGCTCAATACTCATCTGTCTGCATCCGGGCGTCTCTCCTGTAGCAATGACGGTACTCGAGGATCCAACTTCCGGATGAGATGCATACCTACCTAATAACACTATAGGATACGAAAACAATGAAATTTATATAAATATTACATGTTATCTTTTATTAACATAATGATTTGAAACAACAATATATAGTTTAGAATGTAGCTTAATTGAATTCCTGTCAATAAAATTATCAGACTTAATTTTAAGCTAATATTGTGTATTGTATTGTGTTGTTGTAACCGTAATACGTTCTGTATATAGGCGGACGTAAAAGAATAGCACCATCCCACCACTTCCCGTGGGTGTCGTAAGAGGCGACTAAGGGACTCACCAGACAATGGGCAGCAGCATTCTCTGTGCATTGCAACAGTTACACTGCAATCGCCAACCCACCTACCAAGCGTGGCGAATACGGCAAACCCCCCCGCATTTGGGGGAGGCCTATGTCCAGCAGTGGACGTCCTTCGGCTGAAATGATAACCGTTATACGCGAAATATAATAAATTAAATATAAATAGCAATACGATTTGGTCACAATGACATAATTAAAGTAGTAAAGGAAGTGTATCAAGTAATAAACTAATAACAATAAAACCGAAGAGTAACTTATAAAATATTATCGTTTGAAGGGCTTCTCATAAAATCGCAAAAAGCTAGACACATACGAATTTATGAGGCTCTTAACATTTATTTTGTCTTGAAGTGAGATGAAATTCTTCAGTTTAATGGTAAGTATCATGACTCATAATTAGTCCTTGTTATGACTTATTTAAACTGACAGATGTTACGTTTTAAGCAGCTTGATTCAACTATTTAACTTGACTACAAGACTTTTCACAAAGAACTTATAAATTCTTTCTAGAGAATTACACCAAAGAGTGCATTTGTTTCCTCTGAGAATCGTGGAGACAGTTTTGTAGAAAAATTATGTAGTGTTTCCTTTGGCGTATGCAAAAACGTCGAGTCCCCCAGACTCGTGTCTTAGGTTCTTTACGAAGTACCTACGCTTTTTCACGTTAGAGACGGCCCGCGGCTTTGTCCACGTAGACTATCGTCAAATGAAATTCTCTCTTTCCTTGATAACTTTTACACGCTGTTCTTGGAACGAGAATAAAATTGAATTGTGCTTTAGTGTGACAATAAAACATGTTAGCTTTTGTTTTGCTCCTTCTTCTGATATACGTTTTTCAGTCGAGTGCTTTTTATATAGCCTTCTTTGTGAAGAGAATTGAATTGTACGTAAAAGTGATTATTTTCACGCTCGTATTGGGGATAAAATGCCTACCCAATCATGAAGCTTCATTTTGAACTATTTACTGAACTTTGATTATTTGTAAAACAAACATACTTTTACTAACTGCTGGCAGTTATTAATAATTCATACGGGTCCAAAATATTGTATTCAAAAATATTTTCAGTCAACGAACTCGGTTTAGCTTGCAAAAAAAAATAGTTTCACATATGTAACAAAGTATGAAACTATTCCACATTTACATACATGCCAAATAGTAGATACTCTGTTACATTTCAGAAATTGCAATAAGCGCTTAAAACTTATTAGTTACTAGCTTTTGCCCGCGACTTCATACGTACGTATCCCATTTTTCCCGTTCCCGTAGGAATTTCGGGAAATCTATCGTGGGACCTCCATGCCAAATTTCAACTTCAACTGTGCGTTGTCTGTCAGTCACTCAGTCAGTCAGTAACGGAAGCATTTTATATAATATATATTGATTTATGTATTTCGAAATCACGGACAATGCTTTTGTTTTATTCATGAAAGCGGGATTTATTTCATGAAAGCATTGCAAGGAAATATTCAGCCAGTTTCCATATGGGAATACACTAACGTAGTATTGGAAAGTAATTTCACCTTTTCGCTTGGCTTGTTTTTTTTTTCAATTACACAGCTGGTGAAACAAACGTTGTGGTCTAAATTTAATTTTCCAAGCCTTTGCGGCTATTCCCTATGGCTTAAGTCAAGTTGTTGACGTTATTTTATTACTGCAGGCTCTGGACTTATTTCTTTGTTGAAATGAAATAATAATTGGTAAATAAGGCGCGGAAAGTATGTGGGTGGAACATTAAGGCTGTAAATAAAGTTCATTTGTATTAGTTTCATTATCTACGAATGATAAGCTCAAGAGTTACAGTTGTATACCGTCCTGACTTTGCTAATTCAGAACTTTGCTCTCTTGGTTAATTTATCTCGACAGTCCGCATCACATGACCTACATTATTAAAACTGCGTGTGCCCCTTTCAACCGCACACTACTATGATTAAACCCTTTTATAAAAGTATTAAACCCATTTACAAAGGAGGCTCCAAGTTCTTTTATCTTTACTGCTGTCACGGAGAAATGTCCAGGATTAAAGATAAACAAATGACGTCAGATCGCAGCTGATTGCTGAAGGCCATCTCTCTTCATAGAGAAAATGAAATTCGCAGCAGTGCTAAAGATAATAAACATGTAATCTAATAATATATTGTACATTAAAATCAAATTAGGTAAAGCGAGCAAGAAGTTATTCAATTCTAGTAATTTAATTCTACAAATAGAACTAAAAAATAAGTCCATTATTTTTAGTTCTATTTCTTGACTAAAAAAACGTAGAGAGAGTTCCAAACTCGGTACAATAGAAACAACTTTTAATTGCTTTTTAACTTTTAGTTGTGTATTTTTCAAGTTGATCAGTGTTTTTTGTTCTAACACAGAGATCTCATTACATTACAAGTTAGGTTCGCTTCATCACTGTGCATCGAATTATTTTGTGCAATGTTTTTACATTGTGCTTTTAAGTGCACTTCGCGAACTGGTTCTGTGGAGTAGTTTTAAATAGAATTATTTATTGAGGAAGGTAGGGAGGTGGAGTGGTTGTGGCTAAGTACACGGTGATTACATCAGAAGCTCACGCGATACAATCGGCGCTGCCGGGGCACATTGTTATACTAATAACGAGCTAGGGTAAATGTTCATAATTGTGTGTTACCGCTGGCTAATTAATGGCTAAAAGTTATAGCAGAATTATCAAACTGCAGCTAGAGTAATAAGGCATTTCTCATCGTGTACATTGAACCGATTCAAAGAACGAATGACTCTTAATGCCCTTGAATAGGTAACCAATTTCAGCACAACAAGTAGATACCTCAGAGTGCAAGTTAATCTGGACGCAGTCCTCGTTCGAATACCTATGACATTCGATGGCTTATGACCGAATTCGTCGGTCTGCCAACTCCTCCAATTCTTAGTTTTCCTAATTCCCTCGTAAATGGGCTGCGATGATCAGTTGGCAGTTGCTTCGTGTAACGAATTGAAAACACAGCGGTCTAGACTTGAAGCCAAACCTTACACGGAGAAAAGTTTGCAAAGTTGAAAGAGATTTCTATAAAAATAATGCAGCACGGTAAACCTTTAAAATCTTTCATTAATTTAAGGTTTCAACTAAAAATGGAAGCGTAAATCGCGGACAAGCAAACCCGATAATATAAAATAGCCGGCAGGTTTAGTGCGTTGTATCAATGATACAAAACTGTGATCCGTCCATCCGATGTTTTGAAGTTATTCAATTCATCCGATGCACGGAAATGTGAAAGCGGATATAACGGAAATATGTTTTGCGTTTCATCGCGAATAGACATAAATAATTTAGTCGGAGGTATTTGGAAATATCGGATTCCAACACGCGGCCTGTTTCTACTATTTCTAGCCATATTGGGGTCTGAATGTGTGAAGCTGTAACCTTCTTTAGGCCTAATGTATGCACTAACTATTCCTACGTGCTATGTTGTCAAGGTTCGCAGTTTCGGTATAGTATTCCCCAGAGAGGCGAAACACATTGTCTTAATTCGTCTCTTGTGTGTGATTAAAGATGTGGCAATTACGCTAATTACATCTTTAGGAAAAAATTGGTTGCCTGTAAAGTCGGTATACGGGCGAAAGTTTTACGTGACAACGACTTTGAGTGGTAAAATAATTTTAATGTGAATATTCATTCGTATAGTAGGAAGAAGGATGAAATAATAGTAACAATTTAAAACATTTATTTATACAAAGAATTATATTTAAAACATTAATTTATACAAAGAATCTCGCACTGAATTTCATATTAACAAAATTTTATTTTTACCTTTACACATACATACGTATTTATATACAAATATACATACATTAGGCGGGCTAACTGTGCTCGAGTGGAAGGGACGCGTGCCTTTCACTTTTTATGTCTGTCTCTCTCGCTCTTAGGCGGGCTAACCATGCCCGAGTGGAAGGGACGCGTGCCTCTCACTCGCTCTCATTGTGAGCGGAGCGTAACGCAGTTTCTTGAAGTGTCACCCGGCAAACCAATTTATAAGACGTTGTCACGTCAAAAAGTAAACATAGAGGCGTTACAGTCGCAACAGAGCAGAGAGCCTAGCACGAATGTTTTGACGTATAGTTGTAACGTTACAGTCTCGTTAACGTAAGTGAATTTGAATATAAAAAAATAAAATAGAACCCAATAGTATTTAGGTTTAATTTTATGCGACGTACACAATTTCTATCATTCAAAATATGAATATAGTATCCAATTCAAATAAATATTATGTTTGAAACGAGTATTATAATAGTAAAATCTGTTACGTTTCTATCCTCGTCAAAACATTCGTGTATATAAATTTACTCTGAAAAATGCACCATTTATTTATTGGTAGTATTCCATATGTTTTATAACGATGACAGGTTTAAAAATGAAGCATTGAAGTGGATATATCCCAATATAATAAGGTTGGCAAGTGATATGACCGTCATTTTTGCTCAGCTTTCCCATCAACGACAAGAGTCTCTTGTAATATTGCAATATCATGGCGAAGGTATCTCTTCAGACTTTTATGAAAGTGGACTTTGGCTCTCCGTGTGATTGATCGTATCCGCTTTACATGTATTTATAGTCTGTTTACATTCTTGCGGGATTGGTTTTTCCCACGTTGTTTTATAAACAGGATCAAATTATTTATTTGTTTGTGCTGGATACACATGTTCCACCTACATAAATTAAGCCGAAAGACACATTTGGTATTCGTATTTGTTCTTATTTCTTTAAGGCTATAAATAATATTTCAGATATAATTGAAAACAGTTTTGTGGGGCATTGCTTAGATATGTATATATATATATATACCTATACGGCTATAGTGTTTTAATAAGTACCTACAAAAACAAACGTTTCAGGGTTCTGAACATTCGTACGAAAAAAATGGAACAACTATATTTAGGGCTATTCGTCTATCTGTCCGTCTGTCCCAATTAAGTATACAAATGAACATCTGTTACCCGAACTGGGTAGCGTGAGGAAAAAAACCGGACCAGTGCGAGTCTGATTCGCGCACCAAGGGTTTCGTACTTACAAGTTTGTCTATTATTCGGGACTAGAGTGTCGATTTTTCCGAACATACATTACCTACTAAAGTGTATTAACTATGACACCACTCTAATTACTCTGACAAAAAGATGAGCAGGTAAGATTGAAGGACAAATTTAACTTTTCAGTTGATAAAATGGTTCTCACATGCATACATAGGTACGTCACGGCCATTTCTTTAACTGCAAAAACATATAAGTTTGTAATCGCAAGAAGTGTTTTTTTATGTGACATAACTACGTTACTACTAAATTTACAATTTTCAGATTTTTCTTTACTTGTGCTGTAAGACCTTTATTTTTTCCAAATTCCATGATTCTAGATCAACGGGAACTCCCCTTTAGGTTTTGATTTACTTGCAATTATCAAAATATGTACAGTCATATTTTTTGATTGCGTTGACCTAAATGCTTCTTTTTTTTGCATTATTTATTTATTACGGACATTTGTAATCGCAATGCGTATGTCAGTCCCATCGTACCCTAAACACACATAAGTCATATCTGGGCCATGAACCTAAATAGACTCATCGCATGATCGCCATTTGGTTGAGCTAAGATTTTATTAAATGTGCCTACTTCAAGTCTGTTCAACCTCAAGACAAGACCTAAAAGCTTGATGTTTTTAGAGCTCCAGAGGGGCCATAAACTTACGTACCTATTTGTTACTAATTTAAACACGATACCTCGAAGTGATCTTATAAGAGTTAGGTGCGTTTTTCCTTTTGATGTACGGAACCCTTAAAAATTAGTTTGGTGTCAACGAGATAAAGGGCGCAACAGTTGCGCTGATAATGTGCACTCAGCAGCAATGTGGTAACTATTAATGAAAATCGTTGAGATTTATTTTCCAAACTACCCTTTGAAGTGGACAGAGGGGCGTTGAATTTCGTGGGATAACTAGTTAATCTGCGCGGACGAAGTAGCGGGCGAAGTGCTAGTGTGTGATATTTATAGCTTATGCAAACAAAAAAACTTGCATTTTGCCAGCATTGAATTAAGGATTAAAAATCTATAGCGAATGCGAGGTGCCTTTAAAGTTTCCCTTGAAGCTGAATGTAAAAAATTAAATCGGTACCTATGCAATAACTTAGAAATGAATAAGTACTAATTGAGCAAAGTAATTTTTTTGGCATATACCTAGGTACGTCTACGTCACCTTGATTTTCAACGTTACATTTATTTTTAAACGAACTTGTATAAAATCGTTGGTCGTGGCATTTGAGCGCCGACATGCTTTCAGCGTTTCAGTGAGCTTTTACTTTGAATATTTCAAATGTTTCGACTGGACAGCTATACTAAATAACTGATTCAGGCTTCAGGCCACCCCCCAGGCATCGTGTGTTACCTACATGCAAATACGAATTTTTAGATTTTTATAACAAAGTTAGTGTAGCTACACACAGCAGTGGCTACTTACTAATTAGTTTTGGCGCTTAGACATTTTTAAGTACTCTGGAGGTTATGGCTGAAACCTTAGCTACAGTTTTGTGAACTTTTGGTTACTTAGGCACTTTTAGATTATGCTGATATACGAAACCCATTCATAAACAATTTTGATGAAAATAACTCGCGAACTCGCTCGCTAACTAGCTTTATTTTTAAACCCATTTTAGTTAAAAATGCATCAGCTTTGATGTGGCCAGGTTGAGCGACACCGACCGGGCAATGTTCAATGTCATTACACTTTGGGGTTACTATTGTAAATGTAGGTAGGTATGCTTTTTAATTTCATATTTCAGACTAGTATTTTTGATGTGGTTTCGCTCGGTCTGTCCTACAGGCACCGTAGTCGCATCGTTGCCGTATTGTCACCTCGCGGAGGTCTACAACAGCCTTAAATATGTGGTCAAATAGTTCTATAAACAATCATTTATCAGTTCCCAAGAAGCAATAACTTATATTTATACTATTTACCTTTGAGTATACGTATAAACACAATTTGCAACTTTAATTTGGCTGAGTAAATTTTCCAATTGTGCACAAATTTGTTTAGGGCGGGTGGCGGTCGCTGATAAAGAGAAAGTAAAGCTATTCTCTCTCGTTTAGCCATTCACCGGTTTATTTAGCTGTACGGTGAGGATCTTGCTCTAAATATTGGGGACGTTTTTACAAACTTCATTGGCATTTCTGAGAATCTTATTGTATCTTTAAAATATCTGAGATGCATGTGACATGCCCAACCGCACATGGTAACAGAAGTTCTACAAATAGGGTACAGTAGTGCACAGTAGGGTACAGTAAACGCCCGTGCTTTTCAAATTACCCCCCAGATGTGTGATTGATCAGCACGTTACAAAAGTATGTTTAGAACAGTTTCATTATGTTGATTAATAAAAAAACTTCAGATTCTTTATGAATTGCTTGAACTGCAATGTGTACTTTACAATCTTACTAGAATGGCAACTTTAACACTATATAATTTACCTTTATGTGGGTATGAAAGCAAACTCGATACAAATAACGCTTATGTTCATGTAGATATGTAGGTATGTGTGGTGTAAAGTTTCAAAAGTAACTTATTCCAAACCATGCAAAGCTTATATGATCTTAACAAGATAACGCCAGAGGCAGGTGTAGGAAGGTATACAGTTGTTTTGCTGCTCGCCGCGTCAGCAAAACTCTGGTAGAAATAATCTGAGCGAATCTAAAGTTTTGTACGTGAGGAAACTGGGAGCAGATGCTTTGTAAACTGATTATTTTAGTACTGTTATCACAGCTGCACCGTACTACTAGTGAAATATATTGGTGCTTTTCCACCACAGATTTGCGACGTGGTTTGGTGGTAGGCGGTAGGAAAAAACTACCCAAAGGAATCTTCTTTTTGCCTGGTTTAGCACACCTTCGACGGAAAAGGGCTCGTGGAGTAAGCAAAAGCAAGGAAATGGAATTTGTGATGGAGCGCAAAGATAGCTGTAACGAGTCCGCTACGCAGCTTCGTAGCACTACATACCATTTCAAAGCTTCGCTACGCTTTACCGCGCAAGCTCCTCGCACATCTCTGGTCTCGCTCTTCTGTGGCGTAAAAGCACCCTAATATCTGGCAGTGGTTTTTAAAGCACACTTAATTCATTAGGCTCGCACGATTTTATTCGATGATGGCATTGTTCGTTACGTCACATAACGAGCATTATCTACAATATGTTATGAACAAAGTTAATCGACAAAAGCTCGTTAACAAAATCTGTTTGATTGCTCAATTGTATTATTGCGCGGCGAATGCAATCGTTCGTGAAATGCTCGCAGATTGTGACACGTTGACAGAACTGTAATTTGTTGGAAGTATATTGTAAAAACTTTATTTTTGTTTGATAAGTTTCAATAAATTGCAACATTTTTTAACCATAACTATCCCTTCGCTGCTCTGGTCTCTTCCATAGTTTTCCTTTCCAATTAATTTTTTGGTCGGAATTAATTAATTTCAGTAACGATGGAAAGTAATTTAAAATCAGTTTAAGTTCGTATGAAATAACCCACACTTATAATAATTTAATTATGAGGCAGTCTCTGAATGACACTCACAAAAAATCGGATTTCCGAACCGGCCGCTATGTTTGCCCTTTCATGATCGGAAAAGCATCATTCAGAACCATATTTCTCGTGGAATGTTGATTCGAATTCGAAATAGGGGTCCTCTCCCCTCGCGCTGAAGCTAACGATCTACAAATTCTGTGAAGTATTTGTTTAATTTCAATACTTTTAGTCTAAATTGATACTTGGAATATTTGAAGTAACTGAAAATAGAGTGATGGTATCTTTTGAGAAACGTGTTTACATCTGTAATGGCCACTCACTTAAATTTTAAATAAACCTAATCCCAGTCATTCAAAAAATTCATTGTACATAAATAGATACAATTATTTAGTAACCATTAAGATTGAAGAAATATGTACTTATTACTACTTGGTATTTGTCGTACCTATGAAGGTAAACCAAATATGTATGTGTGATTCGTTCCAGATTGTTTCTTTACGGGTTGATTTGGTATCTTTTCGAGCCTATAAAACTTACCTGGCGTATTTCCCACAAGAAGTTTCGCACGAATCTTGCTATGTGTGTCGATGGTATATCACAAGCCACCCGTACCCTAGTATCTTCCCACCAAGGTAAAAGATGTGGTTGTGAATCATTTTTTATTACATTCCGGTACACTTTCACCTATAGTGCTGGAGTATGCGAACATATCTTCAGTAATGATAGGGAAAAAGTAAATAAGGTCGACATTCCTTTGAAAATTCATATTTTGGATGTTTGAAATGCTACCCCGTGTTGAGCATGAGTATGTCTAAGTTTAGTTTCTCAAGTAAACCTACACATAAGTTAGCCGAGTGTGAAGCTATGCTATGAATATCACAGTTTATTGGCATGCTAAGTAGTTTGAAACTGGACAGGTGATGTAGACAGTATTTTGGAGCGAACAAAAGTCTTACACGAGTGTTCATAGTTCTGAAAATTAGGTGAAAACTACAGTATTCATAGTATAATGGTTTCTTCGAAATAGGTAGTCTACTCTAAGCAAAATAACAATGTTGTTCTCAACAAACAACAAGGCAAGCGCGAAAACTAACACGAACTGATGGGTATCTTAATTAAGTGTAAGTTGTAAATAAAGGAAGGAATGATCACAGCGGTCAAACAATAACTTTTTGTACTTACATTCCTTTACAAAAAATTCTAATAAAATTTAGACCGATTACAGATAAAAATTTGGAGAAACTTAACTATACTTTGGCTAGTAAACTAGGTGCTCATAGTTTTAATAACATAGACGACCCTAATGAGTTCTATGCCGAGTTTTTTTCTATATTAAACACGCAATTTAATAACACTTTTCCTTTAAGGTCTAAAAGTATTTACACTAAGTTCTTATTTAGCGATTGGGCAACTCCAGGCATTCGTATAAGCAGGGAAAAGCTATATGAATTGTATGGCTTAAAGCAGCATATAAATAATATAAGTTTTCATAAGTATGTTGCAAAATATTCTAAAACATATAAAAGTGTATGCAAAACAGCAAAAGCTCTGCATATTAGCAATAAAATAAAATCAGCAGACGACAAAATAAAAACTACTTGGAAAATAATAAATAACGAAACAGGTAGGAAGAAACAGCGTGAAACTAAATTTAATTTAAATACTGTACATGGCCAAATAAACTCGGACGCAGAGGTAGCTCAGGAATTTGATAACTTCTTTGCCAATATTCCTCTTAAAACTACAGAAGCTCTCAACTCGTCATCCACGCTCGCTGCTGACTTACTTAGAAAGAATGTAAAGGTATGTCCATCGGAGTTTAAGTTTCAACATACAAACCCCCAGGCCATTATAAAAGCTTTTAAAGATCTTAAAATTAAATCAACAGAAGATCTTTGGGGAATATCTGTAAAAGTTTGTAGATCTATCATTGAAACTATTGCCCCCTACTTAGCTGTCATATTTAACACTAGTGTAGACAGGGGAGTATTTCCGGATCTCATGAAACACAGTAAAGTCGTTCCATTGTTCAAATCGGGTGATTCTCAAGAACCCAACAATTATCGGCCGGTGTCAATTCTGCCAGTTCTCAGTAAAGTGTTTGAAAAGTTAATGCTTAGTCAGATGTTACGTCACTTTAATAAAAATTCCATCTTTCATGAAGACCAGTACGGTTTCACCAAAGGGCGTTGTACAACTGACGCCGGTGTCACCCTAATAAAGAACATTTTTAACGCCTGGGAAGAGTCGCAAGATGCCATTGGAATATTCTGCGACCTCTCGAAAGCGTTCGACTGCGTTAACCATGAGACGCTTTTGTTGAAACTTGAGCACTATGGGATTAGGAATAGAGCCCTTTGTTTACTTAGTTCATACTTGATGGGCAGACAGGTTAAAGTTCAGATAAACGGTGTAAACTCAATAGGGTCGGAAACGACAATGGGCGTTCCTCAGGGTTCAATATTGGGTCCATTCCTTTTTTTAGTTTACATTAATGATTTGCCCCAATTACAACCAAAGATGGTGTTATTTGCGGATGACACATCATTAATATTTAAAATAGACCGACGTTCACAAAATCTTGACGACGTCAATAGCTCTATTCATCAGGTCCAAAATTGGTTTACGGCAAACAACTTGGTTTTAAATAAAAAAAAAACTAAATGTATTAGATTTTCTTTACCAAATGTTAAAAGTAGCGAATGTGACATCATATTGAATGGAGAAAAACTGGAGTTCATTAATCAGACGGTTTTCCTAGGTATCACATTGGACGGAAAATTACAATGGGGGCCTCATATAACATCTCTTGCGGGTCGTCTAAGCTCAGCCGTGTATGCTGTTAGAAAGATAAGACAGTTAACAGACGTAGAAACCGCACGTTTGGTCTACTTTAGTTACTTTCACAGCATTATGTCGTACGGTATTTTGCTGTGGGGTCGGGCTGCTGACATTGAATCCATATTTATTTTACAAAAGAGAGCTGTCAGAGCCCTTTATAATCTGCGTCGCCGTGATTCTCTTAGGGAACTTTTTAAAAAGATTAATATTATGACAGTCCCTTGCCAATTCATTTATGAAAATATTATGTATGTGCGGAAAAACCGACATCTTTTTAGTAAAATTAGTGATAGACATAATTTTAATACTAGAAATAAAGACAAATTAGATCAACCATTTTTTAGATTAGCTAAAGTCCACACTTCTTTCATGGGGTATTGTGTTAAATGTTACAACAAAATACCTTCTGACATATTAGAACTAAATGAAAGAAAATTTAAAACTCATGTTAAAAGTACACTTTGTGAACAAGCATATTACAAATTAGAAGATTACATTCAGGATAAGAATGCTTGGAAACATGCTGGTCCTGCTCCATAGGACGATCAAGGGTGAAGGTCAAAGTGGTTGATTTATGTATTAACTTTATAGATATACTGTTTCTTTTTTTGTGTTTTTATTTTTCTGTTGACTCACACACTGTTGTTTAATTAATGGTTCCAATGTTTGTAAATATGTGAGTACCATTTACCTAAATTTCTTTAGGAAATTAATAAGTTTACCTCTGCTGGTGATACTTTGTTCTAATAAGTAGCATACTCTGGGTGCATCGTCCTCACATAATATTAAATTAATTTTTGTAAACCAAATTTTGTAAAATCATTATTTGAAAAGAGTAACTATGGAGTTTCTTGTCCGTTCTTCTCCATAAGAATCTACCTTTCCGAATGGACAGTAGAGTCACTTTATTAATGTAATTCTATTATTTTTACTGAACTGTAAACGATGACGTTCAAAAGTGCCGTTTAATGGCCTAATTGAAATAAACGTTTTGACTTTTTTTGACTTTTTGACTTTTGTTTACTTTTGAACAATAGCGACTAAAATGCTTGTGTGGATACCTAGATAGGTATGTGTCCACTTTAAAATTGGATGCAGTAATAAATAATAAGACAAATTAAAGTAGATAGTTAAATAATGAAGAAAAGAATGTGTAAAGAAAGCAAAAGTCAGTAGGTAAACTGAGCTATTTTTAAATACTCACAAGTCGTATGTTTCACTAAAGTGGTGCAGTGCACAAAATCCATTTGCAGTGGCCATGGTCAACAGCGGAATAAGGAAGGACCACAAGCCGATACAGACCGACGGAATATTGCTTGAATTGTATCTATCCGAACGTGGAGTAATCGTGTTACGTGGAAGTAAGCCTTCACGTCCGAAGTGGGTTCCTAGTTCCTGGTAGCAGGCTGTTAGCCTTTTGCCTAAAGGCCACACTGCATTTCGTTACGTCGTCGGAATATCAATAAACTTGTGAAATACACGGATCTGTGTGCGTGTATGTAGTCGATTATATTTGAATAATCGACTAGGCAGATACCTACCTTAGAAGTAGCTACTGTTTGCACTGAGAGTGAATTGGCTAGATCACTAATTGAAATACCTAAAGATAATCTTTAGCTATTCCAATAAGCGATTTAGTGATCGATTTGCTTGGTAGACTGAATCAAACGAAGATCGCTCGGTGGTTAGGTTAACTAGAATCATTTGAATAACAGTTCGATTCGATAGCTCGTTGAGTCGGAGATCTCGGTACCTATAGTACCTACTTCGCTAAATCAAAGCTTAGTAAGATTAACCAGTATCTGGCTAGTTCGTGAGCATGCAAGTCATTGCGTATGTTAATGAATTAAGCATAACAATGACAACATTTCCACACCGTATTGCGACTCCCGCAATGAATAAATATGAAGATTCATGAATTTTTCTCGGATGAAGAAATGATTGCGGCGGGGAAAATGATCTGAGTTTGTATTCAAACATGGAAACACGACGGAAAGTATAATTTGACCATAATTAAATTAAGTACGTCTGTTATACGTTATTCATACAGTTTTACCATATTGAAATGACTCATTAAAGCTGAAAAATTTTTTACTCAAGTACGTATTAAGTTACAAAATGTAGTTGCGATAAGCAGCTTGGAGCCACTAAAACAATGTACAGTCTGTCATATTAAATCCGCCGAGTACAAACCAGCTCAAACTCCATCCTATGTAATAATACAGAGTGGTGCAAAAATATGTGGCTCGCTACTCTGCCGGACGAGTTAACTTACCGCCGACGTCCGGGCCGACCAGCGCCGGGATATGAACATCGTATTTAGAGAAACCGGACGAGGAACATGCTACCTGCCCGACGCTATTTGCGGATAGCCCAGCCTGAAAACAATCAATTAAATGAGCAGGCAGAGAGATTCAAACTCGAAATAAATTGAAATGTTAAAATGATTCTTTGCGATCAATGATTGATTGCAATCGTTGCCGATGTTGGACTTACGTAGATAACTCTTTGAATTGAAAGACATGAAATGTGGTCAAAATATTGATTTATGTTTCGACCTCAACCAAGCTTTTATTACGGAAAATACATTTCTATAACTTCCCTTTTATGGTTTAATTAAAGATTTATTACAAGTATTAAGTATTAATAAACTGGGGGAGACGGAGAACATCGGAAAGATATTCGTTAATGTCGGAGGGCTGCGGTATTGGCGGTAAGAACTTATATGTCGTTGTTGGGCGCTTGACCCAAATAAACATGGCCAAAAATTCGTGTCCGTCACGGTAGGCTTATACTTTGGAAATTGAATTCCGTGCTCAGCTTCTGTTTATCGTCTGGCGTTGATAGCGGGGTCATGTGCCAAATATCTCGCATTTTCTTATTACATCTAACGTTGTTGTAAGTCGATTCGTTATTATGTCTGCTACGCTAGGTAAACTTTAATTTGTTTGGACTACAGTTCAGTCGCTCTACTAATATTACTTTAATATAATGACTGAATTCTCCGGGAAGTGATAGCTTCAGGAACAATTTTATTGGTCGGAAGAATTTCTCAAGATATTTCAGCGCTTCCATATGGATGGATAGTTCCAGTTAAGATTCCCGAGGGCTGTGAGAATTACTGTCTACTGAAATCGATGCGGTCATCAGCTAGTGGTTACGTGAAGTACTTTTATACAATGCTGTTTGTAGTTTTTTATTGGATCGTAAAGCAAACCAGTCCCTTACGAGATGTTTGGAGTTACGGGGGTTACACACTCCGGAGCCAATCGACAAAGGGATGCCCTTCCTGAAGGGTCACCTGCAAGTGTTTGCACAATCCAAACCTGTACATATTTGAACGGAATCGGTTGAAATTAGAATGTTACAGCTATTTCTTTTTGGGAGGTGACCCACTTACCCATTTCGTTCGTGTTCCACAAACTTGGAAATCTAAGAAGTCGTGTACAACATATTTAATTGCAAACATTTGTATACCACATTCTTGTTGAAATATGAAATAGATGAATGACGGTGCCCGAAATGCGAAAATAATGAATTACTTATTATCGTTTTGGAATAATGAATTTCCGATCGTGATTTCAGGAAATAATGAATTCCGCAAATCTCATCGGAGTCATTTTGAAATAATTAAAGTTGTGTTCACCACAAAGTATTGTGGTCTGTGTAGGTTATAATTAGTGTTGAGTATGTGGGGAGAGCGTTATTAAAATACCTAGAAAACACAAATCATTTAATTGTAGGTACAGAGTATTTTGGAACATTATTTGATGTATTTATTATACTCTGAAGTACCCATTAGCAGGAAAATCGACACGACAAAACATTGATATCGAAAGCCATTTTCATTATTTACATTCAAATACACAATAGGCAGAGTAGGCAATAATTTAGTCAGGTATCTAATGTTTTGTAAAGAAAGTTATTTTACTTGTTCAGCGCTCAATTCAAACTAATAGTTATCCAAATGGATCTATTCACCGCCATTCGTGATATGAGAATCAGGTCGTATTGATACTATCTAGCTGTAACTATTGAAAATATGTCTGACGTCGTATTTGGTCTACATTTTTAGTTGTGTTTTGTATTTTTTCTGCTACATCAACCTTTTATAAAGGCTTTAAGTAATCTGTTTTAAGTAGAACATTTGCTTATCGGATTTATTTTCTACGCTTCCGCAATGGGAAATAGAAAACAACTTGCCCAGTCTCCATTACTGGGATTAGAACACTGTATTTTGTAAGAAAAATATCGCGCTGTATTTTATATTTAAAAATACGAAGAAAACTGTTTGAGATTCACAAATTAAATGTAAATCGCTCCAATTATTATTACAAGCTGTCGTCCCCAGAAACACCTCAAAGTTTTTCGTAACATTAAATCTTAACTGCAATTTGACCATAATTAAATTAAGTACGTCTGTTATACGTTATTCATACAGTTTTACCATATTGAAATGACTCATTAAAGCTGAAAAATTTTTTACTCAAGTACGTATTAAGTTACAAAATGTAGTTGCGATAAGCAGCTTGGAGCCACTAAAACAATGTACAGTCTGTCATATTAAATCCGCCGAGTACAAACCAGCTCAAACTCCATCCTATGTAATAATACAGAGTGGTGCAAAAATATGTGGCTCGCTACTCTGCCGGACGAGTTAACTTACCGCCGACGTCCGGGCCGACCAGCGCCGGGATATGAACATCGTATTTAGAGAAACCGGACGAGGAACATGCTACCTGCCCGACGCTATTTGCGGATAGCCCAGCCTGAAAACAATCAATTAAATGAGCAGGCAGAGAGATTCAAACTCGAAATAAATTGAAATGTTAAAATGATTCTTTGCGATCAATGATTGATTGCAATCGTTGCCGATGTTGGACTTACGTAGATAACTCTTTGAATTGAAAGACATGAAATGTGGTCAAAATATTGATTTATGTTTCGACCTCAACCAAGCTTTTATTACGGAAAATACATTTCTATAACTTCCCTTTTATGGTTTAATTAAAGATTTATTACAAGTATTAAGTATTAATAAACTGGGGGAGACGGAGAACATCGGAAAGATATTCGTTAATGTCGGAGGGCTGCGGTATTGGCGGTAAGAACTTATATGTCGTTGTTGGGCGCTTGACCCAAATAAACATGGCCAAAAATTCGTGTCCGTCACGGTAGGCTTATACTTTGGAAATTGAATTCCGTGCTCAGCTTCTGTTTATCGTCTGGCGTTGATAGCGGGGTCATGTGCCAAATATCTCGCATTTTCTTATTACATCTAACGTTGTTGTAAGTCGATTCGTTATTATGTCTGCTACGCTAGGTAAACTTTAATTTGTTTGGACTACAGTTCAGTCGCTCTACTAATATTACTTTAATATAATGACTGAATTCTCCGGGAAGTGATAGCTTCAGGAACAATTTTATTGGTCGGAAGAATTTCTCAAGATATTTCAGCGCTTCCATATGGATGGATAGTTCCAGTTAAGATTCCCGAGGGCTGTGAGAATTACTGTCTACTGAAATCGATGCGGTCATCAGCTAGTGGTTACGTGAAGTACTTTTATACAATGCTGTTTGTAGTTTTTTATTGGATCGTAAAGCAAACCAGTCCCTTACGAGATGTTTGGAGTTACGGGGGTTACACACTCCGGAGCCAATCGACAAAGGGATGCCCTTCCTGAAGGGTCACCTGCAAGTGTTTGCACAATCCAAACCTGTACATATTTGAACGGAATCGGTTGAAATTAGAATGTTACAGCTATTTCTTTTTGGGAGGTGACCCACTTACCCATTTCGTTCGTGTTCCACAAACTTGGAAATCTAAGAAGTCGTGTACAACATATTTAATTGCAAACATTTGTATACCACATTCTTGTTGAAATATGAAATAGATGAATGACGGTGCCCGAAATGCGAAAATAATGAATTACTTATTATCGTTTTGGAATAATGAATTTCCGATCGTGATTTCAGGAAATAATGAATTCCGCAAATCTCATCGGAGTCATTTTGAAATAATTAAAGTTGTGTTCACCACAAAGTATTGTGGTCTGTGTAGGTTATAATTAGTGTTGAGTATGTGGGGAGAGCGTTATTAAAATACCTAGAAAACACAAATCATTTAATTGTAGGTACAGAGTATTTTGGAACATTATTTGATGTATTTATTATACTCTGAAGTACCCATTAGCAGGAAAATCGACACGACAAAACATTGATATCGAAAGCCATTTTCATTATTTACATTCAAATACACAATAGGCAGAGTAGGCAATAATTTAGTCAGGTATCTAATGTTTTGTAAAGAAAGTTATTTTACTTGTTCAGCGCTCAATTCAAACTAATAGTTATCCAAATGGATCTATTCACCGCCATTCGTGATATGAGAATCAGGTCGTATTGATACTATCTAGCTGTAACTATTGAAAATATGTCTGACGTCGTATTTGGTCTACATTTTTAGTTGTGTTTTGTATTTTTTCTGCTACATCAACCTTTTATAAAGGCTTTAAGTAATCTGTTTTAAGTAGAACATTTGCTTATCGGATTTATTTTCTACGCTTCCGCAATGGGAAATAGAAAACAACTTGCCCAGTCTCCATTACTGGGATTAGAACACTGTATTTTGTAAGAAAAATATCGCGCTGTATTTTATATTTAAAAATACGAAGAAAACTGTTTGAGATTCACAAATTAAATGTAAATCGCTCCAATTATTATTACAAGCTGTCGTCCCCAGAAACACCTCAAAGTTTTTCGTAACATTAAATCTTAACTGCAATTTCTAATATGCAAAATTGGCCTGGTTCCCAGTTCCCTGTAAATATTGGATGATGGACAAAGTTGGCTGCGGATACTTTACATAGTTGAGCTACTACACGGTGGCTACACTTGACAGTGTTCACAACTTGCAGGTACGGTATCTATGCAGCATGTTAGTACATCCGATAGCGATGGATATTATTGATTAGATATTCAGGTCATGGGGTGCATGGTCAAACTCATAATACAATGGCATTTGTCGTAGGTCTTTGTCAGCTGCTGTAATTGAAAATATCGACATACGTCTCACCGAACACTTTTCAAACAATGGACCCAATTAGGAAAAGTGAATGTCATATCTCTTAACGCAGCCTTGATATAAAGCTTCTTAATTTGCTTTCATAAAATTTCCCAAAAGTTAAGGTAACAACTCCGTGGAGTCTAATAAAATACTTTTCAGCGTATTTAATTATTCGCAACGACAAAAGTACGCGTTTTTTCGACAAAGTTTATAAAGACATGTTTTCACTCTCTCTCCGTCGGGTAATTCAATTTCAAAATATCTCCTAAACTTAGCATTTAGCTACGAAAAAATTATAAAGAGCTCGCCGCCTCTGAAATGGTGGGTGCCGAGGCAGACTCAAGTGCCCTTATTTGTAATTCAGATGCGGCAGTTGAAAGCGCGCCATCGTATGCCTGTCGTCGACTTTTAGGCGAATAGGCTCATCTACGTTCCATCCACCACAACATCGCGGTACTAATAATCTTTACATCCAACCTCTGAATAGAATCCTAAACTCACTGATGAGTTTTATTTGTGTTTTATGCTTTCGTCGCAAAAATCTATTCATCCAGGATTTGTTTTGGCGATTTTGTAGATAAAGTTCTAGGTTCATTAAGCAGTTTGTACCACGCACCTCTTTACTCATGTAGGCAGTAGGTTTACTTGAAAAAACAGTGAAGTTCATTATTCACTGAAAATACTTTATTTTATTATTTTCATGGAGACTTTTATTCATTAAGCAGACGCTACACTTCATACAAAACCTTTTTATAAAAATACTAATTACAAAAAATACAACCGACTTCCAAATAAAAAACACTACAAAGTATAAAATAACACCGACTGCCGAAATTAAAGTTATTTTATACTTTTTATTTGGAAGTCGGTTGTATTTTATTGTGAAAAGTATTTTTTTTTCACTTTTTAGTGGTTCACATGTGCTTACCCCTTCACAGCGTACCGGCGTGATGTTATGTTATGAACTGATGTAAACAATAGACAGACATGAGATTTCAGCAATCCAAGTCCATTTGTAATAATTTATTGAAGAGTTCCGTTGCCTGTCTCCGAAGTGCTTCATCAGATCTTCACCAAATTGAAATGGGACCACTCCGAGTTTTTCAAACAAAAAAAAATAAATCCAAATCGTACCAGCCATCTTCGAGTAATCGGGGAACATACATAAAAAAATATATATATACCGACGGATTGAGAACTTCCCCTTTTTTTAAGTCGGTTGAAAATGTAAAACTTGGGTGACAAAGATACCGCACACTTACGTAAATCAAATGAAGCATAAGAGAAAGTTTCGTAAAAATACTTCTTCACATAAAATACTATTTGCTAAAACGTGCGAGTGGGTACTGTGTATACACTTTGTGTTTTCCTCCAGACAGCAATTGCTCCTTTGTCCCACTTTATAGAGTTTCCATTCAAATCATCCAACACACTCTGTTATTTTCCCTGAACGTTCGCAGGGTTAACTCCAAAGCGGTTCTTTTCGGTCGGATGATAAAAAGAGCGAAGTGATTACGAAACGCTTACAAAGATTTTCATTTCTATAGCGATGATAACTTGACAAATAGAATTTTATAAATATAATAAAAATCTATTCCATTTAATATCATTATAAATGGATTATAACAGTCCATTAGGCGAATGAAACGAAAATTGAATGGCAAAATAACGAGACTCACGAAAATATACGTCCAAAGAACGAGTAATATAAAAAAGGTGGCTGATTCAGTTCATGATGCAATCATGTTACTATTATAATGGTTGAAATTGGAAAATTGACGTCACAATTCTAATTTGCCCTTGCAGCATTCGTATGAACCCATTACTAATGCATGGCTAGAAGTATTGATTCGGCTATATTTGGATGGAAGGTTTCTAGTAATGTTTCATTTTAACTGTTTCCATGACGTTAGTTTTAACTTTTCAGCATACCTGTTAAGAAGTTTTCAGTTGAGAAGTGACCTTTTGTTGGATTAATCTGTAAGTTCGTGTCAAAATATTATTAGTATCCGAACGAGAATAGACACCTAGTTCGCTAGTTCCGTTCGGAAATTTAATAACACGGTCGAAAACTTTAGTCAGAAGTCTGCCGACTCCTGCCGACTTCGTCTTCAGTCATCGTTCAATCCAGCTCTTAGAACAAATTGCTTCGTTCCCGTTACGCTTAGAAAATAGCCATCTCCGTTAATGAAAACGTGAAACTAATTTGTTCACTTTTACAAAATGTTTATTGTTCTGACGGAGATTCTTTTTAATTCCTCTGCGGCTTTGGGAGTACTTACCTTTGTGAAAAATTAAATCCCTGCCAGCGCCCCGGTGCGTTCATGATCTCATCTGAGTGTTTTGAGTAACTGTATTCATTATTTTCACTTGACTATAATGTCATGGTCATTTAACTTCTTGACTGATCTTCAAAGAGGGTGCTTCTTGTTTCTGGGTACCTACTGTAACTTTCTCATTAATCTGTGGTAGTACCTAAGAGAATTGAGATTAAAGTAATATTGTACCTGTCCAATCAATCTTTATTTTGATATTAAATTAATATTTATAGTAGATATCAGAAAGTTACGCGATACAATACATGACGCGTGATAGATCGAATACTTTATTACAAAATGTAATAGAGATGCTCAGTTCGCCCTTCGCCTGTGGACACACTATCGATTTCATTTATAAAGGCCACTAAAATAGTAAAACGTTTGAGCATTTCGCAGAATCACTCTGTTTCCATTTTACTGTGATCGAAAAGGTAGAGTGTAAAATTAAATGTTTATTTTAGCGCTGTCGAGTGTCGCAATAAGGTTTATAGAAATAAAACGTATTTTTACATTCAGATCATTCGATGACTCTTTATTTACACAGTGATGATTTGGGTGAAACGTTTAATACAACCAAACGTACAGATCACAGGAAAGTAATGTACTAATTATTACGAAGCTTATAATAAACTTGACATTAAAACTAACATTCTAGATAAACTTGTACGATCTCAGCCCGTCACCGCAGATGCCCCGCACCAAGCGGAGCCTCCTCACTGACGGGCTCACAATAATGTATCGTAATCATTTCAAAATGTAATAAAATTTAGAATACCAACGATTTCCTAAATGTATTTAAAATTTAAGAAACAATATGTACAACGTCAGACAACAATTTGGTGACACCCGTAACAAAAATCTTTAATTCTATGCAGTCAAATCTTTCTAAGGCCGAATGCGTGATGTTAGTATCATTATCATAATAATCAACAGACGTCGTGACTTATACAGAAAGATAAACAAAACGTATCTTTAACAACATATTGATAACGCATTCATTATTACGATTAAACTAATACAATGATACTTATATAATTTGAGACTCTGTTTTGTGTTCAAAATAAACAGTTGTAGTTAAGTGCAGACATAAAACATAGGTACACCTTTGTTCTAATAAATAAAGAAACATTTCTTTTATGTAACATCATTCCACAGTAATGGCGAACTTCAGACACAGCAATGCTATTCGGATGGATCTTTCTTTTAAAGTTGCGGAAATAAAACTGGACTGGTTTTTGAACACACGCCAAAAAGACATTCGGGAACAGCCATTCTACACGAGCTTAGCTTTCTTTGTGGTACCTATGTACCAACTGGGAACCTATAATATCGATATTAATCTCATAACATTTATCTTTACATTCTCCTCTATTGAACTTACCGGACCTCGAAAACAAACGTGATACCATAAAGGGTCTATTCCTAGAGTTCTAGACTTTCTCCTTTTAATCTACTTATAAATATAAATGACTTGGCAGTGCTGTAACAACTGTATTATAATCTAATGTCTATATGGTAACATGACGGATTTGTTTTTGAATAAATTTATCGATTTGACGAGATAAATAATATTTGGTTATTTTACTTACATTCTAGTGGTTGCTTGATTAGCTTTCTTCATTATAATTTAAATAAAGACAGCGTGTTCCTGTCCTGTCTGTCAAGTTACTTTATAAGCTACAGGCGGTGAAATTAACGAACGAATAATACATAACTTGTAAATATATAATTATGTATGTGTTGTTCCTAACATGACTTTGGCATCCATTATCACTGGAGTTGAGCCGCTCGATTAACATTACATTGATCAATATCTTACTTATAATTTCAAAAATGTTTTCTATTCAGATTTCATCATTAAGTACGTTTTATTGTGATATGTAAAACATAATGCTACATTTTATTGGAATTGTAGACTGAAACATGTATTTATAAAATTTACAAGGTACATTTTAGAGGTATAAAGAAGTATATTTTAAAGGGAAACATGAACGTTTTAAGGTTTCATTTTTAGTTTTTATATTGTTTAACATTCTATACCAAATCATAGACAGACGGTACATTAAAGTCTTCGATTTCGAGGATATTACTGTGATCTTATAATTTCATTTTTAAATTTCTTTCATTTATTATACACTGAGCAACGATCAATTACATTCAACTAATTAATAACAAGTTTATTCACATGTATGTGGTGTCGTAAACCGTGCACACTATGTAGATCCTACACATAACTTAGAACGAAACAATGCGCACCCTGAGGTGCAATATATGATAGTAATTGATTAGCTAGGTAGTTCTCGCAGAACGTTCTCCGACGCGAACGATTCGCACTTAGTCCAGTTAACTAACAATATAAGAACACTTTTATTTCTTATCAATATAAAAGGAATTCACTACGGCGCCATGACAGTTCTATTCAACATGAAATTCAGCTATTAATCTAATATTTCTATCGAAGATTGCCTTGCGATCAGATGTGTTCGTCCTGTACATCTGCCGAGAGAGAAAAAGATCATTTAGTTAACAATGCATATATCTTCGCTCTATATGTATTACTTCGTAACCACAACTGTTTGTCGTATGTAAAAGCGAAATATGTCCTTTAAGAAATGGGTTCTAAGCTGCATTTACGAAATCATACATATAGACTGATGATATACAAATATCCATAACCCATAATATTTCAACTCTACACATTACCTAGCAGGTACATATAGAAGCTTGTAAAGAAAAGCAAATAAAAGAAACATTAAAGCGATATTAGAATATATTTTCATTGTAGCAGTAAGTTTGAAGGAGTCAGAATATTGGAAACAAGTTTGGTGAGGGCAAGAAGTTATGACAGAAGAAAAGATTGTTCAAGGTGAGTCGGAAGTGTCCTTAAGATTTCATTATCTTACCACAACTAAGAGAATAAACGGAGAAGGGATGATCACGAACAAACTAGAAATTTCTTTTAGTGATGCCATTTGAATATATTTTCAGCGTACTCTCTCCCAGACACTTTTTACCTCAATTTATTCAGATAAACACAAATATAAGCGCAATTTACATAAAATAAAACAACCATATCAAACATTCATGCAAGGAAATCTCGTTAGTCAGCCTTTACCAACACCTACCATCATTTACCTACTATATATACATATTTAATACCTAATGTTACACATTAAACTCAGGTACGGCAATGTAAATCAATGGAGTGCTGCGTGTAAATCATTATGTGTTGAATAGGGGTGTACTCCAGAAGGGTAGAAGGGTATATATATTCGTGAGACTATAATTTGTTGTAGAATCGGTTAGTGCTCTCAATATCGCTACTAGGAACTGGACGTTATAAAGCACAAACAAGCACCAAGTATAGAGGACCGGAGGACCGGAGTGCAGTGTGAGTGTGGGTGACATGCATCTCGGGGTGACAACAGGGGAACTACGGGCTCGGACAACATCTTCAAACTACTTACGTAACTACTAGGGGCGGGTCACACGAGGACGCAACATACCTATTACACATCGTGCTCCTCTCTTACTCTTCCTTTAAATGGTCTTTTTCTCCCCATTATAGACTAACGTGTGTCCTAGACGTTTCTTCCTTACATTTAAACCGAACAGTTTCATTTAAACATTAAATAAAATTAACAAGTGCATCATAACGAGATTTGACTGCATGAATTCCAAAAACTACGCGTTAAAGTTATGCAATAAAATTTGAATATGAGAACGAAATATAAAAATGGACATTATTATACTTATTCTCTATTAAACCAACGATAACTTTTACATAAAGAAATGTATTCTGTCAACGTTTATTTGAGGCTAAAGCTATCTAGATATTTGTGCCAATAAAATTGAAACGTGTCAATTTGAAGAAATTCGTGTTAGTTATCATGTTTTTTTTTTATATTTAAAAAATGCATAAAGAACAATCGTTGTAGCGACACTTAATGCTATAGATTCTCGTCTGTGGAGACACAAATTAACACTAGTAACTAATAGCCTAATGGATTTTAGAGAGTAACATCTACAAATCGTAACTTACAATTGAGTACGTAGAAACAATTTATGAGTAGATCTCATAATGCTAAGAGTACCACTAAATCAGTCTAGTAGGAATAGTAGATAGGTTTATTAGACGTAGAGACACGTGCATCGTAACAGTACGAGTGAGGTGGAGAGGCCGCGGTCTGAATGACGCGAGCCGGCGGGGAAACGCGGCGGAAAACTACTTCGACAAAATATGCTTTTTTCATATTTCTAAAACGAGGTTATATGATTAATTTACTATACATTGATACAGTATTGAAAAAATATGAATTAGACTTTATAATGTGTTTTTTCTTTTCAAACAGACTGCGGCCTAATTAATTCAGGGGAAGATTCCACTTTTCAAATATGTTCGCATTTTGTAAATGGAACTAAGGAGCGAAGCATTTGACAACAAAATTAATGAAACTTGTTGATGCGAACATATTTGTAATATTGGTGAATGGACATAACGTTGGGCATAATTATTTTTGGGAATAATATCATCAAGATTAATGTTAAATTGCAATAACAATGCATCAATACTCGCACAACACGTTAGAATGCTCAATCACTGATACGGGCTGACGACACATCTGTTATTAATGGATCCTCGTCCTGATTTAATGACGCTCACAATTAACTTGAAAGTAATATTAAACTACAAATTACTTTATCCATAATCGATTGTAAGCGGCGTGAGACTAAGTGGAGTTATGGTCACAGTTGGTTTTCATTTTGATAAGAGATTAAAGCTATTCATATGATAGGGAATTACTTAATTGGTCTCACAGGTGGTACGTACGCAATAAGATCGTATCAACATATGTATTTCAATCGGACATAATGGTTACAAAGGTAACGAGGAAGTCGAAGGGAGGATTGTGGGATTCACAGACAGTCATTTCAATGGTAAGCATTAGGTAGTGCAGGAGAATAGTCGGGGAGCTAGTAGAGGCTCAACTCGTGTTACCGAAGCATATTAATTAAACACGAGGCGAGCGGTGCGGGCGAGTCACTGGCGCGAGCCAGCTCGCCTACTGACCAGCCCAGACGAGGGTAATGAGGGTCGAGTGTGATTCCACCGGTGATTGACTAATCTCACCGCCGTTCGACAGTATCCCCTTCACCAAAGTGAGCCGTTTCAAATGAAATTGAATTATCGATTCAAATTATTACCTTAAGCAGACGTGCAGTTTAATAGGCCGACTTTATAGGCCGTTAAAAAACTAATAGTTCATTAGTGAAGATCACGGTCTAAGGGTGTATGAGACGTTACGGGACGGGGAGGTAGGGCGTGCTTTAGTTTATTTTTATTGAGTTTTCAGGGTCTTATAATAGTTCTAGTTTATAAAAATAAGAACATTAGAGAATAGGTACAGGTACAAGTTTGTTGTTAACATGGTGTTTTTGTTATATTAAGAGGGCTGAAACGAATGTAAGTTGAGATTAGAGCAGAGTGGTGTTGTTGAGAAAGCTCTGAGTAGGTAGGTTGTGGGGGTCTATTAGAGGTAGCTCTCAGAGAAGTCTAGGTCAGAGACGGAGGCGCGCGAAGAGCGCGTGTAGTTGGTGGAGGTGCCGTAGTCGGAGGTGGCGGTTGCGAGGTCGGCCAGCACCGCGCCCGCGCCCGTACCTTGCGTCACGCCCGCCGCCGCCGCCTCGCGCTCCGCCAGCTTCTGCTTCAGCACCCGGATCCGCTCCTCCTTCTGCAAACACACCTTCACATAGAAACAGAACGAGTAGATACATGCTTAGATACATTACACGTTTTTGGCATCGCGGAGGTCTTTTTATCCCCCTGCCTCCCCTGCCTGCCTGGTTGCGGAATTGTTTGAAAGAGTTACCACGACCCTGGAATGCAAAGGGCATTAGCGGCCGGTTTCAATAACGTAGGTATCTACTTTTAACCAACTGACACGTCATGTTTCAAAGGCAAAATATGACGTTTCAGGTACAGTTGATAGCTAATTTGACAGTTGGTTAAAGGTAGGTACATAATTGAGAGCGGCCGTAGGAGGAACACGGGTGGGTTTTAGTCAGTAAAAGTCTGACGCTTACGTGATGATTTTCCATAAAAAAGAGGTCTTTTTATCTTGTTCATTTCTAATAATTTCTTTTTATTTTGTTGTTTGGCTTATGCGAGTCCCAAATAAACGTCTCTTTTTTTCTCTATTCTTTTTGTTGTCGCAACTCGCTTTTAAACTTATCTTATTATGCAAGAGCTGTAATTGTGCAACACGGTAAACAATTCTGCTGGAAACCGTTTAAGTTTATTGGAGCGAATTAAATGCTATACTAAGTTTGACTTTAAGTTTGTATTTCGAAATAGCAGCAGATGCTGTGCGTCTTTTGACTCGTATTCTGATTACCTTTCTAAAACAGTTTAAGTTAAAATTGGTTAACTACAATATAGGGTAAAATCAGGATAGTTGCCCCATGGGTATAGTTGCCTCGATTTTAATTACTCTAGCTTCGCGGATGAATCACATGTTATTTTATTTATCAATCGAGAGACTTTACAACGACAACTAAGTAGGCCGTGTTGCATGTGTCTGTGCGATTGCATGGGAAGGCAAGGTGCGATCAAAGTTTTTGCGCGATAAAAATCTTCTTTCTCAGCGGGGCACCTATCCTAAACGTAATTTACATGGATTAGGCAACTAACCCCCATATGGGATAGATGTCACAAAATTTAGAGGTCGCCAATATTCTGGAAATATCAAAAATAATGTTCTTTACTTTCACAAATTTGAAGATAATAAACCAAAGTACCTACCCGTTTTATGAATAAAGTGACAACTACTAAATATATAATAATTATATATTTTTATAAAAAGTGTGGCAACTATCCGGCTTTTACCCTACCCATTTTTAACTTCCAATGTTTGTAAGTTGCTTTAGGTCCACACTTGGAAATTGAATTAGACACAATGTGTCTAATTCAATTTCCAAGTGTGGACCTCGTATCCTACAGATCCTCGTATCCTCGTATCCTACAGAGTTGGAATTTTACAGGTTCGTCCATCCATCTATAATAGGATTGGTTCCGGGCAAAGAACTCATTTAAGAGATTCTTTTTATACATGTTTTTCGACTATTCATTTATTTAACAATAGAGCCAAGAGATCTTAAGGTAGGAGAAAACACGGGTATATAAATATTTAGATCAAAGTGAGTTTAATGTTAGGTATAACTATATTTGTAATGTAACAACGAATTCTATAGGTACCTATTTTCGGTTGATATATTTTTCTGTGTTATAATCATCAATTGTTATAACAACTTATGATATAGGAACAATTTTATACATCCAAGAGATATAATTTCATTTCTTATAAGCTTCAGTTGATATATCACTTTAACTAATTATTAGACGTTATAATATAAAAAAAATTGACCCCTCAACATGACATGTCAAAAAGCAAGGGACCAAAGACCTGAAACTCATGCATGGAATTAGTTAATGCGTCCTAATTACTTATGCCCATGTTGAAGTCTCGAATAAGATGTGGCGTTTGGAAACGCCACAAATCTAATGATCACTTTATTAAATTGAATCAAATGTACATTCGGCTTAAATTAAGGTCTTGACTATGGCAAGTCGAAGAAGCCAGGGCAGTGGTTAAATCAAATGTTAGTTATAAAAAATGAAAGTTATATTAAAATAACGTTATATTAAATAAGAATATACTAAATGAACGTTAGAGAAAGTATTGTTATAACTAAGGATAGGTTAGGTAATTTTGGGTCACTGAACTTGAATGATAATGTTAATATGGACATGCCCCCGGATTCCCGGTAATATTTTTCTGAATGTCGATTTATTAACTGAAGATAAACTGTTTAAGATATCATGAGTACGCACGACGACATATCAAAATACTAATTTCCGGTATAAGCTGGACCCGCGCGGTGCTGTTTGCCATATTACTTACTTTACTGGTCCCGGAATTCAGAAGGCATATGTCTCTAAATCCCGGGAATAACACTTCCTATGCCGATCACTAGTTATAACATAATTATATTACACTGAACATATATTAAATGATTTTGTCAAGTGTTGTTAGATGAAGTAAACGTTATGTTATTTGAGCGTTATAGCTTTTGAGAATAAAGCAAATATTCTTATACGAAATGACTGAATGAGCACCCATTGATAAGAATGATATTGTATCCGAAGCTTAACATTGCCGTTACAACCTAGTGCCAGAATATTTTTTTAAGGTGAACGCACGATAAACATGAAATTTAAAGGTAGTACATTAGTTTTCTTTGTCTCTTATGTATTAGATCCTACTACTATTATAAAGGCGAAAGTTTGTAAGTATGGATGTATGTATGGATGTTTGTTACTCTTTCACGTAAAAACTACTGAATGGATTTTGATGAAATTTGGCACAGAGGTAGATTATAGTCTGGAATAACACATAGGATACTTTTTATCCCGGGAATATGTTCCCTTAGGATAGTTTTCGACAATCACGCGGGCGGAGCCGCGGGCGGCAACTAGTGAAATAATAAAATAGCTTTTGTTTGCACAGCTAACGAGCGACAAATGGCCGATAAATCAATTTAATCATAATTAGCTATTATGTTTCGAGATTAGAAGTTAACTGATAAAAGTGGCTGGTATTCTAGTAACTTATCATTCGTGACGTATGGTTTGGTATAAATTAGATAATTAGGAAAACAGAATGGTTATCAACATTTTGAAGTAATTTGAGCGAAGCCGATTAAAATGTCTTGGGCCTAGCTATAGATAGAACGAAAGCTGTTAATTTATTATAAATTACTTTAATTCTCATCTTAGGCTTAGATCAGCTACAATTTGTCACACTTACCTAATCATCATATACCAAAACCAGTTTTAAATAAAACTATGTTTAAAGGAGCTCTCAGAATAGAGTTCTTAGAAAACAATTCCGAAGTAAGGTTACAGTGTAGACTAAGGCAGTCCCTAAAGTCAGGCATCACATTATGAACACATTCAACGAAATGAAATTAGAACAAACGATTTTCGGAGTAGCGAACCCAATAACATGTTGGTATGCAGTCAATTTAAGCTAATTGGCACTATCAAAGATTTATTTGATAATAATCTCACTAATTAGTTTTCAATGGTTTTGTTTGTAAAGAGCTGTACAATGACGTTATAGATAAATTGATTACGGGTTAATACTAATTTTATTAATGGTTCTAATGCGTAGGTAATAACTTTGCAATCGATAAAAGATACCTAGTCAAAACATAACAGCTAAGTATCTATTGGATAAATCCCAACATTTATGAGCACATTGAGTTGTAAATCCCCCATTTATAACAAAAAACTGTGATTCAGAAAAAAAACGGTATTCGCTTGTATTGGCTGAGGTATTGTGCGGTTGCCAATCAGTCATGTTTTCCTTTCGTACGTTCATGAATACGCATCACTTTTTGTTCTCTGTTTCCCAAACGTGATGTGTGGAATAGTGTATAAGCAACAAACAGAGGGAAAACACACACAGACACACGCAGACTTGGAAAACAACATGTATTGTGAGCTTTAGGCGCCTCCGCGGCTTATAAAAACTATAAGAATATTTATACAGTTAGTGAAAGGGTGCTTTATTTAACGGAGTATGTGTCTTCTCCGTCAGACGAGATGAATTAAACATGAAAGTGAAACACCTTTAGGTGCCAATGATAAAGCGGAGTAAATACTTTTTTGGAGGAAGTGTCAAGATTAAGCCTTTTCCTCAGACAGAAATCTCTCGTTTTGAATAATGAGCTTGCGAAAGTAATCCATTATGGATAGGGAGGCTGTTAACTTGAGAGTTCACTACTAGGAGATGTTGTTCATCGTGTAGCTAAATTACAAAGTAGGAGCATAAATTCTGTGAATGAAGCATTTATTATTGATTAGCGCCTACAAATAAATTGTAAAACGTCCTGTTGTAATCAGACAATGAAGGTAAATCAAAGATAGTACGAATAAGCTGGCGTAGCATGTGAGAATGTTACAGAAATATGTAAGTCGAGACAAGATAAATGTGGGAGGGGTGCATGATACGGATACGACGGCGACGCCGACGCTATTGGTACGTACCTCCTGATTTGATTCATACCCCCAAGTAATTATGATTTTGCACTAAATTTGTGAGCGAGGTACGAGGCCCAGTTTCTCGTCAGCTGCTGCGATGGGCTTGAAAGATAATTTCTTATCGGAAACCAGAAAAAGGGTGTGAGAGTCGAAGTTTCAATGTGAACAAAACCTTGAGCAAGGACTAGTTCCTACTCTGGTATAGACAAGTATGTTTCGATGTATAATATAAAATTCTGTCAATAGTTTGTAATGGACATACGCCTTCCCAGTAAAGCCGATTGACAGGGTTTCCTACTTACGAAGGATTTATTTTCCCGTGCCTCAAGGTGGGATTCACATTATTTATACACGACATTGTGAAGACTCCATTCCGTGATTGCATCGTGAGTCATACATACATACATAACAGGTATATCTATGTAGCTGCTATGTACCTGCATTATGCATAAATGTGTGTTTGCAAATGCACTCCGACCAAAACGGTTTGGAAACATGAATATTTTTGGTACATAACTGTGGTAGAAATGTTGGAACTGTAACTAGAGTTGGAGTGTTAAGCTTCAGTTTAACCTAACGCGTCCACTAATATTTGATGAAGTAACCTGACATGTTTTTCCGGTGAAGATGCCTGACTTTTTCATGGATTTCTTCAAACCTTCGTTCGTATTTTTACTCTGGCGATGATTACAAAGCCGGTGGCATATAGGCTGGTGTATGTTGTCCAAAATATCTTGTTTATTGAACTCAAAGATGGTATATAACTAAACCGTAACATATTGATACATTATATTTTACCTGCATAATGTGTCTCTGATAAAGAACCATTTTTCCTCAAATTTACATAAGATAAAAGAAGGGCAATTGGAAAACACGTCCTACATAAAAAAAAAAGAATAAACTACTGGCCCGCCCCGGCTTCGCACGGGTTCAAATGATTTGCACAAAGCATCCTCGTTTATCGCACTTTCTACTCGTATGACCTTTGAGTGAAAACGGTATCAAAATTCGTTATGTGATATAGAAGTAAGCGTAGAAACAGCCAGAGACAGACAGCGACTCTGTTTGAAACGGAACTTCACAGATTTCATTATATGTACTTGATGAACTTCACACTCAGTCATCAATTCATTAAATTTTACCCCGCATGGTTCATGGAAGAAAAATATAAAAAGCAAGATACTTGAGAGGAAGTATAGATTGTTTACCTGTGCGATGAGCTTCTGCAATTCTTCGTTTTCTTTGACTAGTTCCCGGTAGCGCTCCTCGTCGGCGGGGGCGGAGCCCGAGCCGGAGCCCCGGCCGCTCTCCGCGCGCTCCGTCGGGTGACGGATCACCTCGATCACCTGTGTTACCATATAAACTTATTTTACGCTTAGGTAAGTCTTAAGCACGTCGTAGGATCGTACGAGCATCTGAAATGACATTGAGTAGGTAAGTACTGTTGGGTAAAATAAATGTACGGAATACGATCAAAGAATACGGAATACGGTAAAAATCTCTTGAAAACTTAGATGACGAAAGCCGTTAATACATTGCATCAGGTGGATAGCTTACTGCTTCTTCTTAATAATTATAATAATTTAATTCGAGTAACAAGATTCAGTGTTAGTAACAATATACTTACAATCTATGTTAGTAAAACATTAACAAAGACAAACACAAAAACCGACACAGTTAGCGACATCACTGTTGCAAGGTGACAGGCCCAGCAGATACCTTGCAGCAGTGGTTCACAAACGCACAATCTAGCTTGCTTGCTATTATGGACAGGATGCTATTGGTGCTGCCCCGCACCCTTCTGACCAGGGATGCGCACCGCTTCCGCATCACAGTGTAGAAGCAGTCAACGCGAGCTTAGAGAGAGATTCATCCCTAATGCGCTGCAGTTTCGGGGCAACCCCATCAGCACTCACATTACCATAAGTTTTATTTAACCCGTGTAGTGCTATTCTGTAAAAAATAATTGTGTAAACTAAGCAGAAGTGAACATGAAGCGAGCTGTCTTTCCATGCACTCAAGGTGGAATGACAGCACACACCACCGTCGTTTTCACGGTTAGATGTTGACATAATAGCCCGGATGCTCACTTCACCTAAGTTTTCGGTGAGAATGTTACAGAAGCCGTAGCACTAGGCTGGTTATTGAGAACTTTACGTTGAGAAATTACTAAATGCCAACGTTAGTTTAAAACACCACTTAATACGAAAAATGTTTATTACATAAAATATCTAATCACTGAGGTTAATCAAGGATTAATAAAGTAGGTCTAAATTATACTTAATTTTTAAATCTATAAGCAGATGGAAGGCTTTTACAGGTGTGATGTGCATCATGAGGTAAAAATAAATCATAAATCAAGTCTACAATCGATGATAAGAGGATAAACAAGATTATTGTTTTTCCCTATGCCGCCGCAATATTATTAATATCAAATAATTACTACGAATAATGTGCATCGTACCAGATGGTCGAGATAATATTAGATACCGAAATTATTTCTGATTCAATGGATATGCACTAGATTGATTGTAAATGTATTGTCCTTTTGAGCGCTATTTTCTGTGTAATTTAGTACCGATTAATATTATCAAGCCCAGACACAGGAATATTATCAAAGACTTTTCAGATAAACGGAGTATTAAATAAAGCAAGACGTAAACATTCAGTAGACGCTTCACCTAAAAACGTCGATTTTACTTTGTTAACAAAAGGCATAGGAAAAATGTTGGCTAGTCATTACAAACATCAGGGTTGCGGAATTTCTTCCAGGGTTGCGGAATTTGTTCGAAAGAGTCACCGCGGCCCTGGAACGCAAAGGGACACGCATGGGTTTTAGTCAGTAAGAGTCTGACACGCCCTTCTGTTCCACCCAGAGCTGAAGAAGTCATTTGATGATTTCCCATCCTTAAAAAAAAAAAAGAATAAAATGTCATTACAAACAACCCTGTATATTTATACAGACTCATAATTTTTAAATTCTATCGTAGTCTATCGGGCGGTAACGTGAATATAGTGCCGTTAAAGGCCACCTTAATATCCCACAGAGGCATTTTTCTATTTAAACTGCCGCCTCATAATACCGATTATCATGTTAAATCGTGTGAAAGTATCTCAAAGGTAGGCTGGCATTAATTTCAGTAAGGGAGCCCAACTTCTGCCGTAAATCACATTTTGGTTTATATTTTAACGACTGAATCAATTCGGCCTTTATAGTCGTAATCAGCGCTCTCAATTTTCAGAGGCCAAGACAAAACGTTCGTTTATGTAATAAATAAGCATCATTATCTCCCATAAAAGTTCTGAACACTCATTTAGTTTTCTGTTTTAAGTCCTTTTGGTTATTCACGATACGGTTGAAAAAAGTTTCGTTTTAATCTGCTGAGCGCGGGCTTATTCAGAACAGATTAAACTTTTGTATTGTTCATAGTTTTTCGAATTGTGTACATTGTGCGATACGCTTTATCAATAGCGGGCAGCCCACAGTAAGTACTTCTTGTTAGCTGCTAGAAGCTGGGATCTCTATAATTAAATAGGTCACTGTAAATTAGGTCAGATGTAATATTAAAGAGCCAATTTTCTTTAGCAAAGTCCTGAGCAAGATAATATCTGTAGTAACGTTATACGCAGACATTTATTTTAATTGCAAAATGTTTTGTTTTATTTATTCGTGAAAAGTCGTGGAATTAAGTAAAACCAAATATACTTATATTCAGTTTTACTTAATGTAAACAAAAACATGTCAAGACATGATGTTGTGTATGCCATCCTTTTTAGATTTGGTGTTTCATGCAAGTGTAATATTGGTAGATACGGATTAAACTAATCTGTAACTATAATGTTAAAGCCAAGGAACTTGATTAATGAGGTATTTGACTGCCGACTTCTCAGTATATTTAAATAACAACAATCATTATGTGTTGGTTGTGTGGACCGGCTTTAACACGGCAAAAAGACGTTGTATATCAATCTGCTCAACAATCAAGTTCCGTGAAGAATGATATGAAACAATTTACAACTACGCAGCAGATACATTTCAACTCACCTACACAAAAATGTAATAAAATCCAAAGAATTTCTCACCTTACTCACCTTAGGAATAAAAATCAGTGCCATGCTGAGGAAACAGCAGAAGACGATGGCTAATGAGACAAAAGCGAAGGCCGCGTCCTGCTGACTGGCAATGACCAGGGTCACAGGAGCCGTGATGAGGCAGAGGACCACCACGTTGTAGATACTCATCCCGACGTACCGCGAGTCGTTGATCTGGCGGACCTTCACCGAGCGCGTCTCATAAGCCAGGAATAGGCCAAACACAAGGACTAGACCTTTGTAGCCGTACATTACGCCTGGAACAAAGATAAGGATGTAGTGGCAAGCCTGTAATTTGCTGGTCAAAGAGATGCAGTCGAAGAATGAAAAAGTGAAGCACCTTATGTGCCATGTTTGCGTGAATTTATGTACATAGTGCCTATGAGATATACATACACATTTGAAAATTGTTAGTAAATGGTTTCTACGAATTTAAAGAATACAATATTAACAGCTCGGGTTGCCTCTGGGAATATTCTTAATCTAAAATACCCACCTGGTCTGAGAATTAAAAACAGTTATTCTCTCGTGAAAGCTGCATTTGCGACTTTTAGACCAGCAAAGGGGAGTAACACGCGTACCTTAAGAAAAGGTGATACTAAACAACACAACAAAGAGAACAGCTGTTATTAACGACTCAAGAAAAACTTTTAAAATTCCCCAAGTTAACGTCGCAAATGAGTCGCAGACTTGGAAGGAGATTTATATTATGTAATTTACTGTTTACGGGACTTTAAATCACTTCGTATTAGAACTCATCTTTTATAATTGTTGTTTGTAGGTATTAAGGGCGAGCACAGATTTAAGTTGGTTTATTTTGTAATTAAAAGTTAGTATCTAATTAAACGGCTGTCTCAAGTAGGTAATATTTTAGATAAAAAATGGAAAAGCGACTAGGGGCGCTTTATTTTCAGGATCTTTCGGCAAAACGTTTAGGGGGAACAAAATTTTTGTTTGTGCAGCGCGCATTGGAATCTTCTAGAGTCAGTGATGCGTGAAAATGAAACGTATCCGTTGCGAGGCTGAGAGTACACGTTCTACGTCAATACTAACATGTTTCACAAGCGAGTTTCACTTTAAATATTCAAAATAATTGTACTACATGTTTACAGCGTTTGCCAAGTTCTGTATTCAGTTCACATACAGTGAATAAATTGTAATTTAAGACAATGCACTAAAATATAGAAACTCCTACTCGATAAACGTTCTGGTGTTTCGGCTCATTAAGTCATCATTTGGGTATTACATATTATATATTACATAACATAGCTTTACAGAACATGAGCAGTCATACCATAATAATTAAGCTTTGCAAACAGCTTATGAGATTAGCCACTTTGGTAGATTGAGAGACTGGTTAACAATATTAGTGCAACGCGGAAGCTACTGTCATCCTCATAATGCATAATACCTATATCACCATTACAGACACGCGACAGCGCGGTTTGAACCCTGCAACCACCGTGCAACGCAAAACTCTGCGACGCAACCGCAACGCAGCGACATGCGCATTCAACGCAGGAACTAAGTTGTAAAATTATGCGCTGCGGCGCCGCCTCACACTGCTTTGTTCTCCCTTTCATAATTATCATGTAACTAGGAACTGAACCATTTGATCATATTTCCTCGGAACATGACATTAAAGGGAAATATTGATTGAAATGGTTTAATTAGTCCGCTTTTGGAACAAAGTGTTGTTACAAAATAATCCTGAAGACTTATAGAATACAATCTTTTTATAGAATTTCACGGGATTCACGATTTTGACAGATTTATTGATTGTTAGAATCAACTGTTTTTTTTGCAATTTTGGCCACCGTCACAGTAACAATCATTTATGACAGTACAGTAATTTCATTAGGACTGCAGAGGCTCATAAAGCTGATTTCACAGGTCATGTGTGAGGTCTATATGTATATTATAATTGTATAGTATATCGACCATTATAAACACGGCAGTACCCAGCATTCCATCGCAATAATGACGCGGTTCACATTGATCGTGTACAGACAATCAGTTATTAATAAGACCTGTCATAATGCTATTTGACTGAATTGCCAGTCTAGTTGCGTAACTAATATCAACCTATGCTCTTAACTTACATATTCTGGCGCTTTCAATTGAGACTGTTCAAAATTGAAATCAATGTTGGTTTTTGCTTTTTAGCCGACTATGAAGAAGGGCCGGTAATAATCTAAATAGTGCCTGATATTTTTTTTTAACTATTCAACGTGTAACAGAATAAACGCAATACCCCGAAAAGGGTTATTGTACTCGTCATTATGAACAACTTTTAACCAACGCCGGAATCGCAAAAAAATCTGTTGTTCGGTACATTTTGTCGAGTTGTGCGAACGGAAATGTATGGGGGAGTCGTTTTATTTCGCGATTTTGGTGTTGGTCACATAGTAACAGTTGTTCATAATAATGAGTACAATGACCCCTTAAGAGGTATTGCGTTAAATCTGTTACACGTTGTGTAGCAACGTTTGCGACTCTCTCACTTCATAAAAGTTTCTCGTGTGGAACGTCTTTAGCTAAGTAAATTCTATCTATTAAGAAGTCCAGCACTTTTCCTCACACAGCTCTCTTTATGTTCGTTTAAAAAAAAATTGTCACTTGCCCATTTATGCGACAAAAAATTTCAAACGATCTCGCATTTTCATATTATTTTCGAGTGCAAATAGCTATAAGGCTGTAGCAACATCCAGCTGTAAGCTATTTCAATATTTTTATAAAAGCTTGTCTTATTTCTGATACAGATTGTATTTTGAGTTTTAACAGTTTTTGGCGTATGTCCACGTTTCGTAGTACGCCACCGGACGTACAACTGCGCGTAGGAAGTCTACGAGTAGTTACTGTTATGTAAGTAACATACAATCTAGATTCACGAGTTTGGAGTATATGGCTGTTAGTAATAAAGCTAGCTCAACATGGCGCCTCCGAGCAGATTTTCATCTGTTTCATGTGCTCTTTCATCTTCAGATATTTTACTTTTAAGTTGCGTTATTTTTATGTGTATATGTATTTTTATATTGTGTGTTTTGCAGAAGAATTAATTAGCAAGCAAAGATTTTTGAGCAATTAATTACTTTATTTTGACACTGGAAAAAACGGTTCAGAATTTCTAAATTGAATTGAAGTTGAGTATTCTACGTGTCAAAATATAATTTAATTAATTTTATTATATTTGGAAAACTCACTGCTAATTACAAGGCATGCTTACTTATTCTAATATAATGAAGGCTAATTACAAGTTTTCATTCAAATCCTGTGATTCCAGCGAAGTCGTTGTTTTCATTAATTTCAAAGTATAAAGATCTTCAGCTGCCATGCAGTGAAGAGTCACGTCTACTTTACAAGGCTAGGTTAACCACTCACCAAGCCACACAGTGTTGTGTTTACTCTCGCAGTGTTCAAGCTCGGGTCGTATGTGCACGTCGTCGTCATGGTGCCGCGGGGCCTCCAGCGGGAAGATCTCCACGCGTCGCTCTAGAGGGTCCCGAAGCTGCCATGCAGTGAGGAGAGCCACATCCACCACCAGTAGGCCTCCGACCATCGTGTATAGCTTCCAGCCGTGGATGCGCTTTTTCTGTCAGGAAAAGTTGAGATGAGGGCGTTGATTAATTTAGAAGAAACGTTAAACCGAGGTGGAATTGTAGAGAATGACTTGAGGTATTAAGACCGCAATAAACTAGATTAATGAGCATCATCATCATCATTCACAGTCCGATTGCTGAGCATAGGATTTTCTTTTCTTGTGGCAATGCCCACGCTCCTGTGCCAGCGTGTCACGTGCCATTTAGGTTCTACCCGAAATGGCAACAATGCCGTCTGTCCATCTCGCCTACCCTAATATCTACTTTAACGCCCTGCAATCTATTAACAAGCAAGTTCAGAAAGTTCATGGGTCAGTAATGGCTTTACAAGGCGAAATGGCGTACAAGCATGCCAATCTATTTTTTATTTCTATTATCTATAATTATCTATATCTATTACCAATTATTAAATCTAAATGCTCAACAGTCAAGTATCCGGAATGAACAACTACATGTTTTTAAATTGACCTAGTAACATCTTATGCAAGTTATAAAAGTTGTAGTCTGTCTGATATTCAGTATTTAGCATTGTTGTTACATAGGCACTTATGTGATAAAAATGCCTGTGCTGGGTGCTAAGGTTATTAATTAAATGCTTGTCTTAAATCAAGCGTGCAATTACTATGTACTCATCTACGCACTATGTAAACTCGTCATTGTAATAACGCAATTAAGTTAATTACATTCCGTTCTAGTAAATAAACCATGTTTAGTTTACATTCTACGGTATAAATATGTATCTAGAATCACACATTTCTAGCCACATAACGTAAATATTGTATTTAGACTTCATCATTCCACCCAAATGATAGGAATTCCGTATTCCTAAAACGGAAAAATCACGGCTCCTCTGAATAAGGTAAAATCAGAAGTCAACAGTACAATATATTTAAAGGACGCAACGGGTGGGCGTCGTATCAGGTTCAAGAAAATAAAAAATTCCGATATCTCAAAAAGTTTTTCCTTCGTATTTGCTTACAAGGGCCTCGTCGGATGTGATCTCAATAAGTCCTATAGGAAAACTTCAGAGGACGCAATGAAGTGCGGAAACAAAAAACGCAAACATTCGATATGTAAAGTGACACAAGACGATCTAATTTCCATTGTGTTGTGTATTGGGGTTGAGAGAACGTTGCTTTTACATTCATGCCTGTCCGTACGGATCTGTCTTCAGTTAGACGAATGTGCCAAATACTTAAGTGACATTTTACTAACGATTACGTCACATTAAATGTAATTTATGAGAGCGTTAATATCGGATCAGCGTTACGGACGTCTGGTTCAAACTCATTCTAACGTACAAAAAGATTTTCTCTTTCGTTTGGGTTAAGTGTAGAGAGAAATGTGATATACACATAAGTAATGTTACAAGTGACATAAACATGACAGGATAAAGACAGTCAAAAAATATAATAAAGAAAATTCTCTCACTTTATTTACGGTACCTATTTACTGTACTCGTAAACGTTTGCATGCTCCGTAAAAACAGCCATTTAGAATTCACATCTCAAACCCTACGTGCGGGATTACACGGAAATTCCAATTACCGAGTTGATTACCTTTGTTTCCACTTTAGGTTTAGTGGTGTGCCGATGCACGCGCCATACTTTAGTGAACATGGCGCCGTACGCCATGGAGAAGCCGGTGGCCAGCAGCCAGGCGCGCGCGGCGCACAGCCCCGAGAAGTGCTGCGGCATCACCCAGCGCCCGTCCACGCCCAGCGCGATGGCCGCGCTCAGGCAGATGCAGCAGCCGCACAGCATCACCGTGTTACACGCCGGGTGCGACCACTGAATCACCCTGCACATAAAAACCACGGTATAGGAACTGCAGCATACCAACATGGAACAAAAATTACGACCCAATGTACCAACTTTAACGACTGCAGCATTGGTTTCACGTAATAAAAACCAAAACAAAGTAAGCGCACAACAGACACGGGATATCGACTTTGACGTTAAAACAGTACGATACTCTTGTTCCTTTTCCTTGTGTCATTTTATACTCTTGTAAAATCTTGTTCTATTTTTATTTCCATCGAAGAGCAGAGGAATATAATTCAGAAAAGAATAAAATATAGAAAAATAAAATAAATATGGCGGTACTCAACACTATCGGAGTTCCTCTTTGACTGTTCACTACGTCAGGATCATTTACATTCATCTCATCGCAAATTGCTCGTTTGGCATATAAAATTCCGCCGCGCCGGGGTAAAACAACGACCAGCGAGTGACGCAGCGAGAAGCGCGCTTTTCTTTTAGCTACATTTGTTTTAGATAAATATGAGCTTAGATTTTCTATACAGTTTTCAGTGCAGAAAATTTCCAACTAGATAAGATTGAGCGGGCTATAAGTTAACTTTGAAAGCTATGTGAGCAGTGAACTGTGTTTTACGAATAACAAGAGACTACGAACACCGTAAAAATAACGTAGAATTAATTATTTTTGAGTTTTAAAAATCAAGCTACAGTAATTTCAGTTGGACACGTTCCGAGCATTAAGTAAATTAAGTGGATTGTCTATAACAAGACCCTTGTCAATATCATGCACTACCCGATTTCAGGAGTAACTTAAGGGAGCGGGCTGACGTTGACAAAGGCTTTTAAACAAGATATATAGGGTTTCTTACCTCCGGTGTCTGTGCAAGATGTTGAAGACAATTAGTGCAATGGCGGCGAGGATCCCAGCGATGCAGAGAGCGGTCATGCACGCAAAAAGCGGCAGAGAAACTGTCCGTAGCTCGTTAACTACCACCGTACGGTCGGGGGGCACCTTCCCACCTGCCCAAATCCAAACCCATTTTATGCTTCAGTAAAACGTGTGTGACGCTCGTAAAACACACATAAAACTATTAGCTATATACAGTACACGAAAGGAACTGCGCGATATATTGACTCCTAGTTTTTCTTTTTAGTGGTCATTTTTCTCCCGTTCTGCTAACGAAAGAATTTTTGCTTTGACTTTACGATACCAGAAACTCGGTTATTATAAGTACTGAGAACTACGCGTTCTCAGTTCTTGTACCTTGAGGAAATATTATTTTAAAAGAGTTAGTAACAATTTTTTTTTGCTTTGTTGTTTTGTGTGCGGTTTTCCGCTGAAATGTTTCAGACCCTCTTTTTTATGTGCCTGTATTTTATGTTAAATTGTTGTAAAGGCTTTACATGACACTAACAGAATATGTTCGTTTCGAGATTCGGATACGTACAGTTTTGGCAATAAACGTGACAGCGTGGTATTAAACTGTAAATTTATGTTTTTCTAGATAGTTTTTTGGGCACGTTCACTTTAAAATATGGATCCTTCTACAAAAACTAAAACTAACTAACTAAAAGATAAAACTTTTACGTACAAAGTTAACAAACATCTGGTTGCCGTGATCTGTTTCTGCTCCAAAAAATTGTTTGTAACTCAAAATGTTTTAAAATAACATTTGACTTGAAAGAATCGTACTATACCTACTTATTAGTAATAATGTAACAACACTTACTTCATTATTATTTTATGCGTAGTCCCTATATAAACACAGTTTTGATAAGCTATATTTGCATGTCACACGTACCGACCCACCGCTCGCGCTCCAGCCACGTCAAGTTGTCAGCCTGCGTGTCATAGTAGCCCAGCTTCACGTAGTGGTTGTCAGTCAGCTGCTCGATCTGAGTCAACGCTATGCGGTCGCCTTGCGACGAGAATGCGACCAGACCCTGTAGGAACGAATACGATGTAAATCAAGCCAATTTGCATGTTTTTCACGGTCGGTTTGGGACCTAAAGAGTCGTGGTTGAAGTTTACAGGGTGTAACAGAAATAATCCCAAACCTGAAAAGTGTTCATTGTAGGTAGGGGAGAGTGGGGCTAAACGTTGCACGGGGAAGTTGTTCCGATGTAATTTAACAATGTACTGGACGTTACTGGCCAAACTAAGATAGTTGTCATCGGTGCGCTGCAGCGTTCCGTTTTATGATGAATTTACTTGACATGTTTATCTCTTTTTTTTCATAAAACCTATTTGAATCGGAAAAACTTCCCCGCGGCATGTTTACCCTACTTATCATTAGGAACAACTTTTACTATGGAAATAACCACCTTATATTCATATTGTTAACTTGCTTCTGCCCGCGGCTTCGCCCGCGTGAATAGTATTTTCATGGGCTTTAACAGGAACCCTAATCTTTTTTCTAAAATAAGTTACTCCTTGTAACATCAGCTATCTGCCAGTGAAAGTCTCATTAAAATCGATCGGAACAAACATATAGACAGACAAACCGACACATAGACAGATAAAAAAAAATAGGTATCTTATATAAGTACTTGTACTTTCATAAGCATTTAGTAAAAAGCTGTTATTTTGATTTTACAAACCATCACGTCAATTTCATTTTTTTTGTATAGATTTTATTTTATAAATGTATAATCTGAGGTGTGGAGACACTTCTGGATACCGTATTATCCAGAGGTGTACTTTTTTGGACGTTTCAGAGAATTATGTCATTGCAGAGCATTGCATCGTCTCTGCAATGGCATAATTCTAGAACTTCCATTCAGCTCCTCAAAGCCACTCTGTCGGTTATCGGTTCTACGGCTAATATGGCATACCCGTTGCCACGGCAACTAGCTAATTCACTAGATGCATTATGAAGTTAGTTAAAATTATGAACAAGTTGGTATTGTGGATGTTTGGATATGTTATAGTAATATTTTGAGAAAGTTTTACCTGTTCAGTTCAAGTTAAGTATTATAGTTACCCAATCATAATTAATATAATGAGCACAATTGGAAGTTCTCATGAAACTTTTAGATTCACAAATTATTTCGAAGCTCATTTAACTTTGGCATGTTCATTTATAAAGTTTGGAACTTTGACATTATTTGGGAACATTTAGATACTATTTCAACGTCTATGAAGTGGTAAGCAACTGCGAGAATTAAAGTTTTCAAATGTAACTAAATGTGTCAATACATAACTTTTAAACCATTTTTGATCATACATATGTATGTTCACTTAAAACTTGTGAATTGCTTTTCTGATTTGTTTGACCTAATTTAATTTTAGTAAGTCCACGCGAACAAAGCCGATTGCATAGCTAGTAAATTCATAAATCCTCTACGAACAATTCGACTATAGCGATAAATCGATGATAAATACATGAGTTATGGCTTTTATATCCCGTTACTGCGATGAAATTACTTTCAGAATGGGAAAATGTCAGTAAGATGAGGTATTGCCTTGAATTGTACTTAGTGCATTTTTGCTGGTTCTAGATTATGATGTCATGGCATAGGTACATATGGGGCAACATGTTTTTTTCTCCTCCATACTTCTCTATAACTAGCCAATCCCGGTGTAAAAAGTATCCTATGTGTTATTCCAGACTATAATCTATCTCTATTTCAAATTTCATCAAGATCTATTCAGCCGTTCAGACGTTATTGAGTAACAAACATCCATCCATTAGTCTTTCTAAGCATCCAAACTTTCGCATTTACAATATTAATTTAAAATATCATCTATATATCAGCTATATCCTCTTTAACACTGTCCCTCTATCGTTTCATTGGTCATTACTCTCTGTTATATCATCTGTTTCTTTCTGTTATATCCACAGTTATAATAATTCTACCTATTTATATAATAACTCTTTACATTTATGGTACTGGAGCGAATTTTTTACATTTGCCGAGTTCATGTAACTTTACTTGCCTCAATCAATGTTTTGAAGTTACAAAATTTTTTTTCTATAAACCAGTTGTACTTAAATAACTCTAGAGGAAATATTTTTTCGTATTCTATTGTTTCCATTAACTGTTTCGAAAATAACTTCTCAACTAAAGTTTTGACTCCATTGTTACTAAGGCTTCATCGTCGAAAAGGCGACGTAATTTCATTTATTCTTGTTTCTACGCGGTAAAGATTCGAATAATAGAATATTTTTTTCCGATGTTTTTGTTTTTTACGCTAGCACTCAAGGACTTAAATTAATTGTCATTTTTACGATATTTTTGAGGGTGGTCATTACTTTTATGTTTGCAGTAAAAAACGTTTTAATTTTTCCTAGTACTTAGATCTAGGCTGTAAACATGAATCTCCGACCACTTTCAGCAATAAACATTTCTCTTGACCCGAAGGCTGCTCGAGTAAAGCTCAGAGCAAAAACTAGTCATAAATAAATTTTATAGCTTTAATTGCAGCAGTGTTATGCTATTGACGTTCCCGCAAGTAATGTTATTTTTCTTTTACCTTTCCTTGTACCTTGCCGTAATGATAATATGTGAACTAGAGCGTTAAAAATAAAGGTTTTATAAATTTTTCATTACAAAAAAATAGTAAAGGAATTCAAATACTAAACGTCAATAAAATTGGAAATATAAATACTTAGAAACAAGAATAGATTCTAAAAAAATGAACGTATATTTTTATGAGAAGTTAACTAGGTTACTCCGTAACTAAGTTATTTTAAACCTTTTTATGAATTGTTATACTTTCAATTTAATTATATGTTTTCCTTTGCGTTTTAACTTTACTTTTGTGTTTATTTTAAAAAGGTTTTTGCCCTCAGGGCTTTTAAACTGAATCCGGTAAAATATGTAAACCTCAAAATACTGAAAGGTTTTTTTACAACATTATCAATAAGAGAATGTCACACTTTGACAAAGCTGGTAAGCTATATGAGTACAAAGAGTGTTTCATATCAACACAGAACAAAGTATGCTTAGCATGTGATAGTAAATTACTTTTTCACAATATTATCTATATGCCCCAGAACCTCGTCCGAGACTTTATACTGAATGCTTATAAAATTTAACTTATTTAGCGAATATATAACGGAGTATCAATCCCGTGATTTATATCGAGTTAACAAGCGATGGGGTACTTAAGATACAGTGCACTAGATAGAGTAATACTTACCGATACACCGAGGAATGAAGTGGAGTTTATTGCCTCGTAAATGTCATCGGCAATCTTCTTGTTCGTGTATGTGAAGTTCTTCAAACTAAGACCGCTTTTCTCCAATTTCTCCATAGTTTTGTTGAAGGCTAAGGAAATACAAATAGGTTAATCTCTTTATCCAAGGATATGAGGATTATGTATTGTCCGACCTAAGTGTCGACCTTCTGTATGTTACTGTTCGGGAAGATAGCGCGCATAAATTTGGAATTATCTCAAAGAGTCTTGGTGACAGTTGTGTGAATAGTGGCTTTGACTTAGTTTTACAAAGCTTGAGGCGCACTACGTGCTTTATGAGACGCGTTTCGTATTCGTATGCAGAATTTTAGACTACGGGTTTTCATTGTGCCGCTCCGGAGGCGTTGCTACGCTCGTAGCACCGTAGCACGTAGCGCGTAGCCGCGCGCCTACGCGAGTGTTCCTGCTGATATTTTAGGTATAAAGCGCATTATTGCTCGAAGTTTAAAATGGGCTGACATTTTTTTTTCCAATGATTCTCAGCGCGTGATCGCGCATTTTGATTATCGGGCGTTCTGATATTTTTAAAATCCGAAAAATAACAGTTTAAACTGTTCTTTTTATCAGAAATTTCGGAATAGCAAATAACTTAAAAGACCATCAAATAATTTTCTTTCACCGTTATTAAAAGGTATCAACTGTCCATAAATAAAAATGGTCGAAAAGAAAGATTTATATTTTTGGGAGGGTAAGTAATAAAGTAGAATTTTTTCCGGGCAGACATATGAAATATTTTTGGAGCCGTATTAGTGTACATCCTTTTGTAAGGGCCCTTCGTTCACGGTCGAGATTCTGATTCGTGGAAAAGAAGACGAAAAAAACAAAATCGTTCAAGTGTAGGATACCGCGAATAGGTAAATTAATATGGACCGGGAAAATGTTCAAAGAGCCAAATTGTACCAGGAAAGATAAATGGGAGCTGAAATTGGGTGTCTTGTTCTTTATTATTTATTTTTAGACCGAAATGTTAGGTCCGAATCTTGCTTTACCTACAGAGTGTTTCAAAAGTGTGCGGTCATATTTAAGGGTGACTTTTTGTGCAATGGGGTTGATGAAAGTTGGTGTTTTAATTTGTAATTGTTTGGTTGCTGTATATCCAATACAGAAAGTTACATTTAAATATGACTACGCACTTTTGAAACGAAGTATATAAGTAGGCACGAATTCCTTTGGACCGGCTAAAGTAAAATTATAATATATTTATTGTCAGGGCTGATGACAAGTTCATTCATGGCAAGTCGTCAATTACTTCCATTTCTATTGTTTAAACTAAAGTTTCGACCTCTATAACTACGTTATGCTTATTCAGCACAGCATCAAAACAACGATACCTATTAATTGATATCCTGGCGCGACTGTCGGTAAAATGATGGCTGATTTCTCATCCCACATATCGACAACCTCGCGAGCTAAATATTTAAATCCTTTAGTAAAATCTTGTTATTTCAAGCGAAGAAAGAGTTTACTGAGTTGTCAATTGTTATGGTGTTCCCCACACGAGGTTCCACGTACCTACAGGGTGTTGGCACGTAGCGTGAACGTGACGGGTGGCGCCACCTATTGTGTGGCCCGAACACTACACTTGTTAAATTTTATTGCGCACATTACCGCTGTCTCATTGTGCTTTTTTATTTGAACACACTACTATACTCGTTTATGTAGGTGCTGTATCGAATCATTATAAAAAACGGCATTGTTCACCATCATCACTTCAGCCGAATGACGTCCACTGCTGGACATATTTATGCCAGGGTTGCGGAATTTGTTGGGAAGAGTCACCGCGGCCCTGGAACGCAAAGGGCTTTAGGAGGAACACGGATGGGTTTTAGTCAGTAAGAGTCTGACACCTTCCGCGCCACCCAGAGCGGCAGAGGTCATTTGATGATTTGTCATCCTTAAAAAGATCCTTCTTCAGGCGTCGCCACATCGATCGTAATTATTCAATCAATCTGCCCAGTCTTTTTCCAAACTATGTTAGGGACGGCTTCCAGTCCAACCGGCAGTATTTGAGTACCAGTATTTTACATGAAGCGACTGCTACTATGACCGCCACAATCCACTGGGTACTACGGTACACCTTGGCAAGACTGGTGTCAGGTTTTTCGACTTCTGACTACCCGTAGCGACTGACAAATATCTACAAATTACAGCTGGGAGTAACTTGATTTCCGAGACACGGAAGAATTTCTGTATGTAATAGGTGGCCACCCATCCGCGGATCATGAGCTCCTTATCTGTCAAGGTTATTATTACAGTAGAAATGGTATATCTAGTTTTCTACCTAAATATTGAGGTCGCGGATTCTTTTCATCTAAGTTTATAATATAATCGTTAGACGTCGCATTATCTACCGAAATAAACATCATTAGAATATTGATGGCTTAGCCGCTACGTTATTAAGTAGTTTAGGGCCTTTGGATGCCTTTTTTTTTTAATTAAGCCATTTTTGTACATTTTATAGATTATCTTTATAGTTTTATTGCGTGATTGCGATAAATAGAAAATCTATAGCAGCGGTGAGTCGCTGAATTTCGTTTTGGTTCCGCTTTAGATACATTAATTGTTTGTGATCCTAAATACTCATACAGCGGTTGGGCCCCCTGTATGAGTATACTACTACACGGAAGTTACATATTACATATAACTGGAAAATAAAATAGTAAATAAAAATAGGCACTGATTTAAAGCGGCAGTTGTATATTGCAGCATCCGTAAGTTAAAAATGACAAAATGCATGTTTATCAACAAGTTCAGCAGTTAAAACTGATCAATAAGCCAATTAGAAATGATCGGTAAAAATATTTAAATGGGCAGAAATTTGTCTGAATGGATAGTTATTAGTGGTCAGTTAACAAATCGGAATTAATCGGTAAGAAATCTAAATTCAAATAACAATCAATTTCAACATTGTAACGATGACGGAGCTGCGGGACTTCTATGTCTGTCTACACGGTTTAAAGTATCCTTTGGGTTGCCCTACTGTTCATTCCGTCATTGAACTGCCCATTCCATCATTTTATAACTGCCCATTTTTTTTCATCTGATCATAATAACATCACTAATGTTAAAATAACAGTTGCAAAATTATTACTCATAAAATAAGACACTTGAACAATCTAAAACGTTCATAAGCCTCAAACAAAACAGACACAAAACTAAGCCCAAGTTTTCCTCATAACTTATCTGTACATAAAAACAGGAGTACGTACCCAGGGCAACAGCCCAAACTGCGTCGTAGGCCAGGGGTGCCTCTTGATAGCCCTCGGGATATCTCTCGCCGTCGATGTCGTAGCCAGCTTCCCGTAAAGCCTCGTTCAGTCGCGATCTGTTTAGATAAAACATTGTTTTTGTTGTACCAAATCAGACGGCCTACTTCCAAAGGAATATAAAGCAAGGAATCCGGATCCTTCTTGGATTACGTAGTGTTTTTTCTCTACGTTAGATATCACTAATTCGCTAGCGTATTACTAAAGAGTATACAAAAACATATTCTTTTTGTAATAGAATCGTGCCTCATTTCTTTTTGTAGAATTCATTTGTTGTAAGTACCTACCTATTAACGAAAAGCTATTCGATATGTGTCAAAAACAACTGCCGACGTTGGCGACAGTTTTAAATGTCATTGGAAAGGCACAAAAATGCATTTGAATAACATGTCGTGCCCCATTGACCTGAAAATAGTTCAGAAATTCCATGAATTCATCGTACTTCACATTTTAATTCACGGTAAGTTATGCAGAAAGTATTGCTTAGCATTGTAGCTGAGCCGTGAATTGAATAAAATGCGCTTCAACCCGTTCAGAATGATTTAGATCAATTGAACACGCAAAAATATTTCCACTCCATGAACCAGTCCGCTTTGTATTATTTTGGGCGGAGCTAGAAAGCTTTTTTACATATGTAAATATTGGTGGCATGTAAATAAGTAGGTAGATGATACATTTTGTGTTTGGGAAATAAATAACATCGTTGGGCTCTCTAAGGTCGCAAGAATATGAGTGCTTCCATAATACTGAGATATTACAGCATTGACGCACACCTACATGTATTTCGTTCGCTTAGCAACTACGGTGAAAAGCTTATTGCTGTGGAACCTCCGGAGAGAGCCCGCCAGTACTTAGCTTTGTTCAGAAGATGTACGGCGCCTCTTTCTTTTACTTTTTCTAAGAAGAGTGCAGCAAAGGATATGAGAGGATTGGGACCCGAGCAACTATGAAATATAAGTGTAGCAAATGAAACTTGTAACTCGACATATTGCACAAATCCCTGAGGAATATAATGTTCCACATTATTTTGTGCTCCAAACCATTAATTCTTACCACACAGGAAAGCCTACATAAGAGGATCTAGTGGGGAATTCCGACCGGATTATTCTTATCCTAGACCAGCTTGCGACCCCGAGCTTAAAGCTCTTAACCAAACAGAAACTGATAATACTGCAAATAGGTTGCGTGCTGTGTGAGTGTTCAAAAGGAATTTTAGATCAAAGCGTATAATAGTGTGTGTAATTTTAAGTCTTTTGATTTAAAATTATTATCTTTAGTTTAAACATTCTGTTGTTATTCATTCAGGTTGCCTGGAAGAGATCACGGAATGCGATAAGGCCGCCAATTGTATGTTTCTTAGTTTAAGATTTACTGTATATAAATAAATAAATATATTAAAAAGTAGTGACAATCCTACCAGATAGTTTAGTAGCTACGTTTTGTTGTGAAGAATAGTATCTACTCGGTACACCGGGTACCTCATTACGTGTAAGGGTCGACTTTCACGCCGAGCTGGTATTAGAAGTCTTTTCTATTCCATCACAAAGGAGCACCTCGTAACGTGTGACTACAACGTATTATACGCAGCCTCCGATTCCTCGAAGCTTTATATTTTTTCACCATTTCGCGCAATTACTATGCTAATGTTCACTGAAGCATATTTTATTATCTTTAAGGAGTACAAAGGATATCCCAAAAACAGTGAAGTTGGCGCAGATATAACAATAAAGTTCCGACGCAATTCGCGATATCGCGTATCTCTAGGCATTTCCAACTTGAAGTGTTGCCTCGACGACGAAAGAATAGAATATTATGTTTAACCACATAAAACTTTTATTTGCAATGCATCGTGTAAACGTGTCTCCGCTTATACTTAGAAAAGTTCAAAGGAAATTATAGTCACGCACATGACGGCTGGATGTCTACCAAAATAACAAGATTGCCGGAATATCTTAGATGAAAATGGATTTGTTTTCCTTTCTTTTAAGAATATTCTGACTGTCTGAATAAATAAATTGAATATTTTATTTATTCTATCGTAGCAATATTTCAAAAGCTATTTTTATTAGTGCCTTATGCCCAGACTGGGTTTCCGTACCTGATATATTACGCGACTACTGAAAATCAGTGACAATTAAAAAGTGCCTTTAAATGGTTTACTTGAAATAAACGCTTTAACTTTGACTGTCGTGCTGTAGGTCCACCCATGGCACAGCATCATGCTTAGTGCACGCTCAACGTTCATCAGTCTAGTTTTTCCTTTTTAAACGACTTAAAAAAGAGGAGTATATTTATCATCCAAGTAAACGAAATTGCGTGTTTTGCTTTGGACTTTCCAGTGGTGTTGTTAGGTGTGGGGTACCACTAAAAAGTGAAAATTAATACGCTTTTTTAAAAAAATACTACAAAGTATAAAATAACTTTGATTTCGGAAGTCTAGTAAATTATTTTATACTTTGTAGTGTTTTTTTATTTGGAAGTCGGTTGTATATTTTTGTAGAAAAGTTTTTTTATTTTTCTTTTGTTTCCAGTCAAATGTTAATATTTGACTTTAAAAACATAAATAATTTGAGTTCTACGCCTGATTGCTATCGTTAAGGAATTTTAGTTTAAGTTTATTATAGTTATGCATGTCAATTCTGTGATAATAAATATACTCTTTTTATTTCTTCTTCCAGGTACCTACTTACGATCATAACTCACCGAAAGTCTTCAGATGTCATCCCGGAGATGGTGGTCTGGTTGGAGTTCTGGTTCCACATGAGAGCCTCCGTCGTCAAGTGACCCTCAGCTGCCTCCCGCATCTGTTCCGGAGTACAGTCGATGCCTTCCTTCTCCAAGTTTGTTTCGAACCAGTTGTCTTCGTACCAACCTGCCACAGATTATTCATGTTTTATACTCCAAAAATGAAAGAGAGACACTAAAACGGTTATATAAAAACATTACGTTTTTTACTATGTTTGTAATGAGGTGTACAATAAAGTATATAATAATAATAATAATAATAATTAAAAAAACGATTTGTTGCTCAGTAAAAACGTAGTTAAGGAGTGCTAATTTAAAAAGTTAAACTAATTAGCAAAAGAACAATTAAACTACTTTTATTTAATTTTTAAACATTTTACAGTTTAAACTTTGTCCATTAAAAGGCAGCCACAGTTCTTATAGTCGCATTGGGAAAATTCATTAATTTATGTAATTACTTAGTGCGCGAAGAAGCTTTCTTAATCCAACAGAAATCATTAGGTAGGTACTTAAGTAGGGTCATTTAATTAAGTAAGGTTCTATGAATGAAATGTATCATTGGAATTACTTGGAACATTCAACTGTATCCGTACATTCTGTGACTTTGTTGTACCGCAGACGAACCCGGCCTTTTCACTTAGTTGACCTTTATGACTTGCACGGAACGATAAGCAATCGAGTCACTGTGTTCAATCTGTTTCGCCCCGAAGCCAACACGAAAACTTCGCAAAAATACGGAAATGTTGAAAAAACGCAGTAGGGTGAAGCACAATATATTGTGTTGATCAATAAAGCGACGTCTTTTTGAAAATTAGAGCAATGTATGGGGCCATTAACCCTTTAGGTACAGAACCACTTTTAATGAATTTCAAAAAGTTTAAAATAATTAACTAAAGTATTATCAAAGTATTATCAAGCGAAAAAGTAATATTTCGTATCATGCTGAAATGCAATTTAACATAAAGCTTTTATTTATGACCGTAACCCTAAGTGTGAAAACATGAATGACCAAAATTATCATAATGCCAATTATTTATTCAAGAATAAGCGGGAAATTATTTCCCTTTATTTTGCGTTTACGGCGAGGTTCACCCTCGACCATTATTTATCCCCTTGCTCTATCCATTTCCTTTGTCCTGTTTGTTGGTACAACCTGATGCGAACAAATGTGTGTTTGCTGCGTCATCCCCAGTTTGCTTGAAGCGATGTATTTTCATGAAAGTGGCAATATAACTTTTTCATACTTTTTCTAACATTTCAAATTGCGTCATAAAGGAGTCTTGTCTGTTCTAAATTTTTATACTTGCTCAAAGTTTTGACCCGACGGCAGTTTTATTTGTTTGTGACAAATAAGGTTTTTAACAACAATTTCTTTTTTCATTTTTCTTCAGTGACTGGGTTTATGAGTGTTCCTTTTATCTCAATAGGAGTTTAAATTCATGATTTATTTCTGGGTCGGTAATTTACTTTGTAAAAAATATTACACGATACTTACTAAAAAACAACAGAGTAAAAACAGTTTTTCTGTTGTTGTTCGTGTAAAATCAAAAATTTGTGAAAGGATACATACATAAGGATATTCAATAACAATAGGATTTTATATTTTTCTATAAATTGAACTGACTTTTGCTTAAATTCAATTTATAATAGCGTTCTTTCTCACTTTCAAAATGAATTAAATATGAGAAAATTTTGCGTTTCATATTTTATATAATATTCAGAGATTTTTGACGGGAATTATGTACATCATAAAAATTTTGCAAGCACGAAACTCACATCTCCCGAAAGTTGGGGAACGTGTCGATTATTTTTATATGAAGTGATCTCTTAGTGGGCTATTTTATGCCGTAATAAAGTTTTATTACGGAAGAGAAAAGATTTTCGGAGCCTATATTAAGGCCAACCGGACGTTGATAACCTGCCGAACTTGGGCTGACGTACCTTTGGCAGGACGCCAATAGCCCAGCCGCACAAGTGTGTACACTTATCTCCCGAGCCTCCAGACTCCCACCTTGAACTAATTTGGATCTCTGTTCACGTCGAATGTACATAAATATGCTGACTTGAAATGAGCCGAATTATAATACCGACGTACGCCCCACTCATTATTGTGAGTACAACGCTGCCAATGTAGGCGTGAATATACCTCATTATACTAAATCAATGTGGGCACAGGAGAGGAATGTAAATGTACCTAAATTGGATACATTAATGAGAATTGATTCAAAAGACAATCACCGTCCGAAACAACCGTCACGGAGCTGCGGTGCCGCGGCGGCGGCGGCGGCTCGGAGTCATGAATACACAAATGGGGGTTTATTGCGACTCTGTTTTCATTATTACGATTTTAGAGTAAATGTTTATACCAGCCCAAAACCAAACATTTTACTCTGCTGCCAGCCTCGTGCTAACCTCCTGTCGTCCCGCAGGACAAGGGCCTATGTGAATAATTTAAATAAAACACATAAATGACCAGAAACTGCCTTACCGGGAACGAACTTGGGAAGCTGTTAAACAAACTTTTAAATCGAGTTGACATATTAGAACGACTACGCTTGCCGGATTTTCGACAATACAGGTCCACTTTTAGATTTTTTTTAATAAAAAATAGCTGTTGTTGCAAATTCTACGAGTCTGAACTTTATTTGGGAACTTTACGCTTCGTAATTCTACGTCCCATATTAAAAAGCAATGGTAAAAGTTCTACTAGGTGGAATAGGTGGCTTGAGTGGCGTTTATGTACCTATACAATAATTTCATACTACAAACATACAACTAATATCTAACGGCCACGTTCTGTTTTTTGTGTATGTAAACGACTACACGCCCATTAAAAGGGGTTTATTAACATAATGTTGTTACGGCAAAACATTGCTAAATTATCCATTGAAATTGTAATTACTTTCTCGTTTCTCTTTGGTCTGTGTGTTTTTTGTCGTTTACCTAAACGCATTATACATTACCTAAATGCCCAAGGGACATGTTATTTCCTAGTCTCATTAGCCGAGCAGTGACCTACGCGCCGTGTCCACACAAACCCACTGTTTTAAACTACCTACGGAGAGGGAGTCATTCCTTAAAAATATCCATTTTCTTATTTTATTAGACTCTCGAGTGTCGTTAACGGCGTTCCTCCTCTGTTCTTCACTTTATCTAAGATTTTTTTCTCACTTCCATTATGTCGCAGGCTGTGGTTTATCCCGGGGGATTCATCTGGGAAATTCATTAATAAATATCTCAGTCAGAATGAAGCAGTCGTTTATAAAATAGAAACTACAACTCTCCCTGGTAATATCACTAAGAATTATAAATAAACGATTTTCAAAGTAATTTTGCAAATCGGAGGCCTTGTAAAAAATAATAATTTAAAGGTAAGTAAATTATATTATCTAGAAGAAGTTGAGCCTCCCCTGACATACAGCAATTATTTTTCCAGGCGTAGCTCGCGGTGTTATTTTTAAACAGGCATAAAAATATTACAAAACTGTATATAGGTACATTTTCGTTATTACATTTTCGGTAAAGCGTCGTATTTTTTTTATCCTTCTTCATAAACAACGTCTAAATGAGTTGTATCCGCGAGCTCGTGAGCCGCGACAACGACTGTTGCCACTCTCATATTATTCCTTTCATAATATTGCTCACAATTTATAACGCTTGTGACTTACGGCCATCGCTCGTTTTAATGATGTGCTGTTTTATTTAAATTTTACAAAGCGATATTTTCAAGCATGTGCGGAATGAGACCTAGCCAAATGAAGTCACTTGAGTGAGATGGTGGAAATTATTAAACTATTCTTACGTTTCGCAATTTAATGCCAACAGAGGCTCTATATATTATGACGGTCGTTTGTTTTGGCAAAAAATTAAGCCATTTTGTGGATCTGGGTTGATGTGTATTTGTCATTTATGTTCCTACCGAATCACATAAACCACGAATGTTAAACCCGAAGTCAATAAAACACAGTCGTACTAACTGCTTCGGTGTCGTTCGTGACGGTTATATCACCCTCCGAATCGGCTGGCAACTAAGTTTCATATTTCACTTTCGAAATTACTTTTAAAAGAAACAAGGAGCATAAAAGAAACAAAGTGAGAAAAGGTAAAATATATGATCTGAGCCAAATATACGGTTACGTCGCAGTTATTCCTCGCCGAAAGCAAACGGGGTTTTTTGCGAAGGCCACCATAAGCCATTTCCGGGGATACGAATTATTGCGGTTCTAGAACCTCTAACAACGTGGAAATGTATAGAAATCCTTTAACTTCTTTCACAATCAGTATTTTAAACAGAGTTGGAAAAATGTGTTTTGATAAATTGCAGTTCTTAGAGTCGAATATATCTTTGAACGCGCGAGATAGTTTATCGGTAAATTTTCAAAGAGCCATAAACTTTAGAACCTTACTAAACTGAGAAAGTAATGTATGAAATTTTAAATTTTAGTGGAAATAGATAGTCATTTTGATTATATGAGATATCTATTTTATTATATTACGTCCTCCGACTTTATGAGCGACTCGTTAGCCTCATAAACACTAAATGAGACATTTGAGGAACAGGTTCATTTAAAATTTATCTCTGCCTTATTGAAGTTGGTAGATTAGATTTACGCTTGACATCACGCCTTGTCTATACTGAGTGGCGTTTGAACACAGCTCCAACGTTGCGTCGTCGCTCACAAGTACTCACAACACAACACGAGGCGACTAAACCTGCCTGTTTGCGAAGGCATTTTATGAAATTATAATAATGCCAAGCCGTGTTGGTGCTTCCGTGAAAAAGGATGATCTGCCGCTTATGTGTCAGTGCCCGGAGACCGGGTTTTTCGGATAATGTTATTTACGGGTTTACCTCCAAATAACTGAAATCCCCTCAAGGGTTCAGCAAATTTTATACAATTTTCATAACATTGTTTCCTGGGTCTGGGTGCATACATTTAGCTTCTTTGGAATATCCACGAACCTTTTTTTTTGACACTCTTTTTCACAGAAGAAGGAATCAGATAGTTACCTCATCTCACGTAGGTAGCTATCTGATACCGTACCTATACGAAAAACTACTAGTATCAGTCATTATTAAAAAGAAACCGTGGAATACTTTTGACTTGCGATTGACCATTGGGCATATGATTACAGTCAAATACCTGCTTTGCTAGTGTGAATGCACTTGGTGAATTTAGGTGTCATGCTGTCTTGTTAAAAGATAAAACGATGACTTACCAATAAAAAACCAGACATAAGACTTCCCATAGAGGCGATGTTTGTAGACTTCGCAGAGCACGCGCCGGGCCGCCACCACGTAGAACAAGCCGACGATGACGCGCGCGTCCTGCCTGCGAAGGTTGCGCACGGCATCTGCTGGGTCCGATAGGAACGACTGCCGCGTCACGATCTCGATGCCCGCCTTCTTGCAGTGCGCCTCCAGGTCTTCCACCGTCTGTGAGATAAGGGAATATTAATAACTAGTTTCAAAAATACCACTGTCTTAAGTAATGGTCCACGAGTTTGGCTTTTGTTCTAGAAGTAGTGGCTCAAGATTTGCCAAAGGGCGATTGAGTGCAGCATAATACTGCTAAACTGAGTGACCGAAAAACCACACTGGTGCATACCGTGGATTGCCGCCGTAGCAGAAGGAGCCGAAAGCCTGAAGGCATTAAGTGGATAACCCACTTAGTGCCTTCAGGCTTTTGGCTCCTCCGGTCCTGTCCGGTCCGGTGTGGTGGGTCGTCAAATCTGTGGGCGCGTATATCACAAGACTGAATACCTGACTCAACTAGCTGAGGGTCCTGGCACGGCTACCAAGGAGAAGATGGCGGGATGTCTTATAAGGCTTTTACTAGACATGTGGAGATTAAGCACAACACCAAGAGAAATGAAGCCAATGGGGATACATTTGACTAATTTAAGGGTGAAAAAAAAGTCCGCATCAAATTAAATGTTTATCAAATTCTCAAATGCAAGCACTCTACCACCAGAATTGCCACCAAGGATATTAATGTTTAAGTGAAACCACACGCGTCACTGGCTTCCATTCGGCCTAAATTGAAAGCCAAAGCCAAGCCAAAGTAAATAAATCACCAGTTCAAAAATCACATGTACCAAGATCGACTCGATAGCCTCATTCCAAAGGAAATTCGACTCGAACTGAATTTCTTAACTCCTCAAATCCTGAGTACTAAAGTGGCTGCGGAATAAGTGTTTGTATGTAAATTGGATCGTTGAGGGTTTTTGCTCCGATCCCCGTCAATACGAACGAAAATGAAAAACCTTTATTATACAAATATTTGGGGCGTCAGTTATTTTTATGTGCGTGAACTCTAGTAAAAGTATTTCTTTCGCGGTGAAAGCAAAACAGGAGCGCAAGAACGCTTCAAACCCACTTATGCAGAAAAAACCGGGGCCGCTCTAATTACATTGAAACCAGCGTGAAAGGCCTCGCGCCATTCATTGCGGGTAACTATACACTATACACACCCTTCGTTATGCTCGCGTGCGCTATATAAATACGTGCTTTTTACCTGACAAAAACGCCTACAGCCTCAATGCATAAATCTACGGCTACATCATAATATTTCATTTTCACATTCTCATAGAGAACGAGGTCGTTAAAGTTTCAGCTCTCCGTGAACTGAACGGACTTAAAAGATTTATTGTGAGGTGAAAGCTATGTATTTTATTAAATGTCCACCTCTTTCTCTGAGGTGGAATTAACGCCAAGTACCTCTTAAGAGAAAAGGTGATTATTCCGTGAATTTTATTAAGATTAGGCCCGTGTTCGCAACGATATTACATCTATATTAATAACGTCTCTGAATATTCGTACATTTATTAAGCTTTTGAAGTACTTTACACTTAATAATTGTAACAAAGTTATGGATTTCTTACAGGGTCATCATAATTTTATATCGATGGAAAGCACGCCTTTAACACAACTTTTCAAGGTAACCATTAAAATAAAAAGCGTAATCGTTAAACCGTTGGTTCACATGGTGATAAGATGAATTTTAACGACATTTTTATAATACCATATAATAACATGGAGCCACAATATTAATATCTCAGTTTTATTACACAAACAAAGGCTCAGAGACATGATAAACAGATAAAAATAAACACGTTCGGAACAGAGAGCTACTCATAAATATTCTCAATATAAATATATCTGTTACAGAAAACACTTTCAGTCGACTTCACTTGGATTCGTTTATTCCTGCTACGGCCGCGCTGCCTGAATAAATACCGTTCCATCTACGAAAGTCTTCGAGGAGATACGAGCCAGTCGGATTCAGTAAATACTAGTACTTGTACGTCATATATTTTCACCCTTTGAATTTCATATTGTGTTTAAATTGGCCTACAGCGAGATAGGTTGCAAGCGGATGTCGCATAGAGATAAAAAATGTCCAGTTCTGTCCATTTATCATGCAAGACGCATTGTAGTCCTGGCTCACTCGGGGGCGATTATTTCCCCTTTATAACCATTGTTACATTATATGTTACGTGAGGGTTTAATACGTCCGGCAATCCTAAACGCCTGTTTACTACTATGGATTGTTAAGCCGTAACACGGGCTGTAATGTGTGATGGAGGAAAACGTTTTTAAAGTAGCGAAGTAAGGTTTTATACGATCATTTTATTTTTAGCAAGTGTCTGTGACATAGTACTTAATTTAAAACGTTGTGTTTAAATAATAAATAGTTGTACATGAAGAGAATGAGTAGACTATTTATATACTTAAGAGTTTAGACGCACTTACAGTTACCTGCCTTCAGTGACCTAAAACAGTCAGGAAGCATGTGATTACACTCACATTTCGATATGTTTAGGCTTTGATATTGTATTTCTGTGAGAGTTCCTAAAGATGAACTTCCCTCGTATTTTATTTCCTAACAATGTGTAGATATCCAATAGCCACTACTAATAATATTATCTGGAGTATTTTATAGCTAGATCCCGACGTATCAAAAATATTTCCAATATTTCCTACCCTCGGCCCTCGTACATCGTTACAGCGAATACTGCCTTTCTTATTGCCGCAAGTTATATCGAATACTGCTTTCACTGGTTATCGATATAGTTGGATTGAAGTGCTTTGTCTCATTTATTCCTTAATTCTCAGCCACAGACGTTTGTGAAGATCTGAAAGTCGGTTCTCAATACGCGATGAAGTTGAAACCGTCGATCCGCTGAAGGCCAATCACGAAGATCGTTTGTCAATCAGCAACAAAGCGCTTAGCGTGTCATACTCCACTCGATGTCGATACGAACAACTGCCGATCGAACAATTTGAGTCACGCAAGCGGTGGAACAACGGACACGATATGGTACCTCTACGTAATCACTCGCCGCCATATCACTCCGTATTATCAACGTGTTCACTGCTCCACAGGTTGAATTATCGAAAGCTAATGTAATGTAAAGATAACACATGTAGCAGACGAAGACGCCGATAGTATGTAACAACAATGACATAACAGACGAATGTGTTTTCCCTTTGTGCCATCTATCTCGTTTTACAATACCCCAAGCATCGGAATCTATTATGGCGGTTGAAATGGTTCGAAACGGGAGAATAAATTTAAGTTTGCCCATAAAATGGAAACGTTTTATCAAGGGAGACATGGCTGCGGAGACGCAAACTCGGCCCGGTTCGTTGCGGCCACAATTACTTTTCTATTTCTTATGTAAACCTTCATTCTATTTCTTTCCGCTTGTTAGGTTGCACGGGAACAAAGCCGGGACTGCGATTTTTATTGATTATGATTTAAGATCTTAAAATCCTGCAAGAAACAATATCTGGCTGCAATAAAGTGGAACTAGTCCAGTGTTACTTACTGATATAAAAACTTCTTCTGCTTGCTGTAAGATGGCAATCCTCGACCAGCCGAACTTCTGCATGAGCTTGATCCGCGTGGGGTTGTGTACTGTGGCTGATGGATGCGTGCGGAACAGCGTCGGGAATCGCGCGCGGTCTGATAGCGCTGGCGATGAAGCTCCGTAGCATAGCTAAAATAACCAGAAATGTTACAGGACACCTCGACATTTAAGACACAAACGGAATCGAGAATGGTATATTTTAAATTAGCCTTGATACGAAAGGATAGTCACGCAGTCCTTAAAATAGCGTTACTAAATCAATGTAAAATATCTCATTTCGTCAAAAGATACGAGTATTAGCCGTTACACAGTTATGATCAAGTAAAGATAATAAAAATTAATTGCTCTGCCACCCTCTTTATGGGAATTCATTTTGCACTTGACAGAATTTATGTCACAGCCGAACATAATGTGGCGATTTCATAACACATCCAAAATTGCTTTGCGCATATATGTAAGAATCGCGACATTCTGAATCTCATGGGAGTGACAAAATAATAAGGGTAAGTTTTCCAGTTCACTTTGAAAAATGATTCTGTTTGGAGAACCTCTTATTTATCTTCGTCTCCAAGTACAAAGTGTATAGTCCGAATAAAAGTTAACACAATTCATTTGTGTAGAAAATTCGTTTTAGAGCAACAGCTCGCTTACATCATTAACTTGTTTAGTAACTTCTTAAACGTTGAACAATCTAATTAATGAATACCTCAGTGAAACAGATACCTAAAACCAAGCGTGACTGAACTCATTACGATAAAAACGCTGTTCGCCTATCCAACCCTAATATTCATAAACGGCCCTTCGGATTCACTTGAACACCATTAACCAATCAAAACACGTTATGGCGATGTTCCCAACGCTGACCCTCGTTTATGTGCAGGAAGCTTTTTATATCTTCCAGTTGTTTTTCTTTTATTGGATTTCGAGCGTATTTTGGACTGTTTTGATTTAAAGCCCCGAGTGTACAGTTCGCTGGAAAAAATAAAGCATTGAGCCCAGAGCTTTCATATAAGAATATTGTAGGCAAATATTTTGGCATTTTTCCAAAAGCTTTGTCTTCATCAGAAATAGTCGGCTCTTGTCGTAATCATGAATCACTTGTAACCTAACCAAAGCTCGTTAACTTGTGACATTTTTAACGTCTACTTCAAGTTCGAGGCGAACAAAGGAGTCTTTCATATTGTTTTTGTTCACTTGCTAGCTCTGGATGACCTACTCTCATAATGAATTTATATTTACTAGAAATGTTAGTCGATAATCTTTTGCCTTGGCACAAGAAAAGTTTGCCCCTCGCTCCTCCGAAAACAAACTTCGTGAAATTCCTGTAATGTGGACATGTGTCAGAAATATAACCATTGTGAAAAGTTTAGGCCTAAAGGTCGGGCTTTGAAAACGATAAAATTGTGTGAATAAAAGATTGTTAGCGCTAAATATTTAAGAGCGTCCCTGAATTATAACTTGTTTAAACTTATATAGCTTTAAATTGAGTTTGGTAACTGGAAATGTTAGAAGATTTGGGTAAGCCCAATAGGGAATTGAGTTGGATGAGAGTTTTAAAAGTGTGTGAAGTAGATATTTTTTCCCTCGTCCGGGAGTTCATCGAAATGATGGACCCTAATAACGATCTAGCCTTGTACCTCTGTAAACTACTAAGTTATTTAATTATAATCTAAACTGTAAAATTGTTTTACGAGGAATGTATGCAATAGCACTTTTCTTATCGTCTCTTTTAGAGTGAATACATTGACTTCAAATAGTGTACTTACGACCATAAGATTCCACATCTTGGCGGCTTCAGCGACGGTGGTGCAGACGGTGGAGCAGCCGGCTAGGAGCAGCAGCTTCTGTGGCGGGTTGTAGAGCAGGTTGTACATCACACTGGCCCCCAGGCCCGGCTCGCACTGCGATCATAGTTGACACGTGAGTTTAATTGGACCTTGTTTAGCAAACACCACAGTATCCAGCTCAGTTAGAAGTGGGTGTTAAGCGCGTACATGATTTGTTGGTCTACGTTCGTTAACTATGTTAATGAACAAACACGAGGAATACGTACTTCCAACTGTTTCTGCAATTTGAATGTGGAATGTGATTGTTATGGTTATTTTAGAAATTTATTAGTTTAGAAATTCTTATTTTTTGGTGGTATTGTGGCCTGAATCCAAACAGCATCAATAGTTGTTACAAATTCGTTAGAATGAGTAACAGCTCGAGTTTTTCAATTACCCAATAAAGTACTTAAACTTTAATTTCCCATGAAATTAATCAGCTTTGCTTAACATTTAGAAAATTTTGACATTAAAACTTCTTATTGACTTTATCAAGTAGATAATTAGTAAAAACATTGAAGTAAGTACCAAACTCAAATATTTTTATTGAATAAGGAAAGTTGTTCCAAACTTGAAAGTAATATCAGAATTCAACCTCTACACGCCCTATTGATTCTTCCCTCCCTCTAAAGGATCTCCTCAAAACATAAAATAAATAGAACTTACTTTCGTAATTCGCAAGAAAGTGTACATTTATGTTCATAAATGACGCAATTTTTTAACGTGTTACGATTAGTTAATTGAATTCCGAAGAGCTCCCTGATTGGTCGTAATCAAGCGAGCGCATGTAGTCAGCGAATCAGGGCGAAGACTTTTTAATTAATTAGTGAACTTGACCATATTACGAGATAAGGGAAAGGTCTACTTAAATATAATTACGGCAGCCCATTTAATCTGATTCGATATCCCTGAGTATGTAGAACGTACAGGCTTTTATAACCATGATACATCGAGTTTGCGTAGCGATGTTTTACTTTCTCGTGAGAGTAAAGTAATTAGGTGGCCAGTAAAAAGCTTTACCCTGTTTCTGAGCTCATGTTTTTTATTCAATTTTTGATGGTCGATATTCAGCTAGCCCGCAGTTTAACATAAAAGCCAGGTAAATTAATAGTTGATAGACAACTTGTATGGTGAGCACGTAGTTTAAAAACTACAGTTAACGCTAGTTTGTGAATATGCAAAATAGCTTTCATGGTAGTGTTTTCTGAAATTGGTTGGTTAACTCTTTACAATGCAACTCATATTGTCTAATTACAAAATTCGTCAAAATGATTTTAAGGTAGGAATCAACAGGGTTTCAACAGTTTTATTTTTGTAAAAATCAAAAGTACTATTTTCATTAAATAATAGGTATATATAAATATTAAATACATAGACAATTATTTAGTTACCAATGGGTTTAAACATTTAGTAGGTAGGTACAAGCATGAATATCATTTATAGATATAAATTCATAAAATATTAATAGGCACAATTAATTAAAAGATATTTATGACCAAAACCACGCAAAACGAAAATTGTTTTGCATTATTTGATTGTGCGAATATTATTTTAAATTTACTACGGAGCTTTATTTTTTATCAATAACTTGACGTTGTACCTACCTATTGCTTTTTAAATCCAATTGTTTCTTGTAAGACTGATATAAAAAACTCAGGTTTGTGAAATATTTGAAAAAAAAAGAAACTCACCGTAAAATATCTCTAAAAAAACATTGATTTGCTAATTAGCATTAGCAAAGTAATATTTTAAACTTAAGAACTAGTTAATAACATTGCATTGATTAGCTCAGTAACGTAGGCATTATTAATTTACATTTAGCACAATTTTAAATTATCAATGGTAATTCTTTCAAAAACGTCGCGTTCTTTTTTATTTTTTTGTTTATCTATTCATTGTTTTCGAATTCGTATTCAGGTTGTGTTCAAAATATCAACTGGCCTCTTTTTGTGCATTCTTATTTTGAATAACTACGAAGTTTCAAAATAAGTACTTACCCATATATAATTTATTATAAGCACATTTTAATTTAGAACATGAATTCTACGATCAAATGTGCATTTTTCAATTAATAGTAGTTCGATGGTGACGATTTTTTTGTTCACAAGCTATAATATCTACTTTAGGCTATTACCATTTTGTTTCGGACCTAATAATTTATTAGATCTATCAATTTTAGTCGACTTAAAATTGACATAATACACGTCTTATACTGAACAAATCAGACTGCATAAACCAATGACATATTATTTAGATTTTAGATCATTGGTATAGAGTAAACACGATGAAGTACAAGGAGTAAAAGTCAAGTCATGACTAAATATACGAACGAGTACTTGGATACGCGCAAATTGGCTGTCAGTTTCTGAAAGTCAAGTGAATTTAATTCGCTGTTCATTGTTGGTTTTCGGTTAGCCAATAACAACAGTTAGCTTGATATTTGACAGCAGATTAACTCATCAGAGACTGGGCCAGGTTTTGAGAAAATGGGGTTAAGGTTGCGGTAAATAACTAGTTGGCAGCAGGTATGTATTGAGTGAGATTTAATCTACCTTGTTTAAGTTCAGTATCTAACACATTATACACATTATTTTGTAAGTACTCCATCATAATTATGTAGGTACTTACCTAGTTAAATTAACTCCATGTGTACAACACGGCCTGAAAGTTATCAAGTTATTTCAAAGATGCCTGATTTCGGGTGTAATAACGTACAATTTTGCGCTCAGTAAATTATTTTCTCATCAAGATGTTAAAATGAGAAATTTTATGCCCTATATTAATTTATTCGACACCGTGCAACATCCGACCTCAAGAAAGCTACTTCACTAGCTACCATAATGACTCTTGAGGTTATCCTCAATAATTCCTCCCTATTATGTGATCACTTCCCCTCCGCCGTCAGTAATCGCCACGTTATCAACATCGAACTGATCGGAATCGTCAATTTGATCGTGAATGGGTATGAATCGATAAAACGGGAAATTACCTTCAACCGGCGTGGAAATTCTATCCAATAAAATTTTCTTCCTGAACCATTCATAAATTCTCAATAATTGAATCAAACGTCAGCTTCAGTAGCCCTCTCGGCTGTAGTATCATAAGCCTATGATTTTAGTTCATTTGGATTTATAGGAGCAGTCCACTTCGATAGAAATACGATTCCTTTTTGTTAATTAGAGGGACCGTAGTCAGTTGGGCGGGCTTCAACTTGGTAATCCATTACGTGGTACTTGTCGTGTTGAGTGAAGAGCGAGAGGTGGCGACACGTTATGCACATTAACTTGATTGGAATTATAATTGGCATTTTCGTAACTTTGCCGCTGACGAACTTAAATTGTCTACGTATAATTAAGATTCATGTTATCAAGTGAATTTACATTGTAAGACCCAATTTCAGCAGTAGATTAAATATAAATTTGCAGAGCTATAATGCTTACCTACGGACACGAACGAAAACTGAAAAAAGCACATAATTTGTCGCGTAAAATACACTCGTATTGGCACATGAAAGTGATTTATCGACTCCCTTGGTAAATGGATGATTAATGTATGCAACATAGGTACCTTGCTATCGTTGCTATGGATGTATAATTTGAAGCCGGACAACAAGTCCGAGCGTGCGTTGACGTCGGCAAGCGCGAGCTCGGCGGCAGGCTTGCAGGCCTGGCCGCCCTGCCAGCCACCCTCGCCCTCCATGGGGAAGATGCCGCCGATGTGGAGGTCCCCGTCGCGCCGGCCCTCGCTGTAACCGCCGCCGCCGCAGCCGCTCAGCCACAGCACCAGCAGAGTGCGCGCGCGCCCGCCGCCGCCGCTCCGCCGCCGCCGCACCGCGCACTTGGCAACGACGAATAATTGCACTAACGTCTTCACTAACAATGCTTTAATATCACAATACACTGTTCTAGTTCGTAAACTAAACATATTATTCACATCACTTTTTAATTTGACTAGCGGACGCTTTGAAAAATGAAAGTTTAGTCGCACTCGCGGCAGGGAGGTGGCGGCGTTTTGATATAAACGTGATATCACGCGTAGATATTGTAGACATATCCTAATAAGCGTTAATTTTTCTATAAAATGTGGCATAGAGTGTGCTCGGGGGCCCGGGGCCGCGCGCCCCGCCGCCGCGGCCACTGCGCGACCCTCGCCGCCCCGCGGGGTCATCGCTCGCGGCGGGGACATGCTGTCATTGTTCACCTCTCCGAGCATTTTCCATGCTCTCTCCTGTAACAAACAAACATACTCGTTTTCATTTGAATTGCAACTTTGTAAGCTTTTGAATGGCTTGTTATTTGTAAATTCCAATGTGGAATCAATATCGTTCCGTCCGGACTACAACAAAGTTAGCATGAGCTGAAGGTATCTGCTTGACTGTAGTAGTAGAAGTAGTACTTCTACATGTGGGTAGGTTCTATGTTCAGCTCAAACGATTCAACCAATTTGGTTAAATGAGATGTTAGAATCGTATTCGGGAGCGTGTCATCACGCTTAATTCAACAGACCACTTGCAGCTAATTTGGCAGTAGAAATGTTCTAAATTCCGTTAAAATGTTGAGTAGAAAAAATAATATTTATCGCCGAATGTACAATTTTATTGAAAGAATGTAGGTAACTGCTCGATGAACAAAAAGGGTTCAGAAAAAAAACATTCAATTAATATTGCCCTTTATGATTTCCTTAAAAAATATGTCAAGTGTAGATAAAACCATGCAATGCCCATCTGCGCTCTCTATATGGACATGACGAAAGCCTTCGACCACGTTGATCATGGCATACTAACCGATAAATTATTAAATAATAATATTTAAGCAAGCGGAAACAATTTACAGAAATAACAAACATAAATATTAACACCACGCGTGAAGCCAAATACCGGTCAAAAAAATAATGGTGAAGTATGGGATACCCCAAGGGAGCGTATTGGGGCCCCCGTTATTCCTATTAAAAATAAACGATCTCCCAAAAAATATCAATCACCCAACCATTTATATTCGCTGATGATAGTACCATAGTGACAAAAAAAGATGATGAATCCTTCAATCATGAACAAGACTATAGATTGGTTACATGGTTGGTTACATATAATAATTAAAAAAATAATTTAGAAAAGACTAATGCTTTTTGCGGAGTGGTTTTCTGAGGAAACTCGATTGACAAAAATTACGTTTACATCGCGCGATGTGTAATTTTAAATCAAGAGACAGCTTTAGGCCATACTTTTATTCATTGAAGCTCCTAACATTTCCGTCATTATATGTCTACGAAGTCGCAGTGTTTGTTAAAACAAATCCACACATGTTTGATCTACGAGCGCCAGCTGACGCTCGGTTGAGAAAAAGGGAATCGAACATTCTTTGTGTTGAACGCAGTAAGAGAGCTCTCCTCTATAAAAGCATATATCGAATGGCTCCAGTTAAATTTAACAAGATTCCGAGAGAAATTATAATGTTATTTAAAAATAAACTGAAAATGTAAAATAAACGTAAATGTTACTACTTACTCCACGACTGAATTTGTGGAGGAAAAATACTGATATCCGGATTGTATTAGTATAGATCATAGTTACAATTTTACAGTATTAATGTATTGAACTTAGTAAAATTTAAATGGTGTTAAGTAATTCAAATCGAATATGGTTTTGATTGACATATCTTGATATGTTGCACACGTAAATTAAATAATTGAATTTTAACTGTATCCGAATATTTTGATCGTATTTTGACATTTAATACTGGCTTATTCATTTAAATTTTGCATGCTCACTTGGGCACAATGTATGGCTCAATTGTAAAATTCCATCTTATTGTAATTTATACCTACATTCTAGCTAATAAAGAATTTGATTTTTGTTTTAAATGTTTAACTAAAAACCAAACAAACAGGAAATGTTACCCAAAATAGTGTTTGGTTTATATTTATGTAGAAATACTGCAGCACCTTATATCCTAAATAATTCAGTCTGTAAGTGGGTACCTATAGTTGAGTCACGACCATAAGAAATTGAAAATAATTGTAAATAAAAGATTGGGTTAGTAAAACCTACTACGTAATCTATACATATAAACTATGTACTATATCGATTTATATATTATAATTACCTATACTATGTACTATATCTATTTTTATGTATATTGTATTTATCTATACTATGTACTATAATATACTATTATAATTTCTATACTAATATAATGAAGAGTTTGTTTATTTAATTGAAAGCGCAAATCTCTGGAATTATCAGTCGGATTTGGAAAATTATTTTGAAAAACAAGATATGCGCGTACGAAGTCGCGGGCAAAAGATACTAATTTAATTAATACTTAGCAACGTCTTTTTTTATTTATTTGTAGTCATTCAATATTTGCTTTCAATATGTAAGGATTGAGAAGTCATTATTTCCCGTAAGAATAAACCAATCGAAAACACAAAAAAGTAACTATGTAACTTTGATTACAGCATTAATATTAAATCTATCTTCGATTTCTGATATTGGAGGCTGCGTGGCTTCCATCTTTGTCTAAATCGTGTAAGTTGAACATTTGTTCATATCTCTATTGTACAAAATGTAGCCATTCATCGATATCGGAGTGATGGCGGCAATAACGCGAGTTTCAGTTTAATATTGACGTCTGGCGCGGCTCTAGCACCACTTAGTCGATAGCTGTAGATCACAATAGCAAACTTCGATGCTGCTACTTTCAAAAAGAGTGTTATTCTCTCAAAATCTTAGAGCAGGGAATGAATTTTGTTGGGTTCCTATAAAAGAAAACCGACCAAGTGCGTGTCGGGGCACGCGCAGTGTAGGGATCCGTAGTTGCACGTCAATTGCCGACTTAGAATGGTGATTTTTGTTCGATTCTGCTTCTGATACTGAAGAGAAATTTGTACGAAATTTTCCTTCTCCAAGTACATTTTATAGGTTAATCGACTATTACTCGTTAACTTGAAAGCCTACTTAGCTGGTATAGTTTTTTTTTTTTGGACGATGACCTCTCGCAGTTCAGCACACTAAGGCTGGTTACTGCAAACGGACTATCTTGTGGTGACCTCAATTAAATTTAAGGCCCCCAGCCAGGGCTTACAAACTAAGTGGTTATTTCTTGAAATAGCCAATTCTACGATATAGCTACGACAAATTCATAACTCTTTTATAATACAGTAAATACTGAAAATATCAACTACCTATTGCTAAATACCCAATATTTGTAGCGGTTACCCACACCGATCAGTAAAATACAGAAGCCGCGATCCATTCACTCAGAATTTCTGCTGGTGGATACAAAAAGCCTGATAATAATCGTCTCTCTGTAATCGTGCCGCAATGAAATGAGAAGTTAATGATTCGTGGCTTATTCCTTTGTAATAAAGGCACTAATCAATGGAAGGAAAATGGTGTTCAATTAAAATGGCGATTTTCTCAAAGCACGAGACTAAATTGAGTGCCGTCTGTTATTTATCCAACCTTCTTACAAACATTGGGAGTTCTTAAATTCAATTGGTTGTAGGCGAAAACAATACCCTTTTCGTTTCTTGCTTTGAGGTTGTGATCTGTCACACAGACAATCACCGTTGCAATAGGATGATAGTTTATTATTGACATTGACTTTACAGACATATAAGGACCAATTCTACTCATTTTTAAGCAAAGTGCGCACTTATCTCATTCGCAATCTATTAAAATGTAGGCTACATTTTTATAGGTTGCGAATGAGATGTGAATGCGAACGTTTCTTGAAGAAAACGGCCAAGTAGTTGAGCCACGCACAGTGAACGGTTCCGTAGTTAAGTCTTAAGTCATTTTCGATGGAATGATTACGAAATTAGGTAGTACCCTAAAAAAAATATTTTTCAAGATTTTATTTTACCACTTTAAGGCGTGATTATATGTATTTATTCATACCGAATTCTAACTTTCTAGTGCTAAGCATCTCTGAGCTAAACCACGGACAGACAGAAGGGCGGACAGATGGATATGGCGAAACTATTAGAGTACCTTGTTGACTATGGAACCCTAAAAATTAAGAATTGGCCCTCAAGATGTCAATATTGATCTATAACATTTCAAATAACATTACGAAAATATGTAGACGCGTCTTGAGACGACCAGATTTTCGTAGTTGAATTTAGAACGAATCTTGACGAAAAGTAATACAGTGAGAGTTAGTGGTTAATGGTGCTCAAATACCACGTGCTTGGTGGAAAGTCGTGTAAGTTATTTTCCATTAGGTACTTAATCGGATTAGTCGATTTATGATCGTTCTTACCGACGTTAATTTGTTTTGTACTCCTCATTCGAAAAACCGCAATAGACCTTCCCTGACAATGATACCGTTAGATTAAGCATATAATGTTAGTTGCAATTTTTTATACTGATAGAAAGCTGTCTTGCTGAATGCCATAGGCTCCCTGTAAAACGCACAGTTTTTGTGCGATGAGTCTCAGAACGCCAATTTGCCCGATTGCTGCTGCACTTAAAGTTTATTCATTTAAACTGAAGCACCTAACCATTGAATTACTGTCCGCCACTATTTTCCCAACGAGCGGAAGAAGTATTGCAAACAATGTGAACTAACTAAATTAATGAAAACTGATGAACATTTGTGGCGATGTACCTACGAGAAAAGTTAATTTCAGGTTATAATTTTATAACTAGGTAAATGTTAAGACGATAATTCTGTTACTAGGTACTTGTCGGCATATCACGAGGTTCGTCAATATCATGGTGCCGTTATGAATATTTAATCAAATGGAATTTCATTACGAATATTGGCAATAAACAGCAATAGTGTGAACCCGTTGAGTTATAATAACACGTTGGGTCCGCGGGCAACAAATCGGGCTTATACCTAAGTATATTGTGTAATGTGGCGGTTTAGTTATGGGGCGAGGTTAACGAAGTTAGGCGGCGGTGATCAATCAGAACCGGATCGAGTGCGCGGGGCGATATGTCGAGTTTGTAATTTAGATATTTACCCAGGCACCTCGCCGCCGCGCCGCTCAGCACTGGCCGAGTGCCCGCATCCACCCAAATGATATATCACTTCCCCTACATAAAGTTGCAACTCTCATCGCGGATGTAAACGGAATAAAACAATACCCTATTACAAACTTTGCCCATCTCGCAAATAGTATTTTCAGCGCATTTTAGCTCAGATACGACAGTTAGTGAGTAAATGAAAGTTTCACAACAGAGCGACGTTAAATTCGACTTTCTCTGGCAAGTCGACTGTCCGCCTCCGCAATCATTTTACAAATCGGATTTTCAGATTTGTTCCTTCTATAAGCAATATTTCAATTGAGGTCAAAAGGTTTCAATTTACCGTACACCGGGTAAGGGTATTATAGTTAGTGATAAATAGTTCATACTAGACCCGTCGACCATTCTTCATTTTCGTTATCGTCTTTCGAATACTTCACAAGAGCTTCTAATGGAGCTCTAGCTAATTTTGTCTTTATTCGCCTGAATGAGAGTTTCTTTATTTCGATAATTATGATCTAATGGACACTATTATCTTTAATTCAAAGCTACCTTCCTCTCCCGCGTTTAAAAAGAAAAATAATGTTATGCGTAAAACGTTCCCATTTCACGGTAAATAAAAGCGGATAAAGTTAGGTATAAAGATTAAGGCTTTTAAAAATAATGGCTGAGATGACGATAAAACATGAAAATAAAAAGGCTGAATGTTCTTATTTGTTTACATTTAAGATGGTTAATCTCTAAGAACACTTTGGCTTAACAAAGTTAAACATCGTAACTTCAGTACATTGCCTGTTTATTTTTAATTGGCAACCTTTACTAATCCGCAGTGTTGCCGACCTAAGTTTATGAATGTGGTTCCCAGTTCGGGCAGTTCTATTAAATAAGTTTTCAGGAATAGCTCAGAATAGTGCTTGGTAAATGGTCCATAACTCGTCCCTTTCAGTTTTCAGTGATGCCTTACTTCTACTAACCCATTGCTGTTATGTTAAGTGAAGTTAACATAACGTGGACCTTGCGATAATGTTAACGGTAACGTTTCATATTCATAGTAAGATAAATAGTGAATAAGCTAGCTGATCCTAATATGCGTTCTTCGGGGAATCTTAATAGAATAATAGATAAAGCACTTAATGAAAGGCAGTAGGCAATAACATTGAGGCTGAAGACCTGTTCGAGTGCCAGGCAGAGGCCATCGCAATCAGACCGTCATTGCGGCAATTTCCGAGGAAATCACATAAAGGAACCATTCGACCGGCCTATTCTCGCTTATCATTACTATTGTCTGTTTATTTTTATTATTTTGACCGGTTTACCTTAACGATATCTGCAACTGGATATTTCATTAATTATATCGTCTATTTCTGTAAGATAACACTTCTCTATAAATATCATTCGTGCCTGGAAAAATAACTTACTTATTATTTTTATCCACACCATGGTGACACTTATTCATACTCGAAAATCAAATATGCTGTCGGTAACTGGATACAGTCACCGGAATATTTTTGATAGCGATGATCATTACGTTGGCACGTTTTTCGCAAGCTGGGCTCTTTATGTCGACGTAACAACATCCAGGCTTCATGTACCAACGTTTTTCTGTTTGTATTGACATTTTGCTGACGCGAGGTCATAAATGTAATAAAACGTTGGGAATGTAAAGAAAAAAAAAACGGTCGGGGGCAGAGTGAAGCTCGAAATCAACCATTTACTTTTATAGAGTACAGCATTCGTCTCGCTTCATTTACATTTCGGGGCTCGTTTCGTAACCGAGCTGATTTTCTGTCTAGGAATGGGTACGTGATAAGGCCACGTATATACCTCTACGTAAACTATGTAAATCGGCGAGTTTTCGAATTCCCGATACTGAAATACGAGAGGCAGAATTTCAAAGCTCCGCGATCTCGATTTCAATGTATTTCGTGATACACAATTTTTATTAAGGAGAAAGCTAGATGGATAGTAGTCACGCTTGAAATTATAAAAATTATATTATTTTTTTACAAAAACCAAACATTTACTGTATTTGTTGCGAGTATTTCTATATGCTACGAGCTTTCATATGAGAAAGTGCTCTAGTACTTTACACGCGTGCCCGACTTACCTACATACATTCACAGCCTTGAGACGGGATTTATCTACTCTTACCTGTGTAGAGCAATCCTTACAAGGTTATACAGGTGGAGTTCCAAAAGGATCATGCCTATGAAAAGCAAGAAGGCTTTCATATTCATCGACTCATTATTCATGTACAGGTATACCACACGTTCGTATGTCGTTTCTCATAAGTAAGCACGATGCATAAACATAATTATTATCCTGAATAGACACATCAGGACGAAAAATAAACACCAAACGCAATCAGTGTGCCATTGTACTGGATTGTAACTCCACGCTTGACGCCCCTTTCATGTAAATAGCTGACTTCGATCTCGACAGAGATATAAAACGATACTCTATTTGGTATTCTGTTCTCGTGCGAAAACAAAAAGAATTTTAGTGATTTGTGAGCGTAGTTAAATTACGTCTTTTTCTCTTTTGTCAAGCGTAACGACGCCTGTCAATGGCGGCAGCTGTCGCGCCTAATGTATTTTAATTTATCTCGACTGAGATTAATTGAATCTATTTACTGCAAAAATATGCAACGCCACACAAAATTTAATCCTTTTGTTTGTATTAAACCCATTTACGTGTAAACTGGATTTAGAAACTCCAAAAATCTCGAAAACTTTTTAAATTAAAAAGCGAAATTCTTTTCTCTGAGTTGAGGCCAACAAACTTTAACTTTATCTTGCAAAGCATAGTGTTTTGTGAAATTGCCGGTGAATATTTGGCTCCGTTTCTCCATTTGCAATTTTTAGAGAATTTATTTGACAGTAAATAAGGCTCTTCGTTGGTCCCTACAAAGGGTGGACACTCCGAGTATTCCAATTTTGAATTCTTACTAAGACTTGAGCTTTGTATTCAGGAGTTGATGAGGTCGCATAATTTAGGCTGTTCACTAGTGTTTACAGCGGACAGACATGCAATCAAATTAAATCATCAGCCCAAATATTCGGGCAAGATATGTAGAGTACATTTTCCTATTGAACCTTCGAAATATGCGATGCCTTTACAATTTTGAGTTTCGCCTCTCTATAGTAAATCCCTGCTCCGAATTTATATAGGGAGACTGTTTTGGAAATATTAAATAGTACTTATGTATCCGGTCGCCATTGTCATGTGTGTCAATGTCAGTCCACAATTTCTCGGAATATTTTCGAGATATACTATCAAATTTTGATGCGTTTAAAAGTATTCCAAAAGTTCAGTTGATAAATAATCGAAAGTTTACAATCTCTCAAGTTATTTTATAATCTTACGGAGTTTGCTATTTTCCGGTGACATATCCAAGGGCATTTTATTTTTTCATATTCTATTTATTTATATAGATGAAAATTAATATCAAAATTAAGATCAAATTCAAGTCAACGGCTACGGAGAAACCATCGACTAAATTGAATCCAATACAATTCAGGTAACAGAAAAACGTAATGAAAATAGTTTAGGTACCAATGCCACAAGCCCACAGAACAGATTCATAGTAGACTAACTATAGATAGGTACATCTCTCTCTGAAACTCCACAATTGTTGTTGTTGAAATTAATTCTAGCAAATTCCATCTCGAACTTACCTATCTTATCTTCGCCAATTAGCCTTATCGTGGGGCTCCAATAATAAAATCGATCTAATAAAACCGATGTCATGATCGTAACCTAACCAGGATTTTTCTGTAAGTAAACTGAATATCCTCCTCGGTGGAGTCCGAGGAGAATATTCATTTTATAGGTCAATTCCAAAATGTTACCAAGCCTAAATCGTCATACGAAAAGTTGTAACGACACTTTTATATTGGTACAGATTTCCAGGTTGCCTGGAAGAGATCGCGAAATGCGATAAGGCCGCCCATTGTATGTGTTTTAGTTTTAAGTCTCCTTTTTAGGGTTCCGTAGTCAACAAGGAACCCTTATAGTTTCGCCATGTCCGTCTTTCTGTCTGTACGTCGCGGTTTAGCTCAGAGAAGCTTATTTTTTTTATAAGGATGGGAAATCATCAAAATGACTTCTTTCGCTCTGGGTGGAGCGGAAGGGCGTGTCAGACTCTTACTGACTAAAACCCATCCGTGTTCCTTCTAAAGCCCTTTGCGTTCCAGGGCCGCGGTGACTCTTTCGAACAAATTCTGCAACCCTGGCAGGCTCTGGCCCTAGCGGGCCCCGTCTTCTATGCTGACATCTCTTTGAGGCGCGCGTGAAACACACCGCGCCATCGACCCGGGCCTGGTGGTGATCGGACAGCGAGCCACCAAAGACTCGCCGTCCGCAGGCCCGCGCCTACGGTGGCCGGGGATTGCCCTGCGACTCCCGACGCCCGGGGCGTCTTCTCCTGTAGCGGCAGTTGGGGCGAAGGCCTAGCCTTTCTCTCGCGCGGCCCGCCTCCTCCTTCGCTAGCATTACTGCTTCGCAGAAGGAGGTGACCGCTCGCCAAGCCTCCTCGCTCCGGACCATGTATTCAACCAGGGCCGGACGCGAGAGGTCACCGCCGCCGATCGCCTCGACGAGGGCACGGCGTTGCTCAGCCCAAGCAGGGCAGACCTCCACCGTATGCTCCACCGTGTCCTCCGGGCAATCCTCACAATGCTGACACCCGGTGCTGTCCTCCCGCTTAATCCGAAACAGGTACCTCCCGAAACAGCCGTGTCCGGTGAGTACCTGCGTCAGGCGGAAGGTGAGGACGCCGTGGCGCCTCTCCAGCCACTCCTCAAAGAGGGGCCTTACCACCGCAATTGAGCTCAGAGACGCTTAGCGCTGGAAAGTTGAAATTTGGTATGGGTATACATATTAATCATGTCGACATAGTGGTAGAATAAAATACATTTTTTTTTGGGTGGTCGTCTACCCCATGGTGTGGGGTGTCGTTGGATAGGGTTTCCAAAAACTATTTTTCCATCCAAGGATTCGTTTGCGAAATATTAACCTTTAAAGTGCTATTTTTTGTTAGAGTCAAGTGTCCCCCCCACTCTGCCAGCAAAACGGTTGTTTTTAGAGACGTGAAAAAATTCATGGTAGTAGCATACATAATGATTTTAAAAGGAAAACTATCACGGCTAAGTAGACTTTACAAGTTAACGAGTAATAGTCGACCAACTTAAAAATGGAATTAGATAAGTAGAAAAAGACTTAAAACCAAGTACCATTTGTAACTTTGTAATGTATTGAAAAACATTTTACTATTTTTCTGACATGGTTTAGGAGACGGATAACTACGGAACCCTACACTGTGCTTGGTCCGACACGCACTTGGCCGGTTTTTGTTTTACTTTTGGTGTACAATAAAGTTTTTAACAAATAAATAAATGTTATTCGCCATCCCATTTCTAGCGATATCATTCGTGGATCTGTAGTTTTCCCCTGCTACTGAAGCTTAAGTAGCAGGGAAGCTACAGGTACCTAAGTTTACTACATTAGTTAACTTAAGTACCCCACTACATTTTAAAGCGGCAAGATCGAACCAGGCGCTTCATGTTTGTGGAGTCCATAATGCAGCAATAACGCAGTACGTTATCATTTACTTGTTTAAAACGTTCGTGACACGTTGCGTGGGGATGTTTATGAACGATGGCGTCGTAAAAATGTTCAATTTACGATCCGATTACGTCCGACGCGGGTTTGGAACATTAACTGATGTTGGTGCGAGCTCTTTAGCTGCGTAAGGCGCGCGCCGCAAAATTGCGGTTGTAGGTAACATGGGAGCGGCGGCGGGCCACCAACAGCGGCATAATTAAATCCACCACACCTACAGGTGCAAGCAAACTTGGTTTCTTTGACGAAGGAACTAACCTCGCTTTTCACCGTTTGACATCCACACACCCAAGGACGAGATAGCTACGAGTGCGAGCCTTTATTGAGTTCGTGTTCAAATCCCAACTGTCGATTGTTATTCTTTTCATAACAGGAAAATTCGGATTGAATGAAAGCGGTTTCAGTATATATTGGATCGCAGCTTTCTGCTTTTTTTCGATCACAAAGAGAGTCTGAGTAGCGCAAATATAATAAAATTTTTGGGAATTTATTCTTTTATAAGGTAAATCGTGAATGGAAATGAGCGTTAAACGAGTCGACGTAATGAGGCTAACGAGCAGATCGCCGCACCTATAGCGGTTTATTCTATGACTTTCCTTCATTTCACTTTTAGGATTAAGCTTTCCACGCTTTTTTTGACAGTTGGATGCTGAATTATTTCACAGTGTGTGAGATAGGGACAATGCGGGTGCTCGCGGGTGTTTTATTGCCGTGACTGTCGAGTGAAGGTAATAATGAGCGGTGCTCGGTCCGCAGTGGCTGGCGCCGCCGCCGGGTCGCTACTCCTTTTCGAAAACAGTTCTCTACGACATAAATAACAAATGGTGTTTGAAAAGACCCATCACAGAACATCTCGCGCTATGTCACAACTTTGATTATATCCATTTAACTTGAGAACTTAACACCGTTAAATATTTAGTGTTCATGTCGAAGCGAGGTGTATTGTCGCTTCAGAATGTAATTAGAGACAATTTGCGAAACAAGTATTCTGTAATTACTTCAAACAAACTTACATGAGTTTAGGTGCCTAGCAATTAAACTGATGTAGATTTATTAATTTTAGATCAGTTTTTAGAATAAATAACTAACATGTGAATGGATTTAATCAATCATTAAATATCAATAACATCTACCAGTAATTATTTCCTACTACCTCAGGAAGCTCCCGTGATAATTTAATTGTATCGAAGTAAATCAGTGTGTCAGTTAATTGTGGAGCAGTTAACAATGTCGATAAGGTGTCTGGTGCACAAAGAAATAAACGGTCGTTTGTTCGGGCGGCGTCGAAAGGAAAAGCAATTAGCTAGAATGCAAATAGCAGAATGTATTGTAGTGTTGAACACATTTGCATAGGAAGCGTCGAGCGGACGGAATTCCGAGGGCCCGGCGCACCCATTCCCTGTATAAGCTTTCGTCCAAAACTTCCATCGTAAAGCTAAAAAACCAATGCTCCGCTCACTGTAATTTCGTTTGGCGAGAACAGAACGCCATTCCAAGTTTGCGTAATTTGTAACGAAAATTGCCTCTGTACAAAAACCAACTTCTTAGAAACTAAAAATACTCGTTATTGTTGGTGGAAGGTTACGTTTTTAATTGCCATTCACCGCATTAACGTTCTTTACGATCAGTACAGCGTCGAGCCCGTTAAGAATTCATTTGTTTTCCAGAAAAGTGTTTTCTGCGAAGCGTTTACGTTGGGCTATTCCGATTTACGTGGTGCCATTTGGAGGAATTGTCTAATTAACCTGCCTATTGAACAATTTATTACACAACCCTGGATGTTTCAGTGTAATTTCGGCTCAACCTTATTGACTGTGGTATTACGAATAAATCACTGACGCTGTAATTTGGTTTCGGGCGCCTATATTACAAGCATCTAATATTCATTATAATATACGGTATACCTGCCGTTTTTCCCGCAAATTCGAATTTAATACACCTGTTGCAAGATTAATATGTATTTTCAGCCATTTTTTTGGCCAATATTAGTTACCTACTTATTTCAACAGATATTTATGAATCTAATAGCAATGACTAATATAATTATTTTGTGTAACATGTTTTTAATAAGAAAATTAATTATGAACTATCTTTATTTGACTCTTTCAGTATAATTATTGATAGAGATACCACATAAATTAAAGTTTTCGTAATACAAGAGCTCGCATAATGTAGCGGTGGAGAAACAATACCCGCTTTATTCGAGCGCTCATTACGCTGTATTACCCGATACCTAGTAACGAGGGCTACTTCTATACGACCTATTGCTTTCAGCGCTTTTAATACAACGAATACAATCCTTTTCATTCAATTGCCTTATGAATTGGGCGGAATAAGCTGATACACTCCACAATTTTCTTTCATGACCCGACCATTGAAATGTTAATAGCCCTAAGGCAATTTTATATTAAAAATAAGCTCCGTTGCAAATGTTGGCGAATGTTAGAAGTAAAAAATCTGTTGATATATACCAGGAAGATAACAAAGCCCCCAAAGTCGTGGCATATTTCAATTACTTTGGGGGCGCGTCCCCGTATGCAGGCTATCATGTGAAAATGGCCCCCAAAATGTTTTTCGTGATCCCCTTTACGTCTGCACGTTTGGTTTTGGGAAACGGTGTCTACTTCTTTTTAAATAAGATTGACGCCTTTTTATTCAAAATGATGTTGTTACCTGTGTCGACTCAGTGTTTTTAGGGTTCCAAACATCCGTAAGAAACGGAACCCTTATAGTTGATTTTTAAAACTCGACATCCGCCATCTTGGATTGGCCGCCATTTCTATTAGCTATACTATGAGATGGCAATCATGGGTTTTTCACATTGTAATAAACTTTGCCTAACTACTGTAAGGAGGAAACTTAGTACCCCCAATAATACCACTTTCTTAAATTTGGCTATCTGGCCCATGGACTATATAGGATCACTCGGGTCATGTCTGTCATCGTGTAGGTCTATCCGTCCGTCACAGACAATTTTCTCTGAATCTATTGTACCGATTATGTTGAAATTTCGTACAAATATGAACTTCTGTGACCCAAACATATTTTGAATATAGTGGTCACTTTTGAGGTAGGTACAAACTAGAAAATTAAAAAAAAAAGGGCTTATTGTCAGGGTTTAAATTATATTTTGTTCATAATTTTTAAACAAACAGTTTTGAAGTCATTCAAAAAATGACCATTATATCTGATACACTTATCTCCGAAACTTACTTTTACTACTGTGCCTAAAATTTAATCTATAGATTACAGGAAAATCTAAGACGTCCAAAGTGTTAACATAACATGTAACAAAAATTAAATTCGTTCGGAACCCTTTACACGTGAATCCGACTCGCAATTGGCCAGTTTTTTTTTAACAGTATTTTATAACCAAAAGAAGAAGGTTGAAACCGCACACCGGGATGAGTGGAAGGCTATGGGGAAGACCTTTGCCAAGCATTAAAGGTTGATTAAAAAAAAAACCGTTGAAAAAAACCAACTCAAGTCCATGTCTTACCACCGACCGAGTAAAGTATACGTAACACACTTTCTGTCAAACGAACAGGTATTCCTATTAACCTGTGTACAAACATCATGATGCTGAGCTTACGAATCCGCTTACCATTCGCGATGGTTATGGTAATATCCCCGAGGATTGTTCGCTGCCCCCTTTCTATGGCCGAGGTCCAAATTCACGTGCGGACATTTATTTTACGGCCGTTTATTACGACCATTAATATTTTATGGCCCGACGTATCACACAATGATTTTAGAGCAGAGTAGTTTGATCCGTTGTTAAAAATATTGACTAGTCTCTAAGTTTTTATAACGATGTCTTTATAAAATTAGTGCTGTTTTCATAACCGCCAGACAGTTGGGTTAATTGTGAGATTTTCTCTAAAGGCAGCTTAAATATCGCTTCAACAAACATTATAGCTCAAAAATAATCTTCAAATGATTAAAATGCCTATGAACTAAAATCTTCTTAAGGTATTTAACGATTCTCATTATCGTTAATTAATGATGGCAACTACTGGAATCATAGACTGGAATGAAAACCGTTAATTTAATAATTCATTCATTGAATTTTCTTCGAATTTCCGCTTGATTGTTGAAATTCTTTCTATCATGGATACTAAAACATTCAAGGGGAGTACTGAGCCAGAGGTGGGAGAGATGGGAAGCTGTTTGGAAACGGAACGATTTTTTAAAGCTATAAATTTTGCACGTGATCGCAGCTTGAGCGCCGCGATCACGCGCTTCCAAGGACCCAAGCTTCTTCTGAAGCTATTTAGTTAAATGCTTCGTTAATTAACATGGCCGACCCTCAATTTATCCCAAACATTACTGCGGTTCTTTTATTCGACATCGAACAAAAAGTGGTTATGAAGAATTCAATAAATCGACGAAGTTTAATATTCCGGAATAAAATGGTAGGGACGAAAATATTTTGAATAGTTCATTGATTAAAAATGTACAGTTCGTTCCAGTGAATTCCGTAGGTGCCTCTGCGGATTTTTTTGTTTCTGTCATGAATTACATTACCTACATATTATTTATCTAATATTAAACGAAAAGAAACATCAATACACATGATCTATTTAGCAAAAATCGTGTTGTAAAATGAGGTCTTCGGTTATATAACTACATAAAATATAGAAAACAACGGACTTTCCACAGATGAAAATTTTACTCCTTTACCCGGGTGAACCTTATTCATATTCTAGCTCGTAAAAAACTTAATTCAATTCAGCTCGTGAAGATCGTTACGTTAATTTTTGATAACTTGGAGAAAACCGAAAGGATTTTTTGCTTCATATTAGGTATATAATTGAATTTGTTACAAAGTATAATGTACCTAACAAGAAAGGTGAACTTTCATTATTGATTTGGCTTCCAGATTTTCTACAAGGGTATATCCATAGCTGTAATTAGATTAAAATGCCAAAAAAATTGAATGCCCTTCTGTATTGTTCCCTGAGTCTTACGGATACCTACATAATCTTGAACATAAGTTAAATGAACGCTATCATCCTATTAGTTCAAATCCAAGGTGCTCCAACTGGGTATCACTGTGGCATGAATCGACGCATTACGGCAGAATCTGCTTCATTACCGCGCCGGTCCATATCCACCCGGGCACGTTAGGCACTTATCTCACTGCCGACGATCAGCGAGTAGCGAGTAAAGCTAGCAACTGGATACGAGTTGGCGAGTAGCGAGTGTGTAGTTTCGATAGTTTTGTCGCTCGGCTTTAAGCGAGTGCTCTTTTGCGTCGGGCGATTACTCGCACCACTCGCACCGGCGTGCGGCGCACTATACATACCTAGCTAGAAATTAGCTCCGGTTGGTCGCTCGGCGTGAGTTGTGGTTTCTGACCGCCAAGCGAGCTTCGCTGAGCGAGTATTATATTTGATAGCTCTTGTCGCTGAGACAAACTAGTGGTAAGAGAGTTCTCCAGCTATTGACTATAAATGTATGTGTCTCTTTTACTCAAACGGGATCTATATCTTTTGTCCATATCCTCAGCGAGACAATAGTCGAAAGCTGATCGCTTCCTCGTCGGCAGTGAGGCAAGTGCCTTAAGAACACTGATGGTTTAAGCATAAGTTACTGCTTACTTAAGCGTTATGATCTGACTCTAAGCACATACAATTCCACGTCAAAGTGTAATTTGTGGCCGGCCTTATGTACGAATACATAAACTTAGTTGTGTTCATCACGAACGTTGAAGGCGAGTCGAGGTAAACTAATTTGGAACGCATTCAAACTAACGGCCCATCTTTGAACCAAGAATCCTTATTAAGTCGAGAGCTCGTGGCTTTGCTTACTTTACCCCTAATGTTAACCTATTATGTATGTACAATTAGGGATTTTTGCACCTTTTGTACATTTGGGTAAACGTTCCGGGTGAGATTGGAAGTTTTATTTGCCTTTGTTTTTTATTGTGTTGTTTGCAGTGTTGGTACTAATTGGAACGGTGGTATTCCGTAGGGAGTTCAAGCGGGAGCTATTTGCACGAAGTTTATAAATTCGCGCTTTTGTCGATGTGTTCACTAATTCTGTAAATATCAGACACCTGTCTCACTTCATTAGGTAAATCTATTTGTATTCAGTTCTAATGTTGAATTTGCAAATATATTTATTTAATTGATTATTAACGACCATAGCATAAGCATTAATCAAACAAATGTATGTAGGTACGTACACGCTCCCGGGTCGATGGCGCGTTTCTTGCGCGCCTCAAAAAGATATCAGCATAGGAGACGTGGCCTACTAAGGCCAGAGCCTGCCAGGGTTGCGGAATTTGTAGGTAACAAAGAGTCACCGCGGCTCTGGAACACCCTTTGCTTTAGAAGGAACACGGATGGATTTTAGTGAGTAAGTGTCTGTCACGCCCTTCCGCTCCACCCAGAGCGGAAGAAGTCATTTCATGAATTCCCATCCTTAAAAAAAATGTACGTACACGCTGCGCTAACGCAACTTTTCTTTCGATAGAAACATGAAGATCCCGGTTCTCCACCCTTTTCATTACTCACACCGAAATCCAGATAACACATTAAACCCGAACTTCGAAGGGAACAACTACTTTCATATTAATACTCGAGTAAATGTTGTAACAGGCTTCAAGATGTTATGCAATATATATTCTAATTGCTAGCAAGCACGGTGGTGGAGCATGAATGAGGCACTTTATTATACAATGGTGGGCTTAATATAGGCTCTTCTTGGTTAATGAATTGGTAACACTTAAGCTCCTATGTGGAATATTGCTCAAATTATGCTTTGAGGTGGAGTAGTTTCTTGATAGATTAAACTTGACTTTTGCAATCTGTCGGGTGTGATACCAGACGGCTAATTCTCGTGTTTAAGAGCGTCTAATTGAAGTCACAATATCATTTCAGCGACAGTCAATATCAAAAACTTGCCAAAAAGTAGGGAAATTAGGGGTATTTTTACAGATTGCGACTGCGATGCAAATGCGAACGCTTCTTAAGGCGTCCGTCAATCAATTACAAAAGTCATGATTGACGAGTGATTGATGGTGAGTCATAGAATTCAATCGACCTTACCGTAAACTTGAAATAATCTCAAATATGGCTACGAAATATTATTGGCTGATATACGAAATTCGAAAAAGGACAAGGACCCATTCCATAAACATTTAATAAACAGACCCATTTATTTAAAAGTCGAGACTAATCAAATATCCAAATTTTCGTCAATCAATTTCATGCAATCAGTCACTGCATTAGACGATAGAATATCCGTCAATCACAGCCTTGACTGTGGTTAAACTGACATCCAGAAACCTACCGTGTAATGGCCGCCTAAAAATACGAAAATTACCTACCCTCACGTAAAACTTGCCGATGTTAGTTCATTTCTTAATCTCTTACAGCCGGTCTCAATAACGTAGATACGTTGCAATGTAGCTTATTTGACAGTTGGTTAAAGGTAGATACGTTATTGAAACCGGCCGTAAGGAGGTATCATAAAATAAAGTCGTTGACGGTCTCTTTCTGTTTCCCGTCTATTTCTTGTAAACCACACAACGTATTTTGATACTGGTTTATTATACAATGAGCAACAAACTGGGATGGTTTTTGCTGTATATAATTTGCACCCGTGCAAAGCCGGTGCCGGTCACTCCTACGTTTATGTGATAGGCTTCAGGAGTGACGAATATCTATCTATCAAGCCCATTCTTTTTCTTTTAGTGTCGATGGTTTATTCGTGCGTTACGTTAACTGCAAAGTGCAGGTGCATGAGCACTTCGGGCACTCCAACGTGTGGCTTATGTCCTGAATAGGAGCACCGCACTCACATTGGGTATCCGACGGATCTATAAAACCCCATTTCACCAGGTTGTCTACAGTGGCCTCTCTGGGTGGTTACATCCAGGTGGCTGACATTCCTGAGGTTGCAACTAGTCGAGATCTTGGATATTTAGAGTGAACAGGCTTCTTCTGGGTAAGCTCGCTCCATCGTCGACTTTGTCTCTGTCATCTATGACCTAGACTAGAGTCAAGAGCAAACACATATTAAATTAAAAAATATATATTAATGGTTACCTACACTTGTTGTATTTGGTTGTAAGAAAATTTATTTATTCAATAAGTCACCTAAGATATTAACACTGACTTCACTCTTTGGTTTTTCAGATTGCCAGATAGACAGCAGCATCGAATTTCTTAGCGCGATTATTTCCAAGGGGGTTCCAAGTTCGTCTAGGCTGTTCACGAATGGTATTGAGTCTTTTCTTGTGCTGCCCACTGTTGGGGACAGGGGGGTGTGGACCTTGCAGCAGACCATGTGGCCCCAGCTGCAACCAGCTACTCCGATGTCCATCTTGAGGGAGGGACAGCTGTTTATAGTGACGCAAATGCCGCCTCGCGCCCAGCAAGTGGCATGAGTACTGCCTGTGTGACGTAAGAAGGTATAGCTGATGAAGGTAACTTCGGACTTTCTTATTTTGTAGTTGAAAAGTTAGAAACGGTATTTTACAGGGTGGAGAGTTGAAATAAGCCCCGGCCCTACTAAGAACTGCCAATATGATCATGATTCCGTCGTGAAAAAGGGATAGTACTATTGGTCCTGTGTAGCTCTGTCTTTCTCGAGCACCGGAATCATGATAGTTTTAAGACGTCATAGCAGGGCCCGGGATGGAATTATTCCATATATTGGTAAATGCGAAAACGGTCACCTGTATATGGCATCATACATTACTTTCCACACTGTGTATAAAAATCAGTTATTCAATCAATTTTTTTAAATATTAGTCATGCAGGTGTTGCTCTAAAATTTCGTTTTATTTACTAAAAAATATTAGGCAAAAATCCCTAAGTAGCTATATAATTTAAGTCGCTGTCTACCTCAGTCTTGCAGTAAGACTTTCGAACCTCGCAATAGTTTTGATGTGGTTATCAAAAATAGAAAGAGATATAATTTGCACCTGACCGCAATCGAGACGGTTCGCTAGTAATATACAACGTGTAACAGAATAAACGCAATACATACCTCTTAAGGGGTCATTGTACTCATCATTATAAACAAGTTTCATTATGGGACCAACACTGAAATTGCGAAAAAAATCAATTACCCCATACATTTATATGCGCATAACTCGACAAAAAGTACTAAACAGCGGAAAAAAAATAAAAAGAATCAGCCCATAGTGAAAGTTGTTCATAATGATGAGTACAATAATCCCTTAAGAGGTATTGCGTTTATTCTGTTACACGGTGTTTAAGCATAGGCTGTAAACTAACCGAGAGTAGGTCTTCCATTAGTGCCAGGTTTGAATACGTCAACGTAATTTTCTGGTAACTGTTGCCCGGACCTTCTGTTTGCATTGTCTTCTCGGTTCCCTCCTCCTTGGCACAGTACATTTGAAATAATTAACATGATAACTCCTCCAAGCAAAAGAGACATTGTATTATGTTTACATGCTTAAGGCAATGTTTAAAAATAAACGAAATATACGATTGACTTTTTAATTAACTTAGGAACGCTCCACCACTCAATGTTTTGGTTGAAGTATTTTACTACATTTTGAGCGCAAACGAGTCACGTTGAAAGAAATAAATTAAACGCAAGCAATGGGTTATCCATGAACAGTTTACTAGTAACACCTATGTTCTCTTCGTGTGTCGTAATAATATTACCACAGGTGAATTTTCAGTTGGTTCATCATACTCTTTATTTGAATCATGTTCTTCATAAGTTGACGCGAACTTTACTTTCTTTTTCTTCCGAGGTGTTTCTGGTGGGTCCATAACACCTTTTCCACCGAATTCTCTAGCCTGAGACCACGGCATCGGCAGACCTATGCCTTTGTCCGTCATATCTTTGACTTGGTACTTGTTCCAAGTGAAGCAGCAGACTTCTAGCTTGTCTCTGCAGCCGGAAACTTCGGTCATGAAGCGATGCCCCTGGCACATCTGGTTGTCGATGCAAACACCGCCGAGTTTCCAACATGGTGTTGTTTTCATCGATCCTGTAAAAATGCTTATGGTAATGTCTTGATGTCACCTTTACGAGCATCCTCATAATATGTAAACATTGTGATTAAACATAAATATTTAGCATTACTTTCACATACCATCCTCCATCTGAATTTACTTCCAAGAATCGTCTATTGATGACCGTTTTCTAAATTTTTCTAAATAAAATCAGCGCTAAAGTTTCAAAGTTGATGAGCCATGTATTTCGCTTCGGGTTATTATGAAGCGCAATGAATCTGCCGACTTTTTAATTACATCTTTCCCTCCGAAGAAATACCAGTAACTTAGTATCCTATTTATTTATGCAAATTGATTACGGTCTAAAAATAAGGCCTCCCATAATACTCATTATATGGAAGTTCAGCAATATAGCAGTCATAAATTGGAGCTTGTGGACGATGTCAGGGTAATTTTAAACCTGCCTGAAGCTACCTGTAATGCTATTCATACTCACTACGGCCAGTGGTGAGAGAAGCCAGTGCTGTGTGGTAGGCAAGCAGCTCCGCTCGAAGGTCCTCATATTCCTCGTCAGCCGAGAGGTCTACGTTCGCGTCATTCCTCAAGTCAGAAACCAATTTCCCGCCTAAGTCGCTTTCAGACGAATCTTTTTCTTTATGCTGCCTGCGTTTACATATCGCCAACGGACATATTATTAAACTGAAGAGCAGCACGAACCGCACCATATTTCTCATACGTTGCAGTTCAGTACAAGAATTTCATATTTCACCCGATATGGCGTTTTAGAGCGTTTTTATTGAAGTGAAAAAGCATAAATTCAATGATAAGCCACGGCCAGCCAATGGATTTTGCAATCGGAGTGTGAATGGAAAATATAACTTTATATGATTTTTTACAATAAATGGTAAGAAAATAAAAGTTGAAGATCGGTGCTACGAAGTATAGTCGTTGTGCAAACGATTTTGATTTGGTTATTATTCGGTCTTCGGTTGTCGTTTCCAAGATGTTTCAGAAATGTAAAGTTAAGTAGGTGCAATCTACCGATGATCAGTTATTTCATGACGACACTATACCCGTACTTGTTTATTTAATGATATTACAGCATATAAAGGTAGGTCGTCTCAGGGTCCGTCTACGACACAAACTCACGGAAATGTCTCCAAAATGTTTTTTTCTCGCGAATAAATGATAGATGATATCTTGGCGACGTGGCGGTAGACGTATTCTGCGGCCTGGCTTCCGGCTGCCTAATTACAGCTCTGACGCAAATCGGTGCTATCATTAGTCAAAATAAACTCCCGTAATGGGAGATGTATATCACCTTTAAAGAATCGCAAAAATTCCGAGCGTCGCGCTTTCAACTTCGTTTACTTTATGATGACAGATATAAATATTATGTCATTTATAATTTGTAGTGGAAGGTTGTAATTGACTCGTTTAATATAACGTTTGACAAGTGATGCCGGAACGTGTGATTGGAAATAGCGCGCGAGGTTATGGCTCAGCGATGCAACCGCGTCGCCATTTTCTATGCTATCCGGAAAATGAGAATGTGGTTATACCTACTCATGTTGTCTTTTACTATTGGTATTGTAATCGTATTAAGTTTCAACACTATACATGTATTAATGAATAAGAAGGTTAACTTTTCAAACGTTGGCCTGTCTTTGTGGGCTACACACCCACGGAGCTTGTTAACATTAAATGAAATACGGCGACATTTGACAACCCTCCTGTATGATTTATCTGTTATTTCGGTTAAGTTGGCTGACAGGCCTGTCAATATCGCGGCCAGTTCCCGTGTGGTACATAAGACATGCCGGTCATCCTGCTGAATTATTGAACCATCCTGCGCTGAATCAATCGCGTCCGTGAGCGCACCGGACGTCACGACCCGAGCGACATCAAAAAAGCTTTTTGCAACGTTTGCCTTTCAACTGGCTCCAAAGAATCGAATACCCTTTCTGCTGGACAACTGATGGGCTTTATTTAGCACTGAAAGATTTCCGAAAGCCATACATATCGTGTTCTACTGACTGTCTACTGAGTACAGTGAACGCTCGCCCACGGAAACGTCTCTCAGAATTCGAGGCTCTATTCACTTTGAATAGGGGCTTTATAGACAATATCGTGTCAATCGGTGTTCGGGGTATCGAATTTCATTAATCTTCTTAATTAAAACTCAGTTTTGAGGCTTTTAGAATTGTGTAGGCTTATTAATAATGCCTTTGTACTGTAGCAATATTTGACTGATAATATAGCTTTTGTGGTTCTCAAACGAAGGTACAGCTATAAGACAGGTACATAGATAGTGTCGTCTGTGGACCTTTACAGTAATTGAATAGACATGAGACGGCAAAGTCCGTTGTCGAGCAAGTTGCAATTTCTTGGCGCGTCGTAATGGCCAGCTCTTTGTCCTGTCCATTCTTAAGCGGTCACCCTCGAAGATAGATGGGGATAACTCCAGAGACACGCATTACAACACTTTGGGCGGTCGAAGGGCTGATGAGAACGGATTACCTACCTATATTGCCTGGCGTTGGACAATGTTGGACGCTTTATTTTTTAGGAGACGCTTAAATAAATGGGTGTTCATTCATGCCTGTGCTTACGTCTCTTACGTCAAAATATACAAGAGACGTAGTAAACCACACTATGCATCCATGTTTACCACTCATCATATTTCGCGAATCGTGCAATCCGCCCAAAATCTTGGCCCAATTTTAAAGCTATTTATCAATACAACGAAAATTCCTTGAGGCATCCCTTAACGAACTATTTATGAGCTGTTTGCATCTTCAGACAAAGCTTTATGATTAATCGCCTTCTGAATGACATTCGCCAAGTCCACCAGAGACGTAAACAACAAAGTTTTACTTAAATCACTCTTGCAGTACCGCCCCTAATTGCTGCGAGTCAATTCTGACAGCTGATTGGTTACACAAAATTAATGGACGGATGAAGTTATCATGATAAATATTGTGAATTGTGATAAGTCTTTTGAGTTGGTGTTGTTACAGAAACTTGTAAGTTGTGTCTAAATTTTTATTCGTCATCATAAAGCCGCGTATCCACTAGGCAACATTTGACGCGCAACACGTGACGCTCAACCTGATCGGTAACGTTGCACAACAGCGCCAGCTGGCGCACAATTGAAAGCGATACTAAAGCCTCGAATCCATTAGGCAACATTTGACGCGCAACACGTGACGCCCAACATGTTCAGCAACGTTGCACAACAACGCGTGACGTTGCCAGCAGGCGCGCAACATTGACAATGTTACTAAATAAAAGTTCTTCGTTGCCGTTCAACATGATGAGCATGTTGTGCATCAAATGTTGCCAAGTGGCTTAAAGATTCCTAAGCATAAAGGCTTTTGCAGGCAAGCGCGACGCGACAATGCTACAACACGTTACCAAAGATATTGTTTCATCTCAAAAAATTAAATCAGTTTTTTTTTAATAACTAGAGGTATTTCGTGCAATTAGCTAGCGAGTAAATAAGTGACAAAGGAGATAGGTTATACCTACATAAAAGCCCGAACTTATTACATTGTCTACTAAAGTAAATAGATCCTAATTATATGTCAGTACAACACATACCTATTGCTGAAAATGGAACTGTGTCCGAATTATTTACCTTCATTTGCTCCAAGAAAGTAAACTGAGTATATTATTAGGTGGCCATCATCGCGTGAAAGTTATAAGGGTCAACTGGGGAAACAGGGACCACTTATAGAGGAGGTCTAACAACCCACGATATATCCGATACTTTACTACTGTTCATATTTTGTTCAGTAATGATACAATTGGTATTGGCGACTTGCAATTCTATTTGGTCTGTGAAAGAAAAGTAGATACGTGAGGAAAATACATAATTCAACCCTAAGATATACGTGTGTAGGTATATATCTTGAAGGCAAATAAAAACTACAAGCTTTCATATCTTTAGAACGTTTCAGACTAACATAACGTGGAAAACATGTCGCTATTCAAATAGAATTCTAAACAGGAAACAGCGTCACCACAACCAAAATAGAACTCCATTTCAAAGTTTAAGTACAGAATGCAAAATAATACCAGCACTTATCTAAATGTATCGAAACGGAAATTCAATTTGGCGCCGCAAACGAAAGAACTCTTCAGGGACTGTTTCGAACAACACCTTGCTATGTAAGCGCTCATGAACATGTACAGTCTACAAAAGAGTTTCGTCACTTACTGGATTAAAATGCATGAAGCAATATTGGTTTTCATTGCGTGCTTATATTTTTTATATCTTTTTCAACACACTTACTAGAAAGTACACTACATTAGGCTCATACTTGCGTTACTATTGTGATATCACAGATTATAATGACTATGTAAGAGGTAGGTTTTTGTTTTAATCTCAGCAAGACCCTCTTGCCTTGAAATACCAAAACTAAAATGATATCAATGTTAAACTTCGCCCACTGGTATCAAAATGTACCTATCTACAATTCACACACTAGAAAAACTCCAAACAAGCGCAGACAATTCCCGATTTCACGCACAAAAAAAGGTTATACATTTTTGCTCTTTCCTTGCACTGCATTCTGTTTACCTTTGTTGACGGTACTTAAATCATACCCCCATGTTAGTTTCCAAGTGACGAACTGTGGATGCTCCCCAATCTTTGGACCTCACACACAGCGCCCTTCTGTTCTATTTTAAGAAGAATGTCAAGGCTTTCTGGAAGATTAGAAACGCTTTCTTCTCTAGGGCATAGATTTATCTTCATATATGGGTGGATATTAGTGAGATGGAACGTTCAAAAGTTTTTTTACTAAGGACCAATCTTGGACATCAATCTTAATGACTGTGTAACCTTTAGAACTTTTTTGTTACGCGTCTCGTTTTTTGTTGGAAATGGTGTGAAAGTGATGTGCTAATTTCTTTTGGTTTGTGTGGTAAATAGCAGCTAGATAATAAATTTAATTAATCTTTATTTAGACAATGATAATAGCAATTTATTCCATGTACGTTAAAAATAATACCCGACAAGAGGGGTTTTTTCTTAATTTTGAAGACTTTCCAAAAAAGCTAGAAATACCTAGGCACAGCCATTAAGTAAATTATTTGTTCGGAGAAATTTTCAAAGACATGACAGTACCTATTGCGTTTCAGTTTCAGTGGATATGTAATACTCGTTGTTGAACGCGTACGAAATGGCTGCTGAAACTAACAGAATAACTTTATGAAATATACTACAGTTATCTATAGGTCAACATTCAGTCTGACGATGAATCCGTTTCTATTCATACTAAAAAACATTTTACCCTTACTCGTATTACACAAATTAAAAACGTTACGGACCCCTGACCGAACTCACTAATTTATTTTCCTAAAATAGAAAAAAGCAGGTACCTATACGCGTAGGTAAAGGCAGGCGCGCCGAGATTCCACGAAATCGGCGAACTTGCATGAAAGGGAATCATGAAAATTCAATAAACGAGGGTTTTGTGCCGAGATCCGGCGATCAGTAGTCTTTGGCGCTCCCCGCCTAACTCCGCCGAACACGTGGTCTTACATACCTATGTATACAATGACTATGTTACCAATGTCGGGTTTTTTATAGCAACGTGGCTTTTGTTGTTCTGACTGACACCTCAATAAATATGCTCGGAATTTGAGTCAACATAAAAACCGAGGTTGGAATGTATGTTGACTTGTGTCGCCCTAGACTGACGGGGTCATTTTTGTTAAAAAGATGTGGTATATTCTTTAACACGACTCTTCTTGCAAAAAGTGACATGAATAAGTATTTCTCCTAATCTAGATCTTTTAATCCATCATCAATCCAAATACAAGTTTGGCGAGTACTTTTCGAATTTCACTACGTTCTTTGCAAACACAGAGTCGCATTCTACCAGTCCAAAATATTTGTGATTTCGGTTGTGCATGTCAATCTCATCCATTTTGAGAATTCTTATCGCTGAGAAAATGCCAATTTGACTAGAGCCTAAAGCCTCATATATACCTATGTATAGCTAACGTTAACTAACAAGGGCCATTCCCTTGTTTAGTAGTCATTGCTTAAAAGTTTAAAGTTATAAAAGCTTAGCAATATGAAGGGACTATGTGTGGTCAAGGGCTTTTATCAACTCACTAGAAAGTTTGTCACCAAACAATATGTAGGGCCTCTTTTTTGATCCGTTAAGCTAAATTGCCGGAATATCGTGTTCGTATAGAGCTAACGAGTCTTATCGCTAAAAGGACAAGGTATTTTATTATTAAACGCTCTTTGTAAAGTAGACGGTAAGCGGATCCGTAATTTATTATTAATGAGATAAAGATAGGTCTCAAGTAGACCCTCTCTGGGTGCCGGCTCCCGGGGAAACAAGCGTGTCAAATCAACTCAATATTTAAATTGCTCTAAAAGCGTCATCCATATTTAAACATTATAATTATAGGGATGTTAACGGTCAGGGCGTGTAGTGTTAAGTGGTAAACTTGTGACAAAGACACTCGCTGGGCTCAAAGGGATGCCGAAGCTAGGCCGTCCCTGTAAGGACCATCTCTCTCACATTGTCAGGACTCGAGGACGGTCATTATTTATGACACATTCTGTTGCTATGTTAGCTCTCAAGGTTTACAACGTTTAGAAATAGGTTAGGTATGATGCGTCGAAGAAAATTATCTGTTCTAAAATTTTCAAACACGATATTAAGTAGGTACTCAGTTCATTAAAACTGTATTGTGATAAGCTTTCCTTTATATTATTAAACTAACTTTCTTTAAGTAACATCGAAATTAACATCTGTAACATAATTTAATTAAATAAAGATCCCAACACACTCGGGTGAACCGCGAACACATTAGCGAGTGCTACCTACGCACGCGTATTTTGACTAACTTCGTGCAAAGTTATAAACAAAAGCGACTGAGCGATTCTCATTCGATTAAACAAACAACCACAAAACAAAACATTGTTTTAGATGATATGGATACTGGAAACATTGCCACGAATTTTAAGCAATTAAACATTTCCACAAATATTTGTATTCGCATAACGAACTGAACGCTTTTTTCAATTTTCGTGCGTACGTTTTATTTTTGCTAAATCCGGATGCCCTCTCTCCTGAAATATGCTGAGACAGGTCATACAAAATGGATCCGATGCCATTTACCTTGTTTTTAGAGTGGACGTATGCAGCATTTAGGTACCTTTGTTTGCCGACCGTATCGCTGAGTTGTGTTTCACCTGCTTACGCGTCTCTCGTGTGCCAACACACCGGTACCTGAGTTGCATTATGTTGTTTTCATCACAACGACACGACCCTGTCGAATCTCTAATAACGTTACGAGAAAACGAGAAACATCTCTTTGCCTAAAACCTTTTCAGTTGGTTCGTTAAACGCGACAATAATAGGAAATATACTGGACTATCGAACGTGCAAACTCAATTGAATCATTATTGCTTTCCAATTAGGACGCGTCAATATTTATCATTTCTAACGGTAAAATATTTTTTTTCCTAAAGAACGAATTAGGTAACCTTTTCATTTTTCCCTTACAAAGAAAACACACAACCTGGGAAATTTTATCCCTTGCGCATATTTGTTTAACCTACTCTAGTCTGTGTACTTTACATTAGAGTGGGGTAACCTCCTTCACGTCTGCATGTGCGGGTAACTCGTAGTGTGGGAACATCTCGAGCTCACACCTGTACGTAGTTAGTTTTACGTTCTTGTGTGCGCAGCTTTACTATCTCTGCTGGCGCTTGGGACTACTAACAAGCATAGCTTATTTAAAAAATTATGCACAGTAAAGATAACTTACAAAAGCACTCAATTAAGGAGTCGTAAGCGTGGATGAACAAAGTAACATAATTATGCGAAACAAAACGTGTGTTGGTCTGGAAATAACTTAAGAGGAACAACTGCGCAAGATGTCTGAAGCAACGAAATTTATTGTAATGAGTTTTGAAATATCATCAAGCACCCATTTATATTTATGGTTGCGGGAAAGGGGTGTTTACCGCGCGGTTTAGGAGAGTAGATACAATTTTGAGAGTGTCGCATTTATTGCATAATAATGTCGTTTGCGCAATGGACCGCGTACATTTATCATCGTCTGCTCCTTGCGCTCATACATTACAATTACTACGAGTACCTCCGTCCTATCCTAGTTAAGCCAATGTCACAGTTAAGCCTTGTATATTCTCCGGCAACAAAGCTGCAAGGATGCCATGACAGGCAGATGGCATCTCTCATCATCCGGAATTAGCTGCTAGCAGCGAATATGCAGATATCCACGGCGCTTTACGGACTTCCGACAAGCCGTGACCGACGCCATCAACAGAGATCGTTAGTTAGGATAATATTTTGTGAGGGTCTCTGAACATTCCAGTACCATAACAATTTTATTATAAAGCTATTAAACTGGTAACACTTTACCTGAAGTTTAATGTACACAAGCCCTTACGCTTAAGCATCGACCCTCCGCTCCACGACCATTTGTCTTGCCGCAACACTTCGCATTCAACTGTCAAATTCGATGTTCCATTGTTAATAAGGCTTAAGTTCAAGTATAATTAAAACGGAGGAGTTCCCAGTTAACTGACGTAACGAGTTTTCAGTTGGAATAAAATAATACGCCCCTTGCGGGTACGTTCTATTAATTTGTTATGTAAATATGTGGCAATTGCGTCACTTGTTATGAATCATTCTTGCCAATTTAATAAAATTATTGATGTAGCTAGAAACTGTATTACGTGCAATTGTAAATTGCAATTGAAGTGAACAAATATTTAATCAAGGTATCACCTAATATTTGTTATTGAAAACTGAGTTTAATTTAAGACAACGATGAATCAAAAATTCGAGAGGCGTCGGGGCATGAGCGCCGGGAGAGGTTGCACTTCCACCTCCCTCGTTTTAAAAAAAAACATACGAAGCTAAAATTATTAGAACATTTGTAGCATGGTATAAAGAGAGTTTTCCCTGATATCAGATAATGTCCTTTTCAATTTATAAAAGGGACAAAATATACGAAAACAATAATACGAAATTAAGAATTGCCACTTATTTTAATTTTTTATTTTAATAGAAATAATGAAGGCTTACCATTCCACGCCAACCCGTTTCAAACATTATTTCATTAATTTGTTAGAGACTCAATATCAAATGTTCCTTTCATGCCACCTCGCCCCTAAATGGACTATTCAGCTGAGGATGGACGCCTAGTATCAGCCGGGTTGGCAGTCAATTTACCTTTATCGTGTTCAGGCGCCTACAAATAAATTATTAAAACGTTAAGCTGTTCCCACCTGTAAATATTAGTGGGTTTTACGTTGTGGTGTTCGCTGTGAACGTCGCAATAATAAAGTACTCGGTGTGCGCTTCGCATGCATGCAATAAAAAAAACTTTTGAAAGCCTGCAAGAATTTTAACAGTGCGCCAACTCATTTAATATTTATTAAATTGGCCCACGTATTTTACTACTTTATGTTAATAATTTAGGGACGAGGAAGCGCGAATTAAGTGCGAACAAAATAATCAGATGAGTTACAAGCTTGTTAGCCTCATTGTTAGGAGAAAGGGTTGTTATGGCATTTGTGTTCCCGTTAATACGTATTCTCATGGGATTTGCGGGGTAAAATCAACACGAAATTATATTGCGAAAACACGTATTAGCTGGCAGCAGGTGTAAGGGATACCTACCCTTGGTTTCATTCCAATTATTTGTTAAGGACCTATTATTCTTTGTGGCATTTGTCGGTATTCCAATATCATCATAATAGATCCTTATGAGTAAGGATTGGAAAGGCTTTTTATCTATTTTCATACTAATTTATGCGGCCCAACTTTGTTTGTATTTATTATATTTTATGAACAATTAATTAATTTAGTAAAATGTAAATCGAAGCTCGTCCTGTCAACAACCATACTTTCACAACATAACATTGTCGATGCATAAATTAGCTTCAAAATGAAACGCCATTCAAACTGGAACATAATATTGAATTTAATTTTATTGATAGTTAGCAAATTTGTAGTTTGCACAGGCTTGGGGGGTTGGGAACTGTGTATAGACGGCATTTGGGGTTTTCATTAGGGAAATTGTAAAGTTAAATTAGCTGGTAGTGTTCAGCGGATACATGGCATCAGTATGCATGGCGGGCCGCGCCCGGCGTGAGGTGTCGGCGCCTCTGATTGTGTTACCACCTGCATTAGGAAGCAGGAGCTACTGGACTCACGCTAATGCGGTTTACACCATTCCGTGAACCCATATTTCGCCGATCAAAGAGAATGTTCGAACGATTTCACCCTAACACAGAGCAGAAAACACGAAATAGAATAGAAATGTCAACAATTTAAATGTGTGGCTTCATTAAGAGTACTTTAAACATCCACCATGTACTTTAAACATAATGGATATTTTCCATCAAAACCTATTTAGTCGATGAACTGTGGATGAAATGGTTGGATGTCAATTTTCGTGGTCGACATTTAACACTTTAATGTATTAAAGTGGATACGATCGTTGAAACTTTTTCCATTTAGTGCGCTGTGGAGTGGAGTCCAACGTTTAATCACACGAAATATTTCAACTTTGGACATAATATTGCGTAGATGAAACACGGGGCGGGCCTGGCGTGCCCCGCATATAAAGCCCGACGCCCATAACGCGTTGTATCGTATATAACAATGTTCCCGGGCCGAGAATTCAGTATTGTACCGTACAAAGTCGAGCCAAGTTCGACACTAAATTGAAGAAATTGTTACAGTTACATAGTTTTAGCGTTCGTAGTTCAATATAAACCTTACGTCTAATACCTGTTAATGCGAGAGTTCGGAACTTTTGATAAGCCTCTTAGGCGTCGTTAATATGTTATTATAATGAAACTGTCAGCGGATAGCTTCGGCGATTACCGATGTTTCTCGAACCTCCCGTTTGTTTACTCAAACTTTATCACTGCTTTGTCGTATTTATTCGGTAAACCCCATTAACGAGACTATGCAAAGTTGGCAGCCCTTAATCCTTGACTTTAGGGACGAGCTTTTGGATCGATTAAGCGGCAGCTCTCCTGTATCAGAGCGGATCTCGATTCAAAATAGGCCTTCGTCATACATTGACGCCTCGCCATTCGACTGTTGTAAGTTTCAACTCAACGGTCAACTATGTTCAAAGTGCCGTAACAGACGCAGCTGGAAGATGACTGTTACTTTGTAGTGAAAATACAACTTTATTTTAGTCTCGTGAGCTGATTAGCGGTAGCTCGGTTAACCGTAGTTTTCTGTAAGTTGTAGTTCGTGTGTGGGTTTTATAAAGTAAAGGTTAACAGGGACATATGTAGCTCGAGATATAAGTATGTTTGCAGTAGAAACGCTAGCATCTGTCGCTACTTGTTGAGTCGCGTCTCGCAATTTTTAACCTCATGTTGCGCGATGCTCAAGTGCTGTTCACATAGGTATATTATATTATTATAGTTACCTAACACATTACAGCAGATGTTTTACACGTATTTTTTTAACATGTTACTTTTTTATAGAAGCTCTACTGAAAATAATGTTGTACATCGTAAAAAAAAGCCACAAAATAGAAACGAAAAGTCGATTAAGTATTCGATATTGACCCGCTGGAGGCAACGATGTACGCAAGCATGGGCCACAAAAAATTAAGGGCCTCTGCGAGATATAACGATTGGCTGTTCAGAGTGTTCAGCAATATTTCTAGGCTATTGCACAGCCTCCCTCGAGATATTTTGATAGAGCGATGAGTAGTCAAGAGCCTATTCGTTTCACATCCATCACGAGTGTCTGGGACGTCCCGGTTGAGTAGTTACTGTACGTTTACGAACGTAGATTAATGTCAGAAAATTCACCGATGTACGTAACTGCGATATATCTCAGGAATCGAGATAAATAAAGAGGTAGTGGTTCCTTCCTTTAAGTAGATTGATGTTTTATTTTGATGTTATGTACGAATGTGAAATGAAAGAAACATGAATAAAATAATTCCCGATATAACCTCGATATTTGAGGCAGACGATGATCGGCCTTACTAACATATTAATTGAGGTTGTAGATAAAAACATGGAATGTACTTTATAGTTCACCTCTTTAACACAAACTGTCGTAGTGTGAGTTACTCTGGGTAGGAACTTAATAAAATCCTTTCATGACCGTGTAACTTTGAGCAATAATCCCCTTGGGACTAGTCGTTCTAAAGGGCTAGAACTCCGCCTACATCTAGCAGTGGGCGTTTTCAGGCTGAATGAAAATGCATGAATGTGTAACATTTTCATTTTCCATGTTTATCGTGAGTAAACATTATTTTGATTAGGTACTGTTAGCCTACATCATTCCACTGCTGAATTAAGGCGTCTAACCATGACTTCCATTTTTACATAATATAAGTTTTGGAATGAGTGGGTCATGTGGACAGAATGTGTATATTACTCATAAACAAGAGACAAAACAGGAAATAGTTAACAAATTTCTTAGTTAAAAAGCAGAAGCAATCACAGAAAGCGTTTTAAAAATTATGATAAACAGGGACAGCACTAGTTGCAAGTAACGCCTTGAGTTCAAAGGAAATTTTGGATTGTAGTTTATAAAAGTATGGAAGAATAACTTCAAAAGCGTTCTTTCGCTATAAATTAAATTAAATTAAATTCCATTTAATTCGGACAGCAGTGATCCATATTTTGTTAGTAGTACAAACAGCTTATATTCTAGTGTTAGTAATATAAAAATAGTACATAACAAAGGACGACTGGGCAGGAAAATATATTTCCTACCTAATCAACCTTCGCACAAAAATCCTAATATTGGGAGTATAGCTCTCCGCCACAGCTCTCAGGATATAGTTGCGACTACTACGCACTCTGCCACCACCGATTTTATTTATTCTTTCGCTTATCGTATCTACTATTTTAGTAACGTCTTTCTTTAATTAATTTTTGTTAGTTGTCAAATACCATATTATCAAATGGGTCTTGGGGGTTGGTGGGTTGGTTGGTGGGTTTGGTGGGGGGCCAACCCACTACAACTAGAATATAAAGTAATCTGTTATTACTTAGTAGAGTTACGTCTTAATCTTCACTTGTTGGAGTACCAGAAGCACTTGAGCTTTGTTCAACTTAAAATTGTTGAACATTTTCATTAGGAAACGTTCTCAGACAGACTAGAATAAAAGAAGGTAGATGGAGAATCTATTCCAAATGGCACCTTTATTTTTCTTCTTTTAAGTTTAAACGAATAAAACTGGGCAAGCGCGAGTCTGAGTCGCGTGCAAAGAGTTCTGAATGACGTTATTTTACAATCATAGACGTCTTTTCAAAATGTATTTATTTACACACACATAGGTTAAGTACGCACATTTATACATATGTGTACTAAGTGTACGAAATAGTAACTGAATCGGCCCAGTAGATTCGTAGCTATTGGCTATGCTAGACGGACAGACAGACACAAGTCACCCTATGAGAATTCCGTTTTTCCATAATCAGGGCTTCGTCTCTTCTACGAACGTTTGGGACCCTAAAAAAGCAACTCGTCTAAAACAAATCAATTGTAATCATACGTATTTACATAATATAAGTATTATAAATAAACAAACAGGGACCTTTATCTAAAGCCGGTCAAAAAGGATGAAAGAAAAATAATGCTATCAATATGTCTTTTATTTATTCAAGTAATAACGTAGGTAAAACAAATATTATAAAGCCATTCCCTATGAAGTGGGCGTTTGCCCACGCGGCCCTGCTTAGAAAGGCAACTAGAACATTTTCCACGAGGTAAAATTAAATGGTACTCTATTTTCAAGAGGTCTTCGTATTCTATTACACTGAAGTGTAGGATGTTTGTTTGTATAAATTTCACAAAGAGCTGACCTTTTAAAATCTAGCCAAAAAGTATCGGTTTCGTTTTGTTTCTTTGTGGGTGAAATGCGAGGTTTACTTCAGTGTTAGTAGAGACGCCAGCACACCAGGCTACCCGAAACTGTCAAATTTTCCCAATCAACCTTGAACCTAATACTTTAGCGATTAAGTTGAAAATCTATTAAAGAAATTTGACAGATCGTTGTAGCTTGATGTGCTGGCGTCTGTACATATATCAGCTTTATCGTGCCATTTGAGGCCTGTGTTATTCTTAAATTCACCACTAAACGAACACTGCAGATATTTCCATAAATTATTCCTTATTTATTGGAAGCTCTGTACTGGAGCCGTAACAAAACCGTTCGGATGCCACTTTGTTACTGAGTTCCGAGTAATATCCGATCTAGATATGAGATAGCCGGATATAGGTATTTTCTTAGTCGTTCAAGTTTTACGTTCGTTAAAGTAAAGTATTTTGTACCTTGCATTTCGCGCTAAGCACCTATTGACCTAAATGTTTCGTTTTACGGTCAGTTTACAGCTTAATAAACTTCATGCTTTTCTTTTATTTCAGTCCAAAGCGGAGATTTCTAGTGCCTACTTTGCCGCGTTTCCGTTGCTGAGATATGATTCTGATATCAGCATACGACCTTGTGGCCAATATTCTTGATATCTTGCCCTTCGACGTGAACAAACAAGATTCATCAAATGAAAATTTAGTACCCCAGTGAGCACATTGTTCCTTTGTCAACATTTAATTGAACTAGCTCCAATTACATTCAGGTTCAGATGTTCGACTTTGTGGTAACTTGCTAAACAGTTGTCGCGTCGCGTCGCGTCACCACGAAGCGCTGCTAAGATATCTAATATGCCTGACAGAATTTAATGCTGAAACACGACACTAAAATAGTACGTGCTACAGTATTCACGGTCTATCAACTTTGGTGAAGTTTTACCGTTAAGCCGGTCTCTGCCATGATATTTATTAAAATGCTGCTTCCCCTTGTTGCGCGACTCCTCCACGCCCCAAGCTTATCTTGCTTCAGGCATCTCGCATTATTCTTTCAAGAGATACTTCGCGTCTAATTAAGGAAATTGTATTTGAATATAAAACAAAGACCCCGGGAATCTCGTTATTCAGACTCTTGTGGCAGAGGTATCTTTTATGTTTGTGTTAAATTAAGAGGTGCATGAATTACGATTTAAATGTTTCTTGTCTGTTAATCTTGTCTAAGACAATTCAGCAGCAACTTTGCATTTAGAGGACGATTTATTTCGTCTGTTGTTTTTATTGTAGGTAAACACGTGCTTAAGTAGGAAATTGCGTGCGCAGTGAGTGAAAGAAATTGGTGGGACGTCAGGGTTAACAAAGCGGGTGTGTTAAGAGTTTGCTGTTATTCGCAAGCCCGCCAACGTTCCCGGTTGCGGACCGAGTCGCATGTTTAGGCACAGTTTCGGATCGCGATAATATGAAACAGCCCAAAACACCTACAAACCGGTAGTGTCGCTTCCTTTGTCCTGAGATATTGATCCGATTTGATTATTGCAAGTATACAGCCGTCCCACGAAATTGGATGGCCACTTATTCATAATCTGCTTAAGTTTTTCGAGGGTCAGTCATCTTATTTTATTTATGACCGTTCCGAGTGCGATCTCTCGTGACTTATTATCATAAAGATTCAGGCTTTTTTACCAATATCGCGATTTGAAGTGGTGACGGTGCTTTATTTTATGTCACCGCATTGTTCGCGCCCTATGGACATCGGAGAGGGATCCTTTTATACTCACATATATAATGTTATATGAAATCAATAACTTAGTTTAAAGGAAGGTTGTGTCCTTGGTCATTGTGTCCATGTAAATACTTATAAATCATTGCCTTACATAGGCTCGGGAAGTTTTCGTATGAAGATTTATAGAGTAGTAGAAAGGATACCTTGTTGTCGCGTACCTACCGTTATATGGAGGAAGCGGGTTTTACCTACAATGTACATCATGTGAAACATGGTTATGGGTACAACTATGTCTCTATGGACGCACGACGTGACATAAACTGGTGACATTACTCTGAGTAATTTATTTAAGGAGGCTCTAACTAAGAGGCCCTCTATAAGGTAATAAGGAAGTTTGTGAAAGTTGTTTTACTAATATATTAAGGGTTAATTGGCTTGCCACCCATATATCTTCTGCCCGCGTCCTATTTATTTGCAAAACGAACAATTAAACCCAACTAAGCTTGAAGGAGGTGATTCCCGGAACTAAAACGATAAAAAGGATTCATTGGGCCTATTTATTTGCTATTCACCCTTACTCTACTGTTCGTCTAGTAGTTTATAACAATTTAAGGGATTTTTTCCAGGATTTCGGGCTGATTTTTCAGTCGTCAAATATTTTACCAGAATAATAGAAATGGCCGTTTAACCGTTTGTTTGATCGCTTCATAAAAAAGCTGTCAAACACACATCATTTTGGATACCTCAAACAAAATCTTTATTGAAAAATCGGCTCTTAATGAAATAAAGGTTTTACTTATTTTTAAACTAAGTCTCTCTACCTAAATGAGTAGGCAGAATTAACTAATGAAAAATCTTGATTTCACTGAAAATGACAAAATTTTTGAAAGTTAGAAAGTTCTTATATTTAAATATTTCGGTTTCCGAACATAGCAGTTACACTCAATTTTAATCAAGGTTACAAAGGCTCAGCTCCTGTAAGAAGCTTTTAAGTCCCCTGTGATAGAGTGGAAAGAAAATCTCCTCGGCCACTCGAGAAGTTTCTGAACCGAAAACCGCAATTATACTCCAATTATGAAACCTCGGGATTTGAGGACTTATTTATTAATATCCGTCCATTATAGAAATTCAGTTTTAATAAATGTTAGGCTGGTAAAGCAACTGAAGAGCTCGTGGCTTAATAATAACAGATACACGAGTCGATCATCAAGGTTAAGCAATTTGGCTTGGCTTGGTTAGGCTGTTGGTCCCAGCTGTAATTTATTTTGTAGATCTTTGACAGTCGGTACGGGTAATCAGAAGCCAAGAAATCTGACACCAGTGTTGTCAAGTGGAAGTAGTTACTGGGTTGTGGAGGTCAGGTTGGCAGTCATTCCTCGTTAGATACTGGTACTACTGGTTTTAGTCAGTAAGATGTGACACCACTGTGAGGATCGCCCGGAGGACACGGTGGGGCATACGGTGGAGGTCTGTCCTGCTTGGGCTGAGCACCGCCGTGTCCTCATCGAAGCGATCGGCGGCGGCGACCTTCGGCCGGTTAAATCCATGGTCCGGAGCGAGGAGGCTTGGGAAGCGGTCACCTCCTTCTGCGAAGCAGTAATGCTAGCAAAGGAGAAGGCGGACCGCGCGAGGGACAGACAAGGCCTTCGCCCCAACCGCCGCTACAGAAGGCGACGTCCCGGGCGTCGGAAGTGTGTTGGGTGGCTCGCTGTCCGATCACCAGCAGGCCCGGGTCAATGGCACGTTGTGTTCCGCGCGCGCCTCAAAGAGATGTCAGCATAGGAGACGGGCCCACTAAGACCAGAGCCTGCCAGAGTTGCGGAATTTGTTCGAAAGAGTCACCGCGGCCCTGGAACGCAAAGGGCTTTAGAAGGAAAACGGATGGGTTTTAGTCAATAAGAGTCTGACACGCCCTTCGGCTTCGGCGGAAGGGTTCCCATCCTTAAAAAAAAGGCAGATTGGAAAAGCAACACTAATATTAAATTTGACCACGTAAACGTGTAACTAGGTAATCGTAATCCGAACTACCTAATATTATAAATGTGAAAGTGAGTTTGTTTGTTTGTAACCTCTTCACGGTACTGAATGGATTTAGACGAAACTTGACACGCTAGTAGACCATGTTCCGGAATAGAATATCAGATTTTCATCCCGGGAGGAGGTTCCCATGGGATAATTTTCGACATTCAGGCGAGCGGAGCCGCGGGTGGCAGGTTGTATGTACATAAACGTACGCACTACGCGTATGCCTAACGGAATTATCCGTTTCATTAGTTCGCTAATCATTTCTGTCTGTTTCTCTTCTGCTTATAATTTCGAGGTTATTATGTTTCGGACAGAATTCTGATTACACGCTCCGTTCCGTTTGTACAGACACAATTATGGTAACTGTTTACCACATTTCATGATTCGACGAATAATCCAGTTACTAACATAACCGAGGTATAACAGATGCTTACGTAGAAATATATTTGGGGCATATGAACCCTGATAAATAACTTTAATCTCTTTTATTCTCCGCGGTATTTTTCTCCCGGGCAAGGCTCGCCCCTCATTATTTAAAAGTAGAGGTACGTGAAAGGCTCCATCGATTATTCATCTTGCTGCTTTGTTCTCAACACGGAGATTATCGGAAAGACATTCCATATCAGTCCTTCCTATGGGAAGCCGCCCCCATTGCAATCAACTTGTGTAAACCGAACGGTTGCACTTTAAATTGCTTTCTTCTCGTCTCCACTCTAAAACTCGCTGCTTGTCGGATATTGTCTTCATCCTTTTGTGGAAATTTGTATAAAGTTTGTAAATTTTAACTCAAATCATTCGACGGAATTGACTTTCGAGACGGAAATTGGTAACTGAAACTAATTTTAAGTTAACAGTTGTAGAAAAGGAATGTCGATTAAGATTTATGTTTCAAGTTCCTCGAAGCGAATTTATCAACAGCAACGCATTCTTGCCCTCAAAATACACGGTGCCATTTTAGTCGTCTTACAAAGGCGGGGTAAAGGACGAGTTTAACTGTTGGATAGCGAAACTTTTTCGTAGAATAAATACATTTAGGCTCACCTGCATGAAAATCTAACGAACCTCGCCGTGTGAATCCAAAAAAGACTACATAAAAAATAGTATGGCGGAAACGACAGTAGTAGAATACATACATTCTACGCAGTGCTGTGATTAAAAACACAACTGCAGTACTATTGTCATATTTAATCGAATGCATGATCCTATAATTCTCAATTTGAACGAATAGCGCGGGTCGCGTAGGGTTCAATACAATTCCGAGTAATTGCTGTTTATATTTCACGATGACGATTCGAATTACGATTTTATTTCGTCAATACGTCACAAGAGAAGTGCAATTTGTCATATACATATAGTCGGTGATATACGAAGCTATCAGTTATAACGACGTGGGATCCAATTAGTGATGTTACCTGTACGGCCGACGGCGGACTCCGAACACCCGATAATTATAAAATTCGACACCACACTGGTTGTTAATACGATATGTTGATATAGATTTTAAAGCCACAAAAGCAATTTATTGGCAGGTGTTTAACGGGTGTGAAATAGTTAAATTACGTTTTTGCTTTGGTGCGATATTTTTTATAGTAAGCTTCAATTAATATTTGCACACTGGTTACCTGGTAGAATATGATGAATCTCCGAAATCGCGAAAAAAATCAACCGCTCCATACAATACATGTTTGTTTACGTTTTATCAGTTAAGTACACCTCGTATATTTGTCAACATATTCATGCAAATAAATACTATTTCGTGTCAATAAATTATCACGATTTTGATGCCAAAAGGATATATGATGTGAAAGAGTTTATCTATATTCTGAAGGTCACTATAATGTTACTAATATTATAAATGTAAAAGTTTGATGTTTTTACGTCAATCACGCAAAAATGGCTGAAGGGATTGGGATGAAATCTGGCACATATAATAATATGTATAGTTCATATACTGGAATAACACAGGCTACTTTTTATCCCGGTTAATTACGTGACTTAATGGATACCGAGGACGAAGTGGAAATTCAGAGCCGCTGCTGGCTGAGTGCTAAAGATTCAGAAGAACCATGAGACCAGAAACATACGGGTTTACAGGGATAACGATATTCTGGTATGACGAATTGTAAACCGTCCTAGAGAACATGTCGATTAAAGCTGAAAAGTGATAATCAAAACCCTTTTCACGCGAGTGAGGCCGCGGCCTGTAGCTAGTCTACCATAAGACGGCTTTCACATTAGAACGTTAGCAGCGCGACAGTAGCGCGGTAGAAGCACATGCCTTCACAATAAAAGAAACAAAAGCAAAACAAAGTACTAGAATCTTTAGCCGCGCGACTGTCGCGCTGCTAAAGTCGCCTAAATGTGAAAGCGGTCTTAAAGTAAAACCACAGAAAAAAAACCACACACACACACAACCACCAAAGCACACGACGGACATATTAGAGACGGATAAGACTGATCTGCATTCCGGGAAACAAATGGAAAGTTATTCCGAAACTCGGGTTTCGCTTGGGAGTTTAACTTGTTATATTATTACTATTCAGTATTTTTAGTTTTCTTTCCAGAAATCGGATAATGTTTCTTCTTAACACAACTAACTCATTTACTTACTATATTATAAGTTGTATTGTTTAAAAGGCACGATGTTTTTATAATATAGCTTTTATATCATTTTTAAAGCTTAAATTCCGAAGTTACGGCAAAATTAATTGGTATGGCGGGAGCGATTCCTCAGATTACACTCAAACGAGAGATTCAGAGGTCTTCAAAGTCACCGCAAGGCAGACGAAACGACAAAGTGAAAACATAATGTGATTATGAACAGGTTTGCACCACTTTGGGTCAAATGATAACCCCAAAGCGTTCCTAGACGGTTTGTTAGTAAACTTCGTTACAAGAGGTCTTCGTGCATACGCCTTGAAGGTGTTTTCTGTCAGAAAACGTAACGTTTCAACTGTCTGCGATAATCTCAACTGTCTCTCATACCCACTCGCTTTGTTATCCGTCGTCATCAAGTACGTACTCGTCTGTCATTTTTGTTTCTTTACTTATTTCGAAATGTCATAAGGACCGTCCAAGTCACTTGAGATAAATCCAGAAACTTGTCATTTCATGGATGAAAAAATTTATCGTGCTTTTTTAGTTAATTGCGCTCGGCTAGTTTGTTTAAGCAAGGCGCGAGGCTGAAGAAGTCTTATTTGAGAATGAATAGCGGTCGCGCTGAATGCGGAATGGGCGTGCTTACAGCAAACTGCGGTTTTTATTAGAAAGGAAACGAAAATACTGAGCAGTTCTGAAAAGCTTGATTGCAATCGAAAAGATGTATAGTTAAACACACTTTTGTCGTACTATTTATGCGCTATTCAAATGACTTTCCGTCTGTTTCACCAAAAACGTAATAACTTTCGCCAGTGGATATATAAATTGTATAACAGCAAAACTAATCAACTCTCGTTAGTTATGACCTGATACATCTATAACTTCAGTAATAAAACCACTATTAACTATTGTGTATCCAAACCCAATTTGCGACAAGAATCTGTATCGGCAGTCTTATTGTGGATTACAAGAAGATATTATCTTGTATCTCTATTCTATGTTAGGGATAGATTAGTTTAATGTCCCTGCTCTGGGACCAAGTCTATAGATATTGACACACGGCTTATGTTAGTCCGGTGATTAAATTAAGCCATGGATAATAAACAGTCACTCAATTAATACTGGCTTGGAGTAATTGCTTGTTCGGTTGGCCCGAACAAGAGCAGTGGCTTTCGGAGCGTGTAAGATGGCTGCCGGGGCTTAGAAGGCTTAGGTAGACACGACACGATCACCGCGAAGTGCACGATACATCCTTACACAATAACATCGCATTGATATTGTCGCTTGAGCCCTTGTACCTTTGTAAGGTCAAGTCAAAGACGTTGTTCATAATTAATTGGACCCGCAGCCGCCTTGTGGTCAACAGCCACTTGAGCGAGGTAAACTGTATACGCAACGTTCGATTAGGCTCCTGATTCTATTAGTGGCAATTCAACTGTGATAATAATTGATCTCCACCATTGTGGATATCATTTGCTTTATTGGTCACAGTTGGTTGTAACAGAGCCGCAGGGGAACCCGATAGGTGTGAAATATAAGGGGAGCATGGAGAAAGGCATTCCCGCTAGATTATCAAAGAGAAGTAGAGATAAAACGTTGTTATTCTTTGCAGCACACCACTTCTAACATCTAAAAGATGTTAAAGTTTAGAAAAAAGTCGAACAGCGTTCGATTCCGTTCTCAAATGCATAAATTTAAAAAGAGTGTAGTACCATTTATTTCATGCATACAAGAGAAGCAATTCCGTTGACTGAAAATTTCAATTTGTCGTTATCGTAGAGCTGCATGCTTGAAGTTTTATAGCGCTATAAATCTATAATAACGTAAAATCCCGTAGTTACTGTAAACGTAATTACAAGGTGAATAAAACTCTTTTCCTGCTGCACAGAACATTAATCCTGAAATCGACTTAACGCGTTCCATGTTCAATTTATCGGCTTGTACGTATTGCGGAGTCCGGCAACGAAATTAAAGTAGTGCCGGCCACCGGATCGACAGAACTAAATCGCCTGCGGAATGCAAGCGGCGCATTGGTAGCAACTACATCAATAATGTCCACTTCGCTCGAAACCATAGCCAATACCGAAAGGTTTTCTACAAACTAAATTATAGAGTAACACAAGCCAACGTAGCCGCAGCGTCGGGGGAAATAGGAAATCGATATGAGAATTAACTTACAGTTTCCCGTTTTGTAAAATTTGCTGTCTTATTATCAGGGTGGAAATTAAGTGTGTTTGTCGAACGATATTATTATTTAGGGACATTTTGTCGTTGTTATTACTACGTTATACCAGGTATATTAAACATTAATGAATGTCGTTGTGGAAGCGAAATAATTACGAAGGTTGGAACAGAATATTGTGTCGTGTGTAGACGTGAGTATCGCGTCGCGAAACAATTGTTACAATTTCCTTCAAGCCGTGATATGTAGGGTTGTAGGGGCTCCGCGCGCGGGCGGTGCTCGCTGTCCCACGGTAAATACGTGTGTCGCAGCTGCTCGCGCTAATATTTGTCCGTTGCGAAACAAAGCCAATATCTGTAAAAGTTTTGGCGCGCCGCACCATTATTTATTCAGAGGCTCTTGCGTTTCTTAAACTTTTCGAGAGCTCTGTCGATATTATAAGGGAGCCCCTGCCTGGGTACAATTGGCCGCAATTTTCTCCGAAAGTAGAGGTTTACGAATTTCCGTTTTTCCGTTTTTCTGCAGTATCGTAGACAAAGGAAATTGACATAGGTTAGATATATAAAATTGTTGCGAGATTAAATAACACAAAGCGCGGTGAAGCACATTATTTACCTGCTAGGAAGGGCTTCCGACGCGTTCTGTTAACGTCATCAAAGAGAACAGACGGGTCTGGGATGAATTATGAATTCCCCCCACATAGCGTATCATCAGTCAAAGCTTCTGTTTCAACGCGAACGCCGACGTGTCCTCCTTTTTTTCAATGACTAAAATTGATAATAGTCCTTCCGCTCTTGATTGAAAAATATTCAAGCAAACTCTGCTGTAAAATCTGCGCCTGAACGTTTCGGAAGTTTCTAGCAGTACCTAACTACAATTCTACCATTTAATTGTCTTTGGAACCGGCAAGTTTCCTAGAATCTAAAAACTTCATTGTTTTTTTTTCTTCAATTAATTTCCCCGGTTCCAACGCAACCTTACACAAACAGAATTCTGTTTGAAAATAGAAAATAAAAATGATAGAGTACCTACCTATCTACAAATACATGCTGGCAATAATATAAAAGGGTTTTTTCAGCAAACTCTTATGTTATTTCCACGGGTATACTGTAAAAGAACGTTCAAAATCGCAGACAAAAGTTATAAAACCATAACTTGATTCGGTTCTATTATTCAAATGTACAAGTATTGATCGACGTACATGAGTATCTTTTACTGAAACATTTCTATGCATGAATGAATAAGTAAATATCTTCACAAGAGCTTTTTGAAATTAATATAAAATGTACTCATAAGTTAGCAACTGCTTTTCAGTCTAATAAACTATGCTGAAAGAAATTTTCTCTTGGTATTACATTTTAATTTGAATCCCTTCAAGTAATAAGTACGGCCGGTCCATTTGATTTTCCTTTCATATTCACGTGCACTAATTATACAAATGAAATGTGTTTAATCAATTTTAATCAACTAGATACTTTGAAAATAAATATCTGTGAAATAAATGCAAAAAAACTTTATCCGCGCGAGAACGCTTTTTCTCGGAACCGTATAAGGACAGCTTTCCAACCCTTATTCGCTCAATGCAATGGGATATTAAAACTTTAACTAACATTTTAAAACTGGAATATTATAATTAATAAAAAGCAACGTCAAATTAAAATGTAGAAATAAATAACGTCTGATAAAAGAAAAATATAGACGCGCGGTGTGTTATGACGTCAGCCGCGTGTAACGGATGTCGCACGTTCGGCTCGGTTCGGTTTCAAATGCAGGCTGGCTGTAAATTTTCGGCTAGCTGCGCATAAAGACTAAATCAATCGTATGGTAGTCTGTCGATTGAGGACTTTTTATCTTGTAGACAGGTTTTCAGCAGCAGTAGTTTTTTGTGCTGAATTGGATCAACATAATATGAGTAATGAATCCTGTGAGATCCTTTTTTGTCTGAATATGGGAATGAAAGCATAATTTATGATATTTTTTTATAAAACCTCTATCTGGGGCAGTTGGATAAAAACATATTCGTTGAAACATAGATACTCAAATAGAACCACCTCCATAAAAATAAGATTAAAACTGCCTGAGCTTCTGAGAAAAAAGAAAAATTATGATCCACCAACAACTCGAAATTGGGATCCAAGAGTAATATCCACACAAGGTAAATAATTACCTCGTATATAACGGAGTGGTATCTCCCGATAGAATCACATAAGAAATATTATCCTGTTGCCCCAAAATACAATGGTACTACATCTCCAATAAGTACGGATCACAGATCTTTGTCTTAGAAACATGTTCATGCCGTTTTGAATTCCTTTCGGGATATGAAGAACGAATTCTTTCCGTGTTATTGTTCATGCCACAATGAACGAATGACGGAGGGTATCTGTTGTCTATTATTACACTCGAATTGTGAGAGGTGAGTGAATGGGACGCTAATTTAGTGTTTGTACATGGTTTCGATGTTTGTAAATGTTTGATAGAGAGGTGTTCTAAATAACAAGCTCCGGGTCGTGGGCTATCTAGCGCTCCTGATTTAAATGATAATTCCTCACTGTTACAAAATTTTGCTTATCAAATTGCCTATACAAATAAATTAAACGTAAAAAAAGAATCATAATAGATGTAACACGGAAAATTTTACGTGGTGGCTCAATTTGAGAAGCAATTTCCTGCCAGATGAATGTATTAGAACGCCACCCTGAGATAAAATCTAAAAATGACTTTCTGAAAGTCTTACATGGCTGTAATTTCCCAGCACCCCTCAAAAGGAACATTACAAAGCGCATTCCCAGACAAACTTTCACAAAGAACGTCGTAGTAAACTACTACGATTCCATGTCGGCCCGGAGTGATGTCTGACCGTCTCACTGTCTGGGTAAGACTTCGGGTTACAACCGCGCGTTTCGACTAAGTTGTCATTGAGAAAACTTTGTTTATATCAATTTTGCAATCGGATATATGTACTTAACTAAAATTTTAATCTATATAAATATGTATGTAAAATCTGTGAATGTTTTTACGAATAACTCAAAGGTTATTGAGCCTGCATGTACACTGGAGCGGAGAGGAGAGGAGCGGAGCAGAGCTGTGGAAAAATTAACCAATGGAATTCCGTAAAATCTCAGCTCCGCTTCAGTGCGGAGTGAGATTTGCGAACTAGTTTAAAAAAACATACAATACCGGGAAGCGGAGCTTCGACGGAACGGGAAAGCGGAAAAAACCGCCCGCCGGCTCAAATTACCTACCCGTCGCTTGGAGTCGGCCTAGCTCCGTACAGTCCGCAACACCGCTCTGCACTTCCTCGCTCCGCATTAAAGTAAGAACTAAATGAAGCGATTACTATTGTAATCGCTTCATTTACCTAACCTCGCTCAGCGCAAGCGATTCTATTGGTTCTTAAGAAACACATCCCTCGCTACACATCCTCGCATTATTTGTGTAAAGTCTTTATACTACTACTCCTCGATATTTCAAATGCCTTTTCTGAAATTTTTGTACTTTTCGTATTTGTAAGTATAGCCTGTGTTTCAAAAAATGAATGAATTAAATGGATGAACACACCGAATGGTGAATAAACTTCGTCAGGAAACGGTGTTATGTGCAGCAAAAATTTAGCAGTTCCTATGATACTCCTATGGTATACTATGTAACTTGAAAAATATAAGTTTTTTTGGATTGAAGAGTTTTGGTAAATCTGTTATTTTCTGTTGTCATCGTAATATTCATAGTCACACGTCTTGACTCAGTCTGCGCACAGCATAACTTAATGTCACTTGAAGTGTACTTAGCCAAACTTAGGGTCTACTTGATGCTAGTAAACCGCTAAGTGTGAGCTATACCTGGCAGTGTGTAATGGCTTCTGTCATTAGTTGTATCGAACACTCAAGTTTGTTGTTCTAACTTGAAGTTCAACACAGGTGCTGCCAGTTAAGGCAATTTATGGAAGAAGTAGGAAATGATATCAGACTAGCCTCTTCCCACGGCTTCACTCCTGTGGCTTATACGATAGAAATCTGATCTAGCTTATGGCAAAGCACATCTGCCTTGCCTTTTCTCAACTACAACGTGTAACAGAATAAACGCAATACCTCTCAAGGGGTCATTATACTCATCATTATGAACAACTTTTACTACGGAACCAACCCCGAAATCGAGAAAACTAAATAAACTGTCACTGTATGGGGCAGTCGATTTTTTTCGTGATTTTAATGTTGGTTCCAAAGTCAAAGTTGTTCATAATGATGGGTAGGTACATTATCCCTATGAGAGTTATTGCGTTTATTCTGTTACATGTTGTATATTAGGGTCGGCTCCCAGTCAAACCGGATTCACATAAATACCAATATTTTATGTGGAGTAGCTGCCTACCAGATCTCCACAACCCATTAACTGGGTAGCACGGTATTTCTTGGCCAGACTGGTGTCAGATTTTATGGCTTCTGACAATCCGTACCGACTGCCAAAGATCTATAAATGACAGCCGGGACCAACGGCTTAACGCGCTTCCCGAAGCACGGCGGAATCTCGATATGTTAAGATGGTCACCCATCCACAGACCGACCTCGGCAAGCGTTGCTTTACCTTGAAGATCAACCCGTGCGGTTTTTATTATTTTACATAACTAACTATTAAACCCCTTTTTAATATTAGTAAGATTTGCATTTGAGAAGTGAAATCAGTGACGGATACAATTAATCTAGAATAGATCACACCAATAAAATCGTTAGGTGCCTGATTGACGGCTCAGTTGAAAATTGATTCAACTGTTTTTGTACTGACCGTTAAATGAAAGAAGTTATGTTCCAATGAATGTGGAACGCGGTTCACGAGGCTTCATTTCTGTTTATTACGCTCCGAACTCAATATTTACGACTAGTTTCTGATTTTTAGTATATTTTTTTGTATCGGAAAACGTTCAGTTGTGCGCCTATACTGTTAAAGTTAATTTAAAACACATTGTGTTCCGTTACTATATTTACTTGTTGGCCGAAACATATTAAAACAATGCTGCTATCTCGTGAATCTCCGCGCACCAGCTATTCATAATTGTTACAATACCTAAGCAAGTTATAACTTACCAAACAATAATGTATTATGTCCCATATCTAAGCGACACATACGAGTACAGTACGAGTACCTATAAGTTATGATTGCTTCTGTAATTTATTTAGATCCACGCTTATTCCTCACCTTCCCTGGGATCTAGCTTCACCCGTTTTTAAATCCCAACCACGAAACTGGAATAGCTTCCACTGTATTCAAATTAAGTTAGGATAGCATATAAAAGAGATTTTCGTTGAGTTGGTGCAGCTCTGCAGTATTGCTCAGGAGCTTTGCGCTGAAACTTCACGCCAAGCATTCAAATGGGATTTTGAGGCCACATTTACGAAGAGCATGATATTAGTTGCACATTTAAACGTCAGGCGGCATCCTCGAGCCGGCTACTCCAAAGATAACTTTATTTTAAATGAAAACATCCTCTAAACTTTTTGGCGCAGCTCCTAACGCACCAACTTTGCAGCGCGGAGCTGCAAGAATGTTTTTGTAATTTCCTAATGAGTTCCAAAATTACATATCTTTTCTTATCAAAAGTTTCGGTAACACGGAGTCATTAATTATACTTTCTTACATAGTTAAGAATCTTCGCCTTCAAAGTAACGAGCTGAAGTAAAATCAATATTGATGGTCTCGCTCACAAAATAATCTCGGGCTGAGTTAGGACGACGTAATATCGTATTCAAAAATGGCATGTGTTTTAATTAAAAGTTCATATTTATGCCGTCGTATAAGCTTCAGGCAAATCCTTAGCTCGGTGTAAAGGCTTAAAGTATTAACTATTACAGCGAAGACTTTTTCATTTGGAGTGCGCCTTAAGCAATTTGTTTTCGTTACTTTGAAATTCTCATTACTTACAATGTCTCCTACAAAATTATACGAGGCCTTTCTATCTTGACTGGCATAGCTAGCTAGAATATTAAGTTTCCAAAAAAGGCAGAACTTAAATACTAAGATGTATTTGCCAGACACGTTTCTGCTTAATAACGAAATACTAAAGGACCGCTTTTGTGCCCCGTTGGGCGAGCAAATGTGTATGTTACAAAATGTTGTGTTTCCAGTTTGTCAGTTTCGGTGTTATGTCACGTAGTGGTCACGTGCTGCTGCGCACCTCGAGGGTGTTGTGGCAAACGACTTTGTAGCTCCTGAAACGTGCTAAAGGCATTAAGGGCACTGGTGCATTTCAATTTCTTGTCCCTTTCCAAAATAAATTTAAAAACAGCCATCTTTTTGCATTCGGTAGGAGTCCGATATACACGTGGTGCTGTGAATAACACACAGATCCACGAAAAGCCACTGATGTTTTGCCCTGCCAAAATTAAATCAGCATCAACACCTTAAGTAGAAGAGATCGAGCAGAGACTTAATACGTCAATGTGTGTATAAGAAAACTAAGTAATATTTGTATCTACAAGTATAATAATGTGGTCGATGGGTACGTCGGACCAATTTTAATAAAGTAAGAGCTACCTATATTATTTCCATGTGGTTTTCTTTATTATCCGAGTTGTGGGTTCATAACAATATGTTTATATTAAAAAGGAAATTGGATATTACGACTCTGTTGTGTTGGTTTGTGGAAATATCAGAAGGTACTAGAAGTACCTTCGTCATTCATGTATATATAAATTAGCGAAATAAATAAGCAATGTTTTCTTTAAGCATTTTGGTCTAACACAGTGTTATTGGGTTTAAAGCATACTAAGAAAATCAAAACTAAAAAAATGAGGTTAACTTAAGACTTTAAAGATATCGTGAAAAAACACGGCTGTTGTATTAATCCGAAAGCTTTTTTGTTCGTTATTCCTGAGCATATAAACGGCTGTTTTCGCTCAGTTTTTGTTGCGAACTTTTTGTGTGTTAGCTCGAAGAAGAAAGCGATATTACATATAATAATAGGTCGCGGAAAGCGAAAGTCATTCCGGCCGTCTGATCACGAAGGTAGCTTTTCATGAGCTATAGGTTACTCCGGCTAAAACTTATGGTAATTCGACTATCGAATTGTTTTAAAATTAACTTTATGGAAGTAGTAAACTAGTAATAATCTCGAATAGATTTGTCGTATAGATTATTTTGTACAACGATCGTTGACGTACTAACCACCTGTTTTTTTTTGCCAAGGTTGCCATTTTACATGACATTTAAAGTTGATCCACTGAAATATTGCCTCGTTCAGTCTTGTTATATAGTTTCGTGAAGCAATGACATTAGCATCTTGAGTTAAGTTCGGCTTACATCATACATGTTGTTTTGCCGACTGGAAGCAAATAAATAAATAACTTGAATACATTGTTTCAGAACAAGAATGTGCGCAAATATCTTTGAGATGCTGGCTCATCGCCTTTAAGAAAAAAGAAACAGTCGCAGATATTCTATTCTTATATTCCCAAGTCACTTATTTCATTAGTAGTTTGACTTTCTACTAATAACGGTGAGTGAGTTAAATATTCAATATTAAAGCCGAAACTCCAATATGCCTTCGACCTCGTGTCCTACCTAATATACATGAGAAAATTAAGCATCGACCTCCGGAAAATAACGTCGGCCCCGGGTCTTGAACATGTTATAAGTGTTGGTAAACTGTTAAGTGCTACACTATCGATAAAGTCAATATTTCGCAAGTGCGTAGCGGCAGGAGTGCGACGGGAAACTTGACCAAGTGCCCTCCATTAAATGCGGCTACATTCGAAACAGCTCGCCCTAGAAACTCCAATCGAAAAGTCTTAAGACAACGCTACCCGCCCACCCATCCCCGGTCTTAAGGGTTATCAAAAATACAACAGTTTCAAAGTTATCCGAAGTTTTGTAGTTTTGAAATTGCTTTCCCTTACACAACATAAAGTGAGACGTCTGCAACTAATACAATACTTAGGTCACATAGTCTGGAGTGGCGTTTAAAGTTACTGCTCCTGTCTGCGCTGTTGCTTTGTGTCGTGTACAATGCTAGGTATGCGACGAGCGCATTATATGGATTATATGGTTACCTATAAAACGAATACGCAGTTTATAGGTACTGCTAGTTTTATTGACGTGTTGTAGAGTAGATAGATTTTAAAAGACGTTATTTTATAGCTATCCGGGTCGGACTTAAAGTATAATAAAAAAAAGATGGCTTAGTCTCATTTTAAAATAATTTATTTTGCTATTTATATTTTCTCCTTATCTTTTTTTTTCTTTTGTTCAGTATCAGGCTTTGTTAAAGCTTTTCATGTTGATTTACAGTCAGACAAATACTCTATCAAGATTAAAGATAAATCCTTTTTTATTTTTCAGGATCAAAGGACTGGAAAAGGAAGGGAGAGTCGGTTTTATTAATTAGCATCCTGTGTACTGACTTCTTTCGTATTTTTTAAATAAAAACCTACTTCAAAGAAAGGATGAGTAATTTCTCATTTCGTTTATACATGCTTTTATATGATTTAGGTATTACATAACCGCTCCATAGGCATATGATTGAGTCCTTCAAGACTTCAAGTTTTCTAGTTTCGACTCCAACTTTTATAATTTGTTTCCAATAATATTACTTGATCAAATATCGGGACTTAACAAAATTGTCGAGAGTTTGAACAAGTTGTACCTCAAGATCGACTTAAAGTTGGATAGTTCGCGAAAATCAAACAACAGCCCTTGAGAAGTTTTCTTAAAGACTAATGTCGAATTCGTAATTCTGTACAGCACTTGATAAGTCATTTATTTCATATCAACATATATTGTGTTAAATATAAAAAAAACATTACTTTAAAAACTAAAATAACAATACAGGCACTAAAAAACAGTTATTTAATTAATTAATACCCAATAATTTAATTATAAATGAAATAACACTTAATATGATTAAACGTGTAATGAAATTGTAAAGAGTAACCATAACCTCACGTCTACATCCCACAAAAGGTTAGGCAGAGGTGTTCCTATATTGCCGTCATAAGAAAAAACCGGCCAAGTGCGAGTCGGACTTTAACACGAAGGGTTACGTACCATAAACCGAAAAAAACAGTTTCTTGTATGGGAGCTCCCTTTAATTTTAAATTTAATTAATTTTTTATTATTTGTTGTTATAACGGCAATAGAAATACACACTCTGAAAATTTCAACTGTCTACCTATTACGGTTCTTGAGATACAGCTGACAGATAGACGAACAGCGGAGCCTTAGTAATAGGGTTCCGTTGGGTACCGTTCGGGTATGGAACCCTAAAAAGGACGTATTTAACGAAGGAACTGATTTTCGACCTTAATTTATTTTCTTAATGTTGGAAATCGGTTACTTCTTTTTGTTTAGATACATACGTCCTTAGGGCAGTATTAGTAGGTATACCAAAATTTCGCTAGTTAGGTTTCAGTCCCATGTAATGCTCGCCGCATAACCATTAATTAACCGGACAATGCCAGACTAAAGAGTCACCGCAGCCCTGCAACGCAAAGGGCATTAGGAGGAACACGGTTGGGTTTTAGTCAGTAAGAGTCTGACACTCCCTTCGTCGACTCATTTGATGATTTCCCATCCTTAAAAAAATAAATGCAGTAGTACTTTTGACCACTAGTCCAAAGAGGCCGGTTGCAGAGGTGTTTATGTGCATTATCTAAATTATAGATGTTAAGCCAAACTCACTAAGTGCACTTATTGAGCCCAAATAAGCACAGCACATTGTTGGTAATATCCCTTACATTGGCTGAAAGTGATTCAATTATATGCTGGACAAGTATAAGCCTATAAGTGTTTTTAATGATAAAATGATTGCATTTAAATTGAAACAATGTTAAACCCGCTTAAAAGAAAATAAACGCTGAAAGCACAAATTGAAAGGTATACGTTTCAGAGGTAAAAAACAAACAATAGGTATTTAATCTGAAAATAAATGGTTGTTAAAATAATTATATACGCAGATCGCATTACTGAATTTCACCAAGTAGTTGTCAATGTTTCGTAATTTTTAATTTATTATTCACTAACTGCGCCCCGTGATGTTACCCGCGGTTTAAAAATCTATGTGTTAATCCATGGACACCCTGGATTAACACATAGACCTTTAAACCGCGTAGCTTCCCGCGTACCAAATTTTATCAAAATTGGTCTAGCCATCAGTTTGTGCGTAAAGCAGTAACAAACATACACACACATATTTGTAGTGTGATGAGTATTTGTGCAGGCAGACAATTTAAATTGAGTAAATAAGGGTCCCGCTAGGGCCAGAGCCTGCCAGGGTTGCGGAATTTGTTCGAAAGAGTCACCGCGGCCCTGGAACGCAAAGGGCTTTAGAAGGAATACGGATGGGTTTTAGTCAGTAAGAGTCTGACACGCCCTTCCGCTCCACCCAGAGCGGAAGAAGTCATTTGAAAAAAAAATAAGGGTATGGACATCAAAGCATAATACCGATGGAAGTAGAAAGACGATTTTCACAAGGCTTTTCATTAAAATTCTAGAAAAGGAATTTATCGAAGAACGATGCAGTAGCTATCAACGTAAACGAATAAGGAATGGATGCTTCAACATCAAACGGCGCATACAATGAAATTGCATACAATATTCAAGAATCAAGTGCAGTTCCGGAGAGGCGAGATGTATGTGTGCCTAACTGTGCAGTATTTTACAGTGGAATAAAGGTCCACACATATCAGAGCATGACCGGGACATGTCCGGGCTGTAGTCTGATATAAACCGAGCACGGCCCGTACACCGACGTGTGTGAACGAGATCATATAAAATGTACGCACTGACATTTGTTTGAGCTCCTGACGGACCACGGCCCGGCCACCTCTCAGGCATGACCCTAACGTGTGTGGATAAACCTTAAATGTACAGTATTTAACAGTGCAATAAGAGATGTAGCAAATATTCCCTGTTACGCTTGCTACGCCGTAGCCGCGGCTGCTACGCCGTAGCCGCTATGGCTATGCAACTATTTCAAACTTGAGGTCAGATTTACTTGATTCTACTGGAAACCGTGTTCTCTTGAACTCTAGTTATATTTATACTTGTGGGTTAAATTGCATTGTCTACTTGTGTGCCAGATTCTGTCCAAATCCGCAAAGTCGTTTCAGCGTTACTTTGTGACAAACAAGTTTTGTTAAATTTATTATCTTTTGCTTTTGCTTTTTATTCTAGAGGTAACCAATTGATACGACCTTATTTTTACGGGGAATATGAACGTGACGTTGTGTTAACTGATATCTCAAACAGCTTGAAAACCTAATACGAAAATTTAGTGTGTCCAGAGCTTTTGAACAGCTTCCTCAACAAAGCTTTCCAATATTACTGTTAGTATAAAAGACTAAGGAAATATTGGCCGTAGGTAGCAACACAATGTAAATCGTGTGTCAGCACTTTTACGCTTGGGGCGACCATGTCTTTCCTTATGAGAGAGATTCCAAGAGAAATACATAAACCTAATTAAAATTATACTGAAGATTTTCTTGAAAAAATATTTGAAATTACAGACTGAATAAACACGTGTAAAGTGTTTGAGTTTTCACAGAAACATCTTCACAATAATATCGTCCTCTTTACGTATAAACTTTCCGTTACAGAGATAGATTCTATAAGAAACACACAAGTATATCTCTGCTTAGTATCCAAGGAGCAAACGAAGCCCTCCCCTTAGGAGAGCGAAACTTTTCTGATAACAGAAAGTACGGAACCAAGAGTATCTACTGCGTAATGAAGTTAACGCTAAAGGTTAGCTCACACCACGACGCGTCATTGCACGCACTTTTTAAGATAGCGTATAATTTGTATAACTTTATTCACTTCACAAAAAGGTACTAATGCACACTGAAATGCCTTTTTAGGGTTCCGTACATCCTTACCAAAATAAAACCATTATACGAATCACTCGTGTGTCGGTCTGTTGCATATTTCTTCATAATTTAAAAGAAATAAGTTTACAGTTATTTAAGAAAATAAACGAAAATTGACCATTCCTTTATTTTCGAAACTTTAGAACCTACAATTTAAAAAAATTAACTGATAATAGTTATTTACTTAAAAGATTACAGTAAGCGAGTACAGTTTATATTGTAGAGCTATGCGGTACAGAGAGTAAAGTCCCGCAAACCTCCACTGACATGTGGGGATCCTCCGACCAGACGGTTGTTGTGTCTGGTGGGCAACTGGCCGATAGTTGATATTTGGACTGTTGGATTCAAATCGCCTTGCGCGATGTATTTCGTTGGTAGTTCATCGCTGACAGGATAGATGGCGTTGCGGTTCTTTTTGTTGCAGTACAAATTTCGTTTCTTAGTTTTTCATGTGGCGGCATTGATGCCGCTACAATGTCTATGCAATCATATTTTTCTCTACTCTTTACTCCGACTTGTACTTGGCCGCAGTTTATTTGTCGCAAATTAAGTTCTATTTGGTATCGCTTATTTGAAATAGTGCTCGAAGCATCGCGTCACTTGCGTTTTGGTGAGCGTTGATCCTAAAGGTTACGCGAAACTGCCATAGAGGACATAATTAGATTGCTCCTCCTTAAATATGTATCGATCAATCTAATTATATCTCGCTTTGGAACTACATATATCGACCTGAGGAAAAATGGGTACCTATATCTGTAGTAGTGTAAGATAATTAATAGATTAACATTTTGGAGAAAATATTGGATCACAAAGGTTGTAAAGGTGCCTCGTGTTCTGGATTATAAATAAAAACCATGCTAAATATATCTGTTACAGGATAAAGATACACTTTTGTTTTCGATAAATTCATCTGGTTTGGTTACTAAAAGAGAATATTAAGACTTAAGACTTATCTAGAATATGACTATTACAGTGTTACAATTGTATACCTTTTTTTAAGGATGGAAAATCATCAAATGACTTTTTCCGCTCGGGGTGGAGCGTATGGCGTGTCAGACTCTTACTGACTAAAACCCATCCGTGTTCCTTCTAAAGCCATTTGCGTTCCAGGGCCGCGGTGACTCTTTCTAACAAATTCCACAACCTTGGCAGGTAATAGAAGACAATTTTATACCTTCACATTATTGAAGAAACATTGCTACGAATTGTGCTCATTCAACTCGTTAATTGGGCATAATAAGAAAGCAATGCTGCAACTGCAATATTGTGAATTTCTTTCCATTAATATAATTTCAATAGAAATTTTCTTTTTCATATTCAAGGTGTATATTTACGTGATCCATTTGATTCTCACATTTATATTAACGTTTGAATGGCGTAACGTGTAACAACATACTTATTACTGCGGCGGCAACTGTCTACTTGTAAAAAACGTTAGCACGCGACTTCTCGTGACTGCAACTTTTTTAATTAGTGTTTTGTCACATTAGCAAAAAGCCTTCCTAATGAGGTTTTGCTTTCCCCACACATTCGTGACAGAAACGTGATTCTGCCAACAGAAAGCAGATAATTTAATTACGTTAACGTGTTAATAGACACGGGGCTTTTCCACTCACTTACTGAGGCACCCCTTAACAACAACAACCGCTTACACAAACATCATGAACACATAAATTCAAATTACCACCGAGACGCGGGAATTGATAGTGGGTCATCCTACAAATTTAGCGCCGGCCAGGGACTGGATCCATGCTTAGTCTCTTCAAATATTCGCAATAAGAATATACGATGAACCAGCACATCATTCTACGAACACGAAATGAGTATCTCGGGAATAAGTGCTTCGGAGCTCAGAGGCGTCTAATTACAAATCTCACATATTTTGACCTACGAGGGTATACGGTAAACAAATCTCCACGAGCAATTTGATGCCGGGGCAGCTCTCCCGACACCACAAACCCGGGCCGGGGTAAAGCGTGATGATAAAACCACATTTGACCTTTTTATAAGAAAGGGTAAAAGGGTTAGGATGAGGGAAAACAGTATCGATTTAAAGTTCACCTTTCACCAATAACGTATTTTAGCCAAATCTAGATTGTAGATGAATGAAAGAGTATAAAATCCCAGCAAAGCCTTGGCTTTAGGGGTATTTTCGCTAATATAGGAACTACGGACGGAGTACCGGGAATGATAATAGGGTTGTTTGTCATAATCCCGAACATTATTACAGTCCCTTAAATATTTTCGCGGATAATATTTCAGTTATATTTTTGCGTGGCGTTATATTTTTTACTTAATAGTATGGGTCCATATTTTACAACATTGTTTTGTGGAAAAAGAGATATTGTAAGGGTTCGAGTATTTTATTTTCGTAGAGACAAGAAATATGACTGAATCTAGGATAAATCGTAGTCCGTGCCAGCTATTTTGCTGCATAACATTGTATAATACATATTATAGAAGCCAACTGAGAGAAATGTGTCGCCGCCGTCAATGCACAGTGCATGGTTCGGAGCCGATGAGCTGCTATATACAGCTTATGCACCGCTGCGCTTTTAAATTCAGCACACCGCCGCATGCCACATGAAGCGGCATCAACATTCACATGTATCGACGATTAAACACATTTTTAGACAAAGATCGGCGATATAAGGTAGGGAGGTCGGGCCAGCAATTTACGGATAAAAGTACGATGTATCTCATAAGGGTGATCACAGATACGTACACTTCATCGGATATCAATCATCGTGGATAAAGCTCGCTACCCATGCGTTTACGTTGCGCCGGAATTTCACGCTCAACGTGATAGATGGCGCTTGCTATTGCCTTTATCTCTGACCGAGCCCTTCACGTAGTACGTTACTATTCAGGAGACCTTCCATTCCTTAACTTAATGAGGGCCTTCACATCAAAAGTCTACTTTGAGATGCTTGCTCATCTATGGTTAGTATTCCTACACTATTTTAGTATTCGTTTTTATTACCTAACCTAACAAATCTAGTAGCTAATCAAGTACAGAATTGTGATTTCACGGACGAGTAGAGCCACGCACATCGTGTCGGTTTCGATGGGCATATTACACGCGTCATTAATAAAAGGAGCAAGACACATGACGCGCATAAGAACTTAATACGTACATTTGTTGGGAACGAAATTATACAACTTGAGGTGTATAACGTGTATATTCCACCTGATTATGCGGGAGATTTGAGATCCCTCAAAATTCCCTTTGCATATAGTGTGACGAAACACGCACTTGCTTAATAGCAGCCACTTGAGCTCTCTCTAGCCTATTTTCATTTACCTTGGCCAGTGTGTAATTGTGCGTGCTATACGCCCATTAATTTTCATCATGGACCTTATTAATACGACATTTTTTACGTAATGAAATATTACATGAGAATCGATGAACGTTCCACTGTCACCTTGGAACGAAAGCGGATATTGATTTTTCTCTATCCTCCAATCTTTGCATATTGATTCATGTATCGAAGTAATTACGGGCTATACAAAGTTGTGATGTCTTTTTAACCTACATTTGCTCATGGCTGTTTTTTATCGCGCCATTTTCAATTTCAGTCACGATATAGGTATGGGTAAGTTGTTTATTTATAACAGTTGCTAAAATTAGCCGTACCCCGGATTCCTGTGGGTGTGAGCGATTAAGGAATTAATCAGGTGGAAGTACATCAGCAGTCATGTGTACACTGATACTGTCATGTTATGAAAACTTAGTTGCCATAATACATACACAGCTTTGACGGCCTCGGCGTTCATTGCCAATGAAAACAAAATCATGATAAACAAAAATCTTATTATTATCGAGATCGGCTTTCATTTTAATCGGATGCAGCTGAATATCTTTATTTAGCAAGACATCCAGCGCGATGCGGGTCCAATATAATAATGCGTTTAGAGTGTTGATGGGGTTGCCGCGCTACTGCAGTGCGTGTTGGCGGAAACGGAGATTGATGGTTTTCACGCCATCATGCGCAAGCGATGCGCCTCGGCCTTGCGCCAGGTACGCGCCAGTCCCAACAGCATCCTGAGGGCTATAGTGGACAGGTGGGACAGCCTCACACTGGGACTTTGGATAGGCCTACATACGGCTGTGGCGAAGGTATATGTTAATTAGATAGTATATTATTGTATTTTTTCTGGTAGTTACAAGTACTAACACTAGTTTCTAAGTTTTTGTATACTATAATGCATATACTACTTATGGACTCTGTTTGAATTATAGGATTTATATTTTATTTTTATTTATTGTTTAACATGGCGCGACTGCTTTTCTGAACTCCACGACCCAGTAACTAGATAACACGGTACTTCTTGGCAATAATTCTGAATATCCGTAATAAATTGTAATCCGTATCCGTGTTATTATTTAGCTACGAGCTCCTCCGATAGATCGATATACTTCAAATAAGTTTTATTGCTAAGCGAGACTTCCAAGTTTTAATATTGCCATTCATTTAATGTCTGAACGCGTTACCAGACATCAGACATCACTGTGGAAGAGTAGATACTTATTTTGCCGTCAAAGTGCTCTTTTATAAACACACCCTCTCCATAGCAAGAAAGCTAACATTTCTTTTGTGTCATTTCTTGCCTTTCTCTCGCTCGGTTATTTTAAGTGTTTTGTAAAGAATTGGTAAAACCGAACTCTTTCGGAAACTGTCTTTCTGTCACACCCTTTTATCCCGAGGCATTGTCGCGGCAAGTTGAAATTTTGTTGCAGGAAGTATTCGCCAAATTATAAACGTGAGGAGAGAGGCTAAACAGGGATATGTGTAACGAAAACACGTACAGCTAGCGTCAAAACTCAATGGTGTGTTTTATAAGATTAAAATATATTAGGGCATAAACAGATGCCTACAACAAAAACATGTTGTTATTAAATTATGCGAATAACATAAATTTATTCCCAAGTCAGGGATTGTTGTTATTTTTGACAACATATCTCTGTAAATTAAATCCACACTAAAGTTGAAACTAATGACGTGCAATCTGTTACACAATTAATTTGCGTGACTGTACATAACCCTTCATCGAGAAACAATTGAAATATATACGTACCTAAACCTGCTTCAGTACCTAAGTAGAACTATTGTGGTAACTTGAAGTAAGTACCAAAACAATACCCTTTTTTTTTTTTTTTTTTTTTTAGGATGGGAAATCATCAAATGACTTCTTCCGCTCTGGGTGGAGCGGAAGGGCGTGTCAGACTCTTACTGACTAAAACCCATCCGTGTTCCTTCTAAAGCCCTTTGCTTTCCAGGGCCGCGGTGACTCTTTCGAACAAATTCCGCAACCCTGGCAGGCTCTGGCCCTAGCGGGCCCCGTCCTCTATGCTGACATCTCTTTGAGGCGCGCGTGAAACACAACGCGCCATCGACCCGGGCCTGGTGGTGATCGGACAGCGAGCCACCCAACGCTCGCCGTCCGCAGGCCCGACCAAAACAATACCCTAAAATTCCTTTCAGCAAAGCTGGCAGCCAAACATACCTAGCTTTACATTCTTAATTGGCATCTGGAGCTGGAACCGACAGATGCATTTGTAACACTAATCACGCAACGCGCACTGCACTTAACTACTCGCTTTTTCCTTGAGTCAGATTTCATTTAGAAGTAGTTTTAACTTCGGGAACTTCTTGCCGGGGTTGCTCTCCGCATACAAAAGGGAAGTACATGCCAGTAATTATCGCAGGAAATAATTATGAACTACAGGAAAGAGAAACAATCGGAAGTTGGTCCGTAGGCGGTTAAGAGGAGAATTAAGCGAATAATAAGACGAACTCGTAATGATTCACTTCACATAATACTGTGTGATGTAGCCAAAGTATTGTTCAATTATAAATATGTAGTTAATTCATGTATTTACGGGGAACAATGAATTATAAATAAACCTTACATTGTGAAAAAATAGAAAATAAATCGGTACATAGAATCTTAACCTTATCCATAAGTTTAGCAGGAATTACAAAATTGAATCTTTGCGATTTTAATTTGATGAAGAAATCGCAAACAGTGCGCGATGATTATATTGGTATTGTTTACAAATTCGCGATTTTAAGCCGCAACGATTCAAATGCGTAGTGCGCGTTTAGCATGGGAGTACTTATATTCTAAATAAAAGATCACAAAAACCTCCCTACTTGAATAAATTAAAACCCTTTTTAAAACGATAACACAGTAACGTATATAACCAGTACGTTGTTTATGTTGCAGCCCTCAAATCATAATGCACATCTACACACGCAACCCCATATCGTCCAAAGCTCCAAGGGAAAACCGCGTGACGTCATCGTACACTAAAAATAAATACAAGCCGCTAAGCCACGGGGTTGTAAAAGAAATCGTGTTTGAATAAGGAAACGTTAATCGAAGGCTTTATTCGCCTTGACCTCGTTCTGCAGTCCAATGCTACCGTCTACCCCGGCCTATTCACGTGTGCCCGCTTTTTCAAGGACGCGCCCGTTAAATGTTTTAGTTTGGGTTTCGATGCACGTCAGTTTGAGGTTTTGATGTCTTTTATGACTTTGTTATTGACGGGAATTATATTATCGTCATGTTTGGAAAACAGACAAGTTACTGATGTTCATTATTTGTTTACGTGCCTCGTATAAAGTCGGGTTTAGACTACACGAACGAATGCTCATACTATTAATTCCTTTGATTGTTTTATCAAAAATTAAATACCAAGAAAATAGTTTTCTTGCTCTTGTTCTATGTTTTAAGTTACACACCTTAAAACATTCGTTCTAATTTAATTGTTCATTATTCTTCCTAACTTTCAGCACTAAAACAAGCCCTCAAGATATAACTTAACTCTCTGTTCAATGATTTAAATACCATTATTCATTTATGTCTGACTTCACAGAATAAAATCTATGAATAATTTCAGTTTTACCTAAACTTTGAAGTACGGAGTTGGTCGCCTAAAGAAATATATTTGGTATTCAAAGGAATTTTAAGTAAAGGTTGGGCAAGCAAAAGTTAGCTTTGATTCTTTATATGTATAACTCAAGTTTGAATGGTCAGCATAAATTCTGAATAAAAATCAGTAATTTACGTCAACGTTTTCTTTAAACTTTTGCGTTGACGTCACGGCTTTTCAAAGGTTTGTTGGAAAACTCTGGGGTAAAGTTTCTTAAAATACTTTAGTTAGGAGATTATATATCAACAACTAAGTTATGCCAGTGACTTTGCCTGCGTGAAAGCCTTAAATTATCGCATGTTAAAAAGTATCCGGTGTCTTATCTACCCGTGTGCCAAGTTTCATGTAAATTCTTTTAGCCGCTGAGACGTGGCAGATTAATATACATCGAAATATTAAGTCTTTCACATAATATTGGTAAGATTTTGGTTGATCATTTTAGTTTAAATATGATGTTTAGAATAAGTACATTAAACGACATAAGATTGTAATAGAAACGACCTTTAGTTGGTACAATACTACTCACTATATATATTGAGTGGTCGAAGTATTTGGATTTTGGATTGACATGAGCAAACAGCTTGGTGTAGAAATCTATACTTACATACTAATACAATAAAACTGAAGAGTTTGTTTGTTTGTTTGAACGCGCTAATCTCTGGAACTACCAGTCGGATTTGGAAAATTATTTTTGTGCTACCTGGGCCATACGGGAACGAGAAAAATCGGGATGCGCACGTACGGAGTCGCGGATAAAAGCTAGTGTTATATAATGTCAAAAGTTTTCATTTAAACGCTTTGATTCAATCTAGAGCCCATATTTTCGTTTTTCATTAAACGCTGATCGTAATTTGAAGCAGTACCTGCCTAGTGTAAGTAAATCAGATTACCAATTTAATTAAAGTGTCTTTTTTCGTTACTAATTGAAATTATATCCGAAAGAGTCCTTTTTAAATCGAATGGAAAACAAAAGAATTGCCAATACAAATAAAAGTCGACAAATTCTTTGCATTTCACAACAGCTTTAAACATCGTATTCGATAGTTACAGCAATGGTTTTCATAACTCAGCCATTCAAACGTTAAGTACCAATAGTTAGTGGCGGAATCCATGTCTTTTAGCGCTTGAAACTGAAGAATGTCAGTATTCAGCGATTTCGGTATAAAAATAGAAGTTTTATTGTCGATTCGGTGAACATTTAGGCACGTTTATTCCGCAGCCCAGCGGGTAAGTGGGCAAACAATGTGATTGTTAACTCGTTTCCCCATCTCTCCCCTAAGCCTTTGTTTTGTGTGTTTGTATTGTGCCCAGTGTGCCCACTGTACCCACCCGCCCCCATCATTATTTGCATTTCTTCTACATTCCTTGAACGTTTCCTTTTTAACACTTACAACACACGCGATTTTTGATTGAGTATAACTGTAGGTTTGTTTATGAGTAAGTATACAGGGCGTCCCAAAACTTTGCCACAAGGAGGGAAAGTACCTTAAATACTGTAGAAAAAAAAATACTGAATGAAGACTTCATTTTTATTTTAAAAACAAACTGCATTAGAAGAATTTTAAATAATCACCTGTCTGAACCGAGAATCGAACCCGCTATATGTGAAAAAGAAACCTGTAATTTTACTATACCGATTGAAAGGCTCAATCATAAACATTTATTTCTTCTAAATAACAGCATCTAAAATAACCATGAGGAAGACCATGGAATTTAACATTTATTTAAAATAATGAGGTACGCTAAATTTGGAAGAACTGTTGAAGAGTCACTTACTACAAGGTATTACAATTTATTTTCCTTTCATATTATAATTATAATTTCTCAAGTGTGTACACATTAGCATATTGCTATTGGTTATTCTGAACAAAAATTTTAATTAAATGTTAAATTTCATGTTCTTCCTTTTATTTTAGACGCTATGTTATTTAAAAGAAATAAAATGTATTATTATGATTGAGGATTTCGTTCGGTACAGAAAAATTACAGTTTTTTTTCGTTTTCAGCTGGTTCGGATCCCGGTTTAGACAGGCGATTATTTATATTCTTTAAATGCAGTTCGTATTGTTAATAAAATTAAAATGAAGTCTTCATTCAGTATTTTTTTTCTATCTACAGTTTTTAAGGTACTTTCCCTCCATGTGGTAAAGTCTCGGGACGCCCTGTAGACAAGTAGGATTGACGCGTTTTCTTAGTGAATTCAATTTTTTTAGCCTATTCAAGGTGTTTCAGACATGCGTTTTCATATGTGAAGGTAATGAAATATTGACTTTTATAAAAAACCCGACCGCAATCAACGACTACAAAGTAACAAAACACCTAAGCAGTCTGTTGCAGTTGGTGACATCACATCTGTGATTGAACTTAAATAAATGCCACCAACTGCATCAGACCGGTTGAAAATTTGTTTCTCTACTGTAGGTAGGTATGTAAATACACCCTTAAATGTGATCACGCACTTCTGGGACACTCTGTATGTTCTTTTAGTAAGACAGATGTCCCTTCTCTAATCCTGATATCAATTTCAATGTAATTTGTACCTAACGTGTAGGGCGGGGTACTTATATAATATTCTAATTAGTAAATGAATCATGCCACGATTGCGTCTAGAAGTGGTGATTAGTAGCCACCCACGCAGACTTAAATATTGCCGGTGACTAGCTCATATAATTGGATTGATCGATGGAAATAAAGCTCTATTTATTTCATATTGTAGAAAAGCTGACCTGTTATTTATTTATTTAAACTTTCGTAAGCAGACTTAATACGGTATACCATGGCAGTAAAATAAAGGTGGAGAAATAACATATGATGGGTGCATAGTTTCATAGTTTCTATAAAACAAAGTCACTGTGTGCACCTTACTGTTTTCAGGTGCCTAGCCTTTTCCCAACTATATTGGAGTCGGCTTCCAGTCAAACCGGATTCAGCTGTAACCAGTATTTTAGGTGGAGCGGCTGCCTGCCAGACCTCCACATTTCAGTAACTGGGTAACACGGTACTTCTTGGCATCATCTTTTAGACTTTTGACAATCCGTAACGACTGCCAAAGAGATCTTTGGCAGTCGTTACGGATTGTACACCAATGACAGCCGAGACCAACGGCTTAGCAAACTTTCCGAGGTACGGATGAATCTCGGTATGTTAAGATGGTCACTCATCCATAGACCGATCTCGGCAAGTGTTGCTTAACCTTGAAGATCGATTTACTTCTTCTAAACCACGCAACGAATTTTGATACAGTTTTCACTATGGAAACGACCTTGGCAAGCGTGGCTTAGAGCCTATGCACACAGCGTATTTTATCCGGGCTGATGACGCGCGTTTTACGAAAGCGCGCTCACGGCGCTGTAGATGACCAAAAAGCAGATTTTCGTATTTGTATCGATACAAACGCGCGTACAAAGCAATACAACGCGCGCGGGAAGCGCGTTCAAAGCTCTTCTGTATCGCGTTTGTTTGTCGGAGAAACAAAGCAGAAACAATGCATACGCGCGACTGCAGCGCATCTAAATCGCCATATCAGCGCGTTTGTATCGATACAAATGCGTTATGTGAACGTCGTCGGCGCGTTAAAAACACGCCGTGTGTAAAAGCCCTTAATCTCGAAATGTAGCCCGTGTGGCTGTAGTTATTTAGCCACAGGTGAAACATTAAGAAAAACATATATATATTGTAAGCATGGCACTAACATGCAAATTCACATCTTTTATAAATGTAATTAAGTTTGTAAATTTATAATAAATCGATGCATGTTGTATTTGAATATGTGAAGCTTGTTCCACCCTATACATGAAACACTGACATCGCATTACTCATCTCAGAGCGCAAATCCATTTCTGTTTTGACACTTAGACATAAACAATGAAAATGAATAAAACTTTGCCAATATCCACGAATATAGTTTCGTCTTTAAGTCGAATAATATCTGGCACAGTTTTTCAATCTTTATTCCGAATAACATATTGGATAAAAAGCATAGACAAATCGGTTGAGGGTTCAGGGAAAAATGTAATAATGTGAGCAGAAAAATCGGATGTATGCAATATCTACCTGACTACTTAGGGAAATTAATGACAGTGTTTTCATCCAACGTTAGCTTTACCTAAGTAGTACATTACATAATATATTATCATTCCACCTACACGGCCTAACTTTGGTACACTATAATAATATTTTCGTACCAAAAATATTGGCGAAAAGTTTTTATACTCGAAGTTCCAGTATTTTTATGAGTTTTCCGTCAGAGGTACGTTTGAACAAGTTTTCCTGTATAGGTGAATTCGTATGTAATACGTTACATGGGCATCGTTATTTAGTTTTTGTGCCGTAACAATCACAACTCCTATTTATTACTGTAATGTTAGATAGTATTTCCTTTCAAGAGGAGTGTTAAACATTTTCAGCATCATAAAAAAAAAACTCTCTAGATGATTAATAGTAGGAAAATAGCAGATTCTTATTACGAATTTGAGTACCCAAACTTTGATTGGCTGTTTGTGATGTTGAGTTTTGTGGGCCTAGGCATTTTCTACCAATCAACTTATGAGTTCTTCTAATCAGAATTTAAACAGATTACCAATCATGGTCAGTTGTTTTATAAATAATGCCGTTTGTTTAGGTGTGAAGCGATTCCTGGATAAAGTCTTTAAGGTAACCCATTTATTAGGTAACCATTAATCAGCCCCTACCTGTAGAATCGACTGTTATCTGAAAACTGTATCAAAGCATGACTGCCAAGTTTTGAAACAATTATGCAAAACAAGATTGGGTTAATGGCAATAGACTCGCCCCCCATTATACGGGAGAACTTGTAACATAGCTCGAGAAATGAGGGTGTATTATTCACCTCTGCCTGCCCTTTGGGAGTACACGCGTGATGTTATGTTTGCAAAAGTTTGTTTTAGTTAGGTACCGGTTTGTAATAAGGAGGTGGGCAGCTAAAATAAATACCAGCCCAGTACTACTGCTGAACCGCATAGTTACCTAGGTACTAGTAGTAAATACTACCACACTTTCACTCTGCAGTACCAACGAACTGTCACGCGGGGGCGTGACAGTGTAGGTTTATTTATTGATAGAAAAAACTCGATGAACTGATAAATAAAAAAATATAGTTTTGTACCGGTACCACTTGACCGTTGCAAGCTGCCAAAAAGTCATAGTGACTAATCACTTAATTATACTGGTGTAGCCATAGAGAATAAATAATTCCAGCGTGTCCATAAGTTGGTGCCGTTCGGAGCCACGTCCTACGTTCATACATCAATAAGTTGGTGGCAGGGTGCTCGCTTTGCTGCTACAACTTACGCTAAGTGATAAACTATGTTTTTCTTTCATTTCCATGCTGGCTTCGAAGTTCAAGATCTGATAAACGTAACAAATTGACTCTCAATCTGTACCACAGATTTATAGACATGCAAAAAATACGTGAATACTATTTAGGATAGGATCTATAGTCTATCCCATATTTCAACCTCTGTTAATGCTAGCCAAGATCTGGAAAAGTCACCTACGAAAAATGGCGACCATCGTCGCACGGTTCTAGGAACACATTTATCAGAGAACTATCTCGAAGCCCGCAGCGAATCATAAGAAAAAGAGGTGGCACAGGTAGGAAAGGGATTTCGAGTTCCAAATGGAAAGGTCGCCTTCATACATGTATTGGGAATGGAATGGAGGCGTTACTCGATTAATCGCCTTTCAAATTGGATACAAAATTGGGAAAATTGGAGGAAAAGTGCCTAAAATGTCATATTCTTTATTTTACTGGGAAGGGATGTGTATGTGTATGTACATATTTACTGTGCGACGTGTGTGGTTGCACCACCATCTTGTTTTATGATGTGTCCTAGTGTAAATAGTGAGCATCCAATAAAATTGTAAAGGTGGATCAACTAATAAAACGACAAATATTAAATGTTACTTTTATGTTACTTTTCCATAAATTTTCCCTAAAATGTCACAGCCATCCTGTAACAGACTAAACGCAATACCTCTTAAGAGGTCATTGCACTCATAATTATGAACAACTTTTACTATGGGACCAACCCCAAAATCGTGAAAAAACAATCGACTCCCATACATTTACGCGCGCATAACTTGACAAAATGTACTGAACAGCTGATTTTTTTTTCGCGATTTAAGTGGTTGGTCCCATAGTAACAGTTGTTCATAATGATGAGTACAATAACCCCTTAAGAGGTTTTGCGTTTATTCTGTTACACGTTGCATAAAATATGACATATAAGGCACTTTTCCTTAAATTTTCCCGATTTTGTATCCTATGCAACACAATGTTCCGTTATAAAAGCATTCTATCACTTTACACATAAAAGGGTCGCCATTTGTCAAGGGTGTATGGGTGAAGTACATTGTGTTGCACTTTGCTCTGTGCCACTCATTCGCTGACGTCATGGTGTAGAAAATAGTTTTGAAGAAATATAACGCGAATCTTCAATCAAGTTTTTCTTAGAAGAAAACGCTCCAAGCTTTGTTAGTAAAGATTTTTCAAATATTTTCAAGTTCCATGGATCTCTTTTGTTGTTTTTACATGGGTGATTAACTTAATGAGTTACATGAACTACGGGAACTCGTTTTTGATATAATAAATTCATTGTGAAACATTCTCAGGTAAACCTGATGTACTCGATTGCGTAAACGTAAAAGTTTTTTTTTTTCTTTTTTTTTACTTAATTTGGGTTTGCTCTTGACTCTAGTCTAGGTGATAGATGACAGAGACAAAGTCGACGATGGAGCGAGCTTACCCAGAAGAAGCCTGTTCACTCTAATTTTGAAGAGATTAGGGTTGTATGCGTTCGGAAACACAGACACAGATTTTTTATTGAAACTGAGCGCCGTCTGATGACAATAACGTAAAACCTCTTTATAAACGACTTCAAAAAATGGGGAGGTTAATAATTCGAATGTTTACTTATTCTTTTTCCGGTTATAACTAAGTCGTATTTTCAAAATCCTTTTTTTTTTTTTGTTCGAAAGAGGTTTATACCGAAATGGTATCATTTCTTAGAGATGTGACGAAGAACTTCGGAGACATAAAATTATATTGATATGGACTGATTGGAATTTTGGGGTAGCAGCACTAACAAGTAAAAAATAAAACTCTTTACAAAAATATACAACCAACTTCCAAATGAAAATCACTACCAAATACAAAATAACTTTTAATTTTGGAGGACGGTTACAAAAAACGAAGAAACCGCACCAGAAACATCGACTCCCAAAATTAAAGTTATTTTGTACTTTGTAGTGGTTTTATATTCGGAAGTGGGTTGTATTATTTTGCAAAAAAAAGTTTTTTATTCTATACCTTCTACCTAAGTGATCGTTCACGTTAACGCGATCGAGTAGGTTTAAAAAGTCACACTCGAGGGTCTAGCTCGAATGTTTTTGACGTATGGTAATGTAACGTAAAATTTTACTGTAGTTATACTCGTCTGGCACATATTATTTATTTGAATTGGATACTGTATACCTGCATCGCGCAAGCAAAGTTCTCCGTGCGATTCGAACATATACAACAGTCCGAATATCAAATATCGGGCAGTTGCCCACCAGACACAACAACCATCTGGTTGGAGGATCCTCCCATTTTCAGTGGAGATGTGCGGGACTTTACTTTCCGTTCCGCATACCCTCTATAGGTTTGTAGTTTTTTAATATTTTAAATTCACTTACGTTAAGGATACTGTAAGTGTAACGTTACTATTACAGGAGAAGAAGCCCCGGGCGTCGGGAGTCGCAGGGCGATCCCCGGCCACCGTAGGCGCGGGCCTGCGGACGGAGAGCGTTGGGTGGCTCGCTGTCCGATCACCACCAGGCCCGGGTCGATGGTGCGTTGTGTTGCACGCGCGCCTCAAAGAGATGTCAGCATAGAAGACGGGGCCCGCTAGGGCCCGAGCCTGCCAGGGTTGCGGAATTTGTTCGAAAGAGTCACCGCGGCCCTGGAACGCAAAGGGCTTTAGAAGGAACACGGATGGGTTTTAGTCAGTAAGAGTCTGACACGCCCTTCTGCTCCACCCAGAGCGGAAGAAGTCATTTGATGATTTACCATCCTAAAAAAAAAAAAAAAACGTTACTATACTCGTACGTCAAAACATTCGTGCTAGGCCCTCTGATCCTCCTGGGGCCTCCGATCTGAAGTAATTGAAGTCTAACTCATGTTGTTGTGTTGTGTGTTGTTGATTATGTTATTTTGCAAGAAAATGTTTTAATAACTTGAATAAGTTATTTCCAAGAATAATAGCTATTGTATTGGATAGATACGCGATATGTAAGTTTTCGCCACAAAGGCAGTCACACAACTGTAGTCCTATTATTCATGTCTGTTGTCACAGAGCCGCTACAAACAGTAAATCAAGAAAGGGCTGATTACTGAGAGAGCAGTCACAACTCACATAACAAAGCAAGTGTCACATAAACTCAAAGTAGTGCTAAGTGAATAACGCGCGGAGTTAGTGTTATTTAGCTGATGTATTTACTATCCGCTTCCCTCTGTCGATTTTACGACCGAAACTTAGTATATAAGGACCTAAGTTGGTACTTATATACTTGGGTAGGTCGTATCGTCAACGTAAATGTTTCCGTTTGTATTAAAATCAAACCCCCCGAATCATAGAGTTGGAAAACCCTTCATATTTATTATTTACTATTCGATGGAACACCAATGTGTTTCATTTCAATAATTAAGATAATAACGAGTGTGATAGAGTTGTTCTAAAATAGTTAGGAATAATCGACAAGTATTGTCCCAACACATGAATGTCCCGCTTTCCCACTAAAAGTATTTTCGTCACACATTATGACGGCATGGAGTGACGTCATATCGTGGGGTGAAAGTTGGAATCATGTGAGGCAAACAACACGAAGGGAGTGAAGGGAATGCTAGAGTAGTCGGTAAAGACAACTAGTTAGCCAACAAATTATCGTAGTTAGGAGTCAGTCACGCAATCCGCTCTTTGCCAATTTATCATGTGGACTAGGTGCGTCAGATGCCGTCATGTGCTCAACAACATACAACTCTCTCATAGGTAACTTTGTGGCTTTTCGCACTAACTTGTAAGGTCGGGTTAACCGTTTGTTACTATGATAAGGTCGCTGATGATAAAGTTAGCAGACGGTGAGTGAATTACCTACGCGTGTAACCAAAGGCACCTCATAAATAGGTTCGTTACTTCTGAGAACTTTACTTTCGAGTCTGTCGGGTTTTGTTTATTAGTTTTTATTTAATTAGTGTGTTATTCTGTTTATATATAGGTAGAATGACTCCTGGACAAAATGTACATATTCTCTTTATAAATACAAACCCCTCAGATTAGAATAGATTTTTTCCATTGCAAAAAAAGATTACACGTCTATGTACTTAGTCATTCCTACGTAAGCGTTCGAATATTCAGAGAAAAAAATCTTGGATCGAAAGATACCTTCTTACACTTAGTGTACCGTTCTCCCAATTTGTTGCCGAGTAAAAAAACGTCTATTGTCGTGATTTATCTGTACATGACAGGCATATATAAATGGAAATGTTGACTTCTGTACGCCCTGCAGAAGCGTAACGGTTAGAAAAATGATACAACAGTAATACTATTTCTTTCCTACGAACATACAACCTCATGTTATTGCGTTTATGTATCACGTCCCGCGCATTACAAATATTCGGTGCTCGTACATCTATTGTGTATTTATTTGGGGTTCGCATACAACCTTAAAAATAACTCAGCCTTTAACGTTGAGGGAAAGTGAAAGGATTTAGTTTATGTGTGGGTAAACGCATCAGTCAGCCTCTTCGTGAATTATAGTGGCATTTGTTCGGGTCCAACTCGCCTTGTTCCGAGGACAGCACGAAATCTGAAAAAATACTGCCTACACGTCCCGCTTCGCTGAAACTACACGTTCGTTGTATTTACGTCGTGAGAAAACCTTATGATGTTGTATGACACTCGATTACACCAAAGACCGTTATAAAGTGCCAGATGTTTGCTACGGCAGGCGTTCTGGCAACTAATATAAATTCTAGTAAACTGTGGGATGTTGAGCCTGAAATATCTGGATAATCGCTGGCTTTATTTGAAGTAATGTGTGACAGAGCGAGGGGTGTGGATAATTTGATCTACAGTACCGAGATTTGTACATTTGTAGATTTGTAGTGTTGTGATTTGTCTGTGTAAATGTGTATCGGCAATTTTGTATTACAGGATACCAATCATTAAGTTCAAAATTACGGTGTAAATATATTACTTCGAAAACTAGGAGCTTATGTGCTGCATTATATTTCACAAGGTTTATTATATTTGATTACTCATAATTATCGTTGATAGCCGCGTAAATTACTAGCATTACTCGAGGCTTTTACAACATAAAACCGGATCGTGTTCCTGTAGGTACGAGACCGCAATCCCTTCGGGGAATAGTCTTAAGTACTCTTAAGTACCTACCTCCACCACGCTGGATACTGAAGTGCTGAAAGTCAACACTCGAAAAACAAAGTTTTTCTTCTAAAATATGAGATCCCTCTGAGGACCCCAGTGTTATTGTTTCAGCGGTAACATTAACTCGTTTTAATTAACTAAGTTTTTAAACAAACAAACCGGCGAGGCTGCATTTGAAAATGTTTGGTATTACTTAGGTAAGTAGAGCGGTCTGTTTGAGGTCAATCGTAATACTGTTGAGTAAATAAGTCTTTTGGAGTCGGTCAGGATCGATTGAGTGAACAATGTAGGTACCTAATGGCAACCACAAATAAAGCCAGCCAAATTATTAGCTTCATATGAAAATCATAAAGATTTGTGAGACAGCGAAGATGAATTAGGTCGTATTGACCAACGACGCCGCAAAAATGTAGATGAGCCCCGATGCTGCCATTAAAATACGTGCGGTTATGAAACGCGCCACGACTCACCGCGCTGGTCAAAACAATGATAATTGTAATTTAACGCGTTCTTCCCCGCCCTCGTCCTTCTCCGCACATTACCAAACTGCTACTCTCGGGGCACCCAGTGATCCAGTCGCAACGCTAAGCGACCCTTTCAAATTCCCCCAAATTTTAATTAAAATGTTGTAAACTTGTATCAGCGGACTCGTCGTATTGTTTCGGCCTTAAGCCTACCATATTTTGAGGTTTATTAAGCCAGTCCCAACATAAAAAACGTAAAATAAAACAAAACATCTTGTGAATTCAATACTACACTGTATTTTATGGAGAACTTACTTTCGCAAGCTGAATTTCTGGCTCTTGTGTATGAAAGCATAAAAAATCCGTCATAATTTTAACTTTATTGCTAAGCGCGGGTTACGAGCTAAGTGAGGAAGTAATCAGGGAAGTTATAAAACTGATTTGAGAATTTCCAAGGTAACTGAGGCACCTATACAAACCGAGTCCGACGGAGTTTACGTGACATTTCAATTAAACCTCGGATTTCGCTAATGAACTTCCCGTCTCTGCTGAACTTTGCAAAAACTCTGGCGACCTTTGATTTCAATTGATTTTAGTTCGGCGTACTTTACCTAATCGCCGATACTAAACTGACGTCGTCTTGTAAGCCAGACAGAATTCCACTCGCAAATACAGAGTTCGCAAATATGAATTCCCATAACCAATCCCAATATTAGGTATGTCATAAATGAGAAAATCTGTTCGCATGTTTATTCTGTGCTCAATCACGTCTCGCCGGTTCACGCGACGACAATGAAACTTTGATCTGAGAAAGCTTACGTCACGGAAACCGGCAAAGACTTCTTTTATCCAAATTCAATGGCAGCTTCCCCTGAGATAAGTAATAAAATATTATCTTTGGTTGTTATTCCTTTATGGCTCAACGGACAATTTCGTCGATATAATAATTTTATCATAACTTCAAAATTATGCTAATGAAGCCGGGGCAGAATCAGCGAATCGTTATGGAGAACGTTGATTGGTAGATTTTCCTGCTGCTGGAACGATGAAGGATTTTAAGACAGGAGCTTTTTGAACAAAATTAAAAGCTTTTCACAGAAGCATTATACCTACCGAAAAAAAACATAACTTAATTTAAATATAAAACAAACCTTACATAATTTTAAGCGAATACGTTCCCGGTAAAATAGTGCAAGCATGAATTTTCTTGTATGTACGAAGTTTTGTATTCGGAACGACTTAGAAGCAACTTAACGAACCGCATCCTGTCTAGAAGACGGACGAAAACAGCTGAAGTTTTGTTAGACATTAAGTAAATGATCAAGTTTTTATTAAAAAATGTTCAATTCTATTTTTGTTAGGCTTCGTAACTAGGAACCTACCGAAAAAGGCTGTCTCAAGTAATTTAATTTATAAATGGCTTGCAAGTTATCATTGCATTTGGAAAATTACTTGAGTGCCTACATAATTACAAAAGCCAGCCTAAATAAACCCTTTTCATAAACAATATTTAATAACAATGATTAAGCGTTAAGACGTGGTTCTGCGCTCAAAAAACAAGAAAATTTCTACGCTCCACTCACCCAACGATTTGAATAAATGAAAAGTTGAACCCTTTCCCCGAATCCTTCAATAAAATAAGTTTTCCGAATGTGTAACTTTGTAATACTTGTGTTTTCCAATGTAAGACTGAAATTGAAGAATCGGGAATTCGAAGTCCTTATGTAATTTACTTTTCTGAAATGAAGTACGTAGGCACCTCCCTATTGGGCACGCCACAATTGCGGCGATAAGACCCCTCTTTGAGGAGTGGCTGGAGAGGCGCTACGGCGTCCTCACCTTCCGCCTGACGCAGGTGCTCACCGGACACGGCTGTTTCGGGAGGTACCTGTTTCGGATAAAGCGGGAGGACACGCCCGGGTGTCAGCACTGTGAGGATCGCCCGGAGGATACGGTGGAGCATACGGTGGAGATCTGCCCTGCTTGGGCTGAGCACCGCCGTGTCCTCGTCGAGGCGATCGGCGGCGGCAACCTCTCGCGTCCGGCCCTGGTTGAATCCATGGTCCGGAGCGAGGAGGCTTGGGAAGCGGTCACCTCCTTCTGCGAAGCAGTAATGCTAGCGAAGGAGGAGGCGGACCGCGCGAGGGAAAGGCAAGGCCTTCGTCCCAACCGCCGCAACAGGAGAAGACGCCCCGGGCGTCGGGAGTCGCAGGGCGATCCCCGGCCACCGTAGGCGCGGGCCTGCGGACGGCGAGCATTGGGTGGCTCGCTGTCCGATCACCACCAGGCCCGGGTCGATGGCGCGTTGTGTTTCACGCGCGCCTCAGAGAGATGTCAGCATAGAGGACGGGACCCGCTAGGGCCAGAGCCTGCCGGGGTTGCGGAATTTGTTCGAAAGAGTCACCGCGGCCCTGGAAAGCAAAGGGCTTTCGAAGGAACACGGATGGGTTTTAGTCAGTAAGAGTCTGACACGCCCTTCCGCTCCACCCAGAGCGGAAGAAGTCATTTGATGATTTCCCATCCTTAAAAAAAAAAAAAAAAAAAAAAAGGCACCTCCCTATCAGGTACTCACCGGACACGACTGTTTTGGGAGGTACCTGTTTCTGATTAAACGGGAGGACACGCCCGGGTGTCAGCACTGTGAGGATCGCCCGGTGGAGCATACGGTGGAGGGCTGCCATGCTTGGGCGGAGCACCACCGTGTTCTTGTCGAGGCAATCGGCGGGGGCGACCTCTCGCGTCCGGCCTTGGTTAAATCAATGGTCCGGAGCGAGGAGGCTTGGGAAGTGGTCACCTCCTTCTGCGAAGTAGTAATGCTAGCGAAGGAGGAGGCGAGGAAAAGACAAAGCCTTCGCCCCAACCGCCGCTACAGGAGAAAACGCCCCGGGCGTCGGGAGTCGCAGGGCGATCCCCGGCCACCGTAGGTGCGGGCCTGGGGACGGCGAGCGTTGGATGGCTCGCTGTCCGGTCATAACCAGGCCCGAGTCGATGGCGAGTTGTGTTCCACGCGCGCCTCTAAGAGATGTAAACATAGGAGACGGGGCCCGCTAGGGCCAGAGCCTGCCAGGTTTGCGGAATTTGTTTGAAAGAGTTACCGCGGCCCCGAAACGCAAAGGGCTTTAGAAGAAACACGGATGGGTTTTAGTCAGTAAGAGTCTGACACGCCCTTCCGCTCCACCCAGAGTGGAAGAAGTCATTTGATGATTTCCCATCCTTAAAAAAAAAGCCAACTCCCTATAATATAAGTTTACAGTACACTTCTATATTGAAAGCCTGAAATTCATTTTAAACTATGAAAACTAACGTAAGTAGCTTTATCTATCAGATCGTTCATTGAGTGGCATTTAATTAGAGTGGCAAACGTTGTTCGCAGTTCAAAGGCAGAGCCAGAGCTGAAATCGGTAAGTTCAATTGTAGTTAGAGAGTTCTAGCTGGGAAGCCAATCACGTACGCTTATAGTTAACATACGGTCACCGACTTTAATATAAAGTTCAGTATTAGTTTGATTGTTTTGATTTTTTAAGAGAAAAAGGAGGTTAGAGACTTTCTCTACGTGATTTTCGTACTGGCCAGAGGACCTACAAATTTTTAAACACCGTTATCTCGCATCTCTTTTTAAGCATTTTGCATCTCATATTTTTCATACATTTTTGACAGATTTCGACTGAGTGCGAATACGATAGTTGCTTGAAAATTAGTAGAATTGGCACTCAGTTATGTTTCAGTAAAATAGATACTATTATTGAATTTGTTTTAAGTGTCGACATTTATTATTGGCTGTTTTGGTTTAACTTCGGCAATCAACGGATAATCGTGAAACCACTTAATTTTCGAAGCCTCCAGTTACGATCTAAATTAAGGCATACCTTGGCTAATACACGTGCCAATATAATTTAGATCAGTTACATAGAACATTGATGAGCAAACTATTGGCCAATCATGTTAGTCGTGATCTAGACTTTGTTTGTAGACTCTGATATATTTTTATACAATATATACTAATATAATAAAGCTGAACAGTTTGTTTGTTTGTTTATTTGTTTGAATCCTTGGAATTACCATTCGGATTTGGAAAATTATTTTTATATATGATATCTACAATTATGAAGAAGGCAATCAAAATAAAAACAGCTTTACGGGAAAAAAACGGGCTATGCGCGTACGAAGTCGCGGGCAAAATTTAGTTTGTTTGTTTGGTCGAAAGCGCTAATCTCAAGAAATAGTTCGAATTGAAAAAAAAAAATAGTGTTGGAAAGCCCATTTATTGAGGAAGGCTAATATCAGCTACGACGAAGAGGAGCGGAGCATTAATGAAAAATCTGACATAGACGAAGTTGCGCGGGTCAGCTAGTAACTTATAAATTACATTTTAAAACCTATTTATTATAGGTATATACATATACCTATAATAAATAGTATAGTAGTAGTATATATATATACCTTTTGCGAAAATTAGAACCTTTTTTCTGGAAAATTTAGGTACGTTAACAACAAAAATATTTTTGATGGTGTTTCCTTTTGTCGCCGTATTTGCTCATCAAATTGGCAATCTAAACCTCATACAAAATTCCCTACCTATTTAGACTCAAACAGAGAGCGGTGAAATGTACAAAATTAACCTACCATACTTGTTTGTGAAGCTGAATTTACTGCTTTCACGATCTCAATTAGGGAGTGTCATAATCAAACCGTAGTATAGGAGGAAGGAGCTAACGAATTCTAAGTAATTACACATTCCTGTTTGATGTTCCATGCAAGTTTATGAAAACACGTCTCGCTCGAACCGTCTGAAGTCGCTCTACATACTCGTATGAAAATAATTCTTAGTATTAAAATATTGATGTTACCCCTGTAACGTACGTGTGTGTCTTGACAGAGAATATTCATAACAGCGAAAACTTCACGACGGTGGTCCCAAAGGGTTTGGTTCATACAGAGGTGCAGAGAAGACCCAGATTATGCCAGTTACGTTTAAGACTCATAGTCCCATGTTAGTAAACGTGCAAACAATTCAGACTCCACGAGCTCAAGCCCTAATAGAAAAACCATTTGAAACTTTACTCAGTTAATCAAACTAAGACCCTCAGCACTTATGATCACTAGACGAATGAGACAGGTAACCACTAACTAGATGGCGTATTAGCAGTCCCATGCTACTATGTAAGCCAGCATGTTGCCATTACCCGGGCACAGGTCCTGGCTCTGGAAAATTCTTGATAGAAAATCCCGATAGCACTTTGCAAACTAGCCTCAACAGTGTCACTAGATCAACGAGGTTAAGAGGCAGTCAGTCCCCAGCGTATATTCATAAGTTGTTTCATGTTAGGTCTGGTTGTCGGGTCCCCACACAACGGGTATAACCCGTAGACTCCGGTAATTCCACTTTATTGGGTCCATAGTGCCAACACATGTACTCTCAGCGGGCATGAATACAGATGACGCACATAAATGCTGTTATTGAAAAACTGGGTGAAGTTAGGGCTTTGAAATTAATTTTACGTTCTACTGTATACGATATTAGTTTTGTTTGTCATAAAATACGGACCGTTATGAAGTTTCTACCTTTCTAATAAGGTCTAGAAATGAAGGTCGGATTGTCACTGTCGCGGTAAACATATAAATTATATTATTAGTTTTACACTAAAATAGGCAAAGAAAAATACAAAAACATGTCAAAACATTAGAGCTAATTCTACTTCAGTACTGCTTACCAACACCGGTACACCTAGCACCATAATTCATAGCTACATTTCGCAACAAAGTACAACAAAGCTCGGATAACGTCAGGTAACGTTGAACAAAACAATTTGTACACAAATCCGGATTAAAATTCCGTGTAGGGAAGTATAATTAGGTAGAAACTAGAATTAATTTAAGGTGTATGTACGTTAACCGTTGCGGTGCAGCGCGGGCGGATTAGATGCCGTCGTATGGAAACCGCGGCAAGCCCCCGCTGCAGCCTGTCCATTTAGCAGAGTGGCGCGCCTTGGGTAACTACCAACTACGTTATACAACGTAGCAAAGGTTAATGATGATGAGGTACCTTGCTATTCACTTATTACTTTATGCATGCTCTTTTTGCTTGCTGAGTGGGCTAAGCTACCTACTAGTTGCTCTATCAACGGTGAGAGAGAGACTTTTTAGGGTTATCTTCTTGAAACTTTGTAGCTACTATACTATATTCTCAAATAAATGGGTTTTATATGATCTGGTAGAGAGTCTCTTCTCTTATTACGAGTTAGTTTTCACACAATTTTCCTTATGCTCTTTATTCTACATGAAGAGATTCATATCAAAATCTCCCCTTTTCCTTAAAACGCAATTTGATTATATCAAATTCAGGCGTGAAAAGAAAGTGACATGATGGTTTTCTTTTCAAGCAAGGTAACCGAGTCTGGAGGTTGGCAGATATGTTGGCCATAGATTGCCAATGGACACCACTTCCAATAAATTATTTGTTAAGATACTGGATGAGCAATAGCAATACTACTAGTGCAAACATTACCAAGTTTTGAGTCATGAAATCTATTCTGAACTGAACCAGTAGTCGAAACTTATTGTTGTTGTGTGATAGGAACTATAAAGGTCTTGAACAGTTTATTAAAAAAAAGTACAGAAAGAAAGAAAGAAAAAGTGTTTTTACCACAAAACGACATACATACATTAGTAGATTTTGCTTAAAATAAATCCTAAACGATAGTGTTAGTATTTCTTAAATTATGTTAGTAAAGACAAATTAAAAACTAAATAAGAATAAAATAACCCAACAACGACAGGCATCTGCTTTATTTATATGACTATAAATAAAGCAGATGCCTGTCGTGGTTGTGGCAAAAAGGCTTCCACTCAGCATAATGCTGTGCCTTGGGGGACCCACAGCACGGCGCTGATTTTCAGTGGTTGTTTCAAACTAGCTAGCAACACAGTCTAATCTTCATGAATAAGACCTCCAAGTAGTAGTAACAAAAATTCGGTATCGTGGGTGTGGTGGCTATTCAATATTTATCCATAAATAAAACCGGATTTTCCTTATGATTGTTCAAACGTTATGGATCAACCACTGTAGGTAGTAGGCAGTAGATACATTTGTATCAATCCCAGTTCACTAAAGAGATTAAATCTCGTCGAGATATGTTTACAATATCGATCATTTGCCCTATTTCTAAATAAATTTCTACGCTTATTTTATCAAATATTATAAAATATTTGTAATTGGTGTGATATATGTATAATAGGTTTTAGGTTTGTTTTACATAGCTACCAGTAAGATCAGAGCCTTTTAGCGCGGGAAATTCGAGCCTAATAGACCAGAGTAATGGCTGAATGGAGAACGTTCTCAATGGTTAAGTGGCTATATCGTGGTGATAATTATAGGATAGAAATAGTTTATTGTATGTATGTATAGAATGGTTTATTGTGAAGTCCGTGCTTCCTTTTTATTGAAAATAGGAAAAAAGTTTTTTGTGTAAAAATTAATTTAATTTCTCTGGGATTTGGTGAAATTAGCCATAAATTGGGTCCCCATCAGGAATGGGCGATCCGGTAGATCTTAAAGGAGATGGTGAGACGAGCTGGACTTAGATTTTTTTAAATATTAATAACTTTATTTTTTAAGATTGCCTAAGATACATGGAAATAAGAGAGGTAGGCCTTTGCAGTGCAGTAGGTGCACCTCCTTCTGTGAAGCAGTAATGCTAGCGAAGGAGGAGGCGGGCCGCGCGAGGGAAAGGTAAGGCCTTCGCCCCAACCGCCGCCACAGGAGAAGACGCCCCGGGCGTCGGGAGTCGCAGGGCGATCCCTGGCCACCGTAGGCGCGGGCCTGCGGACGGCGAGCGTTGGGTGGCTCGCTGTCCGATCACCACTAGGCCAGGGTCGATGGCGCGGAGTGTTTCACGCGCGCCTCAAAGAGATGTCAGCATAGAAGACGGGGCCCGCTAGGGCCCGAGCTTGCCAGGGTTGCGGAATTTGTTCGAAAGAGTCACCGCGGCCCTGGAACGCAAAGGGCTTTAGAAGGAACACGGATGGGTTTTAGTCAGTAAGAGTCTGATACACCCTTCCGCTCCACCCAAAGCGGAAAAAGTCATTTGATGATTTCCAATCCTTAAAAAAAAAAAGGACACAACGGGTTTACAACAACATATACGTATATCTATCTATTACGCTATTCTGCTCTAAACTATCGGAGTCAGTTTACAGTGTCACTATGTAGCTGAATAAATATCAGTTTTATGCGGAGAGGCTGCAATCTGACCTATTATTTGAATAACCGATATTCCACGAGGCCGCTAAATTAGATTTTTGGATGAGTGGATAGTTACATAGGTACCTACAGTTAATATGTAGTCACTTAGTTTCAAAGTAATTACTTAGTAGTAGATTATGCACCGAGGGGCTAAAGCAGTGTCTTATATCACGGGCGTCATATTGAATCCCGAACGCAATGAAGGATTTGGGAGTTAACTCCCAAGCGTAGCTAGGTAGTTTAGAGTTTAAACTCACGAGCGAAGCGGGAGAGTTAATTCAAGAATCCTGTATGCAGCGAGGGATTTAAACTAGCCCAAGGCAAAGATACTTTTATCCCCGAGAAGCATACTCTTCTTTTACATCTACTGCGATAAAAATGTGCTCGCACCATGAAGTGAGGTGGCTGTTCACCGCGAGCGGAGCGCATCGGATCCCATTGCTAAAAGCAGGTCGCGCGACCCAAGCTGTGCTCCCGTCCTCCAATAATATTGTACTGAATTTCATTATAACCCGCAGGGCAATAATGTGATTTGAATTTGGAACCTCATTTTGACAGCACAACCTGCACCTAGCAGCGGAGGTCGCCGAGCGCCGCTTGCAGACTGTAATGACGTACTTTAAGTTGGGTTTATATAGCATATAATTTGACGTTTTCGTGCAGATGGTATGAAAATGAATTTTACATAAAATCTACTGCATATCATAACAAGTTTAAAAAAAAAATCCTCCGCTATTCTTTTCTCATTAATTTCGAAGCGGGATTAAAACAGTTTAATCCTTTCTTCGATATCTTCTCCTCGAGCTTTATTGTCTGAGATATATCTGGTGGTCACCGTTATTTATTCTGGCTTTTAGGAAATGCAGAGGTTGAAAATAGTTTGGCGGGCATGTCCCAAATAAAAAAAACCGGACAAGATGCGAGTCAGACTCGCGCACCGAGGGTTCAGATCGAGTCTTGGTTTTTTTCGAGTATCTATTATACATATTACCTACGGTTATATTATCTATGCCTACGGATAGATACATCAATGTACGTCACGGTCAATTCTTCAACCGGAAATATAAGTTTGTAATCGCAAAAAAAAAAAAATATATGATATAACAACAAATTCCTAATTTTCGGACATTTTCCTGTACTTGTACTGTAAGATATATTTTCTTGCCAAATTTCATGACTCTAGGTCAACGGGAAGTACCCTATAGTTTTTCATTCCCTTGCGAGCGTCAAATAATGCGCCATTAATTGAGCATAAACGGCCTTATCTTTAGATAGCGTTGACTTAGAAGTTTGATTTTTCACTGCTCCAAGGAGTAGCAGATCTGAGTATTTGATGTTTATTCAACTTGATTCCTCCACGCGATCCTGAGAAAATGGGTCTTGACAGACGGGCAGACGGACAGACTATAAGGATTCCGTTTTTTCCGACTGATGTACGGAACCTTAAAAATCTAAGTAATCATCTCCTATATCGGATTGTGCATGCGTTACCATAGCTTTTTTTAAATCTATATACTTTTTATTTGAAAATATACCATTGTCATACTTTATATGTGTGTGTGAAACTACATATCGACTGACTTTTTAAAAGGAATAGCTGGATCACTATGCCATTGCTTTTTATTAAAATCGTAACAATGTCCCCTTGTCAGCTCCTTGTTTCCCCAAGATTGTACAATAAAGACAAATATAACGGCCAATTTTCTTATCATTCAATCTCGTAGTGGGCGAATTGAAACGCCCACTGCCGCAGAGAAACAGTTTTCCTTAAGTTGATTCAAAACGGGCGTGGGAAGATAATCCGCCGTCTAAAACCACATGAAAGTACAAATTCAAAGAACATTTACATATTGAATTGCTAAAACTCTCTTTAAACCCACATTACTTAAGCGATTAGTTTTTCGGGGCTGATATAGCTACGAAGCTCAGAAATTGTAAACGTTAGGCTTTATTACAGTGATCAAAATTTCTTAATTGGATATAACTGTTTACAAACATAAATTTAATAATACTTTATAAAATGCTAAGCGATGAACTTTTAACGCGAATTTAACGAACGAATGTAGAACACGAAAGACCGAATGATTGATTGATTAGGAGCAACATTGATTGAAATATAAATAAGTCTACATGAGAGCCAGTTTATCGCATCACGTCTGACGTCGTCGACATGGAAATTTTGTGAACAAATTATGAAGAAAAACGTTTTGATTGTTGTTAGGGAGGCAAGCTTTCGATGAAGTGGTTAAAAAAGTGTAGATCGATAACTAACTCGGTGGCCTGACAAGCTCATTACGTATTTACAATATAATAAAAAAGTTAGTCGACTCTTTCAAGTTTGAAAGAGGTGGCGCTTTAAGCGCTTTAACCTCGTCCTGTGTGTACTGATTCGAGAAGGTAGGGGAATACATCACTGGCAGCACTTGAGGAAGGCTTTTGCCCAGCACTGGGCAGCAAAAGCTTGTTTAAAAAGCTACTAGCTACTAGCTTGTAGGAACAGTATTACTTAAAAAATGCATGTAGAAGTAAAGAAGAAGTGATGATAACTCTTAATAGGACGCAGCTAATTTCAACCTGTAGCATGAACATTCAATGGTTATATTTGTTGTACTTCGGATAAATGCCAAAAGGCAAGAGGTATCTATTTATCATTTTGCTGCCGAACTTGTTTGTTTGAAGGACACCTGATACTGCTGCAGCATCGGAACTAGCAATAACTAGGCTAACTGAAAAGTTAGCAAATACTGCTTGCTTTCGATATTCAGACCAGATTCATTTCAGAGGAAATGAAGAAACAATAGCTGAAATTAAAAAGCAAAGATGTTTACAATAAATTTCATTTCAGGCAAAGGATACTATTAATAGTGATTAATAAAAGTAGGAAACCTTTTTATCAAATTAACGTAGGTCTATCCGAATATTCATAATCCCAACGGTCACTCGGTGACGGTTGTATGAAGTGACCATAACGCGGCAAATTAGCATAGAATATCAATTTTATTAATTTAAAATGACCCTGACTGAACATATTATGGCGCCTCTTACTGAAAAAAAAAATACATGACTTTCTAAAGCTGAAAACTCGACAAAAATCTTTTTGCAACCCTTCGTGTTCCTTTCTATATGTTTGTACTAAAACCCTTGGATTTTCGCCTACATAAGAAGGTATGCATATCGGTATCACACGAATGCCAGCGACTGCTTTGAAAAGGGAATGTGTTTAAAGTGAAAAATGTGGGTACTTTATCATTAAGGCCGCACTTGAAAAGCCGCCGACAAAAATTCTCAAATTCAAAGAATTCGGGCAGCTGAATTAGAAAACTTAACTATAGTAAAGGCCACTTTCTGAAAGGCGCATACAGATACAGATTTAAGGGTTGTCACTGAAATAGATTTCTGAAAGGTAAGGTTTTAAGGAACCTATCAATATGCAAAAACATCTGTCACCCTTATTATCCACAAAAGGTTTAGCAGATGCATACGTAGGTACCGACGTATACCCACATTCACCAATATTGGATCCGTTGTGATAAATTGGTCGCCTGCCGCAATTTACCCGACCCGGGACTCCAACTTTGACTTGACTAACGAGGCAAATGCAAATTTATAGCCATCTACAATTACATTCATCCTTAAATCTTCAGATATCACAGAAACTATGTTGAAGGCTTTCATTATCGTCCAACATAAACTGTTTTCATTACCCCCATCACAAATACATGAAGGCCATAACCGTATCCTCGCATATACAAATTGTATGGCTCTTCTACAAATAGGGCCGACCTCTACCATAATATAGTTAAGTAAGCATAAAGTTAAGCGACACAGAAAGGTCAGCGGGACTCAAAAGATTCTGTTCTGTCAGCTGTAATCTGTACCGGCGGCGGCGTACCGTCCAAAACAAGTGCTGGTCGAAAATTTAATTAGGTATCCTTGCACTCGTAAAAGCTTCGGTTATCACGATCCGCATCGGATCCCGATATGAAAAGCAGCTCTATTTAACCTCATTTGGATCGCAAGTTCTGGGCTTGTAAGCCCATCAACTTGTATTAGCGTCTAAGTAGATAGGAGATCTATGTAACTCATGCTGTAACTCGAGGATGATTTGATTCAACGGAAACCCAATAACTCGCTCGTGCAGTCATACGATCAAAAATACGATCAAACACAGCGACGTGATGGATTACCGCCATCTCCACGTGTGTACTAGAGTATCGATAAAATAACCTTTGACATTACAGATATATCACAAGCCACGCGGAGCAACTCGCCCGTGATGCGATCGTGCGCTCACTGCCTCTGTAAGTCCGTATCCACTGCGCAATATTTTGCTATTCAGCACACAACAACAAACTAGTGCCCTACCATTTTTCAATTCACACGTGACTGGAAACTAGATTAAATACTTGAAAGACGTCGCTTTCAAGTAGGTGAACCGCTACTCAGCTTTTTATGTTCAAAAGTGCTCGGTGAGTGTCAAGGCAGTCCGCTCCATATTTATTCATAAGGAGCCCCGCAGCCCCGAGAGCCCGCTAAACACCTCGCATTACATCCTTCGTTCACCTTTTTGACGTATTTACGTTATCGCGTGTTATGTTATTCAGGATTAGGTTCCTAAAGCACTGACGCGAATTCAAATTATAAAGGTGTGCTACGAATATACATTCGTACTAACGAACGTCGCAATGTATGGCACCAAAATTCAAGAAAGTTGCTACATTGACACAGAAATGTTTAAAATATCCGGTAAGAGCCACAACATTGAAAAGTTTCTAAATCAATTACTCGAACATTAACTTGTCTAGCAGGACACAATCTTTACTGAACTCTTGTAGAATGTCGCATCAATAAATTCCACCGTACAAGTGTTTTCTTTTTGCGAACGAGATAACGTTTTCTTCTTTTTTATGTGCTGAATGCTCAGGTGTGGCCTGCGTTGTAAATCTACTCCTTTGTGTTTGTTGTCGTTTTTATTGCTGTGTCTCCAGCTCTTGAAAGGGATTGTGTCTAAAGTTCTGCTAAATTATTCCATCTGAAGTGTGTTAGTGTTCCACTGCGGGCAAATTAATGAACGATGTTAATTGTGTGACGTAGGCAGTCATCGCACACTCGCCGCAGAAGCCGTTCACCTCGCCGCTGATTTAAATATGCAGACGCTCGTATTGATTGTCTCCAAGAATAACGCCCCTTCCGACGTGGAACCCTGAACCAGGCCGCGCACCGCCGCGCGCGCCACACCGACACTCGATACTCAACCTATTTTTATCCGTTTTGTTAATTTTAATCGCCAGAAGAGCCTTAACTCGACCAAATCTCCCCTAAGCACAAGCTATCACAGAAGGCACAATTAGAGCGAAGCGAGCTATTCATTACTCTGTAACTACACTTTCAGTTAGATTGCTACCTTACAACAATACCTGTATATTGTTCGACGGCAATTAACGCAACTCCTAATACTTTGCGTGAAGCAGTTACAATAGGTCGTTTTGTAAAAGGGCCGAGTGTGCTGCCCGAAATAGCGGGCCAGTTGGGAAAGTTATTAACAAGATCATTTATATTGAAACAAACTTTGAAACTGACTGGAAGAGGTTCTAACGATCTGATATTAGATTTCATTAAAAACTTTTTAATTACAGTTATATAAACAGTTGTGGGGCGCGGTGCAGTTTGAGTTTTAAATGTGAGGTTAGCATTTGGTATACGGCGAGTGATAATTAATCCGGAACTGAGGACCTAATTCAAACTGCGTTATTTTAAAGAACTGAAATGAACTACTGAAACTCAATATTCTATATGTAGCTTTCCAAAGCAAACTGTAAACTTTTATTATATAAATTAGGTCACAATCGACAAATAACTTGCATAGGTACCATCAGAGCGCGACCAGGGCTAATGGACTTGGCTATTATTGTGAAATCTGAAAACATTTACCACATACTAGCAACTACCTAATTTAGAGTTGATATTTTCGAATTTTAACGATACTGATATTGTAATTTACATCACAAGTAGGTACACAGTTAATGGATCGATGAAAACAAATCGCAAGAAAATCAAAGAAATATTGTATTTCCTTTCATAGAAACTTTCATGGTAATTCAATCCATCCGATACCAGCCAAGTATTAAAAAGTTGAATAAAAATAAGTTTAAAAGCAATGACGATTCGGAAAGTAAAGTTCTTTGTTTGATGTCAGTGAGAAAGCACTTAAAAGTTCCCAAATGAAGTGAAAACTGCGTAACACAGAGGTGCAAAAAGCTTTTCAACTATTGACCCAGATATGAAATTTAAGTTGCACGTAAATACCTAGATGAGTAGAACCTTCTTTGTTTTAGATTTCTTGAGATAGACAGATAAGATAATATTGCATTATGATACAAGTTAGCTAAGTTTGTTATACATAACACTCGAGGTTGGATTGTAGCTCGAGCCAAAAACGGGTTGTAGTGGAACCGAGAGAGTGAAAAATGTTCAATGGTTATATGACGCTTCATAAAAATATTTTTTGACGTGACAACGTCTAATAAATCGATGTACGCTGGCTGCACGCACGAAAAAGGATGACTCATTGTAACGTTACGCTCATTGTAACGTTACGATCGGAGCGAGAGCGCTGCACGATTCAATTTTATTCATAAAAGTATGCAATCATTTCATCAATGTTTTGTTATGACGTTGTCACGTTAAACTATCGTCCGTAAACCGACTTTACAGACAACCAATTTAAAAAAAAAGTAAATATTTAAACAACTTATTTTGCAAAAATGATTCATATTTTATTTATAATTCTTAATAATATATTAAATAAGTAAACAGTGGTGCTCGTCTTACCTACCTCATGTTGTGATGTCTCATCATTCTTTCAAATGGTTTGGTATGGCAACTAATGAGGGACACGTAGAGTATGTAGTAGATTTATTATTGAAAAACTCACGTTTAATTACTGTCTCATGTGATGAGGATTTCCATGAGGATTTCGCCCCGATATCAAAAAAAAAAAAAAGGTAGGTACATAAATTACTTTAAAAAATGGTATATTATTTTTCAATAACTTGCATGTTAAAGTAACGTTTCATGTTTATGCATGCCATGGAAATAACATGAAGCATATGGATTGTAAACTATTATCAATTATTACGACTAAGCAATCACGATAATTATGTAATTTCAACACGATACTGTAATAATAATAGCTCCATAGGTAAGATACCAATATGGGTAGGTAGGTGGCCTCAATATGACTCATCAACTTTGTACCTACATAATAAGATGGCGAGTTTTCAGAATTTTATTTTATCATTTGAAAATAAATTAATGTTTATTTGTGAAAGAGTTTCCATCGGTGCCTAGGATCAACTCATGCATATTATGATTTCGGGCTCCTTAAATGCATTAAGCTGTAAAAGAACAACAAATCTGTAATCAACTTAGAAAACCAAGATTAAAAAAAAAAAAACATAAATTCTGTAGAGCTGATCAACTAACCTCCCTGAGGATTTTAAAAGTGTGAAAGGCCCTAATAAATAAATAAAAATAAAATAAGAAGCTTTATATTTCTTACTAAAAAAAATACTTAAAATTAATAACATGCTTACTCTTAAAAAAATATACATATATTAAACCATACTATCCTTATCTTATATAACTACATTTGTACTAACTAAACAGCAAGAATCCCTCGTTAATCGAAGGTAAAAGCCTCCTCTAGAGATTTCCAAGGGTCTCTATTTGTTGCTGTGTTGTTGCCCATCCAATGATCGCCAGCCACTTGTGTTATGTCAATCTGCGAGTCTATCCGTTGTCTGTCAGCCGTGCTATGTGACCGGCCCTGCGCCACTTTAATTTTTTGCAGTGACATAGAGCATCAGCAACCTTGGTTTTTTTCCTAATAATTTTATTGGGTTGCTTTTTGAATCTTTTTCAGGATTTACATGCTTCTTTCCATACTGCTTTGGCATGATCTAATTGTTTTTCTATTTATATGTGAACTTCCAAGTTTGAGTGGCGTAAAGAATACAAGTATCCATGACTTTTTGTTTAATTTTGATTGGCATATCACTTTTCAAAACTTCTTTTAGACTCCACAACTTTTCCACGCATTTGTGGTTCTTTTATCTAATTCATGGTCTCTACTCTGCTTCTCGAATAAAATTTGCTTTCCCAGGTAACTTAAAAATATGTCGACTCTTACGACATATTTTTAAGTTTAATTGCCTAGGTATGCTGGATGTTTTTGTCATGTAATATATAGTCATGTAATAGTTTTACTGCGATTTATTTCTAGACCGACCAGTAAAATTGCTGTGTGGCGGTCGTTTATCATTAACTGCACCGCTGTTGTACTCTCAGCGAACAGAACGATATCGTCTGCAAATCGTAAATGGCTTGTGTATTGATTGTTTATATTTAGATCAACTCTTTCCCAGGCAAGCTGTTCGATGACGCATTGTAATACTACACTGAAAATTGTTGGGGAAATAGGATCGCCTTGTCTAACTCATCTTCTGATAGGTACAGGGGTCCAACTGTCTTCAATCTAATTCTACTGTTGCAGTTTTGGTAAAGATGTCGAAGAACCTTCAGATATTCGATCATTCAGATATTTTAGAGTGATGGTTCAAAGTTTCAAAAGGTTTTTGATAGTCGACGAACACTAGGTAGAGCGTTCTCTGGAACTCTTGGTATTTTTCTATAATAATTTCGATACAATGGATCCACAGTAGAAAATCCTCTTCACAGTCCCGCCTGTTCAATGGGTTGATCTTTTCTATGGTGCTTCCGGTTCTTTTTTCTAGGAGTGATGTAAATTGATGGTAGTAGGCTTATGGGTAATTACTTATGTTGTCCGGGTCTCCTTTTTTGTACAAAAAGATAATGTCTGAGTCAGCCCATTGTTTTGGTATAATTACGCTTTTTAATACCAAGTTTAATAGCCTTATAAAAGAATAAAAAGTACCTAATTCGTTATCAGAAGAAGAATAGCTGAGGCAAAAAGCATACCAATACTTAACTCAACAACACGAAAAGATGCTTTCGATTCCTTAATCAACCCTTAAATTATAGTATTAATTAAATATGTAAGAGAACCTTTATGTATCGACAAATTGAAAAAAATGGTACCAGGTCTCTTTAAGTACCAGAAATAAATTACGATGGCAAAATAATTCAGAAGCCCCGTGCGAAAAACTAAGATAGCCACATTTATTACCTTCCTACTTCTTGAACTAAGTAGTTTAAACTTTTCCTGCACTTAAATTTCACTTTGCTTTATCATACTGAAATTTTATGAGCCTTGTAAGTTAAACAGTCTCCGATAAAAGCTGTGTAAAATAATGGGCTCACTTAAAACAGATATCAGCTGTTATACGAATTAACTTTTCAGGAAATCTAAAGATCACATTTAAAGAGGCATTTGCGTGAAAATTGTCAGGTGTAGTTATCATCAACTACAGGGCGTGCTCAGGAAATACAGGAATGTAACTAATTAAATAATTTAGGAATTTACATTCACTATAAAACATTACATCCTCTGGGAAAGTCGGGTGATACAAAGGGCGTCAAAAAGGAATTTGGTAACGTTTGTAGCTGACTGTACCGTACAAAAATCTAGCTTAAAAAATGACGAAACGGGAATGAATGTATGAAGATCAAAATCTTTCGTCAAGATTTTGCCACTTGTGTTCAGTTGTTTTACAACTTATGTCATGTTGATGAATCGGGAATGTGACCAAATGGGAAGTAGCCAAGAAATCAAAGCTTTCGTAAAAAACAAAAGAAATAAGCGATCATAATAAAACCAGCTAGGATCGTCACGCGGTAGGTATGTACCTGCAGACGGACGTCGTAACTGAGGCAGGCTAAAAAAAAGCTGTCGTGAGGATTTGGAATGGCCGGAAAAGCAGGAGATGAAGTAAGCCAGAAAAATATAGGGAAGCCTTTCTCCAACAGGACTTTCTTTTGCACAAGACGAGCAGTGTATACCTTCTTATATCACTGCTGTGGCAACAGCCTATCCTGTTCTATACAGCCTCGTTTAGACCTATGACTTTTTTTTTGACTATCGAGATTTTTAGGTTTAATACTACGACTTTTCTTCGATAATAGTATTGTGCTGTTATTGATTAGGGGTTTAAACCTTATACAACTTTACGTGACATGATAAACGCAATATCTCTTAAGGGGTCATTGTACTCATTGTTATGAACAACTTTCACTATGGGACCAACATTGAAATCGTGAAAAAATAAATCGACTGTCCCATACATTTAGGTACTCATAACTCGACAAAATTATTAAGGCCACCACAGGCAAGCCCGGTTAAGCAGTCGACAGCCTTATAGGTTGAACTGCGAGAAGCCACACATAAAAAAAAACTCGACAAAATGCACCTACTGAAGAGCTGATTTATTTCTTCGCGATTTTGTCCCATAGTAAAAGTTATTCATAATGCTGAGTACAATGACCTCTTAAGAGGTACCTATTGCGATTATTCTGTTACACGTTGTATAATCGACATGAGTATGACAATGCGGTTTTTATTTAAGCCAACTTCTCCATTTGATTAAGACATATAATTATACTCGTGCTTCGTTCTCGAGATTAGTTACCTGAAATAATAAAACTATTACTTATTTACACATGTAGTATCACCCAGGATTCACCACATAGCACTGTATTTTGAGAGATAAGAGGGTAACTTTTTTTTTTGCAAGGTAGTCGTGCCCTAAAACTCCGCTTGTCATTCACGTTACAGTACTTCACACACAGTGCACACCTCTTTCTCGTCGGTACGGACTAAAAGTGTTTTTCTAGTGTGTTTTAAAAAAACAAAAATGCCGATATGGAAGTGTGATATTCAATATCATCCCGAGAGGACTCCAAGCTACACGCGTTACATAAACTATAGGAAATAAAGGCTTGCCCGAAAAAATTGTGAAACGTGACATGGGAATAGGCAACAGGCAAAAACAGCTTGGTACTGCCTTGGCCTGTTTGATCATTCAAACAGGCATCACACCAGCCATTCAACTAAAATGCAAGAAAAGAACAAAGACCCGGCCCTTTTGAAACAACTTATGGATGCGGCAAAGTTAATTTGCGACACGTTACACTCAGACTCATCTCACTCATCAAATGGCACTACTTTGCCTTGTCATCTTTAAAGAAAGACATTAACGAACATTTGTTGGAGATAAAGATAGACGAATATATTTTCGGAGAGGCCCTGGCTTCACCCAAAGTTGTGACGATATCTGGTGCGATATAAAAGTCGCTTACGATACGAAAATAGGAAGACCACTCAACCTCAGCCATCAACTTCGCGTGCTTTAAACTGGAAGTCTCCCCCTTCGACTAGCAGGCGGTCGGGGCTGCAGAGGAGCCACCAGCTTTTCCCACCTGCTGGAGCGAGAGCGCCACCGCCGTCGCCGCCGTCGGCGAGCCGGCCACCGCCGCCGCCGCACGCCAGCTGGTCGAGGACATCGCGCTATCCGCCGCGGCCGACCCGCCACCAGTAAATGAGGTACAATATGCTTGTCGTTTAGCATCGTTTTCAAGACAAAGGTCATACCTTATAAAAGACAAAACTGTTCTTTCCTGGATTGAAAGCTATAGGATACAATTTTCTAAACAAGTCTCACAAGAAAATGTACCTTCTGTTCCTGTTTTGACACAAACTGAGATTAATGATTTTTACAAAATTATTGATAGTCTCATGACAATTGGCGCTATATCCGAATGCGCTCCGTGCGCCAATAAATTTATATTGAGTATTTTTCTTGTGGCTAAACCGAATGGTAAAAAAAGGTTTATCCTGAATCTAAAAAATCTAAATAAACATACCTATATACAAACTGACCATTTAAAGTTGGGGGATTTACGAACAGTAGCAGTAAAATTAATGTCAAAAATTGTTATATGGCAACCTGTGATTTGAAAAACGCTTATTTTTTTGTTAAAAATCCATCCAGACTCCAAAAATATCTCCGTTTTCAATTCGACGATAAGTTATTTGAATTTAATGTCTTGCCATTCGGTTTAAACACAGCTCCATACGTTTACAGTAAATTGATGAAACCCGTCGTTGGATTGCTCAGATTGGCTGGCTTTATATCTAGATGACCTATGTTTAATTGGATATTCATATAACGATTGCTTAAACAATATTAATATTTCAATTAAATTACTAACTGTTTTAGGATTTATCATTAACTATGAAAAGAGTTGCTTACAACCTTCCATGAAATGCAATTTTTTGGGTTTTATTATTGATTCTCAATTTTTTTAAATTATTTTGTTCGATCATTAAAAACAATGCCTAATTAACGAGATTTAAATGTTTATGAAATTAAAACGTATCAAAATTAAATATTTTGCACAATCAGTCGGTTTACAAGGTCACAGCGATTACAATCGTTGCATGAGTATCCACGATCACCAGCAAAATGATTTGAGATGGCGGCTACAAGCCTTAGTAAAGCCCGAGAACCGTATCAAAGATGATACCTACTCGTTAGATATATTCTCTAACGCCTCAACGCTGGTGGGGGGGTGCAGCGTGTGGCCGTTGATAGAGCAAAAATAACACATAAATTACCTGGAACTTTAGGCCGGATTTTTTGCACTTAAAGTTTTTGCAAGGGACTCCACAATTGCCAAATACTTCTATGCATTAATGACTCAAAACGGAAAATATGTTTTCCTACATACTTCAAAAGTTTGGCACACCATGCATTGATTTATTCGCGAGTCGTTTTAACACAAAATTTATAAAATACAGTGCTTGGCTTAGAGATCCTGACGCTTTCGCAATAAACGCTTTTACAATTAGTTGGTCTGAGATGTATTTCTATGCATTTCCGCCTTGTCCAGTTATTCTAGAAAACTTTTAAAAAAATCATGAATGATCAAGCAAAAGGCATCGTAATAGTACCCTTATGGCCTACGCAGCCTTAGTTCCCCTTGTTTAAAAACTTATTAATATCGGAATTTACTTTAAAATCAGATAGTTACAAAGTAGTTTTTGATCATTCCAGCAACGGCAACATTGAAAACCAACCCTGGCTGCAGGGAATTAATCAGGGGAGCCTTATCGCGAAGAAGCGTCCCGGAATCTTCGGAACATGCTCGCCTCTTTGGCCGACAGTTTGATCAGACAATATGATGTTTGTCATAAAAAATGGTTGGATTTCTGTGTTCAGAATTCCCTTGATTTTATGATATTATATGCCACATCGATTATCGATGTATTGAGATTTTATACAATGTTTTTTGATGCCGGTACTAAATATAGTAGTTTGAGTCGTTTTAGAGCAGCCCTCCGTTCCGTCCTTTATTTTTTTATTAGGAACTCCCTCCCGCCCAATCCAAATCATTCCAAAAATATCAACGATAGAAATTGATTACAGATATTCTAAAATAAATGACAAGTGGAGTTTTAGGGCACGTCTAACTCGCAAAAAAAAACAACGGTTTGCACTCCGGGAGTGCCGGCAGAAATGAAAAAGAGAGGGGGATATTACTTCCTCTCCTACGCCGCGCCGGCGGCGGCGGTCTACTCTCCCTCCGTCTTACGAATTTTCGATCAGGTCACGTGTCCTGACGCGAGTTTAACATTTTTTACCCATCCCAAAAAGTGCACAACGCTGCTAAAGAAGTTTTCAAAATAACTCAAAATACCGTGCTATGTGGGGAATCCTGGGTGATACTACATGTGTAAATAAGTAATATGTTTTGATCCTGGATGGATGGAACATGGGCTTCCTTGATGTTAGGTACCATTTATTATTTATTTATTTAAACTTAATGTAAAATAGTAGTGGTACATGGGCGGACTTAATGCATCAAGGCATTCTCTACCATTCAACCTTTTGGTTTAAAAGACTACACTGTGGTAGGTTTACAACAAATAAAAATAAAATTTAAAACAGAATTTTGTTTCAAAGAATACACAAATAATAAAATACATATATAAGCTAAAATAATTAACTAATAAATATGATATTTAATAATCTTACTGATTAAGAGAATTCATACTAATCATGACGAAGAACAACTGAGAATGACAAGCTTTTAAGTAGTGTTTTCGGAACAAAAGGATATGGCACATTTATTTATTTATTAACCAACTGAGAATATTGACCTCAAGAGTACCTAGAGAGTAGAGAGTACCTACCTTAAAATGATACAGCGGATTATGGTCGAGAATATGGCCCGCTTAACTCGAAACAAACAAAAACTAACATGTAGATATTGTTCTACATTATGTTTACTCAAATAGGGAGGCTAACAATTAAAGTGATCCTATCTAAACGTTTATTAGTCGCTGAAAAGCTTCCTATGTCTTAATTGGCGTACATAACCGACTATTTCTATGTTAATGCCCCGAAAATGGAAGGAAAACGGAGCGTATCAGCAATGTATCTAGAAAGAAATTATTTTTAGTGTCTTCGGTAGAATAAAATACACATACCCACAGAGCATGGAATGCAGCAACTAGAGACAGGACATGTTGCTACCAGTCAACCTTTGGGTGATGCAGAAAATGATACATTCGTATATTTGTGGCCGCTCATCTGCACCGAGCACAAGTTCCAGCTGTCATAGCCATAGTCAAAATTGACACGGGTTTTCAATTTCTGAGTGAACCGTGACACTCACTGACTCTTGGGTACTTATGTATGTAGCTAATGTAATTAATAGCTTACTTCCAGCGCTTACTTCTTACATAGGCCTCCCCCCTTGGGGGACGTCTTTCGACCGATATGCTGATGATGATGAAAAATACTGGGCTCACAGATAAATAATAAAAAGGAGATATCCTTCCCCGTCTAACATATGTATAACATAATGGCTCACCAACCAGAGTGCCAATTCTACAAATTTTTAGGGTTCCGTAACCGAAGGGTAACCAACGGAACCGTATTACTAAGCCTCCGCTGTCCGTCCGTCTGTCTGTCAGTGGGCTGTATCTCAAGAACCGTAAGAGGTAGTAGACATTTGAAATTTACACAGAGTGTGTATTTCTATTGCCACTATTTCAACAATTAAATAATCAAATTTAAACTAAATAAAAAATTAAAGGGGGCTCCCATACAAGAAACGTGTTTTTTTCCGGTTTATGGTACGAAACCCTCCGTGTGAGAGTCCGACTCGCACTTGACCGGATTTTAGGCAACGTTCGCATTCGCAACTCAGCCGCAATCTGTCAAAAAAGACTCAATTTCCATACATTTTTTACAGATTACGACTGACATGCGAATGCAAACGTTGCTTAAATATTAGTAGTATTTATTGGCTCACTTTGGACATATCTATACAATACATAACAATAAATAAACAAAAAATTATAAAATGTCAAGCAGCCATGCAACGATCCATCTTCGAACTGAAGAAGGTGATTACAAATAAATCTAATAGATATTTCATCAATTAATATTAAATGAGATGTAGGTATTAAAATTAATTAGTTTTTATTGCTAACTACTTACTACTTCAGATTTATAGTAAACAATTCGAGACGATAAGTTGATTGAGAATCTACTTTCTGAACGATCGATGGTGGCTTTGCGCTTTGGTCTAATCAAAGTAAGTAAATGTTTAACAATTTGGCATTTTTAGGGTTCCGTAGTCAACAAGGAACCCTTATAGTTTCGCCATGTCCGTCTGTCTATCTGTCTGTCCGTCCGACTGAGATGATCTGAGATGCTTAGCGCTAAAAAGTTGAAATTTGGTTTGGGTGTACGTACATATTAATCACGACAAAGTGGTAAAATAAAATCTTAAAATATTTATTTTTTAGGGTGAACAATGAAAAGCCCCCCTACGTATATAGTGACAATGAATATTTTTTCATCGTCTACCCCATGGTGTGGTGTCGTTGGATAGGTCGTTAAACGTTAAAAAATATTGAGGGTTTGCTAAAACCATTTTCCATCCAAGGATCCGATAAAAAGCTAATTTTTGTTACAGTCAAGTGACCTCCCCCCCCGGGACTTGACTGTAACAACCCAACCCTCTGCGAAATAACGGTTGTTTTTGGACATGTGAAAAATTTCATAGTAGTAGCATAGGTACTTATATCGAATTTAAAAGGAAAAGTATCACCGCTACCTAGGCATTTTTTTGTGGAGTGGAAGGGCGTGTCAGACTCTTACTGACTAAACCCCATCCGTGTTCCTTCTAAAGCCCTTTGCGTTCCAGGGCCACGGTGACTCTTTCGAACAAATTCCGCAACCCTGGCAGGCTCTGGCCCGACATCTCTTTGAGACGCCCGTGAAACACAACGCGCCATCGACCCGGGCCTGGTGGTGATCGGACAGCGAGCCACCCAATGCTCGCCGTCCGCAGGCCCGCGCCTACGGTGGCCGGGGATCGCCCTGCGACTCCCGACGCCGCTACCTAGGCTTAACGAGTTAATGAGTAATAGACGACCAACTTATAAAATAATCAGGGGAGCCTTATCGCGAAGAAGCGTCCCGGAATCTTCGGAACATGCTCGCCTCTTTGGCCGACAGTTTGATCAGACAATATGATGTTTGTCATAAAAAATGGTTGGATTTCTGTGTTCAGAATTCCCTTGATTTTATGATATTATATGCCACATCGATTATCGATGTATTGAGATTTTATACAATGTTTTTTGATGCCGGTACTAAATATAGTAGTTTGAGTCGTTTTAGAGCAGCCCTCCGTTCCGTCCTTTATTTTTTTATTAGGAACTCCCTCCCGCCCAATCCAAATCATTCCAAAAATATCAACGATAGAAATTGATTACAGATATTCTAAAATAAATGACAAGTGGAGTTTTAGGGCACGTCTAACTCGCAAAAAAAAACAACGGTTTGCACTCCGGGAGTGCCGGCAGAAATGAAAAAGAGAGGGGGATATTACTTCCTCTCCTACGCCGCGCCGGCGGCGGCGGTCTACTCTCCCTCCGTCTTACGAATTTTCGATCAGGTCACGTGTCCTGACGCGAGTTTAACATTTTTTACCCATCCCAAAAAGTGCACAACGCTGCTAAAGAAGTTTTCAAAATAACTCAAAATACCGTGCTATGTGGGGAATCCTGGGTGATACTACATGTGTAAATAAGTAATATGTTTTGATCCTGGATGGATGGAACATGGGCTTCCTTGATGTTAGGTACCATTTATTATTTATTTATTTAAACTTAATGTAAAATAGTAGTGGTACATGGGCGGACTTAATGCATCAAGGCATTCTCTACCATTCAACCTTTTGGTTTAAAAGACTACACTGTGGTAGGTTTACAACAAATAAAAATAAAATTTAAAACAGAATTTTGTTTCAAAGAATACACAAATAATAAAATACATATATAAGCTAAAATAATTAACTAATAAATATGATATTTAATAATCTTACTGATTAAGAGAATTCATACTAATCATGACGAAGAACAACTGAGAATGACAAGCTTTTAAGTAGTGTTTTCGGAACAAAAGGATATGGCACATTTATTTATTTATTAACCAACTGAGAATATTGACCTCAAGAGTACCTAGAGAGTAGAGAGTACCTACCTTAAAATGATACAGCGGATTATGGTCGAGAATATGGCCCGCTTAACTCGAAACAAACAAAAACTAACATGTAGATATTGTTCTACATTATGTTTACTCAAATAGGGAGGCTAACAATTAAAGTGATCCTATCTAAACGTTTATTAGTCGCTGAAAAGCTTCCTATGTCTTAATTGGCGTACATAACCGACTATTTCTATGTTAATGCCCCGAAAATGGAAGGAAAACGGAGCGTATCAGCAATGTATCTAGAAAGAAATTATTTTTAGTGTCTTCGGTAGAATAAAATACACATACCCACAGAGCATGGAATGCAGCAACTAGAGACAGGACATGTTGCTACCAGTCAACCTTTGGGTGATGCAGAAAATGATACATTCGTATATTTGTGGCCGCTCATCTGCACCGAGCACAAGTTCCAGCTGTCATAGCCATAGTCAAAATTGACACGGGTTTTCAATTTCTGAGTGAACCGTGACACTCACTGACTCTTGGGTACTTATGTATGTAGCTAATGTAATTAATAGCTTACTTCCAGCGCTTACTTCTTACATAGGCCTCCCCCCTTGGGGGACGTCTTTCGACCGATATGCTGATGATGATGAAAAATACTGGGCTCACAGATAAATAATAAAAAGGAGATATCCTTCCCCGTCTAACATATGTATAACATAATGGCTCACCAACCAGAGTGCCAATTCTACAAATTTTTAGGGTTCCGTAACCGAAGGGTAACCAACGGAACCGTATTACTAAGCCTCCGCTGTCCGTCCGTCTGTCTGTCAGTGGGCTGTATCTCAAGAACCGTAAGAGGTAGTAGACATTTGAAATTTACACAGAGTGTGTATTTCTATTGCCACTATTTCAACAATTAAATAATCAAATTTAAACTAAATAAAAAATTAAAGGGGGCTCCCATACAAGAAACGTGTTTTTTTCCGGTTTATGGTACGAAACCCTCCGTGTGGGAGTCCGACTCGCACTTGACCGGATTTTAGGCAACGTTCGCATTCGCAACTCAGCCGCAATCTGTCAAAAAAGACTCAATTTCCATACATTTTTTACAGATTACGACTGACATGCGAATGCAAACGTTGCTTAAATATTAGTAGTATTTATTGGCTCACTTTGGACATATCTATACAATACATAACAATAAATAAACAAAAAATTATAAAATGTCAAGCAGCCATGCAACGATCCATCTTCGAACTGAAGAAGGTGATTACAAATAAATCTAATAGATATTTCATCAATTAATATTAAATGAGATGTAGGTATTAAAATTAATTAGTTTTTATTGCTAACTACTTACTACTTCAGATTTATAGTAAACAATTCGAGACGATAAGTTGATTGAGAATCTACTTTCTGAACGATCGATGGTGGCTTTGCGCTTTGGTCTAATCAAAGTAAGTAAATGTTTAACAATTTGGCATTTTTAGGGTTCCGTAGTCAACAAGGAACCCTTATAGTTTCGCCATGTCCGTCTGTCTATCTGTCTGTCCGTCCGACTGAGATGATCTGAGATGCTTAGCGCTAAAAAGTTGAAATTTGGTTTGGGTGTACGTACATATTAATCACGACAAAGTGGTAAAATAAAATCTTAAAATATTTATTTTTTAGGGTGAACAATGAAAAGCCCCCCTACGTATATAGTGACAATGAATATTTTTTCATCGTCTACCCCATGGTGTGGTGTCGTTGGATAGGTCGTTAAACGTTAAAAAATATTGAGGGTTTGCTAAAACCATTTTCCATCCAAGGATCCGATAAAAAGCTAATTTTTGTTACAGTCAAGTGACCTCCCCCCCCGGGACTTGACTGTAACAACCCAACCCTCTGCGAAATAACGGTTGTTTTTGGACATGTGAAAAATTTCATAGTAGTAGCATAGGTACTTATATCGAATTTAAAAGGAAAAGTATCACCGCTACCTAGGCATTTTTTTGTGGAGTGGAAGGGCGTGTCAGACTCTTACTGACTAAACCCCATCCGTGTTCCTTCTAAAGCCCTTTGCGTTCCAGGGCCACGGTGACTCTTTCGAACAAATTCCGCAACCCTGGCAGGCTCTGGCCCGACATCTCTTTGAGACGCGCGTGAAACACAACGCGCCATCGACCCGGGCCTGGTGGTGATCGGACAGCGAGCCACCCAATGCTCGCCGTCCGCAGGCCCGCGCCTACGGTGGCCGGGGATCGCCCTGCGACTCCCGACGCCGCTACCTAGGCTTAACGAGTTTATGAGTAATAGACGACCAACTTATAAAATAGAACTGGGTAAGTAAAAAGTTCCTAATAATTCCATAGAAAATGACTTTTAAACCAAGTGCATTTGTAATGTAATAATAGTTAAGTACTTTTTACTGTTTTTCTGGCATGGTTTAGGAGACCGGTAACTACGGAACCCTACATTGTGCGTGGTCCGACACGAACTTGGCCGATTTTTTATAAAGATTTGGATACAGATTATAACTTAATTGTTATAAAACCCTATGCATTTCTTAATAAGTTTGAATTTATTTCCTTTATATATTACATTTGTATTTCATACGTTTCTTTAAAAGATAATTATCATGAAAAGAATGACCATCTATGATTGGTTGAAAATGGCGCCAACTTTATATGTTAGAAGGAAGATTGAGAGATCCAGATTCGGTGATTTTTGGCCATTTAGCTTACTTAGAATGGTGTCAGGGCAACCATTTTTTATGATCGACGACTGGTCGCTAATAAGGCTACCTTAGAAAAAAAATTGCCGTCAGATTAATAATTTGACAAGCATTATATTGAAATAAATAGGTCTTGTCTTTCTGTGCTTTTGTTCATAAAACGCTGTTATTATACACCATATAATTGGAAAATAAATAAATACACGGCGAAGAACAAATAATCATCCTATATTAAATATATTACTACCTACACATATACATGTATTTTCAGACTTTGTAACACATACAAATAATATTATTGTAAAACATTTGTAAAAATTAAAAGTTTGCCTTTTAGGCTTCGCCCTGTTAGGTAAACAAACAAGTAAAGGTCTCATTTCTGAAACCTAGCTTAATTTAACCCTCCAAGATACCTAGGACGAGACATTTCCTAGAACCTACGCAGTAACTACAACTTTGCTTATTTAATTAGGTACGCAGAAAGGTATCACTAATAATAAAACTTGTTCTCTCAGTTAGTCAGGGCCTCCACTTCGGTTAGCGTCCGTCATGGCCGACTTGGCTTTATTGGATGGAGGATAAACTCAAGGATTCTCGTAGGACCCTCAACTCTGGCTTAGTAAGTTGTCTGGTCAGAGTCTCTGGGGCGTAGATAGAAATTTATTAGTGAGTAGATTAATGTTCAGCAGTTATACTCTATTCGAATGTTTACTGACTTCTTTAGGCACACACCCCTTATTACGACTTGATGTGGGTCATGCAGACCCTTTCACCTAAAGAAGGTCCTAACACATGGTCAATTTTCTGTTCGTGGCAACAACTTGTTCGTTTTTAAGTGACCACTTACCGATAGATTGTAATAGAAAATCGAGAGGCTTTAGATATAAGGTGATGACCTTATTGAACGATATTTTTCATCCACATGTTTCAAGCACGATTTTCTTTCCACAGTAGGTACGATCTTATCTAAAATGATTACTTCACATAATATAAATTTTGCTCAGCACCAAAACTGCCAGCGACTGGCAAAGACAGTAAGTACGAATGTGTTATATTTAAAACGCAACGTAAATCACGATGTGGGAACCGTTTCAGCTGAACAATTGAAATAAATCAGAATTAAACCCTTGTAAGGATAAGTACAACACACCTGATCGCTGGAACATTCTAACAATACGTGTTTAAGATTCTTTTGTGCCTCGAAAGTATCGTATCGTGGTGTATTCGACTTATCACGTAAGAAATCTTATCCTGGAAAAAAAGCTGTTTCCGTTCGAACTCATGCTAGCTTGGCTTGCGACTTCGCTCGCGCAGTTCGTGGTTTTAATCCCCCTTTACCCGTCCAAGTTGTTTCTAAATTCCTTTCTTAGTGCCAAGTTTCAAAATAGACGTTCAAACTGTCTCGGGGTTTAAAATAGGCCGCTTGGCATTGGTTTAATTTTCAGACAGTCAGACCTTTCGTATTTAGTTAACCTGTCTACCTACCATTTCATTTAAATAAAATATTTACTTTTCAGGTTCGTCTCATGCATAGCTGGGGCAAGAAGGACATCAATATCCCAGAAATTGGGTTGCGGAGGTCAGAAAGCAGTCGCTCCGAGCAAATCAATAAGCCGCATCTGGATCTAGACTATAAGCCGACCCCGGCGAAATTTGGGAAAATGGCGCTATGATAATGATGAATAAGCTAAAGGTACGTTATCGATGATAAGTTTGTTATACATAGTCCGTCTTTTTACTAGATAGGTAAGTAGGTATGTATTTTGATAAGCGCAAATGAATTTTGTCAGAGCTTTTATAGCGTCAACTCAGCACGATACCACACCATAACTTAGCCATAGCATTAAAATGCCACTATGTCTAGGACAAAACAGGAATTTGTCCTTTACCTAAACAAAAATTCTCAGTAGGTAGGTAAAAACTTAATAGACCCTGGATAGTTGTTTTATCATTGCTAGGTACCTATAGTGGGTACCTCATGGGGTCTATCGGATAGGTACCTATGTTGTGAAACACCGACAAATTGAGTTAATGTTAGTTGTGATGGAATTTATTATCTACCAATGTTAATTAATACATTCTGTCAGAAAATTAATGTGAACCATTAATTTTCTGACAGAATGTATTTCAAAATAAAAAAATACTTTGATATTAAATGTAAATTGTTTTTCCTCACGTAAGAAACAGAAATCCAGTAGAATCTATCCAGGTATTTACTCGAAATATTTTTTTGATAGGTACCTACTCGACTTTGATATTGCTCGTCTATCATTTTCTAAGAAAAACAATTAAAACCGGACTAGGTATCCATTCAGCTAACTAGGCACTGAGCCACCTCGGTCTTGTAGTCATATGCTGTTATTTAGATACCTAAAATGGGTGCCACACTTGCAACACATATGAATATGCGCAAACGTAAGTGTGTTTGGTTTGTCAGTTCGATATATGCCACTGGAGACTGGTGTGCACGACCTAATCCCCCCTGAGCCGGTGTGAGCACGGCGCCAAATTCGACACTCTGTATTCCCGGGATTTTTGCGTGACATCCCAGGGCACCGCGTGGAACTTAGCCGACTACCTACCGATGTGTGTTGCTGGTTTTTGAAAATTGGAACTGAATATGTTTTCTTGAAATGTAAATGTTGGTTTTTTGCTCGAGTTGCTTCCTGTTTCGTGATATTTGGTTCAGATGTTAACTTGTTACCAAATCTTTTTTTTTTCAAAGTATGCGTCCCGGGACTACTAGGGCTCTACATTAACCTTTTGATTCGTTTACTGCCCAAATTATTATCGTCTGAAAAACCCGTCATTCAGGTATGATGGTACTTATATCTTCAGACACTTAAATACCAATGAATGCTAATTAAGTTTCAACCTGATTTTAAAGAGATAAGTTAGGTATCTATGTTCCGAAGTAGGAATTGTTGCTTCTTAAATTAAATATTATTGTTCGGTCCCTGCAAAATAATAAGTATTATTTTTCACTAAGTAAACCATGTTTTGAAATGCTAATTTACACGTGAATACAAACAACAAGTGAATTCATTACGTTCCTACGTAAAAATGTAGGTGCCTAAATAAAATTCACATTTCTCCCGTTAAAACAAAAAATTAAAACAAATCAAAGTGGATTTACATTCAAAACTTAAAAAAAAGAGAATATATACCTATTGATTTTAAAACTAAGAAATAAAAAGTTAATCGTATTTTTTTAAATGTTTAATATCACAAAACATCCGGAGAGCAGCTGCTGCGGCCAGAGGGGGGGGGGGGGGGGGGTACTGGAGCCCAACGTGGGACCCAGATAGCGTCGCTCACCGCCGCACAGATTTGCTAAATGAGCTGGGTGTAGTCGGCTGAATGGAAACTATTAATATTATCACCTGTCGTACCTTTATTGAGCCTCGAACCTCATGGTTTCAGCTCTGCAACGTTCCAAAAATATCGATTCACGACGAATCCAGCATGTCGGCCGCCCTCTAGGGCAGACGGCTCCTCTCGCTCTACGTACACATAGGACACAACACGTCAAGCGAGATATCAAAACGGTTTCCCGCCACTAGTATTTTAACACATTAAACAGCCATTGTGGGATTTTGGACCCACGGAGCCCGAACATAACAATGTCAACACTGTAATTAAGTTTTTATTAATGTTTTACTCAGGATATGGTAGGAAAATGGACTAAAAGTTTCATTATGCCGTTAAATTTCGAGGCGGACACCGTACCGACCTCCCACGCTCGCTCGACCCGACTGACTGAATTTCAGTCCTACATTTCCCGGCGCAAGCCTTCACCCCTTGTAATCGAGCACGTTTGCAAAGATATAAGGGTAAATTTCTAGATGTTCCTCGTGACGATTGTAAAATATTTTTTATTAATGCAAGAAATATTCTTGTCTGCAGTTAGTTAGGTACTTAACTAAAACTTTAATAATAGGGATAAAAATTATTTGCGCAGTTAAAATTTAAGGTACCTATCTAATAATGTTAATACTCAAATAATAAATTGGTTTAGAAGAATTCTATTATTTCAGTTTGAGTATATTTTCAGATACTAAGATGCTAATAGAGTAGAACATGAAGCTTTCTTCCATTGCCACTCATTCCGTGAGTAGTAAGTAACTCAGCAGGTAACTAGAGTAGGCAGTTAAGTTTAAGTACTTACCTACTAAATTGTAGTAGATCGAAGTAGGACTGATTTGCCTTCTTGCTTTATTTAATTGGTTCATTACCGTATTTCGTCTTAATCATTTTATTTTGATTCTTATTTATAGCTCTACTCTAGTACTTAGGTACCTCCATCCTTTATTTATCTCATATTGCATCTTTGAATGAATTTATATTTTATTTGGTAGTGGTAGTGATATATTATCCACGAATAGTCTTGGATTATATTATTATATATATATTAATTTGGAAACTAAAATCACACTAAATAATAAATTTCCGAACGAATACAACGCTAGCGCCAATTCACTAAGCTTCTCAAATGACGTACGACGATAGTGAATCACTGGAATGAAACATGACTTTGAGCATAATACTTGTGTCATCTTGCTTTGTCACATTACTCGTGAATCTGGCTTTCCTGCTGTCATTAGTGTCAAAATGTCAATTGGGCTAGTGACGTCTCAGGAATGTCGGAATTGCGTCTCTCAACAAGCAAAACAAGCGAGTCAAATAAGTGAACCCGTGCCCAATTTGTGTTTTATTTACATGTTAACTCGTAATAACTTTAAGATAAAGTTATTAACTTAAAATGGCGCAAGCTGAAGATACCGAACTTCGAGATTTAGTTATAGAAGCTTTAGAGAGAAATGGATCGCTCGCTAAAATCCGCGCGTTGCTAAGAGCCAATATTTTTCTTGCTTTTGAAGATGAATGTGAAAATTTGAAACAGAATGTGAATTTAGATAATATCCTTAAATTACCGGAAGGCATATTAGCACTATCGGTCGTCCATGAGTTTTTAGAGTTCTGTTGTTTGAAAAACACGTTATTCGTTTATAAGTCGGAGTCGCGACAAGGCAGTGAATACAAATATGAAGGAAAGAGAAAGTTGTCCGAAAAGATGAATTTACCTAAATCTGATAATATAAAGGAACCCATCCTATTCACACTTCTTAAAAATATGTTAAAAACAAACCAGAAGAAATATTTTGATCCAAATGCTAATTCAAAATATAACAGTCATGAAAAAAGTGATGATAAAAATTACAGAGACGAACAAAACTGTACTTACATACTTCATGAAGACTCACAGAGTAGTACTACAAGTTCTTCCCAGTCTGATAATTCATCTGATGAAAAAAATAAACTACATCTCCGGCTACAGCTAGACAACTCTGATACGGACACCTCTAGTGACTCTGCTCAAGAAAAGACTAGTTCGGAATATGTTCCTGGAGATCACATACTTCAAGTAGATAACAGTGGTGTCAACTCTAATTACATTGCAAAAAAGTCTAGTGATTGTGTAGATGCAAGAGATCAAAACAAGTTTGTAACTTTTACTAGACCAGGAAATGAAACTTTGTTGATGAGTGAATTAAAATTGACAACTAATAGTAGTAGTGACTCTACCTCATATGTAGAATTAAAACCTTTTAATTCATTAGATGAAAAAATGCTCAATACAGCAGGCTTGCCTATTGTGGAAACAGATGTTAAAAATCAAAGTGATACAAATATTTTGTCAGCGATAAATGTAAAGAGTGATATATCATCTCCTAGCTCTGCAACATTGAGTAATAAGTCAACAGCATCTCACAAACAAGCAAGTGAGAGTAAAGTTATTGAAGTCAGTGAGAAAAAATCACAGGAATCTGGCAAGTCTGAGGGGGATACTGCTGAGTTTAGTTATGGTGATGATTTCTCATCATCACCAGTTTCCAAATTTAAAGAAAACAAAGATAAGCAATCAAAATCTTCAGGCTCAGCTCAAGAAGAATTAGAAAAAAGTTTAAACAAGAATGCATCCATAGAAAGTCCACATCAAACTTCGCAGAGCTCGCAAAGTTCAGTTTCATTATCTGATGTTGCAGAATTGATTAGTGAAAAAAGTTCCTTAAGTATTACAAATAATAAGTCGAAGCAGTCTGGAACTGTTTATTCAAGGGGGAAATCAGATGCTAAACAGAGCAAAGTTCATAGTGATGACTCCGGAGACTTCACAGAGTCTCCTGTTCCCTCTTTGTCCAATTTGAGTCTTGACATTCACAGTGATTGAGGTCTTCGTCACATAAATACTCCTTGTTAGCATAGTATTACTTAGTGAGTTCTATAGCAATAATATTTCAATTCAAAATAAGTTCCTTAAAAATTGTAAAAAGCTGTTATTGTAGTGCTTTAGGCTTTCAATGTTTCCTAAGCTGTTGGACTGTTGTTTACAAATTGATGAAGCTAACATGTATTTTTTGAGAAATAGTGTTAAAAATTAATAGGAAAAATATATTTAACATTTCAGTTGCATTTAAAACAATACAGGTAATAATGTTTCTTTCCTCTTTTCTAAAACACACATATTATATGCATAAGTATTTATGTATGTTAAGTGACATTTTTGGTGATTTAGGATTGTGATAGGTAAAATTATTCAAAGTTTTTCCCAGTGTTGAGAACTCTGACTAAACTTGAATTCAGAGTCCTATATAATTATCAAGATTTTGAAACAGTCATAGAGGTTCAAATTCCAGTGTTAAAAAATTGTTGGGATGTTTTATCAACCAACTCATCAAGTCCCAACATCTTCAACAAACTAAAGAAATAATCTGAGATTCTGAATTTAAGTATAGGCAGGCAGCCTATATTAGGTATATAGGTTAATTCTTAGGTGTTTAGTATTGTCTGTACTGCTGTAGAGTTATAGGTACCTACGAAGTATGTGAAATTGTTGTTTGAAAAATACATACTGTTTGAAACTTTAGAGTACCTGAGATTCACAAAGCAAAGATAAAAATGGAAATCAATGTTGACACATTGCAAAGCTTCGGATTATAATGACATGTCACTGTATTTAGGAAGTAGCCTAAAGGTGCGTCCATACTATGAGCAATAATGTATTCTGGTGTTTGTTTGTGTAAGGTTGGGTATCTTGCTGCTGAATTTTTTCCTGTGGACACACCTGTTTTCTGATAAACTTGACTGTGTTCTGTTTTTTTACTGTTGTCAATGCTTACTGATATTATTTAAATAAGAATCATTCCTGTTTAAAATTTATTGAATTTGTCCGTGACAGATACTGGTTTGTTGAAATCATTGAAATGGTTGTGCCTTATTTGTATTGGATTCACCAAACAAATGCGATTGTTCCTTTTAGTACTCAATAAATGAAGATTCTAGTCCTAAATGAAATAAAAACTGGTTCCGTCCAAATTGCTCCGTTATTGTATCTGTTTCTGGCGAAGGTTTGATGAAACTTCTGTAACTTAAGTACTTCAATAAAACTGCCTGTATGTATTCTGTTGTTATTATTCAAATGTTAAAACCTAATCTTTAAAAAAAAATTGTTTGGAAAGAAATTAAATCAAAGACGCCAAGATTTTTATAATCAATTTTTATTTCACATTTTCTGTAAAGCATAGATTGTAGATATCACGTTTCACTTATGCACACGATCCAATCCATACCGAACACTGTAACACAGTTGTTACGCATTTCTATACAAAAGTAACGCTGTTTATGATAGATAGCAGTTAGTGTTATCGCATACAAAAAGAAATATATTAAACATATTTACACTTAAATATTTTATATTAGGTACATGAAATTTAATATGAAAATGGTATAAAAATTACACTTTCATATGTTACATACATGTCTCAGTAATACAAATGCGGTTTATATCCTACCTTTGAAAAAATATAACAATAGTAAAAGCCACAATGCTTCATATAAACAGTAATAGATCTAACATTGTAATTACGTCGTAAAAAAATGGAAAATTATCGCTCCAGGCACTGTTATTAATTTCTTATTCACATATGAGTGGAAATGATTTTTTTTTACTTGTATGTAAAAGAAACAAAAAAACAGTCTAACAGAAAGGTTCTCATACTCTTGCTATCGATATTTGCCAGTATTCACAAATATTGCAGAGTAAAACCTTTCGAAATGAAAATAAATATCGCCTTTACAATTAGCGATAAAATATTTAAAAAAATCAACTAGAAATAATAATAGAATCGCAACTAAAGTAACACTTAGAATAAGTAAATAATAAATATCAATAATGTACATATGGCAAATATTTGGCTTTATATATCATATTTATAATCCACATGTAAGGAACGTCAGTTTAGTTCATACACTGCATGGAATTACTGCCGGTATTACTTTAATTCAACTACAATACGCAGTGTTGAGAAGCAATATCACAGAATACCAGCGGGTAGTATAAAATCTTAGAGGGTAGTGACGTCACAACACAGTCGGGACGAGGCGTCGCTATTATAGCTCGTTGCCCATGGAGCTGTCGTGCGTGAGATTCGAATCCATGCTGGCGTTGTCAGAGTCCTGACTTTGGTTTCCGCTGTAGTTCGCCGCTTCTTGCAGCCGCATCAACATGTTTAACTGTAACAAGGCGGGTAGTAAAGTAAAGTGATCATACTTAGAACACAAAGGTACCTATCTACTTACGGCCGGTCTCAATAACGTTCCCTTAACCTTTGACCAATTGTCAAATCAGCTTCCAACAGTAGCTAAAACTTCATGTTTGCCTTTAAAACATGACATTTCAGCTACTGTTGGTAGCTATTTGACAGTTGGTTGAAGGTAGACACGTTATTAAAAGCGGCCGTTAAACAGCTATTTGAACAATTTGATCCTTACCAAAGGGTCTTGATTGTTGTTTGTGTTGGAATCTTGATTTGATTCATCGATGCCAATCTCCTCCACAGTGATTGCTCTTAGAGTCTGTAAAACAATATTTTATTTTATTAAGACATTTCAATTATTATTGATCCTAGCTTAAACAATCAAATATAAACTTGCTGATAAGTCTTTTGCATGGATCCAACCTTTGTGTAGGCTACTTCTTTCGTTGACTATGCCCGACCATTATTATGGGATAGTCAATAATATCTACAAATAGACTAATAAATACATAGGTAGGTATTTATTGCATCGACCACCTCTCTCATCAGCTACTTATGAGGTATTTTGCAGTTATACGGTTGACTATTATGGCTTGGTAGGTAAAACTAGTAGGAGCCAAGCACCATCATGATGTGTGTGTGATACAGGAGCTCCCAAATATAGATAAGTAAGTACATACTTTTTTTCAAATATTTGACACACTAATTAACATAAAAATGAATTTAACTGACATGTGAATGGTTGGGTTCTCTCCAGGGGTACGAGGACTTGATGTGCTGCAGCGGGTCCACGGCGGCGTGTCGGCGGCGGCCGTACAACGCGATGCCCTCACGCACCGCTTCCGATGCGTACGGCACTATGCTGTAGTTCCACACGTCTGCGAACCACGCCTGGGAGGAAAGGTAACGGTCAAATTAAATTTCTTTAAGCCAATACAGATTCAGAAAAAGCAATACACTGTCTAAATTCTGTGTACAGCCACATCGGCGATCGCCAGACCAACGAGGCCGTTATCTAAATGACAGTGGTTGCAAGGAGACAAGTGAGAGTGAAGTGAGTGACGTCTTTTCACTTCACTCTACACCACTATGCATCAGATAGTTTAGCTAAAGCTAAGCCATGTGTAGTACCTAGGCATCAACACTGAGTTTGCGTGATAGATGAGGGCCCACTCTCTTTTACAGAGAGGAAGCCTGTGTCCCAGCAGAGGTAATATTGTACGATTACGCTATGTTGGGTACATATTCCCAAGCAATGCTGTAATTCTGGAAGTACTATGAACTATTCGTCCTTACCTGACTAGCTTCCAAGTCCATAGGGCATGCGAGGAACAGCCTCGGCCCCACGGTGACGTCACTGGACGAGTGTGCCTCTAAGAAGGCGTTGAGCGTGGACCACACTCCCGGCAACCATTCTAGCACGGCCGCCAGGGCGGGCTCGCGGCGACCCAGGCGGAGCTCGAGGGTGAACAGCTTGCGTCGGAGGTACCTGGGTGGGAGAAGGTGGTTGAAATTAGACCAAGGCTAGGTTTAAAAGTTGTCCTTACTGCAATGAAAGCTATATCCACCCACAGTCCTTGGGCTTTCATAATGGTAGCCCAATGTTTTGTTATATTTAAATGAATCAGAGCAGGTGCCCTGCTATGACGTGCTAATGCCATCCAATTCCGATGATGTAAAAGCTTACTCACTTCCACCATCGTCTCTCTCTTATAACGGAATCATGATCGTTTTAAGACTTCATAGTAGGGCCCCGGACCGAATTTCACTCATTTTTCAAGTTAATTTTATTATTTTTACAAGCAGAACCCAAGGTAATAAAAGTAGTCATACAATGCGTAGTCAATCAAGTTCCATTGATTGTATACGTGTTCAAATAATCTTGTTCGAGAAATATGGGAGCATCGATCAGCAAGAAGTGTCACGGCCTCATTCATTTCAAATAACTTATTTATAACGCCTGTATTCCCCGACCAACATTTCGCCTGATTTTATGAGATACGTTCGTTTGGTATTATTGATCGTTTTGTATTCTGCTTACCTAGCTAAGAAACCTTTAACAGGTTCCATGTGATTGGCTGTGAGGAGCCACCTGAAGTTGTGGTGGAGCTGCAGGTTCGTTGTGTTGCACGTGGCTTGCGACATGGTACCTGAAACAAAACATTGTTTTTACTGACAAATTCATATTTATTTAATTTTGTTTTGACCAACTCAGTTCCTCCGAGTCTGCTTTACATGGCTGCCTACCTAATGAGTAATAATTTATTGCAAAAACAGACATGCAATGTTTCCTAATACAGGATTAAAAACTGCTATTGCTATACAAAGCAAGCCTCCCCTTAAAAGGAATAGGCATGAGGAAAGAGTAGGTACCTCGATTTTATTCATTCATTACTATTCTCTCACGATCTTTAATGGTTTAATGAGACAATTATGTCATCTATATTGACATAGGTCCTAAAAAGGCGTTCCGTCATTTACCAATACTGTCGGTAAAGTTACAAAGAGTACCAGTATTATACCAACAGTTTTTTTAATGTAGAACTGTCCATCATTACGTTTATAGGCTTTTAGAAGGTGGACCAATGACATTTTTAGAAAGGAGCTGGTTGCATTGCAGGCAAAGCAAACCGGTCTTTGTGACGTTGCTTGTCCAACAAATAGCAGCATAATTATGTAGCTAGCAATAGATGATGAAGGAGAAACTGAGGACTTTGTTCCACCGATTCTTTTTCCCAGCTAAAGCGCTAGAAGGTGGTGACGGGCGTTTTGTGGGAATATCTTCCTGTAAATGTTCAGATTGTGCTGGCATTCAGCCAGAAGTCAGAATAAATGCAATGTGTTTTTTTGTGACGAAGCATCCGTCAAAATTATATGTAGTTCCATATCGGCAGATCCATTCTTAAGCCAATAAAAGATTCTTACCGATAATAACAGGCATATTTCTGTTGTCAGGAGGCAGTAGTCCCGCGAAGGCGTCTCCCAACGCTGAAGCATGCTGAAGGTTGTCGAGGATGACTACGGAAGGCAAGGCAGCTTCTTCGCCGGCCGCCGCAGCGCCGCACTGTTCCGCGATGTTGGCGAGGTAAGCGCGCAACTCGTTGCAGGATTTGCGGTCCACGCTGGAAGGGTGAGATGGTTATACCTATATTATTTAGTTTTCTATTTTGAACCGGAGAAAAACGGAGGGACCATAATTCATCAACTTAAATTCTGTACAGTAGTCCGATATTTATCCTGATGTTTCTTTCTGCGTTGGAAAGAAAATAGGTACTTCGTAGGGGACGAAATAGGACCTCCGATTTTACCCGAAAGCAGTATTTTGTTTTAGAAAGAATGGTTACCATTTTACAAAGAAAACTATCACTATGCAATTCTGAAGTACGATCTCTTATAATTTATCTGTTCTAGGAAAAGGATCACTTGTATTTATCGGTAGTTCGGAATCATGATTATTCATGATATATCCGCAACATATTCTACTGATTCGGATTCTATTGTTTGAACAAACGTGAATGCAAAATGAACATGCGGATATATGGATGACTGGATATATATCTAACATCTCAGTCAAATTGTGTTATCAGAATACATAATCATTCAGATCTCCGGGTTTAACTCAACTTCGTCGTTCAATAGGAACTTCGCTACTGACTCGTTATATTAATATTCTAAAAAATTTAAAACATTCTTAGGAATATACTCACTTAAAAGTAGCCACAGCTTCTGCGGGATTGCCTCTACGTTGCGTCTTCTGTACGTAGAACTCTGCTAGTTTAGCCGCTAGATAGGACTTGCCCGTGCCGCTGGGACCGCACAGAATTATTCGCCGGTGTTCCGATAGCAGTGAAACATATCTGGGGAAAAAACATAATTATCAGTTAGGGATGCCATCGGTCTTTCAATGATGTGGTGCAAAATTTAATAGATGTAGGAAGAATCTTACCTATATACAATATTTTTTGGTATAAGACTATCGAACGCCAAGCTCCCAACTCCTTCTAAGCAGATGTACAGCGTATTGACAGTGCCGATAATATATCCACAAGGCAACAACTCCGGGAAACCTATCTCAGGTCCTCGCGTCGCTTCGCCCAAGTGATACGATGTTATCGAATCAGTGTTCAAACCGAGATTCGTTCCCAAGTCTATTCTAGACAAGTAATCTTTAAAAGTCTTCCTAACTATATAATCTAAGTTCTGCCAAGTGGTCTTGCCAGATATATAAGTGTAAGCTATGGTGAATTCATTACAGTTTATTGTCGAATCACTATTATAAACGTTCTTATACGAACTACTGTGCGTAGATTTATTGCTTTTAAGGCTATTTGTGTTAGACTTATTTATTTGTGAGTAGTCTTGCGTCTCTGTTTCGGGGCTTCGGTTTTGCGACAGTCGCGGCGAGTCGAAACTGGACTGTTTCTCGAAGTGGTTGTTGTATGAGCTCGCAGATTGTTTGGCGTAGAATCTACATTCAGATTCTGTTAGGGTGTCTTGAACTTCTTCGAAATATCTTTGGAATGTCTCCGGTTGTCCTAAATATACGGCAATAGCTATCTTTTTTCCGTCGGTTGTATCTCCTTGGCTGTCTGCTACACCTGTTAAACAAACACAATGAGTCGTTAAATGAATCCTTTTGTAACTTGGAATCAACAAATGGCGTTTAAAATTAGACTTACCGATGTCTGAATAGCTCTCCCCTATCGCTAGCTCGCGCGTCTTCGGCGGCGGCAGCACGGTGTTTATATCGTAGTCGCCACTGAGTCGCTCGCCTCCGTTCGCGAATAAATCACTGCTGCCATTCAGTGCTGCTAATAGCGTCTCGCTGTTTTCATTTAGTTCGCATGCGGCCTTATTGCCGTATATGGGTTCGACCATGCCCGATTTAGGCGAGCCTTTTTTGGAGAAATCCATGGTGGGGGTCGATGACATGCAGTTGAAGTCTAGGTCTAGAGGTTGTGAATGCATGTCTAGTGTCGCCTGAAAAGAGAATTTGTTGTTGCTTAGGAGGAAAATTTAGCTAGAACTTTTAAGATTTATGGCTAAACCTTAACCATTTCCATTTGATGTTCAGTTCAGTTAATGGCATCAATGTTCAGTTGTGACTTATAGTGGTCACGATTTATTTTATCTTTATGATTACTAAAGTAACAAGTGCATGGAAATCACCAAATAGGAATTTTCAACCCATTTTAAACGGTACGATGAATTCTATACGCAACTCTTTACAAAATTGTCATGCACACATATTTCCGTGTGCACTCGTGTGAAAATATGGAAACGATGAAATTGGTGTCATTATCATTTTTTGTTAATGACAGCGCCGTCATGCGTTACAAATCTTTAAAGGGTAGATAAAGAGCGAGGGTGTTGGGAGAACATTCCCATGACGTGACAATGGCGTTGTACAGGTGCAATTGTCACCCTAGTTTTGGTTGGTGGAATTCCGATACAACCACCTTACTACCGGCTGAAAGATTGTCATTCGTGCGCAAGATCTAAACCTTCATTAATCACTACACCGCTATGTAGACCTATCTCCATCTAAGTCTCCCCCGAGTTGCGCCGTAACACACAGTTGTGTGCCTTTTGCATTCAGTCTACCCATTTTTTAAGGTCGGCGGTTCATCTAGCTGAGTGACTTCCCCGGCTACGCTTGTCTGGCCTATCCCCATCCTATCATATTGACATGCAAAATATCTCACCTGATGCATAGTAGCCTGGTCAGCGAGACTGAACCTCCTTGGGTCTTCTACAGCAGAGCCTCCAGTGCCCAACGAGCTCTGACTACCAGCCAGCGACCGTGACGTCACCAGCCGCTGTAACCTCTCGTTGTTCTGCTTGAGGTTCAACATCTCGTTCTGGAAGTGTACCTTGATTTGAGAAGGACATTACAACGTTTAAAAAATCTTTGTGAATTTTAAAGAGTGGGTCATGTGAGGAAAAAAACTTATAATAATATGTGCCGTAAAATAAGCGGAAATTGCCTACCAATATGAGCGTTCTAAAAAACATTGTTGATGCTTCAGTCCTCGGTACGGATGACGTAGAACTTAATTATATATGAGGGGCCGTTTATGACCATTTTGTAGAACACCGACTATAATCAGTACCAAATAGCGCGTTTAATTTGTATAATGGGCTAGTAGCGAGCCTCTAATGAATACTTACTGTATACCTAAATATTAAGTAAGTGGATACCGACTATTCCTTAGGGGGTGATAGCAATCTTACAACTATTATTGCTATATTAAGTGAACTTGTTATTAGTAAAAAGCTACCTAATCATTTATTAATTGTTCCAATTATTCTTACCCTCATTTTGATGACGGTGTCCTTAAGGCTTTCCAGTTGATGAGCAGAGCTGAGAGCCTCTAATCGGATATCTGTTAGCACCAAATCCTTCTCTCGTAATTGCCTCTTTAACTCATCAACTAAACCAGAATCATCTGGTTTATCTGGAAATAAAATGAAGATGTTAAGTCACATCCAGTAATTAATTCTATTAATTACGATGTTAACTTTAATTGGACTTCTCTTGCTATGCTCCTAAAGCTATAAAATAGGCCTGCACTAATGACTTGGAAGTGGTTTCAAAGGGAAACCCAAACGCCTGGATTAAGCATTGCAATAATTTTATTTTACAATAATATGAACAACTTTAATTTCTAATAACTACATTACTAGCTACATAAGTTGTAGATTTATAGCTATTTAATTGAGAAAGATATCTAAAATGTGCGAAATAAAGGCAGAAATGTATGTGATCTTGGTTTCTAAAATGAGATATGGTTTTAAAATGACCACGATCAATCAATCTTAGTTTCCATACGTTCTAAGATAGTTAAAGTCATCAATTGTCCTATGTGCCTCAGCTTACATTAACTTTTAGCCCCTAGCTGTCTCTCAACCTGATTCGCCATCCATTGTTTGCAGTAATTTCTCTTATATCTCACCTTTGGTCTGGTCTTCCGTCTTGGCCTGCGGGCAGGGCTTGTCTTTGACGTCGAGCGTCTCGTGCGAGTGTTCCAGACTGTTCTCGTTGCTTCCCTCGCGGATCGTGTGCGGGTCGTCGTAGTGATGGGAACCCGACGAGCTGTCTTGCGATGACAGTTGCCCGAGGGACGAGTGCTTTGCTGTCTTTGAAATCTTGGCGTTCCGCGAGAAAGCTTTCGTGAATGATGAGCGGAGCTGTTGTGTAATATTGTTTTGTTAGTGTTTTGTTGATTACTTTTCTGTAGAAACAGTGCCTTTATCACAGAGAATCTATTCACTTGTGTCGAAACGTGCTTAGAGTCGCTATGCATGAGTAAGAAGTATAGTCTAACGTGTTTTTTTTTAATCATGGTATGGTACTCGTCTTTTTACACATAACATGACATACCATCACGCTTGTTATCCCAGAAAGGTTAGGCAGAGGTGTACAGCCTATTTATCTATAAATGTTATCCATTATTATCAAATGAATATTTCTCAGTACCTAGTCAAATGTTAAGTAACATCTAGTAGGTAGGTACCTATAGATAGAGTGCTATTGAATTATAACGCGCATGGCATTGCGTGTGTACCTTCTCTATTACGAAAATATATTCTTCAATTCCAATGAAACACTTGTGTCCTGATTATGTAAAATTTCTTCAACGGCTTACTTAGAAAATCAATATTTATTTATTTTAAAACATGTTCAATGTAGGCTACTTGAACATATTTATTACATTATAAATATTGGGTAAACGAAGGCTAATATTTACAAAAGTTTATTCAGTTTGTTGTAGTCGTAGACAAAGTTAATGAATAAATAATACAAAACTGGTTTTTGCTTACAGGAAATACTTTCTTTTAGAAATATATGACTAAATTCTCATGTTAATAACTCTTGTGTAAAACTCATTAGATTCTTTCTAAATCGTCAAGATTTACGTTTTAGGGGCAGGCACTGTCCCGAATATATATTTTTTTTCTCGTTAATGTAACTTACCCATCCCTTTTTCTTGTGCTTCTTGTCGTGCGGTGCAGACGAGCCACTGCTCAGGCTGTTGATGCTGGACACGCTGTCCGTCGACAGATGCCGTGTGATGGCGCCGTTGCCCGTCTGCACCAGCCGCTGCGGAGATGACTGCGTTTGACTGCCTGGCTCCTACACGGCAATATTCAACTATTCATCGACTGTACTTCAATTATTTATAGTAATTTTTGAAATTGGTTAAGTAACCGCATAAATCGTTAATTTATGTCCCTGAACTTTAATGATTTCGACAGAAATAGCATTGACTACGCACGAAACCTTATAGGTCTGCTGTGTCACGAAACCTGCTCAAATACTATATTTATTTATAAATGTAATTGCATGAATAATAACATGTACCGACCTCAACGTGTACGGCCATTTCAAAACATTATTAAAACCAGCTAATGCAATATTTGATGCAAACACTCATGGTAAATAAACAAATCGAATACCGAACCTTATCACTCTCTCTAATTATCATTAGGTTTCACAACGAGATCGTAATGTATGCTTGTATCAATTTGAATAGTTCACGATGTACTTACAGTTAATATTAAGGAGGTAGTAAGTCATGTCACTTGTCTATTCTCGGCGCGTTTCAAATGTGGAACAGGGACGGATCTATTGACGGTCAATTTAATGCAAATGCTATCGTTGCCTTATTTGTTTTTGCTTATTGGACCTCGAACGTCCCGATTCTGATAATGCTACATGTATTTCTACGTCGTCTCTTCGTTCCGTATGTTTGACTATATGCTAATGATGCTGGTCTTATTGCAACGCATGCCTAGTTAATGTACATTGATTGATATATGACATTGGACACCGTACCAAGTTTCAACATTAGAATACAAATGTTAATGAAGACGTTGCAGCATTAGAACGTAATCACATATTCAAACAATCGTTTATTTTTTTGTGGCTTTGACATGATAATAGATCGTTAGGAACGATACAAGCACAATATGAGCAGAATATTTTATTTTGTAAGACTTTTTGATTTGGAATGTGTATAAAGTATGACTACCGTGCTGCGTATGTCCTATTAGATACCTTGGCAGGTATGTCTTGGTTATTGTTAGTTAGAGGATCATATTTACCGGGCCGGTGACATTAACACCATCCGCCCTAATACCCATGGACTGCATGTGGGCAGTAGTGAGCCCCGCCTGGATAGATTGCTTCCTCAGCAGCTCGATCGTTTGACGCAGCTCCGTTAACTCCGAGTCCTAAAGCAAACAAAACGTATGAGACCACATCCGAAGTATAACAACAATAAAACTTATAATTAAAAGAAAGTAATTTGTTTCCGTTGGAACCGGTTGGAGTGCCGTCAGAACGGCTATTGGCTTGAGGCGAACACATACATTATGATGCTAAGTATGGCAGTTCGTTGTCTCAAAGATCTTGTATACGGATATTCAAATTATCTAACAGCAGTAGTAAAGTTTTAATGAGTTATAAAATGGGATTAAAGGATGGGTGATTTAACGATGCAAATTGTAGCTGTTTATTACCTTTCTCTCGGCGGTCGCGGTGAGCTGCTGCAGTCGCTGCGTCATGTTGGACAGACTCTGCTCGAACGCAGATACCACGTGTGCCTACAACAACATAAAACATTTTGGTTAGTTTGAGGCTTCCTGTCAATTGCTGCTCTATAAAATATCCAAAATACCAACTATAAAATACCAAAGATATCAAGAACTTCGTAATACATAGTTAAAATATACACGTAACTTATTTCAAACAAAATACGATGCCTGATTGATTACTTGACTGGGTTACATTGTAAATAGTAAACAAAATACCTTCGGTTAATTAAAGGGTACCTTATAGCTTCCTCCGGCCAGTTGAACCACATTATAACTGTAATTTCTATTCAGTTTAGTTTGTAATCAGAGGCGACCACAACCCGACTACCGACAGATCTCTCCATAACTTCGGTTACTTGCAGGGTGAGATTATTATGTATCCAGCTCGACATCCTTAGCTCGATAATGACACCAATTGCTCTCGAGTCAAGGAACCGGTTTAATGTACCACCTTGACGACAAAATAATTACTTACGTCACATTTTACCTTAGTTACGTCGTAGTAAATATTGGATATAAACATTTTATGAACTGTAAAAGTGACTCATCGAAATAAATTGCTTTATAGGTCGGTAACGCAGTAATAGTGGACGTGGGTGTAGCTGGTCACGGGACCCTTTGTTTGCTGCATGGCGTGAACGCACTCAGCGAAATTAAAACAGGGGTAACGTCCCCGGTCCCTACCAAAGTATGAATGTAAACACACCTACGACGATAAACTTATAAATTCATTTATTCAGAAATTAAATTCCAAGGCGCTTTTCTTTTGTTCATTCGGTCCGTGCCATCGTTTAACTTGAATAAAAGTAAATTCAATTGAAATACTTATTTCTTTTTAATAGGACTATACACCTGCTTCGACGCATGTTGCTTAGCTTAGCCAATTACGATGGCCGAGCGTTATTGATAGATCTCTCCACGAGACACCTTGTACGCGTGCCGAAGTTAACGAGTTAGCATTACCGACTGCAATTACGGTTCGTGAAACTCGGATCATCAGGGCCTTTACTGAAAATTTCTAATGATCCTATTCATCATTGCGATTTACCGGCTATTATAGAAGAGTTCGCATTAATTAAAAGGCTCACGCTAAGTCTTATTTATAGAACCTACAATCAGATGTTTTCCGATTCATTTATTGTAAAAGCAAGGTTGATGTTATCTTGAATATAAATGGAATCTGCTAGAGATGATTACTAATACCTTTCGAGGATATTTGAGATCTTATATTCTAAGACTTAGAAGGCTAAAACACTACGATAAAATGAATAGAACATCGCGAAACGAGAACTGAGGAACCCTAGTTCATATTAAATTTAATCGACACAGCATGGATCGCTTTAGCCCTGATAAATATCTGAAATGTCGCAGTGACGTGCTCAAATGCTGACATCCTTTGTTCAAATAAAGCAATAAGTTTCTCAATCATGGTACCATAAAAGTATACGAGACAGGTGGAAACTAATTATTAATCAACAGCTGCGGAAACAGCCGCGCTTTAAGAACTTAATGACACCATCGAATAGTTGCTAGTCCTCGGTACGGAAAGAATTATGTCGAGTGTGCCCGCGAGAGTTTTTACTGCGAAATATTTAATGCATCCGTCGTCTTGCAGGAGCTTTCGCAAATGGACATTGAAATTATCTTCTTATAGACGCAGGTGAATGTTACAGGAGGTTTATACAGTTAAATATTCTAATTACAGGCAGATGGCTGGTCATTATTAGAAAAAATATAGAGTTAGAACAAGACAAGTGTCTATGTTGATTATTATAATTTTGGGATGGACATCAGGTTTTTTTTTTCGTGGGGCTTGTTATTAGCGAGTTTGTTTATTTTAAATTTGTGTTTTTTTTTAATATACAATTTTGTGACATGTCGAATATGGTCCGGACCATATCCAACCAAATCTATATATTTCTTATACACTTACAGATATAATTCGCGCAAATATCAAGAAGCAATATCAATATAAAAGCGGAAGGCATATGGGAATTTATGATTAATAAATAATATGGAACTTCTTTTGTAAGAGGTTTCGATGCCCCATAACAATATAAACCGAAGAGATTTTAGTAAACGTATCATAAACGCACCAAAATATAGCTCTTACCACAGTATAAAGACACGTGGAGTCATGGAAGAGATCATTCTATCTCATAACAACATAATTTGGAAAAACATGTGCTCGGGGACAAAACAACTGATAACAAAGTACAAATCGAGTAGGTGTTACCTACACGTCCCTCCGTTAATATCTAAGGCCCACTCGACGTCCCACTGCTGCGTTTTACGAGAGATTGGTACAAGACAGGAGATATTATTTGTTCAAGTGCACTCTTCCTTATTCGGTTTGGACATATCTGGGCTGCATGTCGGCGGTCAATTTATTTGAACGGCCGAACAGAACCGCCGCACGGTCGAAATTAAAAAAGGCTTTATTGAAGGTTTTGTTTGTACAGTTGCTACGTGTGGAAGGGAAAGATTAATGTATTTTTGGAGCATGTATTGAGGACAATAGATACATTCGTCGATTTTATACAATTGTTATTATTGTCGATAGCTTGAAAGTTAAAAGAGATTCTATATAAGCTTCATAAATACTAGGATTCAAGATAGCAGCGCAAGTTTTTAAACAATAAGCCCATAAAACAAGTCCTGAGAGAAATGGTATAAGCGGATGCAGTTGCGTTAGGAAAGTGTGCCGTGGTCGCAGTAGCCACCACCTTCGTGGACATCTGAAGTTGCGACGCGCAGGCGTTTGGAACGATAGTTATCTCACGCTCGATCCCAATGTACTTATACGTGGTTCTGTAGCTACAAGCCACTGGAACCGATAGTCGTTAATATTAATAGGAGTGTAAGCCGTGACTTTATTGGCAGTTACACTGATTTTCCAAGTATTGGACATATTTTTTGTCGTCTTTCATAGAGCTGAAGTTGGTAAACGGATAATCATATTGGTTAGTCTTAAATCTGCTAATTCTATCTCAAAACTAAACATAGAGGTCGAATGCACTCGAGCCCTTTCTATTCTCTTTGATAGTAACAGCAAGCATACTGCAGAGTTAATTCCCTTTTCACAACCGGTAAAAGTTCGTTTGAAGTGAAGGTGTCTTACACAAAGCTTAAAACTTCATTAGGAATACGTTCTACTGTAGATACATAATATATAGATACGTTTAGCCTTCCGTTTATGGTAATCATTGCTTAAGTTCAAAGGTGTCCCTTCAAGCGATAACAATAGTTTGCTATTGGAGGCCTGTCGCTGTCACCCACGTTCCCTGAGCAATATAAAATATTGTTTCTATAGACGAAATAGGATCTACAAACAACTGAAGTATCAGGGAAGTTGCCAAGCAATTTTGGCAGGTTCAACACTTTACTTTTAATGTTTACTGAATACGAGTAAACTGGTGAACTAAGTTATAAATAGAGTATTGACTGGATTTATTTTATTATTTCTCAAAACCTAAAGAGCAGACACGACGCTGTTAAAAAATATTGCTTAAAAATCTCAAAAAATGGCGGTGTTGTCAGTGTTTTTATAATCCGCAATAAACAAGTACAAGCACTAATTGCGTGCTACGTCACTCACAAGTCCCGCCATTTGAATTGAAGCCATCCAGTACAAATGACAGTTTGTGTGACAAGTTTAGAAGAATAACGTCCAAAGTGTATAACTGCTCTGTTTTCGACCATTTTTTTTTTCACATATCCTAATGTTTCAATATCATCTATCAAATAAGTATTCGTTCATTTAGATTTTTCGTACTAGTCAAATACCCTATTCTATAAATAACCCGAAAAATGGAACATTACTGTCCCAAACTTGATAAATCAATAAATACAGGATATTTCTCTTACACGCCTTCCCTCGTAAGTTCAGAGAAATCCTAAAAAATCTGACCTCATATGATAAGATTATTTTGGGATCGTGGGAAAGGATATTATTATAAACCCAATGAATGGGATTTGGTGAACGATTAAGTCAGCACCTGACCGTCAGTCAGTAAAATAGAGGACCTTTTTGATAAAACCTCGGTAGTCAGGTAAGGTTTTTTTGGACGATTATAATTTATAATGGCAAAAGGTTCTCAGCGATTCTGAGCGAGATTTTTTCTTTTCAAACACCTGTTAACCTTTAAGAAAGCTCGGATTCGAAAGCGATTCAAATCGAAGTGTGATTATCTTGATTTCGATAATATTCATAGAAAAGTGTCTACGTCATGATTTGCATAGTCGAAGCTTAGACATTGATATAGGAAATGAAAGCTTAAAAAAACGTATTTTTTATTTAAGTTTAAATTGAAAACACGGCACGACACTCCCCGATTAATCTATTTAAGGGTGCGTTACACCCTACCTATGAGATGTCAGGTGAACACGCTACGTCACTCATTAGTATTCTCCCCTAGCTGATGTTTCGATTTGATACGTGTGTACTTCCATTGCCGTCTATTATACCATTCATTCCATTAAACATCAGGGAATAAAAACCGCGCCTTCTACATTCTGCTTTCTCTGAGAGAAAAGTTGAAAAACCAATTGTATCAACATTGATAATGTTGTTAGAGTTTCCATATATAATAGGAACAGACATGCTCAATAGGTAAAGGAAAGTTTTAAAATAGTATTGTAAAGTATATTTATGTGATATATCACATAGGAATATTATTTTTAAATATAGCAGTATTGCTGCACCAATAAAATAACAAACAAAAAACTCACCTCTTCTAAAATTGGACAGCTTTTGTAGCGGGACTTTTTAAGAGCCAATTCCCACCACGGCACTGGTGGTTTGGACCGTAAGATTGTTTGGCATCCAACTTTCGGATCTTGGGATTCATAAAGAGTTCCTAATGTCCTTGAAGATGGCCGCGATGATGGTTGTTCAGAATCCTCCTCAGCAGGAACCCCAGTTATACACTCGCAGCATTTATGAGGCCTTCTCTGTGGTCTAAAGTCAGCACTGAAGGAATGCCTATAGTTAAGTCGTTTCGAAAACCCGTTCGTTTCGCTTACAGATCTCTTGAAACCGTTTCTATTACTTTGCAGCGGCATTCTAGGTATCTGTTGCACTTCACTGAGAATACTTGGCTCACCCGGTAAATCTGCAAGTTCATCAGTCATCGGGGTATTTGGTTCAGAGTGATAACCTATTCTATTTCGTTGCAAGCTTCCGTACAACGGGTTTTCTTTCATATTAGCAGGTTTTAGATCTATAAATTTTGGCCTCCGTAAGTTTAATGTAGCATATTTTTGTGGAGATCGGTGGAATTTTGATTTATTTGGCAAATCCTTCAATACGTCTTCGGTGTCTGTAGATGGTAGCGTGGAATTATCACTGTAACTTGATATAGGTCTGTCGTTATCTGTAAAGTATGAGGAGGATTCCGAGCAATTATCTCGATCGCTGTGACTCCTTCTACAGTCGATGGAGGAACCAGTAAAGTCCGTACGCACGGAATGCAGCTCGCCGCCATCCTGGTTGGCTACGTGCTGTTCATACGACTGGCGCTCGCCGTTACTCAAGTTCGAGATTCCAATTTTTTCGCCGCCACTAACGTCCTGCTCCGTTGATAGCTCCAAGCTTTTTAAACGTCTACGAGGCTTTGTGTCTATAGAATCGTAATGAATTTCTTGTTTGCCATTTAAACATTTCACTGGAGAACTGCTTTTAGAATGAGGTGGAGTCACTTTGGCATAAATAGGTTCTGTGAAGCTGAGTCGCGATGGTTTGTCAAACGTATTGCTTGCTGATCCATTGTTTACATATTGAACTCCACAGTTGCTATCTAAGAAATTATTTTTGGATGTCCTATTGAGCGTGAAATATTCGGAATGTCTTTGAGGTAGATTAGTGCTTTGATTTGGTTCAACTAGATTCCTTATCTTTATCCTGCTTCTCGGTGCTCTAATGGTAGCAAATCCATCATGGATTGGCGAGCCATGATAAGTCGGTGATGTGGTCACTGCCATGTCAGGTATATTTCTCATGTTACTAGAATACACATCTTAATTGTTTCCATAGAATTTCTAAAGTATATTCATGTTAACTTGTAATCCACAGGTAAACAACAACACAGTGCGAGATGATATAGTTAGTACTGCACTTCTTCCTCCTTATTACCTGGAAAGCGCAAAATTGCAAAATACACGTCTAACTGGCATCTATCGAGTCTTGGTACTTTCATAGCTGTAATGTATGTAATCGAAATCATTGGCGGCGGAAAACTTTAAAGGGTAAGCTTAATCTTGTCTGGATATTTTTCAAAATGATTACTTAAAGACTGGTGTTTGAGTCAGAGTATTCTTGTCATATCTAAACCACTTGACCCGTAAAGAGACCGAAATAAATATGAATGGGGTTTATTTTTGGGTATCCATTAGTGCTTCAACGTCCGGCTCAATAAAATCTTGGTAGATAGATATCCACTCAACAAAGCGCATTAATGTTGTCTATTAAAAAAAGACGAGAAGCACAGGGCTTACCTAACAGTTATGAACTATTATACTGCAATTAGACTGGTCAAACTGGCAGAAGACGTTGTGTAATTCGGTATTTACGATTTCTGTTCATGTTGTACTACGCACTTATCAGTTGTAAAGTCAAGATGCCTTTTATGATATCTATCAACTTTCTAACTCAATAACACTACACACTCGTACGTACTCTCTCGCACTTGATAAGATACAGCCGGCAACAAAAACCTATTGATCGTGTTCTTGTCTTGAATCTTGATTTCAAATATTTATGGACTCATCTCATGTATAAGTTAGCAGGCATATTATGTCTATTTTAAAACAAATACATTTATGGTTTCTTAGCAGTTTGTTTGATATTTTGTCGTAATTTCACAAAGCTGCAAAACTTCATTATTATATATGTTATATCTACCTCCTATTTTAGAGAACTTTTCATCCTGGGAGGTCTAAATCGTAACTATGAATTTACGTGCAAATATCGTTTTATCTGCAGTTACATCATTTTACAATTTAACGTTATTACTAATTTTATGATTGTAGAAATTCCAATAGCTTTGTTCTCAGCTTCTTCTAACAACGTTGAGTAGTGGTTGTATAACACATCTGCTCGGATGCAAATGTAATGGACCTAGTTGCATTGCGCAGCATCTACTTAATTTCACCTTACATTATTCTTGCCCATAGTATAAGGCAAGTAATTAATTGTAGAACGAAATAATTATGACATTAAAGATAAGTACACAAGTTTCAATGAACTTGAACCTCAAAGTAAAATATTTATCTATTAACGACAGTGTTGTGTGTGATTTATAGGCGATGAGTTAGATCATAAAAGCCAGAGTTACGAGTGCTGCATTATTCATCTGCATCACAACACAATAGCGTAACCGGCTGCCTATATACGGAGTAATGCTTACACATACTAAGCAGACGTGGTCAACAACCATAGCTGGCAGTAATTAGTAACAATAAATCACATATTATTAGGGCTCCGTAGCAATAAACCATAATAATTAAAACCAATAAGTCATTTTGCTTTCCACGCATGAATCATGAAATGGCGTGGTCCGAAATATAACAACGCCCCATCTAGAAATTATTTCGGTAATAATTCTCCAAATATGTGAGCCACCGTGTTCTCCTTAAAGGTAGATATCGCATTCAAAACGAATGGTTACGGTATCAAGAAAGTATAATTTTTGACTTGCATTTTACCGATAAGAGCCACCCAAGTCGTTTACACGTTTGCAGTAAACTGAAAACACTGTTAAGTGTTACGTTACGACGTCAGCGATTTGCGAAGAGATAAAGTAAGAGGATATTGTAATGTTATTTTGCATAAAACGTTCTGTTTTGGTAACAGACAATAAAAACGGTGAGTTCTTTAAAAGCTACGGATACCATTTGTTACTGTCTTCTTACCCGCCCATTACAAAGCGTTACGTATTTGTTAAGCTACAAAAAAGGCCGGTCGAGCCTGGTCTTACGCTACTTGTATAAGCCGTGTTTAAATAAATAATGATAGGTCATGTCGTTATACGGGTTAAGTCATAAATTATGTGGGGGGCGATCGCGGGCGCCAATCGAACAAGCAAACGTCTCAGACGTAGGGGAGCACCGGGAACCGTCCCTGCAGCTTTGCATCGTCCAATGCTTTTTTTGTTCGAAGTTCTCAAAGTTCAGCTTTTTTTTACACCTCTATCGGCAATCGTGGACAAAAACGAGCTGCCGCAAACCTTATTTCACGTATTTTTGGATGTTATATTTAGTTGCAGCTAAAAAAACAAATATGTCTTAGTAAAAAAAAAGTACTGGTCTGTGATTTGCAAGATATACACTTTATGAGTCATTAAGTTATCACTTAGTCATTACTAAACCTCGTTAACCCCGTACTAGAATGTAACTTACTCTGTGAGAAAGGCTTATCACTTCTTTTATAAAAATTTTGAGAATCGTTGCCAGGTACACCGGGAAGCAAGACAACATAATGTTTATATATCTTTCTCTTTCTTACTAATGCATTGCACGCCCGTCCGCGTATCAACGACCTGTTTGTTGTGGTGTGTAGCCTTTGCTTGCTGAGGCCGTAGCACGCCGTAGTAACAGCGCTCAGCACAATACTTATTTTCATTTCATGGTCATTTCGTAACATTTCAATAACCCTGCCCCAGTGCTCGTTGACTGACGTTTGTAAATAAACTTCGATACTGTGCAACTGCATAACAATAGTCGTGATTGTAGCATTTTTGTATTGATAACGGTACAACCCGGTTCGATTTGGCATAGATAGAATCGACAGTAATATATTCATATGTATCATGTTCTGTCACACGGGAATGCTCAATTATTGTAGATTATGTTGTTTGCTGTTTGTTGAAATGGCTTTTAGTGGTGTTGGTACCGAGTATTCATAAAGAGACGGTGTTATGTTAATGTTCTATATGGCAAACTATGCAACTCTTTTAAACATGGGTATAATGTCCCTGAGCAACTTCTGTAGGTACTAACATAACGAAGACATGTGAACATCTATCTGCTAATGTTCTTTTAATTTGTGTTATATTATTTTCATTTCTAAATTACCAACTAAATTCTCTACTTTCCCTTCAACTTACTATATGTATAGCGAAGGTATGAAGAACACGTGTGGCAATGAGATCATGGCCCTAACGGTTCCTATACCGAGTCTCATTGGCTCCCCGGAGGAACACATGAGAATCGATTGTTTAGAAAAGCAATAATATGATGATTAACAGCACTTGAACTGGATACCCGTGATTGCATTCAAAGAAACCATAGCAATGCAGGTATGACCCTAATGAGTTGTGTGGAAATTGGTCGTTAGTCGAACTATATTTCACGCAACTGTCTGTAGCGACAAACGCAGGGGAAAGGTCGAAAGTTCTTACGTCACGTCAATACGTTGCTTTTCTTATTTGTTAGGAAGCGAACTACTCGTATGTAAATTGCAAACTCCGTAAGATTGTAAAATATCGCATGAAATTGTAAACTATTTTTTCTTAATAACTTGGATTTGGATGGGATTTATTGTATAGAAAACGTTTTTTCATATATATCTAGAAATTATAAGCTAATAAAGATTCTCCGCTGCAATTTTCCGGTGACACAGTCACTCCTTAAGCTACAAGTAACTATACTAAACAAAGCAGTTCTCGTTTTGTCTCGAGCATTACTTATTTAGTAATAGCTTCAATTCCTCTCGGGTCGACACACAAATTGTTACGTAAGATCAACCAGTAATTTAAAGCGACTTCACGTACAAAACAACACTTTTAAACCGGAGCAACCAGACTCTATTCGTGATATTATAAGTCATTCAGTTTTTCTGATGTTAAAAATACATGTGGGAGTTGTAGAAGCATTATCTTTTGACACTGACACTAACTCTGAATCGTCAGATAACCCCAGGCGATGTAGTAAATAAATTGATATCGAAAACTTAAAAGCTCGTAGAACATAACATTTGAACATGTAAAAACGTTACGTAGAAAGTACGTTTAACAGGTTTTTTTATGGAAATGATGTGTTAAAACCCGGTCTTATGTAATAACTATCAACGAATGCTAAAATCACACGGTGTGATCATAAAAATGTTTTGCTATTTGAAGAATATAAATTGTTTTGCATAAAACTAAATGGAAAATTATTCAAATTTCGTATATTCTAGCCGCATATGCTCAATAGCCATTAAAATTTATACCATCAATCTTAGAGTAAATCACGCGCAAAAAGGACAATAATGTTAATAGTGATGATCTCAACGGACTGAAGTAATCATTATGCCAGACTTGACCTCTAAACACGTTAGTGTCTCTACGTAATTCCTCCAGATAATAAGGAAAATATCTTGTCTTCAATCAGAATAACATTACGCATAACATATTACGTTAAAGTACTAACGAGATATGATCAAGACAATAATAAAAACAATATGTACAGGTTCGCTAGCGTACGGACTATGGAATGATCCAACGCAACAGTTTGAAGGCTCAAGGGAAGCATCTGTCGTGCACATGGCTCAGTAGCAAGCCGTTATAAGAGCATACTTGATGGGAAGACATTCGATATCTACCTACCTACAAGAATGGAATGAACATCGAAATCACCCAGTCATCTGTAAGTTTTTTAATTAGGCCCTGAAAACGCGGTCAAGGACCTCAAAGAAGCCGACACGGCTATCTATCATTGTAAAATGCAGGCATCTAGTCTATAAGTAGGTTGTGACAACATTTCAAAATTATTTTGTTATATTATAATTATGTTACACTCAAGATAAGGTATGAGTAAATTATACCGAAACAGAATAGATATAATATCGTTTTATTTTGTTGTGGATTCCGAAATTCCATTGACAGAATTAATATATTATTATGTTCTAATTATCATAAACATGTGATTTCTAAACGTAACAACGGCGCTATATCTGGCTGAAATTCAAATAAAAGCAACGGTCTCGATTTAAAATAAAGTAGGTATGCGATATGTTTCGATGGAAGTAGGTGGGTATAGGACGAATGGTTACTAACCGCGAGCACAAGTAGGTACGTAATACAAGAGCAAATTTCACAGACGACGGCCGTAACAAGCAAATATACTGCGTGGGTTGGGCGCATTGTTTGCCTCTCCTGTAAGCCTATACACATAGGTATGTATATGTCACATTAGGTGCCGCAGCACTGGATTTTAAGGGCGCCGGCATGACCTCCGACCTCCATTCTCAGCTATTGTCATGCTAATGAAAACTACAGTTATTAATCAACTGTGACGAGAATCAGACAAAAACGATGAGGCAAAATCGATAACAATGTAGAAAGCAACTGTATTGTCATTATTGTTAGGTGAATGGAACTTGTTATCATATTTTACATTATTGTGGGTCTGATAACAAAACTACTGTCATTAAGGTGGGCACTGAGTGGGGCACTCGTACAGTTGACTCATGGTCACCGTTGACAACATTATCTCAAGTTTTTGTCGAGTCAAAGGACCACCAAGTCGCGGTAAATGTTCCTTAAGCAGAAAGACGTTTACATTAGGCTGTGTGTTTAAGCACAAAGGTGTTTATAGTTTATTGTAACTTGAGCTTGGGCCCTAGCTAATCCACTTTCGAGTAGATGTGCTAGTTACAGCACTTCCTGACTAGATACGGTACAATCCTGTCTTGTAGAGCTTCCTTCCGCGCTTGCTATTGAACTCTACACACAGGATAACGGATAAACCACTTAGGGAAGTAGCTACATGTTGTACAACACTTGGCTATGAGAAGTTTACATAAACCAGTTTTTATAATACCGAACCATACGTTATTTTTTACAAGTCAAGGATGATTGAAGATCTCGTATAAGTCACACTACGGGTAGGTACGTATTTTTTGGAAGATTGTAGCAGTCTTCCTGTCAAGGTCGGCGGCCGTTGGAGGTGACGCAACCGACACCGAACGGGTTTTGTATTAACGCGCGTAATTCATTGATAAAATCCCTGTCGAGGTGAAATGATCGGAACCTTCACAGTCAATAATATAAATCTTGATCGGAGTGTGAACATACATACAAAAAGTATTCGTTAACATCTATAAACCTCAATCCGTTATAGCTTATTTTAAGATGAGGATTATTGGGTATTTTTGGGATGTCAAATTTTATGATATTCAAGACTAATAAAGCCTACCAAATTTTAAATAGATGGTACAATGCGTGATAGTATTCATTAAGTTTAAAGTGGTTTAAGCAAGTATTAGTATTTGATATATAATATTTTATGGTATTTAGAACAAGTTTCGATTATCTCTAAATGGTTGAAAGATATTGCGCAGGTCGCTGTCGTGCGACATTACAACAGCATGTTAGAAACGCTCAATAAATATACTAGTCATGACAATGTAGTAGCAATTAAGAATAAATAGGGTACAATACGATTTATAAATTGACAGTTCCATTTCGGTGTACACTAATTATTTCCTAAGAATGCGTTACGTAGTACCTTATTTGAAAGCTTACTACAGCTTTATACAGCGGAGTTTCAATTATTGTTTTTAATCAGTCACGAATTCAAGTAAGCAAATGCGAATAAAATAAATCGATTAATGATCTAGTAGCAAATTGTGTAAATGTTTAAAAACAACTACTGTTTGTAATGGGCCGCATAAAGCAATCGAAACTAACAAGAACCAAGTCGTGATAAGAAGCAATTGGCACCAAATGTTACGTGTCGAAAACACATAAACACTGCATTTCAAAAGGATATAGGGTTTACATGACTGTCTGAAAAAAAAAACACGATTTCTTTCCTGTTCCTGTGGTTCGTAGACTGTGATTACCTAAGTATACGTCTTGAACCATTGCGGACGATATTAATTAAATAGCGAACAATTAAAATTTCTTATAACACGTTCCTTCCTGTTACCGATAAGTTGTAGCAGATTTATATTTCCGATATCATTTCTTGACAGGTATTACAGCGGATTTCATACTTTCGATCTGCATTAATTTTTATTAAGTAACGTAGCTCGTAATATCTTTCTCTATTCCGTTGACACTTTCTTTATTTTATAGTGTCGTTTGCAATATATTTCGGTTTCATCGACATCGCATGAGTCTAAAACTGTAGCTGAAAATACGGGCACCTGCAAGTTCATGTTATTTTACGTGCATTTTACGAGTTCGTTGTCTTTGTTCTATAAACACTATTTTCAGTTGCGATCCGCCCATACTGTATAAAACATTAAAAGATTATGTTAACATCGGTGCTCGTAAAAGACTCATAATATGCAACAACGGCGAATGATCACCATCTTTATATGCAAATAACATTTCCTTGTCTAAAAATAGACTTGATATGGGAAGAAAGTCTAAAGTAATAAAACAACAATTTGTTTATTAAAATGAAGGTTATTTACTAGGCCATTTAGCTTATTGAACAAATAAATAACGTAGGGGCACTATCAAGAGATCCCTGGCCAGTCTCCATACGAATTAACCTCAATTGACAGTGTCGAGGAGGCGCTTCGCTGATTGAAGACAGCGAACTGTAACCACGAGCGAGTGCCGCTTTCTGTATTCGATATTTGAATAAATAATGCTATATTTGCAACTAAAAGCTGTTCCTCCTTTGTCGATAAATGAAGAAATAAATAAGATGTATTTGTATCGTATTCGGCGACAATTTCAATCACATAAAATTGTATAGAGATAAGATACAAAACTGCGGCGTTTTGTGTCGATACTAGGACTAGGTTATCAATCGTAATCTACTAAAGTATTTTAGTTATTAAATTTCATAAAAACATAGAACACAAGAGTGTTTTCAATGTGGTTAAGTAGTTTGAGTTACCATAGATGGACAGGAAGACTTAAACTTCAAACAATTTAAGTACCTACCACTAGAGTCTATACTCAAAACCCAAAAATGGTATCTATCTAAACATAAAAAGTAAACATAATCTAGTTTCAAACGTTTAGAGCATTGTTAGTAATGAGGAAGAGTCTTTTGAAAATACCGTGGCAGTCTTAGAAGTAGAGCATACTACTTGTTATCAGTAGAATATAGTTTGATATGCTAAGTGGAACAAAGTAAATGAGGTAGACATGTTTGCATAGATTAGTTTAGATTACATAGGGATGCTGCAAGCGATAGCCGCGGAGTTGCGTAAATAGGACGAGAAGCGTTGTCCTGCGGTGACATATGTCTGCCAGGGCCGTGGGCCCACCGCAGCCAACGTCTAGTATACCAAATTGATTTATTACAACAATAAAAGTCTAAGAACAAAAAGAAATAACAATATAAGTTTAAAACTTTAAAAGCCTTCCTTATATGTACAGAACAAAGACACTCGCTCGTGCACTGCCAATAAAGTAATAATTTATAGTATTTAGTGTGTTTTATACATACACTTTTGTAGTAGGTGCGAGTGTATGACACAAACATGATAAAATTTTATCTATGTTAGATTAAAATAAGAATCGTTGCTCAACATTTTGAATGAGTTGCAATTGAATGAACTATTATAAATTGTAGTATAGCGGGTAGGAAAAGGAACCAATTAAGTACTTTTTCCAAGACAGGAAAACCTGAGGATGGTCGGTAATAATTTGCCGGTTACAAAGCAGCTGTAATTTATCGTAGCAATAAAAGAACGTGAATTATAATCAGCAAGAAGATTAAACATTTATGTTTATTTTAATTTCACGAGTGCAGGCAACGGGACTACAAAACTGCATGTTATAATATCCCCGTAAAACACATCAAACGATAGATATCAAACGTTTGACCCCAAATAGAACAAGATCTTCTATAAACAGATTTCGGTTCACGTTTGATGTTGGCTTTTATCGTTAGTCTCGGGACAGACGCAACTCTTTCCAATTGACAAGTTTCATGGCCATCATTACGCAGTTTATAACAATTTCTAGAGAAACATAACGATGCAAGTTGTAGTAATGATTATATTTATGGCTACAAAAGCTTGTTTAACGTTGCAGCAGTTAAAATTAGTAGCCAACCAACTCAATTTGTACTCGGCTAATATAGTAAGACGTATGTTGTTACTTTGTGAGTACCAACCCAAGGACAAGTACCTACAATAGTGGACATAAACAAAATCATCAAAGGGATATTGTTCGCGCGAAGCAGGATCTCTCAATAGGGGCTTTCTTACAGACCAAGTGTAAAAAAGGGGCCCAGTTACCTGCCCCATAGTGGAGTCAGATGGAAGAGCCGAAAAAGTTAAAAACTATCAAAATATTGTTGATTGAATGTTTGTTCATATTTTCTAATTAACGATGCATTTTAGTAGATATTATTCTAATTGATGATTAACAGCTTAAACGCAAATAAAACCGCCAATGATTTTCGATACATTTATAAAGATTGTAATGTTAATAGTGATCATTAGAATATGATAGATCATTAGAATCATCAAATATGGGCAACTAATACAAACGTTACACCCGGATGTCTTGGTAACAAAACAACAAACGATAATCAAACGTGTTTCGCTCATATGGAGTTCAAAAGATGACTGAAAGTACAGCGCTCCAGTGTTGTTAAGTACCAAAACTCGTAGAGAACGCACTGAAACTATTATATATACTAACTATAACTAACTATAACTTTTCGCACTTTTCACTCAGATCACGATAGTTCACAACAAAAAGCAACAGTTCGTTTATAAGGTCCGTAGTAAAAGTAACGTGCATAAAGACGCGGAGCCAACACGCGCGCGACCGCACTCTAACGAGGCTCCGTCTACACTGGCTTGACTGATGGTACCGTGTTTGTGACCGACTGCATTGAATTTAACTGAGTCACGGAACCCAAGGAACCCGGATCACTGATCAAACCAGTAACACACGGTCTATTGATTACAGACAGGATGGGGACGACGGATATTTAGGGTGTGAAGAAACAACCACGATGGTGTTCGACGAAATGTCGATTGTGTTGATAAATCTTAATAAATGCAATAGAGGATACAAATGTATTCAAAAGATTACAGCCCAATTATATTTTATCGAAACTAATTTCTTGAACTTGTTTAATTTTTGAAGTAAGGCCAGATTTTTATACAAATTGAATTATGATAACAATATAAAAGATAGAGCAAAGAAGGCGGGTCGCACATATTATTATCTATACTACGCGAGGCACTTGTTGCGCAAGTGCGGCAGGCACTTCTGAGGATTTATGGGCCACGGGCTCGAGTTACACTTGATAACGTCTCTGCGCACGCGGCGACTACGGCACAAACATGTTTAAATTTAGTAAAAGCAAACAAATGACAATAGCGGAATCTAATCTGGATGATGCACAAACCGTTAACTTTATACAAGGTCCAGGAATCGACGAGAAAAAGAATACAAGGTACAGGAAGTTTACCAAAGACTGTACAATTGTTAACAACACAAAGCATCAACAATACAATTTGAAGTCTAAAGAGTAGAACACGACGACAAATTATTGAGTAACATTTTCAACCATACAAGAAGCAACAAATATCGGAAGATCCAGCGAAATACGAAAAAGAAAAGAGTCTACAATAAGATCAATATCAATAAGATCACATCAAATCTGTTACGCAAAAAATCTGATTAAATTACTCCAGGAATAACAAACATAAAATATTTACTAGTTTTAAATGTTTCAATTCATCGCGAACAATTAGCTTTCAAGTGAACAATTCCGCTGTATATGGCAAGCTATATTCAACGAGGATAACGATGTGCTTGACTAAAATGGCTCCGTGCCAAACATACTACTGTTTATCACACTAAACATTAGTTAATATTCATTATTAATCGGTTTGCAAACTTATAATGGACATCATTTATATAAAGGCGACAACAGACGACAACATTTGGGCAAAGTCAATAGACAACGGAAATGTTACACGAAAAATTATTAGCTTGTTTAAGTGAAGGTGGACAAGGCATAGCACAGGGACACGTCAACCGACACAGAACTTTAGTATCGACCAGGCTTTGACATTTATAAAGTAGATAGCATTATTGGCCGGTTTTTCTCACAGTTAGTAAATATAATGAGACCATATGGATAAGTATAATTGGTTGGGTTAGTCACTATAAACCTTGTGAATTAAAAAGGATTTTACAAATTGTCGACCTGCAAAGAAAATAAATAGCATGACATTTTGTGAATTAAAAATGCTGTCAACATCACAAGAAATGTGAGTTGTATTGTGATACTTGTGATACGTGAAGGCAAGAGCAAGAACGATCTATAAATCAAATTAAATCGCCATTGAATACAATTGGGATCTCGGGTGTAACCGTCCATATTGTCGCGCTTTTGACTCTAATGTTTTTACATTAGAGTCAAGAATAAGATCCCATTGCTCAACTACAAAGTGTAGTAATTAATGTCAATAGCGAAGGCATTAATGTCGCTGGGATGCTGAAATAAGCACTAAAGGAAATAGTATTCTCAATGACACAAGACACTTTCATGACGTTAAAATGTATATTTTTTATTTGTATAGGCAATTCAAAGTCAATGATATGGCATTGAGACGCCACATCATCCACTGTGGCCAAGTCTCGTACACGACACAATTGGTACAAAACTAAACAATGGCGGCACAAGAACATTGGTGGACTGGACGTCTTTCGTACTGAATTATGCATGTCGGCGATGCTTTAGTGAGCAGTAAATTAGAAACACTAAAAAATCTACTCCACTCATTGAAAAGTCCACTTTTTCTTTGTCCAGACGAATTAACTGAACACATGTAGGAACATTAATAAGTTCGATAACCGTTACATGTCTGATCTTCAAGCAAAGAAAATTCATTTATTCGTCCTGCTTTCGCTCAGTGATGATGGTTTGTATTGATACCTTTAAGATGTCTTAGAAGAATTAATCAATCTCAAAATTAAAATCAGCTACATGGTGTTACTTGTTCTCAATTAAGTCTTTTATCATTATGAACCATTTATTATATAACAGGATGCTTTTTAAATTATGATTTATATGCATTTAGGTATCGTATTGCATTTGCAAAACCAACAATTTCAAGTAAGCAATAAAGTCATCAATATAAATGAAAATATAATTGATTGTATCTGGATATTGTAATAATAAAATAGTTAAAAAATAGCAAGGTTATCCAATAATTACAGAAGTAGTAGAAAATAACTGAATATCAAATAAAATGTTACACCGGTCCTCGAGTTTGGTAACTAGTCAATAAAAATAATATAGAGTGCATCAAGCTAATTGATATGTCAATAACATTCCTATCATCGTCAAGATTATTATGACAGCTTTATAGATAAAGCTTACTGATAAACATGTCATGCTAATTAGTGCATTTCTTAATATTCGAAATATGTATAGCTACAGAGTTTAAAGCACAATTAGTGAATAATGTGAGTGACAACTCTGACAACCTAATAAAAGGACCAATTCTGTTCAGTTCAGTGATTTGTGATATACCTAGTACGTAATAACGGAACAGATTAAGTAACAGTCGTGTAGGTAGGTATAACTTCAACGATGAATTCAGTCAATAAGTTCAAGGAAGAAACATTGAATCAATTAAACGAAAATGAGAATTCCTGAACCTGCCATGCGCTTATGTTTCTTTTTTGATACCTCCAGCTTTTTATTTCTACGCGATTATGGTATGATATCATTACAAGGCTCTATATAAAAGTAATACAAGTAGGAATTTTAACATAAATGTCTTAAATCTGGTCTACATCGGCGGCATCAAGTTCAAAGTTGTCACTTGCCATGTTCGCTCGCATTTATAGGCGCTTTGTCACATAGCTGTCAAGACGTAAGAGAAAAGCGATACATTGCAAGAGTGCATTACTGCATAAAGAGGTACTTTAGTTTATATCTTTAAACATCTGATATCCTAACGCACTTGAAATAAAAATGGTAAAAATGTTTCAATTTCTGAAAATAATAAATCTTAATAGACATGTAACTATTCGTCTTTGACTTGGACATCGTATGTTACATACAGTTGGTGCAGTAGATAGCGGCGGTGGCAGTTGGCATTTGGCATACATTCTTAGTGCCCGATATGGGAGGAAACAGGCGAACGGGCGTCTCACGGCCGCACGGACCTCTGATATTATTTACTGACCCCTAACTTGTGGCATTCCATCTCAACTTTCTTGAAATGGGGCTTGAAAGGGCTGCAAGAGGTTATCGGCAGCGATATCCAAAAGATAGATATCGAGAACACCCATAAAAAGTGATTCTTGGACATTGATTTATAAAAAACCCTATCAATGTGCTTGGAACAAAAACTCGATGTTTTGAGACGGGTAATGCGACCATGGAGTGAAAGTACGAATCTGTGCTTAAGGAGATCTGTAGTCAACCGCAGTGTTATGAAATATGATGACCACAAAATTGGATCGGTATGAATTACACTGTGACAAAACAAAAACAAGCAGGGCAGCTAAGCATCAGTGAGCATATCATCACTGAGATAGCTTTACAACGTGGTGACTTGTCATTATTTGTTTACGAAGATAGTATTATGTTTCAATGGTGTAGGTGTGGTAGCAAACGCATTGTGACAGCCTGTTTTTAAGGTGACATACAAAACAATCTCATGTTACATTAGAATTACCCTATTGATTAGAGCTTCCACGCGTGGGTAGGTTCAATTCAAAACAATAGTTTCAAGTGAAAAGAAGTAAATAGTGGCACAATTCTGTTTTTTTATTAAGTAGGCTTAACTTGACACTAAAACAACGCAACGGTTCAACTTTACCGTCGTAACTGCATTTTAATTACAGTTAATTGGAAGCTCACACACGTAGAAAGCGCTTTATTAATTTGTACATTTTTAATATCTTTGGTATTTTTTAAGTCTTTGGCATTTTATATAGCAGTAAACGCATTAATGAAATAAATTCTTAATGAGTTGCAAGGAAATAGGTACTTACATTTGTTGTTAGTTGTGTGGTCAGCGTGTGTACTTTTTCTTTAGCGTCAGCAAGTTCCCTCCTCAACTTCCGGACCTAAAGTAAAAATGGCAGGTTTAATTTTGCATGAAGTGGGCCCATAATTGGCTTGCTTGCTTAATTGGCAATTTGATTAGGTAGACTTTCTAAATTATTAACGATCTGTTAGTAAAGTAGTGGTAGCTTAGAAAATATACAGAATGTTTTGACATAATGTAGACAAGAGAAAAGGTGAGTAATTTGTGCGAGTATATTCAAGACAAGATATGTAAATGGACACTTTTCAGAAAATGGGCATGATACTTTTAGCTAGATAAAGCAAGAAAAATGAAATGATTGAACTTTACATTAGGTACCTCGTGTGCCTGTCTCTCTTCCGAGCCCGCACCAGCAGCCAATGACGATGCTGTTGACACTAATGATGCTGTTGAACCGTGCACTGTGGACAAAAAAAAGGGACGATTATGGCGAATGGTTAGGGCAAGGTTGATAAAAAATACTCCTTTTGCTGTACTGACCCATTAACTCAACTAGACCTAGATAATGGGCTACCACAGATGGTTTTCGCAGGGTTCAATACTGTGGCTGTTGTTGTTTCAAAAACATCGAATTAGTCATTCAACGCTAAAGCGCACGTCAAAAAGAAGTCGCAAGTCAATGTGAAGTTCGTGCAGAACTGTATAGGTACCTATATTCTGAATTGATGGTGACCCACTTGCTTTTATATAACGTAGACGCAATGGGTTACCATGTTAATGGCACCATCAGTTGAGTTTATTCTGTTACCACATCTTAGATTGTTGATCCAAGTTGAATTCGACTGCTTCCTTTTCATCGTTGGTTTAAGCACCAGTTTTAGTATCCCATATTTTTATAGCAGCAAACTCGCATGTCAATGTTCCACTCATCGTATCAGCGAGAAAATATTCCCAAACATTACCGTAAATAAATGTTTTATGTTTGAATTCTGTCTCCGATGCAAGCCACATGTCTGCGGTTGCGACATTATGCCGTGCCGCGGACATCTGCTTCGTATAAATGATACCAATGACCGGACGATACTAAAGTACCCGTTATATAGAACACTCTAATTAAAGTATTGGGGAAAGATACTTATTGCGTAAACCTTTTTTCTTCAGTCACTTTCTTCAGATTTCTCTTTTTTATGCTGACATATAATTATTTTCTTCATAATAACTCATTGACATAGTTATGGATTTTCTTATGGCTTCGCATAAGTACCTAACTATTTGTTCTTATGTGTCTGGTTCCAGTATTTTTTTCTAAGCTTTCGTAACAGAGTAGGTAGTATGCTAGCCGAAATCAAAATTAATAGACGAGATTGAATTGGTTTCACGTCATGGGGTCTGATTCTCTCAAACTATTTGTTGATGCTTTAGTTTCAACATTTGCTACATATAGCCACTCTTAAAAGAGTTAAAATTAAAATGGTGGTCGTCTTTTTATAGCATTTAAGAATGTAAGGTTTTATGAATAAGACATACCTTCATCATTTTTCTTAGGATAATGGTGCGAGTGTCTTGGCGTGTGCATCACATTGCCGGGCTGGTGCGTCGGACTCAGCGCCGACCTCGGAGAAGGCGACGGTGGCTCAGACACGCCGTAGTTCAGACCTACATCACACAAAAACATACCGTCAGTAAGTTCTCCTTTACTAAGCTTCACAATCAAAATAAAATTATTAACCAGTTAGACGCAGGCTGATTTTCCTAGCTAGATATGACATGGCATTAGATTCTTGACTATTCAGAAAATATTTAAAAAATCTGTAATTTATTCTGACGCCCAAATTAACAATAGATTCCGAGTAAAGACACAATCACAATGACTTGAAAGGGAATTCATGTTTACTGTATAACATCAATATTAGAAAGGTTTTTGTTTTGCCTGTTATTATTATGTCTTATTGTTTCATTCCTTGCAAGCCAAAGAGCAGTTTGTACGTTGATGAGACAATACAACAAACAGAGTTACGCACGAATTGTACTATTTGCACTGATTAAGATTAATTATGCAAGAATGAACACTATGAGCAAGATACGCTTGGGCATTGCTAGCCACGTGCAGTAGTGAATATGTAACGACATTCCTAGTCCCATCAATATTTAGAACATTCAAGCAGCTGACATACAATATATGTTCGTGTGATGAATGATGCAACACTGGAAGTAGTAAAATCGATGGCAGCAAAACAATCAATAAATACATTAGTCATGGACATTTAGAAACATACAACACTTTATGTACCATAAAATGTTTTGTTTAAGAATCATAAAACACATAGGGCATAAGACATAAAACCGTACCTTGTCCAGATGGTCCATACTGCACTGGTAAACAATAGTACGGCTCGTAATCACTCTCCGAAGATCTTTGTAGCATGGAAGGGTATAGCTTCTCTGATTTGGTTGATCTGCAAAAACGTTATTTGTTTAGTTTTTTGTAGGGTAGTATAGATCTTCACAATCTACGATGAAGCACATTTTGTGTTTGACATTGCTTGGTAATTTCAGTGATTTCAAGCTAGGAATGAGTGGAGGTACAGTGACAGGTGTTATACGTGTCCCGAGCCTAACTTTGAAATATGAATGAGGTGCTTTCAGTGCCTGCCTGACTCGTGTTGAACGATCATGTTGGTAACTGGAAATGAGTAGGAATTACCAGAGGCTTACTAGACCCGCTGATTGTCGTGGGAATAATGCAGTCATCGATTTGTTAGCGACATTGATATTCTGATGATCTCTTCAGGAAGTATAGGCATAGTACCCAGCCAGTATCTTTATCGCCAAGGAGTATGTAATATCTCAAGGTCTAATCCTCTCTCAGTCATTCCAAGCTTGCTACGCAGCACTTCAATATATCTTGAAAGCCCTTGGCATATAGCGCACAATGCAACATGACACAGTATAGTTTATTTAGCAGTAGACAAAAGCCCGTTGAATATAGCATCAAGTTCTAGCCTCCAAATTGACACTACAGAAATTGGTATCTTTTCATTTCACTTTACCGCTTACATTTCTTTTTGTGTATGCGTGATAAACAGTATTGAATGATTGAAAACTACACATTTATGATAGTGAAAGAAGAAAAAGATTAGCCCACTTTAGATGATTTTGAAAAGGTGAAGTGTGTGCACTTCTTAGTCAAGTTTACACCTTCAAATTTGAGTATCGATATTAAATCAAAAATAGTGAAATGAGCATTTACAATGGCATAAATGAAGTGTACATTATAATAATAGAAGCCGTGCCTTGATCAAATCATGCATAAATTATTTATTGTTTAAATGAAGCGTGCCACCTTGAAGCCAAAACATGAACAAAACTTCCAACCGTGTGGCATACCTTGGAAACGTCCTATCTCTGAGGTAGCTAAAAATTTAACCAACAAGTCAAGATATTGTCATATAGTAACCACCCACCGTACAAATATAAATACATGACATAAAGTAAATAAGCATTAATGAATATTAGGGAAAAATAGTATGTAAGTACACATAAGCATGATAAATGAGAAGGGAAGAATTAAGCTAGAATTTTAGAATGTTGTGTTAATTTAGACAACCGATTTTCAATTTAATGAATAGAACATAGAGCCCGTTTTTGGATAAGGATACAAGGCAATTGGGACCTATTAATTATTAACGTTATGTCAACAATCCACCACAGTAATATTGTTAAATATTAATTAAATAAATACCGATATCGCTCATTGACTTGTTATTAACCTTTTGAACGCCAGAGCGTAAACGCATCGGCGTGCCCCCGACGCCAAGCCACAAATTTACCGTACTTTTTGTCACGTATTTGTGACGTTTGGCGTACAGGGCACGCGCTTGCTTGTCACCTATACGTGACAGTGGCGTTCAAAAGGTTAAATGCAGTCAAGAGAATTAGAACATGGGTTTTTTTTTGGCGAAGTAAAATCTTCATAGATTTTTTTACCTTTTGTTTCTAATCGGGGTATAATGAGATACATAAACTAATTAAAATTCCTAGTACAAAATGTATCAACCTCGAAACCCCAGAGTGTAAAACAGCATCTTTTAAGTCTCTCTAAAAGTCAATAGATATTTGGGGGACCCACCTAATACTGTTGCTCCTGTTTAACCTGGAGCCCTGTGCGTCTCGGTGCAGGATGAGCTTATTGTGTGTGAGTGAGCTGCGGTGGTGTGAGTTAGGGGAGGAGGTGTGGTTGTGCGCCTGCGCCGAGTGCAGCGACGTGAGCGACTCCATCGACTCGCCCTCGGACAGGCGGCCACTCGCAGAGTATGTGTTGCTGAAAAGGGGAAGAGTGATGACGGCACAGAATGGCCAGCTGTACTTATATCTCAAAGGAGACGTTCTATTTTTAAAACTCAATTTAAATCAATCGTAAACGAAATCAAATTAAACAAAACACTGCCGTATCTTACAACTGGCCATTGAAAATAGGGCTGAAAAAGCAAGTGATCATGATAGAAAGGTTTTGCGTGTCATAGTATTCAATTTCAATGCAGATTTCATCATTTACATTGAAATGTGTGTGGAACACAATATCGTTGTCACAAAAATTGAGCACCCCTTGTAACTAGATTGTGGGAAGATCAAGCCCCATTGAATGACACATTAGAAAGTATAGAAAAATAATGACACACAAATTAAGCATAGGTATAAGAATGATGAGGGAAATATGATGATGATAATGATACAAACAGTAATTTTACACTTACTGTCACAACAACACAAAAATAACATTCTATAATAATTTAGCTGGTTATGATTCATCAATAATTTTCATACAAAACAAACACCCAACCACATACAATATAAGTTATTGGTGTTTACAATAATTACCTGTGTCTTAGCCAAGGTGCATACGGGATCCCGTAGTCAGACTTGACTTCAGAATACGTTTGAGTATCAGAGAGACTGCCGTCACTTATCTTTATGCCACCCCTAGGTGCGATCCTGGAAGCCATTGCATGTATTAACTAATGCCAAACGTTGGGCGAGGAACACACAATGAAGGGGGGAAAATTCCGGTGATACCACTAAAGAACGTAAGTGAGGATCACTTTGAACAACTTATAAGAGTGTCTCTTGAACCAAGATCGACTTAACACTGACTCAATATTCCCACGATTTTAACTGATACTGATAAGGATTATTTGCTTACTTGTCAAAATTCATGATTACAACGGTTGATATAATATTTTTTCTAAACGTTTTTGTGTAGTTATCTTCTATTTTTATTCACTGCACTTTTATTGGAGTCTCCAAAAGCAAAACTGGCCGTTTACAAAAAGATTGGTTCAAAATTATTATATCGTCCGAACGTTTCGAAATTCTTCTTCGCAATGAGTATTTACTCAATTATAATGGCCAGTACAGAGGCGAATTAAGTCACAGTTCAATTAAAGAACACATTCATTTTGTGCCATAACAAGTTTCCTTTGACTCAGGCAGTCAAATGAAACTTATCTCTGCATTCCCGGATTATAATTCAATCCTTGTTTGCATTTCCAATTCAAATATTTTGATATCAGTGGAATTATTGGAGCGCATAGGTCAAATATTGATAAACTACCTACACAATAAAAATACAAGGAATTCGTTAGTTTGTGTTTATATATTGAACAATGAGTCCTTTCATTCAATGTACCGAATTTGATAACGATGTAGAGTAATTTATAACTTTATTAGTCGCATAATAAAAGGCACTTGATTACTAGCCTAGTTAAATTACTATACCTATAGGGAATTTACCTAAGTGACTGAATTAATATAGGCTGATAGCCTTTTTCTTAATTTCAGTCAACATCTTGACTTTTACACTAGGAATCCATATATCCATCCATATTATTTCGCCAGTTCCGCCCTGTACTCATAATTTCAAGATTATACTCATCTTCTAGCTCTGTAAAGAGCGAGCAAAAGATCTCCTCATCCCACTCTCACTTATATCTTCTATTATCCCGATTTTATTAGTTAAACTGTTTAATTGCTGATGTCAACGAAACAATTGTCTTGCGGTTCGTTTGTTTGACTTGGGAGCCAGCTGTGACTCTGTGAGGTAATATCTATGCAAGGTTAGATATTCGAATATTATTTCATTCTGAGTCGATTATGCCATCATTATGGCTCTTTTTTTACACTGTTACCTACTCCAAGAAACTTTGTACACGTTATTCTTTTTAGTATCTGGACTTTTATTAGTTACATTTTTAAATACCTACTTTCATAGATAAAAACTACACTTTCGTCAAGTACATGGACTACTTATTTAACCCACAAAAATAGCACGATTCTTTTGGAAAAGGCCTCGGGAGCTTTTCTCTCTCTTTCTCGGAGTTTCAAGACCACATTATTTTAGACGTTCAACAGTTAGTGTTTAGTACTAAAAAAGCACAAACATTACACCTATACTGAATCCTCATGCATCTTGTTGAAAAGCAAAACGTCTATCAAACATTGCATAACTTGCCCTAAAGTGCTGGCACGGAACAACAATCAAATCAAAATAATATATTACAAAAAATGGAGTTATTACCTGTGATGATGGAAGAGAGCTGCAAACTCGTGTGTACCAGGCTTCGGCAGGGATTGTGACCCCAGGAGTCTCTCCCGAACTGAAGCCGAGAGCTGAGCCGCAGCTGTTCCACCCAAAGAAAACGATTTCGGACCGATTCCATTTTCTGCGTAGACGTCAAAATGAAGAATGAATGATAATGCAAAGCAAAAGTAAGCAATTTTCTTAAGAAATGCATGCAGAGACAAACAGACTATACAAAACGTTTGCAAATTCTAGATTGAGGAAGTGAAAAAGTTCTAAATGGTTAAGAATGAAATAAGAAGTTGCATTTTTTGGCACTAGGTGTTATGATTCTAATTTCTTCGTTTTTTATGTTCCGAGAAAAACCAAATTTTTAGCAGTTAGGTAGGTACCTTATATGTATGTAACTGATTTTGAACAGGATCTTTCTTGGCTACTTGATTTGATAATGAATCGAGCAATACCGTTTAGGAAATTTTTGGTTAAGTGTCCAAAATTATCTTCGTATCTATGCGTGTTAGTGATTTCCTAACGCTGGAAGGCCACGTGCATGGGATGAACAAAATAAAATTGTGTAAAAATTATAGCAACTTACTGTGAATTTGGAGATCTTGTGTACATGTTTGTGTACCGCCAGATACTTTGACTTTCGTTCTTGGCACAGCAGAAACTTGAGCAGTCCTTCCACCTGAAACAAATGTTTTTGATTATTTCATGGCTTATGATCAGTAATAATAAAACAACCTAAATTAGGTAAATGACACTATTTCATTTCAATAATAAGTTGAGCATCAATATTTTTCCCGCTCCCTCTTGTTAGTTACATACCTAATACACAATATAATATGACATAAAAACTGAGCATATTTTTTTTTCTTTTACATTTTTTCCATGTCATTTCAATTCAGCCAGTAGGAAGATAAAGATTATATAAAAAAATAACAAATTGAATGTATTTGTACTTCTTATTTGAAAATTTGGATAGATATTTTTAAATAAAACAGATCCGATACTTATTACATTTTATCAGATATAAATACCTATTGTAGAATCATCGTACGAACGTAGGTACTTGAATTTGGAATTGTTTTTTTACCATAATATGTATAGTAGGTGGTTTATATATATATTACCATGCTGTGGAGGTCCATTGGACTGCGGTGCAGGTTGCTGAACACCATTCTGTCTCTTCACGTAACCAAAGCTCTGTGGAACCTTGGCTTTGCTCGATGAACAGGTGCTGCCATTCCCTCCGCTTGACACGCTAGACGGACGTGATCCACCGCTAGGCGACTGGAGCTGCTGAAGTATTATTTATAATTAGGACTTTTCTATGTAGGAATATTATTTTAAATGATAACTTTTCTATATACGAGTCGTACATGTCATGCTTAATCTCTATCTTGGTAAATTCACGAAAGCAAGATATTAGTTCCCCTGTTGTAATAAAAAGTAGTTACATAATTATTTTCCGAAACTCCTGATCCGGAACCAAATGGGAAGATAAATTTTGTATACAAAAGAACAATGGCGAAATTTTAGCTGACCTAAATATGAGCGTCTCAAAGTGACTTATATAAGAAACAAATTCCATTATTTGTCTCCGTTTTTTTTCAAAGTGTCACATTAACTAGTTAGGGCAGGAAAAAAAATTAAATGAAAAGTTATTTGATTTTTTCATTCAAGTTTAGTGTTGCCATTTAATATTTATTCTGCCAAGTGACAGTAAGTAAGTGAAATAACAATACAGTTCATTTCTAAGTGTAGGTGTTCCTTGCAGTTAAGTAAAAATACTGTGGTATAAAAATTTATGAATTTGAATTTCAATAATTAATAACTGGCAAAAATGCTAGTATCCTGAATCTAAAAAAATATAGCTTGGTTATTAACGACTGTTGGTTGGTTTTAGAGGTATGCAGTACAAAGAGTAAAGTCCCGCATACCTTCACTGAAACGGGAGGATCCTCCGACCAGACGGTTATTGTGTCTGGTGGGCAACTGCCCGATAGTTGATATTCATATACATATATTCAAATCGCACGGAGAAAGGTAGGAATTTAATCTCAGCTAAAATATGCATGAGTGGCTAGGAAATAATTTCTTTAATTCAAACTGAAGTTGAAATTCGTTGTTTTGGGTACCTAACCTACCTAAATAAAATGTTTTGTTACATATGGTATAAATTGTAATAGGTACCTGTGATCCTCCACTTCTAGATGGATGTTGACCAGACGAATTTGAAGCAGCATACTGTAAATGTAATAAAAAAAATACTAATTAGTCTGAGGATATACTGGTGGTGACATTTATTTTATGGTACAGTCAGCGACAATATTCGACGAGCAAGTACAAAGTGCCAAAAGTCGTCAACATCTAAAACATCATTAGTCGTTGTTTTCGACCACAAAATTCGGTGAATAGATCAAGATGATAAATTTCGGAACGAAAAGTTCTGCACACGCCAACGTTACAAAATTCGTTTTACTTTTATAAAATTGATATTCTGTTTCTTGATCACCGACTTTTGTTGAATTAATATTATATTATATATAATTTGACATACATATTATTATGTGGTAAATAAAATTCGTCTTGACATTTTAAGTGGCATAAGCGTATTAATTATGAAAAAACAATAATAAAATAAATGTTATTATTTTTTTTTTACCGTGTACAAAACCGTATCAATACGGTTTTGTACTCGAGGAGACGATTATAAATGTGTTAATAATGTAGGAAATAAAAATGATGAAAATTTATAAAAGAACCGGACAGGGTCCAAAAACGGGCACTAGTTAACGATACTAATAACGATTATTATTATTATAATGGCTGAGTACTGTGTATTGCTAAATGATTAAAATACCTAGTCAGCCATAGATACAATTAAACTTATTGATTAATGTGCCATTCCGCCGATGATTCGTTTGAAATCGGCAATATTTATTTGCATTAGCGCGCATAGGACGATTTAAATATAACAGAAACCACACCAATACGGGGCATAGAGTCATGCAATTTTGAGCATTGTGTTCAACGCTGTAGATCATTAATTCAATTAATACACTTTCTTGTTTTTGATTAAGCAGGAATTTTGTTTTGAATTTGGATTACCTGTCGTCCAAAATTATTTCCATATAGAAAGGAGTCCAGAACAATTTCGTTTCGAAAACATATGAACTATTTCGATTAAAAATAGTACATTGTTCACCGAGAGGAGAAAGTGACCGATTACCGTCGAGGGTGTCGTTTGAAGCCCGAGCCGTAGGCGAGGGCTTTAAAACACCCAAGATCGGGAATCGCAGTTTCTCTCGAGTGATACATAGTGCTTTATACTACACCTAGAAGGAAAATAAAAAACGAAATCTTTACTAATTGAAATTTATATTGAAATTGTTGCAGTTAAAACTGAATCCTCAAACAACACACAAATTGGAAATGGCGCCAATGGCGTCTGCAATTTTCACATGTTCTTTTTTCAAATTGTTTATCCTGCCGCCGCAGGGTCGCACTGCCAGCCCGACACCATCCAACACACAGCTAGTGGCCAGTGTCATTTTGCGAACTTGGAGATAAAAACTCACTGTAAAAACTTTTTGGCTTTTGATATTTAGGTTACCGGCGCATAGTCTTACCCAAAATTAAAAAAGAAAAACCACGTAAGAAATGGATTTTCATACACTTTTCTCTCCCGCTCAGATGCGTTTTCTCCCCGCATATTTGTTCGATATGCAATGACGTACTTTCTACCGTAAATTTGATAAAGTATCAAGGTACTTTCCAAGCAGGTGTAGTATAATAGTACATTGTTCACCGAGAGGAGAAAGTGACCGATTACCGTCGAGGGTGTCGTTTGAAGCCCGAGCCGTAGGCGAGGGCTTTAAAACACCCAAGATCGGGAATCGCAGTTTCTCTCGAGTGATACATAGTGCTTTATACTACACCTACAAGGAAAATAAAAAACGAAATCTTTACTATTTGAAATTTATATTGAAATTGTTGCAGTTAAAACTGAATCCTCAAACAACACACAAATTGGAAATGGCGCCAATGGCGTCTGCAATTTTCACATGTTCTTTTTTCAAATTGTTTATCCTGCCGCCGCAGGGTCGCACTGCCAGCCCGACACCATCCAACACACAGCTAGTGGCCAGTGTCATTTTGCGAACTTGGAGATAAAAACTCACTGTAAAAACTTTTTGGCTTTTGATATTTAGGTTACCGGCGCATAGTCTTACCCAAAATTAAAAAAGAAAAACCACGTAAGAAATGGATTTTCATACACTTTTCTCTCCCGCTCAGATGCGTTTTCTCCCCGCATATTTGTTCGATATGCAATGACGTACTTTCTACCCTAAATTTGATAAAGTATCAAGGTACTTTCCAAGCAGGTGTAGTATAAAGCTTATTTTTAAATAAAAATGTCAAGTAACCGAATTTTGTAACATTGGCATGTTTAGTATTTTCGTTAACATGTGCGGTCACCGAAATTTATATCTGTGGTCTGTTCTGCCGTATTTTGTGGACAAAGCTATTCAGTGACTTTGGTGTTGACTTTTAGAACATTTAGATGCTCATCGAATATTGTCACTGACTGCTGTAATTTTTTGTCGCAAGCAGTGAAGTATGTAGTAAGTAAGTAGTCCTTATTTAAAGAAATATCTTTTTATTTTGCAGCCCATCGCAGACTATGGCTTAAGGATAAATACGGTACTGGCCGTAGGTAACGAAATGTCTTAAAAACTTAAGTAATTTTTTAAACAATGGGCAGCTGTGTAACTAGCATTGCTCTACAGATTTGGCTATCAGCAATCCGGATGCCAAGCACGAACGGTCGACTATGTTACACTTACAACAATGCTTATTACCTGTAATAATAATTCCTACAAGCTGTATACTGTAAACGTCAGTGGTCTGCAGTTACACCTTCTTATAGAGCTGCCATGGTTATTTTTTGAATGAATGGGAAATCATCAAATGATTCCTTCCGCTCTGGGCGGAGCGGGAGGTAGAGTCAGACTCTTACTGACTAAAACCCATCCGTGTTCAGGGCCACGGTAACTCTTACGAACAAGCCCGCAGGTCTGCCATGGCCCTCCAACATCCATAGGAAGAGCCTAGCCGTCCTCATGAATGTGACTATCATATACAAAAAGAATTTTCCAAATCCGATTGGAAGTTCCAGATTAGCGCGTTCAAACAAACAAACTCTTCAGCATTATTATATTGATATTAGCTGATCCCCTGTAAGCTAAATAACATTGCTAGGAGTCATAATAAATAAAAAAGTTTACCTGTGGATGTGGCGCGATGCCGAGCTGCTGAGCTGCAGTTAACTTCTCTCGCTTATGATGCTGCGGCGAGTGGTGACCAGCACGCCGCTCGCCTTTCCGCCCATGGGACGGACTCGGCGGCGCTTGCGCTGGTTGATTCTGGAATGAGGAAGAGGATCATGTTAGAAATCAGAATACTGAAGTGTACGCAGGGAGGCTCAGATTCGTATACCTAATAGACGTGTCTTTCACAAGGTGCGACAATTTCGATAGACTATTGCAAGTCTATCGAAATTGTCGCACCTTGTGAAGCAAAAATGATGAGAACTTTCTTTCCCCGAGAGTTAACATGCTACTATTTAAAGTGGTGCCACAACTCGAGGACTGGTTTCCTGTCATCGTTCTGACCATATAGTCTGTCTTGCTTCTACGCTTAAACAAGCTGAAGTAACCTTTTTTGGCCAGATGGATGGCCTAAATCCACGTGACAAGCAAATACAGCCTTTTTTTAAGGATGGGAAATCATCAATTACTTACAATAATATTACACCCATTCACATTCCGTATTGTCTCAAGTCACTAGTACGCAAGCAATTCAGACATAGTAATTCAGAGTGGAAACCTGGTGACCTGAAACACTGGCCTAGCTTAGGCACCAGTCCCCACAATATTTTCAGTGTTGTACTACTTGGCAATTAAATATGTAAATGTTTCTGTTAAATATTTTGGTGAAAATAAACGTATTATTATTATTATCAAATGCTCCTGCTGTGTTCAATTGCCCTATGATTTTCAGGACCTCCATAGGAATAGACCTACCTACTATAAACTATACAAAAAACTTGTAATATTTACCAATGGCGGAGCTCCGACTCCCGGCGAGTCGGTATACTTCTTCCAGGTGGTGTCCTGCTGGCGCGGCGCGGGCGGCTGCCGCTCAGTCTGCTGGCCGCAGTCCGCCTTGCTGCGCGTGCGCCCCACCACGCGGTACACGACGCCACTGCCTCCTTCCATGCCTCTATTGCGGCCGCCGCGTCTGGGGAATTGATGGGGTCCATGTTTATTATGTGCCAAGTAACATTAATGTATCTATTGAACTGAGGGCCAAGCACGACGTTTAGTATAGTGAACAGAAGTGAGTTTTTAATATAAAAAGTACTACCCCATAGTGTTTTGGTTTAATTTATGCGACATGCACAATTTTTATCATACGCAAATATGAATATACATTTATATGTATCCAATTCAAATAAATATAATGTGTGAAACGAGTATTATAGTAACGTTACGTAAAATTTTACGTAACGTTACTATACGTCAAAAACATTCGTGCTATGCGATCTGCATAATTATGTGTCCAGGCAGTAGCAATATAATTGGCTTATGCTATCTTTAGGTACATTTAAAAAAACTTGCCAAGTGCAAATTGGACTTGAACACGAAGGGTTCCGTACCCTTTTATTTTATTTCATTTTTAGTATTTTTTGTTATAGCGGCAACAGAAATACATCATCTGTGAAAATTTCAACTGTCTAACTATCATGGTTCATGAGATACAGCCTGGTGGCAGACGGACAGACGGCATGATTTTTTTCGAATTAGGTGTGTTTGAATTCTAGAGTTCTTTCATTGTTTTCTTTTCTCCATGATTCTTCATGAGACAGACGGACGGACAGCTGAGTCTGGGTAATGGGGTTCCGTTTTACCATTTGGATACGAAACTCTAAAAATAAGGTCGTTTTCGTGTCTGTCTTTGTACCTAACTGCCTCGTTCTCTAAATTACGCAATAAATTTACCTAAATGCAGTTTTTCCTCTCATTGAGAGTATGTATACCACAGGGTTTATGTATAAAAGACACATTAATATTAGAGTTACATATAATAAAGACATAGCTGGTATGCCTAACAAATATTTAGTTGGAAAGCTAGTGGTTCGAAATGAAAATAATAAGCGTAAGTTTTAAAAATAGGCACGAGTTGCCGTAACCGCATTGCTTATGAAGCGCTACATCTATTTTTGCTATTTTTTATTAAAAGAACAAGATCAATAAGGAGAAAGGTAGTTTTCTTTACCACCACCCTTGTGATCTTTTCGCCAGATTATGTTTTTTCAGGAAGCAATACGTTCAAGTTAAAAAGTGTTTTACTTCAAGTTACAGTATAAATACAAAACACACAAACACAACAAATCACTCCAATCTTCAGATCCACTCACGAATGATACCAGCAACGTCAATAAACGAAGTCGCGAGTACCATTCTACTTAATACACTGAAAGGGGTCCCATTATATTCACGTAGCTACGAGTCCCTCTGCTTAGAAATGGCATTAAAGGGTGCCACCGCACTTCCCCTTCGTATGAGTCAGGGTTAAAAGCCTTAAAAGAACCTAGGAGCAATTCGCAGAGTTACAAACCGCGACGACACAGCTACATATTTACACATAGATAATACGGCACAGTTTGCCTTGACAACGTGATCCAAGCACTTTGTGTAATATATACTGTTTTAGTTTACTTCTAAATCTCATAATAGGCTTAACTGATCCAGAAAAACACCCATTATTAGTACTTTACTCGACTTAACCTTCTTATTGAAGCTTGCGTTTACAGCGCTTACTAATCGTGTTATTTTTAATCAACCATTTACCGTTCGAATTCAGTCTTTCTTTTCTCCAACGTCGCTAGTCGCCAGTCTAATTAGACATCCTCTACTTCATTAGTCACTTGTTTCTTAAAGCCGTTATTACGTTGCACTTCTTCCCCATCCCTACTTTGTTTACCTCCACCATACAAAGCCTCTGACCCCTCCATAATCCAACACAGGTTAGGATTATAGGCGGTTAATCTTCACCAAGCTTAAGGCTTATCCAGTACTTTTTACATTATTTTGCATGACTTATTATTAGTGGTTATGGATGTGTGATACTGTGTACATACAAGATCAAAGCAGATTGAACGCAGGGTGCCGTACATGCGCGGCTGGCCTGAACAAAGGGATCGGATTGATGGCAACTGATAAAAGGGGAGCTCTATTCTCTTATGGAGACGAGCAACATGTCGTTGCGACCTACTTTTAAAGACGTGTGGTACAGATACAAAGATATTACCCCTAAACGTTATGGCTCGGTCGGAGCCCTTAATTAAATTCATTATTACGAAGCGAAGGAACGAAAGTAATTTATTTCTAAATCATGTTTGGAACATTTTACGAATTTTGTGCTACGTTACATAGGCTACCCAGTCATCAGTTTCAAACAAAATCAATCTTACTTGTAACGTCGCTGAACTTTGTTTACGATACTTATCTCACCTACTTATAAAATTCGTTTAGTAAGTACGCAATGCGGCTGATATTCGAAAATGACGTGAAAACAAAGAAACGAGTCCGTGCGTTAATTATAACAGGATGAGTGAGCCACCTAATAAGTACTGTAAAGAACGGGTGTATTCATATGATCATTAATCACTCTTTATTGCACTCATTTAGGATCAATGGAGTCTTTATGCTGAGGAATAGAGTTCGTTTATTTTTAAATCGTGTAAGGAGGTCGATATTATCGCAGTACTTTGATAAGTGAAAGGGCATTTTTTATCAGAAATCGAGGAACAGTTGCTAATAGGTGCTTCTGTTTTACTAAAGTAGGTGTACTTTACCTACTTTGGAGAGTACATATTGGTGCTTGCATGCATTCATTTTTATTGACTACACTGACTTTTTTAAATTACCTTTTCTCCACCTTTTCTCACGTCAATCATGTGTGTTTTGAACCCCATAACCGTTATTCAATCACTGTTAAATAATAGATTAATTTAACTAAAATTCTTACAAAATAATAATTGTTTTACGATGCCGGTATCGTAGCGAATCTTTAGCTATTAAATAACTTCACTCCGACAAGTTTGTTTCAGCTCAACTTCAGAGATTTTCGTACCGCACTAAAAAGGGGGACAAAAATTCCTTACCCCGCAATAAAGATTACGATAAAAAGAAAAAAGTACGTCAAGTTTTTTAACTTTCCAGTTTCCGTGTTCCACTTACAGTAAGTACCACAATTACATGGAGTGAGAAATACAGCCGTCGGAAAAGAAGTGAATGGTGTCGAGAAAATTGTTCGTCCGTCTTGAAGGCAGGTTAAGCAAACTGTAATCTATTACAGTCAGAGCCAAGCCTTTGCGGTTACAAATGCCGCAGTGTCCTAGTTTATTGCTAACGAGATGCAGTAATCCATTTTGCATTTTATATTTGGATGAAAAAATTGTATCGTCGCCTCTTTTGAGCGCACTTCATGCGCTATTTGCTATATTTAATTTTCGTTCAAACAAACGCTGTTTGTTTTTGCGCTGGGTGGGAATTAAGGAATGCAGTGCATCTAATGCACTGCATTCCTTAATTCCCACCCAGCGCAAAAACGATCAAGACCTTATTATTCTACAAGTTAAAGTCCTGAACGTAAAAAGAGGGTACCTACTTGCCTAATTTTATTTCAGTAGGTAAATTATCCTTCTCAGCAGTTTGTATAAGCAAGCTTCCTGAAAAGGGTTTAGACTTTAGTCTGTAACGACAAATCTACCTATATCCTTGCGTATGCAAATTTTTCAATCCAACGTTTGTGCTCCTTAAGGCATAAAAAGTTCTAATATCCCAAACTCATGAAATTTTCTTTCTGACCATACTATTCGGCAATTAACCTTTTGCGTGTCTACCACAGATTTTTATCGTCCAATCCTGACCAAGCCCTTAAGTGTAACTGTCCGACTTAAGACATTTGGAGCATTTTTTCTTATGTCGAACTGTGTAACTTAAGACACGCAAAAGGTTAATGAAATGTGAAACGAATATTTCTTTCACTTATTCACAGTCCGCAGTGAAAAATGCAATGTGCCAAGTTTTAAAACCTCCAGCTTGTCTGGCATTAAGCCATTCTTGTTACCTCCCTTGTTTACCTTTCGTAATGGCCTCTTGCCAACTTGAACTATGATATATAACACCTTAACTTTTACTCTACATTAACAACAATAACAAATTAACCACACGAGCCACTTCGCTTTGTCGTTAATTGATCATTAAATTAATATAGGGACGATAAAACGAATGTGGAGCCTATAAACTATTTTAACATCATTCGACAATACAGGTAGATAAAGTGGCTGTAAACATACGAATAATGTTCCTAACCTACCTAGCTGTATTCCACAATACCACATTAAAGTACCTATTTAATGGCAAAACCCTGTAAGAGAGAGAACTTTTGAATTATTTAGACTAAACGAATTCACTGAGTAAAAGCGTTCCCATTTCATGTATTCTTCATACGCGATTTAAGATTCAACATCGTAAAGTGGGGCGGTTTTTGCTACTTGTGAAGAAACATTTTAAATGTTGCCTACACAAGGGTTCTAGACTGTTGGCACATGAACTCTGAATACTAAGGAAGAATGAGCTGATGGTGTTTAATTTTTTTTTTATATATAAGGTACCCAATGGATTTCCCATAGTGTAGTACACACTCGTCTTGTAAACTATTCTTTCGACATCCTTTTTTCTTTTTACATGATGTTTTAAGAAACTGAAATCGCGGTAGGTATCTGATCATATTTATTAAAAGCAGGGACTAATGTAGGCCTATTATATCTGACTAAAAATACTATGACATGTTTTCATGGTAGGTTATTAGGCTAGGTACTTTCAACGTAGGTAGTCTATGTTGAAATTAGGTACCTAGATAACCTTACGTTACTCAACTCTATTATAACCACCCATAAAAGACACCTCATATATCTAAATAGACACTTCATGCATTCAATCTGAGGGAAAACACGGTGCAACACGCCACGCATACGAGGAAGGGGAGATAAAATTGTAGTCAGGCATCGTGAACACGTCGCTTTCCTTCACGACAATTAGGACCGATAGACGTAACGTCAGTACCTACCTATATGTAACTGTCTACTAATCGTAAGGTGCAACAATATGTCATCGTTGTGAATACGTCGCTTCTTCCCAAACAATTAGGACCGATAGACGCAACGTCAGCATCTACGTACGTATACGTAGGTGTCGAGCAATCGTGAGGTGCATCAATACGTCCCTACAGTCCTTTGGCTGTTGTCATCTGAAACATTGGCGTCTTAATGAAAACTGAGCGCCCGAAGCGTCTCGCTAATGATGACGGATCTCCTGAAAGGAACAGTCCTCTACGTTCTCATTATCTATGAGCCGAGCAGGCTTCTCTCATTATTTCCTCGTTCATCTCATCATTATTTTCGCTGAAATGATGAATGCTCTTTTGTTTTATTTGAATGTGTTCACCGCATGTTTTTGTTGGGTCGTAAACACTGTGCTTACATTTTTTTCAGAGCTGCTACCAACTCTTATAGAATATTGTGGTATGGTAACAATAATATTTTAATGCACTTATAAATTGTTCAAATGTGTAGTTGTTTCAAGTGTGTAATTACTACTTCTACTCATCACAACTTTTCTCTCAGACAGAATGTTTTTAAAACATTTCCATCAGAGGAACACTCGTATCCAATTCACATCGAAGTTAATGAACTGTTTTTACAATTAAATTAAACACTTATTCTGCAATGAAGTAGAAACTCGTCCAGTTCGAGTGGCGGCGTTAATGATAACAGTAGGTGTTCTATTTTGTTAACTACTCAATACGCATGTATATATGTACCTACTTTACGTAGATAATAAACACGTAAAAGCTGAACCTCATTACCAGTAACAACATCATTATGAGTCGCTAGAAAATTGTAAATTCATATTTTAATGAGATACCGAAGAGGGTTGTATAGTATGGTGTCTATACAACTAACTGATAGTATAATATCGAGTATTTTATAATTCGAATTTATTGGAATCTATATACCTACATATCATAAAATAAATTCCAAAATCAATAGTCTCGCTTAAACTTTAAAATTGTTTGACCGTTTTGATCGTCTCAATACAAATACTTAATCTATTATAGGTGGTAAGATGTTCACCGGGTCTCTAGATGGATGATACATATTACAGATTCCGTGGGCCTCGTTGTTTTTCGAAAAATAGCAACGGACTTGGAAGCAGTTTTCGCCATCCTTTACATATTTATTCAGGAGGGTTATGTATTACACAATACCTACATGTAAAACTCACAATAAAAAAGAAACCTGGATGTTTCGTCCAGCCAGAAGAACCGTGCACAGCACGGGCGTTCGCTAGTATTTTAATCACATCACATCACACTAATATTATAAAGGCGAAAGTTTGTGAATGTGTGTGTATGTTTGTTACAAACGACTGGACGGATTTAGATGAAATTTGGTATAGATTGTTTGAGTCCCGGGAAAGGACATAGGATAGTTTTCATTCCGGGAGTATGTTTCCTTGGGATACATTTCGAAATTTACGCGAGCGGAGCCGCGGGCGGAGCAACTAGTTAAGTAATAAACTTGTTGTTCTACCTTCTATCGCCGGCCGCTCGATATTTCAACTATGAAACTGATACAGCAGCCAGATCAGTTTCAAAATTGCATTTCCAAACTGAATCATACTGTAAGGCAACACATTGAAATGCCGATAACGAAAGTTGCACAAACAGACGTCGGGCCGAACGCTGAAAGCTATTCAAACCTAACCGGATTTCCTCTCGGTGTACCTATTTCAACTTGAATTCACTTTGTTATCAGGTAAGTAAGGCTCTTGGTATGCTTTTATGTTGCACGAAAACCGATATTGGGCTTTTAGAGTTTGTGTTGTGTTTTTTGAGAATGTTTGGTCCAGTACGTAGATGGAAATGTTTTTAGACAGTATATGTTAACTTAATATTGTAAAGAGGTAAGTGTGTGTTTGTATATCTTTTGTATAGGTTAATCGACTAAAAGCCTTATCCAATCAAAAAATCATCTTTCACTTTACCATACTAATATGCCGATAATATGCACGATTCCTGTCTCCTTAGAACATGGTAGTAAGGCCACGGTTAAAAGCTAGTTATAAATTTCAATCTCGTGACACTCACGCAGTTAACTAAAACTACAAACTACTACGTAGTCTACGTACTGAAATGCAAATTACTTATCCTACCGTTCGTTGAACGTGAAAGTTTTGAAGCATGTCACCGAGAGAACCTACGAGTTTATCATTTAAAACTCGTTCTAAAAAAAAAACACGTTTCCGTCGTAGCAGCAACTACGTCGTAGCGTTCTCGTAGTACGCTACAAAGTCTTTGAACTAGCGCTACGAGCACAAAATATCAAAATGTTCTCAACGAAATGCACCTACAATCCTTTGTTTACGGGGAAATCTGTTTAAAACTTAATGTGGCACAGCTTTTCTGTTTACGCTTAAAGAATTTTCCTCGAAAAAATATTTTTTTACCGCTTATTCTGTACACGTAGCTTCGTAGTTTCTACAAAGGATATAACTATTTACTTAGATATGTATGTCTTCCTTATATTTTGTTTTATACTTGAGCTGAAAAGACCTTCGGTATCGAGTGTCTCGCTTCATTAATTTTGTTCGGTATAACGGGGCGAGGATCTATATGTCCCTGCCTGGAGGCTTACCCTTGTCAAAGTTAAGACTTGTTACTCTTATAGTTTCCTTGGAACACATGTGAACCTAACACGCTGAAATAAAATGATGTTACACGGGGACAGTTGCTATTTTTGTGTAGATGAATTTTAGATCAAGTTTGAAGAACACTTCTTAAGGGTGATTTTAGTGTGTGGCGGTGTGACAGCTCTTGTGTAGGAAATATTTCTGTCAAACAACTATATTTATTCTTCACGTAAAAGTTCTCTTACTATGAAAAAATCGACCCCTGAAGGCCCTAATTTAATATGAGCGGTTGACGGATTCTTATAGACATTAAATTGATATAATACTTAATAAAAAACACGTGTTTCAACTAAATTCGACACATTTAAATTTTTCCACAGAAACAGATTTCCAATGTTTTTTTTTTGAAAAAAGACATTTCGAAAATGTTATGTGCTAATTTTTAAGACCTATGTATCCTGTTTAGGTATGCGTTTGAAGTTTCATTAAAATCGGTTCATTCATATCGAAAAATAAGGACTTGAAAGTTTGTATGAAATGCCGAACATCGTAAACGCTCTTAATTCGGTTATAAAATGATTTGTACGCAACTTTACTACATTTCCCATGTTTAAAAGTGATAATATAGCAGCTCAAAGAGCTATTCTAAGTAAAAATGTTGTTAATGTCAATTCCGCATACTGTTGTGAAAACACGTGTAATATCAACGTACATAAAATATATATAATTTACATGGTACCCATTTATGAGTGCAAACTGTAGAATCCGCAAAGTAAATAAGACGGTACAAAACTATAGTAGGCGCCAGATAATCGTGGAATAACGGTCATTGACCCACCTACAATTATTGACATTTTTAATTTGAAAAACGGAATTAATGACACAAAGCTGTCCCGAATCATCATCTCTCGTGATCCTTAACATTGTCTAATAATGAAAAACGATTCATATTTAATTGTTCAGGTACCTATGAACAGTTATTAGGGAAAGGTCAATATACTTTATTCCACATTTATCTGGCGCCTACTATATGCATTGTTTGACTACAGCAAACATGCCGTAGATCTACTGTAACTTTTCTACGCGAAAATATTTCACAAACAGAAACTTGAACTTTCGTAAATATGAAAATTTAAGCGAGTCTGTTTCAAGACCTCTTCGCTTCGTTCGTTATTTCCAATACCGAATCATTGAATAAACAATGAGAAATCTGTAGAAATCCGATTGCAACGTGTTAATTATGTACTTGTGAAATACCTGCCTCGGAAGATAACAAGTTATTTCCAACGCCCGACTTCGTCTCATTAAAATTTCAAGGAGCGGAACAAACAGAACGCAATTCGCTTTGCAATATCCGAACGAGGAATTTAAAAGTTTGCAACGAGAATAGTTCCCATATTGTTAGGTCTTTTTTCAGATTTTCCGCTTGCCGTTTCCCAGCTGTTATAAGAGTAAAAGAGAAAAAAACAATTACATTTCAGCTACATAACTTCCAAGTTTGTGGAGTGAAGTTCTCTAGGTTTTTGTTTGAACGTTCTGCAGTTAGGTACTATTTTTACATTGTAAGTACGATTGATTTATTTAAAATAGTGAGCCTATTTATATTTCTGCTCGAAATAGAATACAATATGGCCAATCAGACATCCAATCACAAATGTAACATGAACAAACGTACATATGTATGTTGTTAATAGACTCAATCAGCGTTACTGATCTGCAATCAATGTGCATTATTGACAGTGTATTGCGAATAAAACGATCAAATAAAAATACCCAGAATATGATTCATGGCCAACATAACCCCTGTAAAATATCGACGCCGGCAATGCAGTTTAGTCCTTATAACCCCGCCTAAACATGAGGACGTGAATCTAAACAATATAATACCCGACATGTTTTAAAAGTCTCCGCCTATATGGAAAACCTAAATCGTCAACATACGTCCCGACTCGGTTGGTTAGCCCCATTTAGGTAGGGGACCAAATTTAATGTAGTGTAGTATTTAAATATTTTGATACTGTTTTATTTCTTAACCAGAAATAAAACGACTGTTATCATTATGTATAAGCTACCCACGTAATGTAAACATTATAATAGGATAGGAAAGAGGAACTAACATGTCTTTTTAAGCTTTGGGAGCAATAATAAACTTACTCAAGCGTGTGAAACATACATATATGTACATCCATTCCATATACCCTGAAATCGCTAATAACATTGGGAATTCAATGAAATAGAGGAACCCAGTCGGGGATCAGGCTTAGGGATTTCCGCCCCGACCCATAACCCTGCAGATGCCGAAGTAATAACCTTACACGGATCAATCGCTCCGGGTTACTAACCCTGTACTTATTGCATACGTTAAGGATATTTACGTAACACTCCTGATTAACATTACTAAACTGAATATGGACTCCTTTATGCATTGTTTGTTCAAGCTATAAATGATAAGTATGCGATATTGTGCCAGGAATGGTGGCCACATGTGACAAACTAGCGATACATTGACTTCGCCAACCGCCACATGTTTGGAGGGTTATTGCCTTCACGACAATTAACTTGATCATAATAATAAGTTTAATTGTACTAACAATTAAGTAGAGATGTTAAAAAATCAAGAATGTCTCACCAAATTAGTTTTATCCATCTTCAGCACAGTTGATTCAAATTGGTTGAAAACTTATTACTCTTCTAATTGTTTTATTATCTATAAAGCACCGTAAGCTTACAGTAACAACGTCTAACGCGAAAAGCAAAGACACATAGCAAGGCAACACTGATCTTATATTAGTGTCCACGAAATTATTATCATTGTTGGCGTATAAAATTACAGCAAATCAAATTTTGTCCGTCAAGCGTTTGGTACGCGAGATCAAGTGACAGAAGGCACAACGCATATGGTCCACTACATCGCCTAAGATACACTTATTAACTAACACCAATGTTTAAATGGAATAATAACAGTCCACGAGATTAGCGTGTGGCGCGTTGGTTCCGCGATCCTTTGTTAAGTGCGGTCCAGCTCCATGGCGCCAGCTGTGATCGGCGTGCTCGCCTCACGAGCGCGTCTGGCGACGGACGATCGATGCCGGCAACAGATTTACATTTTCCGTCGAGGAAATCGGGAAAGTTTGTCACGTGCGTGTGAGAGCGCGGGCGGCGAGTACGGCGCGCCCGCCCGCCGATAGTGCGCGGCGCCGAGTGCCGCCCGCCGCCGCCGCCGCCGCCGCGCCGGCCCGCACGCGAGCAGCCGACACCACCGGCGACACTCCGACATCAGCTACATGACATTGAAACCCTCTATCCTCATAGTTAATACCCCACACGCTAATACCTCCATTATTTTAAGCACGATTAGTTCTCGAAATGAAAAACAGAGCGTAAGTAATTCGGTTCGAAGCTCATTTGTGTGAAATCGATTGACAATATTATGGAAAAACGGAGAAAAAACATGATAGCATTTAGACAGAATCTGTGCCTAAAAACGTAGGATGTCATTGAGCGCAGCGTCGAAAGAACAGTTTTATGTCGAGATCGTTAAGGTGCCGAATGGTGCGGTGCTGTTGGGGGTGGTTAGGGTCGAGGCGGTAGTACAGAGGTGACGCGGGGCGGGGGAATGAGACGTAGGAGTATCGATTTTGGTCACCCCGCCCTCTCCCCTAGCGCTGCGACAGTGTGGGTGAACAGCACAATGTATAGTCGTGACTGCGAGATCGTCGGCTGCACACCGCGGGAGCAGCGTCCAAATATTAACAAAACGCTTTGTTCACACTAGCAGGCCACTAACACTTCGCAAACTGTCGCAACCAGAACATGTAACTTGCCTTTGATTTTAGATTGGTGACTCACATGCTCGGGCTAGGGCGCTCAAAACTCGAAATGTTCGTACTGGGTAAATAGTGGGCTGATGAATTTGGATTCCATATTTGGAGTATTATGAAAGTAGTTAGGTACGATGCATACACGATTATAGTATACACTACATGTTTGAAATAAGATTAAATGGGAGTGGCCATGGAGTAGTAGTGAAAATTTCTCCGACAAGGACTTTATTTGCAATATTTTTTTACGACAAACTATACTCCATATCAGATGGACTATTACTATACTTTCCTGACTCTATTTCACAGCTCACTAAAAAAAATTCTTCGAAGGCCACGTAGCCGGTAACAGAGACCCTTAAACAACGAATGTGGATGCAAGCAATGATCTGCGTGACACACGCGTTAGTCCATCGTAACATTATGTCGGACAGTGACGGAAGGCGGGCCGACCACTTGTGGATTGAAGCTCAGACGTCGCACTGGAAAATGGATTTCCTTGACAGTTTTACCATCTAAGTACATAACTGAGGAATAGGTATATCCCTAATATATCAATTCCCGAAATAGATATATTATGAAAAATCTCCATCAAAAGAAATTCCGACCAAAGGTTTTAAAGCTACCTTAACAGTAAATATTTTCCTTTAGTTTTGTAATTCAGTATTAAGTGTCCATAAAGGCCATTAGTATTGCTAGATATCTGTGTAAAGGTAAAATCAATAACACTAAGCCACCTGGGCGGTTACATAAACTTTGTTACATGACTGACGCAGCTCTAGGAACATTCAGATCAACTGATGTATATTTTCTTCTGTACTGTACAGATGTGCAGTGTTATTGTTTCTTCAGTGTCAGTTAGGTATTGCTCCAAATACTACCATTAAACAGAGACGTGATCCTATGCCTACTTCGTTGATAACGGTGATAAAATGGGCTGCTTACGAGGCTTTCAATTAAGGACTTTAAAAAGAGTAATAAAAAGGTATATTATTCAGTATGTAGTCGACTCGACGCCCCTAAAAACTCTAAAAGCACAGCCATTACCGGTGCAATTCCACCACGGCAATGAATCTCACGCCCTAAGGGAGCTTTTTAATTTGTGCTTCATTGTGTCGAGAGGCATCGTCTTCGCGTATCATAAGCAAATACACGAAAAACTAAAAATATTTTACAATAGAACTTTAAAGGTCACTTCGTGGCTCATTCAAGATATCGCAAAATTTGGAACTCTTAATTTTTTAATAAAATTGATGTTGCGTATCTCGACATTTAATTTCGAGGTGACGTTTACATCGTAACGCTACACAATACGAAATACAGAAACTAAACTCACCTTTCATCTAGTTGCTGCAGTTGGGAAGGCTGCTGGTAGTTCATGCGGCGACCATACAGCGAGGCACCGCCCTCCGACATATATCCATCCATCATATCATTGTTTCGACCACACTCCATTTCTCCAAGATTTATGCGTCGCAAGCAATCACCGTCAGACATATATCCCGAGGCTATTTCAAGATCACAATAATCTGGGTTAGAAAATCCTGGACCGTAATTTATACGGTCACGCAATCCCATGTTTTCCCTACCGAAGTTTGCTTTCACTGTATTAGCGTGATGCGGATAACCAGGAATATTCTTCTGCGTCAAACCTGAAGTTCGCATAGGCAATGTCAGATGACTGTTATATCCTCGCAATAGTGGCCTCATAGGCAATACATTCATCATCGGGTTTTCATCGTCACCAAGTGAGTTGTCACGACCATGCGATGGTGTACTGGACCTGCTGTCATTATCCATCCTCTTGTTTAACTCTGTCAATGTCCTATTGTGATCGAAGGTAGGCTTCGGGACAGACCTATCCAGAGGTCTTCTCTGTGCTGCTTCTTTCTCAGAAATTTCAGCTTCGTTTATAACTTCGTTAATGTAAGTAGTGTTCATGTCCAGTCTTTTGTTTACCGTGTTAGTAGCCGTTTTAGATATTTCAGAACCAGATTCACTGGAAGGACGGTATATAACGCTACTATCACTGGAATTAGAATGTTGCCCTGTAGTACTATGTGTGGAATTCGAATGTGAACTTTCAGACATTTGCGATGTGTGAGTATGACTTCCTGCGTTAACGACAGGCATCGGGGATACTGCCAAAGTCTGTTTTTGTGTTATATCTTTACTTAAATTAGACTGCTCTCTACTGAATGGAAGTGCACTTACGTTATTTGTAGAATTTAAACTAGAATTGCTTTGTATAGGACTTAATTGACTATTTGTACTTTTATGGATAATATGTCTATCATCTTTCGCTATTTTGAATGTTCCTTTTACAGCAGCAGTTGGCTTTGGGATTCCAGTCAGTGGTCCTAGGTTTGATCCTGATACTGCTTGGTTCTGGTTTCCTTGGCTTGATGGTGGTGATACATTTTCGTGACTCTGGTGATTTTTGACGTCTGTTCTACTATCACTTCGTTTTTCACTGAGCCTCATTTGACTTCCAGATAGCTTCACCATCTTCGAGTTCGAGTTTCTTGAATGGTCATCGATCTGATTGAGTTTGGTGTTACTAATAGATTTCGGAGCAGCCAGTTTGGATTCTTTGTCGCGAGCAGGAAGCTTCGGGCTATTTCTCGATTTGTCACTACTACTCGTTTTGCTGCTACTTTTGTTCAAACTCGTTGAAGATTCTTTAGGGGATTTAGAACTAACTAGCTTAGGTTTTACATTTTTAGCAGACTTGTCTTTTGATAACGTATCGCTTTGTTGCCTTATACTTTTGGGTCCTACTAAATTAGATGATTTGATATGTGAGTTGGGTGTGTTGGAACATTCATTAAGGCTTAAACTGGAGTCGGATCTTTCGCTTTTAGCTGATGAGAAGCCACTGGATGAGCTGGTGCGTTTTGAAACTGCAGTGCTTTTGCTGTTTTGTTTCTCATTACTTATTTTGTCTTTATTGAAAAGCTTCAACTTATCGAGCATGGAATGCTTTGTAGGTGTTCCATTTTGACTGGACGGTGTCTGTGGGTGTTGCTGTGTTTGCGATATTAATGTAGACGGTATTTTACTACCAGGTGCCAGTAACGAAGAGTTCGGTCGTGACCTGAAACCAAAAATTTAAATTAATAAGATATTTAATCATTTTCTATTCAAACATCGAGAAATATTGCAGTTATACTTGTTACTACAAAGAATTACATCAGTTTTACTTAATTAGTTAAAGAGAATTGCTAATCTTGGCTTGCGTAATGGTGTCTACTATGTTCGACGCCTAATAAATTTGCTATAACGGTCACTGACCCATCTACATTTATTGATATACTTAATTCCGACCACAGAAATAAAGACATAGCTGTTCTGAATCGACATCTATTGTGATCCTTTACATTTTCTAGTAATGAAAAACGATTAATAATTTATTGTCCAGGTAGGTACATACCTACGAAGAGATATTAAGGAAAGGACAATGACAGTAATTGCAAATTTATCTGGCGTCGACCATATGTAGGAGGGACTACCACAATTTCCAAAGGCCGTAGATATAATAATGGGTAGAACATTTTCATAATCTAGTCATTAATGCAGACTCTGGGCTGCAACCTCACCTATAACACAAATACCAAACAACATTTTACTATAACTAGGACTCGAACCTTGTACTCTACGTTCATCAATTGTACTATATTGACCACTTGCCCAGAAACTAATTCCAGCTAAATAAGCTGTAGTAATTACACTATCATTTGGAATTCCGTTCATCCTTAAGAACGAAAACAAACGGAAGAACGCAGACGAAAACCACTTAAAAATCTTAAATCACCACATTAGATAAACAAGCAAAGTTACCCGGATGAAGAAGTTGGCGCTCGCGGTATAAAGCTGACAGCTCCCTGTCCCAGCGGGCTAGTCGAGCGACTGGAGCTAGCCGACAAGCCGCTCTTGCCACCTGCAACAAAACAATAGCATTCCGTCAGTGATTACATTAAGCATCCGCATTTCTCGCCACCCTATAAACTTAATCACGCACTCGCGACACACCTAAGGAAACTATGTAATTTTTTATCGAATCTTTATTTACGATATATTATCTCGCACATCAAGCTGAGTAAATATTATCTATCAATGAAGAGCTAACACTCACTAGATAAGTCAGAGCTTTTATTAAAAGGCACGGGTGGTCTGACTGGGCTGCGCGCGCGACTACTCGCCTTCTAACCTGCACTGAACAGTGCATGCGCTGTACAGCACCCACCAAAAACAATTGAACCCTAACACCCCTTCTACTCCTCACATAACGTTCTTAACCAAGGGAACTTCGATTCAATGCAACAGATCACCTAAAACTGGTTCGCTATAAATCGATACCATACCGACGAAAATAATAATTCGTGATGTCATTACATTACTTTTCAAATGTATGCGTGTGCGTAAAGTAACCCTAAACAAGGGACAATAATGAGTCAATGGTGGCCATAAATAGGACACATTATGGGTTACCAGTGAGCTCAGTTTGTTTTGGCAACAGAGACTAGTAACTATGTTATGATACTCGCCCTATTCAGTGGTGAAAGTATACAAATACGGTACTTATTGCCGGCTTAGCAACAGCCCGATATGGACACTGACTCAGAAGGGAATAGCTTTTGTAATTATTGTCTCGTGTGTGTCCTATAATTATGTAAGTAAATGCCTCCATACTTCCATAATTATGCTTTTGTTTTAATAATGACACATGTGTGTTGTTTACTAATTATATTGAACACTGTTGAAACGCAAAAGTAGTCCTATTTTCGTTTATGCACGACACAAAATAGGCACTACCCTCATTTTTAATCATAAAAGCACAAAGGCCTAGATGAATCATAGTATTCATAGTAGTCTATTTAGTATGCAACATAAACTTTGTACAGAACATATTATCAGTAACAATGGGTACATTCAGGTGCTATTGCATAGCTCGAAGGAAGCAGATCGTTGTAGTGCGCCAAATAACATTGTCAATCAACTGTGGACTACATCCGTTCTTTATTCAGGCCGAGACTATCCATCACTTTAGCAATGAATATATGACACACTCAACTATGGGCATATTTTTGCTAGGCGTCATTTGAAAAGTTTTTACAAGTGAAAAATCAAAATAATTGAAAATCTATCAAATTTCCTTACCTATGTCAAAATGTGTAAATTCTTGTAACAAAACTTTGTCTTATTCAAAGTTGAATTTGATATTCATTTTTTTTAAATATTCACCAAACTTACAGAAAACTTCAGTCTACCCACTTAATTACACCAACACACAAACACAAATTAATTATCCTGGCTGTTAACACAAAATAAAATAAGAATCCACTAATCACAAACACAAAACTTTTCAAAGACAATAACTATTCAAATATTACTTTTCTTTAATTCCACAATTAATTTTAAAATTAGAACGTCCATGAGCGGCCAGCGTGAGTCGTGGCCGTCAACTGAGGATGCATCTGCATCAAGCACAGCGCGACATCTACACAATAGCACCGGGCCACGGCGAGTCTCAAGATAAGTCGACCCGCGTGAGAATCATAACAATCGTGTTGACATACGAATTTGTGTCGCAAAGTTATCGGCAGTACAACGAGGTTATTATAAACGAAATGATAAATACTCCAGAATTGTAGGCATTTTTTTTATATGTTTAGAATTGCCGAGAGTTTATTAGTATCAACGTCAATTTATTTATTTCATGATATGTCAAAAGAAGCTTCGTTTTGTAAACATCCGGGTTACATCTTTGATTTCAAAGGTAGCAGCTAAATTAAGTGTAAAACCAATCTTACTCTAGGACAAACAACGATAAATCTTCTAATGAAAACATCTAAATCCAATAATCCAACCAACCGAGACCTTACGACCCTCGGGCCCCACCGCTGTGCACCCTTTGAACCCTCGCTTAAGATGCCCTTGAAAATCGGGAGGAGGGGCATATGAGTATGTTTTATTCAAATAACTCAAAATATTCAATATAGAAGTCCCTACACCCCATGCCTACTTATTCACAATCGTTTCTATAAACGTCATAAAATATAAAACATTTGCCACTAAGAACATTGCATAACCGGATTACTTAATTAGAACAAAATTAGTCCTCATTAATCATCCAAAATAAACACGAAGAAAGTGATCTAATAGCAAACGTTTATGAATACGATCCTTGATAAGGAGAGTGTAACAAAAAATCTAAAGATAAGAAAAGGGACGATACACTACACGTGTATCAGTCCCGTACCAAGTTACTAGTATTCATCAGCATGTGGGGAAGTTATAAAACGGATGACGTTGGGCACTTATCAGTGAGAGTAAGTGAATAAAGTTCGTGTAAACCCTAAGCTATGGCACTCGGGTTTTATTTTCGGGACCGCTCAGCTCTCAGGTGAGTTTACGAGCGACAAATTGGCTTGCGGCGACGGTTTTGGGAATGAAAGCTAAAGGTCGCTAGCAAATTCATATTCCACGTGTTCTACCAACTTTTGAGATGAAAGTACATGTTGTACATACGCTAGGCCTTCTGATGAATATTTAAGGGTTAACTGAAGAAAATAAAGCGTTCGTAGACGCTTTGAAGCGAATGGATGCAATTTATGTTAGAAATTTTATTTCCAAGACTTGACAAAATCATTGAATTTTTATACCACTTTATAGTTGCCTTTCAAATAGGTTTCACAGAAGAACTAAAAATACCCTAAGTGACTGATACGGTCCTATTTAAAGCTGTAACTAAAAGAAACGTTTCCTCAGTAAACGTCGACGTGTTCCTCACATCGTTAGTCTCAATTTACTGTGTTTATCTGTTGTCGAGGCGTCCAGACAAACAGACGAACAGTCGCCTCCCACTGAGTGCAAAGGCTAGATATCGACGGGAGCTAAATAAGTAATTGGATTTAATTAATTAGACTTCTCACTCACAAGGCGCTGCACTTAATTCCAACGTCTGGTCTGGACGGGGCTGAGAAGTATTCTGCTCATTAATTATTGCGTCGGCTTACGTAAAATCGTTTGAGTGAGCTGGGAAGCTGTTTGCTAACTCGTTCATGTTTATTAGGTACTATGTTGTTTGTACTAATATTTTTCTCTGTTTCTTACTTATTATGTTGGCTTCTTTTCATCATTTTGTGTCCAGTAAAGTGGCCACTTTAATAGCGTCATCAGTGGAAATTTATTAGTTTCTCGATATGAATTGCATTGTATTTTGTGCATTTATTTGAAATACTAAGATTTTCTTTTTCCATTTTCTGGTTTATTACTGAAACTACTTTTATAAATTAGGTACTGCAAACATGATGGTACAAACTAATTTGACACTACAAAGTGCAATGTCCAGTTACAGTTAATGAATGGTCCATTCCGTTGATTAGTTCCGCACTCTTTAAACACCCTCTTGAGGTTCATTTAGTGTCCAGCTTGGAATGAAATCCTCGAGAACTTTAATTCACATAGTCATTCTTTACACTAGTCTTCATATAGGTAGACATGTCCTTCGCGACTTCGTGTACGCAGATATAGTAAAATTTTTGGTTGAGTTTCAAAAAATGCCTTTGTGCTCACCTGCATCACAAAAGGAAGCCTTCTGCAAAATTTCATGTACCCAGTCTCAGTAGGTTCCGTTGTGCGTTAATATGTCAGTCAGTTTCCCCTTTCTATGTATCGATAGATAGTTACCTTCATTTGTTTTTAATCACATGCAATACTGACGACCGCAGCCTTTCATAGAAAGATTGACTAATAGCTTTGTACCTAGAACCTACACATACGTTGACAATACACGAATTAAATAGCCACTTTATATTTAAATTGCCTTTATGAAAAGGAAGTTGTAAGCGATATTCAAAGTAAGTAGTTAATATTATACAGTGACCTGTTTACTAAGACTCGTCATGTAGCTACTAACTAGCTAGCTACTTGAGTCGTGAAGATAGCAGCTGTTAGCCATATTGTCGTTATTGCATGTATTATTAATACATCTTTTATTGTTGGCTGAGTAGTTAGCATCGTAATAAATAAATGATGCTATAATTAAATAATTAAAAATCGCTGTCTCTCAAGAAAGTCGATTGTGACTGTATCGATACTTTTGGCATGTGTCGGTAGAGAAATATCTTGCATATAGGTACCCTGGGCTGCATTCCGCACCATTAAGTCTTTTCTTCTCTGATAAAACGTAAAAACCAGGCTTCCAACTCTATGCATGTTTTTTTTTAAAATTATTTTGTGAAATCGCGAGAAAAGATAAGCACCTAGAGCAAATAATGGTGGTTGGCCAGGTCGATGGCAAGCATCCGAAGTATCGTCCATATTGATGTTTGATTTGATTGATGGACACAAAACCCCATGATACGCTACACCAAGCCAAAGGTAGCACAGCAGATTGCGAAGATCATCAAACACGTTCTTCAATAATGAGGAAATACAACGCGAGGTGTAGATATAAATCGCTTATCTACCTTTTCATTTATAGTAATTCAGTTTCTATATTATGGATAACTTACAATTGCCATCCAACCGTAATTGGTATCGCTCACGACATTTTACGGCCTGCTATTGATTTTCGTCGATCGCCAGCTCAACTGCGTACTTCATTACTAATAGGGCCGGTTTAATTTAAGAACAATCGATGGATGTCGAACTCAAAAGCGGGTGAATTCTACTACTATACATATAGGTGCTTCTTCTGAACTTACTTATGTTAGGGATATTGATAGATTACCTTAGTATTTAAATTGTGTTGCTTTCCCATAAATTAAGTAAATTTTAGACGATGTCGTTTTATGATATTCAGTCTGAATGAAACCATTGTATTTCTGTCTATATTCATCACATCGTGATCTTTGTTTAATGTTAATGTTATGAACCAGGCATCGTGTTATTTTTGTTTCAATGACTTATTGTTGCATTACTTACACCGCATGTAATATGTAAGATTTACTAAATTTAAAAAAAAGTTATTTGATCAAATCACTTAGGTAATTTCTTTAAGGAAATCACCCCACAGCGCCCACAGGGTTGATATCTCCGTTTTCATAAAATCTGTGCGACAGATACAGAAACTATAACTGCTTATGAAGATGAGCAAAATTTTTGTCAGAATGTGTTGATGCTGTGCAATGAAAAATACCTACTAAACAGAAAGACAGTTTACATTCACCGTTAGAATCAATACAAACAGAACCAGTTTCCTTAACATTTTCATTAACCTTTTACCTATTATAACAGGTTAACTGCAGAGAGTTTCAAAGACTTAAGTACCAGGAGGTCATAGATAGTTAGAATGTCGTGTTTACCTGCATGCGGGGTGGCGGGCAGTGGTCGCTTGTCGGGCGGGGCGCGGCGAGCGGCGGCGGCGGAAGCGGGCAGCGGGATCGACGTCTGCAGCACCGACACTTGCCTGCACAAACATTTAGTGTTGATCAAACATTGGCACCAACTTAATCGGACTTAGGTGTATCGCGTTTGTTGATTAATGGCCAGTTTCAATAACGTATCTACCTTTAACCAACTGTCAAAGTAACTACCAACAGTAGCTGAAATGTCATGTTTGAAAGGCATTTGCCTTTGACGTTTCAGCTACTGTTGGTAGTTAAGTTTGCCAAACAAATTGTCAAACGCGTATTAAGCTGCTGCAATTGGTTGGATTAATTTTAATCAGACAATCTCATCATTTGACTTGCGTTTAATTGGTGACGCGTCTATTAATTTATTTTCAGAAACATTAACTTGAATATCCTAAAAAAGAAAATAATTTTCACTTTGATTAGTCATAAAAATAAACCAATCAAACGAATTAAGATCATAATATCTTAAATGAATTGTCACAGTTTGTATAAGGTACACCCTTGTCGCTAGACAGCTCCCATACCTTCCATGCATTATGCATGAAATAACATAATCAATATAATATCCTGCGAAGTACCTACATACATACATGGGCAATCGATTACCATAAATTAATATAAAGTCGTTAATTATTGTTTTATTTCATTCATGCGTACAAGCGTAAAATAATCATTGATTTTACGATTTTACGACGAGGCTTGTAAAGTCGTTACTTTACAAGCCTTTACGGTAAATCGAATCAAATGTCGAGAGGAGGTCGCTAGTTAAAGCTACTCTAGAGGATAACCATTCCGAAACTTCTACTTTGGTAAGTTATATCGCTAGGTGGACAAGTTAGTAGTATAATGAAACAGGGAAAATAGAACTTAGTGACTTAGACACACTTAAATTTATACAAAAGAACATTCCGCTTTCTTTTTTTAAACCCTTTTGAAAATAATTTTTCTTCCCCCACTTAAAGCTATAGGTATGGATATGTCACAGGAGAATTGCAGACTCCGTAAGATGTAATAAATCTTGATTAGATTATTATTTCTCAATATACCATGAAAAAATCGTTTGGTATACAATAAATCCCATCCTAATTCAATAGTTTCCAATATATCCGAGTCTTATTTAGAAAAAATAGTTTACAGTTTCACGCGATATTTTACAATCTTACGGCGTTTGCCATTTTCCGGTGACAGATATAAACAAACAAGGTAAACTTTGACAGCAAAATTTAAAGTTTGTAAATTATCTTTGTCTTTGTCCGAACCTTTTCAGAGAAAACTCTTCAATCATACTTTGTTGTATTGATTATTATCATGAAAACAGAAGATCTTTACGTAAGTAGGTTCCTTCTTAAAGAAGATAGGCACACCTCGGGAAATCCGACTTTTGCAACAGGAAAACGTGTCCCGCCATTTTTCTGCTTTCCATTTCATAAAATTTTTGCTACAGATTTTCTTGTAATTCTTTTTCATGGAGCGTAATTATTCAGTCCCCTTGCAGCGGTAGAAGGGTAGGTGATGATATATTTTACTGGGTTTCCGGGTTTTAACACCCGTACTCCCATTAAAGAACATCTGAAATGCATTATTTTTACTGCCATTCGTTGAGAGCAAAATTTATTTGGACTGAGGTGGCTTACAAAATATGCACAGAAGAGGAAACAGGAATATAATATTATATATATATCTACGCCGCTACAGGTACCTACATTTTAATGCTTAATTTACATACATATATGTGTAACACTAGTATAAATGTAGATACCTAGGTATGTGTGTGTTATCCATAGTTATAATAATGTCTTCAACCAATCAATTCATCTACATTTCATCGTTTCATCATAGTACCATTTTGAACCAATCAACTACTAAAACATATCAAAGTGAAGTAGAAAAGTTCTGAATTAAGATATCACCAAAGTCACACACAGCGATTTTTAACATTGTCGCACTATTTCATAAGTAATGACCCGTAACATGGCAGAAGCCGTAAAATGGAAGTATTTTTAACATCAAAAAAGATCTAAAAATGGCTGTGGTTACATAAAATTCTTTGGCAGCTTTCTTAATTATCTTTTCCCATAACGAATCTCTTGGGGCCTAGCACGAATGTTTTTGACGTATAGTAACGTAAATTTTACTACTACTAAAATACTCGTTTCGCACCTAATATTTATTTGAATTGGATACTGTATTCATACATATTTTTGTGTGATACAAATTGTGTATGTCGCATAAATTGAATCTAAAATAGGTACTATGGGGTTGTAGTTTTTTAAACGACTTCACTCTTCTAGGAGGTTCTCAATTCGGTCATAATTTTATTTTTGTTTGTTACCTTATAATTCTGTCATTTATGAACCGATTTGAAAGATTACTTTTTCATGGGAAAGGTGAAAGGATATATGTATGTTCCGATTGGTCCCAAAGAAGTATCTAAGTAGTAACGAAATAGCGTGTTTTGCTTTCCTTAACTTTCCAGTGGTGCACTTATCTTAACGCCACTGTAACGTTACTATACTTCAAAACATTCATGGCCAGGCCCTCTGTTGTGTTTTAAATCGACAGAACAAAGAAGTCATTATTCTAACAAATTCTCTTTTTCAGAACGTTTTATTGTTAGACGCGAATTTATCTACATGCCCAGATCAGAGAATCTACTCATTAGGCAAGTTTTCGACCTTGATTGTCACTGAAATGATATTGCGACTTGAATTTTTATTTAAGTAAAATAAAATTGTTCTCAAAATACCCATTAATAAAATTCAGACGGCCAACCTGTCGTACACTTGAAAGTTGGAAGCAATACGGTGTACCGATCTGTATCAGCATACATAAATAGACGAGAGGCTCTTTAAGGAAATGATTCTACATTAGTAAGGACCAGAGGAATGAGAACTACTCAGCTAGATATACTAGACTGGCTGTAGGAAAACACGATACGGACGCTTGAACTGCGCTCTGGCACGAGCGTGGCTCACGAATTTATAATAAACCACCGGCTAAGAAGCTCTCGGCTGGCCTGTGCCATCAGACCATATTAAATAATATTTATCGACTTATGGAAGTGGGTAGCTCCCACTTCCATAAGTCGACACTAATCCGAATGATTTTCGTGATCATAAGAGGGTATTTGACTAAAAAAATGTATTAGTCCGTCAGATAGATTTCCAAAAAATCTTAGACACGTATTTTTTCTTTTGTCACGTAAACAAAAAATGAAGACGCTACAGTGCGTTGAAAACTCGTGTGACGTCACATACCAGTACACTTTTACTGGAAAGTGACGTTGCAAGCCCCACTCCTTATTTTCGTATTTTTTATTAATTTGATAAAATAAAAAATACGTATACAATATTTTTCGATATATAATCTAACTGACGAACTAAATAGAATCATATGTTTTAACCCAGGCAACATCCCTATTTCAGCAGTAACAAAAAAGAATATTCGTTTCCAGCTATACATTTGAAAGTCACAATCAAATTGATTTATTATATTTCAAGTTCAAATTATATTAATTAAAAAATGCGATGAACATTAAACTCTGCTGCTTGCTTCTGCTACTGCCCACTAGATGTCGCTAGTAGTTAGTCAGCGCATGATTTTACAGAGCTCACTTGTACAACACTTTTTATTTATTACACACACAGACACTGCTAAACTTAACGAGTACCTATATTACCCTGTTAGGGCGCAGCAATCAACTTATAGCTATTAATAAAATAATTATCTTTAATATCAATAATAGTAATTACACAATATTAACATTATTAAGAACTATCTGACAATTTTTTGGTACGCACTGTCAGTATTTTTATAAGTAAAATCAGGGGATTTGAAAAGAAAAGTTCTTAAAACACCGGTTTGCCTTCAGACAAAAGTTAGTTTTAAACTTCATGCATAGTTGAATGTACAGAAGAACCTACCGCTAAAAAGCTCATGTTTTCCTTTGTACTCGAACCAAAAAGACAAACACGATGCAACAATAGAAAACGCATTAAATCTCTTCCAAGTTCAGATTTTCTTTTGTATTGTGGTCTAAAGTTCCAGTACTGATACATCTTAATCCAATATAGTCTGCGGTCTAGACGGGAATTGCTCTTTTCATTCTTTTGCTATCATTCACATAGGTATTGCAATAAAAATGCTATACTAAGGCATTTTTAAAGTTGCAAAGTAAACCGGACTCATAAACATGTAAGGTAGTCTTTGGTTTAAACTTGATGACTTCAGCCACCAAATAAAGCAACTCTCAACATTATCTGGTAGACTGATGATATCTTGTATCTCATACCAGATAGTCTATATATGTAGACTTTTTTTTAATCAAAGGCCTATATAGACGAAAAACCGATACGTGGGTAGTTTTGTCACAAAAAAGTATGTAAGTACACGTTGTGCACGTTATTACTGCTCGATGTTCAATCATGTACAATTCAATATTAATAAAATCAACAATCTTAGGCATGTTACGTAACAGCAACAACACATACAATGCATTTGTTACAATTTACTCACAAATAGAATGCAGGGCTTGTTTAGAATGCAGCTAAGTGCTGGCCCTTTGTCCGATCAAAGCTCCGATCGATAACGAGGGCGATACACAAACAATGAACATGTGGCGTCGCCTGCGCCGGCGCAACTCGACTCCATCACTCCGTGTCGTTTGACATGCGCTGCTATGTTTTGCGTAACAGATATGTGACACGAGCGCCCGGGCAGATAGAGTGGCAATAGTGGTGCACTGTATGTTATTACGCTTTGGTAAACATAGTTCATGTTTTCGGTGATATGGATATGCTGTGTTAATGGGCACGGGCTGAGATCAAAGTGCAATAAACTGAGAATGTATTTGGTTACATCCTATGCCGATACTCGTGTATGCCCAAGCCCTAAGCTTAAGTTTAGGATATGAGGAAGTTACAAGTTTGCTTAACTAAGTCATGCCAAGGTTGCCCTGTTAGTTCAAATAATACTGAAAATTAGATAACCTTGAAATCAAGCCATCATATTCGATGATTCAAAATAGTCCAACACTACAAGAGAACGTAACGTGACCAAAAACAATTTACGCTCCCCTTTTCGGGATCAAATTCATCAAATCCGTGTAGGTACAATCGCATGAGAAGAGAACTTTTGCTCACGGAAGCGCGACTATCATTTCCGAATGAGCGACTCTGTTCTGTTCTAGTTACCACAATACCTGCAAAACAAACAAGAAAATCTTCGAACACCCTAAGGCTGTTTGTAGTTCTATCTCTTTCTGGCTTAAACAATTAATGGAATAGCCAATATTATAGAGTACAATATCAGTGTATAGACAGGTGGGTAGGTAGGTGTGAGTGTCGTAGGGCGTGACACTTCCCAAATAGGAGCGTAGCGCATGACAGGGCTTCCGGAGCAAGCGGCTCATTCGGAAATAGAGGCTGTCGTGGGACCTGCGCCATGTGACGTCATGTTCCACCATTTCACAACACACTATATTGAGTGCCTCTTGAAAATGTACTGCTCATTTATTGTCATGTTCTTTGCGAATTTGGGTTATTAGTAGATGTCAAAGGAATTGGTGGGCTGGAGGAAACTACTTTGAAGATTATTTGTTAATGTTAAAACAGCGCTTCAAAGTATTTTACTTGCTAGGTGTTGCATGCTTGTGACTACGAAACGTTAACGATTATAGCTAGTTATTGTACTTCTCTGGAAAGCTCTTCTCAGAATCGACATCAAGGAATAAACAAACACTCCATTTTCAGTTAAGGCATTACCTACAAGGTCTAGACACTGAATTTCATACAAGCCCACTTACACGGCCATATAATCTCATAGCTGTCTCATAATAGCGATTAATATCGCCTACAAAGGCGAGTGGAGGGCGATGCACCTCCCTTCATTGTTTACCCACCTCCGCAACTCAGAGCGACGAGATCTGGAGATCAAAGATTATCCACCATCTTACTTTTACGATATTGATGTAATACTGCTGTAAAATATAGCGCGTGACTTGAAAGATGCTACGTCTTGAAGCTCATGTGTATTTTAAGCCACGTTCGCTAAGTGAACTGCTCTTTAAACATCGATCTGAAGAAATATCGAGTAATCAAAGAGCTTTCGTACTAACCGAAGATAGACGACGCCTTTGAAAATAGAGCTCGTTACAAGCAAATATTCCGCCTTCATATTAGAATATGAAATGAAACCCCACGGATTGCGTAATTTACTACGCAAAAGTATATAAGAAGACATCATTAGGACGTCTCGAGACGAATAAATAACAAGTTAATAAACTGTGTGGTTACATAAATCGTATTATTATGAGGCTTCATAATTGTAATTTCTTCATTTCATTACACGAGAAAGCAATTAAGATCTCTGAGAATTATTTATATTCCTGTTGCTAAGAGGCTTTAAAGTGCTATATCTTAGGCTCCATGACAACAGGAGCTTGATTAAACGATATATTGATTGAATAACATTTCTATGGTATACGGAATATTTCCACAACGTTACACATACCTCCTGACTTCGGGCGACGTTGGAAGGCTTCGAGATTTCCTGTTCTTGCTGTGCTGCCGGTGGTGGCCATGACCGGAGTTGGTATTCCCCATGGTTCGTTTATTGCCCTCAGCTCTTCAAATAACGTAACATATCGCGATACAGAGAACACAATACACTTGAGTTGCAATAGACACACATTTTGCACATTTCACAGATGACACTGTTCCCATTATATTGTTTTTCTATACACGAGTAGGTATCCCAACCGGAGTTGTCACGCGAAAAGCTTTTATATTGTCTACCCTCCACACTGGAAAATATTTCCTATGTATGTTATTGTTTGTGCTGTGGTTGGCTGGATGCGAGAGTACCTAATAAAAATATGTCCTACTAATACAAACTTCATTCTTTTAAAATGTTGTTTTGTCGATAAAGTTTCAACATATGTAAATGTTCGATTCAATGTCCTTGCTTTAATGTCAAGCATTAAGACCAAAATTCTGATCAGTGTTATGGGTTTGGCGTGACTCAATACCTGTCTATAATTCAGCTCGGCGAGCTCCACAAATGCCAATGTTCGCCGGCGCTTCGAGCATTGCTGGAATTTCAGAGGTCAGTTCGGTTGAACCGCCGATCCATAACTTACTGACCAAGGCGCACGACCACTAACATTCCCTTTTATTATGTGCAAAAGCTATTTTTGAATTGCATTTTATTATGGAGAAAACCAGTCCAATACGCCACATGTTCCACGTATGATTTCTTTTAATTGATCTCCAACAGTCATCAATTTAGGTAATAGCGGGATAGAAGGGGGACCGAACGATTAGTTATTATTGTCTCTCCGAGAAGTAAGGACAATGGAGAAAAGGGCCTAATTACGAGTGTCGCTCCGAGAGAGTTCAAGGTACATTAACCTTCTTTGACACTGAAACTTTTTGTTAAAAATGATCTAATGTAATCCCCGCCAGGCTGGAACTGATGGTCTAAAGAAATGTAACTAGAGCGAGCATAATGGACGAAGTTGAATAGTCAGTCATCAAGCGAATTTCACTGCAAATAGTCTATTGTGAGTTGTAACTGGAACTGAACGCCAATGCGGTGTTTTGAGCGCATTATCGAAATTATCATAGCGGGAGCAGTGCACCGGGCACTGGGGCGTGCAATATGCACCTATTCTGTAAGCCGCGGCAACGTGCACTAGTTCCAATCTCACGTAACGAGAAAGTTTAGATTGGACTGTTAGTTCCATATTTAAAGATATAACTAGTTCTCTAATATTTTTTTTTTTTTTTTTTTTAGGATGGGAAATCATCAAATGACTTCTTCCGCTCTGGGTGGAGCGGAAGGGCGTGTCAGACTCTTACTGACTAAAACCCATCCGTGTTCCTTCTTAAGCCCTTTGCTTTCCAGGGCCGCGGTGACTCTTTCGAACAAATTCCGCAACAGTTCTCTAATATACCGTGTTCATTTTGCTTTTTTAAATTTCGAATGACGATAATGAACAGAATATTGACTTAACAAGCGGTGTTGCTTAAACATGATCTTTATTCATTCATTGTGCGCCCAAAGCTTTTGTTACTAATTTATACAGCGATTGTTATGACGCTATTATGTCACGCCGGAGCTTTGAATTTATTGTTTTCGTGACACGTTCAATGGCTCTTTCTTTCGTTCTTGATGGGTCGGCTATCTATATTAAAATTAAGTTTTTCTGCCTAAATGTAACCACGTTTTTACAAACACGACATAAAAAAGTAATACGTAAGCAAACAACGACCAAATAAACATCACTGGGGTCTCAAGACGATATTGTGATGTGATATGCGAAGGTACAGAGGTAAATAATTCATGAGCACTTCACTTAAACCCGACGCCTATAAGCCTAACGCCCACTTCACATAATGACAATGGACAAATCGCGTAAAAGAGCGGGGTGAAGGGGGGGGGGGGGGGAATCTCGTGAGATGTCAAATGTCGTTCGTGAGGGATAAATCTAGATTGGTGGGTGATGCATGACTTTACTTGCTTGCTTTAATTCAAATCCCTTTTGTGATTTTCGATTTGCCTTGTGTTCCAAGAATTCCTTGTGACTGCTCGACTGGTTTATTTCGTCCGTAATAATGAGCGTGAACTGCATTTATTTGAGAACAAAACATTCCATTTGCTGGTTGTATCAATCATGTGCTTTCCGCTGATGGGTTTACGTTTTCAAGGAAAGCTAAATGGCTTAAGAATTGTGAACTTGTGACTAAGAAACCTGCAAGAGCGATGTTTGGACAATGATAAATTTCTTGGAACTAACTCTCACTAACTGCGCTAACTTTACCTTTTTCATTTATTAATATTTTGTTGAGGAGCTCGTGGCTAAATAATAACAGCCGTACGGGTCGATCTTCAAGGTTAAGCAACGCCTTGCCGAGGTCGGTCTGTGGATGGGTGACCATCTTAACATACCGAGACTCCTCCGTGCCTCAGAAAGCACGTTAAACCATCCCGGCTGTCATTTGTAGATCTTTGGCAGTCGTTACGGATTTGGCAGTCGTACCTACCGTGTTACCCAGTTAATGGGTTGTGGAGGTCTGGTAAGCAGCCGCTCCACATAAAATACCGGTATTCAGCTGAATCCGTTTTGACTGGAAACCGACCCCAATAAAGTTGGGAAAAGGCTAGGCAGATGATAAATATTTTTGTTGACAGAGACCTTAGTACGTACATGAAATGGAGGAAGCCCTAACACATGCTGTGACAAGTTACATATAGCAAATCGGAACATTTAAGGATTACTTGAACGCATGCATTATGCACCTAAGTAACATCTGCGAAGTAGAGACTAGCCATACAACTGAATAGCGATAGCTTAGCGCCTTTGCTTGAACAATGCACCTATCTTGTTACTAAGGTTGACAGCAAACTAACTTATCTTTAACTTAACTCTAACTTAAATATAACTTAAGTTTTTTTTAACTAAATGGGAATAAATGTGTGTTGATTGTAACCGACCAGCAAAATAGGCTAGATTTTTTCTCGGTGCTCCTTTAAGCTATTCTTTAAGCTCGTAGCTAAATAATAGCAGCCACACGGATTGATCTTCTAAGGAAAAACGGTCCAGTCTTGCCAAGGTGTATCGTGTTACCCAGTTACTGGGTTGTAAAGAAACGGTTATACTAGAAACGGACCCTAAAACAGTTAGGAAAAGGCTAAACAGATTTATTGCCAGTTTAAACTATTCAATCTCGGTTGACTGGTTTAGTTGCCAACCCTGTGTTGCCAGCAAACAGAGAATCGCTTTTCGTCGAAGCGAACATCGACAGAGCTTGTACAGCACACAGTTTTATGCAAATTTATGCGCGCACATATTCGATCGGCCATTAATGCGTTTCGCTAAGTTCACGTGGCTTAATTGATCCGCGGCTTAATTGAACCACATAAATTGTAGGTACGTGGCAACGTTCTCACGGTGATGTGCACAGCTTTCAATTAGTTACGAGATTAATTATGATAGAGGTGAGTATTAGAGATATTTTTAACCAGAGTATGAGAGCAGATTATAGTTTAAACAAATTGCAATGAATTGGCAAATGTGACTTCAGTAAAATTGTCTTCCTACACAGACAGAGCAGAATAAAAAAAAAAGATCAGCACAGTTAACGTTTGCGCGCGTTTGTGAACACGCGCTTGCTATTTTTATTAGTCCTCCTTTCACATAGGTAGTTATGATGAAACATTGTACGACTAACGGCCGGTTTCAATAACGTATCTATACCTTTAACCAACTGCCAAATTAGCTACCAACAGTAGCTGAAACATCATGTTTGAAAGGCAAATATGACGTTTCAGCTACTGTCGGTAGCTAATTTGACAGTTGGTCAAAGGTAAATACGTTATTGAGACCGTCCGTAAGAAGTTTTCCAAGAAATTGTCGAGGACTAATTATTATCAACACGCAACATTATATTGAGTAGTTAAAAGCCGAGCATTTAACTCATATTTAATTTTAACTGCTTGAGCTGTTGAGCACCATTTACTAAACGAGGCAATCGAATTAATAAATCTAATAAAATCCATTGATTTATTTTATATCACGTGTGGCTGCTTTTATGATTAAATTACGAATTAATGGTTGTACTAAATAATGGAATGTGTGTAATAAATTCCAAGAAATTATATGATAAACATGTTTTTGTCAACGTTTTAGTGGAACCTACTTCTTCAAGCTGTATTTGAAGTTCGACGAGTACCGCACGAACGATTTAACCGTCTTGAATCCCGCAAAAAACAGGAGTATCTAAGATAAAACATAATTTTTACTACACTCTCCAAATCAAACAGAAGACAGAATAGAGGTAGCCCGTATAAAAGAGTAAAACACGACGCTCTGTAGCGTCCGAAGTAGGTGATGAACTGATGATACTTATGATTCGTTTCCAAAAATCGTAGTAACTGTCGTCGAATCTTAAAGCCCGCTTTACTACTGCTACGGAAATAGTAACGGACATACTTAACATCTACACATTTCTCTGTCACATTTAGAACGATCAAAAAAGAAGATAGAACATTAATTTATTTATAGAAGTGATGAATCTATCAATCGTTTCCGAGAAGATGCGAGATGAATCATATTCCCTCCAGAATAATGACCGTTGTTACTATTCTCCGGCCGTTCAGATATTCAGGGTAATAAATAAGTCAAGTCCAAGGTAAGTGCATGTTGCTGGGGACAGATTTATCTCGGTGCAGCCGCCAATGGCTCTTGTTTCGTGAGATAATAACATAAAAGTGATTTGGTGGGACAAGCAGGCTATTAAGCCTGTAAGTTGTATGTTAGCTGGTATATGACATTTATGGGCACAATTTGTATTGGGCATTAATAGTGTAGACGTTTTTGCCCTAGGGCGGGTTTTTAATGGATCCACAAAATTAGGAAAAAGTTTATGGCATTTGTTTATATTTGGATTCAATGGAATAAAAATAATCATTGGACGGTCAGGATGTTGATTTTTGTGATAAATTGGAATTTCGCATTTCGCTGTTCAAAAGTCCAATGTTTATTTTCGTGCCGTCAACTGGCTGTGCATACAAAATGAATATTGACAACGGTCGTCAAACATACCTTTGGGAAATTAAAAAAATAGCAGATCAGCTATAACGCAGTGGGGTGAAAAGTGCTAATTACTTCCTCCATTACTAAGATAAAGATGCTAATTTAGTGGCAATATGTGACAAATTGGCCGGTGGACGCGATAGTGTGGCCATTTACATTCTTATGCAGTGCAGTTGAGGAAATTTATTTGATCACCCTCACTGATAAACTACTGTGTTTACGTAAATTATTGTACCTAATCGCCATTGGTGATTAAACATTGTCTCTAACATGACTGTGTGTATTCAAATAATTGGTATCTTCACTACAGCTATGCACAAAATCTAATGCATCCAATTAAATTGTGTAACGTTTTCACAAAAACAAAAACACATGAATGCGAAATTCGTTTTTTTATGATTTAATCAATTTATCTTAATAAATAAACGCGGGTAAATTCATTCATTAGAACTATTGGAGGGGAAGGAAAAAGAACTCTCGGTTTTTCGAAATCAGATCCAAAATACCACCGCAATAAAAACGATACATATTCATTGCAAGCACATTAAAAGTCGCGAAATATTTGTGCGATGGTGATTCAACAAAAAAGTAAAGACTCACATAAAAGCGAATTAATTAAGCCCATACAATAGCTGCTATAAACAGGGTGTTTGTTTGAGCCCGATGGGGGCGTGAGCTGGGGCAGACTGTTTGGTGCGCGGTCCAAGGTGTAGGCGATATACCGAATGTTTGGGATAAAAATATTCAGTGGTGGCTGTACCACCAGGCTGAGTAGGCTTGAGACTAGGGCGTTAAACGTGGGCTGCTTTCTCTTTTAGAAATTCTTAAAGGATATAAAATTATTTCTGTAAGATGGTTTTCAGATGTCTAGCAAAAAGTTATGTAACGACTTTCCCCTCATTCCTTTCACTGAAAATTCAAAGGTACGCAAACTTCTATAATCATAAGTGTATTTGGTAATTATGGTTACCGAATGTACATTATTGTGTATTGTGAGTAGCATACAGTCAAGGTTTAACACATGTCCAACTAACATTATTAGTTGTACAATTTGTACATGTTCAGAAATATGCTCATAAAAATCATTCGCTCAAAATTATGTCCAAACCTATTTCTCGTGCAATTTCAACCGAATTCATGGGTTATGAAGATTATCAAGGAACTGACAATTAACTATACTTGGGCAATGGGTATTTTCGTCACTGAGAATATAAGACGATGAATTCTCCTTATTTTGATCTAGCGAGGTTTGGAGTTTATATCCTTTTAATGAAGATTTACCTTTCTAGTAAATTAAAAATGTTCAAAGCTATGTAATCGACACTTGGCTGTTAAGTAGCATTCCAAATAGATAAACCCTCCTTTATATTGTAAGAGCTCAGAAAAACAATGTTTAATTAAAAATACACATGTAGTAGTAAATTAAATGAAGGAGATGTTTAGCCGTCGGTGTTTGCGAGCCAAGAGTGCGCTAGCCTCGACGCAATGTCGCAGCAAGGCGCGCCGCCCGCTTGTTGCTATCTTCGCAGTGGCCAACTTCATGATGGTTCTCGAGCGCCATCTCGAGTTGCCTACAGTATGTATCTATTGTAACATTTGTGAAAATCGTCTGTATCGTTTCAGAATCAGTTTTTTTTTTTGTGAAAATGGAAAGATGCTTTATCTGTAATTGGAAACATTACAACAAGATAATCGCTTCAGCTTACATCCCACACCAAACTTTACGCAGCAAAATCAGCTTTTAATATCATCTGAGTGCCGTTAATAACGTAAAGCCTTTTGTGTGAAATTCCAATGCGAAAAATCTCGGCAGACGCGTTCGCGACGCGCCTCCATAAAACATATTAAAATATTTATTGTTCAGCGCTTTACGGAATCAAGATCTTTTAGGTATTCATCTTTTTACATATTGACTACACACTGATTTTTCCCTGGATACGGAAAACGTCAATTTTCTTTTATGAATGGTCTGTAACAAACTTGTTGCTTTTATTATGACTGCAAGGGAAATTTGTAGTTATAGGATTAAAATAACCATGCTTGGAGATTTTACCGTTCATATTCGAGCAATGTTTCCGGAAACTACCTGAAACATTGCTCAAATTAACCCTGAAACACGATTTACACGATAGCCAATCCGAATTTATATTAAGACTTAAAGACATGTCTTAATAATACACTAGAATAACTAAATGGTCGTATAAAATGCTGGCAATCATTTCATTAATGAAACGTACGAACACATTTTGCGATTGAATTTCTTCCATTATTTACTCTGTGATTACATTATTTATTCATACTCAGACACTGCGAAAGAAATGAGCGCAATTTTATTTAAAGTTTGCTTTCATATTTTGTCTCTAAACAAAGGGGAGGGAACGGTTGAATTTATGGCACACTCGGATCGGACTCTTCTGCAGATGCCCTTTATTGCTGAGAGGAAAAAAGAGCTTTGTTTTGTGCTTGATTGCTGTGCTTTATGATTTGACGTTATGATTAATTTGAAGTTAGTTTTCTCTGCTATTACTTAAGCGAAGTATATGGCAGATGTTTCCATGGAATCATTTGGATTGATAAATAAAAGTTAGATGCGCGGAAATGGAACCCCTTTGACGAGTCTTAACGTTAATTAACCGAGCATACTTTAAAAGCAATACGTTCTCATTACTTAGAAAAAAACTTTTAACAAAATCCAGGAAGAGCGGGGCTATCATATATTTTCATTAGCGGTACCTGTGGGCCCTGCACACGACACTAAGTCAGATTTATCACGCGGCACCCTTCGCCCCTTATTCAGTGTCATTCAACGACGCGAAAAACTTTCCAAAACTTCCTCAATAGCGTTTACTTTCACGATAAATTATTGTTTTCCGGAAAAGAAAGTCATTTCAAACAATTTATGGAAAGATTTTGGCGTACTCAACTTGAATACTAACTTAGGTTCGTACTTTTCACTTTGTTTAAAGACCTTACAAGATGATTATCGTTTCTAATTTAATAAGATACCTAACTTTAAAGCTGTCAGACTTCGTGAGACTTTATAAAATCTGTTCAGAAATAATATTGAAAATCAGAAGGCAAATTTTCCTTTAAAAATCGTTCAGATTCAAGTTGCAACCTCATCTCAGGCTATCATTAATGTCAGAAACTCGTTAAATTGTTGGAAAATTAGAGGTAATTTTGACAGTTTGCGACTGGAATGCGAATGCAAACGCTCCTTAAGTACAAGAATTGCCCCTCAGATAGGACTTTCATCTTGCCTAGCAGATTGTTAAACTCAAAGACCTCGTCACGAGTAATAGTGATTGCAACTGCCAAAGTTCTCTCGCATAACATCACGTCGTATCTACCCCCGATGTGTGCGTTAATTAATTAGTTTGAATTATATAATATTAATTTGTTTGCGTATAGAGCATAAATAGATGATACATTATATAGCATCGATTCACACGTGTTTTGCAAGCCTATAATACTAACTTGGTTATTTCTATGTAGTAGTCTCCACAGAAGGGTTCAAATTAATAATAAATCATTACAAACAAGATCGTAAAGCTAGAACTGCGTTCAAAAAGGTTATCATCGTTATTGAAAGCTCTAACCAGCACGTGTTCAGAAATATGGCAACTATCCAAACAATACAATCTCAAATAACGATCAGTTAATAATATTGACTGCACATTACATAATGAAAGTGATAACAATGGATTGGGGTAAAACGGAACGCGTCAGAACTTCGAAATTCGAATAGTCGGAAGAGCTCACGCGCATATGATGTTTTTCACAGGGGAGCTCGATCCACGGCCCGCTATTATCGATCGGTTCGTGTGACTGTGAACTATTGTTGTGCAGATGGGGGCCCCAGAATCTTTAGGGGACACCGCCCCTTCATCCCCTCCCGCCCGATACAAAACAACACTACCACGCCACACTCTAACAAACAATCGAGCTCTGTGGTAACGACACATTAGAACTCTTAAATATTTGTACTGGAACAATAAACTTTTTATAATAATTACGTATGGAACTACTTCGAAATATTTCAAGTTAGAAACACGTCGCAGATGTCGTAAAGTTTAAATATTGAGCGTTGAAGGGTGTCGCAGTGTTTTATTGTATGTTCCCCATTTTGGTTGTAGTTCCTCTGGATACGGGACCACGGGTGAATTTAGAGGGCATTTGCTTTCTATTCACTACCGTTAGAATTATTCTTTGTGTCCAATTAAATTAACTATGCGAAAGAAAACTAATAAACCTGGCTTAAAGTTTGAACAAGTCAAGGGAAAATTGATGTAACTTAAGTAGGATGAATAAGGCACGGCAGTTAACTTGAAACGCTAAATTTTTTATTGAATCAACAACGGAAGAAGCGTAAGACTTGTTTTGTAACAAAAGTTTAGAGTTCTCGTTTATAGCTCGTATTCGTATTATTACATTAACTGAATCCAAACGATCAGTCGGTTCAACATCACGACTGGAACTCGATAACAATAGCCCCAAGCGTGCTAAATATCCGACACTACTCTCGAGCAAAGGTTTTTGTATTGAAATTTATTCCAGTGTTGCATTGCAGTGAACTGCAGCAAGTATGCACGCCTACAGACGCCCGGACCGTGGAACTGGTTTCGCAATAAACACACACATTAAAACGAGCGAACAATTTCTACAGAAATCACAAATTCCAATCAACGCCATTATCCTCTCTAATAAGCGAACGTCCCGAACTGTCTGCCGTAATTAAATGTTCTTATCATTTAAGTGTCATTTGATATTCTCTAATGATCTAAGTTTATATACAGAATTGGCGTTTCAATTGCCAACGTTACATTATGCTCTCCTTTCTTAAGAAGTTCATTTACACCGAAATGTTGAAGACAAAGTAAGGCATGAATGTCCGCAGTAATAGAAAACTGAGGTTGCAGTCACAGAGTACTCGAGAGCAAACGTGTATTCAGCCTACAGGTCGCTGTTGTTTACAAAAAAACATAGCGTGAACCATCGCCATGCCACAGAGTCACAGAAATAACATTTTTATGATCATTCAAACAGTCTCTTTCATATACCTAACACGGAATGTTACTTACGAGTAGTTGGGAACGTTAAACCATCAATGTTTTTGTTTATTATTTTCTTGGCGAGCACGCTTACACTTTCAAAGTAAAATCCAATAGTACCTCTTGTAAGACCATATTTAAAGCATCACTTGAAGTTATTTCATGATTCACATTATTGTGAAACCACAAGATGCAAATTATGATCTATAAATTTCGAAAATTTGCCTAACGAATAGCTATTTTATCTAATACTTATCAAGGAGTGGTAAAACAGGCTTTTAGCGCTGCAGCGGCTGGAGTCGTAGCTTCAAGTTAACCTATACATGAGTACATATGTACAGGTACTAGGAATAGACTTGGCTTAGCACAATTTACTTAGATTGTATTCAAATGTTCTCGGAGGCGATTCGAAGGTGCAAACACCAACACTTCAAGTTTGTTGTGAATAACCCGAGGCTTGCTTGTTGTTGCTAGATTTACTACTTTGTTATTAAAGCCGTCACTCACACCGGTGTCTAATTGGACTTTGTTATGAAGCATTTATACAGCTACCACTTTTATAACATCCTTTACTGAAGCCACGGTATCTACTCTTATCTAGGCCCATAATTTTTACGAACAATGTGCAAGAACCGCCACGTTGATCGTCCATTTTCCAGCCATTCTGTTGGTGTTTCGTAGTGGTTCATTAGAAGAGATTTGTAAGGAAAAAAACATCAGCTGTTTATGACTAAGATAAAATTCAGCAATCTCATTAGATATTTCATTTTCCTCAAAGAAGCTTGTTTTCCTTTCAGAAATTCAAGTCAAGTAAGTGTTCAAGGTAAGGAATTACTCGAAGTGTTGAACGTGTAACTTATCTTCAAGTTTCATATTATTCTGCCTACGGAGCCAGGACTGCACCTTTTTGTGTTGCGATTCTATTTCAAAACGTCTGGCTGCAGATACATTAATCACGTTTGCACTGGACTTTAATGGAGCTGAACCAGCTTAATGCATAGATACCTGTTCAATTGGCATATCATAATATGCTTCTACAGTTTGTATATAATTGCTTGTTGGAGCCAGATTGGCCAACAACTTTATTGACACGTTAACGAAACACCATCGGTCATAAAGACTATGTTATCAAACGAAGTATGTTAAGCCCTTTATGTTTATTATGTTGTAAAGCTTGCTTTGGTAGTAGAAATCTGTTATGAATAGTAGCAGTACTAGTTCGTGTTACTAGGAAATTAGAACTAAATTATTGTTTAACAGAGCTGATTCGTTTCGGTCAGTTAGGCAAGCTTTTGAACGGAGCGTGGGCGGATTAATAGTAGAAAGTGATCAACACTTAGATACAATACGAGTATCTATAAACTATTGAGTTTATTATGCAATCTAAGATCAGATAATATTGAATACAAACAGATCGAGTCATCACCGACCCAAAACGTGTCGGTAAACTTCGCAAAACCTCCTGTGATTCTGATTAGACTAGAAGTTGAGATAATAAGCTGAAGCAAACAAGAAACCTACAAACAAAAGGCCGTTTAAGTAAACTCCCACAGTCGTCAATACAATGATTGATGGAGCTAAAATTATCTTGTCAATCACAGTTCACGAGCGTCATGCGATGTCCCAGTAATATCAGAGGACCAAACACAAACAATTTTTCCTATCAAGAATCATTTAGAAGTACTGCGATCGTTGTATTAGAGTATTTATTATAGATTTTGGAGTTTTATTGGCTGGTTCGGGACCAGTCGGCCAGGCTCGGCCAGGTTCGTCCGTGGGCGGCAGACGAGATAACCCGGTCCTTCGCCCCCACACTCTCGCGCAAGACGCAGCCTGCACAGCCTCGCAATAACTTACGCGAACCTTGTTACACTTCACGATGAGAGAGCGCTAACACGGAGCGAGGGATCAATGATGAAAGATAAGTCAGAATGTTTACCTTTATAATACCTCACGTTTATACCCCTCTTCAGTCGAAGTTTTAATCTAGTTAACCGATCGTCAAACGTTCAGATTGTTGTTTTTGGATAATTCGGTGTTAAGTATGCAACACCAGTAAACAATGTTTACCTAACGGAGTTCAACTCGTGTGACATTAATTCAGTGGATTTCTCGATACAAGTGCCACTCCAATTTATTTAAACCTCTTGAGGGCTCGAGTAATTTGTGAATTCACGCCGTTCGAGATAAATTCCCATTTTCTTAAGCCTGTGTTAAGTCAGAGTACGGAGAAGTGATTCACGCGTGTAAACAAAACGACTAACAGCTCGAATTAACTACAAATACGGAATAAAACGTAAACATGAAAATCATCTCTGGTCGTATTGCGTCCACTTAAACAACTCCGATTAGAACACCGCTTTACTCAGGCTATAAATACCCGGCTCGAGCTTTGCACACCATAAACAATAATCCTTAACACGATTTGTCACAGTCGGGACGCACTCGCGACGGTTGAGCGCGCGGCGCGGGCGCGTGCGACCAGCGCGCAGGAGCGTGCACGCGCGACCATTGCGTCCACACGACAGACAAAACAGTCGACGAAAGCGCAAGGGCCTTCGCCCCTTCCGAATCCGTGATCGCGCGGCGGGATGCAGCGAATGCTAATACTAAACAGGGCTGTCCGTCAAGCCCGCATCGCTCACTTACACGGACTTACACCATGCTCATCCGCTGCTTCGGATTATGGGAAGCAGTTAAATTGCACCATCCTAGTTGATTTACAGCTGTATTGACCATTAAAGTGCTAATGATGAAACTTGTTTCTTATTTACTTGAAGCACTATTGAGCTTTGAGCTTTTCAATTCTTTACTGATTACGACCTAGTCGAGAAGTGTGTGCTGGTTATTAGAGGTTTTAATGTTGCATGGCATGTCTAGTCCTATAGGCACAGCCCTGGCTAGAAAATGTATGAAAAACTGACAGCCCGGGTGCCATCTGCGCTAGGGAGGGGACCCTTGCATTAGCGGGATGACGTTATGCACTCCCAGAAGGGTTCGCGGCTTATCTCGTTAAATCACTCGCGCCGGGCCGCTGCGAAATAATTTACAGAGGTGTGTGTGGTAAACAGTTTCCTATGAGATAACTACGATTACCTTTCGGCAGACATGGTTTTACGGCCGGTTATGTCCGTTACTTGTCGACATTTGCTGAGAAGGGTCCAGAATTATTGCCACGGATTGAATTTTATATTAGATAGGTACAGGAAATGATCCTAACACACTTATACATGTGTACTTATCGGTGAATTTATGTGGACGCAAATGGTACCTTAAACGTTTATACCTGCTACGGCGAATTTATGAGAGAAATTAAATTGAGTGAATGATAAAGTACCAATATACGATAATACACGCATTAAAATCGATATTAATTCCCGGAGTCGATGAAAGTAATAATTTATTTAACTCGTGGCTACATCTCGCATAGCTATTAACCGTATTGCAATAATCGGAGGGTGCGTGAACGTCTCCATGGCTATTGCGTCACTTAGAATTCATACTTATTGATTATAAACACATAAACGTCTAGCACACGAGCTGTTTATTGCAGACGTACTTAATGCTATTAATTTATTCCACGCTAATAGAATAATAAAAAAGATAAGAGATTTAGAAATAAAGATGAGCTTAATGACCACGAAAAGGTGCAGAAAGCTGTTTTTATTTAGTAGAAGTTAAAGCATATAAAAAGCTCAGAGAAAATCCATAAACTTCTGATCAAAGTTTTATTTTTAAAGGTTTGGTATACCTAAATACTCGTAACTCAACCACAAAACGGTATCAATAACCACATTTTGCTGTAAGTCAATATTATCTGGAACGTTACAAAGCTCATAAAACTTGAAAATATGGGTAAAAAACAAAAGAATAACATGAACGCGTGTATTGTTTCGCTGTTTACATGTGTTCGCAGAGCGGAGGGCGGTTTGAAAGAACAAACACTATAAAGACAAATAAACTGTTGACAATGTTGGCTTGTGAAAGTAATAGAGTGTTCAAGAAATTTAAATGTAATATAAAACATACGTTTGAAAATATGAAACAATCGCAGCTTCAATATTTAGCCATCCATTGCTGTAATCTAAAATTAAGGAGGTACGTGTATATATGTTCTTTAACTTCTTTGATAGTATTGGCACGCTTTAATTTTTTTTTTACTTATAAAAACCCTACTATCACCGAGTGTGGGCTATCTTTTTATCCCAATTAATAACGATTGCTGTAGCATTGACCTTTAAGAAAAGCAAAGCCGCTGGAAAATAGTCTCCAAAAAGTTTTCTTACAAAAAATTTAATCACTGAACTTTCACTCGTACTATAAGTAGAGACAGTCTATTTATATCCTCAGCTTCGGAAGCAGCGGTCTCTGGAATACAAATCATGCACTCACGCTCACGACGTACAAATCTGCATCAATACGAATAAAACGATTGTGATGGAGTGAATAGATTCTATATCCTTATTTAAATCAATAGGAACTGCTTAACAGAAACCACATTTACTGGTCTAAGCGTTCTATGCATGAACACTGAGCAGCATGCAAAATGCAAACAAAACGTAAACGGGGACACATTTCACCCCGCATCACAAGAATTCGCTGCAGTGCGGCCCGCTAACAAACTTCAACGTAACGCACTACTTCGACAATATGTCACAATCATTCCCCCGAACACAGCATATAAATCTATTTTCCCAAATTCTTATAAAATCAATTAAAATAACCGCTGTTCAAAGTGTTGAAACAATGCGGAAATGTGCCGGCTCAGTTAAGAATCAACTAATTCCCCTTTCGCTTGTAAAACGGATCAAACTATTCGTGGAAGATCTAAAAGCAGAGTGATTTATAATACGAACGTGAGAAAATATGAATTATATTTTTGAAGCGGTGTCGATGGGTGGGGACGAAACGTTCATTTACTGAAATGTTACGGCAATAGTAAGTACTTTAACTGTTCACATTTGATGAAGCAGACAAATTGAATTAGGTATGGTTATTCAAATCTTAGATTTCTGTGATTTCTAACAAAATAACAACCAACTGTTTGAACCATGTGCTTATACCAGTATCTACCTCTATTCTGTCACTGTGCTATGGTATGAGTACTATATCAATTTAAACGGGCGACATATTTTTGGAGAAACGATTATTATCGTCTTTTACACGCGAATGTTCGGAGTTTGCTATAGGGGCTCGGTGTCGATGCGGGCTGTTTAGTTTCAACAGGAAGATGCGAATAGCAAGATTTTAAATCGTACGATAAAGTTTTGGTATAAATTAAGAAGCTGATGTCGAAATAGAGCGGCTATGAATACCTACTCAAGTAAAACTTTAAGACTAAGCAGACTTATCTATCATAACAAAGACCTTTTGACAGTTTTGTTGAATTCAGTTTTTTTTAGTTTTTATTTATTTATTCATTAATCATATTAGTTATATTAATGTGCCATGTTTACATAGATTTCATGTTAAATTTTTATAAGGTACCACGAATGTGTATTGAGTTTCCCATCTAATATACACAAGTTATTACTTAACTTAAGCTAGATGTTCTCCAACTGCTTTATCCAATTTCATCACCATATCTCAAGAACATTTCAGTTTGAGCCATCCTTTCACCGCTTCAACCGACACCAAGCTTTAAGAGCAGCACGTATTGTCCATTCCTAACAACAGTTGGATTAAACGAAGCATTGAACTCATAAGGCGTAATTTACGAGCAATAAAGAGTGCAGTTTAATAAGTGGATATTTCAACAGGGGCCCGTCAGGCGAACTCGAGCTTCGTCGATCGTAAAACGAACCGTCTTGCTCGAAACGCCCGAGTCTGCCGGAGACATTTTCCTATTACAAAAATTCGCTATGGTATTACGTGTTTTTGACGGGTTTACTTAAATCAATTTTGGTTGGCGAAGTTTGAAAGTTCTGCGAAGTTCCTACGCTTCTGGATGTTGCGTTGTGTTTGTGTTTCTGTGTTCTGCTTATTGGTGTTGATTAAATTTCCGAGTATTTCTTTGACTTTAGTAAATGTACGGTCAAATTCAGAGAATATATATTTCAGTGAAAACATGCTTTTCAACTTGAACATGCAACAGCAGTAACTTATACCCGAGGATATATCTACGTGAACTCAAAAAGCAACCAAAATCACATCGCCGTACTAGCTTTGGGTATTTGTGTATGCCATTACCATTAAAGAGCGTAAGAGAATTATGTTTGTTGACGGAATAGACAGACGATAGTGACGAGCGGCGCGAGAGATGTGTAAACAAACCCGCCATGACACGCCGCGGCTGCTGACAGCACAAACATACCACAACGAGCAGTAGCGGTCGGCTTTCGGCTCGAAAACGATATGTTTTAAAAGGATCATACCATTTGCGTAAAGGATTGGGCCATTTGAGAAGCAGGTCGTAATTTCTGTAATGGGATTCACAATGGGAACAAGGAATTGCAAAGCTGTAGATAATCACACAAAATATCAAGATTATCCAAGGGTTAAAAACAGTCCTAAGCAACAATTAGCCGAGCCTAAGGCGGGTGTTGATGTTGACAGCTTAACGAGAAATTCGATATGAGCCCTTAAGTTCACACCAGCAACCGCCATTCCTAACTTCCATAATTGGCTGCTCGAGCCCTGGCCCCCTCAGCCCTCAGTAATTGTACACTTATAGCAGCAGGAGACGAAGCCGACTTGTTATTTAAAATGAGCGATGATTCTGTCATCTGTCATGATACCGTTATCTTGGGAATTAAGTTTCGAAGACTTTTCGCATCGGTTACGATTGATTGCGGTGTCAGGAGTCGGGCAAATTTTGGTAATTAGTTTTAACGGGTTCAGTGTTGTTTATAACTTCATTTGTTTTATTCTAAACCTTCTTGTCAGCATGTAGTGTGGTATAGATTCGGTTTACGTTGCTATTGTTGACTCCTTCGAGATTCGTTTGAAATTAGAGATATCTTTTGACGAATACGACCAACCGACAAGCCGAAATATTCGACAAATCCCTAGAGAATCCAAGGATATCATTACCATAATTCAAGAAAAATGCTAGTCGTGTGCGGGCCGTACTACTTGCGATATCAAAATTATAGTTTATTATTAAGGAAATATTTACAAACATTTTCTTAACATCGAACGAAATAAAGATATGAATCTAACTGAGGAAATGCTTTGTTTATGATTATGATATTTTCAACGATGCATTATTTTATTATTGGAATGGATGTGAGAATTATATGTCTTCTAAATTGTAAGTAGTAACTGAAAGACGGTATTACGTAAGTTCATGAACCAGTCAACAGTAAGATAATCTGCTAGATTCCAAGCAAGATGGGAGAAATACTCCCAAAAAGAGAAAAGAATGGGCCATAATACCACTATCACAACTATTGCATCACATTGAATGTCACAGAGACATTTGATTCGTTACACAATTTACATCGTTATACTTAATGATCTGTTTTAAGTGTTTACCCAGGGCACATAAAAGGTATTCAGTTGGTCTCTGCGGGTCCGGGCCCTTACATGGACCGGCCCGGTAAGGAAAGTGGCCCCATTGTATAAACGCCAGTCCTCGGTTGTTCACCTATGTGAAAAACTGGCAGAATTCTAAATGCGGACCGGTCTTCTTTGGCGAGGAATGCACTCACTTTTGCTTTGATGTTAAGCCTACAAAAATCTGTCTTAGGAGTTCCTAAGACACAGATTTTTGTAATCAAAAGAAGTTTCTTTTGATTACAAGTTTGGTTAGTTGGGATGGGTTGCGTTCTTATACTAAATATTTTGGGTCGAAAATAGAGCCCGTTATTTATAGACATAAACATTTAGTTACTGATTTGGAAAACGCTTTCGAGTGCATTAGTTTAAGGACGATAGTGATTTTGTAGCGTTAAGAAAGTAATTAGCCTTATCTCTCTTATCAACCGCTTTACCTGCACAATTCCACAAAACGTTGAAAACATTAACATTTATTATTTTATGTTGTAGGTAACCTAAATTAAGAAAATTCGTCGTGGATTCTGAACTTCTGAATAATTTCAACTACTTTAACGCAATTCCCGCAAGCTTCAAACTGTCAAAACTTTTCTATGAGTGGACAATGGACATTTAAAACTAGTAGAACTAATAAAACCGTTTTTTACCCATACAAAGCAGAGCACGTGCTACCCAGTCAAGCAGGCAACACAACAAATGACAAACAATAGCTTGTTAGCTCTTTGTCGTGAGTCAAGTTCAGGACTCCTGACGTGACATCCTCGCATTGTCTTGCAATCAGGGAAGCATTGACCGGCACCCGTGTCAAGAGGGCTGGGGACCGTCAGTGCCCGTCAAACGCAGTAGAGCGCTTGTTTATTAACATGTAAATAGCCCTTTAGGTCCTTAAGGTGATCGTTGCTACCTGTTGTGTGTTTAATGGGGGATCTGGAGGTCTTTATGAGTTCTTTTGGGTGTCGTAAGATTGTGAAATGGAATTGTTATTCAACCATGGTGGTTTGGTTTATAGCCTTTCTGGCGATACTTATTGGGCGTGTGGTGCAACGGATGCATCCAGGGCAATCAGTTACGCTACCATTTTTATAATAAGTGGTGTCATTAAGGGAGCTTCTGTTGTAAAACACATTCTACATAATATACCACATAGGATATGAGTTTGTAGGTCCAACCAGATAGCCGACAGTGGGAGTACCTTTCAACTTGACTTGGATATTTCGCTTAAACCATAAAACATACAAAGCTACATCGCGAAACAAGGCGAACAAACATCGATTTCTCTTCAAGTCTACAAAACGTTGCCAAAGGTAATGTCCCTGCCCCAAGTTCACGTTGCCAAGTGCAGTCTTTGTTTACTAACATAGAACATGAGTAAACCTGCAGCTCATCTCGGCAACTCGCCAATAGAGGGCGCTAGTCAGAAATAGAAATGTCATTGGGCGGCCGGCACGCGAGAATTATGGCTTTCTCTGCGGTAGGCATTTCCGATCTTCCGACTAAACTCGAGAAGAGCTTTACAGTTTCGTGTGTCTGAATGTAGCTTTTTGCTTTAGTTAAATTAAATCCAAAATAATGCTTAGGTAGGTAGGGACACACACATACATAGATATCTAGATAACTATATTGACGGTAGGTAGATTTGTATTTGTGTAAAACCTAGTTACTTATTTTGGATTAACGAAAGTACGGTGTGTCTACCTACCGTCGAATCCGATTCAGCTGGCCAGCTTTTCAGAAAGCTGCGCAATACCTTCTAGGATAGGCGATTTACCCAATTGCTGCGTGAGTCGAATAACACATGGGTTGTATAATTCCTTCCCTCTTCGAATTTAACATACTTAGATACTTAGGTCTTCGATAATTATCCACTAAAAAATCATCCCAATTTCTTAAATCTTTTTATCTTTCGACTAAACTTAAGTTGCTTTTTATGCCTAGGCACTATACTTCTGTAACCTATTACAGGATAACCTATCATAATCAGCTTTTAGAAGATGAAAGTAGGTAAATGTGGGAACAAGATTATGGAAGACGTAACTTACCTACGTAATCAAATGACTTCTAAAACAGCATAAGCTCGGAACCAGATTTATTTATAAATGCTAGCTACGGACTTACGGGTATCGCTCCAAGTTCGGAACGAACGCGAAAATAATTCTGGTTGGTGAACTTTGAAACAGGCTACCTACCTATTTATAGTACTACCAAAATCATAATTTGTACCATATAATTTTGAATAAAAAGTTAATTAGGTATATACTTAAATAGTTTTCCAAAAATAACGTTCATAAAAAAAACCTCTATATCATTGACGGAAATTGAATTTCTTCTTTAATAGTCGTTTGTTTTATTAGAAGTTAGGAAAGACAAAACACATTTGAATGAGAGCCATCTAGCGTCGAATAACCGAACGTTTACAGTTCAGGGTTAAACTGTAGTCTACCAAGGTACAAACAGAGCCAATAGATGGCGTTAACGTGGAAATAAATAACTTTGGCAAATTACGAAAACACAACCAATTTATAAAATAAAAGCATTAATTTTAATAACAATTAGCTTACCTGTTTGCTGTTAACGTCGTCATGTCGACGTTATTAGCGCACGCTGTTAAAATTTCATCGCAACTGCTGCCACCTGTTATGCGTTGTACTGCACTCAGTGAAACATCTTCGCTTGAATTCTTCCCGGCGTTCGAAGCATTACCGCTAGATGGCGCTGTTCTCTGTTTGGTCGCTTGTTTATGTCTGCTAAGCGCAAAAAATAGTGCTAATACTGCTTTTAGTTTGGCATCCCGGATATCCGCAGCTGTTACTTGTTCTAATCCCAGGACCTTTTGTGCGTGAAGGAAGTCTAAACAGCATTGAACGTTTTCCAACTGTAAAGAGAGAAAAGGATTCATTAAATCGACAAGCAATAAGTTGTTATTGTGGCCTTGGAGAAGAAGAAGAAAGTGGCAAAATTAAAGTTGTACACTGACCGCCCTAAATCTAACTTCTTTCGTTCAGTCCATCCAAAGGTTGTCTGTAAGAGATTGCCCTGTGCGATAAGACTTCCCATTGTACACTTGTTTTTTTTTTAAGTTTTTACTATGTTTTTAATGAGGTGTACAATAAAGTATATAATAAATAATAAAAAAATAATACTAAGTAGCACAGACTATTCTGTTGCTAGGTGATAACTTTTCATTAAAATTAATGAAATGACATAATGGCATCACCTGACAAACAATATCATCAATTCTAAACATCTACCGCTCATAAACTATCATAAAGATCGGCTTGTTAACTACAAAAATGGTATCAGTGCACAAATTCGCAATCGCAATGTGACCGTATTATTAACACTATTAATAATTAATAACACGAAGCTTTTACGTGTGTTGTTGCTATTGTATGCGCACACGCTTCCAAACTGCGCGAGGAGCGTGTCAATGAGTTTAACGCTTTACGATAGTCCTTGAAATATCAAATAGGTGTTTGGACAGTACGTGCACTTATTTTACGGGGTATTTACTGCTTGCCAAATAACATGGTTGATTTTGGTGACATGTTTCATTGATACGGGCTAGCAGGCTAGCAATACCACTTTTATTGGCCGTCACATTTTCGTCAGATCCTAGACCTGCATCACATAGGTAGGTAAGTACTTAAGTAGGTACTTAAGTACTTTGTTTTTCTGATCATACTGCAGTTTTAGATCTCTCTCATCTATAGGAATAGTCTCGTACCGTCCTCCTTGCGTCATCCCTTGCAACGTCTCCCAGTCATTTGTGTGTCGACCGTTTGTTGGACCAGGCCTAAGTTAATATTTGATACCTGAACTTTATCAGAGCTTTTGGCTCCCTCACATTCTGTACAGGTCACAAATAAAATACAAAAATCAAGAGCCAATGTCCAGATATTGTAAAGTCTACAAAACAAAACTACAAGCTTCTGAGGGTTCCAGAATCAATTGGTGACCTCAATGTGACATGTTGAACAGGTACGAAGCATGCATCGCTCGCGCACGTTGCGACACGGCTGCGCCGGCGCCGGCCCTTAAAAGGCAAGTCTCCTGAGCTCATAGGTCACCGGCACAACCACTGTAGTACTGGGTCCCGGCGACCGTCATTGTGAACCTACCCTGGCAAGATCAGGGTTGGCTGACGAAAGAAACGCTCGAGTTGAGCAACTTTTTAGTAAGGCTGTGTTATGCTTTTGATGCAGTTGGATAAAATGGGCGTGTTCCTTTAAAAACTTTAAGACTAATATAATTTAATTAGGATGTATTGTCCAGTACAGAGCAAAGGCCTCCCTTCCCCTTTCTGTTCTCTGCAAATGCGAGCCAGTTCTTTCGGTAGAAGTCGAGTTAAATTAAACGTTTCAGATAATGAGGTTTATTTTGCAAGTGCAAATTTGGTTCATGCCATATCTAAATAGCCTAGATACTCATTTGACATTTACTGTTATCTTACCTAGTCAACGTGTAATTATTATTAAGGTATGAGCCTCTTACAAATGAATGAAAGTAAGTAGATATCACTTAATAACTATGCAGAGCTTTAGAATAGCCGACATGAGGTGCGTTACTTAATAGTGGTATGGTGACATTTGCATGACAATAGAGTAGTTACTAGGGAATTGTCTGGAGTGGTACCCGTCTACTGCTTGTATGTATGTACTTCTCTCGTTAGTAAATTAGTCGCACATGACGATTATGAAAGGCGCATTATAAAAATCGGACAGAATTGGAATCTAGGTAAGATTTGATGTTAACGACACAGTCACAGGTGGAACGGTAATGTAACGTTATATTTTGACAAGTTATTGTTGTAATGTGTAGTGTAAGGCCGAGTAATACGATTCTACTATTGTCACCGTATTTGAGCCCAAACTAAATCGCAACAAAAACTCTTTTGCCAACCCTGAATACAAGTAAATTATGTGTTATGATAACTGCTATTTTGTATCTTTTGTGTGTCTTCTCGCTTCCCACAGGAACAAAATGTGGCCCTCCCACGATCCGTTCGCGTGACAAAACATCCGTAAAGAAAAAACAAAGATTCCTGATGTTTCACTTGAAACTGTAGCTTAAGATGGACGTTAAAATAATTATACGCCAAGTTTAGCAAAGATATTATGATGAGAGTTGACATTGCCAACCAGTTGTAAAAGTTTTGAAGTTGCACGTCTAATCATATGCTTCGGTTTCGTAATTAATCACTTAGTAAGCAAAATTCGCAAACCCGTCAGGGAGAAATAAAATTCTTAGAATCAAATTGTTTTTTGAGTGACGCTACCATGTTCCTTATTTATTCCCACCATAGTTTTATGTCTTGATTTTTCGTACCATAACCAATAAGCAGTTTGTTCAAGATGGAAACAAACAATTGGATAAAATAAGTTGAACCATTTGAAGACAAATATACCTTCTTTAAAACAATGTTAAAAATATTCCAAATGAAGTCCTTGTTCCTAATAGAGCCACAAAACGTTATTAGGCCAACGAGGTTACAATTTACGAAGCTGTCAGAATTAGTGAATTGCAAGCATGTACCGCTAGGATTGAAATTGGCTTAGGTACAGAAATAGAATGAGAAAATTGTCGTCAATTATGTCACTGCGTTACTTCAATTACGTAGGAAACTGACAGGCGGAGGAAGTGTATTGTTGAAGTTTTATTGTCAACTGGCGAGCATTGTGACATTTTCTGCTGTTGCCAACTTGAAGTAGGGAAGTTCACTATATTTTAATCGTGGCATTAAAATTACTTACATTAAATGAGATAATTATGGATCTTAATGTTCCTTACAGCAATAACTACATGCATGCATAGAGGATCTACTAATATACCTAATGGAAAAAATATTTATGTTCTCTACAAAATTACTTAATTCTAGTATTAAGTCCGTCTTGGTACAGTCATTTCTACCAGTGCATAAAATTTTAATATGCAAATAAAATAAATTTATCTTTGTGCATGATTATTTATGGATGAGGAACTGGACATCACCTACAAAAAGTTATATCCTAGTACCATAAACTAATCTATTTCCATCAGAACCGATTTCCAAACCCTACATTTGTAATTGGTGTTATTTAATCCAATTGGGCTTCAACTTATCAACGGTCCCATTCACTCAATGTTACACTTTCCGAGCTAAACACGAAACTTGGGCTAGCCCTCGCCCACAGCTAGCCCATTTCCTTTCATTGACTATTACCTCCTGATAAGATAAGCTCGCAGCTTTGTTTTCCTGTAATTTCCCTTATCAGCAAGAAATTAATCATTTGAATTAAGTAAAACAGCAAATGTTTTGTTTACATAACAGTTTTCAGTATTTTCTTTAATTCAGTACCTAGTAACGGTTTCAGGTTCATTATGTACCTAAGGTCTTTTTTTTTAAGGATGGGAAATCATCAAAATTACTTCTTCCGCTCTAGGTGGAGCGGAAAGGCGTGTCAAACTCTTACTGACTAAAACCCATCCGTCTTCCTTCTAAAGCCCTTTGCGTTCTAGGGCCGCGGTGACTCTTTCGAAAAAATTCCGCAACCCTGGCAGGCTCTGGCCCTAGCGCGCCCCGTCCTCTATGCTGAATGTACCTAAGGTCTAAGGCTGGTGTGTAAGTATGGTGTCGGACGTAAAAGAATAGCACCATCCCATAACTTCCCGTGGGTGTCGTAAAAGGCGACTAAGGGACTCACCAGAGAATGGGCAGCAGCATTCTCTGTACATTGGACCAGCTACACTGCGATCGCCAACCCCCCTGCCCAGCGTGGCGATTATGGCAAACCCCCCCTTTTGAGGGAGACCTATGACCAGCAGTGGACGTCTTTCGGCTGATATGATGATGATGATCTACCTAAGCCATACACTACATGTAACCTGATATTCCTGATAATGGCGATGGATCTAACTAAAATGTCCTATAGGTAAATAGTTTTTAGAAAAGTGCCACGACAAAATAACGCCGGAGCGTAGAAGCCGTCACCGGTTTCGCAAGATTCTGTCTTTATTTCGAAACACTGAAAGTTATTTTCGTCTTGAAACTGAAACAGAACTTTTGTAACTCTTCCTCAATGAGCTATTATTAGAGACGTCGGAATTAATTAATTATACACTTTTGAAGATTCAATTTAGGTTACAGATCTTAGTTTGACAAAGCGTTTTCTATTATAGAAGTATTTTAGCGCTTTTTATTACAATAAAAGTTAATTTATCAAGAAGATAATGATGAGAAAATTAATTGTGTCCACAACTGCTTAGGTAATTAATAGTTTTAGAAGCATTTTTTTTTGTGTACTGAAGGCCAAGGCTCGTGCTTGAAAAGGGTTGATATCTATATATATTACGTATTAATTTAATTTATGTACTTAATATGATAAAGCTGAAGAGTTTGTTTGCTTGTTTGTTTGAACGCGGTAATCTCTGAAACTACCAGTCGGATTTGGAAAATTCTTTTTTGTTTATGATAGCCACATTAATGAGGAATGCTATTAATTTCCCGTTCCCGTGTAGCCTATAACGTAGGTATAGGCTATATGGAACTGGGAAATTAACGGGATATGCACTTACGAAGTCGCGGGAAAGGGCTAGTTCTACAATAAATATCAAAACTTTGGGAAAATTACGAACGTGAGAGATGTTTTTGATAGTATGAGAATGCTAACTTTGTAATACGAAAACTGCTCCTCTGGTCACTTGTCTAGAACTTACTAGAGTTCATACATATTACAAACATGTTTGTTATTTACATATTTGGCTACACCAACGATAATAAATAGAATCTCTCAAGAACATCTAGACATAGCCTTAGTCATCAAACGTGACAATCTGCCTAACAAACAGCCCACAATCGAATCGTGCGCAGATCGATGGGGCAACTCTAATTGCTCTTCGTTTATCGTACTACAATTAGATTTCACTTGGGAACGAGAAATCGTAATAATATCTGACCTATTGAGCAAACAGATTGCAGCAACAATAAATAAATCGTACTTACACATCAAAGCAGTTGGAATGGTCACGCTTGACATTAACGAAGGATATGCAGGCAGAGGTGTCACTCATTCTATACGTACTAACTAGTATTACAAAGAGGTCAATTGTTTGTTTATATAATTTGTCCAAGGTAATTTATGAAAGCTAGTATGCTACACTATCGCTCTGCCAGCTTTGTGGAATTAGTTCGAAAGGATCACCGCAACCCTGGAACGCAAAGACGAAGCCACGGCAAAAAGCTGGTATTTTTAGGGTTCCGTACCCGAATAAACCAACGGAACCCTATTACTAAACCTAAGCTGTCCGTCCGTCCGTCTGTCTGTCTATCAGCAGGCTGTATCTCAAGAACCGTAATAGGTAGACAGTTGCAATTTGGGTATTTCTATTGCCGCTATAACAACAAATAATGAAAATAAAACTTAAATTAAAAATTAAGGAGCGTGTTTTTTTTATCTTTATGTTACGGAACCTTCCGTGTGAGAGTTCGACTCGCACTTGGCCGGGTTTTTTCATCTAGCGTCATTTATCTGATCCAATTCAATTTGAATCCTATTTTAGGCCTCGTAAAAAAAATCAACTCAAAATAACCCATTTCCGTTCCGTAAAAGACTTGTCATATTTTCGCAATAATTTATCAAAAATGTTAATTATTTAACGACATTTTTACACGACTTCTCACACTTGGTACTTAAATCATTAATCATTTGTAATATTATCATTTATGTATACCACATGGGCGGCTATAATATGCAGGCATTGTCGCAGCGGTGGGTTTGCGCGAATTAGTTAGCGTAATGCAGAATGGCAGCACACCATGTTACGTTGTGGTTACGAGTGCGAATGTGTTGTGCCATCATTTCCCATGGGTGTCGTATGAACCGACAAGGACCTGTCATGGTGGTCTGCGGACAAAAGTGAGGGCAATAAGTGACAAGCGACATTCTGACAATTCTACAACTTTGTACGTTTATTTTATACGTTCTCTGCTTTACAACACCTGTCGCGAAATTGTGACAATTATGTCAGTCTTTGACCAATTTGTCGCATTGTCAGCTATATTAAACAGGGCCCTAATGGTATAATTTTCATCTAAGATCATAGTTCCTATGAACCATTTATAAGCTCACAAAATTCGTACCGAAATAACTGGCTGTCAATAAAATATCTACTCAAATTAGCGTCATGAACTCATGACATTGTATTGAAGTCATCAATGAACATCATTCTCGATCTCGACGTAAGTTTTGTTAAGTATTACATCTACCAATTAAGCTGTCTCTTCATATACGTTTCTTGTTATTAGTATTGATTAAGTACCTAATTATAAAGAAGTATTTAATGCTTTAACATTGTAAAGAACAACAGTCCCTTTTGTGCTAAAGACTCTTACAACAGAAATGTAGGAACCTATCTGCATAATGATAAAGACAATGTCTTCACTTTCATTTGAAGTATCGAACCATAGAAATTCAAATATGGAACCAAAGAATCTATTCAATTGTTATCGACATTGTATTGATTTCGAGAAAATATAAATAAATAAATCATTAATGCGAGTTCGTGATTGTCGCGGAGACTATTATTGTGCTTATAAATTTTGATGTCCAATTGTCTAGGGTCCGTAATAGTGTGCTTTATTTTCTTTATGCTACTTTTACGAAACGTTTCTTTGTAGTAATGTTCAAAATAAAATAATAGTTTTATTTATATTTAAGGAATGTTATATTACTTCTATATTTCCGGATTAAGAGAACCGATTGATTTGTTGTTCATCACGTATCTTGTCCTATGTTAAAAACTTTTTAGCTCATTTTTAGTTTTGAAACATTCATTCATAATAACTAAAAGAAAATATTTTCTATTAATGAAAGCACGACACTATGAGATATTCCATATTTTCGTTGAACGAAACTTTAGAAATTTCATGTAGTCTCCTGTTGATTTTACTTGGTAGAAAATCAATGATCTCCATTAGGGTTCCTTACTCGTAAGGTGAAAACCGGTCCCTTTTTTTTAGCTAATGCTATCCGCCTGTCAATCAATAGGTGTATCTTTGGAACTGTTATATGTAGATAGACACCAAAGAATGCATGCTATTTTCAATTAATGTAAGAACTATTTCAATTAATGTAAGAACTAAAATCACTCGCGCATACAAATGTCACATTAATTGCTTCGAATAAACTTTTATTACAGTGAAGGACTGCAGGTAGTAGGCTCCTATTATAAGGAAAGTATTTAAATCCACCATACGGCAGCCGAAGCACGCGCCAAGTTGATCGGCACGCCGCAAGGTGAGACCTTTGCCCTTCGGTACGCCAGATAGGCGTAAAAGCAAAACAAACTCGTTTTGTAGACCTAAATGCGAATGTAGGTTACATATTCTTAAAACAAGAAGCTTAAATAGAATTACAAGCGAGGTGCCGCAGTCGGTTTGGTTCCACTGAGGTTGCGTCTTTTAAAACCACAAGTTGCATCGTTTCATTATTGTTATCACGTGGTTTTGGTTTTCATTTAGTCTAATCATGTGACCAAGTTACAATTTATCGACAACAATGGCAGTCTAAGTAAAAAAGTCGAACAAAAAAGTACTTGTTGACACAACTGCTTTTTTGTTCAGCTTTTTTCAGTAGTCTCGGACGTGGCTTGCACAAGCCAGAGTACCCGTTTTCGTATTTTCCGTCCTCTGGGAAAATTATAAATATTGGTCCTATAGTTCCGAGAGTCAAGAATTTTTTAGGAAAATTTCGTCTTCTTTTTGAATCTTTTATTAGATTTCAAAAATCTTTATTAATTTTTGAGATATTTGCGAAATACCAAACCCCCTTTTCTTTTATTTAGCAAATTGTTTGTAACTTTTGATTTTTTTTAGAGCGGAGAATTTTTTTTTTTTCAAAAATCATCTTCATGCAATTCCGAATCGAATGACACCTCCATTCATATTTTTCCGAGACAGTTAAAAAAAGTTGAACACTTGTTGACTAGACTATAGTAAGTATATGTAGGTAACTTCTCAACGTCGAAGCAATCACATTTGAGGTTCATAACATCAGCCCAATAAAGGTTCTACATAACTTCATCAATTGACCTACGAACTCTATGACCATTTACTTGGTTACTTCAGTCTAAGTCTCTTTTGGTCTTCACTATCTTATTTTAACTGTCGGTGGTTTTGCGTTCACACTACAAAGTACAAAGATAGCTATTAAAACATTACCTACTGGAATTCTGTGTCATGTTTTGGATTTGACGACTTTATAAACGTTCGCCTACAATCATCAAAGTAAACAGTTACATCCTTCCATCTTCAGCCTCCACCTGTGTGGGTTGGCTGTTTTGTTCTAGAACTTACTACTTTACAGTTCTATTAGGTAGTCTATTTTTATCAGTATTAGCTCCCAAGGCTTTATTAATGTACACTTGATTTGTTAGGCAAACAATGGTGATTGATAATCAATGTCAATCATAGTCACAAGAATAATCTGCAGAAAGGTCTTCGGTGTGACTATCTGCCTAGCTTTTTCCCAACTATATTGGGGTCGGCTTCTAGTCAAACCTGATTCAGCTGAATAACAGTATTTTACGTGAAGCGGCTGCCTACCAGACCTTCACAACCCATTAACTGGGTAATACGGTACCTCCTGGCAAGACTAGTGTCAGATTTTCTAGCTGCTGACAATCCGTAACGTCTGCCAAAGATCTAACAATGACAGCCGGCACCAACGGCTTTACGTGAAGGAGTTTCGGTATATTAAGATGGTCACCCAATCACAGACAGACCTCGGCAGGCTTAACCTTGAAGATCGTACGGCTGTTATTATTAAGCCACGAGCTCCTCCGTGTGACTATGTGTGCAACTTTCTATATTTTGCGCTTTTCAGTATTTCTGCCATGTGTACTGTTTTGCTGTTAATTATTTAGATACTCTTTTATGTGACTGGACAGAAGAAGCTAAAAATAATACCATATTTGCTCTGCTGATTAAGCTGTCTTTGAATATCAATTAATGTGGACCAGAACTTTCAAAAACTATTTCCACGACGAATCACTGGAACAGTACCTATAAATGAAAATACTTGAAAACATAAGGAAAAATTATGGCACTCAACCAGAAAAACGATCATAAAATCAGAAATCAGACTAAGGAGAGACAGATGTGAGAATTCTGGCTGAAAAGCCCGGCAGATACCTAGACATGTTGCATCTTCTGCAAAAATCATGGACCAACATCACCGCATAAATGCACAGCCACTTCACTACCTCGTTAATAACTAGTCAATATACGTTAAGGCATTAGATATAACAGTTCCAAATACTAGGCCTCTAGTAGCTTCTCTATAAGTAATACCTAATGGCAATACAGTTAGGTCAACAGTACCCGCGGTATGCAAATAGCTCATTACTTTTGTGGTTGGCGGCGGATTATAAAAGCAAATAAACACTGAAAGTCAAGTTCATCCCGTTATACGGTGGCAGGTCATGGTACACCAAATGATAGTATTGCCGTTTGGATATCAAAATGTGTTATCGTCTTTTTAATCTGTGGGAGAGTGATAGATTTGAAAGATAAGAGAGTTGCCGATGATGAGCTATACTTTCTTCAACCGTCAGGAGTACAGATAAGGGAATTGAACAAGCAAGTGTTCTGAATTATAATTATTGTGTGCAAATAGAGACATCACTTATATAAGAGAGGGAATGTTAAAAAGTCAAATTCATGCACTTGATGACAGGTAGATCACGAAATGAAAGTATCTCTGCTAAACACGAAGGAAAAACAAAACTTTTTTACAGGAAGTTTGCCAATGTTATCGTATCAATTTGAGAACACCTCAGGAAGGCATAATACCCGCCCTTGAAACTGCATAAATAAATCAAAATTTGAAACATGCAAATGAATGCACTGCCAAAACTAGGTGCATTCTGGCAACACCGTCGCAAGCGCATGTATGTCGAGGCCTTGTCCTGCGCGACAACTGGAACGCGCCTTATCTGCGTACACGCAATCATTTGCACCTTCCACAACAACGAATATCTCGTTTTAAAGGTGAGTGAGCAATCAATGTAAATTGCATTAAAATGAAGATGGTACCAACGTAAATACGTGTTTTCCTTTTTACTGTTGTGTATTTATAGTTTTTGTGCTAGTTTTTTCAAGTTCACCTCTTGGCCTTTGAGCAGGTAGCTAGATAGAGGTGCTATTAATAGTTTGGTTTCCTCGAACCAATGAAAATTAACCTACATGATACTAGGCAACAATATATCTAATCGCAATTCTGTAAATTCAAAACTAGTTTTTAAAAAAGCATACTATTTATAATCACAACGTGAGTACCGGTTACAATTTGTCAACTACAACTCATAAAAATCAGACAAGCTATTAAGGGGTACTATAAATCATGATAAACAGGGGCTCCTAAAAGTGCGTAGATAACAATTTAGAGCTGTCACGACACGAAGTCACGCGACAAGACATGTTGCAGCCTGTAGGTGAACCACCTGTCATGGCTTGACTTGACCCGACGTGGCCCGACATGGCCCAGTTTCGGACATGTTCGGAAGCTGACAGCTGACAGGGTAAATATTGAAAATCGTTGATAAGCAATTTAGCACTCACTTGAAACTTTGGAGTTAATGGACGGAACGGATTATTTTATTGATTCGACGGGTTTTTTTTGTATTTTTACACTCACAATTTAAAAGGTTTTGGGGAATTTAATAATTGAAAGAGCAGGGGAGGAAGGCTGGACTGAGGTATGAGTCACGATATCTTACAGCGGAACGTGTCTATACTTTTGTGTGGCACCGAATAGCTATCTCGGAAAAAAATAGTTGTCACCGGAAAATGGCAAACTCCGTAAGATTACAAAATAACTTGAGAGATTTTAAACTCTCGATAAATTGTTAACTGAACATTTGGAATACTTTTTTACGCATCAAAATTTGATAGTCTTTAATATCTCCGTGCCGGTCCGACAAAATTGTGGACTGACATAAAATGGCGACCAATCAGAGCACAAGTCTACAATTTATCCGTTTTCGTGTGATATTAAACCTGGAAACAAGGCTCTCATTGGTCTGTTCAGATATGAGCTCACACCAACAAAGACCAATGAACGGCCAGGTTTCTAATAAATTAGGATTTCTTGGATAATAATCATTGAAGGTCTGAGGGCTTAGTATCAGTTTTTAATACTCACTTCGTTTGTTTCAAATCTTCAGAAAAAAAGAGATTTTGCGTTATTGTCACCAGATGAAGCTTATTCAGTTTTAACACATTGACGTTTACTAGTACGCTTAAACACTCTCACGAAGGCCACTGACTCACTGATTCAAATCCAGTGTAATAATACTAAGCTAAGGTGAAAGATCTCAATGACTTACCTGCCAGTCATTGTATTTGTAATACTATGTACATTTATCATTATAATCTAAGGAGGGTTTTCCTCCTCGTTTTTTCAAGAAACCGTTTCCCGTTATGTACACCTACCGTTAATTGCATTTTTACAATTGGTAACACCCGCTTTCAGGAAGGAAAATATCAACGCATCACAAATTAATCGCAGATCGAGTGAGACAATAAGTTGTCAGATAGGTACTAAAACAAAACAAAACACTAATAAAACAAAAATACTTTTTCTATTTTTCTTTCTTGCACATTAGCATTGCGATGATTTGCGTACCAGAAACTACGCCTCAGTTTCGTCAGGTTCTCAAGAAAGACTAGCTAGAGCATCCACTTCAAACGTATTCCTCAAACAGTCAGACATCAAAAGTAAAGCATGAGCCGAATGAGCTTACTATGAAATTATTGAAATTCGCAAGATTCTTAGAAACTTTCGTAAAGACATTATGACTTCCGTGCGATTTCAGCTAATCTTGGGAAAACTCCATAAGCAGAAACCCTCAGTAGGTCATGGAATCATTTGCACTTGCAAATAAACAGTGAGACAACCGATGTGACTATACATGCTTGAAGACAAAATGTAGTAAAAACAAAACAACGGGTTGCACTCCGGGAGACATGAACATTAACGTTGTGCATTTTTGATATTTTGGAATGGTTAGGGAATAATTTCGTACGAATTACTTTAATTATCAGTGTAAAAGTACTATCATTTATGTGGTAAAATACAATATTCAGTTATTGCGCTATCGTACACAAACATGACAATTTATATTACATTAAAAATTTAACACTTCAGAACTTTCCCTCCGTCTTACGAATTTTCGATCAGGGTCTCGTGTCCTGACGCGAGTTTAAAATTTTTTACCCATCCCAAAAAGTGCACAACGCCGCTAAAGAAGTTTTCACTTCAAAAATAAACCATCAGGCATACACATAGGTGCCAATTCTCTGCTGATGGAATGTCTATGTCAGAATAGTATAGCATAAAAAACATTGTAGATAATACTCTTTAATATGTACCTACACCATATAAGTTACACAAAAGATATGGAAGAAAATATTACACAGGGTGACACAATGGGCGGCCTTATTGCTAAAAGTGATATTTTAAAAGACAATCTTTGGATACATTTAAATTTCTCTCTTTTAAATGAAGAGAGACAGTACTGCAGTTAGTCTTAAGATTTATTATTAACCGAACTGCAGGGTTAGTACCAGGGTTGCGGAATTGTTCGAAAGAGTTACCGCGGCCCTGGAACGCAAAGGGCATTCGGAGGATGGGTTTTAGTCAGTAAGAGTCAGACATTCAGTCATTTGATGATTACCCATTTAAAAAAAATCGTGCGGTAGTCCAAGTATGGTGGATGCTTTGCGAATGTCGAAAATTATCCCAAGGGAACATACTCCCGGATTAAAAACTAGCCTATGTCCTTTCCCGGGACTCAAACAATCTCTATACCAAATTTCATCTAAATCGGTCCTGCCGTTTGCGAGTGAAAAAGTAACAAACATACACACACACTCACAAACTTTCGCCTTTATAATATTAGTGTGATCTTTGTGTAATACAATAATTGCGTTTAATTTATTCTCAACTAGCTGCGCCCCGCAGTGTTACCCGCGGTTTATCAGATATTCCGCGTGAATGTCGAAAATTATCCGAAGGGAACACACTCCCGGAATAAAAAGTAGCTTATGTGTTAGTGTAAAATTTGGTAACACCCTGGGTGAAATTTTATCAAAATTGGTCCAGCTTATATTGGTTATAATATTAGTGTGATGATTTTTTAATGTCAATTTTTATACTATTTTATTGAACCACTTTTACTCTTGTTATATAATAATAACAATGTAACACTCGTTCTATGAAAGTTGTGCATGCCTGAAAGTGAATTTACACAAGACCCTCGATGTCACAATTTATAAGATTAATTATATAAAAATAAGCTGTTGGTGTGCCTTTTAAAAAAATTGTTTACATGATAGTTACGCGCTCGACCTCATCTAAATAATAAATTACATCTATGTAACCGACCACAGGTATGCAAGCTGCCCAGGTACCCAATTCTCAGTCATTAACTGCTTTCCCCGCTTATTCTGGCTTACGCGTAATCACTGAGTTACTATAGACTACCACTCCTCTCGAAAGCCAAAAAGAGGCATCTCAAAAAATCTAAATATTCTGTTTTATTTTTCATAAAAAAAAAGTAAATGTTATGGGTTGTCTGACTAAAAATTATTATTATTAGAACATTCCGCATGAGATGAACTAGTCGAAACAACGTAGGTACTTAGTGGAAAGATTGTAAAAAAAAAACTTAATTTAGATACTTTAATTTACCAAAATGTAGGGAAATTGAGGCTTTTTGACATATTACGAATGAGATGTGAATGCGTAAGTTGCTTAAAAGTTAGTAGAATGGCCCTCTGATCGTTTGTTACGTTTTCGTGCTAGCTATTTTTTTTTACAAGATCCCTGTTTTCTCAAAATTTACTTTGTTGTTCTCTAAACTCACTTCGATTGAGTTACCGCCTTTTGGCTTCCGCGGTTAGTATACCTTACAACTCATAAATCTGTCGTATGTAACAAATTAGCCCACTTACATTTGGAGCGAGGTGCGTCGGATCCGACGGTCGGAACACATCGACAAGCGACTTGTTTTGTTTTGAACACTCAACAATGTTGCCCATTGCCCCATTGAAGTACCGTGAGAAATGTACCGACATTTTTCATCACAAGTTTGTGGAACAATTTTGACATGTTTAGTTATTCAAACATTTTAAGTAGCTGCGCACTATTATTAGTTTCACATTCCGCTTCATTATGTTGGATTCGAACTACGAAGTAACAGTTAATACTTTCAAATATACAGCTTGGAAGCGATTGAACTGCCAAGTGGGTACAGGAGAAACTTAGGACGTCGCAATCAACCTTCTAATGAAAGGAAAATGCTGGTACCTATGTGAATACTAACAATGGAAGTGTCTGCTTTATCTAACAAAAAAATACATAAAATATTTACAAAAAAAAACCCACCGAATTGAGGACCTCCTCCTTTTTTGGAAGTCGGTTAAAAATTATTCCGTTACTGACTGACTGACAGACACCACATAGCCGAAACTACTGGTCGTAGAAAGCTGAAATTTGGCATGTAGGTTCCTTGAGGAGTGTAGGGGAGCACTAAGAGAGATTCCCGAAATTCCTACAGGAACGGGATATACCTACAAGAAACGAAGTCGCGGGCAAAGCTAGTACTTACTAAATAAAATAGCATAATACAAAGTCGCTTTCCGCCTCTGTAGGTATTTTACTCCATTTACTTCTTCTAAACAATGCAATGGATTTTGATACGGTTTTAAGAAAGGAGTATCTATGGTTTTCACTAATAGAATGAACGAAAAACGAGCGAAAGAATATCTAAGCAATAAATAATAATTGGCACCCGAGCGAAGTGGGGCGAATCGCAAGTCAATATTAATTCAGCTCCAGTATATAAAAGTAATTCGATATGAGCGTAGCAGGAAATGCAGGGCTATAACCTAGGCACAAAGTTTCACCTCCATTTTGGTCTAACACCAAGTCCTAGGCATTGAATTGAATGCAATACAAGGCCACACTAATTTCACTCTGCGTTCTCGTATGCAGTTTACGATTGCACCCTTTTTGATATTGAATTATGGGACCATATAAGAACTAAATGCATTGTAAAACCATACATAATATGTAGGTACCTATTGAGGCATTCATAGATGGGCGCGATGCGTTTTATTCGTAGAATACTATTTGAAAATGGTCGTTGCATCATTGCCGCGTTGTCGCTTCGGCCCTGTGTGTGGTAGCCTGTTTGGTGTTCGAATACTCGACAAAAAATACCAAAATATATCACCGGTTGCCACCTGATAAAATGTATCTTGATAAAATAATAGTGTACTCTGAGAATCGGGGCACTTATTTTTAATGAAGCAAGGCATTGTCTTGCAATTAGCGGCTTTAAAAATCTAAAATAAAAATCAATATCTTTTCAGGTTCGCATTCTACAGACCACATACGTTAAAGAATACGTTGCTGGGGAGTTTGTTGCGCCACTTCTTCTTCCCAGCTAAAACACTAGGAAGTGGTGACGGGCGGGCGTTTTGGGGGACTGTCTTTATGTAGAACTTTGACGTTCAAAAAGTGCTGGCACTCAGCCTAATTTGAATAAATGACTTTTGAATTTTGAATTTGAATTTGAATTTGAATGTGATACATAATACGATCAGTTTGTGACTCGTAACATTAAAAAAAATGCACTCTATTCCCCTTTGCTGAAGAGTCAACTTTACAAAATAAGAGCAAACAAAAGTTTCAAAAGAATTTGACGATTAAAACAGCCCTACATTTCTTCCTTTCGTTTGTTTTTGTTTTGGACCTTTGTATAATAAAACGTTTAAAGAATACAATTAGTTTTCCTTTATAGTTTCTACCGCCCCTTTTCCTCGTATTGATACCAATTGGAAAAGGGTATTTGGGCCATTTCGAATCGATTGAACCATTTCTCCAACTAATACTCGGGCTCTAGGAATAAGTACTTACATTGTGCGTACAACTTGGGAGTGGCATATTAATCCCAGCATTCTTCTTGCTTGCATGTGTTATATTATAACCAAGGAAGTCAAGAGTTTTTAGGTTACTTCTGGACAAGCGTGCTCCATCTTCGACCATTAGGTACCATCAACAACAGTGGTCAAACATGAGCCTATTGATAACAAAAAATCGCGAATATTGTGACGAGACACACTATAAATAAACACTTTTTATTATTCCAATGTCACCAAACAAGTTTGCAAAAAATAATCTTACTTACATAATTTTATAGTGTGCTTTTTATACAAAATGATATCCACCTTGAACTGTCTGCTTGGTCGCCTTAATTATAGCTTATTATTTATGTAATCCAGTAATCTACTTGTGTATAAAAAATTATATCTAATTAGGAACACAGGTGCTCTTGTAGACTGTGAATGAATTCCTTTAAACAAACACTGCTTCACTAAACTATCTAAAATGTTACATCTTAATTAGTAGGGTCATCTAGGATCAGTGTGTCAATATTATGCTCCTTAACAAGACACTAGCTTTTCTACACGGTTTTGCTCCCTTGGCCTATTCCTTTCCGATTAAATACTGTCGTAATCGAATCAATCAATATTATGGCGGTATTTTATCGCGATAAAAATAGTTTATGGCAGACAGCGATACAGGAGTTTCCTATCAGTGAAATAGTTTTCGTAATCGGATCATTACTTCCAGGTACCTATTACCTACCTCTTACAAACAACATTATTTACCTGTATAATATTAACTTAGAAGACATTGACTATACAATTCGATATAACCTCTATTTTGCTTTATAGCACTCGTGTTTTATTCAACACGATTACACGAAGCAATAACAATCTCCAATAACTTAAGAAGCGTGTAAAGGTCGCACTTTTGTGGAATATTAATTTACTTTAACTACCTACCCACTAATATGGTAAAATATAAAAAAAATAAGATACCTACTCCAACCATTCTTCGGTTATAATTCTGCGAAAAAATAAAACTAATAGAGTTATTATTTTTAAAGAACATCTGTGTTATTGAAGAACTAAGTAGTACTGAAGGAACTCACATAGCGCAGTGCTATGCTAACATACAAACGACCTACTAAGAAGAGATCCAACAATGTATTCAGAGTTCACACAGTTGATCGACTGTACATCCGCTCACTTTTTACCTTAAAACAAAGAGCTTGTTCAAACATCAATTCGTTGGAACGATAACAGAGATAATGTGCCAGTGATAAGTGATTGATATGATTCCGATGTTTCGATGAATCGAGCCGACCTTGTTCAAGTTCAGGGTCAGTGCGCAGATGCTGCGGAATACGGCGGACGTCTTCTCAACTAACTCACTAACAATAAACACATGCGAACAAAATCAAACGTTTTGTTAGTCTCGACAGCTGTAGAACGAGTATCAAGCCTCATATCTACTTGGTAACTTTTGACGCGCGACACGATGCGCTACATGTTGCTAATCATGTTAAACTTAAACGGCAACGAGGAACTTTTGTTTAGTAATATTGTCAATGTTGCGCGCCTACCGGCAACGTCGCGCGTTGTTGTGCAACATTGCTGATTATGTTGAGCATCACATTTTGCGCGTCAAATGTTGCCTAGTGGATACGAGTCTTCGTGTGCAATAATTACACGTTATTCTTTTGAGAACAGACAGACACGCGTACCCGCATTTTCTGATAATTATTTTATGATTACGACATTGCGAAATCGTAATTGGTATACAATTTATGTGGCTATATCAATTAATATTAATGGCCTTAAAAGTCACACGTTTTAATGTAGGTATAAATATACTAAAAATAAAATGGGACCTTCGAAATATTATATCAATAACTTGTTGCATTTTGTTCTTGCAAATATTTTAATAATAATCTGACAACAAAAGCACAAAAGATTTGTCGATCAAAGTGTGTCAGATCACCAGATGATAATCGAGATGAGAAATTTGTTTCCTCAAAAGACATTCGGATTGTCCCATATTGTGTCTCGTGATTATTGTGGGTAGAATAGGATTTCTCGGCGGACGTGACAATTGTGTCGGCGACGTGACACCGACGATGTGATCTCACTGCAGACTCTCAGGAATTGACAACTAGCTCGCTTTCGAGATAATGTCCAGAATCCAGACTAAGCTCCAATTGTAGATAATCATCAGAAGTGACCATAACGTAAACAGGATATGAAAATCGAGCTATTGTATTTTCGAAGGCAATAATTTTAATTCTATACGTGTCCGATTTATAAACTAATCCGCTGGAAATATTTCGAGACGAACTTCCAAAAACAATAGGACGAACGTGGTTATACTTTTAGGCGTGTGGAAAACCCATGAGAATCCATTTACATAAAATCAGTCGGCATATTTACTCAGTAACCCAGCACTATGTGCCGAGAGGAAGAGAGCAGTAAGTATTTTTGGTGCAATCAGTCTGTGTGCTTTGACGTCATACCACACAACTCGATATCCCCAATAAAGTACACGATTTTAGATAGACGCCATTCAAGTTCTCGTTAACATTCATAAAATATTATCTGTTTAGAATTATGAGACATAATTAAATAATTCATGCATTAAATAATACAGTGACGCTATTAAAGTCAGCTGATGACTCATAAATACACTTTGATACATATAATTCAAGTAGTAATTGATCTATTTTTGATGTAGGTACGCTGACTGTGAATTCTTAGAATAAAGATTATTCGGTTCGGTACATTGTTGTGTGTAAGGTTCGCAGAAATCAGTGGACCTCTAATTGCGTTCAGCAAAAACATAACTGACAAGAGAACCAGATTGTATGAGCAATACGTTGAGTAAGACTTGTGATGCTGACTCATCCCTGCAGAGGTAATGGAGGTGTTTATCCCATTTTAATGTTTTCCTTATTTTTAAACACCGACGCTTTTTTAAAAACGACGGGGTGTTATAAGTTTGACGTGTCTGTGTGTGTGTCTGTGGCATCGTAGCTCTCGAACGGATGGACCGATTTTGATTTCAAATAAGGAAAATGTGTTTACATAACACACAAAACAAATACTAAGTATTAGAATTCAAATTGGAATTTCTACAAGGCCTGAAACTGTATACACCTATACAATTCCGCAAAGACCTTCAGAATTAATGAATGAAACGTTTTCCTCTATTCAATGTGGTTTACACACAACTATTTCTTAGCAAACAAATGAATCCAGTCCAACTCCACATACCTATTAAAAATTTAATCTCAGTTCAACGGTTGACTGATCGAAATACATAAATAAAATAATAACAAAAATTGATAAACTTTAACGGTCGTTTACAGATCAGTGACTGCTAGCTAACTGCTACGAGCACAAAAAAGGTATCGTAAAACGTTGGCATTAATCAGCGTGGCCCACTTGCGTCTGGTTTTGGCAATTATGAATATGTAATACATGTGCCACAGCTTCTTAGCACCCCGAGGCGTAGGACACACGTGTGTGTAAGCTGTCGTGCTGAAACTGGCCTATTAAAACTGATGAAATTGTCTTTAGCTCTACAAGTTTTGCGTGACCTTTTACAGGTTGATAATGATGTTCATTATGGCGAGAAACTGATCGATGGGTCGCTGTTTTATATTGAAAAGTATTGAGGCCCTTTGCAAACTGGCTGAAAATCTTAGAAGACGTGTTGGGCCCGAGTAACATGGACAAAGCCTGGATGAAAATGTAATAATAATGATGAATTGAGGCCTAGAGAAATTTGTGAATTTTCAAGGAAGCTGTGGGAATCAGGAATATTTAAAAGCAGCCTAGAAAGGTTTCAGTCAGTTTCCTCACAAAAACCTCTGTTCTCTCATTTCGTAATTGTTTTTGAAAGGTTAAAAAATTATAAAAGATAATTCATTTTATCAACAGGGGTGATCGACGTTCCAAACTCAAACGCTTACCGGCTGTCGAAGAATTAACAAAGCTGCCACTTCCATCACGAACAGACAGAATTATCGCTTCTCTATTGTTTAAACTATAAACAAAAACTTCTCCTATGTGTTCAGGCCCTGACATTAAATCTGCCACTCTTTAAGCTCTGTGACAGTTCAAGGCGGTCTACAGAGCGGCGCCTGCGCATCACACTTTGTAGGGAGGGGGAGACATTTCATCGGATAATTTTTACAGCTGTACGCACGATCAAGTGTGATTTATTTAGTTTTATTGTTTTCTTTCTGTAGTCTGTGATTAATGTGATGTTTTGTTAATCCTATCAAGACAGCAGCTTACTGAGAAAAACATTTCGTTTTGCAATTGGGTTACAATTATGGTTTAAGAAGTTTATGTCTCAAAAAGAATTACATTCACTTGTATGAAAAAAAAAATCTAGTTAGAATACATTAGGCGACGCGATGGTTACTCGAAGATTCGGGTACGGTACTAATCTAACCTATTTTTGTTGTGTAGCTTAAAATTTTAAATTCGCTAAAATGAGTTTCTTTACAGATCTTTTGTATTTTTGATATTTTACATTCCGAGGCAATTTGTTGCAAAGCGGTCGATTATTGACCGTTTAACAACCAAAAATTGAGGAAGAGGCGTACTACAGATTAGGAGGGTTCCTGATACAAATAGAGTTAGCATATTGGGTGAATCACCTGTAGATGTCTATGGTGTTGTTTTAGGTATTTGTGAGTGGTGCTAGATGTGGGTACTTTATAAGCAAGGACTTTCGGTGCAGGAAGACAAGATAAGCCTAAGCGATAAAAGTAGCTTGTACGACCTTGTCGAAGTAGAGAGTATAATGAGTTGGCACTATGCCAGAAAAAAATGACTTGGGTAAACAGGATGCAGCGTAATTGACTGAGAAAATCGGGACATATCATTAAGCTATGTTTTGTAGGTTGATCATTTGTTAAATAAAAAAAAAACAAAACAAATAGAAAGACTTGGCATGTATGTACCAAGATACTAGCCAATGGGTGTCATCATCATGGGTCAGAAGTCTGGTCTAGTCACCAGAGAATGGCTGCGACTGCGATCACCAACCCACCTGCCAAGCGTGGCGATTATGGCAAACCCCTTGGGGGAGGCCTATGTCCAGCAGTGGACGCCTTTCGGCTGGTATGATGAGAAGTCTAGTGACTCTTAATTATACACTTTCAAGTTTCTAAGACGGTATCCAAGCTCGCCACATTATTCCCAAGTTGGTACTTACAGTGGTTGGAAATGCCAACCACCGGAACTCCAGAAATTTAGAGCCAACAGTGGCGACCATCAGAAAAGTACCAAGGCAATGAAGCTCGACGAGTCCCGATGAAAATATTCAACGGATTTCGCAATGAACTTAATCAGGCAGAGACTTAGAATAATAAGAGCAGAGGACAAAAAAAATAGTACGATTTAATTGTAAGATTGTTTGACTGTCCTCAATTTCTCACATAACCTTGTAATGATAATTGACAAAAGTTTAAATATTCAATGTATTTATTGCTTCCACATGTAAACTTCGGTGGTAGGTTTTACAAAAATATGATCATTGTGGACCCTGTAAGGCACAGAGTAGGAGAGAGGTTCAGGTAGGTCCCTACCCACTATATATTTCAGGGGTTAATTTCAAGAAGAACCTTTGTTAGGGTTGAATTTGTGCTGGAACTGATTAATTACTTCGAAAGCTCCCAACAAGCAACATGTAAAGGTCAACCGAGGTTACGGTCTGCTTCGATTGTAAAAGACAATTTTAATCCTAGTCAATAGTACCTAAAGTAATTAGGATTTTAACACTAAGATAAGTTAGGTGCTAGTGTAATGGAAACACTATTTAATTAAAGTTTCGAATTGAATTGCTTAGGACGCAAAAAAGTAGGTACCCACTTTAATGAAAGTTCACAAACTTACCTATTTTCTCCCATTGGCCTGAGGAAATAAGACTGTGCCAAGAAATCTTGTTAAATAAGGACTATACGATTAATAGTTTTTAGCAGAAGCATTCAAATCAATTCTAATCGAGACAAGACAAGTAAACAGTAAAAAGAATGAATGGTACAAATAGATATCAATAACCGTTACAACCTACCGTCAATAAAATAAAAGCAAACATCTAATTTATCTCGCTTCATTTTACGAGTATAATAATTACCGAATCACGAATGTTTAAACATAACGTGACCGACAATTTGTCATATTATAAGTCGTACGGTCAGAAAATCAGGTGATTATTCAAGAAACCGGTACCTACGACGGAAGATTCAAAAAACAAATTAAGTAGGTAGCTAGACGGACAACAAAACGTATAATTTGTAGACATAGCCGCTCGTTCAGCTCATGTCTATATCGCTAAACGGTGCTTTCAATCGAATTTCATAAAATAATAAGACTGACCTGTTTTCGAAGCACTCAACGTAAAATACTAAAAAGTGTAAATTAAAAATTCACTTGTCAAAGTTTCACCACAGTTCACTATATCATCATCTCACAACACTGATACGATATCACTTCAACACTTAACTAGTTCAAAAGCTGTTAAAATTAAATTAAATCGATTGTAAAAACATCGATACGTCGTCGTACATCGAATGTACAAAGTTCGAGTCGTTGGACGCAGCCGTCACACAGCAAAGCGCGCGCGCGAATGAATGGTCGAGCATGGAACACTTGGTATCGAGATGTGTCGAACTTCGAAGACAGCCAGCCAGAGCGCGGGAAACCTTTTAGTCGACTAATTAGCAGGCGAAATTGGCGAGTAAACTTCATAACCTGAATATAAGGAAAATGGGCCTTAAAATGTCCTATAACCGTAACGGTTTAAAGGATGGAACAATAGCGCACTTGTGCATCGTCATCCGAAGATCAGATGAGATGATTATCTGGAAGCCGCGTCCGGGTGGGTCACGGCCGGTAGACGATTGTGCAAATATGGCTTAGCGTAAAGCTCAATAAAGATGTAAGATTACATTTTGCAGTCACAGATGTTCATGTGAACGTAGAGGATCATCAAAAATTCGCAAGAATCGAAAGAGCCCATGATTTTTTATTGTTATTTGATTTGCTTTTGCTGGTAGGCAATAAGCCGCAGTGTGATTATTATATATCATATTTATTAGTTTATTATTTTAGCATATATATGTATTTTATTAGTATTATATATATTATCTGTATATACTTTCCGAATTGTTAAAATTCAATTTTGAATCTTATTTTTATTTATTGTACACCTACCACAATATAGTCTTTATAACCCAAAGGTTGACTGGTAGAGAATGCCTTGATGCATTAAGTCCGCCCATGTACCACTATTGTACATAAAGTTTAAATAAATAAATAAATAAGTGTGTTCTCAAAAGTAACAATGTATTTAATACTAAATAATAGCTAACAGTACCGTATCAGTGAATCTTGTAAGCTTGTAAGAGGAAACACCCGCAGCAGGCTACTAAGCTCGTTCCATTATTGTTACAATACCAGTTCTGTATCAACGGAGAGATCTCATTATAAACTAGATCAGAATTAAGTTTTAGACAAACAAGATTTTCTGTAATTTATGATTATGATTTTGTATTAGTTGCTAGATTAGCTCCGGCAGTTATTCCGCCTTTACAATTTATATCAGTCCCCCGAGAATTTATTATGTGGAAAATAAATTGGAAGATGCTCCTTTGTAGGTAATCGAACTAATAGTTCTTCAAAACGATGTGCAAGATGACGCGATACATTGATAAATAAAAGAAAATACACTTAATCGAAAACGATTAAGTGTATTTTCTTTTATTTATCTAAGGTAATCAGTAAGCAATACTTATCAAAGTTTTTTGACCTGACCTATTACAGCAGGGTGTAAACAATAGATGATATGTGTAGCAAATAAAGTATGACTTTAATTGCATGTCAACGTGTTATTAATAGTACTATTGTTCTTTGACTAGCAAAATTGGGTTGTTACATCTCATCCTATCCTTTATAAAAGTAAAGACTTGTGGTTTTGATGACCACTCGATCTGCATAGCCCTTTCCCAACGGGGCTTCCAGTATAACCTCCTTCCTGAATACTTATCCGACCTCTACAACCCAGTAACTGGGTAACACTAAACTCCGTGACAAGGCTTTTTGTCTGATTGTATTGATGACTCTATTATTCATTAAAATCACAGTATGAATATCAGACATTTTCTATTGTGTTGTGAGAGTAAAAATTGATAAATGACCTGAACTTTAGCCAATGATGTTATGTGATATGAAAAATCTTCTAATTACAGTGATTAAGACTCATAATCAAATCTCCTTCTACCTTATATCTCCGTAACCCAGTGATTAATTTCGTAAAACTCCAGTAGGATGATATGTGTGATGTTCCTGTCCATGTTAAACCCGATAACGATAATAAATCACACGCGTTAGACAAGCAAACAATTCGTTTGTTTGTCAGTCACCAATCATCTCCGTTAACGATCTATCATCAGCGCTGCGCAAAAAAAACTCCGAACATTCCAACTATTTAACTTTTTTGCTAACATATGTATAGGGCGATGAAAGCACCCTGGGAGGGCTCGCTTAAGCATCTCATTAAGTACTTAAAAGGGTGTATTTAGGAGAATAAAAACGATTGTATAGGCGTGTTTGTTGTGTTTGATTTAAATACTGTTAGTGTGTTTATTGATAGGGTTTTTATTAATGAGAATATAATGATAGCCTTGTATTGATTTTAATTTTGTTTCGTTTTGTTTTTTTTTTGTTCAACTTTTTTGCTGTCTGTTTCAAAAAAGTTCGAAGTAATATAGCCTGTACACGCGTTAACAGCTCGTAGTCATAAAAGCTTCCACTGCAAGAGCCCTTTATTTTCTAATATTCTAATAGCAGCACGGGATCTCGTTTCACATAGTGCTAATATTTCATGGCAAATGTTCCTGGTCTCCTGGACAATTGAGAGTTCAACAGCACATAACAATAAAAAACCGACCAAGTGCGTATAGGAACACGCTAAGTAAAAAAGGGTTCCGTCAGAGTGAGTATCTACGGATGCACACCATTGATTATATCAAAACTATTAGAAACAAGAAAAGTTGTTGACGCGGTTGGTACTTTGGAAACGCATATCCCATAACTACTATCTCACACTTTACTTAAATGAAAAAAATCATTGAGAAACACCATTATTTCTTGAATTATGACATGTTATGTTACACACGCTACTGTGAATTGACTTTTTCATCACTCCGGTTAACATGCATGAAGGTAACCCTGATTTATTTTCAGAAAATACACCTAAGAAAACCTTTCATCATTCTGTGATATAGTGCCAATAGTGTCCGAATATGAAAGCTGTGAAACCTTCAGACATACAAGACGAGATTATAAGGATTACCTTTTTGCCATTCACCTACGGGACCCTAAAAAACAAAACCGACGCGTGCGCCGATCGCTTGCCTAGTCGCAGTAGCTGGTTCGTTTCTTTCAACACTTGCTCAAACAATGCTCTACTTCCGATGTAATGAATGCAAACAAAGGCCCAAGAATGCTGGGCTGGCCAAATAAAGTTTTATTCTAGGATTTATTTATTAGGTTTCATAATAATGCTATTTTTACTGCCTACTGTTGTGTGGAAGTTATACGTGAAGCAGATGTTAGGTTGTTTACAAGTTTAGGAGTATTTTATGGGAAACATGATTTTGCACGTATGTTGTAACATTCCTTTTGTAATAAACATAAAACATAGCCTGTTTGTAGCTGTATGCGGGAGTATGCTTTGGGGAGGCCTACGTCTAAGCATTTTTGATGTATTTCGGTTGAAATAATGGTTTTATGTAACTTAAACGAATTTTCCTCCTACGACGACGTCTACGATGCACGCTACGACGTTGCTACGAGCCAATAAACAATTCCACTAATTCTAAAATAATTCCATTCCTCAGTGGTTTTATTACGTATTTATATGCAAAAATAGAAGTGGTCACATATGTACTTAGCACTTCTGCGAAATAAACGTTTAAATAGGTGACTACTTATCAAAGACTTGTGGTTCATTCGTACCAATTATGAAATTCTGTTTTTCCTGTTACCTGTAATTTATTCCCTATATGTACGAAATTAGTTACAAGCAAATAAGATATTAAATTGTTTATTAAAAACTTTATGCATCAGTAAAAATCGCTATACAATTGGATGATACAGATAGAGCTGGATGTTTGATGAATGATGATAAATGAGTCATGTAAACACAAATCATGGAAGGTGCAACGCTATAGAAGGACGAACTAGGAAAAACAATAAAATAGTCGAAAAAACAAACACGTAGATATATTTCACTATGCCAACGCCTCTAATATTACAGATGGCCGTAAATACCACATTGCCAGGCCACAGTCGCCACCTACCGTGAGGTGAGTCGCCCAAATGTTGTCTTCTCGATCTAACCTTCTAAACTCGTCTGAACAATTAAAATTCTTTGTTTGTTTAAATAACTGCGAAAGATAATCTTTGGAGGTATTGAAACAATTTCATTGAAAGCTACAATATTGCACCAATGTCATCATTCTGCCGTCTGTCATTTTTTTCCTAACATAAGACCGCCCATTGTGCATTTATTTTATGTATGATTGTCCTGTTCTTATTATGAGGTGTACTATAAAGAATATAATAAATAAATAATGTACGGTTTCTGTAGGTCAGGCGACAGGAGCAAAGCCGCAAGAAAAAGCTTGTAATTTAGAAGAAAAGTTCACCAATACATGAACATTGAACCCTTTCCTCGAGAATTAAATTACATGAAACTCACAATAGCAGCGTTTATCGATTCGTTAGTTCATGTTTAACAGCCTGTCAGCTTATCGTAGGGCCAGCTTTACGACTTATTCTTAGACCTGTGTTATGGTACTGGTCAAATGCGTATTTAGTATTAGACCTATTATAAAAGCAACGGTTCCGCAGTTATGGTTACAAATCATAAAGTGCTAAGCTTTCTTATGTATGACGTCTAATCCATAAGAAGAAATATTTTATTTGATATGGTTATGATAGTATTTTAGTGGGTTTTACTGAATTGGGGATAATTCCCCAATTCAGTAAACAGTAAACAGAATTCACTATAGAAGTCTAATGACTTCTGTAGTGAATTCTGTTTTTGATGAGACCATGGAGTAAATTTTTTCAATGAAAAAAACTTTAACCCCCCATTTAAAATATTTTATTTATTCTTTTTACCCGACTACCTTACGGCAAAGCCAAAAGGAAGGCTTATGATATTAGCTGTCTATGTATGTGTGTATCCACCGTAGCGCCCAAACTAATGAACCGATTTTGATGACTGGGGTATCACAAGATTCGTAAAAATACTCCGGGTGGCATGGGCTATGTCAATTTTCACTAAATTTAATATGCGAGAATTTACAGGTAAAGAAGTTAATCTTTTACGGGCTCGCTGTTTTGGAATGGCTATTGTTCAAATTACTGATGAAAAAGAAGATGTTTTATTACTTATTTTATTTTTATGAAAACTTTCAGGTAGGATACAGATAGTTGACAGTTAGTGAAAAAAGGCCAATTAAAAGTTTTACTGACATTTAATAAAATATTATTAATATATTTATTTTTTGTAATTTTTTTTTTTATGTATAATAATAATTTATTTATTTTCTCGCCACAATACACATTGAGTACATATTTAAAGGAACAGGTGGATACAGCAAGTATATTGCGGGAGACTGGTGCCTAAACTAGGCTTGTGGCCTGTATTTCAGGACACCAAAATATATATTTAATTATAATATAACTAACCATTTTGTCCCCTCAAATTACTTAATTTTTAATATCTAAGTAGCTAATGTCTGCCACTGATATGGCTTGGCTGTTTATAGTTTTTATTTGATACTTAACATTATCATAAGTTGCTTTGTGCTTATTTTCTGGCAAAATAAACGGTTCTTCTTTCCTAAAAAAAATTGTATGATGATTGAAGATTTTTGATTGAAAATTAAATCGAAACCTAGTAGTAATAGATAAGTAATGTGGTATTTTTGGGAGGTTATTATAAAGACGATTACGGTAATGGTTTATTTTGTGTATCCCATGATTACTTGTGTCACCAATTCACGATCTACCATGTCGCTTGGGGATGGCGCACCATTATTTTCCTCTTCCATTCTCGTCCTACCCGCTTTGAATTATATTTTTTTATATCACGAAGCTTGTTGTCCTACTCGTCCTTGGATTATGTAATGGGAATTGATATTACGACGAGTACAGGCGGATGTGGTCACCACTACTTGGCCTCCACACCGCAACCTATCGCGTTACTTTGTCAATAAAATCTATTGGGTGACAATGCTTGTTTTACGTAAGACGATGGTGCGCACTTGGGTGTTTTTAAATACAACGCTATTTGAATAACGCTGCAAACCTGAATGTTGTTTGTGACAGGATCGATTTCAGTAGGTTGTTTTTTAACAATATCTTGACATCTAACGCGTGGGCGGAACTTACTCATAACTCTTTTAAAATATTTGTAGGTATCATGTTAACTTGAAGTGTTTAAAAAATATTTACGAGTTTTATTATACAACGTGTAACAGACTAATCGCAATAGCTCTTAAAGGGTCAAACCTGAAATCGCGAAAAAAAAACAGCTGTTCATTAGGTAAATTTTGTCGAGTTTTGCGCACATAAATGTATGGGCAGTTGATTTTTTTTTTTGCGATTTCATTGTTGGTCCCGTAGCGAAAGTTGTTCATAATGATGAGTACAATGACCCCTTAAGAGGTTTTGCGTTTATTCTGTTACACGTTGTATTACCAAAGACTTTTATCAGATATTCAGTCGTTATGGATAGTCTGAACCCAGAAAATCGGACTCTAGTTTTGCCAAGGGGTACCGTGGTACCAAGTTTCTGATTTGTGGAGGCCACATAGGCAGTCGCTTCATGTAAAATACTGGTACTGCATACGGTTACACTGGAAACCCGGTTATAGTTGGAAAAAGGATAGGCAGATTATTTTACAGCTGTTTCAGATTTTCTGAACTAAAGTCCTGTATCGCGTATAAGGTTTCTATAATCCACTAATCGTGTCGTGAATTCGCAAATAGAGTCGCAGCAGTAAAATAAGGACGATGCACACGTGCAGTCAAAATTCGTAAGTACACTTTCACACTCGCCGGAAACTGGGCGTCGTTTACCCGGCAGGATTCGGGTTTCTGTGCTACCTATCACATTTGCGGACCGTGTATGGCGCGGACACTTTGTGTCCGCGTGAGCCCCGCTCGTGTGTACCTGCCCGAATGATTTGTGAACCGATAGCTATTTCGGGTAAACCAAATATTCCTGTGCCGCTTTCATTTTTGTACGTGAATAATAATAATAAACAAAATGCGGCGGATATTTGAAAGTTTTGTTTGGACGTATCATGATTGATTTTATTGGTTATTGGAAAATTAATATGAGGATCGTAAATGGATGCTGCTTTATAGACTGCATCACCGGTGTTGATATTTTATTAACTAAGCATGATTTAGCCTCTTTTGCATTATTATCTGAAGCTAATAGGGGCCGATAGAAAGCGTAGAATGTTCTGTTCTAACAGTCATTGAAGTAAGTATCCATAATTTAAATGCTGTCTAGGTGGCATAGTGATTATTTTAGTCCAAACCACATCTTCAGTAAGTTGAATACTTTTGTAAGTTAATACAAAACACGAGGTTTATCTCCCTAGTAAAAAATTCAACAGTTGCATCTTCAAGATACTTTCTAATTCAAAGGACCACAAATGACCCGTTTATTAGCCTGACTGCTGCAACAATCAGTAATAGAGATGTGCAAGAATGTAGCCAAGTGTGATGTCCACACTAAATTAATTAGTGGCAAGCAAATTCTCCAGTCACCGTACTCCATGGCACGATTACACGAGTGATTAATTACTACTGACGCCACTGAGGATTCTGTAGGTTATTGGAGATGACGTCATCGTCTCTTACATAGTATACTATACTTTAATAGTCTATATAATGATCTTTAGGCCTACAACTACACTGCCAAGATTGCGGAAATGTTCTAGAGTTACCACGGCCCTGGAACGCAAAGGGTATTTGAAGAAGCACGGGTGGGTTTGTCAATAAGAGTTTGACACTCGCTCCGCTTAGAACGGGAGCAGTCATTTCAGTCATAAAAAGGCCTACAAATATCTGACTTGTGTACGCACGAGTGCGATTTTGATAAACGTCAAAGCGCGTCTCGCAATTTTTATTCATAAGCTGTACTAGGCCTTAAGCTTTTTCCAGCATTAAGCAAGGACTAGTCTCTTATTTTATCGACCATGAACCTGAGCATAGTTATTATTTAATCCAGAACTAGAACAAGGTTAAACGTCAACCTGTTGCATAAAATTCGCGTGAGAACTTGCTATCCACTTTGTAAGTTTAATCCGCTTAGAATTAATGACTTTCATTCTCAAGCTAGTATTTGTATATAACGTTAAAACTTTGTAACATGACCAGAAAACGCTAAATTTCCATCGCAGTCTTTATTTTTGCGCGTACCTAAAGTAAACCACAACGGAGCTGACCCAATACATTAAGTTCTCCAATAGGTCTCAACGTTAGGCCCTCATTTGGGGATTATTGAACCCTATTCGAGGCAAACCAAATCCAAGATAATCTAGGCTCGGTAACGCCTAAATTTCCTAATTGAAACCCATTCGATTTACTCACCCAGACACGATTTAGGCGAGCAGATGACTAGTTCTCATTAGGAGGAAATCCTGGGCCAGTAAGAGCTAGATGCCACCCACACTGGCTGGGTGTAATTTATACAGGGTGATTTTTACGACTTTCTTTTGTTATCGATCTACGCCATTTTATAAGTCTGAATTGCAACCCATAGAGACTGAAGAAGCTACTGCGTACAATATTCGTAATAGCGCAGAGCACAAGTTGCGGCTATCATAGTGCCATCCCACAGAACCGCTAAAACGGCTCGATGTTGAGTACTGAAAACCGTAAAATAAACTCTAATGATTGCAGCCCACTTGTTAACTCCGTGGCCTGCTGCACTTGACTCACCATTTGTTGCGGGTTCCGCGGCTTGCGATGCGCGCGGTGCACCTTCAAGCCAGTGACTCCTTCCAGTACATCAGCCAGCAGCAGTCCATCTGCGCAGTCGCGAGCCAGCCCGCCGCCTGATGCGCCCGCGCGTCGCCGAGACCGGGCCCGCTCCAGGTAGTGGTTCGCCCAGTCTGTGTAGATCTGTGGGCAAGGAGGATAATTTTAGTTGGTGATGGAGAATTAGGTTCAGTTTATGCTGGTTGGTTTTGTCATGAGTTTACTCAGTTTGTATAGATCTGTAACTAGGTACCGTAGTTATTTTTTAGTAGTCGTTTTTATGTTATTTAGTGTTTAAGTACACGTGGGCCAGGGTAAAGTGATTTTGACGGTAGTCTCGGTTTGGTCTTTTCTGATAAATCGTAGAAACCCCCCATATAAAGTCCTGAGTCTTTCAGAGTCTCGTCTTTAAGACAAGACTAGCCTCATATGAGTGAGTACCTCCTGTGTCGTCTGTAAAAACGTCCTTCAACTCCTCAGTCGCAATTATCTGACCTTTACGTAGTATTCTACCAGGATCGGAAACGACTATCCCTAAACCAAAAACTTACCGTGCCTAGCTTTGGGTAATAGGACTCTAGAGTTGAATTAAATAGATTTTATTAAACCAAAATTACAGTATATTCTCATTTAAGGTCATGTGGAGAGGATAATGAAGAGGAAACTGTAGATATTAAAAACATTGATTGACATTAAGTAACAGCCAATCTAACCTGGGGATTGCATACCCTTTACGCTGCACATATTATTACAGGTAATCAAATTAAGTTTTTGTGCCTGTCAAATTAGGCAGCTACCTTCAAGAAAAATAATTACAGAGGTACAAAAATACTTTGAAAGATTTACCTCGTCATTCAATCATAAGATGGACTTTACGCTTTATAGCAGGGATTAACACTCGGTTTGGTTAAGTCCAGGTAAACAACGGGTACACGATGACTAACAAAGACGCGTAGATAACGTTTTACAGGCCATGAGAGCGAAATTGCTAATAAAATTTTAACGACAATTTCACACACGGTACTCGAGCACAACGTCTGTTTATGAGAACTTTGTGAGTCTTTCAAACCAAGATTAAATATTACAAAGATTCTTCACACATACTCTGTAAATCCTGAATCATCCTCATCATTTTTCAGAAAGATTTTACGACAGATTTTAAAGAACTCGTCTTTAGGTACGGTGTGAAAAAAAAACTATTGTACTCGAGTTTACGGCATGAGGTCATACATAAGTTAATAAGTGAGTGTTATGCTCGGCGCTATGAATTCTTAAAAGGATTTAGTCATATTCGAGTCAATTGGCAGGAGAATGGGGACAAGTGGAGCCGTCGCGCCGCGCCGTCGCCGCTCGGGGCCACTCGGCCTCAACTACTGGATAACACTAATACCTACGCGTGATGTTCCTCGCACTCATCTCACTCTCTAATGGTTTCGAGGGTGGTCTGTTTAATGACTGTTAATGCTTTCTCGATTAGAACTCGAATTAGAAATATATGTGCACTTAAATCTTAATACGCCCATTAGATTTAAACACGACGCAGTTGTTAATAAGAATTTATAGATGCATCTCTCTTGTGCCCGTAATGGAATATCAGAGAAATCGAGCCGTGTCATACGGTGTCAAGGGCTCTGATCTTTATCAGAGAAAAAAACTTACGTATAATATTTTGAAGAAAATGAAACAGCGAATTTATCCTTACGGCGTCTACAAACGACATCCCACGGTAATTTGATTACATATAGTAATTCCGGAGCCTTGATGCGAAAATGCGTAATCGGCTCATTATTGCCTTGATAATAGATTTTCTTGACGTCAAGTATACTCAGTAAATGTTTGTAGGAGCAACGTTTTACACAGAGGGCGTTCCACTTTATTCACATAGTCTGACACAGTCACAGACCACGGAATTGCCACGACAAAGGCGACTAGGACACTATAGTGTGCGTGGATGGCCAAATCCGAAACCGAAACTATGATGAATAGCGAAAAACACAGCAGCAACACTTTCGGGTTTTTTTTTCAAATCAATCGGTTCGATTCCTAACTAGGAACACCGACTTTTCAAAAATTTAGTGATGCAATTTTAGTTACCATCAAAATAGGGCTCGTGAGTCGTGACTCCTTTCAGTGTTTTTCGCTATTCCTCATAGTTACCGATTTGGCCATCCACGGACAATTGATAAATTCACCTCTCTGTATATGTTTACAATAAAAATAAAAATAAACGGAAAATAAATAAAATCGATGGAAAAATAACGAAGTTGCCTACACGCTTTTAAAGTTATTCTTCTGTCCCTGTCACGCAAAACTTCCTGTGACGTCACACACACAATTAGTGCTGTGTCCGTTTCTCATGGATTTTAAAACGTACACTCACAACTCCGTAATTTTCTAGTCTTGTCTGTTCTGTAGGTTTTGAAAAAGTAATAAAATCGAGTAAAATTATTACACAAATATTCAATTATTCATGTCATCCGAGCAATTGTCAGAAATTGTCAAGAGCCGTCAATTTCTATAATTAAATGGCGACATTCACTGACACGCTTAGTAAGTATGGAAAGTTTTGAAAATGCAGTCTCTGGCTGTGGCTGCCTGGTATCTTGGTGCTCTGTGGACACAGTCATTCGAATGACAATACATGCCCTTCTACAATAAAAACTAGCTTGTGTACCGATGGCAGATAGCTTCCAATACTAAAGAAACCATTATCATAAATCCATATTCTCCGATCATATCTGTTAATCGTACACGTTAATAGAATAATCATGACAAGATATGTATATTGGAAGGTGTACGGATAAGTGTGGCTGGTCGTCTCACTCCGTCTTATCACACGGCTGTTTATTCAAATCGGGTCGGATAGCTTTCGATTGTAATAAATCTAGCTGACCGGACATTTTTATCGCCTTGTAGATGCTATATCGGGAATAACTTGTATCCGTTCCTGTCATATGTGGAGCTGGTTTTCTTTTGCGATGCCGACACCTTCATGGAAAGATTTCTTAGAAACATTTTGTGTTTGCATACAGGAGATGTTATTATTTGTTTTTTATTGTAGTTTATTTTTGTGTAGTTCCATATACGCGGCTACTGAGTATGAGATTCTGAGTTCTATTTCCTTGTCTGGAAAAGTGTTATAAGGCTTTTCATCTGGATTTTTTTGTAGCAGCTTGGAGTTTGGATGACTATCCGGTTAAGGTGAAAGCGCCAGGGTAGCCCGCGAAATTCAAATTTTCATACGTTTTTTGCATTTTGCAGGTCAGTGTCAGGTTGTATCTTGATAAAAATACGATTGGCGATCGTAAAAAATATGGCTTTACTGAGTTATAACAATTAAAATCATCAATACAGGTTGTATCATTCATGTAACTCGATTGAAAGACTTTTTTATAAAATAACCATTCATTCGAGTTATATGAACTTAGAGGGTTGTATTGAGGATTTTAATTATTATAATTCTGAAAATAAATACGTGTTACGGTCACGAATCATATTTTGTTCAACATACAGCCTGACACTGACTTGCAAATTGCAAAAAACAATAAGAAAATTGGGCTTGCCTGGCGCATCCACCTTAATAGCAATAGGTTCACCCCAATTATGTAATAGGGGTGAGCCTAGTTAAATATAACTGACAAAATGTGGGTACACCTCTGCTTAGCTCTAAGAAAAAAAAAACTTTTAGTGTTGGATAGCCCATTTAACGAGGAAGGCTATACTCTATAACATCACGCTACGACCAATAGGAGCGGAGCATTAATGAAAAATGTGACGCAGACGAAGTTGCGCGGGTCATCTATACCTATAGCTTATTTCTGTGTAGTTAAAGAAAGAAAGAAAATAAATCTCAATTAATTGATAGAGCGACAGACGATGGTGTTAACTGTTTGTAAGGTCGCGGGTTCAAGTTCTGTTCCATTGACGTAGGGCGGTGAACCGACGGACAGGCTTAGTTATTACTGAGAGATGTTAATGTCATTATATATTAGTACGAGTATGGACGAAATATGGAGAGAGATTTTTTTTTTTTTATTTGGGATGAGTTTGCTCTTGACTCTAGTCTAGATCATAGATGACAGAGACAAAGTCGACGATGGAGCGAGCTTTTCCAGAAGAAGTATATATGTGGGTACGTACACCTATCTATCTATTGTACATTCAGGGAAAGTGGTGGATTAGAAAATGAATACTATATGTGCTTAAATTATCTGTCTGTTTAGTATTCAAATCAAAATTATATTCAAAAGTTTATCATGGACAGCAAATAACTATAAATAACAGAAATGCATTTCCCTGAATGTGTTTTTTTAGAATTAAAAGTGTATCAACGGCCGTGTTTTAGTATTTTGAGCTATAGAATGTAAACAATAGAGTCTATTTTATTATAATAGACTATCACTAGTGCACTGTTCTCGCCAGTGTCCAGTACAACGGCGAGAGCGCTTGTTCTCATATCGCTTTATTGCTCAAAGCTCTCAAACAGCTGGGACTCGCCTTCAGCTCGAATAAAACTTTACTTCTAATTCTATTTTTAGTGAGAACCGGCTCATTTATAGCCTTTATTGCTACTTTAAAAAGTCACTGGCGGATATAAGCTCTATAAAACAGGTGCAGTATCCTAGAAAATAATCGTTAACGCGCGCGTTTGGTGTTAAATACGTGCGGTAATGAATCCATTGGCTCGTGCAAGCTATCATAATACGCGGTGAAACTTTATTTGCGTTGAACAAACGTAATTTACGCTCACAATGTGCCTCGTAAGTTCGTTCGTCCCTTAACCGGGAGCCGGACCAAAATAAACAAATCAAATTCGTTCTCATTCATTGTGTATCGTGAATTCCCCGCGCTCCCCTTTCCCCGGCTCGATTGTTTTCATAAAACCTGTACGGTGAATACACTTTTGACTACACTTAGTGTTCCATGAACATTGGTCGCTATCGTAAACTTCATATTTACGGTCAATAAATACTGATGAACCGAGATTAATCATTCCTTGAAGCTGATGAATTTGGCATTGATGTGCAGTCACGTTTGATTTCATGGAATTGCTATTATTCTAACAACAGTGTGCAATCATACACAATAGCTCTTAGTTGTAGAAAGTATGTAATATGAGTTCTCACTACCGTCACGACTCTGTGATATCTCATTTTGCTTTTACTTATGGCACGCTCTGACCATCTAGGATGCAATATCGAGCGGAATTGTAGAGAAATGCGGATGTATTAAACAAAGAAGTTGGAGTTATGGACTGTTTTTTCTAACGACCACGGACACAATTAATACAGCTAGAGAATAAAGACTAATGTAGGTACAATTTTCTGCCAAAGTAACCTTCTCTGCACTAAACAAATGATTGGCTCTGACCACCAATGACGGTGGCACAACCCAGTCATCATAGTTTAATTAACTCTTCAGTATTTTTTCCGTAAGATTCTTAATAAGCACTTAACAAATAAAATTAAAATACGCCATAAAAATATAGAAATTAATTGATAAGGCGTGACCACTGACTTATTTATTACTATAACATCTTGGGCGTGTCAGTATGTTTTATTGAAAATGATATATCGCCGAGAAATTAATACTTACAATCAAAACATTCTCTCAATTGAGCCAATACAAATTAATTGAGGTTAAAACTTATGTAATCATGGTGGATGGAGTCGTTTGCATATTTTGATATTTTTGACCCAAACTCAAGGGTCAATTATGTGCCATGTTGATTCAACGAGCTCTATAAAGATTTAAATCAAGATAGGTATGTATTTTTCTGTCCACTAAGAGTTTTAATTCAAATGAAAAATGAGCTGTGATTATCATAACATTAAAATTTCTTATTTTTCACACTTAACACGAACTCAACAGTTACGATAATATTCACATAAATCTTATCGCTTGTGACGAATGAGTTCAATTTATCTTGCCTACTCAATTAGTGTTATATTATAAGCGATACCTCATCTCTCACAGACTTTCATTTAAATGAATCATACTTTTTCCAACAAAAACTTGAACATCCGATTGTTTGGCCCCGAGTATGACTCCTAGATCGAACAGACTCCGGGTTTTTCCGCCTGGGAACTCCAAGATTTGTGATATGACAGCGATCCTGTACCCCGGGATAGTTCCAGTGAATTTCGCATCTCTATTTCATCCTTCCGGGATAGCAAGCGTATTGTTTATGATGAAATAACACCTTGCTTGCACTTACCTCGATATCAATATCTTATCCTTAACGGGCTGAGCAGAAATGTAGCTTACAGCTCTCTCCACGTTAGGAAATAGAAAGGTGCACTTTAGGGTACCTAGATACATTGTTATCGCTGGAAAGCTCTCATTTGGTGTCTTGGTGTGATATAATTTTAGGGTTCAAAGTTCACATCCGTGTGTATAATTTGACTACCAATATTGCCATATTTTGAAGTGTGAGTACACTAAGATTGTTGGTAGAAACGGAAACAAGCCGACTTAGGTATAATAAAATGTCCCGGCACTGATAGATCCGTATAACAGTAAAATATTACGAGATCGGTGAACTAAAAGCAGGATTTAAAAATGTATCTGCATTTACGGTCTTAATTTCAAGTTTGATTGGATTCTGATGTCATTTACACCATGAAACTACAAGACCTAAAAAGTGGATTGGGCTCAACATACTCACATATAAATTCTCAAGTCCATTCTTTACTGACGACCTACTCAATGTGACTTGACGTCTCAAACATGGAATCTCACATGAATAGGGTTGTTACCATATATGCGACACATAACATTTTATCGACATAACTATCGATGGTTCGTCACGGGCGTTAGGTGTGAGCTTAAAAGCGTTTAGTACGGAAGCGAAATGAGGTCGCGTGGCTTTTAATATCGCGGCTGGGGTGCGACCAAGGTGCGTCGCAGCACTATGATCTGCTTTGAAGTTTTTATCATTTTTATAAACACCACTGTTTAAGAATTTTGAATTTCGAAGCTTTGAACGTTTCAACACTCGGTCTTCATTTGTTTCAAATAGAGACAAATGAAGTGCAAATGAGTCTAGAATTTGGAAGATGATTTTTGTTCGTTATGTCGTATTTGTCACCGGAAAATTGCAGACTCCGTAAGATTGTAATAAATCTATATGGGATTATTATTTCTCGATATTTTATGAAAAAATGTTTTGTATACATACAATAAATGCCATTCAAATTCAATAGTTTCCAATATATCCGTGTCTTATTAAAAAAATGTTTACAATTTTACGCGATGGGTTATAATCTTACGGAGTTTGCAATTTTCCGGTGACATATTCAACTACAAATTTTAAAGTAGAAATAGTAGTGAACCTTCTGTAATTTTTTCTTTACCAAAGGGTAATGATTTACAGGTCGCGTGACGAAGTGTATTTTTCATTGAAAATCCTAACAGACGGTGATTTTCTTTACAACAACGACTCTTTAAAGACATCTTTCACTGTCAGACAAAAGAAGGGAACGAGGTCAAAGCCAAGAATATTTTCTATGGAGTTAGTCAATATAATATTGTTAGTACAATCAGCGCTTTGTAAACTAATTAGCGAGAAGAAAACGTAACGTTAACGTTCTCACGTTATTTTCGCATAATATTTACCTATGTACAAAGTGGAGCAAAACTTTGCATCTGAAGTAGGTAGTGTTGTAACGTACAGTTAGGCTAACACCCTTGGTATCTAAAGTTGGTACCTTCATCTGTATAAACGTTTATGTAAGACCCTAACATAACATCACGCCTGGAAACATCGAAGGGTTAAGCAGAGGTCGTCTCTCACCCACAATTTGCCAGTTATGTTTATGGTTATAATCGAATGTAGCTGAATATCTGGCTGCCTGAACTCTACAACCAAGTAGGTATATCCCATGGCGAGACTGGTGTCAGACTTCCGAGCTTCTCCCAGTAAAGTTGTCAAAGATGTACAAATGACAGTTAGGGATCAATATAGCTTAACGTGTTTTCCGAGGCACGGAGGAGTCTTGGTATGTAATAGATGGACTCATCCACCGAACGTCAAGGTAAGCATTGCTTAACCTTGAAAGTGATTACTTAACCACGAGGTACTGAATAAATGCATTTTGTAGATTACCTCTATACCTACTATATTAGATATAAAATAACTATCTGAAAACCAATTAAAACATGATATGATAACACAATGACTCAGCTAGCGAGTTCAATGAACCCTGTCTCTCCGCCCGTAAATCTAGTTCCAGGTCATAAATCAATGTTAGCACACACTAGCGCTCACTAGCTTACAGCTAATTAGCGTAGTCATTAGTTAATTAAGTCTAGATGGAGTCACCTGTACAATGGATCGTGTCTGCCGCGTGACGTCATCTGTGGAGCCCTGGATAGACCTCGGGGCTCGGATGCACGTCGGTATCATGGTGTCAAACCTTCACTTGGACAAAAAGTTTGTAGGAAGAAACTTCGGTCCACTTGGAGCTCATTTTAGACACTTTTTGCACTTTGAAATTGTCAAAACTGAAAATATTTAAATTGTGATAAATCCTGAAAGGTGTTTTGATTTCTGGGAAACAGATGAGAAACTCTATAAAACTGAAATAAAACTATTCGTCCCATATTTTCAGCTAAGTCCTCCGTATTTTTCTTTTCCGTGCATTTTAAAGATGCGGCGAGACAAGGATAGATGCTAACCAATTTTCTTAGACCTACGTTGCGTTTCTATTATTTGTGAAAACTGGGTACAGTTACATAGTTGTATAGCGAGTTACAGCTCATGAATGAATGGATGCGTCTACGCGGTTGTGCGATAAAGTTCTCAGAATATTTACACTACGGTCGGCGCCGCTGCGCCCACGCAAGTTGCTACGCCGACTACACTGGGTCGAGCAAAAAAAAACTAAAATACTACTGCTTAGAACCAAAATATTATTCTTAGTAAGACGTAGAATTCACTCAAAACTCATCAGGTCGAACATTTTGCAATTAAGAAATGTACTTACGCCCACAAATCTTCCCAACGTTGTAATATATATTACTCTGCAAATAAGCTGTGCTGAAGAAATTAGACTGACATGTTTAGGACAAGTGAGTAATCCGTGCCTGAAGTAACATGTAGGCGGGGAAACCGCTGAATAATTTTCCTCTATTGCGTCAGCAGACTCTAAGTGGAATTCAGATGTGTGAGAGTCGTCAAGCAATTCTCTTTAGTATGAATTATTATTAATATCAAACAAAACAGCAGTAAAATTTTACACAACTCGTGTGTGCATACGCATAACTTATCTATTCTCTCCCTTACGAAATGAAAAATTAGAGTACAGAGGCGATATGAAAAGTAGATTAATCTACATCGTACAAAACCGTAGCGTGGAAGCCAAAAGCTTTCTACTTTATAGTGCTCTAATAACAGGCGCGGGGGCCATTACAATGGTACAGGATTAGTAATACTTCGTTGGCCCATTGCCCACTAGTACTGGACCAGCTTGTTCGTACTGTTATACCACGAAACAGTCCATTGACACACTGAATAATTTTAATTCTCGGTGGCTAGCAACCAGGTGGCGATCATCGAAGCTTGAATTCGTTTTATGTACCAGCACAGATTGTAACGGGAAATGAACATCAATACGAGCTAAGTAGAGACGTACCTACTATCGATTTAACAATCGATAAACATCATAGACAAATGAAGTGTCGATCATCTTGAGCTTAAATACATGTTACCGCGAAGCCATCTCACGACTCAGTAACATGACTAGTGTAGGCGCCTCTCAACAATTATATTGAAATGATACAGTGCTGCATGCTTCAAACAATGACAGCACCCTACAGTGGGTGGGCTAGTTAATATTAATTTATGTATTACTTTTGTCTTTATGCACTTTACTGCCCGAGGTCGGAAACACAACTATTATTCAGAACAAGAAGATTATCTGTAACTAAGGTTTAAATAACTTTGTAAGAACCAACGGCATATTATTGATGCTTTCATGTTAATATTAGTAATAAAAGGTATGAGAGCAATTTGATGTTCGGTCTGCGTTTGCATCTCAAGCAAACGAAAAGCACCGATTACAGTTACAATAAATTTACATATTGATATGATATTCTCAGCAGGCCATAAAGCCACAATAAGGGACGTTAAACTCAAATTGAAGATATTAAAGCTAATTAAGTGTTTGTTCGTGTTTGGTAATTTGTGGCTGAGATTGGTCCTCCCACGGGTCTGCCTGCCTACGTGATATCGACAAAGGTCACGCAATCACTTACCCTCTCCAGTTTGGAATGGTTTTGTGCAAAATAGCAGTTATGAGTTGCAGTTAACTGAGAATCGAAGGAGTACCAGAGAGGCATGTTTAATTAAGAAAGCAGTCCGAAGAATCGCCAAACTTAAGAGGCAGTGGGCAGGAAATATTGCTCGCAGAACAGATACTCGACGGGGGCAAAAGGTTCTAGAGTGGAGACCACGTACCGGAAGACCTGGTCAAGTCAGCGGGAATCCGCTGAATACGAGACGCATTGGACAGATTGACGTGGCGACACTAGGGGGGGTTGGCTAAGCCAGGAGACGTCTTTCGGATGAAATGATGATATTGAAGCAACTTCTTCTATTATGACGTGCCTTTAATATAATAACTCCATTGTTACAGCGACACGGAGCTAAGTAGGACGATAAGCAACATCCCTATTTCACAACGGAATCACGATGGAAATGATACATCATAGTAGGGGAGCTCGTCCTAATATCTATCATAATAAAGTATCTATAGAAGTACACCAGCTAATCGCATAACAGCTGCAGGTAATTAGAGCTTAATGACAAGGAAAACGACGGGCGAAGGAAATAGGACACACTTCGTCATTCACACCCCTTTGAAACACCTCAAAATCTTATGATAAACCAGTCATCATTAGCGTGGTGTCAACGGACACAGTTATGACAAAAGAGAGGGCAATAAATGAGACATATGACGCTTTCTCCAACGGAAAATACTCAAGCTAACCATAAAAACTGATAAAGTACAATAAACACTTAAAGGCTGTAAAATGAGAGATACAAAGGGGTATAAAACTTAAAGAAGCATTGACGCCATCTTTTACCGTTAATAAATATAACGTATTTATGTTTTACAATGTATTATGGTATCGTTTAGATCGTTTAAAACTTGCGTAAGCTCGCATTAAGATCATAAAAGGACAGGGTCGGATTCAGGTAATGCAGGACTCGAAGTAAAACATAACATTCGAACCATTTCAAGTAGATATCGTGGTTTGAAAAACGCTTTTCAATTGTTTAATTTTATTTTTTCCAACTGTGCCGTTTGAGCTGTTTAATGACAATCTTTTTAGCATTTTCTACCTCTGTTTTGTTTCTAATCCGGTCCTGAAACGGCAAGTTACAGCATCACCGCGGGCGGCAGTCGTTTCAACCTAACAGCGTCCGGACCGCATCCCATCCGCGTGTTTATTTACTCGCTTGTCAAAAGTTCGACACACGCTGCCGTATTTATAACCGTGCGGAAGGTGCGCCCCGGAGCAACGAACCTTTGTGACATAATCATAAAACACAGACATTAACAGCAACAAACAATATGAGACAACGTCCATTAAAAGAGTTGTAGACCACCGTAAAAGGGTTTATGGTGTGAGCGAAATTATTTACGGATTACGCTTTTGGTATTTGTTTTAGGGGCAAATGTTGCAGCAGCGAAATCCGGACATGAAATGTTGGACGTCGATAGCAATATCAAGTTCGCAAATCAAAGTCAAAGGTCCATCTTTGTCACCTTTGTTTATTCGTCCGACATCAGACAGGCATCGAACGTTTCCAAACTTGGATCTTGCCGTTATTGGATCCGGTAGGTATTTGATAAAAGGATATAGAGGTATCGGCCTTGCTCGTATTTGGGCCACAGATGTGCGGTCTCTGCCCCATTGTGACGTGGGTCACGTGGGTGAGTGCATTTGATTTCTTACGATAGTTATCAACTGTGCAATCGGCTTTATATCGCCTAACAAACAATAAGGCACGGTTTGCAACAGCGGAGTATCTATTTTCTAGTATGCGTATGTCTTGTCTATGTAAGATTAGATTACACATAGACCGCCGGCGCCATCAAAGATTTGCTGACTTTGATACAGTTTTCTCACCAAACAAGTTGTAAAGTGCGAAATAGAATAGGTGTGAATATCATTTGATTTCCTTTATAAATATTTATCAGCTTCTGCAAAAATGGTATGTTTGAGTAAACACCGATATCGTTGACCTATATACATATTAATGGTGCGTCAAAATATTCGTGTGCTCTTTTAGTAAATTTACATCGAGTGTAGGTGTAGTAATAGGCGTCTAACGTAAGCTTGAGTCATACTCGTAGCTTTTGTTTTCATGAGCCGACTCCGTCGCAAACTAGTCGAGAAAATTATTTTCGAAGTTGTCTAGTCATTAGGAATCGTTACGTTTTGTAACATCCGGGCATCCGTCCGTTCGTCCGTCCGGCTACGAGTCATATTATTTTTATTAAATTTTTACGGAGCATTTTCTGGGAATACGGCTTTTATGTTTTTTTCCTGTTGCACAATGTAATAAGAAATACAATATGAATGGAACTTTTTTATAACTTCACCTGCATGAAACTAGGAGACACATTTTAGGCCTAAATTGAATCAAAAAAGGTCTGTTCTGCTTTTCCATTAAACGCAAAAACAATTATTTTTTTACTAGAGCTTTTATTGTTTTCAACATTCATTCATGGCTCAGACTGGCTGTTTGGTGTTTATCTGTCAGTATAAACCAAGTATAACTAATCCTAAACTTCACAGTAATGTTGTCATAAATGAACCTACCAAAGTAAATCCAAAACCGCTTAACTGCGACCCACAAAACTCAATGAAAACTTAAATAAAGCTGCATAAATCACTCAAACCCAGCTGGTTCTAAAGCAAGCATTCCAAATATAAATAATTCGCAAAAAAAAGAGAATTGGCGCTTCATGAACTCATTCATTCGATTTCTTGCAATTCGTCGAATCTTATAAATAGTACGAATGTCAGTAAACATACGGGTCTTCGATCAATAATTTATTTTATGTTTTTGCTCATCAAGGTTGATCCACAAACATTAGGGCAGTGACCGGGGCCCTGTTTAATATATCTGAAAAAGCAACATATTTGTCAAAAAATTACAAATTTGGGAAATTTTCACTTTTCACACCTTTTTTTGTGATTGTACACGTCCCGGGGCCTGAACACAGACGTGAGTGAACGAGTTCATATAAAATGTATGCACCAATATTTTTTGAGCTCTGGACAGACCACGGCCCGGGCACGCCCCGGATATGTGTGGATCAACCTTTACACTTCACGAGTCAATGAGCAAAGTAGCTAATTATTTCGCTACACACCGTCGTTAAGGAAACATGTAATGATAGGTAGATACGTCTATTGTCAGCCAAGAGGTGCGGCAATCAATGCGGATCGTGAAACATTGAAATTATACTATCTTAATACTACCGATTTTTTTTTTATTAAGACCAAATGCGGTTAGAACTTAAAAGGAACTTATCTTTACGGAATAAATGTTTGTTTTACTACCGTCAGTTATGGTCAAACCGGATACGGTCGGATAAGATCTTTTCCTAACAGGAGTCAAATAAAACGTTTAAAAAACATTAGGTACACTCCTTCTGTGGCAGTCGGGTCAAATTGAACCTTTGTTGGTTGCATCTGCAACATCAAAGTCCCTAAAACCGAAGATATAAACCTCATTATTTATGTATGTCTCACTAGTCACTCATAAATTCGATCCAGTTCTACAAATAGCTTCGTTTCTCGTTAATATTAGAGAAACTACTGTTTATACGGCTACACCCGACACAAGGCAAACATTAGACTTATCAAATTTCTATAAACGAAAGACTGAAGAGGGCTTCGGTATGGTGAAGAACTAAAGATATATCTTACTTCTTCTGCTCACAGCTTCGTTTGCATTCCAAGATAAAAAGGTATATTTATAAATTTATTATTTATTATAAAATTTATTGTACACCTCATATAGGAACAGGAAATTCAAACATAAAATAAGTGTACAATGGGCGGCCTATCGCACAATGCAATCTCTTCCAGACAACCTTTGGATGGATTGAACGAAAGGAGATAGATTTAGGGATCACTCTGGAGCATTATAACTGTTAAGGTAGTAATTACGAAATGTAAAATAAAAAACCGGACAAGGGTGAGACTGACTCGCGCACGCGAGGGTTCCGATCTAGTCTTCATTTTTTCCGAGTATACATTATCAACGGAAGTTTATAAACTATGAAAGCACTTTAGTTACTCTGGCAAAAATATAGCATGTGACATTAATTTAAGTTTTACTTTTTTGTTGAAAAATGTTTTCCTATACATCAATGTAAAAGTTCGTCACGGTCAATTCTTCAACCAACTATAAGTTTGTAATCGCAAAAAATGATTTTCCATAAAATGGAAATACTATAAATTCTCAGTTTTCAGACTTTTCCTTTACATGTACTGTAACTATCTTCTTCCCAATTTTAATGATTCTATGTCAACGGGAAGTACCCTTTAGGTTTTGATTCCCTTGTCAGCGTCAAAACATGCGCCATAAACGGCCTTATCTCTAGATTGCGTTAACTTAGAAGTTTGATTTGACTGCTCCAAGGGGTAGCAGACCTGAGTATTTCGTATTAATTTCAGCTCAATGCCTCCACGCGTTCCTGAGAAAAAGGATCTTGAGTTCTTTACAGACGGACAAATCACCGCACAACAAAGTGATCCTATAAAGGTTCTGTTTTTGCCTACTGAGGTATGGAACCCTAAAAATTAATAAAAATATGTCGTATGACCTAATTCAAGTTATCGTCTAATTGTGTGCCAAGTTTCATCAAAATCTGTTTAGCTGTTTAGACGTGCAAATACGCAGACATGGACACTTTCGCGTTTATAATACATATTAGTATAGACTATGGATTGTCTCCAGATATTCCTTGTTCCACTAAGTGAACACAAGGAGTGGCTGATTGTTAAACAGATAATAGATAATACGCACTATTGTTTCCTTCGCATTACGGTTTAATGTGTTTTTGATGTTCATTCGCCAGTTCAGAAGCATTAAAAGGTTGTATCATTAGATACGCATTTAATTGGACCGGTTAGCCAGTTCAATTGGTACCGTAGATCAATTTTCACGCATTGGTCAATATGGCTTTCAGTGGTCCTCAATCTGGTATTTTTAATTGAAATTATTTACCTGGACATGTTTATTGTTGAATGAAAATAACCAATTCAATTGTATAGAAATCGACATAATAAACCACAAATTACTTTCATATTTTATTCATAGTCAATTGATTTATTCTGAGTGAAAACCACAACAACCAATAAGTCATTAAAAATAAATTAGTTTAATGTAAAATAAATGTTACCGATCTATGATAGCTCTTACTAGTAACAGGCTACAGCCTTTACGTTTAATTGAATCATTTAAACGATAGGAGCAATGTTTCTTCTGCATTGCCAATGACGATCAAAAGTGATGCAACCAGAAAAAATAAAACACAGTCTCCCTTAATTAACCACTTGCTAGTGTTGTTCAAACTCAACGAACAATAGCAAACGACACGGATGAATGAATCGATCAATGGAAACCGCACCATATGGACACATAGGTAGGTGGATATATTAGTATATCCTTAATGCAGCGAGTGTTCTTGATAAAATCCATTTGCCGAAGCAAAAAGCTTAAACACGACCATGCAATAAATCTTTCTGAATGCACTCACAATCTACATTTGCAATTTATCGAAACGAGAGACGATTCGGAATGTTTGTACTGAAATTGAACTTTGTAAGCTCTGCCCAAGCACAGGCTTGCACACCTTCCTTAAAACTACGTGAAACTATTCATGAAGTGACAACAAGTATGGACTTGTATCGTGGTTGCGAACTGTACCCAGCTGTCCTAATTTCAATACCTTCTAACCTCATTGTGAAATTAGGTAATATTTATCAACAAGTAAACTGTATGTTGCCCGTAAATCCAAACACAAGTTAAAGTATAAAACAAACACTTGGTCCTAAAATCATAGGAGCGTAACAGTCCGTCTGCAAAGTACTGGACAGATTTAGCCGTTTGCGAGGGAACCCTTCGCGCAAAACGGTCTCGCGTGACAACGCGCACGCGCTTGGCTCCCGCGCGCGTGTTCGTTGCGCGCGCGCATGTGACTAAACCGGCGTTGCCCGGCCCTGCATAGCCGAAAGCGATACATACGAAAGCTCTCGACCGTTAGAGAGGGACAGTGAGAATAGCCTAAAAGCTCGCTCCGTTGTCACACAAAGGGAAATTAGAAACAAATCTGTTGATACTCAAAATAATTTAGAGGTGTTGACGGTGATATGAACACTAAAACTTGGCTGAAGCTCAACTGTTACTTAAGTGATGTACGAACAACTTCTAAAGTGGCATAAGATATTGGCTGTATTCAACATTTGAGTCTTTGTTTAATGAATCTGTGCAGGATTAATGAACGTACGAGTTAGTTACGAGAGCATTCATCCAATCAGTCTAGACGTAACATTCAGATACAATCACATTTCGCAAGTCTCATGGAGTCATGGCCAAACCGCCAAACACAACAATGAATCAAGATTACTAACGAAACCAGTATAAAATGTCCCGATTGACTATTATTCTCTTGCGCACCTTTGCGTGACACTAGAACCGGCACCCTCGACCTGTCACCAAACTTAAATTCGTCTAAAAAAGGCTACCTTTTGTTGTCGGCCCGAGAGGCCTCACGTCCGGGAAACCGACACTTGACCTACCAACGTATTTAGATCTTTTGTGTTCGGGATAAAGGGGAGCGTGACTTATCCTATTCGGGCCACAGAAAAAAAAACTATGAATAAAGACTCCGTATTATCATAAATTTTGTGACACTACATACACCCTTTTATTTTTATTTGATTGCCACCTTCTTGACTTCTAATGAATCGATTTAAATAAAAATCACTTTTATTTTACGTGAGCGTGTGTGGTCTTTATAAATATGCAAATGGATAAACTTTTAGATCAATCGATAGACTTTTATTGATGTTCTAAATTGAGATGTTTTCTGTATAAGGAAAAGCAATGGTTATAAAGGTCCATTTAATTGCAGATTGTGAAATAACTGCATTTACGCAGCAGTTTCAGATGCATTGCAGTCAAACAATAAATAATCTGTGTTTAAATAAATAAGGAGATTCATTTGTTTATGCGTCCTAATTTGCATACGTTGAACTGACGATAAAATTACAGGTGCGCTGCGGAAATGCCAATGCAATGAACGATGGAGCTGGGAAATATCATTTTCAAACGGAATGGTATCGGACCGAATCGAGATTCTGCTTCTATAATTGCTATTGCCGCAATATCGGATGGTGTATCTGCGTCCTAATTCGTGTGGAGCTCATGGGTTTGGGCTCGCAGGTGGGTCGCGGAAATACCGGTGCATTCGACTCTATTTTCATACGTTTTGGTCTCGCCACTAACGCGCGCACCCGCCCCACATCAATGAACGCTTCGCCCAACTACTTCTTCGTCCGCCCTACGGTGGTATAGTGCGAGTTAGATACTTTGATACTTTATATTTTTCAGTAAACATTTTATTGAAATTCTTATAAACATGAATAGAATATGTATTACTTTTTTAGAGTAATACTAATAACATATCTACTTAATTATTTATTTAAATAAAGCTGGTATTTTTTTTAATATTTCCGCATCATACCACAAAGGTGTATATGTTACGGCTAAGTATTGGTGGGGAGTTTGTTGTTACTTCTTCCCAGCTAAAACACTAGGAAATGGTGACGGGCGGGCCTTTTGGGGGACTGTGTTTATGTAAAACTTTGACGTTCAAAAGTGCTGGCACTCAGCCTAAATTGAATAAATTACTTTTGATTTTGATTTTAAGGATGGGTGTAGTAATAAACTTAAGATAGATACTTTTAAGAGTAAATTATTAAAAAACCAAAATTCACACAGTAAACAAAATACCTACGCTATTCGAGATAGTCAACATAACATATTAATGCAGAACGTAATAAATCTATTTTTGTATTTTTTTTTATTAGTTCTCCCTTTTTATGAATGGGAAATCATCAAATGACTGATGAATGAGTGTCAAACTCTTACTGAATAAAATCCATCCGTGTTCCTCCTAATGCGTTTGCGTTCCAGGGCCGCGGTAACTCTTTCCAACAAATTTCACACCCAGGCAAATTAGTTCTTCCTGCATATCGATTCAGTAATTATTAGGCGTTGCATTTAATTTGCAGTTTAACCGGCTAAAGATGAAGGTTATCAAATATGCACATTATGTCGAACTTTTGCCTAGGTATGTTGTATTCATTATTTAACATAATAATATTGCATTTCAAACAAAACAAACAAACACAACAAAGTTTTTAATAAAAAGTACTTCTGCAACAACCAAGACTGTTCTCGCTAACTACAGCCACAAATATAAAAAGGTGGTCTTATTTTTTTATTTACGACTGTTTCAGTCTTAAACGTGCAACTTTTTATGATAAATTCAGCTTTATTAGCGTCGTCGGTACTCGCGACGCGGCGATGCAACTATCCGTCTGAAACTGGGTTTATGTGCGGTTTATTTGTGTTTATCACTTTTAATGATTCTTTCTTCATACGTCGGACCTATGCGTTTGTGCCGGATTTATTGCGCAGTATAAATTTATTACAGTAACAGATTCAACTGTATTAGACGATTAGTTCGTTCGTTTAATATTTAGGTTTATTAATTTAGTAGATGATAGACGAAATTAATGACGAATGTTAATAAGGGGTAATAAGTGTGAGATTTTACACACTGACACTTAAATCACAGTTAGAATAGCTGTTAAAGCGCTCACTATTTTACAATTTAACTCTGATTTAATAACCAAGTTCTTTTCATATTTTCTGTTAAACGCTTTTTAAATGCTTCTTATGATTTGAAAGCCGTAGGTTATTGCCTTTGCTTATATAAATGCGTGATATGAACTTATTTACTTGTTATTTTAATTAAAAGAGTCGTACAGTACAATATTTGATGGTACCGGGCATGTTTGGAGAACTAAGCTAAATGTTTACTCACCGGACAAAACTTACACCGCATCCTGTACGATATTTGTTTATGTAACTTAAATGAGGTTTATTAGGTACTTGAACCTTACTCAATGTGTACCTACATAGCGTATTAAAAAGACCACTTCACCTACAATTTCTGTTTAAATTTAACGAAATCTGTTTATTTTCCCAACTTTTGGCAATGCTCTGGCAATTTGTACGATCACGATTAACTCAGCAAATGATGGCTGTTTTTTGGTTTCCGTTTCATGTGAAACCAATTTGAATAGCTCTGCAAATATGCACAATACTGCGCGATATTAAAGAGGCATAATATGACCACACTTTTATGTTTCCCTTTTCGAACCAAACGAACGGGATAATCGGATTAAATATAAATACGTCGAAAATTGCATCTCATAATACAGTTCCCGAAATCGATGTACCAGGAGCGCATAAAATTCGAGCACGTTTCATTGATCAATAAAAACCGACATGATAAGTTTGTGTACGCTTACTCACGCGGTCTGGGACTCATCCCGATATCAGACCGTTCCAATATTTTGAACTACTCAGAGATAGTCTCAGTGAGTCACTTCGGTGAGTCATGTCACCTCACCTCTCCTATGCCTGAATTAACTACGCTACAGGAATATACCAAGACGCGCTTGTTCCTACATTGTGTTGTGCAACTCGATGCTCTTAATTTATTAGCGTAATAACAGTTCATTGGTATCCCGTTCAATATTATGACGTGATCTGTAATTATGGCCGGGAAACTGCTAATGCAGTAAATTGAAAAACCGATGTATAGATAACGTAAAGTTCAGTTTATGCACTAGTAACACTACAATGATGGATAATTTATAGATTGGAATGTACATAGATTTTCGTACCGTACACTGCGCAAAGGCAGCAGGTATTTCAAAGCACGTAGCGTGTAGTAATTGACTTGATTCCTGCAACTTGTCTGCCGAGTAAATCGCTTCGTTAGTCTAGTGGTTAACCGACCACATGGGATACGACTTTATTATACGCAGGATAATTTGATTTATTGGTCCTCTGAGGGTACAGCTTTGAGAATAAAATGTTTTCTTGCACATCACGAAACATAATTGCAAAAAATCCCCAAAAAGGTGTTCTCCCTCATAAAATGCCCATTATTATTAATATTTTTTTTTCAACAAAACACAGACAGTGTTAATGTTGCGAATTTGCAGTTGTCCACCATCTTTATATCGTTCTTTATTCATCCTATTGTCGCTGAAGGGCACACAATGGCTCCAAATCTTTTCGTCCTCAGCGCTCCACTTCACAACTGGACTTAATTTATTTTTCATTTCATTCAATTTAGAGAGCAACAAAGGCCTTATATAATCGAGTTGCAGCAATCACAAAGCTATAAATCAAAATAATTCGGTGTTCGGAACAATTAAGCGCCTAAAAGGGAGAGGCGGGAAACGCGAGCGAACGAATTTGTAGATACCACATTTTAATTAATTTAGGACACTTTATATTTAAAAGGGCTTGTAAAAACATATGTGCTCTTTTCTACTGCTGTAAATGACGATGAAAAACGTCAGTTAAAATGAATATAAATTAAATAAACGAAGCATTAACAAAAAACAATTTGTATGAAAAATGTTTTCAAGCATCACTTCAATAGGCAAAATTAATAGCACCCGGCTGTCGCCAGTCTGTTCTATATTTATTTACTAGTCTCTGATTGGCTATTTAGCTTTAGTAGTCAAGTAATGTGTCATCAATATTAATTTAACATTACACGAACACAGGAACACTTGTAGTCTGGAGATAAGCCCATTATATCAATTTGACAACGCTTTGATGGTCCGAAATTGATGACGGTTTTGATTCAAAGCACGATACGCAACGGTAAGCCAATTAAGCCGGCGGCAAGTCGTAATGAACCGTTAATGACACGCGCGACGAATACCAACAAATTATATGAATCCATAGCTATCAGTATTTGTGTTAAATTATATATTAGCAAATAACACACGCAATTGATCACGATATGGATTAGTCGTGATCGTGAAAGCCGACCGTTAACCGCGGATCCATTTATTCAGAGCCACTATTGAAATTGAAACACGATATTATTCATGAGGTTTTAATTCACCAATGAAAGCGGAAACGAATGAAAAATATCTGAAGTTTTTCTAACAAGTTGTGCAGCTCGTTAGTCCGATACTAATAGACCAGATACTGTAGACAGCATCGACTGTCGAAAACTCATTTAATTTTTTAGTTCACTCTTCGAATTTGATTAATACGACATATTTCGGTAGCGCATCTCAGTTCCATACACCAAGACAATTTATTTCGGGGCTCTTGGAAAACCGTTTCCATTTTATCTGTGCCATATCTAGACGAATCTGAAACAATCTTTTAACTGCTGTAAATGAGAAGGTGAGCTTTTTGCGTGTGATTACAATCATATACAGGAATAAATATTCCTTGTTTGTATAACAACATCACAGCATTTAAACGAATCTAATCGAATGCGTGTGCTATGATGAAGATTGACACGAATTCGGCCGAAAGGCGCCGAGAGGTCCCGAACGTGTTGTAACCGTGACGTGCTCGTGCGCAGCTTTATTGCCTGTCCAGCTTCGATCAAGATTATGTATCCCAATTAAAAATCGTCATATGATACGACTTGTCAAAACGTCACGAGTTGATGAAAGGAATATAAATATTGGACTTAAATTATAGTCTTATTGTCAAGAAGGAAAGAGGATATCGATTACTTTTTGGAAGAAAAGTTATGTTGAAGATTTTTAATGCAAACTTAAAGCATAGGGATAGCCTAAGAAGTTATCTTTATTATTAAACTACACGTGCTCGTCTCATTCCTTTCAGAGACTGTTTACAGTTCACGTCTTAACATTCCTATCACTTAGCCATCTTACGCACTGGCTATAAATCCCCATATCCGCACATACCTAATGACATCAACAAATCATACACGGATATATCGTTGGATATAAATCAACACAAACGAACGAGGAGCCTCTCGATTAACAATAATTTCGTTAGCAGTTGAAATAAATCTAAATGAACGGACAACGCGCGACGATTCTTAATTGACACGTCGGGTTACTGGACCGCGATGTACTGTGAAACACGATATCCAGCATGTGTTTACTAATTACAGTGTGACAATCTGCAAGTCTATGGAATGGACTGAAGTATGAGCAGCTGAACATTCAAGGATGTCTAGCGGTGAACGCAAAACTACTGCTCTAAATAGCTGAATCATATTTCGAATCTTTTGGTCAGAAAAACAAATGAAAGATTAAACGTTAGTCATATGTTTAAGATTGTTCACTTTTCAGAACGACACAAAACTAAGCACTTACTAACAACGGGTAATGATTCAAAACGTCCTTTTTGTAAAAATGCAGCGCTTTTTCATTCCATCTTCAGTCATCGCATTTATAAACAATGGGGGAACAAAAACTCATTTTCATGGGTTCGTTTTGTTTGCGGTAATGCAAGAGCAACAACGAGAGTTGTGGGATCCCCCTCATAAACTGTTTGGGTAAAAGGATCTCTCATATCGCTCGGTCGCGGCATTAAGCGGATGCTGCCGATCCGACAGTGCGGAAAAGCCACCGAAAACCAATTTCCACAGGCCGATTCTCGCATCGATTTATACAAAATTATGTTACCCCGCATGTCGCATACTTTATGTTTTGTTTTTGGCATTAAACCCGTTGTGCTGCTTTAATTAAAGGACTTTTAACTGTTATTTTTGCATATTTATCGGTAATTGGTTTCAGTATTTCAGATTCAGTTCAGCTGAATTGTAAAGCCATATATTTTAATGTGGGCTTGAGTTTAATTGTAAGTACTGTATGTAGCACGCATTCAAGACTAATGAGTCAATTGAGACACGCAGAGCAAGGAAAGGAGCGAAGATAAAATTTACTACCTTGCTTAAAAGGATCAGTAATTTAAATACCTGCGTATAATAAAACCTAAGCTGTGAAATAAAAATCTGAATGATTCAACGCGCATACCGAACATATTTGTGGAACATTTTCGGTACAGCTTCAGGCTTCTCGGCAATCCCACCTGTCCACAATCCGAACATGCCGCGAGTAATTTATTCGCTCCTGTCCGGTGACCGACAGGCCGCGGATGACGTCACAACCACAAGTTTTTGCCCCAAATTGCATTGTGCATGTTTTTGCTGGCTGACAATATGAACTGACAATTTTGATGATCGCTTTTTTCTTTGTCATGCGATATTGTTATTTAATTTTGGAACAGGAGTGGGTGCAGTCAGCCAGTGGACTTTTTTTAACCTTTTGAACGCCAGTGTCACGTATACATGACAAGCAAGCGCGTGCACTGTACGCCAAACGTCACAAATATGTGACAATAAGTATGGCGAATTTATGGCTTGGCGTCGAGGACACGCCGATGCGTTTATGCTCTGGCGTTCAAAAGGTTAAACGATCATAGTCTAACAAGCCAGTATTTTTAATTGGAACCTGTCTAGTGTTTTAACGTAACGTGGACACGGTCTATCACGTTTTTGTTGGCGGCACTTTGAACAAAGGTATCATTGATTGATTTTATTGTTCCTATTTTGTTTGACATGCAATAGACACTTTAATAGACACAATTTGGGTATCATGTATCGTGATTTTTTAGCTATTATTTTTACGCACAAAAAGTTTTTAATTAAATACAACTGGCTTTAACCAAGTGACTTCTGCCTTGGCTGGTGATCTCGTACGTTGGTACAGTACTTACAGTAAAATTCGAAATAATGCTTTACTCTACGTAATATTATTAAATGTTCAACATAAATTATCATTGCTTTGTTAGGCATACAATATTAAAACAGTGGGTAGTGAATGACATTAACTTAATTGAATGATTGATTCACAGTTTGAATGATTTAAAATATTACGTTGTTTTATTTAATGGCGCCAGAAGCTACACAGTTATCACAAACCGCAAATTTTACTTTTTGCAACATGTAGGTACTTGCTCACTTGTGGTTTTGATTAATAAAACATTATGACCGCTGTTGTTTTTGTATTTTTCCATGTTTTATTTTTATTCTGTACTTCATTCCATACAGAATTAAAATTAAAAGTGCGATTAAAGGCTGTGAATCATTGCTCATTACCTAAATAGCAAACGAAATCACAGTTAATTACTATTGATCTAAGTTTTTATAAAGACTCTGTCTTAGCAACTCAAGTTAAAGAGAAGACAAAGAAGAGTGGGACCCAAATGGAACATGGCAATGGCTTACGGCCGGTTTGAATAACGTATCTACCTTTAAGGAAATGTCAAATTAGCTACCAAAAGTAGCTGAAACGTCATGTTTGAAAGGCATACATGACGTTTCAGCTACTGTTGGTAGCTAATTTTAGGATAGGTTATTGAGACCGGCCGTTAATGACCCACAGTTATAAGACAGTACGGTAGGTACTGTCAGTCCGCTAGTGCTACAGTACATAGCAATAGAGCAATTGGATATCAGTGTTTATCAGACCTAACAAGAAGTAATCTATTGTCATGATTGCTCTCACATTATTATTCTGATCCATGACTTCAATAGCACACTTTTTATTCGCCAATCCATCACAGTGGTGTATTGGTAGTATACGATTGCAAAGTGACAGTTCTTTTGTCAGTAATCGACACCTGACATATTGATGTTAAATCATGGTGTAAATTTTTGACGTATCTCATTGCTTATCAAGAATCTACGTAGATCTGATTTAATTTTTGACCTTATTGAAATGCAGACAGTTATTTAATTTTGAGTACAAAAACAATCAAAAACTTGATAATGTTTTAAAGACTTAAATGGTAATTTTCAGACAAAGATCCTAGACCCTAAAATGTAAAATAAAAATACAAAAACAACTTACAAAATCAATCGGTGTAATAAAACTAAAAAAAACGAACGTAACAAATCGGTCCATTCATTGATTCATTGTCAACAAAGCTGTGTGGTCTGTTCCCACAACCAAATGCTAATACGTATATAATTTCCCACCCACTTGACTGATCCCACAGATTCCTAAGACCCGCTCATGATTCATCCCGAGTCCTGGAATCGTGTAATTTATAACTAATTTCACAATCTCAAGTACTTTCGAACGCCAACACGTCCGAACATCATAATTCTCATCACTGAATACTGGTACTTCATTGTTATTCAATCAACAATAAGAAAACACAACACTATCGCTCGCGGTCACAATGTATCTCTCTCTCTATCTTCTAAAATGTTCCAGTGCAAGTATTGTCGGAATATATATTCCGACAATACTTGAACTAGAACATTTTGTATGGTGTTTACCCGCGATAAAAAATCGTGACAAAAAACTGAAAAAGTGCCGTTTCATTGGATTAAATTGACTCAATATAGGTGCATATGTTATAGATTATATCAGCTATGCCACGTGTCATTGGTTCTATTTTAATTAAAGCAACAGCATTCGAATTGTATAATTTATTATTATTACGCCTATGCACTACTAACGCTTGGTTTCTCAAATCAAATAAAATCAAAATATTTTATTTCTCTACTTTAGTATGAAAACTTGTCAAATAACATAGTAGTAACGAATTTCAGTTTGATGTTAATCAAAATGTCACAAAAAATTCACATAAAACTACAAAACAAAAACCAACCAAGTGCGTGTCGGACCACGCACAGTGTAGGGTTCCGTAGTTACCCGTCTCCTAAACCATGTCAGAAAAATAGTAGAATGTACTTCAACTATTCCTGTTTAATTTATTTCACATTTTCAGATTACAAAGTTACAAATGCACTTGGTTTGAAGTCATTTTCAATGGGATTATTAGGATTGTTTTACTTACCCAGTTCCACCAACAACCTCAATATTTTTACCACACCATAGGGTAGATGATAAAAAAAAACATAGCCACTTTACATGTAGGACCCTAAAAAAAATGTATTTCAAGATTTTATCTTACCACTTTGTCGGTGTGATTAATATGTATACCCATTTCAAATTTTAACTTTGTAGCGCTAAGCGTCTCTGAGCTAAACCGCGGACGGACGGATAAAAAGACAGAAGGACATGGCTAAATATAAGGGTTCCTTGTTGACTACAGAACCCTAAAAAACCATTTACCAACATTTCATAGTAGGCCCCCGGAATGTTTAAGAGCGACGAGATCCCCCTCGTCTTTCCGCTGCGCCCTAACTACTTCCTTTGTATAATTAGCTGGCTAATAAGTCTCTCAGTGAAATATTCAGTGAGTCGGGGCTTTCCTCCGCGGATTGTGAATGGAGCTGTCAATAGCGATTACAGAACCTCTCGATATTAATTCCGTTGGGAGTGTGTCTTGAAAGAAAGTATCGATGTCTCTTGAGTGGGTCTGAGGTTATCCTTATTCGTTGTTTTTCTTGTGGCATTATGAAAATTGGTGCTGTTATGTATTAGTCTCGCCGTATTTCAGTTTATGTTAAATTATATGATCCTCACTCTAGTGGAAAGCTTCCTTAATGGCTTTGACAACCTAAAGATGATCTGCACAAAAAAATGAAAATATATTTTACTAGTTTTTGCCCACAGCTTCGCTCGCGTTAATATAAAAAGTAGTCCAAAATTCATCAATTTAGGCGTGAAAGCGTAAACAAACAAATAAACTCACTTTCGCATTTATAATATTAGTTAGGATATAGAGAATACTGTAATATGGCACTATACATATTAAATTCTGATCAGGAAATAAAATAAGCCGTATCTATTCCCTCTAACGGATAAACAAGTGCACTAAACTCAGCCATATTTCTTCTTTGCAGCATAAGTAATCGTGGGCAATAAATCTAAATTCACATACAATTTCCGTTATTACACATACATCATTCGTAGCACTTGCTGAACAAATAGGTGTATTTCAGAAGGGTGCATTACTGATGCACTCCTTGCGAAGGTAAACAAAACCAATGGGGTAGTGATCACTCTCTATAAATGTTATTGTTTCCGAATTCCGCGATGAACAGCACTAATGAACGAAACTGATAGAGAAATATTATTGGGAATGGGAGAAATGGGGACATAATAATTTGGGTTCTTTGGGTAGGGGACTGAAAGATAAAAAAGGAAGAATACCCCATACGTTAACTCAAATATAAAATGGTGATATATCAAATCAAGAAGAGCTCCAAGCTTAAACAAATTAAAATTTTAATTTGTTTAATATTTCCGGAATTAAAAGAAAGCTTCTCTAAATACTTGTCTCCAAATGATAGACAGGTCACATAAACTGTAGTTCTCAAGGAACTCATAATCAAAACTCAATGAAAGTTCGCACGATTATATATTTGTAATTAAAAGAAAGTTTTCCTTCACAATCATCTCCAATTGACAGGTCACATTAATGCCCTAAACTTAGGAGTTCTCTGAGACCTCATAATCAAATTTCAATCAAAGTTCGTTCGAGATTTTCATTATCTCACCCTTCTACATTTAATAAGTGCGTATAATTAGCGTCGAGGTTGATATGACTATGAGCCCTATCATACTGTCGTTCGTTCGCGGCCGTGGCTCGTGACAGCGGGTTCGATTCCTCATACATATTCAGGGGTCCCCCCTTGTGTGCTTCTAATGAACCTGACTGTGCAAAATAGATGGGTGCAGAAGGTTGGCTCCACACAGATACTCGTCGACACAGTGACCACGCAAGCTTATATTACACGCATTGCTTCATATGTTAATCATCAATCATAAACCATACGTTGATCCCATAGATCACAAATTGATGTGCTAGCAGCGACTAGAAACGTCTCTCCTAATAAAATTCGTGACCGTGCAATGTGTGCTGAGCAGTGAGCACTGGTTTCGGCTACCGCAGCAGTAGCGTAACATCTACTTTTTGTGAGTAAAGAGTGACACTTACTGACACGCTTGGTTTGCATGATAAAGGTTAACAATGACTAATCTGGGTCTTCTGTGATTTATCGCAACGTTTTTATCGAGAAAATAGCATTGGAGCAACATTGGCCCCTACTTTTCTCGATTCACAAGTTTAATGGCATCATTGGCACGCGCGCACAGTTATACAGATGCGCCTGTTTTCTTTCGTTGTATGGAGTTGGCCTTTTGTATGTGCCTGTCTATTGATGTTGACTGACTGTAGAATCTATTGTCAGTTGCAGGTTGAAATCCTTTTGTTGTCAACAAATTAGATTTGTACGTGAACGCTTTTGTTGATGGTGGAGGTTTTTTACCTGTGTTGTGAGGTTAATGTTTTGCGTTTTGATGAGTGGTTCCAGATTTGATAATTTGTTTTAGTATTTTTATTTTAAAAAATCATTATTAAAAAATAATATCAAATATAAGAGGAATAATACAAATAATAAAATATAATATTTGGGGTCGGCGCGACATGACAGGTTAAAAACTGAGTTATTGGAATAGGTACCTCAATTTTTAACCTGCCGAGTCCACCTTACATTTTAATTAAGACGGCCAAGTATATAGTGTTAAAATTGTTATTTTAACACTATAGACTTGGCCGTCTTAATTAACATGTTTGTTATAAAAATGAAATTCGTTCGGCACCCTTTGCACGCGAGTCGGACTCACACTTTTTTTTTTCTAAATGACTTATCGCGTTGCAAACTTCCTAAAAAGAAGAAGAACACTTTAAACGGACCACCCTGTATAACTCACAAAATATACACACAAATAGACAGGGTGTTTCCTCCAATTTCACACCCATTTTCCTGCTGCAACCCAATAAGACAAACGATCCAATATCACCCGTGTAACCTACCTGCGACATTTTCCTAATGTTGCCACTAAAAAGGAAAATTATACTCGCATTACACTGATATAAAAGGCTATCGGCGTGTTCATCTCTCCCCACTTTTCCGGCTGGCGAGAGAATAGGAAAAATGTTAGCAGAGTGAAGACGGGGGCGGCGGACCGACTAATGCGCCTGATATTATTATTGTGGCCAAAACGACGGAACGAATCCGGCAATATTCGTCGCCATGGTAAATTAGCCATCGAAAATTGTTTGTGGTGATTTTGATATGAATAGCTTAAGAAATCAAAAAAACACATTGATAATATTCTAAGATATTTTTTAAATTGACACCGATGTAAGAAAAACGATACCAACCTCCTTAGTAAAATCGTATATGTTTTAAAAGTTCCTATATATATATTTTGCTCGCTCAATATTCTTTTACACATTTCAGTTTATTTGAATAAGAACACTGTTGCCAATTTATTCGATTCCAAAAGTTTTCCTTTCGTTGCTCGGCTTCCCCCGGCATCACCTGAGGGCGCGTTTAGATTGAAATTTTCATTTTTTTCTTAAAAACAACCTCCCCTCGCCCTACCACCCTGTTAACCACTGACGAACAGATTTGCATGCACAATTTCCACTTTTGAACTTTTTACAACAGCTTACCTCTCTAAAGACGTTAAAAGTACACGAAAAGTTAAGATTTACTGATATTTAAAATTCCATTAAAAATGTAAATATTTACTGCTTCGATTGTTAATTTATTGTTTTAAGGAAAATGCAGCTAATTTTGAAAAGTTAAAAAAGAATATTTACCTCGATTGTGGTTTTTCCAGACTCCTGCCATTTCATGAGGTGTTCGCCCTTCAGTGACCAACCGGGAGCGTAGCTGATGAGCCCCCCTCCTGCGGCTCCCGCACCCCCCGGAGGTGCCGGAGACGCTCTCGCGGTAACTACCTCGCTTGTCTCCGCTTTCGACTTCTTGGGGCTCGTCTGAAGCCGGAAAAAGCTGCGCCCGTGAGTTTTGCAACTTTTCGAGGGGGAGAAGAAAAATGAGCTCTTCTTTGGCGATTTTTCTCTCTCATCGCCCGATTTAGACGTTGATGCCACTGTTTCCGCGGCTGGCGCATCTTGACTGTCGTTATCAATTGTGTTCCCGCTGCCACTCGGCTTGGGTCCCGAACTCTCATCAGCGACGAACAATAGGGTCCTCTGTACGAATGGCGTCGCTTTATTGTAGAATTCATGAGGTTCGGGTACTTTAAAACTGGATGGAATAGTTGTTCGATGTGTCTTAGAGAAGCGACGCTCCATGTATTTTCTTGCCATGTCATGCCATGCACTTCACTATTCATTACTTTCCTACGTCTAAAGTCATCAAACTACTTATACCACTGATTTTAAGATAAAAACGATCACTATCAAAAAGTTAGAGCCTGATACGTCGATAGCGATTTCTCGATTATCATTAATGTATCCTGATTCATACCCGTCTCACGGAAAAAAGGTAAACATCAAGGCAAAATAAACCGAGCAGAATAAATCTATGGCGTCCCCTCGAGTTGGTAAGATAGGCGGGAGTATTCGTAAACTATACGGAGCCCCCACCTGGCTGAGAGAACCGTAACGTTGACTGGATGAGACTTCGCGATAGCTAGGAATGATCTATGTTAGTCACTTTTACGTACAAATTTGAGGAACTGTGGAAAAATATTTTTCAAGAGTTTTTGGAACATGGCTTTACATTGCATTGGCTTACTGGGACTACTTACATTGTAGTTATTGTGTCTTAGTGGTCATAAAAACAACGAGTCTGAGTACTAATACACTACATGGGTAGAATTAAAGATATCGACCGACATAGCACATTGCAATTTTAAAATGATGTACTTAACCTGTTTATCTACCTACCATGCCTTATTCATATAATAGTCAATATGTACAACATAATTTGTACTGCAAGACCACTTCGATGGATGGCCTTAAAAAAGCGGAAGTCAATATTCCACCGAAAAAATAACTAATTCGCTTTCATCTCGTTTCCAGTAATTGTATTAGACGGCGGTGTCGTTCGGCGACGGGTTGCAATTTTCACGCGGAGTTCCTACGCCCTATCGATCGCGTGCGTGGGTAAACATTGCCGCCCAAGCCTTATCGCAAATTACTGTACACTTGTTACCTCACCTATTTCTAAAGAAATAAAGTTTAAAATACCTTGAGTCAATGCCCTAAGAAAAACTTGTGAAAAGTCTTCAGCGAGAACTTAAAAATGTTCCGTAAAAAAAAATGTTTGTTGATTTTTCCGGTGATTTTCTTTCCTGAAACAATTCGTTTGATAAAGGCAAGCCTTTAAAATTGGAACTAGTAATTTGAATGAGGTACGATTGATTAATTTCCTGCTTTATTTACGGCTGCATAATTTCGTAAACAAAGGAACCGTGGAATAACAATGGCAGTGAAAGTAAACGTAACCCTCTCTGTTTTGTCAGCACGCACCGCACTTCACGGCAATCAAACTGACACGCTTTGAGTGAAATGTAAATTTATATATTTTCACACTAATTCTTATGTCGAGAAAGCAGAAAGCTTGTTTCTATGGAGCCGTTTATAAGCAAAGTTATAGCTGGCAAAAGTGGTAGACCTTACTTTATTTAGAACCGAGTTTAAAAAAAGAGGAGGTTCTCAATTCGGTTGTATTTTTTTTTGAGTTTGTTACCTCATAACTCCGTCATTTATGAACCGATTTAAAAAATCTTTTTTCTTGTTGATATGATTGCTGTTCTGATTGGTCCCATAGAAATTTCATCAAAATCAGTTGAGTATTTTGGTTTTTAAATCAAAATAGCCGGAGGAAATAGAAAATATATCATCCAAGTAAGTAGACGAAATTGCTTGTTTTGCTTTTCTTTGACTTTCCAGTGGTTTTGTTAGGTGTGGGGTACCACTAAACAAAAAAAACTTCGACCAAAAACAACGACTTCCGAAATTAAAGTTATTTTATACTTTGTATTGTTTTTTTTATTTGGATGTAGGTTGTACTTTTTGTAAAAAAGATTTTTTTAGTGGAGGGTGAAAGTCGTAAAATTTTCACAAAAAAAATCCATTCATCACATTAGGAATAAAGATGTGATTTGAAATTATGATAGATTAAAACAGCTTTTTCAATTTTATAATAAAATTATGAAAGGATTTTCTATTTTGATTTAATATTACTTTAAAATTTGTGTTCAATAAATTTTATCCTGATTTCTAATTTCCTATGAACCCTACAATTAATTACCTACCTACATGAAGCATTTTACTTCTTTCATGCAAGTTTGAGTTGATTACTTCCGTAGATGTAATTAACATAATAACTTTTAACCAATCTAGACAGTTTCGATTAAATAAATCATCATAGACAGTCTAATTCAATATTATCGCCATCAAATCACATAAAAGCTACGAGGAGAATACATTAAATGAACATAAAAGTTTGAGTCGATCGCAATGAAAACAGAAAGACATAACTTTTCACATTTAATTCATAATATTCATAAATGTAAAGTAGATAGGCCGTTTATGAGCTATTAACACAGTTTTATGTTAAACTAATAACTCGTAAAATATCTTGTTATTAATTAATAACATATGATAAGAAATGTTAACAAGTTAGCAAACTGAAGATGAAGAAAATGGTGCCGTGACGTTCAGAACAATAAGATACTTAAATAAAATGATTATGAACTACAAAATTATTTGATCAGATAAGTGAAACTGTGGAATGAAATACTTTCACTAAAATAATCAGGAGAACCAACTAATTAAACATTTATTAAGTATCTCAAAACTCTACTTTATGTCAAAGAGCGACTGCCACCCCATATAGAGATACAAAACAAAAAAACGTTCAGTCACCTTTATAAATGTCACAGCTTAGGTTTTGCACTATATTACAGATTAAATATGTTTTTATAACATTACATCGTATCACACACAAAACTATAGGTGTAAGAGCTTTTTTTTTTTTTTTAAGGATGGGAAATCATCAAATGACTTCTTCCGCTCTGGGTGGAGCGGGAGGGCGTGTCAGACTCTTACTGACTAAAACCCATCCTTGTTCCTTCTAAAGCCCTTTGCTTTCCAGGGCCGCGGTGACTTTTTCGAACAAATTCCGCAACCCTGGCAGGTATTTAAGAGCCTAGCACTTAATTTTTATCTTTAATTTCAAGAAGCTTCAATCATTTGTTTAATAATCCATACTTAAGAACATAACCTAAAATTACCTTTCAGGAGCCACAATTTTTGACCACCAATTTGTGACCATTAAACTTTAAAGTCACCGGCCATTCCACGGGTGATTTTTAAAAACTGCTACTATCTCACCATCAGACGCATTTAGCCTGAACATTACAGGCACCACTACAGGAGCAAGCTGCCCTATATCGGCCGGATACCGTTGGTCCGGCAGTCGTGACTCCGATTATCAGCATCGGGACAGGCGGTCAATCGCCTATAAGCCGGCCCGATGCCTGACCCCGGCGTGTTATTGTCGCCCTTACACACTTAACGTTCCTACTTGCTGAACTATGATTACCGTAAACTTAAACGTTTTTGGATTGTAATAGATTTTGTGGGGATGGAGATATTTGTTAGGAACATTGATTTCATCAGAATTGAACAAAAGACACACTTATTTACTGTAGTTAAGGTGCTACATACTCGTATGAATAAAAATATTTCAGTCTCATATGTTTATGATTTTAAACAGCAAATAAACGCACTTCCGCATGAACCCTTACAGGATCACTCGTGAGATCTCGACAGGACTTGCGCATAGTAATTTGCGACCGGGAGCACTCATTTTAGTTCGCGGCTCCTTGGCGAACTAGTTCGCTATTTTAGTTCACCAGCTCCCAATTCAATGTTTCGAGACGGGAGCTAGTGAGTTGAGAGAAAGGCAGATCGTTCGCACTCTTTGCAGATTGCTGCTGCGCGCGTTCTTTTGTTTGTAAAGTTGTTATTTTTACTTTACATAAGTTGTACTCTTATTTATTTAATTGATATAATAAATCATTATAAAAATAAGAGCACAACGTATATAATTAATTATTTATATTATTTAATTAGTATCTAATTGCTTATAAAATATAATCAATAATGTGTTTATTCTAAATATGTAAATAGTAGCTTGTATATTGCATTGAAATATGAGTAGCACATCACATCATTGATTAAGTGAGAGGCGAGGCAAATAAATTAGGGCAGCTCCGCGCTCCGGCTATCTCTCGCTATAACTATTAGGTCGGTCATTTCGAAGGAACTAACGAACTAAAGGGCGGCGGAGCTGGGACCTAGTTCGCGTAGCTCACCTGTGCGAGCGCTCTCACGAACTAGGTCGTTCGCGATCTACAAAAGACTACGACAGACGGACAGGCAGCCAGCCAGACGTCTGGCTGGCTGTCTTTCATTCGTCTGTCACAGTTCATTTTTGTAAGTAAACCTTATTTCAATCAACATTTTGTGATTCATTTTAATCCAAATTACTTATTTTTCCAATTCAATATTAGAAAGAAAACCCAAAAGTTTATCTCTCACAAAAATATCTGAGCCCAAAGACAACATTCGATGAGTAGTAGATAGGTCCCTACCTCCCCCGGATTTCTTAGTTTCCACAAGAAATTGCGCCCCTTACCCCAATGTCCCCAGTTTCTTTGTAAATAGCTTTCCGATTTCACCTCCGACTGGGGGGAGTTATTACATTTCGATGACAAGACGAATTCGGGATGACACACGAGGGGTCGCACTTGACCCGCCGATACACCACTCATAAAAACGTTATATTTACTCGAAAACTCAAGATGTTATATTAACCCCTTGCGTATTTATTTGAAATTGTTGGGTTTTTGTAGGAATGATTCACAATTTTTTATTTGTAGTGTATGGGAGCACGTTGTCGCTGTCTCTCATTTTATTTACTCGTTAATGAAATAATTAAGTGACTATGAAGATCGAACATTTAAAGCATTCCTGATTACCCAGACGTGTTTAAAGTGCGTAGGATTACCTGCCCAAATATGTCTAGCTGTAGCGCTATCTATGTAACTATTATATATTTATATTAACGTATCTTAGTTAGGTACGGATGGTTGTAGCCTTGCTGGTCCATGTAAGCACTTGTAGGCTAATAACTTGTAGCTACAACACCATAAGCCCGAAACCTTACACCAACAGCTACGCTCTACGTGGCTACAAACGGTGTCAGTATTAAACAATCTCTGCAGTGTACACTGTAACAATAAACGAGCACCAAGATAAGAAAGGACAATTTTTTTTTTTAATCTTTATTTATTTAGGGGCATTTATCTCCATGGACACGAGAGTCCCAACGTAACCTAAACTAAATTACATCCTTAGTTTATAAAAGAAAAAGGAAAGGGCAAGAGTCACTAGTGCGAAATTATATTTTCAACAATTGGTTTTGCTGCGTCAGATGTTGGTTCTGCTAATATGCTTAGGAATGCGCCTTGATCGTATTTGTTTATATTAAATTTTTGCATCAATGCCTCCCTCCCATTCCGGTACTTATCACAGTCTACAAGAATGTGTTGTGTGTGATATAACAATCTCTGCAGTGTACACTGTAACGGTAAACGAGCACCAAGATAAGAAAAGACAAAATATAATCATCAAAGATACCTCTAAAGTATATGCTACCCTAAAATCATTAAGATACAAAGGTATTTCCGATGTCTAAGCCGCTAGTTCGTTAACCCCCGTAATGTTCCATACGTTCGGTAGTTGTCAACAAAATAAATAGAAATAATGGCCAGGCTACAACTACACGGCGGTCAGAAATAGACGGCTCCCCATGTGCTTCGCGCGAACTTGACAATCTACCCGCATGTTTATTTTTAACACTATCTTATTGTATTCGGGAGTACTCGGAAATGCTCGGAAATGCACGTCTTTGAAGATTTGTTACGATCTATTTCACGGGCGGCTGGCTTCGCAGACTCGCAGTATTATGTGTAACGTGGTATAAACCAATTACTTTGCTCCAATCATGTGTGAACATCAACGGTGAACGATCTGCACCAGAATTTACGTTGCGGACGTAATTCGCTAAAATTCCGAACCGGGCGCAACAACCTGCATTTGAATTGTTGGGCAAATATTGGTTTTGAATTTCAAATTGATAAATAAACACTTAATATTTGAAATATTTTGACCGTTGAAATATTTTGGAAAAACTAAAATTTATCGCAATAAAGTCACCCCAACAGTGTAATAAGCAGCACCTTTCAAAATAACGTTCAAAAACTTACCTCCCACAAGCTAAGTGCTTTCTACAAAATGTACATAGTAAGTAAAACTTATAAGCACATGAGGCACGCGCTGACCGACTTAATTAAGTCGTCGCCTCAAGTAAAACCGAATTAAGTTTCACGGAACCCGGGGGACGTGTCGAGGCCAGAACTCCGCGGTGACTCGGGAAGGTAACGCCGGGAAGGTAACACACGAGTCGATTTTAGGCTCAGTAAAGTTAGGAAGACAATCAATACCTAGGTATATGTATGTATGTATGTAAGATGCATTGATAGGCTAGACGAAGCGTAAATACCGAATATATTGGGAATTTAGGAGGATTGCTGCGAAATAGATGAAGTGAAACTCTCATAACTCGATTCTTATTTGATTGTTTGTATATGGTAAATTCAGTAAATGTGGGTGCTTTTTGGTAAGACTGATAGAAATCTTGCCTTCAACACGATTTTACTATTTTGGAAATACCTATCGCAATTCATTTTTTTTTTATCACCTAGAAAGATGTTCTCTTTCTTACATTTAACTCAATTAGCTCTAGCTCAATATTAACGTTACTCAAATGCTGCTGAATTGCATTGCAGTCAATGACACGTCACAGCGTACCATTGGAATCCCTAAACCTAATTGCTCGCACGAAATTCCGAACTGACCATTTCACCTGCAGTTTCAAACTAATCGCAAACTGCAAGTTTGGTACCAGGCAATTTGGTCCCCGAAAAGCCTTCGCTGTCCGAAACTCGTCCGTAGCAGCTTTATGTCGTCGAAAGTGGACGAAGCTAGGAACTCGTGTGTATCGGGCCTTAGTGACTTGACTCGTCGTATGAGTTATTGTTTTGGCACTAGGTAAGTAGGATCAGCGTGATTTATGGAAGATTATGCGAGAAACTATTTAAAGATATGAATATAGTTTACGAGAACGAAAATGGATATGATTTTTTTTTTTGGAACGAAGTTCCTTATCGCACGCTACGGACTTGGCGAATGGGGGCTAGGCGTAAAAAAGTGTAAGATTTTTCCGTCACGAATTTCCGTCTTCGTGTACCGTTACCGTCGTTTCTTTATTGTCGACGATTATCAATAATATAATACGTTTATCAATATTAATATACTACGCCAGGAACTTCGTTGCAACCGAGTGTTTTTGAGTATTTTTCGAAATAAATTGATTGTTCACTTTTAAAAGTATTGTATATCTGACAATCTCTAAGGATAGGTACTTATCTTCTCATGATTAAAAACACATTTTCTATGTGACAAATATGGAAATACTTATCTATTCATAATTTAGGGCAATCTGGCAAAAATGTATGTAAAATAAGGCTTTTTTGACAGATGGCGAATGAGATGCGAATGCTAACGTTGTTTAAAAATCTGCTGGAGTCTTTTAAAAGCCAGTGAAAGCTCGCGCCTAGAAACGTTGAACAAGAAAAGCTCAAACGTTATTATTAGAGCGTTAGACAACCACAAACGTGCCCATTGGTTCTACCTACTGATTGAAATTTGAAGACTTTTGTTTCAAATACCGGAGCCCAACACCAATACCAATCCTTCTATAGACACATAACACTTCAGTAATCCAAGCAATCACTTCATCACATAGGCACAGCCCGCACAGGTCTGAAGCAATCCGTTCACACATGTAGGCGTGTAATTTATACGCGCACGTAGACGCATTACTTCAAATCAACTCGTGATTAAAATGCAAATGGCCTCCCTTTGCCGGACACGGTGGCCAACGGCCAATTATATGATTATTTACTACGAACAAGGGGATAAGTTAGCGAGCCTTGTCTATAGAATTGGTGGCTATGTCAGATTTTTAACGAGATTTTTGGCACCCCACAAAAGGTTCAAATAATTTCAAATTGAAAGGAAATTCATCAACTAGAGGAAGTCCAAAAAACAGTCTGTGTGTATAAAATATTCTTTAGGAAGAATAAGCAAAAGTTTTATGTAAAAACTGAAGCCTGAGCGAACTTCTGCTAGACCCTTAGGGAAAAGGCGACGGTAAATGTAAAAAAAAACGAAATTTACTCTGGTTTTCAAATAAATAATTACAACAAAAAAGCTTAACAACCTGACTATCCTCATATCTCTATCAGTAAATATAATGCAGAAAACCCAAAAAAAAACCATCCCGAAAAATCATGGACGCACCAAAGCACTTTTGCCTCCCATCATACAACAGAACATTATCCCTACTGCTACGCGTTAATCCCCACACATACCACACACGGTACAATCGCGTTCAAAAGGTCATCGGAGCGGTATCAGTCGATCCTAAATATCTGTGGGACTAATGAGTCGTCCCTTTCACTGTCCGGAACTGCATGGCGTCTCGCATCCGCTTCTTGTTTATATTCAAATGTTTTTCCTAGAACACGTCTCTAGGGAGTATTTTTAATTAAGATTTTTGAAAGGACATCAAAGGTAGTTTTGAGAAATGCGTTGTTTACCTGTTTTTTTATCGATTTTTGATTTGAAGATATTTTGGTAGTTTCGTTTATATTGTTGTTCCTTGATTCATTAATGCCCAGTTTCTGAGGTATCGTCCGTTAACACTATTTGTCATAACTTCATCGGTTGGTTAGTGGTTAACGGACAGATAAACGACTGATAAAGTACCTTAGTAACCGGGCATAAGTCTCGTATTATTTTTCTTCCCACTAATAGAGTAACTGTAAATGTCTAGATCTTTGTGATCCAGTCCCGCCTTAACGTCTTTACGGATTTGGATGAGATAAATCATGTCCTGGATTAGGACATAAGAAACTTTTGTCTCTGTAGTACATATTCCTTAAGGATAACCCCGACTTTCAATTAGAAAAAGCCTGTACCAGGAGCTAGTAAAACAATATCAACAATTTCAACTGCAATACAATAACCCAACAATACTATCGGTCACGGCAACACTAAATTAATTTAATAAATAAATAATAATCGGAACAATGAATTCGGTGCGTGCGGGTTGCGTGCGCATTAGGCCGGTTACAGACGAGCGCCTGTGGTACGGGGCTACGGGCGCTAATCCCCTGTGACAAGCGCCTGATGGAACCTTACACGACATACGTATATCGGTTAGGATTTACATTAATTTTGGGAATTGGGGACAGAGGATATTACTGCCTATTTAAATTTTGCGATTAAGTCATCTGGAATACAATAATTACAATCAAACAGTATTTTGAACCGAATAGGTATCTTTATAAAGGTGAAATCGATATCAAATTACGTTTCCTACGTTTGAGAAGGTATGCCGTCCAAATTTTATAAAGCAAATATTTTTATTGAATATATATATTATTAAAAAAATCTTTTTGAATGTTCATTTACTTCAAAATAATTTATTTCAAAATGGAAACACAAATAGGTACAGCAAACAAACTAATCCTAACATCAATCCCATGTTCCCAGTCCCCAGCAGAACTGTAAAAAACACATAATGCATCAGCTGCTTTTCTTCCCACGTAAACAGTTCAAAGTGAAATGGGTCATAAGCGATGAGCTTGCAATCTATCCCTTCTCATTCATTATCGTTATCTACCCGCTCAATATTTGAATGGCCCCAATAGATTAAGGAAGCTCAATATTGGCCCAATTTTTACATTTATCGATTCGTTTGTAAAGAACCTTAGTAAAGTTTGCAAGTAATTTATGGTTGATAATTTTTCCGATAAAACATTTGAATATGGAATACATTACGCCTCAATTTTTTGGTATCAATTTGACTGTTAAAACTCGTGTTTAACTATGGTCACATAACACATGAAAGGAAATAAACTAATACTTACTTCAGAAACGATAAAACCGCCAAAGAAGCCTAAGATTTCTTATGAAACAGTTGTGTAACTTTTTTGGCAAACAATAAAGAATATTCTAGTCTACTCTACTCTCTAATCTTCTTGCTTTAAGTAAAGAAAGTTATGGAATCCCTAAACGATTCCAGAAAACGTAATATATTCCTAAAAATAATAACATTTAAATCGAACACAGCAAGTAAATTGTTCTCTAAATATAATTAATGTCTGTAAATAAAAACGTAGTAACAACACCCACGCCTTGTCGCCGTAGTAACTTTGACCTTACTCGAATATTACTCATAGTTCGTAGACCCCGCATTTGACTTATATATAACGGTAAAGTCTTCGTCCAAATAAGTGGATTATATTAGTAAATGTAACAGCTTGGAGAGACAATAAATGTTCGAATGAAAAAAGGGCTTTGAGCCGGTTGCATACCAAGATTTATTTGAGCTTGGATCGCATTGGTGAGGCAATTTTTCAAACAAACAACTTAGATTTCATAGTTTGCGGTCTACACACATCTATGAAAAGATATCTCAGCGTACAGCTACGTATGCTAAGCTAACGTAGCTAAGATTGGAGCACAGCAAGATCATCGCAATTTTAGTACATGATATCATTTTACACTTTGACCAATAAAAAGCGGTAAATAAATGTTATTATTATTTCTCCATCAGACAGCAACTTAAAGTACTACCGAAAATCAGTCCCTAAATACATACATATATGTCAACTTAATCCTCTCAGTAGTATGATGCCTCAATGTATTATGAAACGAAATACTTATTTTAACGAACAAAAAACATTCAGTGTTGACACTGCAGCTTAATTAAAAGCTGCACTACAGTCATTCCCGCCAATTTATACCGTCGAGTTTCTCGTTAAATTTTTCGTAATGGCTGAAACAGCTATAAATAAAAATGACGAGTAATTTCAGGCGATTGTCAATTATTTTATCAGTCCTCATTTGTTTGTGTGATAACAAAACGTATTTGAAAATGGAACATCGCAATCTAACCTCAATTAGAAGTTCAGAAAGTCGTTAATTGTAAAGTTAAGCCTAATGAACATTGAAAGATTACAATAACGATATTAAGTTCGATATAAATTATCCCCATAATCCTCCCTCGCAATTTGCAACGAAAATATTTCCGAATGAAGCGAGAGATACTGAAGTATTTGCGAAGTTGGCCAATTCTCTGATAAATGAGAGTTGTAAACTTGTACCTATTGGGGGACTAAGTGAAGGTAATTTATTGTTAACCTCCCTCGTGTATTTATTTTATAAATGATTATCGAGAAATCGCTATTGATAAGTAAAAGAAACAATCATACCTTTCCCCTTTCTAAAAAATCATCTACAGTTTATTGACTACAAAATTTAAACCAAAAAATTCAGTTCATTATCTATTCAAAATCCGATACACAAACTACCCTAATCACTGCACACAAAACTACGAAAAAATCACTCGAAAACTGAACTATCACAAACTAGGGTCTTTACTTCAAATATGGAACTAATAAAAAATATGGATCTACAGTTAATTTGTTATGAAATTCGCGGAAGGTACGCTTTCCCGCCTAAACGCGAAGGCTTTTGATTCGGGCGGGCGGTCGTCCTGCTCGCAGGGCGTTCGGCACGCGACTGGGGCGGATCGATCCCGCCATCCCGCCCTGCTTGCCGGCACAGCCAGCCATGAGCCACGTCCCGCGGGGATGCAGATGCAAGTGGGACCATAGTGTTGCTGGATGTGACAGTGCTAAGGTGTCGTCCCAAGCTAGTAGGTATGCGTGCGTTCAAAGTTCTAACACTATTCTATCCCGCACATTTTGTTACTGAGAAAATAAGTAAGGTCTGAGGGCTCTGGGGTCTTAGGTTAGTATTCTCGGTGTCCCGATATTCTGGATCATATATAGTCCCGACTTGGTACCCATGAGTACCTATGCTTTGGATGTGACTGTGCTTAGCTGTCGGGACAGCTAAGCAATCACAACAGCTAACTAGAAATATTTACAAGTCCAGACTTTCTACCCAGAAGTACCCATGTATGCTTTAGATGTGACAGTACTAAGGCCCCAATATTCTGAGTCATATTAGTCCTGACTTTCTACCTAGAAGTAACCATGCTTTGGATGTGACAGTACTTAGTTGTCCCGTATTTAAAGTGATTAAAGTTCTGCGTACGTATACGTATGCACGACGCACGCACGATTTGCATAGTGTGAATGTAAAATGATTGTAGGAATACTAGGAAAGATTCTTATCGTAGTTACCCGTTATTTACTTTACGGATGAATTACAAATAGACAAACTTGGGTACAAAGTTCTTTTACCAATGTGTACATCACCAAATGAGCCCGCTCTTGAGGTGATGGATGAGCTCTATGGTGGAACAAGCGAGCCCAGAAGATACCCTGTCACGCTTGCTTTGAAGGCTATCGGGACATATGTGACGGGACATTAGCACATTCCAAGAACACAGCTATACGAAAACGCAACCAAAAATACGTGCCACATCCAGTACCCATACATCTACACAAATACAAATTGAATAACTCACAGAAGATCCACGTATTCGGATCTAAAGTGCGACAGGCCATCTATTTGAGGTGGCCGTCCCTTTGAGCGACGGATTGAGTTACTCAAAGTGCGACCGAACTTACTCGATCGCTAGCATGACAGCGACTTTTTTGCATGTCTTCTTGTAAGCTCTTTGATTTCTCTTGATAGGACCCCTTTGGTCGTTTTTTTTTTTCAGATAAATAGCTACTTTCTTCTTCGAATTGGTTTGAAATTCGAACTGCAGTTTGAAGGTGTACCTATGTGTATATGACATAGATAAGTAAAAAGGTCTACTCTGCATTAATATTGGCGTTCGTAAATGCACTAAAACAAATTAAAACGATCGAAGCAAATTAAAACATTTGATTCAGTTTCCATAGATTAAAAAAACAACGATATTTCATACTACGATGACGTAATTGAGTTGCTAAACTAGGTAAATGTGCTGAATCATCTAGGAATGAGTGTGACCATAATAATAGTCTCACTCATTCCTAGTTCCCTCCAACATTTGAGTCAACAACTTTATTTTAAGAAAAGCGTTCTTAATTTCTTACATTTAAAAAGCAGTTTCTTTGAAATTACAAGCCTACAATATTAGGTTTCTGTGAAATAAGGGTCTCAAAACTGCGTACTGAAAACTTGTGTGCAAATTAAGTTGTAATATTGTTTTAGTACATACACGTCTGTATGTACCTTTATCACAACATACAACCCGTATTTATGGAAATTCATTTGACAAAGTCCCCTCGCCAACTTTAAGGCGATACCTCAAAGGATTGTTTTCAGACTTTCAGCTGAGTGTTTCCATTTCATTTTACGATACGTTATTTTCTACCTCTACCTTCTACCCCTACATTTAAAACGACATTTGTTTGGATATAAAAAAACTTTTTTTACAAAAACGGTTGTTTTGGTTGTTTCTTCATATTCACACGACACGACACGTTTACACTGACTTCCGAAATTAAAGTTATTTTATACTTTGTAGTGTTTTTTTTTCAAACCGGTTGTATTTTTTTTGTAAAAAGTTTTCATTTTTCACTTTTTGGTGATACCTACTGGTACCCCACACCTAACAACACCGCTGAAAAGTCACAGGAAAGCAAAATACGCAATTTCGTTTACTTGGATGACATATTTTTTCCATCTATTTTGATTTTAAAACCAAACTACTGGACCGATTTTAATGAAATTTCTATGGAACCAATCTGAAAGTTTTTTCACATAAATCAAGATTTTTTCAAATCGGTTCATGAATGACGGAGTTATGAGGTTAATGGTGGAAAATACGGCTGAGTAATTCTGTACTAATTCAATTTAAGGTACCCTGTCTTTTGGCATTACGTTTCAGATTTTTTATTACAGTTTCTCAACTTTATCGCCTAGCCTAGCCTTTTTCCCGAATATAAAAGCGGTTGGATTCCAGTCTAACCGATAGAGCTGATAGAATTTTTTCGAATTTTTATGGTACCATAATAATAATATTGTATCGTCCGTTTTCCCTGTCCCTCGATCCCTCGCTCTCAGAAAGATAGACAAAAACTGGCCAAAAGCGGACAGCGTAGGCTTAGGAATAGAGTTTCGTTTTTTACCCTTTTGATACGGAACCCTAAAAATACTGATCATTATGCACCTAAGGACAAACTTCGAAATCAAGAAACGCACTCCAAAGTTCATTACCACAGCTAACGTGTGTGATTGCGTCCCATAGACGCGCCGTTTGACTGATTGAGCCATTTTTAGCCGCGCGGAGGAAGGGCAGCCGTCCCGGAATAGCACGATCATACTAATTATCACCCCTGTCATCCGTCACTAGGATGGGGGATCTAGATAAATTCGGTGGCAATTTATATGAAATTCTATACCGAAATCATTTGTGCTTCCAGACCCATAGTAATATTGTAAATGTGAAAGTTTCTCTGCACCAGGATGCGAAAAATTATCTGTACCGGAATGCGAAAATTTCTCTTACCTGAATGCGAAATTTTCTCTTTACCTGAATGCGAAAGTTTCTCTGTACCGGAATGTGAAAGTTTCTCTGTATCGGAATGCGAAAGTTTCTTTTTACCTGAATTCGAAAGTTTTCTGGTGACTGTCTGTATGTTTATTGCGTTTTCACGGCTAAAATATTGAACAAATTTTGATGACAATTACTGTAGAGATAGCTTGAACCTTGAAGAATGACAATCAACCCCTCAGTTATTGAAAAAAAAACTTTAAAACGACGAATTGTGGGGGTAAAGATTCCTTTTTCGGTAGTAGCAAGCACAGCGATGATATATATCTATCTACTTATAAACAAAAACAAACAAAAACAGATAATTAAACATGTGTGTTTGATCATAAAATCCTGGCCGAACATCTAAACAGGCGTTTTAAATTGCGTTGAAACAAATACAGCTCATTAAATTCAGATGTACGATGAAATATTAGAGCTGTGATTCGACGCGGTACATCGAGGATTGCAGACTGATTCTTGTTGTTTTCATATTAGTGCAAGGTATTTTGAACTGCGAAAATATCGCGGCAAGTTGCGAATGTACCGTTGCTTTGCAAGTGGCTAGCGAGGCTGCCGGATGCAAAAATAAAGTATTTTATAAGTGGTTGCAGCGACTGAATGGCAGGTGTAATAAAAAAGTTTAATTTTCTTCAAGATCATAATAACAAAGGTATGTAGGTACCTACGGTAACGACGTTTGAATGCAATAGGTACTTGTAAATAATAGCCTCATTTGTGGTGATAAGACATAGAAATAATTCCGATTTATTGAAATAATTTTACAGGCCATTAAGTTACTAAACCTGCAAAGAGATCTTGATTCAGAAAGAGGTCAACTCTACAGTAGGTACATTACTTAAGTTGTTACGGTTGAAAATCGTTTAATTGACAAATAAAAATACATCTTAATTTAGGGGAAAACTGTAAAAACACTCATCAGTGAACAAAAAAAACACGAATGAATTCAATTTAACCTCGTTAAAGGGTAACCTGGGATTCAACTTCAAAATTCTGTAAACCCCTTCAACTGAAGTGAAGTGAAAATAATTAAGTCGGTCTTATTCCATCAGTAGCTTATTTGTTCTGCTTAATTAGTGAGAGCGACGAGCTTTTGCCGACAACTCGGCGCGACGTCTTTCGACCAATCTCTTTCAATTTCATCACGAAATTGATGAAATTGAAATTATCTTAGTGTTAACTCTGAACCACCTGAACGGAGAAAGCATCATTAAAAACTTACTCGATCATGTTTGGATGTTTCAAAATTAGTCACTCCATAACGTGTGTACCTACTGATTTCGATGAAATTTTGAACTTGCGTAGATCATGGCTTGGATTAGGACATCATAGAATACATTTCATTCATTCATTTTATATCATTTCTTTAGGGCTACTTTTTATTTTGGTGTAACTTTCTGTGGCATAATTTTGACTTTCATATGAGCAAAGTCATTGGCAAAAGTAAAACGTTTCCAATTTGTTTATAATAAAACAATACAAAGGCTTTGAATATTAGTTCTAACTACAAATCCTACCCACCTAAAATGAGACCAAGTATATCATTCCTTCTCGGTCATTAAACTAATTAAACGTGTTTGTATCACCTTAAATAGACTTATGCATATTTATTAAAAAGACAAGTTAAAATTATATGTCACCCCATTAAATCCGTGAGACAACGGTCTGTCGCCCAAACCGGCCATATTTCAAGCTGAAGAAAATAATTTACGACTCCTAATCCTTGGCAGCCAGAATAAATACCAGACAGGATACGGACATTACAGCCCTTTATATGAGCCGTTAAGTTTTTTAAATAAACTGAAACAATTGAGATGTATTACGGCTGACACCTGTCTGGGATAAAAATAATGGAAGTCGTTGTCGAAAAATGGTTTATGATAGGATGAAGAGGAAAAAACAACGTTCAAGAATCCTCAAAGATAATTATTTAAAAAGGAAACTCAATTTCTTCCAATCTAAATAGCTCATTGGAAGTCTCACATGGCGAAAATTCAAGCTCTGCAAACATACAAGGATGATGCTTCGTAATCATACAAGGATGCAATAAAATCCGGAAGCAATTTAACATTTTGGCAACTGTCCGACATATCACTAAACTATTATAAGATTTCATTTTTGGCATCATTAGATAAATTACATACATAAAAATCTCATTCATTTAAACCAATAGTTGTAAAATAAGTGTTGTAGGAATCTCTTTTGTTGTATTGTACTAAGATTTCTTTTCTACGTAACTAAAGCCAGTCCTTTCTGATAATATAAGGACCACAAAGTACCCACAAATGACGCTTCAGGGGTAATGTTTAATAATGCAGCCAGCTTTACATATTTACGGGGGTTGCTGCACAAACTCATACTTTATTAACGCACAGAAGATGTAGTGTGTTGCAGACACTTACCTAATTGTGCCCTTTAGATTAATGTCTGGGTTATACGTTAAATTGAAACGGTATATCTTATCCTTGGATGTTAGGGCGTCAGACTTGTGTGCAAATATTTGTGCTAGCTTTCGTTAACTTCGTGCGGGTATTCGCATTCTATTGCACGTTAGGAAATCAGTAGAAACTTAGATAGGTAGCTAAACATAGCCAAATGTATTTATTATATAATACCTTTAAATGTTTTTTTCCATATTAAACTCCCCAAATCAGACTGAGATAGGGTAGGAAACAAGAAACGAAATCTCGATACCAAGCCTCGATTGTAGATGCGCAATTTATCAACAATATAGACCCGGTCATGCGGCGCGTAGAAATTCTCACCTCCTAATTTAGAAAGATCTTATTAACAGCGAGAAAGTCGGCGGTAGAGATATAATTTATTGCGCGGGCAAACAACGTTGTTAAGTTTCAGTGTTCAATTTACGAGTGTTGAATATTATAAGATGTTAAGCGCCAATTTTTCGATTTGAAAACAATACACCGTTGAGAAGGTTAATTCAAATGTTAGTCATAATATTACTTGTACAGCATTATTTTCAAAAGTACGCTTTCACGTGAAAGTAAAAACAGTTTTATCTAAATTGCTTTCACACTGTTTACGCAAGTGACAAACTAAATTGAAATGTAAAACTTTCCAAACAAATAAATCGACTTACTATCCGATAAATCAGTTGTCTAGTCACTTACAAACAAGTGAGGTTCTTCACAGTGACAGCGACATATGAGTGAATGCGTGATCCGTACGGCGTCTAGAATATTTACGATCGTCCCGACTGATATATGAACCCGCACTTCCGTTGAATCTTTCTTATGGGTAAATAGATGGCGAGGTTACTTTTTACGAAATACGCCCATAGTTTTGTAAAGTAAGAGTTATGTGAGACACTGCTTTACCGGGAAAGAGCACTTTATTTACTTATTTATGTACAATAGTGGTACATGGGCGGACTTAATGCATCACTTTCATCTTGATATGGAATAACTTCAAAACAGACCAGAAATGAAACTGTCCTTGCCATTTTATCATTCAAAATGAGATGACATATAAACAAACATATTTGTGTAGAAAATAATGATTTGATGATTAAGAATTAGGTAGCCATACTTCCATGTTCATAATGCGGAAGTAACTCTGACTGTCAGCCGGTTTGTTTCCTTTCTGGTCTTAGGGGCAGAACGGATTTTAATGTAACCTTACACACGGATAGACCATGGATAAGAAATTAATTAATAACGTTTATCGCGGGAGTTCGTTCCCCTGGGATCAATTCCGACGAACGCACGGGTGAAACCTCTAGAAAAAACTAGTGTAATAATAAACTACTGGAAGTAGCATCATAGAGCTGCTTTAATTCTTACTAATTAATTTATTGCGTCATTGCAATTTATTTATAATTACAATCTCCTGTAAGTATAAAGAAATTACAATTACAAAATAAATAATAAGTATATGAAAAAAAAAACATACAGTCGAATTGAGAACCTCCTCCTTTGGGAAGTCGGTTAAAAATAGTTAAAATTTCTTTCACAGGTTTTAATCTCTTGGCTGACCAACAACTTTTATGTGTCCAACAATAATTATATTGACTTTAACTAAGCCTAATACTGGTTTACTTGAAAATTACGAATGCTCTGCCAATGTTGATTGCAATTTCGGTGTGTAATTCCCATTGGACCTGCCCAAGTCTAGAGCCGCAGGGCTTGTTCCATAGTATCCGGGGAGTATCCCGGATACTGAGCAATACAACAGCGAGCAATCCATTTGTATTCGACGTATACAAACATATAGGTACAGTATAGATGACATGGGTATAATTAATATGAAACGGGATAGATGTCAACAAATAATTTGAATGTGTAATAATGTAGTGTTTGTACTTATTATGTAAACAAACATGTACTTAGGCTTCAAAGTAGGTACTCCTCCACATCGCTGTCATCTGTAAACTTATCCAAAAGACTGGCAGCATTCTCAAATAGAATGGCAATGCTTATACTTTGGACATAGTAGGAGCCAGCCTTCTGATCAACCAAAGACAAATAATTGAACATCTACTTAAAACGTTACGATAAACGATTATGAGACGAAACGTTACGGAAAAAATGCTACCTCTCATAACGCTTTTAATGGTTTTAGACGATAATCAATCAAACAGACGCGAAGAGGATATTGGTTACTATTGAGTAATATGCTTATATTAATAGCCACCGTCATTATTTGTCAGAGTTTTTGAAAACGGAGCTTATGTCCGGATGGATTTTCTTGTCCGTTATAGAGTTTCTTGTCCGTTCTTTTCCATAAGAAGCTACTTTTTGCGAATGGACAACTAGAGTCACTAATATTTGAATTTAAAACTGTAAATTTGACGTTCAAAAGTTCCTTTTAATGGTCTAGTTGAAATAAATTAATTGACTTTGACTATGTTTAACAATCCTCAAGCAAAATTTTTACAAGTCTGTTTGAAGTTTCCTTCTCTGTCTCTTAAAGCACTGTGTCTACATTTCTACTCCTACTCTTTAGTCGCTAGCCTGTTAAAAGGGTTTTCTTCTGAAATAAGCAGTATTTCTCTGTATGCAATTTCCTCATTATAAGTGACATCTATACTAATATAATAAAGCTGAAGAGTTTGTTTGTTTGAAACTAGTCGCTAGTCTCTGGAAATACCGGTCGTTTTGTCCCGTTCGAACGGGAAAAAACGGGATATGCTCGTACGAAGTCGCGGGCAAAAACTAGTACCTAAATAAAGAAATGATAAGATCTATCCAACTTCCAACTTGGCACTCTCTCTACTTTCTATTACCCAAACATCTTTCAAAGAGTAAAATACATAATTTTGTTGACAACTCTAAATAATACGGGTTTGCGATGGTAGTTACATTGTGCCGCCCTCACTCAATCGAGAAATAGCCTCTTTTAGGGGCCAAGATTTGTCCGGATGGAGCTTTGACAATGCCACAGATGAATGAATCTGTAGTAGTGACAGATTATAATATTGTTTGAGTACATTACTTATGTTAGGGCCGTTGGTAAGTACAATTTTGATTTTTTTTTTAAGTGAAAACTTCTTTAGGCGCGTTGAGCACTCCTTGGGTGAACAAAAATCATGGAACTCGCGTCATTGTCACCGAACGCTTTCCACGAGCTATATGTAAACTGAGTATATATGTGTATTTTTTGGGTGAACAAAATCATGGAACTCGCGTCATCGTCACCGAACGCTTTGGGTGAACTCAAATCATGGAACTCGCGTCATCGTCTCCGAACGCTTTAGCTTTCGCTCAGTTTTCACTTCTATCGGCAGTCCCCAAAGACTGCCCCACATGTTTTTTTTTTGTTTCAGTTTATTTTAAACAAATTTCCACTTACTACTGTGTAATTGTATTATCAGGCGTCACCTATTATAAATACTCCCATCCCAAACGATCGTGACAATCATTTTCAACGCCATAATACAAAGTGTTTCAGACAGTATTTTTTTTGCAATTGTTTCTTAGCTAGTTACAGAACATGACCACGCACTTCTGAAACCTCCTGTATAACAGTATGTCAGTTATCCCAATGGGTTAAGCAGAGGTTTATGCATAGGTATACAATACAAAGAATAACCGTTTTAATATTTTTTCACAAATGCGCTAGTTGAGTTCACAAAATATGACAGAATGAAAAATATTGCGTAAGAGAATGCTGCCAGTGTCTGTGGTCAAATAATAAAATAGCGCAATTTTTTCCACAAAGGCATAAAACCAAATCAGAGCAGGGGCTCTAGACAAGTGACGTTCTTCGTGGCGAAGGTGATTGTCAAAACATCAAAATATCAAAATCAAAAGTCATTAATTTTACGGCTGAGTGCCAGCACTTTTTGAACGTCAAAGTTCTACATAAAGAGTCTCCCAAAACGCCCGCCCGTCACCACTTCCTAGTGTTTTAGCTGGGAAGAAAAGGTGGCGCAACAAACTCCCCAGGAACACATCTGTCTGTTAACTTTTAAAAACTTGAATTTATACAGTAGTACTTATGCAAAGTAGGTAGTTAATCAAATTTAAATTGAATATATGGGATTGACAAACGCTGTCGAAATGTCACGTAATCAAAGCCTTATATTTTATCATTGCGACAATCGCATTCACCAATACATGGAACGGCACTTTGTCTAGACCTATCTAAAAGCCCCATGTCTATACGACCTGCAGTCTACGGGCAGCAGTAATTAGGTTAGAGTCCCGCGCGTGAGCGGACTTCCAACGAGCGGTCCCCGCGCCACGGATCCTGCCTACCCCGCGCCCGCAGCTATACTTTGATTTCACTGCAGACGCGCCACACAAGCAAATTGTCCAAACATTTTGTTACTCCTACCTTTTAACAGCTGCCGAAATTGTTTCATGCGTTTTTTGTTTGAAATGTTTATTTATTTTGGTGTTCCCTTTTTAGCCGTGAAAGGAAATGTTGGCGTTTTGCACTCATTTATGTAGATTATTCCCACTAGAATAAGTGAAAATTGTTAACAACTTTTTTCTCAGCATTAGGTACTTACTCTAAGTATTTTAGTATTGGCTTACGTTTTTCAACTCGGTATGAAAAGGTCCATATGTGCCGCCGATGTCAATGTAATACAAATGAAAAAAAGGTAAGGCAAGACTGTCAGTCTCAGATATTGAAATAAATGTTAACCTTCGTATTGGTCCAGTATGTGTAATGGTGCTTGTACACGGTGCATGTAGCTTGCGCATGTTGAGGCACTTACGCAGGTTAAATACTCTGTGGAAACGTGGTGAGCGGGTCCAGCGACTGGAGCATGTAGATGCCAACGCGAGCTACTCGCGCAAGTAACCCGCGCGATCTGCGACGCGCGCGGTATACCCGGACATGTTTAATTGTTTGTTATTTCAATTTTGTTTTTCTGAGGAGAGTCGCAAGTAGCCCGCGCCTTGCTTGCTCCAGCTAACTTGCATGGTGTACAAGCACCATAAACCACAAAAATTATCAAATCTGTACAAGTTACCTGGACATATTCTACAAACAAAATATGCACACAAAACCTGTGCTTTCAGGTAGTAATTATAACCCCCACCTCCTAACCTACAAGGATCTAAGCCGCTTTTCAGTCAAAATTAAGTGATGCAACATTTTCAGGAGCGGTGTGAGAGTAAAAGCGTTTACCCGTTTATGTGAAGAGCCCTTGCGGGGAGAGGCGGGCTCCTCGAGCCACACGAGTGTTTGTGCTCCTTGCCTCACGCTCCCCTTATCACTCATTAGCGTATGACGTGGGTAGGTACAGTCTGGGGGATGCATCTTGAAAATTTGATGGTAGTGAAGTGAGGACGTACTTAAATTTATGAAAAAATGTGGAGATGGCTGATTGTATTTTGGCTTTAGGAGGTAAAAGAGGAGAGGCATGGTAGAATTTTCTTGAAAAAAGAAAGAACGACCAACTAAACTGTTTAATAAGGGGGGAAGAGAAGGCTTTGATCAATCAGTCTGCTTGGCCTTTCCCAACTATATTGGAGTCAGCCGGCCTCCAGTCTATCCAGATGCAGCTACTTTACATGGAGCGAAATATCCAATAACCAATAGGTACAAATGTATGGAATATACCAATTTGATCAAATTACGGACGCATAAAATATGGCACTACTTGTATACATCATACTAACGCTCCCAAAAAGAAAATACTTTTGCTGTGGACCTAAACAAGCAAAGAAAATATGCACGTGATATTCTCTACCATTTAAAGTAACCCCGATTTCTGAATGAGGTTTTAGAAGTTCAGTATTTGTAAAGACACTCAACACCTAAACTATCGTTAGGAATTCATTCACAATCACAACTAACTTGGAAACTAACTGCAATGCAATTCCAAACCTGCTTCATATAAAGTTTTGCACGCAAAAAATTGTCATGAACTCACTTGGAATAATTTTCGACCGCTGCAATGTGATCCATATGCCAACTAAAATCGCGATACTACGTCACACGATACTAAATAGAATTCTATCACGTCCCGATCGAAACGTCATTCATAATGAACTCCTGCGCCACACATAGTAGGGTGCAATGAAACATAAAATCACACACTACGAACCTAAGTTTAAGCTACGTTCCTAGGCATAAGACATTTATTTATTCATCACATGCAGCGTCAGTAATCAGGCAACTGATTCTCACAAGCTGCCTGTATCGAATGCGATTCGACTAGTGATTGCACATTAAATTACAAATAAGACCACGAATGCATCCCAGGCCCACTTACAGGACCGTTACACTTCTGACATTTTAATTGTTTGTTGGCTTGCTATCAGAACTAATATTTTAAGGAGTGAAAATTGTTTGTTTGTTAATGTGTGTAAAAAGCCTAATCCCGGAAAGTATACTGATCTGATTACGATTTTTAGAAGCTTTGTATTAACTTGCTTCGTTCGTGTGTCCGGTTACAAAATAGTAGTGTAATATATTTTTCAACTACTTTCCGGGACTCAAAAACTCCCGTAAAACCCGAAGCTTAATTGATTTACTTATGGAACTTTGGAGACAATGCAATAATATGATACTATGGTCCTGACACTGCACTGATGCTGCAGTCTGAAGGTGGCCATTGGAACTCCTCTCCTCTGAACAAGATCGTGAAATGAAATGCTACACTATCGCTAAGTGACGTGAGGTTTCCTGAAAAAAAAATGTGGATTCAGGGTTCTGTTCCCGTAGCCGAAAGGACACGGGCAGAAGCAGGAAGCAGAACCGCAGGAAGAAGCTAGTTTATGATTATTGTAGACGTTTTTGTGTTGTGACGTATTGCTATTGTTTTGAAACACAATTTGCATTTGCAATAAAATTATTGCGTAAGGTGGTGCTTTCAATGTGGCTTTCGATGCTATCTATAAAACGGTGAAACTGTGTCAGATCGTATCGTTTCTAGAGTTCCGCTAGGAATTCTGCTGTAGAACATAAACGTAAGTATAGGAAACAATCTTATAAAAGTAAATACCTATACCATAGAAAGCAACGTTTAACAATAAAAAAATACAAGTAGTCACCTATGGGAATGAAATTGCCTAGTAAATAAAAACATACAACAATGTTATCAAACAGCCCACACCATAAAACACCTCTCCCCTGACAGGCAACATAAAGGGACGATCGAAAAATGACGCTAATGATAGCATCTATCGGCGCACATCATCAAACACAAACAATAACGACCAGACAGTGGACAATCGGTAGCTACACAGTAATTGCCCATACATACACAAACTACGGCGATTACAAAACTCAGCCCCGAACACAAGCCGCCACTCCGTTCGTTATTTCGCTAAATGGGCCCATTTGAAAATTAACTGCACGATTGCTTCCGAATAACGCGCCAGTGTGGTGCGATATATCTCCCGACAAGTGCTGCTAAAGAAATGAAGGGGATGGTGTGTATAAAATGGAACTAAAAGAAGGTTGATAACAGCGCCACCTACTAGGTAATAGCGGAACTTGAACGACAGCTAGCTTACTATTTGCATAAACATCGTTAGCCTCTTGAAGACAGAATAAAAATGTTATTATTCTTTAAGCAAATTGTATTATTATACATATTTCTCATTTCGCAATAAACTCTGTAAGAACATAACCATAAATTTTAATACTCATTATATTTATCAAACTTTTTGTAAGCATGAGCTTTCTGCGCAGTTCCGCTATTCAACAATAGATGGCGTCGCATACCAACCATACAATTCGTAGTGCTGTCGTGAAAACGATTACTTTTCTTTTGTATGGACAAGAAAATGCCTGTAGAAGAGAATGCCTATTTAAGATAATTCAATTAGTTTTTAGTTATTGAAGTATATTTCAATATTAACGGTATCTATAGTTGGCAGTAAAACAAAATAACATAACATTACCTAACTTTTACAAACTATAAACTGGCTGCATTTCACCTACAAAAGTGAGATAAAAACTTATGCTAAAGCAAATTCGCAACCAGTAAACATGGAAACAACAGTATTAAACAAACAGCGCCCAACTGAAAAAAAAGAACCGTGTAACAGAACCGGGTGTGTTGTTGAAAACTGTTGCCATGAAAAATGACCTTTTCGAAGTAATATAAATTGTATCTGTACGATCTTTCGCAGTAAGAAAAATGGTTGCACATTTTTCAACTTTGAACTTTAGAATGATCCGACTTTTCTCAGATTTTTAAATAATTGAACACATACGTCGATATTTCGAAGGATTTTTGAAAACCAAAGAAATCTAAACTCACCTGAATTTGCTCAGCAGCTTTTTTCGCCAACCCAGGATCCAAGATAGTGATATCAAAGTCATTTGCACATTTCTTCGCCGCCTCACTGAAAGCTGCAGCATTGACATAGTACGCAGATCCCTTTTCACTCGTTTCTACCGGGGAATTTGGAGATAATATACCACTGTCTGTATCACTAACGTTCGCCGATTTCCGGACTAGACCGGAGTTTTCCCCGCCTGGAGACTTTAGAGGTATCCGCGATTTGTCTCCGGTTGGGGACTTCAAAGGAATTCGGGATTGTCTCGAGCCGTCCGGAGCAAATCCGGTAGTCGGATCGAAAATAACGTAGTTGTCTTTGTCACACCTTACTTTATTATTCACTGTCACTGTGTATTTTTTATTAGGACTAAGGTTTAGAAAAGGATCTTCGGTATCAATAGGACTTTCAGGTATTATGGATTGTATCTTAGGAGATATCTTTGGTACAGACTTCCCGTCTATAGTGCGCCTTATCACAGTGTCGTTAGTAAATTTTAGTCGCACATATTCGTTCGATATTGTTCGTCTAAGTGGAGAAGAAAGAAGAGGTGATGGCTTACACTCTTGTATATTTGTTTTGTTTTGAAATAAATTGATCTTTGGTTTATCCATTGTGCGGGCTGGAGAAAAGGGTAGTTTTAATTTAGTTGTAACTTTTTTCTTTTGACTTGTATTTAGATCTATGCTTCCCTTTACAGTACTTTTATACACTGGTAAAACACTTGCCTTTTCCTGGACTTTAGGAGGTTCTTTGGCTAATTTTAAACTATGTTTACCTAAGTCAAAAGATTTATTTAATTTTTTTATTGGTGCGGGCGTTTTCAGTCGTCTGTCTTTGATCTTTTTATCGGGGGAAACATTGGCAGCAGCAATATCATGTTTCTCGTTAACAGATAAAGTCTCTTGTTTGATAAAAGTTTTGCTACGATCACGTAGGAGTGTTTCATTTTGTGTTGCTTCAAACAAATGATCGCTAGGGTTGCCAAAGATGCTATCTATAATGATATCTACGTCGCTCGATTCAGAGTTGCTTTTAGAGGATCTGTTCTCATTTATTATGCACGATATTCTTTCTTCCACGTCAATGAGTGAATCTGATTTGTCAGTATCTCCTATACTCCGTGAAGTTCCGCTACCGGAGTCTGATGGCGTTTGTACTTCAAATATCGCATCATGCGTCGGAACGGTTTGTTTCCCTGAATTTTCTGGACACGAAGATCTTCTTCGTTTCACAGTACCAGTTTCTGTAGACGGTAGATCCCAGTCTGACACTTGCACAGCACACTGCGCCCCACTATTTTTAGAACGTCTTGGGCTTGTCATTATAGTGATATCGCATTGTTATAGCACTATCTACACTTGTTTATCACACTTGCCGTATACTGTATACGCCTGTAACTGTAATGTTAGAACATCGTCGGTTTGTAATTGTCAATGGAATTCATATTTAATGTACGGCATACGAGCAGTCCGATCGTTAGTGGAATCAAACACGAACGGGTATCGGGCTCGATTGTTATCTAATTACAAACTTGACGCTAGCGCATATGGGACCGCTGCGCGCCGATATCTATGTTATTTTCTCTAATGGAACCATTTGTTTTCTGTTCTCTGACACGAAAGGGGGTTAGTATTGATAATAATGGCATTTATTTTATAGAATCGAGTTTGCTTCCCATTAATATAAGTAGTAAATGCCAACTTCTCGCCGAAAGGCCGATTTAACTATGTCCAAAATTGCGAAAGAAACCCAAAATTGAATTCAACTAAAAAAAAAAAAAAAATCCCCTCACTCTTGTTCAGTCTTATAACAGTAAGAAAAGTACGAAAATGCCTCAATTTAATCAGTACGTTGCACAGGTACCTACTAGGTAGACATAAAGTTGTAACAGCACGTTTTATCTCTTAGACATGAACGTTTAGGTGTAGGTCGGCGGCCGGTGGTGGCGGAAGGTAGTTTTTATGTTCCGTCCGGGACTCGCCTCGCCTCCTTGGCTCGCTCGCTCAACGGCTCGTCGGTAGCCGTCCGTACGTGCGCCCAGGGAGAAAGTTACGCGGTCTTGTATTATGCAGGCTGGTTGAAATTCAACATTTTTATTACATTCTGTCTCTAGAGTGAAGCCTTTGTTTTGTGGTTCTTTGCCACTTGGCTTGAAGAAGTTCTGAGAGAAGAATGGAATTCAAAAAGTCTTTGCAATTTAGAATAAATTATTTAACAACAAGTGTCTAAATAATGTTGAATGTGGACTTATTTAGTGACTTTGTTGGTATCGTTTTAACACGAAACTGAAAGTGATTACCTACCAGTTTTGCAATAAGACATTCATCGAGACTACGACAATAGCATTAGCAACAATAGCACTACAATTCACAATCGAATAAAACCACAATAATTACAATAACAATAATTAACTTTTCTGACGCCTCAGTGCAGAACGTCAGAACTACTAACAGTAAAGTGAAACGGAATGAACTTACGAAGTTGGCGGGATTCTGACAAATTGCCCCCAAGTGTCCCCTCACTAACCTAATTACCCGATAAGTTAAAGCAATAAATAACGAAGGGCGAGGACTTACTTGCAGCGAAGCAGCCGAAACTACAATAGTTCTACGTGGCTAGTTAAGACCGGTACACATTAGCGAGCGTAACAGTTACCGAAGTTAGTTTAAACGGTGTCCGCCGCCGGTAACTCGTGCATGCATGTTGAATCTTAGAGCTTTAACACAATACATCCTAGACTATACCGAGAAATTTCGGTTCGGAGTTGCCGTGGAATCTACTTGTTAAAAGGGTCCCCGTCCGTCTGAATTCAGAACATTCCCTATTCGGAAGGACTCGGAACTCAAATTCGGATTTGGATCTGATGCATTGTGAAACCGCACTTTAATACTTTAGCACAGCGCAACATGACCGTTACCCACTTTTGACAAAATTTAGGAGCCCCTAGACGTCATGATTTTATGCAATGACAAACCTTGGTCATGCTTAACCTCACAATCTACATCTGTATTTGACTACCAAGCTACCGTCAACATACCGACATACTTCGGTTCGCGGTTACAATAACTAGTGGCCTTGAACAACGTGACCGCAGCTGGCTTGATTCCTGTGCTAGTCTGCTTGTGTCCTGCCTTTTGGCATTTACACCAAATTGCAATATGGTTTCTTGTGAATCTGTGGTAAGCGGAACGTTTGTATCTATTAGACATCTGTTTTTGAAAAAGGCAATTGTTAAGCATTGGGTAAACCATTTTCGAACAATTTGACGAGTAATAAATGGGCAACGTGCATGTAAAAGGCTAATGGCACAAAAAGAATAAAAATCTGTGTGAGAAATTTGTAATAGACTATCTTTTACATATTTGAAGACACCAAGTAGCTTTGATAAACTATCGCATAAAACAACATGGTACAAACAAAATGCAAAGACAAACGCCAAAACACAGACACGCTTAATGTATTTATCAACTGCCAGTGCAAGTTTTCACGAGATCGCACAACGTGCCTTCATCAATATATCAGTAACAGTAAGGAATAGTAGGGATTGTCTCCGAAACACAACTTTATTGGCCAGTGTCCGTCCCAAAGCCATGAAGTTTATTGGAACAACACATCCCCTCTATATCGGGCACAAACTTTCTAATTTGTTAGCTCGGTGCAACCAAGGCTGCTAATATTGGATCCCTGGATTCATTTCAGACGGAAACTAATTGATAACTTTGTAGGGAGAGTGTTTATGAGGAATATTGAAGTTATTGGTTTTGGAAAATTAAATTACCTAGCTATGTTCGTGAGTGTGTGTCTGTGTGTGTTCTAGGGTTTATACGTCTCGATAAGGAAAACTAAACAACATAAAATACGTGAAGATGAAGCTCCTTACTCATGGAAACTTGACATTTATAGAGGCTATAAAAATGCTATCCGTCTTTTCCTCCTATTCAAGTGAAAATGCTATCGACTGTACCGTCATTTTAGCGATAAGAGAAGAATGAATACTCATTTGAGTTTAGATACCTACCTAGTTTTACACAAGAAAACACAACACATCTATATCTATCTATGTGTTGTGTTTTTAAGGCTTTTTTAAAAGCTGTTTTTAAGGGGCTATTTTAAAAATTCGCTTAAAATCAATACTAGAACGGCTCTAAGCGATATACAACTTCTAAAAAACTCTAATGTGGTATCATTATCGCCCTCCCCTTCTTCATTCCATTCATAACTTTCCAAGGAAGTGTTAACGGTGTACATATTTTTGCTGTTAATTTGGCAGGTTGGCAGCCCTGCAGACGGTGCAGTGTATTTACCCGTACTTGTTTCCGCACGTGCCCTTTGCTTTGGACTGAAGTTTACAATTCAAGTTTTTGCAGTTGCATGCCCTGTGAACCCGGAGTCTCGGGAGTTTGTTTTCTAAGAATGTGTAGACGTGTGATTGGATTATGTGTTGTTGTGAGTTTACGCAGACTGTATGCTTCATTGATCTTTTGTCTATTGCTGATTGTTTATGTTTACTAACTAATATGTATCATGCACATAATACATACCTATATTGAAAATCTTACAAATGAGATTAGAATAATTTTGAGACCTAGAATGGCGGTAGTATGGCTGACTGCGCTATCTGCCAGACAACCTTTGTGTAAACTGAAAGAACTTGAAAAATAGAAACGTTCAAAATTAGTTTATTAAATGTTAAATAGTGGTTCAATAAGTTCTCTGAAACTCATACATTCACACAAAATTGTTTAAAAGACTTATGATACCACTTTATTAATTAACGCAAATATTTATGACGTTATTATGCAGGGCCTAAAAGCTATTAATGTTCCTAAATAAATACAAATAAAATTCAAAGCTTGAGATACGCGGCAATTACTTTAAAATACCTGGGCGGTACAAATTATCTACATTTGCACAAAATCACACCGGGAATAACAAAAACACGCCAATCTTAAGGAAAAACAGACCATCTAATTTACGGAACCCATAAAACGAGGCTAACGTATACTGTTTCAAATATTTCTTATCGTCGCGTTCCGACTCCCCCGTGAGCAAAAACAGGAACTTTAACTGCAAGACGGGCCCCGATCCCGTTCGTCTTAAGTGATTTACAGGCGCACTGCGACCTGCCTCCGAACAACCTTCAAGGGGAGAGCCTCCTTGAACCGGGTTACTAGACTTATCGCGCAAATGTATCCATCTGTCCCTTTCCCTTATACAAACTAAGAAAAGGACAGAATATTTTAAGGCTGCAATAGAAATTTGAACGGTGTACGCCCCAACAATATCCACCTAAATGGGTCAGGAAGGCGAAGTTTACGTCGCATTTCAGCATTAGGGAAACCGAAATGCAATAAAATCCGGCAATAGCGGCGGAATTAGAAAATTATACCGGAGAAGGTTCGAGCCTCGACCTCCAAAAAGGGGCTCATGAACTTTAAGGCTATGATTAGTATATTAAATTATTTTCTCGAACTCACTCATGCTCTTTATATGGAGATTAAAACCCACTGTATGCATTACAACTCGGAAAGCCTTTGCTTTATAATTTTTTTTATGCTTTTACCGTAACTTTCGCTGATGAAAAACAGACCTCTGTGAAATTAAAGACCAAAAAACATGATTTTCATAGTCCTTTTATTGTCAATCATACCAACTTTAATCGACTCAAAACTCAATTCGGCAAACCTCTATACAAACAACTTAATTACTTAACTGGCCTATTCTAAACAACGGTCACAACTACCCACGAGATTAAACCAAACAAACTAATATAAGGCCCGAAACAGACTGCCCGATGCCCTTTTCAACGACAAACATAACGAATAAAACCGAATGTGCTGTGTACACTGGGGTTGCATCGTACACAATTTAGCGTGGCATTAACACAGCAATATTTTGTCGGAAAGAAATATTATTTGCATTCGTAATGCTGGGGTGGCCCTGTTGGGACTGGGGTGTGCATTCCTGCACTACAGTGCACTTGTCTTCGCTTGGGGTACGCACACAAGTACGATGTGTACGCGTACACTTACGTGCAAAAAGGTCGCACCAAAGTAGAACTTTTCTGAAGCAGGACGTCGACCTTTCACACAACAATGACATGACCAAAGACATTGAAATCAAATTTGTTCAACAAAGATAGACTACAAACTTCGGAATTTCATTCATTTTTCCAGTGATCTCGTAGCAAACGCCTACGATAGCTCTACGAAACGCCTACGAACTATTAAAATTGAATCGCTTTAAAATACATCTTATAATCCGCTACTCTGCTCTACAAATATCTTTAAAAGCTTTAGAGCGTATAAAGGGTGTGTGTCAAACAGCAATACTTGCACACACCCCACGTACACCTACACTAATGCATTTGTTGCAATGCAGGGGAATTTTCGATTAAATATTTAGATTAGATTTTTCGTGATCCATTTATCATGGTTTAATTGTGTTGGGGCGATGGCTCTTACACTGATGAAAGCGGTCATAGTGATTCTAGAGATTTGTTTTGTAATCCTTTGATATGATAATGTAATAAGAAAACGGAGGACCTCGCTCCCTTTGGACGTCTTTGAATTGTATTAGGTACTTTTGTATTAACATTATTCGTACATTCGCTCTTTTATATTCAGTAGTACTGAGAATAATGGCTATTATTCTCGTAGACAAAGCCTAGAATGGTAATATTGGCCCTTGTGTTTCTTTCAAGATGACGGCACACAATAGGTTGAATCAGGCTTATTTGAACACGCCTGATGGTAGAATGATATGAATCCTACATTATCCACCAATTCTAGTAGAACAAGATTTTTCTTTTGTTAGTTCATATAGCTACCAGCTTATTTATTTACCTGTAAATTTAATGACACCTCTCAAAACTGATTTGAATTCGTACAATCAACGTAAGGTTCAGTTAAAAAACAGTGTCAGTAACTTCTAGTGGTCTGGCATTTTGCTGAACTGAACCTATTGGCCGCAGCCGTGAGGTACACAATTTTATTGTTTCGACCAATTAATACTTACCCATATTATAAAATCTAGTAAGGCAGTATTCCGTTTAAGATTTATTGATTAAACGAGATGCATTGAATTATGTAAGGACTGGATGAAATGCATATCACGTTCAGTAAGACTCCTACAGATCATAAACTGCACATGCTTGTGAGACCGAGTGAATCTCAAGACTAAGAGCAGTCAGGCCCGGTTTCTAAGGTACTTTATCGGTCGTTTATCTGTCCTTTAACCACAAACCAATCAATGGCGTTATGGCAAATAGAGTTAACGGACAGATAAACGACCGATAATGTACAGCAGAAACCGGGTATCAGACGTCTTAGTAGCAGTCACGTAATTGCTCATTTAACAGCCGAGAGTACTCCAAAGTCCAGACAATTCGCAATATACATGAATTATGAAATAGACGCACCTCGGCCGGCTGTCCCAAGCGGACGTGGAACCATGTACGCATAATTGTGTCCGAGTATTTACCGCACAGACAGACCTGCGGGCGTCCATGGATATAGTAAGTAGGTACTACACGCATGTATGGAGGATATTCTGCCCACAGTCAGTCATTTGGACGTTGGTAGCATTTATTGATATTGATTAATTGAGTGGCAATATTGAAACGTACGTTATTTTGTGATGCAAAAATTAGTAAGGCAAATTATTCCTGTACTTTTTTGTGAAATAATGAGCAATTGAACTAGAAAATGTTTCTACAAAAATCATTTAGTAGATTAATAATAAGATTGTCATATTTTATTGTGCTTAGGTATGTTTCAAGCGGTAGACAAGTGAATTGACTACCTATTGACTATCTTCTACAACACCATTTTCCCAGAGATGGTATTTGCGGTTATGTAGACAAGGTAACTACAATTTATGGGAAACAATTCTTAACGTAGTGCTTCGATCTGCAACTGAGAGTTTCCTAACAGGAAAACCTAATCAAACTTTTGAAAACTCTGAACTGAAAGCAATACTTTTCAAACTCGTTTACAAAACAATTATTTCGGCGATCGACCTCAAAAACAAAACAATAACGCTAAACGTCAATTTTCATTTAACATCCATTTCAATCCTGCCAATCACAAAGGTCGTATTTGGCTGAATAATTATTGCCTTTGCCGACAAAGCTTGGAACACACGTTCCATTACAGAGGGATCACCATTGCAATCTCGCAACGACCATAAAAACCGTAAAACCGTATTTTCCTTATTATGTGCTCTCCTAATATGTTTTAGCTTGTTTACCGTCCGTGTGTTTTTGTAACTATGTTTTTTACTTAGCCTTTCGTTTTTGATCGTGAAATATTGTGCTTTCTGAAACAGTCCGTGTGTACTGAAACGTTTAGTAATGAAATTACGACTTTCAATGAAATTTTTCTTTTAGGGCTTTGTTTTTATTTCAAGAAAAGAAAAACTGTTACGTAAGTATCTAGTTATCTGCCAGGGTTGCGGAATTTGTTCGAAAGAGTCACCGCGGCCCTGGAACGCAAAGGGCTTTAGAAATAACACGGATGGGTTTTAGTCAGTAAGAGTCTGACACGCCCTTCCTCTCCACACAGAGCGAAAGTAATTTGATGAAATACCAACCTTAAAAAAATAAATAAAAAAAATCTAGTTATAAACTTCTTTAGGAACATTCTTCTGGGTAAGCTCGCTCCATTGTCGACTTTGTCTCTGTCATCTATGACCTAAACTCGAGTCAAGGGCAAACCCATAACAAATAAAAAAAAAAGATTAAATAGAAAATCTACAATACTCATTCATCTACTATGAGAATATTGAGCAAGAGTGAGGGTTATGTTCATTTCTTCAAGAACATCAAGTGGAGTTATGTCACGTATCCTTATAAAAGATGTCCATTTTTCCTTGAACACAAAGTTTACGTCCTCCATGAAACATGCATGCACGTATTTAAATACCTGCTGAAACTTAACCAATCCCTCATCCTCAACTTACGGGTACATCGTAAGGTAAGACGCTACCATAAAAACATGAGCCGAAAGCATAAGTTATTCAAAAGTATGCTCAAACTCCTCACTTGATAAGTCGCTGGCCGTGCGAGCGTGGCATGCGAGCGTGCGGGAAGGCCAGAGTGCCAGAGGATGCTCAATCCCTCCTAAACCTCTTTCCTATTTATATGCAGATTCCATGACCGACCATAAGTTATCCGAACACCGGATCATACCCTTAATGATACCCAGATAAATGGAAATGGTACTACGTTGGGGTGAATTTTTATACATTTGGAACTTTGTCATAATAAATGCGTCAAGAGTCAACGGTTTGGAATTAATTAATGCGGGGCGACATCTTGTTTTATTATTGAAATGTGGAGGGATTAGTCGGATTAATATCGTTAGTGGTTATCTGTAGGTAGCTGTAGCGGAGTTTGTGCAGGCTGTGCGAGTTTTATACTATAGTAGGCGCCAGATAAAGTATATTGACCTTTCCCTAATAACTGTTCATAGGTACCTGAACAATTAAATATGAATTGTTTTTCATTATTAGACAATGTTAAGGATCACGAGAGATGATGATTCGGGACAGCTTTGTGTCATTAATTCCGTTTCTCAAATTAAAAATGTCAATAATTGTAGGTGGGTCATTTGGGTCAATGACCGTTATTCCACGATTATCTGGCGCCTACTATAGTATGAGGTTATGTCGTAACTTAATTAGTTTAAGCATGCATTTAATAAAAGTAATCTTTATCTTTCTCTGAGTTCGTTACAGGGTATAACCGTGAAAACTATTTACTAATGCAAAGCTGATGAAAAACTGAGGACGCATGTGGATTGTTATATCTAAGAGTAAAGGAAGACCAAAGAAACGATGGATGAATAGAAAGAAAGAAAGAAAAATATTTATTTGGGACTCACACAAAACAAACAGAAAAGTTAAATAAAAGTAATAGTCACATACAATAACTGACAGAAACAAGAAAGAACAGCATGAATTTAATACGTCATGTGCGATTTTACTGAAAAAATCTAATTCGTCTGTCCGATAGATGTCGCTGGTAAAAATTATACCATGACGTCACGCGTGTTTTCAACGCACAGTGCGTTGATCGTCTTAATTTTTTGTTTACATGAAAAATGCAAAAATACGTATCCAGTTTTTTTTGGAAATCTATCTGACGGACTATTTTTTTTCTGTACAATAAATACCCTTTTGTGTGAAATAGGAAAGCTACAAAGGTGGTGACCATTATGATAATGGCTAACAAGAAGAAAGAATTCATGCTGCGCCAAAACCTTACCAAATACATTGGGATCAGATAAGATACGAATATACTTAATTGTTACACACCAAATAAGAGGAAGATAATGAATCCGTAACTGATTCACAACATAAATATGTCTTTAGTTTAGTAAATCTACTAACCCAGTAAGATATAGAAAGCTACCAGAACTACAAAAGGGATGAGCTCAAGAAATATCGCAGCTCAGTTTTCATACCTCTTGTTGTGTTTGACTAAATACGACACTGTTCACCAGATACACTATACAATGTATTTTGTACCGTTGTAGCGGTTTCAAGTTTATCAGCTTGTTTGAGCTTTACAGGTTTAAGAGCTCAGCTTTTTTCCCTGTTTATTGGTAAAGGAAAAACATGTAAAATATTTACAGTAACACATCTTATTTTTTACCATCTCATTTCTTCTTGTGGGTGTCGTAAAAGATGACTACGGGAAATACGTAATAAGGTACAGTCACCAGCAAAAGTATATGGTTTCAGTTCTAGTATTAGTCTCCACGTCGAAATCCACGTTACCGATTCGAAAAACTGCTTTACAGTTTGGCAGAAGTTATATTAAGATTAAATAAAAAATAAACCTTAACTTACGCAGAATGTATCCACACTGAACTGTGTGAACTGATTTTGATGAAATGGTACAGAGATAGATTAGAACTAGGAAAAGGACATACGCTACCTTTTGTCGCGAGAAAAGGGGTTTCAGGGTTTGAAATAGGGGATGAAAGTGTATATATGAGTCTGTCATTATTGAAGTTAAAACATGAACCTTTGAATTTGGGCACTTGGTAAAAAATTAAATTAAAATATGTTTAGGCATTTTTGAAAAATTAGTATTAAAAATAAAAATGGCTGCCCAAAGTAACTATTCTACGCGGACGAAGTCGCGGGCAATAGCTAGTACGGTATAATTCAAATTTTGAGAAATACATCTATGTATGTATCATCATAATAGTATGGTTTCGGAAATACAATGTCTGTTTCCATAACAATTCTAGAAATACTTTATATTAGGAGAAAGTTTGTTTTAAATTTTGAGTAACACACAATTTATAGATATATAGACTTTTACAGTGACTCGCAAGGAATGCTAGGTAATTTTCGATGTAGCTCTAGTGGAAAATTACTCCACATAGTTTGAACATTCCGACATTATTCTGTACGAAGATGTCTGACTTTCAAAGTCACCTTGACCTCTGAGTCTCAGAGCACCGATAAACTACATTTAGGTCTAGGATTGGCTAGAAAAAATGTTTTGGCAGACCTTCCTTTTTCATTATTCTCTTTTTTTGGAAGACAGTCGGACTAAGCAATGGCTTCTTATTGCCATACTCTTACAACTAATATTATTATGAGGTCAAAAATATTGAAACTAATAAGCGTTAAACATAAGGGTTAAAAGTGAAAATATTTTCTGCAAATTCCACTCATGAAAATGTAATAAAGTGACGTAAATCACGTTACCGATAAAACTTAATTAAAAAATACGTGCTGCGTTACTTCAACTTAAATCTATTAAACGGATAATTATAAAATCTTACATGGAAAATTGTGGTTGAAAATTGCTTACTGAGTAAGCACAATTTTGATTAAATTAAACGATATTAAGAAGGGGAGACGCGTTTGAGGGAAAATAATGAAAATATTGCCCCGGGTAATCGGCATGTTTCGATTATAAAATCGGCTTGGCTCGGTATCCTGTCTACGTACTTTATTATCTTCTCCTTCAATTTGAAACAACACAACCTCCTTTCCTTAAATTAGGGACTGGAAATCATGAATTTTGAGACTGGCTGGATCATAAAATTTTTAATATCAGACAAAATAAATATTTGTAGTAATCTCTATGATATTGAAGAATGTGAAACTGGCTGGTTAGAACACAGAGGCCCGAGACACCGCGGCCCTTTGAGCCGGCTTAGTAACCTGATGTGATATATAAAAGGCACGTATTTAAAGCGGCAGTTGTATATTGTAGAATTGTTAAGTTAAAAATTACAAAATGGATGTTTCTTAACAAGTTCAGCAGTGAAAACTAAGCAGTAAATAAACCCCTAAAAATAAAAATGTCAAAAGGCCAAGATGCTATCCCAAAAAACTCGGCGCATAAAAGTAGTGAGATCAATAATAGGTCAAACATTTCAGAACTGCACAATATTCACGACTCATGTGCCTTTTGAGAATACCAGTGAACAAAGAGCTTGGATCTTTCCTGACCATATAAAAAGGATTCATTTTCTTGAAAATATGACCCTATTGAGTTTTTTTTTCTTTATTAAATTGATTGTAAAATCGACGTTGTAGAGAAAAACTTGCCAAGTTGATAATAGGGTCATATTTCTGTTTTTGTCATACCATTCGAATCTAACCAATCTGTGTCGGGGTACCCTAAGCTCCCTATGCCACATGTTACGCTAGACAAGTCATTAAAGTGCCCATTCCATCATTTAACTGGCCTTTAATTTATTACACCGCTTAAATAATTTTTGAACCTGAATTGTAGGATGAAATAACAGCTAAATCTTGTTTTTTATTTCATATTTTACTGCTGCAATATATAATTTAACCAGGCAATAAAATAACTGACCATTTAATTTTACCAACTGATCATAGTAACATCCCTAGTGTTTAAATAACAGTTGCAAAAATTATTACTCTATATAAAATACAATATTACACTAATTCTGGGGCAGTGAGGTAGAGAGGGACGCGTTTTTAAATATCGATAGAAAACAAAATAAGTTTAAAGACCTTATTTTCTAGTTCAACATCAAAACTAACAGACATCGACATTTTATATTGAAGCAAGTCTTACTAAGAAAATACAGGGAATTATTTTTCCGTTTTCTCATTTCAGTCTCGTATCAATTAGGATCGCATCTTATTAAATATCTTGTAAGAACTACCGAGTATCGGTTTTTCGCTCGAAGTCTGCCTTTCAATATTTCCAAATAGCAAAAAAGTACGCTTTATAAAAATTGTAAAATGAGATTTTTCGTGGAAAAGGAAATCACTCCTTTCAGAAATATTTCACTTTTAATGTGCAATTTCTTCGTTCGTTATTAACATCGAATATGAATAAAGAATTTTCAACTTTTTTATTTATTAACCCTACAAAGCCGTCCGATTAAAAAGCGTCACAAAATTACTCAATGTCGCTGCACTGTCACTGACGTTGATATGCGACGATGCAGCACAAGTAACTTAGTACATAACTAAGCAATATGCAAATACGGGCCGGACCATCAATCCTGGACGTCGGACACAAGATAAATAGTGGCTCTGACACTTGCACATTGCAGCAGCCATGTCGAACGGGGGAAGCGTTTACATTTTTAACTACGTGAACCGAAATTGTGACGTCATTTGTCACGATCGGCGGTTAAATGGACACGCATGTGTTTTGTTACAACTGGCGATTAATTTAACCTATTTGGATTTGTTACTGTGGGTTAAAACATCTTTAAGGCTGTGTTTTCAGTAGCCTAATAACTTTTGATTAGAGAATAAATATGGCGGAGCATTAGCCACCCAATTTTTCCACGCAACTCTTTTTACTGCCGTTCAAAAACAAAACCCTGCAGTATATTTCGCACAAAACAAAGTTGCAAAGCAGAACATTTTGTATCGTTAAACACAGTGCGACGTAACATAGCATGTTTAGTATATGGGTACACTTTGTCCACAGCTGCAGCGGCGGGTTACGGATGCAAAATATTGCATATCCCAATAAAATGTTACTCTCAGCTCCCTTACGTAACTACCGTACTATGTAGAAAGCTCACTCACTTTGTTTATGCCAGTACAGTTACTCTATTAGATTGATAAAAACTGCTACAACGTTACTATACAACCTAGAAATAACAGCTGATGTTTTTGAGACCATATTCAATCTCTAGTAGTAGACACACATAACATAGAATACTATGCACCCAAGTGTTACAAATTACCTATAGTACCTACCTAGTGTACCTATAGTACACCCACTCTTCGCGAGTTATGTTTTATGTATCTTGTCATACCAGCCTTTTACCATCGACCGGGGAAAATACAGACTCTGGACTGCTACTAATGAATTCCAGATGAAAAAAACCTAATAACACGTGATACGATTGCAACGACTAGACCTACAAGACGGCCCATGCACAACGTGTAACAGAATTAACGAAATACCTCTTAAGGGGTTATTGTACTCATCATTATGAACTTTTACTATGGGACCAACACCGAAATCGTGAAAAAAATCAGCTGTACAATTAATTTTGTCGAGATAAGCGCACATGAATGCATGGGGCAGTCGATTTTTCTTTCGCGATTTCAGTGTTGGTCCCATGGTAAATGTTGTTCATAATGATGAGTACAATGACATGACCCCTTAAGACGCATGGCGTTTATTCTGTTACACGTTGCAAAATAGTTTCGTTTAAATAAAGTCTTCTTCATTAATCAACTCTTAATTACCTAAATCACCAAAAACATGAATACCATCCCTAAACTCAATTTTAACGCAGCATTAACTTAATTTAATACCCCAATTATTGAGTCAAATTCGGGCATCCGTGAAAGGTCAAACAAGGGGGCAGGTATCGGTAAGCCGGGCTGTAACTCAACAGGTATTACAGTGATCCTGAATGACCGGTGTCCGGCCGCGAATTAACATGGCGACCGGACTCTCCGGGTCGAAGATTTATGGCACTGTTAATGACCCCCCGATATGATAACTGCTTATTTATGAACTGATGCAGCAGGAGATTATGAGAAAGGGGTAGTTTTCGAAATGTTTTGTTTGTTCGAGATGGAGATATTGGCGGTGTTTATTTATATGTTAATTTGACGGAAATTGCACCGAATACTCCATACCCAAATACTGATAATTATGGTGCGGAGGGTCTGGTCGAATAAAATTCTTCTTTGAAGAGGGTAAAACTTTTGTATTTCTTGAAAATCGCCCGTCAAACATCCGTCAAAGATCACGTTTTAAAGAACAGTATCGTAACGTGACAGCCTGTTGACAGGCTGTCATAGATTCTTTTTAACCAGAGTTGTCATAGATTTCTATCCAAAATCCAGACCAGCAGTGTGGAACTATAGTGGTTAATTTTAAAATCTAAGCTTACAAAAAAACAATAGATGCCAAATGATTTTTACCAGAAATCAGGTTTAGTATATTGTTTATTTCGATGCTACCACAAGGTACAATCTTCAGTGACACCACGACAACAATGTATTTATTTAAGTTAGGTAGACCCAGTATGGAATAGGAGGCGCTCGTGGCTATTTCTATCAGCCGCACGGGTCGATCAAGGTTAAGCAACGCTTGCCAAGGTTTGTCTGTGGATGGGTGACCATCTGAACATATCGAGCCTCGAAAAGCATGTTAAAACGTTGGTCTTGGCTGTCATTTGTTGATCTTTGGCAGTCATTACGGATTGTCAGAAGCCAGTAAATCTGTCACCAGTCTTGCCAAGGAGCACCGTGTTACCCAGTTACAGGGTTGTGGAGGTCTGGTAGGCAGCCGCTCCACGTAAGATACTGGTATTCAGCTGAATCCAGTTTGACTGGAAACCGACCCCAATATAGTTGGGAAAAGGCTAGACAGATGAGACCCAGTATCTCGCCTCAAGCGGAAACCTGAAACTTATCCATGAAGATACTATCGCTCGCCGCTCGTTATGTTGGTGTTCCGACAACGTACTTACTACTTATGTATGTTGGTACTTACCGCCTTTCATGTTCCGAATCAATTAAGTTACAACATTACGGATTAGTGATGTAACTATGAAGTGATTAGATCGTAATTGTGTGTAGTATAAACATTTTTATGGTAGAGTTGTTGGTATTTGGAGTTACTTGAGTATAAAGAAATAGCGGTGGGGAGGATATAAGATAGAAGAAAGTAATAAACTAAGGGTCGGTACTATATATCGAACAATAATGAACTAGACGAATTGAGGAGTACTTTTTTTATTGTTTGGAAATTATTCTTTGAAATGCTCATAACTGTAGTTATGGATAAAAGCTACTTATATTAAAATATTGAGACCAGAAAACTCTAGGAACTTAATTTCTACACATGAGAAAGTTAAAGAAAAGCATTTCATAAATACAAAGTTGTTTGCTTGTTATCAAATCTTTGATGAAGTTATTTATAAACTCAACAAATAACTTATACGATTAACACAGAAATAAAATATGTATGGCTACTTGCTATTCATATCCAAATAAGTAGTTGGCGTCGTTTCGTACGAAAGAAGTAAACATTTAAGAGCCGATTTTAATGAGATCAAGGCACGCGCTTGCTTGTCATGTATACGTGACATGGCGTTCAAAAGGTTAAAATCGGTTCATTAATTTCAAAGTATAAGGATTTAAAAGTTTGTATCATCGTGAGGAGTAAAACGATTTTAAGGTACGGAACAAAAGCTAATTTCAACATGAATCCACTTCTCTCCCTAACCAATGTATGTAAACAATTTAAACAGACCAATTAAAGGTTTTATTCGTACAAATGTAGAACAATTCTAAGAAGTTCGCATTATAAGTGCACGAAAGCAAGCAATTGCGGTGAGTGGAACATTTTCTGTGCATTCCGTTTTACTTCGGGAAACGTAAGTTAGCATCCAAGTGTTTTCCGCTCCAAGTCTCAATTGGCCACAATTAGATTACTTTCTACTTTTTCAGGTACTAACTAGCTTTTAACTTAGAACTGCTTTACAAATTGAGTTGTAAAACTTGTAGAGCAACTTTTGTGTTCGTCAAAGTACGATGTAATAGAATTTAAATGTGGTAATGAAGTTAAGTTCTACCAAGAACTGATATAACGACTATCAATCTATTAGTACCGGGTGAAAATTAGACACTAATCAGGGCCATTATCTAACCGTATTCCTTTCATAAACGCTTAGCTTTCGAGCCCTTGCCTCAGCCCTCGAGGCGGTATTGAGTATAAACATCAAGAAATCTAAATATCCAGACAAACTCGTACACTCTGTCACATTGTCAGCTCAAAAAAATCACAATCTTTTGATCCAGTAACTACCTAGTTCTGCCCGCAGTGAACAATTCACAAATTTTTTGAACCTCAACTATGTTCTCTACGGACCTATAGTAGCTATCTATAGGTCCACGAATTACTCGCTATCTATGACACGCATAATAACTGAAGACAAGCGTGCGTGCGAAACACCTATTAAAGGTACTCGTAATTAAAACAGCATATTATATTTACGACCCTTGAGACAACATGGCGCGGGTAAGCAGCGAACGATAATTTACAGCCGTCCTTGATTTCAACCCCTAACTTCCGCAGTTTTAGGGTTCAAACTGTTTGACCGAGTTTCTGAATTTATGGGAACGTAACGTGTCTAATAAAAGGGCCTTCTCGCATTAGCGGAATATCTCATGCCGCCATGATGGCTTTAGTTGTCCCAAATGTGTGATAGAGGAATTATGCGAACGGGTTTGTAGGTAGCGTTAGGACGGCAGCTGGGTTACGGTACCCGATGACCCACTGTGCGAATGGATAGATTTAAACAGATGGAAGAACTGGTCGATGTAGCGACACTTGGAGGAAGCTCGGATCGTCCAGTAGCGGACGTATGTGGGCTGAAATGATGATGATATAAAAACTGGAAGTTTAGCAAAAAGTAAAACACACAGGTTTTACTTCTTTGTTCAGATTAGCTGTTAAGAAACACATTCTCACACAAATTTGATTTTCGACGCCTTTTAAAAATTCCTACCATCTGATTCCCAAAACAACAATAAATAAAAGCAATCATTTAATAAACTATTCATGACATGATTATGGCTTCTGCCGTTTCCAAAATCCTTGACAAGCACGAATTCTAACTTATTTACTTACTTACAAACTCCAAATCGTAACGACTCACGGAACAGGTGGACAATATGAAACATTAAGTAAACGACTTCGAAAGTCGTCCCATCAGACACGATAAACAGTCATAGAGACGGTATCGATTTGCCATCAGAAAGTCGGCCCGTTAATTTTTAACGAGATTTCCCCAGCTCCCTAATTCACTGCGTGCGATAAGATAGACATTATTAAATCGATTATATTTGTCATCGAAATGCAACACAACACTGCGCGAACCGAGTAGAATCTTAATTAGTTATTCCTTTTTAGGTACGGGACTTTCGTTTCTGTCGTGACCGACTTGGTTAAATGATGGACTTTTGATTATAAGTGAATTAACCATGTAATTATTATTCAAGAGCCCGCTCACAGGAGTTGGAGTAGCCAAATTACTTAACTTTTAATTTGATACAAAAACCTGAGATGAAAATTGGATAAATTGCAAGCTTTTGTTGCAGACTGAAGGAGATTGCTCTTGTTGTGGCCTTGTGAAAGTTTAATCAACATATGAATAAAGTAGGACTCTGTCTGAGATTGTGCATACATTGTTTGTGTCGATGGAAATAAAGTTGTATGGTTATAAGTTACCATTTTACACGAATAAGATTTGAAATTGTCAAGGCTCTGTTTATATTTAAACGAGACTTAATTAATTTAACAGCAATTTCATTTATTTTATTGCAACCACAAAATAAAAGAAAGACTGAGAAACATTTATTTGATATGGCGACAGCTCATCGCATACACGGTACGTACACAAAAATAAAACACACTTTCTTCCATTAAAAACCCTTTAACATCGTCGAAAGTCAAAGTCGTAATAAACCCTTTACTTCCACAAAAATAACAAAACTCAAGTAAAAGAACGAGTATTTCTTAATTGTCACAAAATATCCATATACCATTTTAATGGTATTTGCGTGTACGGGTTGGCGTAATGTGACTTTGACAGTGTTACGTAAGGAGCCCTGGATCAACCCTGCGCCCGCTGCGCTCCTCAATAAATAACACCAAAGGGTTTCTAACCCGTCTAATGCTGTTTGCTCACGCGACCACGACTTGACACAACTTCTGCAGCGGATGATGTACAGTGCTGCTTTCGAGTGTTTTGTTGGAGTCTTTTGGCAAAAACGGTTGGCTATCTATTGCCAACCTTTTTTGACGAAAGAAAAGTAAAGATAAATATATAATTTTTGTTTTGAGTTATTGACTTATGATTATGAATTAGAATACAAAACATTTCATTTACTGCCAAATTTTGACAGGTCTTCAATGTTAAATAGAGTTTGAGAGATACTCAACTTCAAATGCTTTATTCAGAAATCAGGTGATTTATTATTTTTTTAAATAGAGAATTTACTGTACTTTAACAGCTCAGAGATTTTTGTAAATAAGACCAAAAACCATTAATATTTTCGTTACAAAACTTGTTTCAAGTTAATATAAACTGTCAGTCATATCTTGTTTATACGTATTCTGTAACAAACTTTATAGGTATGAATTACGATCACAACACAAGGATTTATCAGTCAGACATAACAGGGGGACCATCTTTCCTTATTCAGTTTCCCTATTGTGTTGTGTTTGTACGACTTCAAAATAATTTGCGGTAATAAATAGATCATCTATTTTGGGATCGGAATCTTCCTCTACTTTGTTATTGGTAGCTTTAATTAGATGTCCCAGTCCCAGGTTAATATTGCTATTAAATAATGTCATTGTTGCTAATTAATATTCTGTCAGTTTATCCTACAGTGTACGCGTACCTACTCTATGACTGAATTTGCCAGGCCTTTGACTAACATCAGAGAGCAAATTAATTTAATACATATAATATTCGCTGACATCTGTAATCGAAATTGCTAACAATGTCATTAAGTCTAGATTAAAACTATTTAAATGCCACTGAATATTAAAATGTTCCCCTCATTCTCAAAGCTACCATAACTATTTGTGTTATTTCAAATATTACTCGTCGAAATCGGCTTTCAAATCTTCTCTGTACCTATAGCACATACACATTCCATTCATATTTGGAATTAATGTTAGAAGTCTAGTCTAGCACATACAAAGCCATAAACAACATTGTCATTCCATGCTGCGTTCAAACAGAAAAATGCTGCCTTTGAACGAAACAACACAAAACGACATAAACAAGGCATCATTACCATTCTCAATTTAAACGATTGCCAAGAAAAACAACAATGGCCGATGTACGAGTAGGTTGGTACTAGTGGAGGATCGAGACTGGGCTTTGAATCGTTTGGTACGCTTGTCAGGTGCAATAGCAATTTTACCGAGCTCAGTAGTCCCGGCCTACGTTCCAGACAGGCCTGTTTGAGAAACGGTTAGCTGAAACCTTTATTTTTATTGCTTTCTCTACTGAAAGGGCCCTTTTTTATCTTCGGGTAATGTGTTTTTCACGTTTATTGGACATTTTTATTGATTAGGTAGGCTCGGGGAAGGTTTGGTGTTGAGCTTCCGTTTTAGGAAAAGTTTTTAATGATTTAAAAAAAAAATTAGGCACAAAAAATCTTTTTAATGAAAGTTAACAGTACTAAATTCTATCTCAAACTTTTCTTCGTTTATTGCTAGAATAGAAATGCTTAAAACGTTTAGTGCAAACCCATGACCTATGAACAGACTGAGTCTAAGTTATTTACGAAGTATGTACCAAACTAGATAGCATGTATTCCACTAAAAGCGAAGTACGACATTCTGATGGTACTTGCTCGTACCAACACCGAGGAGGTGACAACAATATTCGCTATTAGTTTCTAATATCGATTTTACGAATGCCGCCAAAATGTGCACTACTCCTGGAAGCGTATTGTGCAAACACCATTCACGTCGTCATTATGAATATTTATTTACCCGATAGAGTTATTTTGCGTAATCGCTTCAGTGCATCGTTTTCGCCGATCCGGACGAGTTTATTGCATTTGTCGCCGGCTGCATACAAAATTCAGCCGATACCTGAGTTATAACGCACGTATGGATCGAGCTGGAATTGTTGTGAATTTTCTTTAAAATATTTTCACTTGACAATTTTGTGCTGAAAAATGTGTATTACTTGCATGTTACGTGGAAATTTTGTAATAAAATGAAAATTGGTCAAAAACGAAAATCCAAGTCGTCGCTGTAATTCGACCGAATTAGGAACTTCTTCCCGTTTTTAAAATCGATGAAATTTGAACCTCACCTACTTCATCTTATTATCATCTGAACAAGTTACGTCAGTTTTCAACACAATAGTTATTCTTTAATAAGCTCGTAAGAGTCCTTCCTCCTCTTCCAAAAGTCCCAACTGTTTTCGGACATCTTTTCCGCTCTATTAGGTGCAAAAACCCGATCGTACAAACAACATTTTTTTGCCATTATCCCTGCAAGGACCTTTCTCATATAGTTATGTAGCAAAAGTCGCAGCTAAGTACGGGAGATTGCGCGGGGGAGCAATAAAGTGCGCGGACAATTTGTTTAATCAAAAACAAATGTAGCTACTAGGCCTGCGGAACGCCTAGCGGCGGTGGCTGGGTAACGCGACACTCTTTTATTTTTGTTTTGACATCTGCCACGGCGAGGCAGATTTGTCATGTTAGATAATATTAGCTTGCAAAAAAATCTTTAATAATTTACTTTGTTTGGGTTTTCTCCCCTCTTTCTTTTATGAGAGAAAACGGATTTTTGAAGCTATTTTGCGAAAGATGTTGTGATTGGTTGAGCAACTTAAAAGATAACGGAATAAATTGATATTTTTTTTCTAAAACTCTGGCTTAAGTTGATAAGATATTTATCTGCTGGAAACGCGCTGCTATATCAATTTCTCCGCTTTTTCATATTCATATATTTTTTTACTCCTTAAGAAACGATTAGCATATTTGGCCCGCAGCATGAAAATGTTATGAGATGTAAAATTAAGCGTTAACTAAAAGTGAGGCATTAGGTTCCTTTGCGCGACGTATGTGCGGATATACAAAGTATACTCAGCTTGTTCTTTTTACATAATCTACACAATAATAGTTCTTAAAGAGTAAACTCATCCCATAGCACAGATTCTACGTAGTATGGACTCCTGTCTTCCATCCTCATTGCTTGAACTACTCTGTTTTTTGCGTTAATGTATTTATGGGAGAAAATAAATAAATTATTATTTATTATTAAAATCCAGTCGTACTTCGGAGCTGACACACACACTTTTTTATTTTTATTAAAAGAACATAATAAAGACAAAATTGGTACGTGTCCAACATTTAAAACAAGTTAACCACAAGTTCAAACTTTCATCTGAAAAGAAACTTAGTTCCTCGCCGCAATTGGAAATCCTCACTCAGGTAATCGCATTTGCCAACCTTTCAGAAAGTCTAGTTCGATAACTTCGACTAAAAAAATATTAAATGTAGTTGCTTCCTATATACAGGCAGTTTTAATAGGTATTGTAAACGGGGTAACTACATACCGGTATTATTATCTGAAAACTATTGACAGCTTTAACCCTGATATTATTTATCCTGATACATATAAGGTGTATTCAATATTGTAGGCCTACAATGATTGGTCTAATAATATTGAAAACATTGCACAATAAGGCAATTTGCTTGATGTCATGAACATATAGAGCGTACGTACAGCTGTATTGTGATAAGTTATAAGAACTTGCCCCAAAAAACATAATATCATCACAGTACTCTTCTCATTACTTTGCCATCTCATAGGCTATTAAATAAGTAAAGATTTAACGCACTTCTAGATTCAACTCACGCATTCTACGCACAGTACACACGTTTGCCTTTCAAATACTACAGCATCACTTCAGTAACTGCAGCTGTAGTAACTGACGTTTTGCAAAATTTTATCTGAAAGAATAATCTAGCCGTCAATTAAACATGTCAGTTTCCATATATAGAAACAAAAAGAGACAATATTAGGTAATCCTCCCATGTGTGAGCCTAAATTTTACATCTCCTTGAGAACTTAACTAAAATAAAGACTTAACTTTAAAAAAACCACAACAGTATACAACAGTCATCGCAACTTTCAAGTCACGACTTCTTACTACTTCCAAAATTTACATCTCAGGAAAAAACTGAAGGCGTTGATTGCACAAAAGCGAGGCAAGTGACGAGTTTCACAACTTTTCCAAATACAGACAATATTATTTTAAACCCATATTGGTATTCCGCAGACGAATTTCCCAAAACTTTTTCTTCATCAAGTAAACTGTCCAATCCTATAGTTTGATAAAGATAACTTTCTTTGTAAACATTCCTCTCATATTAAAATCCAACTTGTCAGTCAACAGTCACCACCCTATTTTCCCACTACTTGCGACTTTTCCCAAACTTTCCTCTTTAGAATAGTGAAGCCGTTGATTGTACAAAAGCGGGCATGTGACGAGTTTCTGAAACTTGCACAAAGATTGTCGCGGCACGACACATTGTTATTCCATTGACGACTTCGGCAAAGCTTCGCCTTCTCATCTCCGCAAGTTATATAATTAGAAAACGATTTCACGACATATCCTAAATGTTTCCACTCAGTACTTTGTGCACTCACTACCTTTTCTGAAAATAATAGAGAACGCCTTGATTGCACAAAAGCGGGGAATGTGACGAGTATCCGTAACTCGCACAAATATTGTCGCCACGCGGCGTAGACACACATTGTTATTCGCCGCACGGCGCGTGGGCACGCCCCGAGCCAATAATTTCATGTGACTCATCTCGCTACAGTTTTCGCTGAAGAATATCAAATATGTCTGAAGATTACGTATCGGTTTCGATGCGGAATGTGTTACGTGTTTCTATTTACACTTGGTAATTTACGTAATTACCAAGTGTAAATAGAAACACGTTGTTAGACAATTATGTGTTTTTTATCTTTTTGTATGGTAAAAGTTAGGCCAGAGTTATTTTTACAAGCTTTTATTAAACTTCACTGTTCGTCTGTAAGTATATTTGTAAGTTGTCTGTCACAATTTGCAAACAATTTTTAGATCATTGTTGGTATCCGATTGAGCTGAAATTTTGCGCACACCTTTAGTTCTGGTGACAATACAATGTGCAATACAACCCCCTTAATATGGGTATCAAATAAAAGGGCTTGAAGAGTAGAAAAAAATAAAGTTAATAAGATTTCACTAAATTCAATATGGCCGCTAAACATAAAATGATTTTAAAAAAGCCTAGTTAGTCTAACCCGCGGTCAGTAGATATGTAAGAAATATTTGATAGTTAACCTCGTGTTACCAACTAACTCCGAGTTCAACAATAACTTGAGTTAACCGCAGGCGGGTTTTAATGTTGGCAACTTGGCATAACTGTTTTTAAAAGTAATTAGTAACAATACAACTTCAGAACAAATATCTAATTAATTATCTTTTACCTCGTGGTAACACGTAATTAATCGTTTTCAGTAGGTGTTCAGTTAATTACCGCAGTATACATTACGTTATACCAAACTAATTAATTAATGAGCTCGTTTGATCAACTTCACATAATAAGCCGTTTGAATGTCCACGGTGCTTGAGCACTCGGTGAGTCACAAGCGTGGCCAGTCATCTATCATAATACGATTAAGTCCTAGTGACTTGCCACTTTACTACACTACACCGTACTGCCCCATTCTCTTTGATAACTTACCCTTTATCCTCAAAAAGTCACGACAGAAAAATATTACCACTCCAACATATCTAAGAAAATCCAATATCATAAAACAGAAAACTGCAAGCCCTAAAAATATCCCTTCAGCCCATTTAAGCCGTAAAAGGGAATGGAAAAGTTTTTCTAAGGAAATATGACGTACATAAATATGAGCTACGGACGATGTTCCGACATTACGGTGGAATCTTTTGAAAAAACTTTTTAATTTATACCCGATCCATGCGGCGGTTAATCCAAAAATCACGAGAACTCACGTGTCGACACAAACACTCGGTTGACACACTTATTTTGTAAGGGGGTGTTATCACTTTATGGCGGATGTGAAGTACACGTGCATTATGTTGTTGACACATTTACCGGTATGTATAAACAAGTGTCGATCGCGGGGGCGTGGCGGGCGCGCGCGAGCCGTCTCGTCGGTCGGAGCGCGCGGGGCGCACTGCCGCCCTTCGCCGGAAAAACAAGTTTCCATGCAGCCTCCCCTTGCCCCCCCTTCCTCCACCTCCCCACAGGATGCGCACTTGCACTGCCTTCGCCTTATCTTTCCGGGAAAATATGTTTTGTTATACCAAGGTTACTCTCGCCTTTGTTTACGGAAATTGCATCAGTTACGTGTTTCGGTGTTATGAAGGGAACTAGGTGAGAAAACAACCGGCTTCTGTGAAGAGGGTCTTGTGAGATGAAAAGATGTTGAGTTGCATGAAAAAGTAGAATAATAGTTTCGTTTTCTTTTAAAAACAAATAAAGGTGAAATAAACGGCATACCTACTTAGCTTTTTTATTTTAAAATTATAATAGTTTCGTTAATTAGCAAACTTTTACGACGCCACGCATAATGATCATGATTTATTTCAATGTTTTTAACGTATCTTATGGTCATTAAATGAATCCCTTGCAAGCGAATATAAACCGTAAACACATCATCAACACCTGCCCCTAAACAGCCAGCATTAACGTCCTCACATTAAACTGTAAACACAATACACACATAACTCACCTGTTGGCGTATCAGCAGTTATTTATGACTTCGGGGACATCGCGATAAGTGTTCGTCGAAGATTTCCGCAAAGGGCTGCTACGCCGTAGCTTCCTGCCTACGAAGCGCCTACGACGTAGACGACGTAGCCTGTCGCAATAGTACGTAGATCACTTGTACTTTTCCGGTTGCACGTACAAAGTACGGAGGGTATTGTGAACTTTTTTTAATCATGTTGATGAATGTTTATAGAATTGTAAGGAAAGTATACACTTGAACATTTTCTCGAGCATTTCCATGACATGTGCTTACGAAAGGTAAAAGCTATAATTCAATTAAAAAAACACAGCGAGTGAACATTTCTTTACCTGTAACTTTCCTCTCTCTGTCTATCTGTATTTTCGTTTCAATTTGCAATTTGGCGTTAACTCTTCCTTTCCTTCTCCTCTCTCTCTCTCTTTTCTTTTCCTTTCTTGGTTTTTTCTTATAAAATATATTTATTAAACATCAGATCTGCGGCTCGTGTCTAACAATTTCGATAGTTTTGCAACAAACGTTGAGCATAAAGCTCAAAGTTCCGTTCGTGAAAGCGTAAGATATTGGCTCTATGTTCTGTTCAATTTTCAAACATCTACTGTTAACAATAGACTAGAGTCTAACTAGTCTATACTCACCTGTAGAGTGAAACGTAGACGATGGACGAGTTCAAAAGTTGAATGGACAAGTAACGACTTCGTGAATGTTAATAAAGGTACTAAGTTTAGAGTACTTTTTGATGTTATTTGTTCTAAGTTGTGTTTACAAGTGAATGCACTTGCTAACTATGATACATAAAGTCCTTTACGTCTTGGATGTAAAACCGAAAGTTAAAAAACTGCTGGTTACATTTAATGAAGTTATATGTTTTGTTATCCAATTGATGATTATTCTAAACTTCTTAACTGATATTATAAAGAAGCTAAATTGTTTGTTTGTATGAAGTAGAATATAATAAGTGATATTCCTGATATGAATACGAAAAATCATACACTGATGCAAAGCTACACAATCACCGAGTGTCATCATCATCATCATCATTCCAGCTGTAAGACGTCCACTGTTAGGCATAGATATCCCTCAAGTGTCGCCACATCGCCCGGTTCTGTGCGTCTCACATCCAGCGGACCCACGCGACCCTCACCAAGACATCGGTCCACCTTGCCCTTCTAACGCTACGTCTTCCAGTACGCACTGACTACTACAGAATGCAGAGAGTTTGGCTGCATTTTATACCAGAAAATGCGCGGTTTGTATCGGAGAGGCCACCGTAGAGAAGAAGCAGGATTAAGAAGGGTATTTTTCTAATAAAATGCCCGCTTATTTGATCAAAATAGGTCCATCGAATCTATCAACAAACTTTTTACTATTTCCCCCAACATCGGACGTCAAGTCCATAATCCAAATTGCTGATAAAACGCTAAACGTAATCTTATTACAGCTAAGTCGGAAACAAAACAAAAGCGAAGCGAAGCAGCTATAAAATAAACTATTCCTAAGTCCCGGGTCCGGTCACGTATCTCCCAATAACTTCAACTGACATCTTAAAGTAGGGGAATGGCTTTTTGATCTTGTTCTGAACTTCTGAGGCACGGGCGGACAAAGGGATGTACTGACAGTAATGCGCAAAGGAATACATTTTGTATTGTGTGCAATATTTTGTGAAGATGGAAGTCTTGATTTGCATAGCCAAACGTTGGATCGTACAAAGAGTGAATGGTATGGTGGTAAACAGTTTTTCTGCTGACAATTCCCGTTAAAGTATTTTCTGATGAGCTTTGGCTATTAATTAATAATTCATATCAAATCAAAAGGCATTTATTCAAACGAGGTTCAGTGGCAAGTAAGTAGCACTTTTTGATGCCAGAAGAAAAAGGCAGTAAGAAAATGACAGTACCAAAAAGTCAAGAAATAACTGAAACCACAATAGGAGAGATTGTATTATTTTTAAATTGCACAGCCCTTCACTTACATCTCCATTCAAATATTCCAAAACCATTCGTAACAAGAAGTAGAGCGTCCAATTTTAAATTAGACATTCACTTTTCTTGGTTGGTTACTTTTCCCAACGATGCTGGGGTCGGCTAGGCAGTCTAATCGGATGCAGTTGAATTCTTATTTATAAGTACAGATTGAATAAAATATGACTCACTTACCTGTATCTTATTTTCCTAATCCCATCATACTTAATTCTAAAAATCTAACGTCACTTTACAATATTCTTAAAAGTGTCACTTCCACTTAAAAAAAAAACTCGCCCCTAATTGAAGTGGTACCGCAACGCTCATCCATTTTTACGCATCGTCGCTTGTTTAAATTACAAGAGAACAGTGCACTCGGCCCTACGCCATAGAATATAAACATACAGAAGTCCAACTTTGTACAACGAGAAAAAATGCAGATATGGAGATGCTTCAGCGGCCACTGGTTTAGACGGTATTGTCAAAACACTGTATGCAAACCTGTGTGTCCTGACCACGACTATGGCTCTTTCATTTTGTCTCCCCTTGACTATGGCTTTGAATTTGTGTTCTAAGCGCATATTTTGCGGGCGCGAATATATTTTACTACCTAACTAGTATATTCCGTACGCAACACAAGCGGGAACACAAATGTCTGCATCCAGCAAGTGCTTGCTCACTCGCGACTGTCATTTATTTGATATCGTCGTATGTATGTTGCGCTGTTTTCGCTCGATGTGTAACCTTTTGAACGCCATTGTCACGTATACATGACAGGCAAGCGCGTGCCCTGTACGCCAAACGTCACAAATATGTGACAAAAAGTACGGCGATTTTGTGGCTTGGCGTCGGGGGCACGCCGATGCGTTTATGCTCTGACGTTCAAAAGGTTAAAGTCGGCCTTCTATAACCTATCCATTCTGTGCCCCCTCTCGGCCCGGCAAGGCAGAACAAACCGACCCTCAGTGACTTGCACTTTGAATGCACATTTTAATGGGTTTGTTTTCAAAAAGGCCTGTACTTTAATTGCACAAAACTATTTCAAACATATTTAGGAAGCACGTGGATTTAATTAGGAGTGTGTTTGTTTTAGTGTAGTTGTATTAGTTTATTTTAAACTAATTATGAGGCTGTTAGTATAATTTTAATTAATAACTTCCAAGCATCTTACTTTATTAAATAAAAAATATGGATAAGTACGAAGAAACATCATATTATAATGCTTTCCTATTTGAAGATTTTTCAAGCAAATCTAATAAAATTGACTCATTTCGATTCCTCGTCACCAATTCAAGTATGTATCGACTTTAGCGTTGTGTATTTTAATTTAATTTTTAAGTGACCATTTGCAGAAGTATGAGTTGCTATGAAATTTGAACACGACATAGGTTTTGCAGCTTCAAAATTTGATTATCATCTCGAATTTTGAACACGGCCTAAAAATATCGCAACAGTAGTAATGGTGCAGTGGTGGCCTGTCTACTTTGTGTGCCACAAGTGTGACCAGACCTTTCTACATTATGGCAAATATTTTCTTTTCGATACAAATTATGCGTTAGTTCTTTAGGGGCCTATCTAGCTAGTTTGACACAAAACGTTACACGATTAATTAAATCAATCAATGTACCTGCTTCTAGATCAACCGGGTGCAGCTGAGGCTAAATATTTTACATGAGGCGACAGCTTATCTGACCTCTACAACCCAGTAACTGGGTAACTGGGTTGTGTCAGATTCTTCTGGCTTCTGACTATACGTAACTACAGTCAAAGATGTGCAAATGACGGCCGGGATGAACATCTTTAGTTCAGTACTGACCGGTGTTACGAGGCGTAATGTAATAAGTTACAAAGCGAGCATTCGTGCAGTCAGTACGCGGAAACGAGCATGTACACGCAAATGTTACTCGGATTTTAACGGTAACGTTCTCACTGCGAATGGAACATTACAGCCAGTAACACCCCGGTCAGTCCTCAACTTTATCGTGCTTTCCGAGTTACGGAGGAAACTCTGTTTATAACGGCTGGTCACCTGTCCATATACCGACCCCGGCAAGCGTCACTTAAGAACGAAGATACTCGTGCGGCTAGTTTTTATTATTTTACAATATAATTATTGAAAATTATATATATCACTTTAATTTAGACCCCGAAGACTACTTTTTTTGTGAAAATCTATGTTAACGCAAGCGAACCGGCGGTCAAAAGCTAAAATTATTAAATTTTTATTTAACCAATATCATCAAAAGTATCTGGCAATAGTTATCAGTTACAAGCGTTCAGTTTTATTACGGACCCACAATATCGGCGGCGGGCGTAAGTTCTAACTTCTAATGTAAGCACTTTGGATAGGGGCCGGCCCCCGGCTTGAGACAACGCACGACGTATTGTATCGGCTGGTTATTCTGCAACCAAGTAGACGGAATAAATTGATTGTTCGATATAAATAAACATGTTAGTGTATAAAGATATATGAATGCTTTAAAAAAATATGAATTCACATAGAATTAGAATAAAAAGGTTCATTTAAATAATTCGACTAACGTTTTTTGGCAAAGATTAAACTTAGCGATGTTTTGTTTTCCTTGGGCAAGGGAATACAATCAAGTAAAAGCTTCTTACGCAAGAATAACTTTGCCTTGATTTAATTTACAAATAAAGGAATAAAAACAAGTGTTGCTAAGATGACTTAATTAACTCTTCATCTTCTTGTTCATTGTCATAATCTATGAGTGAAATAATTATGTACAGTAGTCAGTCAGGTTAACAAATTGACATAAGTCAATTTTGTATTGCTTATTTTTTATGTTTTTACCTCAATGTGCATGCCGTGGTCTCCATTTAATAAACCACTTGTAAACCTATGATTTTTGTTATAACTGTGTAGGTTACCCTTTGCTGGAGATCCAAATTCAAATAAATAAATAAAAAAACGACAGTTAAGTTAAACATTTTAATTTAGTCTCAACAGTTTACTTTGATAAATTAATGTAGCTTAGCAACCATTTCCTCGACTATACTGGAAACGCACGATAAAATTTTTATACAACAATGCAACCATTTTTCAATTTTTTGTCATTGTGGACGTGTGGGACGTTCACAATGACAAAAATTGCAGAATGTAGTCGTCGGACTCGTGGCGGCGATCATAAATTGCTTGGGTTTGATTAAGGCGGCGCGGCGCGGGCGCGATCTTGCAGCGCCGGCCCCCTGCACCATGCACCGGTGCATCGCGGTACAGGGGGCTCACTAAACCGTCACCCTCGCTTGCATCGAAACAAAGGTGGTGGCTGGGATTAAAATTAAGAACCTAGATGTCTATAATCTTTTAAAAAAATACTTTCGAGCAGTTTAGTGGTACCTAACTGGTTAAGAATATTCTGAATTACAATTCTGAGAATATTGCTTTCCAGTTGCTCAAAAGGCTAAAAAGAGTCCAGAGCGTGTATGAATAATGCAGTTTGTATAAAATTTTAGTACTTCATAGTCGGAGTAGTAGTTAGAATGGAGCATATATGTAAGTTGAATAACGAATTAGAATAATTATATTTCAAGCTTATTTAATAACTTAATTTCTTATAATAATGTATAACCATCAAGTACAAGCTGTTAATGACACTTTTTAACTAGGATACACACATGACACATTATCTACACGCGCACATGCGTTCCTCTTCCATTTCCAGAAGCCCCGGCATCATCATTAGAAGCGCAATTAAAAATACATGTCATCGACATTTAGCCTCAACATCAAATTAGAAATAGTAATAAAGTAGTTCAAAACAATAATTTAAATCCTAACTTATTCAAATAATAAATGGCAATTATAACTTTAGGAAATTATTATTTTAACTAACTCGGTAGCAAAATTTCGAATTGTAATTGGTTTCGGAGCCCGCTGTAGATAAATTTCGCCACATTGCCATCTACTTTTGGGATTACCGTTGTAAGAAGGGGATCGTTTATTTCCTTTCTATTCGAACGGTTCCAAAACTTTTGCTACGGCTCTCATTTTAAAGTTTGAACTTATTATTAAATAGGTTAAATTTTATATTGTACAGTCACGGGCATAAATATATGGCAGTATGGCAGAAAAATTACGCAAACTTTTTTCTCTTAAACATTTGATTCTTATGGTATTTTCAAAAATTAACCATCATGCCATAGTTTAATAATAGTTTATTTGATAACCTTAAACGAACAGCAAATTTGAGATTAGAGCCTCCTTTTAAGCAAAAGATGCCTGTATTAGGAGACTCCGCTCCTTCAAAAACAAGAAGTGTAAGCTATACAATACGAGTACATAATCAAAAACAAGGTGATTTGAGTGAATGAGGGTGGGTGTGTGTAATGAGTTTGTTATATGTGCATAGGTTTTTTCTCAAAGTTATAATCGTCATTTCAATATAGTTTTACTCTTGAATTTTACCTAAGTGTAAGTATATATGACTTCTAGACACATTAACCCTGTGTCTAGCAGTCATATAGACTTACACTTTTTTAATACTTATTAGGTAAACGTCTGGCTGGATTCAAATAATAAAATGTTGAACTTGATACTTATCAATTTAATCCTTGATAAGTAATCAAAACAGCAGAGTAATTAACACGGCTCGACTGTTTGAGTATATGTATTTTCAGGTCCACTGAACTATGCATTGTAGCAACATTTTAGCTGTTAAACCCTTTGTCACACTGTTTTAATGGCGACATAATCTCAAATTATTTAACGACACGTTTACACACTATAAAATATATGCGTTGTAAACTAAAGGTTTATGTGCTTTACTAAAACCTCGCTCGATGAGATGAATCAGCGAATGTGTGGCTACTGCTACCCTGGCACAAAAAAGAAAGCCTCATTGTTTACTTTTTCTCTAAAATAAAATAAACTACTTCAGAAGCAAAACAATAATAACTTGAGTGTCAAAAGTAAATGACTTTGTTACTTTCTTTGCTACCGACTTTCCGAAATTCAAGGTCAGAGAAAGAAAAAATTCTATATTGAGCTGAAACTCCACAAACTCTTAAAGCTCATAATAATTTGCTATGATATAAAAAAAGAAAATTCAACTGACCCCAAAAAATCTCACTGAAAATGTAGCCCGAAAACAATGTAATACTAAAACAACGACAGATGGCAATTTAATCCCAAAAAGTTTGAGCACCCCTGGAGTATCGTGTGAATAATCACAAGGAGCAATGTCGGGATTTGATGAAAGAATCCGGGAAGTCCCGGGGGTCGAGCTGACGTCATCGATACCACCTCCAGCGCCTTTCGAGATTATTTCGAGGGTGTATTAGCTGCGACGATCAACTCTTATCGTAAAGGAATCTGAATAAGGAAAGGAAATAGAAAATGTTGTAGTTGAGTGCTTGGTATTTGAAAGTTAACCGCGTGACATTTCCTTAGTTTGGGCGATATTTTATTGTGAAGAATTAAAATAAAGTGAAAACGGTAGTTTTAAGCTGTTCCTGCTGTTCCTCAATCGAACGTGTACGGGATTAACAATGATAAGGGCTACCGAAATCTCACATAGTCAATCCTTTATATTCTTACTTTTTTATAATCGTAGCAGCTAATGGAATTTCGCTTTGTGTTTGGTGTCTGTCTGCTGCTTTGCTAACATTCTTAAGGGTCGGTTTCTTAATTGAGTATTTGAGGTTGAGTATTTCACAACTCAACATTAGAATGAAATCCTGTCGGCATAAAAGTCGGGTTTGTCACGTTCAACTCAAAATACTCAATTCAGAAACCCGTCCTTAGTTTAGCTATTTTTATTCAAAATATCTGGCTGAATAAATGTATTTAACTCTCAATGATTCCTATGTGGCAAATCAATAAAAAAACAGAAGAGAAGACACAAAAAAGCAAAGTAATTGCTGAAGAACGATAAGATCTCAATAGCGCATAGAATCACCGTTTCCTAGAAACAAAATGTCTTCTACGTTATTTATTATTTTACAATATGCTGCATAATTGGATGACAGTCAAGCCTGAATGTAAAATGTGAAGATGGCAAGATGCTCCATTTCAAAGCCGAGTGGTCCGTAGAAAGTTTATTTTAGACGTCCCAGTTCTCACCAACCCCTTTTCACTCCTAGGTATATTTACTCAGACTGGAGACAATGAAGATAGTGGAAACAGCTACACACGACACGGACATTAGGTATGTTTAGAGTTTTGTAAATGGTCGTAGAATACTTAGGAAATGTAGAAGCTCCCTTGAAATTGCTTACTGAAATTTAAGAAGTATTCGCAAAATGTTTTGGGAATACTTTCATTGTGCATACAATTAAGAAGGGGTAGGTATTCCCTGTGGGAGTCTGTGTTTCCTGATAGCTACCACCTGAGGGTCTTTACGTCAAGAGTGAATAGGTTAACTTTAGACAAGCGTGCTGCACATAATCGGTTTCCACCAGGTGAGTTTGTGGCCAAACATTGATAGACTCGTCTATCAGTAATGAAAAAGGTACCTGCCTCCTTAGAATCTTTTAGAATAGGTAAGTGGTTTGTTTACCTTAACAATTCACAGCTTTTATATGTATGAATTTATCAGTTAATCACTGCGATCCACCTATGCACCAATCCAATACCTTTAAACGAGCAATTCTTGTATATTTATTTAACAGTTTATGTACACACATTTAACAAATAGATAAGAAGAAGGGAACAGAAATAGATATGTATATTTATAATCTAAATCTCGGAAACGGCTCCAACGATTTTCATGAAATTTAGTATGCAGGGGGTTTCGGGTGCGATAAATCGATCTAGCTAGGTTTAATTTTTAGAAAACGATTACCAAAAAAAAAATCGAGCAAAGCTCGGTCATCCAGGTACACATTAATGTGTCAAAATCTGCGAATGTGATTTGACACATTAAGTGCACAATAACGATCGTAAACAAAGAAATCGCAGAGCCTTTGCCGAAACACGTAACACAATCATGCCGCTGCTTAACAGTTTTTAGATAAGGCTAGAAATACCCTCAACTAAGTAAATGACATACTCCAAAGTACACGGTGCACACCTGCTAATCCTTAAGCTTTCAGTAACTTTAACATCATAATGCAGTCAAAAAGCTAGTGACGGCAGGGCGCAGCAGGCCATGGCAGTACCGTGATTTAGGGCGGCGCGACGCACTGCAGCGGGGTGAAGCGGGGAAGGGAGAGCAGGTCCAGTGAGATTAACCATCGCCTGTTAATTACGACAAATGGTCATTGAGCGACGAATAATGGTTGGGCCCGTTTTACCGGCCTGCGCTGTAACGCTGTCATGAGGGTTGTGACTGTAACGGAACTCCGCCTCCGAAAGTGCGAAATTTTCTGTGAGAAATCATGCCTCCGCAAACGCATCCGCGAACCAACTGTCAAATTAGCTACCAACAGTAGCTGAAACGAACTTTGATGAATGACGTTTCAGCTATTATTGGTAGCTTATTTGACAAAACTGTTTCTTTTTTTGTGAAACATATTTTCCCCTTCCTAAAGTTGATTATCTTCCCCTTTTTTTTGTTTTTTAATTTGCTGTTTTTTCTCATCTCCGCCTCTGCTAAGTGGTCCCCGGTACATCCCTATTTGTCAGTGTAACCATCGACCAATCAGTGCGACGCTGCGTTATGACAGCTGTCATGTAATTGGTGATAATTGATCGCATCTCATGAGTGTGGCTTAATTGAGTGTGGTAATGCGGTGGGCTGGTCAATGTGTTATTATTTCGTTAGTTCGTGCTTAAACAACTTTACTTGTCTTGATAGTTGATGAATAGGATCCGGCTCCTTCAATTTCATATTAATTACGATGAATAATTTACAAAACCGGACAATTAATAAGGCCAGACTAAATCCTCTCGAATGAACCCAACATTCAAACAACTATTAAGCCAACCCACGCACTAACTCGGCAGTGAAGAATTCCGCCATCTAGTATCGAATAGCGGCAATAAAAATAGCCCCGGACAATCACGGAGCAATAAATTGAACCAACCCCAACTAGAGGGCGCACTCATTTATTTTTCTGGATTGTGGATTGCTGTTTTCATTTATTAAGTTCAAGTTAGACTTTATCAACTTAAAGTACAATTGTAATTACGTATAACAGTTTGAGAAATTTTTGATCCCCAATGTCTTACTTAGTTCGAGCAACAAATTTAGACCACATAACTTCTCATATTTGAATTGAATTGGTCTGTTTGTTCATAGGAGATGATCTCTAAACCGTTAACGTACAAAATATCTAACTGGTTAAAAGGTTCAATAGCATATAATATTGATAAGTAATAGCTAAATGTCAATTAAAAAAAATATCCCAGAAAAATATACTGCGGTTCACGTGAGCGACGACGTCGCGTGTAGCGGGAAAAAAACAATTGTGCCGGTGGATATAGTTTCCTTAACCAAGCTGTTAGTTGACCACAGACGTTGGTAGATAACTCCTGCTAAAACTCCACCACATTATTACCAATGGGGCCCAAAAGATACGACCGTGGGGATTAAATCAGGAGGTCCACCTGCAGTGTACTAATGACTGTGCCGCCATTATTATCAAGCGGCCCAACGTGGCCACCTGCCATTAGGCTGTACTTAATCCTTTATCAATGCCCCCAAATTCACTGAAGCTGGTTATGGGGAATGAAAGGAGGATATGGTGACACAAAGCACACTAATATACATAGGTATATAAAATAAGGAAGAATAAAAAAACTGACCATAGTCCTGACCGAGTCGGACTTGCGTGCGCCGAATGAATTTCACTTTTGTAACATGTAACCCTCATAATAAGCCCCTTCATTTGATACATTTATTTATTTATTTATAATAAGCCCACCAACAGCACTGTCACTTACAATTGAAATAAAATTACATTTAAAATCGGCATTTCAGTAAACATTCAAATGATAGGTATGCATGACATTGAACATAATGAATATTAGAGACAAAAAGAAAAACAAAAAGTGTCTCCAGACCTAAATCCAGAACATTAGAAAAAAAAAAACAATTTGAGCTATTAAGACGTACTTGTTCGCACTGTTTAAAGAGGGAACGTCTATATGAAGCGAAACTCGTAGAGAAAACTTCGATAGAGTAATCCGTTAAATTGGACCTTTCATTATATATCCTTATATCACACGGTACAGTTTAAAAACTTTTTTTTTTAAGTTAATGGCCTATACTTACTGAAGATTTATTTATATTTACGTAATGCGTCCGTGTTTGGGTCACAGAAATTCATATGTGTATCAAATTTCAAATTAATCAGTCCAGTAGATTCGGAGTAAATTGGCTGTGACCGACGGACAGACAATCCTAAAAGGGTTCCGTTTTCCACGGATGTGTTTCTCGGAACCCTAAAAATGTAGGAATTTGGTGTGGAATTGGTGTAATATAAAACATATGCCACCAATAGGTTACGTCTACCCATGCTCCATTGTCGACCACATCACCGCTTGTGTTCAAACGCGAGCCTGTCAATAAATAAATAAGATTAATAAACCAGTGCTTAAATGTAGACACGTAACGGTAAAACCTGGTATTTACCCTACTTTGACAAGTTATTTACCTAATACATTACTTTTACCACCAACAAAAGTTAACGAATAAATAAGCTGATTGGCTATAATCTGAAAAAGTAATTGAAAATTAAAGAAGCTCTCAAAAGTAGTTAGTGCTAAGCCGTTGTTGAGTGCCATCATCTCAAAAGTACGTAGTCAATACGGAGTACGGTCAGCAGCTCAGTTGCTAAGGCTTCGGAAAGCTCTCAAGGATCGTAAACCTTCTGTCCGCAGTTTAATCTTTCGGAAAATTTGAATCCAGATAAGGGCTCGTCGCGAGAGGCAAAAGCCTTTTAATTAACTCCGGACATAAATTTTCATTGAAATTTAGAGGTTGATGTTGATATTACGTTCAGCTTTTAAAATCCTTCCTATTGGATTTCGTTTGTGTTTTTAAGATTTGTTGATTTTGCATTTTTTTCGTTGTAAATTGGTGATTTTGTAATGGTTCATATATGTTAATTTTAAAACTCAAACGGATCCGATCGGTTCATTAAAAATACAGTACGTATGTTTATCATGCCCATCAATTTAGTAGGAAACAACATTTGTTCAGTATTTACCAGCATCTCCCGCTTGGTACAAACAACGTTTAAAAATCATTTAAAAAACATCTCCCAAACAGAAATAATCAAAACAGAATCAAAAAAACAGTTTACAAAAGTGGGTAAAATAAATTGTTCACGGGCGATCGTTTTCCTCTATCGTCACCTACGTATAGAGATGGAATGAAAGAAAATAGGGCGAGCACCCGGGGCCCGTAAACCTGCGCCGGTTTATCTCTCGGAAAATTTGTATTCGGATTAAGGACCGACCCCCTGGAATCCATGCCAAAGCGTTCGTTCAAGTACCCCAGAAACTCAAGCTAACTGATACTTGTCAAGAAGATAAAATGGAGACAGAAAAAGTAATTAAACGGAAAATAATTAACTAAGATCTTGTTTCGTATCAAGTTATCCAATCAACTTACGCCTCTAATAATGAATAGACAAAAAATCGCCGAAAAAAAAACAGAAACCGTCGCAGGAGGAGGAAAGGAGTATCGTTTCAAAGTTTGTTTAGTAAACGACACGGTCTGAAAAGCCCGACAAAGGTACGCGTATGCGGACCCACAACAGCGGAAAGTTCGATTTTCTGGCCCGCGCCTCTTAATGCGGCGAGGTCCACGCATTAGGCCCAACCCTTGCCGCAGGAAACTGTTCGTTAATCAAATTCACTAAACCAATCTCCAATACAGATAGCGAAATCACAATATATTGCTTCGGACCCTGATAAAACAATCCAGTCAAGGAAATTGCTGCCCGCTATATTGACCGCGTGTTTCGCCATTCGCGATGGTCGCCACAAAAAGGGTCAAAGAAAACTATTACAGTACCGTATTGTAGATGTTTATAAGTATTTACAGACGAGCTTGTTTTGATCAAACTTTACAAGCTAGACACTGAGACTGGAGACTGGGTATATCAATTACTTACGTGAGCCTAAGAGCATTTGGGAAAGCAGCCAATACCTACATAATATGTTAGACACAAAGCGAGCGAAATTAAACTATACATATTATTTTTATTGTTTTGGGTTCAAGATCAGATATACGAAAGTAGGTTGATGAGTATTGCTAGGATTCAGGGTCATAGAGAGCTAAAACAATATCACCGATGACGAAACAGTAACAGCCAAAAACATTGTTTTTCCCAATATATTTTCCAAATAACATATGGGAAACAAAGTAGGAAACAATAAAGGCAATATGGTTGTAGGTACACAAACTACTTTCTCACAATAACGTTGGGGTAATCGCAGTCCGATATAAGCGAGGAGCTTTGGAGTCGGTAGCAGATGGTGGGGCAATGTGGGTCGACTCCTGATAAATGTTCGCGGCCCGGGGGAACGGCGGCGGGCCGCGGCTTCCACGCTGCGATAACGCGCGAATTAAACCATGCCGCTCTTAGCACGCTAACGACTGCTGTTGAGCATTATCTGTCTCGTAAAGCATTGGCTCTGTACTCAGCAGCATCGTCTGTTACTTTGACATGTGTATTTTTGGATTTGCAGATTATTTTTCGCGAAGACATTTTTTTTTCTCCTTCATCGTTTTGGCCCACATATAATGAAGTCTGATACACATTCTGACTGTTCATCAGTTTCGATAACAGTTTTGAAGTCATTTTTGTCGTCCTTGTATTTCAAGGGTGGCCAACTTGACTAGACTCAAGATCTACTTTTTACTGACGAAACCCTGCGCGATCTACCAATTACATACTTCTTAAAATTTTAATTTTATATAGTTTAGTTTAGTATACAAGTAGGATGTATATTTTATTTTTTTAACCCAGCCTATTAAATAGTGTACAGTCCGTTATATGTATTAATATTTTTGCGTTGCCGCGATCGACTGGACTAATAGCCGCGGTCGACCGGTTGGCCATTCCTGTTGTACCTATTTACTACGATCGGCTGATCATCAGTACTGGAAAAGTCACCCTAACCAAATGTAACAAAATCTGACACCAACATGAGATCAGGTGACTTAACTCACATCGAGGGCGTCGCACACATTCGGTTAAAGGGCACTAATAGTTAGTTAAGTGTCGGCAGTTCCCATTGACCCGCACAGCGCATTGAGCAGCCGGATAAGCGCTGAGCCCTGTACCGCATTAATAAAGGTAAGTGCGCCCGTGTTGCTTAATGTGTCGTTATGACCCGTCCTGAAAAACTTCCTTCTATACCCCTGACACTTCCATCAACAATCAACTTCCAACTTTAGACCATAAGCAATAAGATACAAAATTGGCTCACACTTATCTAAGCCACGTTTACGGGCAACCATGAAGGGCCTGCAATTTTAGCACTTTCTATTTGGCAACTCAAAATAAACTTTATCACTGGTGATGATAGTACACATTGGCCTGTAAGCAGAGGCTTCGATCGTAGCGAAAGTACATTGTACAAAGCATAGTCTGCGCTGAAAACTACGAGCGTCGGAGAAAGTGCGGCCGACGCGAAATGTTAACACCCATTCATTTAGAAGGCTGAATTTATTATAGTATTGTTTTCATTGTGGTACGGAGTCTAAGTCAACATTTACAGCAAAGGCTGGAAAGGATTATGTTAACTGTTTTCAGTCGTTTCTCTGTAGGTTTAAAGTGACTAGTCTAGATGGGACTTCATCATTGGTGCTTACAGAATGTATGTAGGTTGTATGTATGTATATATATTTTTTTAATGAAAAAAAAAAACCAAATCGGTTCATAAATTACCGATTTATGAGGTAACAAACATAAAAAAACACAACCGAATTGAGAACCTCCTCTCTTTTTTGAAGTCGGTTAAAAACAATCCCGACTACAAATAAATGGCAGGCTAAATGGACATTCATTGCCACAAAACATAAAAAGTGGTCTCTCCAAACAGTTTACCACAGTACACATACAGTCTCACCTGACCTAGATTTTCTTTAACAGCAAAAAAGGAATGCGTCCCAGAGAGGCGACCAACCCTAGCGGGACCAAAAACCTTTGCCCTAAAAACTACTCGACTATTTCAGCTACGAGGTAAGAATATTTAGATTGAGAACTGTAGAGGTAAGCCCTTTAAATACATTTGTAGTATTTTATTACACATAGTTTAGGAATAAAATCCTGTTACAATTTTCAGCGGAGTGGCAATTCTTGTATTTTTAAAACGAAAGTTAGCATTCGCATTGCAGTCGCAAACTGTCAACAACACCTCCAATTTTCCCACATCTTGACAAGTCTTTGAAATAAGAACCAATATTACTAATTTTTAAATAACGTTCGCGTTGGCATCTCAGTCGCGATCTGTCAAAAAACCTCATTTTTATTCATGTTTGACAGCTTGCGAATGAGATGCGAATGCGAATGTTGCGCATTGCTTGAAAATTTGTAGAATTGGCACTATTTATGGTCGCTGAGATGCTATGATTGCGACTTAAATTTTAACACTTTTAAATACGACAGCTGGCCTTCCTGAGTGCCAATTCTACTAATGTAGCCTGTCATAATAAACTCTATGGTACTTATTTACCTAATCGTGATACTGCAACTTAATTAATGTAATTTGATTGCTTTTGTCTCAAAATCAAGTTAATGATTTAATTTAGTTGCTGATGCCTCTCCTCTAGTAAAAAAATAAACTTCAAAGTTTGACATTGTTAGTTGAAGAAAGTTGTAATAATAAAATATGCTTGTAAGGGATTTGCTATGATAACAAAATCAAAATCAAAAGTCATTTATTCAAATTAGGCTGAGTGCCAGCACTTTTTGAACGTCAAAGTTCTACATAAAGACAGTCCCCCAAAAAGTGTACAACACTAATTTTGACTGGTGACACATACAGAAGGATCCATTATCAAAATACCTGTATAGTCTCATCATAGGAGTAGTTGCGACTCGAGGCCGCTGTGCTCATCTCACCGGTGCGCGCGCGACTGCGGCGACATCTGGAACAACAACATGGTCAACATAACCGTGTGTCACATAAACATGTTCAACATAAATGTGTGATACATATACACACCACTATCAACATAAACAATGGCTTCAAATATGTGGAGATGTAGACAGAAATAAAGAACGGTGGCGATGAAATCATTATTGTTATGGGAAGGTATGAAGTTTTGGTTTTTTAGTGTCGACTTTTTAAGGCCTGATGAGGTACGTTTGGACGCTTTTTCGGGGTCGTTGCCTATGTTTGCTTTCTAGATAACGAGTTTAAAAAGAAAATCCTTCTTAGTTAACTGGACTTTTGACTATGTTAGTGAATACTAAGAGCCAGCTTGCAGCACCAATTCCAACAACTTTTGCTAGTATCTGCGACCAACTGGTTCGATTGAATTTACCGCCTTCAAACTTCTGCCCTCGAAGAAGATGCAAAGAAAACAACCCAATCCGTAAGGATTGGGTTGTTGTCTCTCTCTAACTCAAAATTAATATGCAAAACCGCACACGCAAAGTCTTAAAGAAGTGAGTGCAAATTATTTAATAGAAGCACGCCAGCTGTTGGCCTGAAGTAGCTGAAACTTGTCCGGGAGGCTCATGAATAATTAAAAGCGGGAATAGGGGCGATAACTCACGACCCGCGCCCGGACGCTCACAAAATAACACTTCTGTTGAGGAAACGCCGCTTTTTATGACTTAATTAGATACATCTCGGCCCAAGAGACGCGAGACGTGCTATGCGGAAGTGTGTGTGTACCCGTCGGAGAGAAATTAACTTAACAAGGATAAGTAATAAAAATGCTGCGTCATTCTAAGTTGGATTATGGCGACGTCACGCGGTACGCACCGGCTTTTGTTCTCCAAGTGGGTCGCATCAATTTTGTTGCTGCCGGGTGGAACCATAGAACGGGAGGTAATGAGACCAAGTTTTTTAATAAGCTTCACAATGCATACCTAATGACTAGAAGGTGTCTACCTACGCTTTGTGAGCAGCCTGTCAATCCTGAACATGGGATTTCACATTTAAGAAGTATTAAGACACTGGAGCCTGAAAAAGCGTTGACTAGGTAAGAAGCGAGAGACCTTTTTTGCATGAACTCCTAAACGACCTCCCTCAACAATGGTTAACCGCTAATAAACAACACAAGTGCCGTAACGACACTAAAACTTTTTCCAACCACGTCCAACAAAGAGCTCCAATAGTCAATAGAACTAACCTTTTATCTCCCACATTTACAAAAGGCTGACTACCCTCGAACAGCCGTTTAGTTAGCCATCTAATGGACCGAAGCCACCACTATCTGCCTCAGACACATATTTATAAAGTCCTGATTATCTAGAGTGTAGCAGAGAGTTTCACCACAGAATGCAATAAGGAATCCTGCTAACGAATTTTCCCGTTTGCAGCTGGAATGAATGTTTAATTTTGATTCTTGTGGCTTCAGCGACGGCGTAGTGCTTTTCGGTTTTGTCTAAAAAGTTTTACTGAAACTAGAATTGTTTTAGCAACTTTGGAGGATTCATTCACTATGTCAATATAGAACGAAGTTTTTAAAGGCACGGTCTATCTATTTTGGGAAATGTGCGAATTAGATCACGGAAAAACGAAGTTTTGCTTGGTGGGTTTTGACCTTTTACTCCTACAGAATTAAATGGAACTGCGATTAACGTTAGTGCAAACAGTTATGTGGTAAAAATATTTCTATCTGACGCTAGTGATTTTGCATGTAATTTTATCTATTGTATTGTGACACTGACATAATAAGGCGACGGAGGAACAATCAAAGAGTAGTGCTGTTTACAAAGCTACCGGCCAAGTGCAAATGGGACTCGTGCGAGACTTGTGCATTCAAAATTAGTACGAATCGTACTTTTGGCGGTCAGACAGACAGACAAACGAATTATCCTATAAGGCTTCCGTTTTTCATATAGACGTTCGGAACCCTTAAAACACACCCACTTAAATCTGGAAGTCGGTCTTACAATAATCGCAAAAACTTTTATAAATATATTGTACCCCCAACAAAACCCTATCGTAACTTCGATAGAATATCTGAACAAACTTTCAGGTCCCGAGCTCATTTCATATTCGCTAAGATATTTAGATAAGCCCACGATAATATTACAATTTGTGAATTGCGAATATTCCTAATCTGCTTAATTTGTGGTTTCTGCTGAAGTCTAGACTTGAATAAATTAGATGACTATCTACTTTAAAGCTTTATCTATTTATATTTGGGTTCTGATTTTTGCGAGCTTTGCGAATATTTGGGAGTAGAGGAAACTGATTGTATTCGTTTATCGTAAATTTGCATGATTAGTCAAGCAATAAAGCCTCAACGGCAGATCGGATATGGATGAGATTTGGAATACGGTATACTTGAATTAAGAATTTGAGATCGTTACCTGCAATTTATGAACAAAAAGTTAAATTGCCACTTAAAAATCAACTGTACAATAGAAAACGCTCGACTCTAAAGTCGATAGTTGAGCAAGTGGTGAATGTGTTAGTGGTTTATGTATTTATTTAGATGTAATTTACTTTATATAGTTGAACTGTATTTTTTTTATTAAATTTTATTTTTCTATTTAATAACTCTCACACTGGTATATCAATGTTTGCAATATTTGTAAATGTGTGAGTGTCATGTCTCTATTTACAAAATGAATTAGTTCACCTCTGCAGCTATTACCTTTTTCCAATTAATACATAGTATACTCGAGGTGCATCGTCCTCACATGTTATATTAAATTAATTAATGTAACTATATCAGATATTGTATTTTTTTTTTAAAAGAGTCACTATGGAGTTTCTTGCCCATTTTTCTCCATAAGAATCTACCTTTGCGAATGGACAGGAGAGTTACTTTATTTCTATATGTATATTCCTTTAAATGTTGACGTTCAAAAGTGCCTTTTAATGGTCTATTAAAATAATAGTTTTGACTTTTACTTTGAATGTGGTCATAGAATGCCTGGGCCACCGAGATACAGGCTGTGCCTAGTTAGGGGCCCATGGCCATTTCTGTTGCATTCACTTTTCATTTTATTTTACTCTTATTCGTGTGAATTGTTTATGTATTACTTGGGTGTGCCAATAAATAAATTATGATTAAAAAAGTAAGCAAAGACTTTTGACTTGGATTAGGTCATGGAATACTTTTCATTCAAAAGCTGGTATAGTTCCTATTTTATCTGTATCGTGGATTATATGGTCTATGGTCAACTAGTATGTACACGTACAGACAAGTTGCATGTAGAAAAAGTAAATCGAACCCGAGTGAGCAGTAGAGCGGAAAGTCAATCGCTCAAGGACTGCGTTCATCTGACTTTATTAGAAGCAGATCCATGACGTAATTTCTTTTGGATTGTTTGGATTGCTATACTAAATTATTTTGATTGACCATGCTGAAAAGCATTGGGAATTAATTACATGTAGTTGACGTTAGTAAGGTCTTTATTTTTTTTAGTTCTTTAGAGCAATTTTTCTCTCTCATTATGGTGAGCGGATTGAACCTTGTGACAAAAGTATGCACCAAAGCAAGGACTTATTGTGCACTAAATATATTTTAAAACTGATTTATAGTTAGCAATAATATTTATGTAAAGTGTAATTCTGCTCCACGAATGACTTCACCGCACTATGTACACTCAAAACCAATAAAAATTGGCATGAAAATTTTATTCCCCGCTTCTTCTTACTCGCTTTAAATGCCGTACATTCACATAAGTACCATAAGACACCGTGTGTGCCAGCATCCCATAGGTGATATGAAAAAAACGTGCGTCGGCATCGATCCAGGCCGCTTGTGATTCGCGTCACGGACTCACGGCTGCAGGCCTACTGCGCCGTCGCCATGGCAACGAGCCCGCCCGAATACCGCACACCTCACTAACTACTATTCTGGACAGTTTAATAACTGTTGAGCTGAAGTAAGGTTTTATCTGAGTAAGCTGGTTTGGAAGTAAAGGTTTGTTGCAGCCCAAACTACCTACATCACCCAAACGTTGACTGATAGGGAATTATGGCATGAAGTCCGCCTCTGTACGATTTGTGTGCCTAAATAAATAAACTTACATGCTGTAAAATTAAGTGATGCTGCAGGCATTCTGAATGTCAAGCCGGTCTAAAAAGTTGTATGGGACCCTCTCATAAGTAGGTTAGGTAAAGTCCGAAAGTTTACGAAGCAGCATGAAGTGCGACAGCGATGTTACGAACGAAGCGTTTTCACAGAAATTATTTAAAAGTTGTTCTACAGAAAGAACAATTTCTGTGAAAACAATTTGTTTCTTTTATATTCTTTTATATAATTTCTGTCCACGGTAGCCTTAAAATACCTGCTAGTGTACCCAACATTTCCTTATTTTTGCAGAACCATTAGTTTATGGTTCTGGAAAAATAAAGAAATGTTGGGTTGAGACGAGAATTCAAATACCTAAAAGGCTGAGAAGACTTATTCAATAAGAGATTCCTTTTTAAAAAACCGGTCAAGTGCGAGTCGAACTCGTACGCCGAGGGTTCCGTACCTACCCTTTATACCGCCATAATAAAATTGGTATCGTTTTTATTGGTGGCAGGCGGCAACTATGTAGGTAAGTATGTATGGGGACACCCTTTAATTTTCAACTTTTTTTATTTTTTGGAATTTTGCCTTTATTTGTTCTGTAAGGCCAAGGCCTTAAAAGGAAAAAAACAAGCTTTTTGCCAAATTTCGTGATTCTAGGTCAACGGGAACTACCATATAGGTTTTCGACCCAAAAACTATAGGGTAGGTACTTCCGGTTGACCTAGAATTGTCAATTTTGGTTTAAAGCAAGGTCTTACAGCACAAGTAAAGGGAAAATACCAAAAAATCAAAAAGCTGTAAATTAAGGTAAATTTTGGTACTAACAAGTTGTCGCGAAAATCTAAATTTGCCCTTATCTTTGTATCGTTTTGACTCAGGAACTTGATTTTTATACACCCAATAGATCTGGTATAAATTTTTAACTTGCTAGGTCCACCCGCTCCTGAGAAAATTGGTGGTGACACACAGACAGACGGACAAGAGAGTGATCTAATAAGGGTTCCTTTTTTACCTTTTGAGGTACGGAACCCCAAAAAAGGTCCGCAAACCGTAGCAGACGGCATGCAGACGTGGCCGCAGACGGTATTTCGGAAAGAGGAGCCCAATGTCAAGTGGGAACTTATCGCCAGGGCTACGGAATGCAGATGTACCTCCCTTTAATACCTATGTATGTATGTACAGAGGTGAGGGTGCGACTTTACTGCCATGTCTCGAAGTTTGGAAACTGGGCACCCGCTAGAATGTGATAACGATTTTAATTTGTAAAACTAATTAGATAGGTAGGTACCTTACGCTCTGGTTTTGCGGTTTTTTTTGTTTGTTTTAGGTTGAGAGAAGCCCGGCATCACATCGATGTTGACGACAGATGGTACTCAAAGCATACTAAGGCTACTGCGTGAAAAATCTACCTAGTTGAAAATAGAGGTAACAAAAAAATATGCCCTGGCTGGAGGCTTCAATATTATATTAAAGCCACCACCGGCAAGGCCGGTTAAGCAGTCAACAACCTCATAGGTTAAACTGCGAGACGCCACTCACAAAAAAAAACGAAAAAATATAACTTCCTTTATTTCTAACAAGCTTTTTACCGCGGATTCACTTCAGTGGCACAGAATCGCACTGGAACTCTGCATTTTTCCGACATAATTTGTAGCATTATGGCACTCAGTGAGTTAAGCTTTCGATCAGCGAAAGAATATGAAGTCGAGGCAGTAGGTTAGGTACCTACTTCCTTAGATTCCATTCCATTCGCCATACAATCAAACCATTTTAGCACTTTTTAACGTAAGTTTCTATAAACATTGCTATTAATAAACTAGTAGGTAGGTAGATGTTCCAAATCGATGAATGGAAAAAAGTAAGTTACCAAAAGGAATATACAACAAAGGTACGGTACAATGGTGATCGATTCCATTAGATTAGTTCGTCACCACTACGGTATTGCAATTATAAACCCATCAACTATGCTATGGGGCGTGTGACGTGGACCGAGGAAGTTTGGAACATGCTCTGTGCAACCCACATGGTGGACAAATGTAACCAACAACGGAACATTGTAAACTACGTTTTTTTTTTGTTTTTTATAACAGCTTTTTGTACTTCCAGCCCTATTTAAAAAAAATTAGATTCTTTATTCAATTTTTAGTACAGAAACCCAAACGTTGACTCTCAGAGAATAGCTAAAAATATCTAGGGGCCTCATTTTCTATGAATTAAGAATTTTAACTAATCAAATATGGTTAGAACTTGTTACAAAATAATTTAAAGACCAATGTTTATATAATATTATTGTAGGCTACCCAATTTATGTGCAACTTTTATCAAGAGTTGTTTTCGACGACGATATTCAAGAATTCGACAACATTACGTGAAAGTCGAGAATAAACCCACGAAAAAAGCGTGTTTTATTTAATAAGAAAAGCATTTAAATATATACTTTCTCATTATAAATTGGTAGCTCTAGTCTAATATCAATTATTTACCTAATCTTTATAATCTATTTAATCTATTCTACTTTAATTGAATCTATGTTATGAAATTGAATTCATTGTAAACAATTTGACTTTGAGTTTTTTTTTTTTTTGTTTTTCAATCTATGTATTATTATGTTTTAATTAATTAATAAATAATGTTATTATCTGCGCATAATGTTGTGACAGTGCACGCTGTGCTTTTCTGTAAGTGATGAGGTGCTAAGACTTAAGATTGAAAGAAAGAAAGAAAGAAAAATGTTTATTTGGGACAAGACAAACAAACCAGTAAAATAAAATAAATAACTAAAAATTATAATAAAATAATTATCTGTGCGAGGCCAAAATGGTCCCTATCTCAGCTTATGCTTAAGTTTGCAATGTTTCAGTTATAAAGTTATTGTGTAGGTAGGTACTCATTTTTGAGAAGCCTAATAATAAATAAATAAATTACCTTATCAGTAGGAAGTGAGACAGAATAGGAAGTTGCAACTTACTCCATAACAACTACTTTCGCGTGACAAAGTTTTTATAAAACTGCGCACACGCACCCCAACACAATCAGCCCCGAGAGCCCCTGTCGAAGCTATTGAACTATTTATAGCCACAGGACGCGCCCACGCCATCTTCCTGCTTCACCAATTAACCATAGACACGTCTTGTTTACCTTACTGGCGGTTTTGAACCGAGCAGTAGCTAACGGGCGGTCAATGACCCCTGACTATAAACTGCAGTCTGCAGCCGATGAAAGAAAACTTTGATGACGTGTTTTATGTTCTCACTAATTTGGTGAGGAAATTGCATTTTTGTGTGGTTCTCTGTGGCAGGTAGGTATATATATGGGCTAAGTAGGTATAGGTATCAGCTTTGACTGCCGCATAATCAACTAGCTTCTGCCCGGGCTTCGGTCGCGTGGTATGTGAACAAGGGTCAGGGTACATTTGTCCCTGTAACCGATCGGCTCGAATTCCTAGATATGGAGTTGACACCCAGTCTCAACTTTGGCGCCACACTTGCACGCAAAGCCCAAAATGCGGCCAAAGTGCTGGGCAACCTAAATAGAGTGAAGCGATACTTCACGCCTGGGCAGCTTTTAACCTTTTACAAAGCACAAGTCCGATCCCGCATGGAGTATTGCAGCCACCTATGGAATGGCTCAACTAAATACCAACTTGCCGCGCTTGACTCGGTGGAACGCAGAGCTAAGAAGCTTATTGGCGACGTAAAACTGGTGGATGCCAAGCTTCACAGCTTGGCTCTTCTCCCCTAGATTGCCTGCTTGTCGGTCTTCTACAGATTGTACTTCGGGGAGAGTGTCCAAGAACTCCACGACCTTCACGAAGCCAATGGCTATTGAAATTTAACATAGCTAAATTTCGTAAATCTCAGTTTAGTGACGTAAAACCGTTACAAACTGACGGAGTTAATTTCACATTTTTAATTTCACAAATTACTATCTAAATACTTTAAAAATAAAATTAAAAAATACCCACCTAATTGAGAACCACCTCCTTTTTCGGAAGTCGGTTAAAAAAGGATTGGAATCTGCCACGTAATGGATCTATGGTACCTAGGTACCTGTTCATGGAGAAGGTTTTTCTATAAGACCAGCATTCAAATGGTAAGTGTCTACCCGCCTATGTGCTTAAATACTCTACGCTCCATTTAATATTTAATTTAATCCTCTCTTTTAACGACCGACATAAAAGAGCTCATAAAATAATTTATTTAAAAGCTGTCTCCTACCTTACTCCAAAGATCCTTTCTGAATGACTGAAATTCATACATAAGTACTACTGAATTGAGATTACTAAAACACTTTTAAATCTTCGATCAACAAACTTTATGGCAAACCTTGGTATAACATCATAGGTTTAAAAAAAACAGTTCAAATTCTATTGTAACCCATACTTACACTTTTTAAAATGGGACCTACTGGAATTGATGGTAATGTTTTTGAGTAATCATCATTATTGTATATCCAAATCGTTAATTTAGCTAATAAGAATTCGTGTTCCAAACTCGATCTCAGCCTACCTAATCACCATAAATATAAATAAAGTACTAAATAAAAGTACCTATTCACCTAATCATCTTGTGGTCCTAGTTATGTAGCATACCTAGGTCTATCTACAGAATACCGCGAAATCCTAAAAGTTTCTAAGTAGGTTGGTTGGTCTAGAAACTAGTGATAGATCTATAGGTACAAGCTTACCCAAAAAGCAAAAGGGAATGTCTAAATAGCACTACTGCTCGAATATTCCTTTGTGATCAGGTGACCCCGATGATTGCCGCCAAAACATAGGATTATGCCTAAGTATAATATTGACATAAGTACTTAAATAGTTATACATTGACAGATACGGGAAGAATTTCTCGCGCGAAAAAGGGCAAATTGAGTTACGTTATTTCAAAAAATGCTTACCCCTGTTGTCATCGCTTGAGAGAGCACCACATCTCTGATTTCACTAACACCTTGTCTAAACACGACATAAAACTGTGACACCGGTAGCATAAGAGTTATGTTTCACTAAACCCGAGGGATTATACCATAACTGGAGCACGTCCGTCACGCAGAAAACTCAATTACTAAACATTTTATAGAACTACCTTCAATAATCCTAATAAGTATCTCAAATAGTGGAGTCTCACTTGCATACAATGTTTATATTGCCAGCTGGTTTTACGTAACGAGCCAAACACCGCCCTACAGGCAGGGAACACCGAAAACTGAACCCACTGAAAGATGTTGTAAGTATGTAACGCATTTTACCGCCTATACCAATGCATGATGGTGGTCCTAATATTTTACTTTAAAGCCATCTATTGTCTAATAGCCGAACTTTTTTCAATGACCATATAGTGCCATCTATTCTAGAACTTCAGTACCAAATTTAAACGTCAAAAACTTAGGCCTGCCATCTGTCTTCGACTTCCAAAACTGCTCATTCCTCGTTGAGTTAACAGATGGCGGCATAGTTGACAAGTTCAATAATCACTTTCAAATTAATCGACCAAAAAACCATTTAAAATTATTCTTCATACTATAATTAGTAAATATTTGTAGATTTTGAATTGCGTGTCAAACATACCATTTATTTTTCAAAATTCATTTCTAAGTATATTATAATCTCACCCACTGACAAGGTGCAACTCAATGAGTGACAATGATTTTTCTTGACATTGGGTTTGTTTACATCTTATTATTTTGATACTCCCAAAAACCGAGACTTGAAAACAGTAAAGCTAATTGTATCGTGGGGATTCTCACCACATTGTGCTCTTTGGTAACGCGCGCTTTTGGTGCTTTTTGTAGAATTTATTGCGTTCACTATGAAATGTTACTGTTTTCCCATGCGTTTTCTTTCTTTTATTCATCATCGTTATTCATGTTCAACAAAAATATGTATAAAATAGATTCCCTGGTCCTCGTGAAATACTATTATACTTATTTTTTTTCCAGCATTCCCTTCTCAATTAACGTCCCTCTGCTTTCCCAAGCCAACATGACCCTTCCAGAACCCTCTGTCTTTCCAAACCCCGCTGCAACAAGACTAAGTGTGGCCATGATTACCCCGATGATAGTTATTGCATTGCGTGTGAAACTTGCACTTGCACTTTGAAAGTGTGCCTGGAGTACTTATATCTATCAGAAAACATATGCAATGCAAGTAAATCAATGCAGATACATCATCATCGTCATCCACAGCCCGACTTCGGCCACTGCTGAGCATAGGCCTCTTTTCTCTTATGCCAATCCCCACATTCCTGTGCCAGCCTCATCCAAATTCTACCGGCGATGGCAACAATGTCGTCCGCACATCTCGCCGCCGACCGACCAACACTTCTTCCTCCAGTGCAACATACCGTTTACCATTTTTTAACTGTTTCAGATTCTTTTTTTTTTTTTTTGTGAGTGGCTTCTCGCAGTTCAACCTATAAGGTTGTCGACTGCTTAACCGGGCTTGCCTGTGGTGGCCTTAATATAATATTGAAGCCTCCAGCCAGGGCTTATAAAAACTTACAAACTAAGCGACTACACGCTAAGGACACCCCCTGTGGGGTACGGGCCTCGGCTTAGGGCGTCGCTGGGGAGAGGACAGCTAGGGACGGGCTGGATCGAACTGGGACTGTTTCAGATTCGATCAATCTTATGGCTATTGCTTTCTGTGTAAATAATCGTGTTCCACTTGTGGCTCATGGCTGTATCCATAGATGATACACTATTTAAAATAGCTAGCTGTATCTTTGCTTCTAGGTGGAGACATGTCGACATCGGCATCAATCGCCATTAATAAAAATAAAATAAAATGAGTGACGAATGTCAATGTCATACTGATGTCAGTGTCAAATTCGTGATTTTATTTTGTTTTGTAGTAAAAATTATAGAAAATTACAAATTAGTACTAAAAAAAGTTAAATAAGCTAAATTATAAAATAAAAATAACGTCTCATTCACCATGGTTAGAGTGTGGAAATTAGGTTTAATGAGTTACGACACGGCGCTAAAAATTCAAATGGCCCTAGCTCGGAAGCACTTGGATTCTGTAATGAAAGGCCAAGACGGAAACTTCGATACTCTGTTGCTTGTAGAACACAAACCGGTCTTCACTGTTGGTAAGTATGCCGACTATTTTCATAACATAACCTTAAAAGTCGTTTCAAAATACTTTTCAGAAATTGTCTTGATATTGTAGCAAACCGTGGGTTTCAATACATCTGAGTCCTAGTTATAATATAAAAACGGACACGAGTCAATACGATTATCTAGTTGGCTGGTTTACTAACAGAGCTATTTCTTGAAGGTATCAGAGATGACACATCGAAAGACGAAGTCTTGAGGCTTCGCGGCCTTGGCGCAGAATTTAGAAAGACTAACCGTGGTGGACTCATCACCTTCCATGGCCCCGGCCAGCTTGTTGCATACCCTATTTTAAATTTGAAGCATTTCAAAACAAGTGTTAAATGGTATGTCCAAAGCTTGGAGGAAACCGTTATCAATGTCTGTGATGAGTTAGGTAAGAAACCTTTTTTATTTTATACTAGCGTTTTTGGTGGCCATCCTACAATGTGTTTTTCATTTGACAAAAAGAAGCTGAGTAACCTATGGCACTAGGCAAAAATATAGCTTTCTATTCTATGAAGAAACTTTGTTACTAGATCATTACTACTTTTACTTACTAATTTAAGATAGCTTATTAATAATAGTAATAATAATAAAGATTGGATGAAGTTTGTTTGCTTGCTTGGCTATGTAGGATCAGGACAGGAAATAAAAGCCTATCTAATTTATTAAATTAGTATAATACTCAATCTGATCTTGTTTGTGGGTCAAACTTGGACAGAGATGTTTCAAAATAGGGAGGTTAAATTGGAGGCGGGATATGACCATTCTTCGAGTTTATTCAGCAAATACGGCTCTCATGCGCAAAAGTATTGTCTGCATGGCGCCTACTATATTTAACATATTGCCTAAATGTTGGAAGGACCTTAATAGTACGGCACTCAAGCATCAATTAAAAATGTTTCTATCCAAAAAGCATATTATATTGTCTCTGAATTTCTAGCCAAAAAAGTTATTTGTTTGACTGAATATATATTTTTTTTTGTTGTTGACATTATTACTAATTTTATAGAATATTGACATTATAAAAAAATTATAATTTATAGTTTCTAATTATAAACTTTGTAAGTATTCTTTTCAATGTTATGGAAATATTTGTATGCTTTGTACGGACTTAAACTGACTGCGATGTAATAACATGTAACAAATAAAGAAATCTTATCTTATCTCATATCATTGGGTGTAAAAACTCCAGCAGTGAATAAAACATGAAAAGGCATGCCGCTACAACATGATCTATATCAACATCCAACTTAGTTTTATTTTCTTCTTGCAGGAATAAAAGGCCACAGATCACCATACACTGGAGTTTGGGTAGATGATAATAAAATAGCAGCAATAGGCATCCATGCATCCAGGTATGTGACTATGCATGGCATTGCGCTCAACTGTGACAATGATCTGTCATGGTTCAACAATATTGACCCTTGTGGCATTGAAGATAAGGGTGTCACTTCACTTACCAATGAATCGGGAATGAAGTGTACTGTCGAGAAAATCACACCAATATTTCTTAAATGCTTTAACAAAGTCTTTGACTGTCAATCCGAGGAAATTGATGCACAAACACAACAAGAGATTTTGAATGGTGTTTACAATAATCTACTGATGCAAAATGTTGTTTCTTAAAAAATTATTTTTGGTTTTTGTTTGTAATCTTTACTGTTATGAATTGTTAGAATCTTTTAGGAAAAATTGATCTAGTTAGTTTTATTATTTATTATAATTTATAAATTTACTGCAACGACGACAACATGGTTAAACAAATAAAAAAAAGGTAAATTTGTACAGTTTATTTCATTTCTTATTCAAATGAAAAGTAAAATAAATAGATAAATTAAAAATTAATTTAAATAAATAAAGAGAAATCTCAAGTTGGGTTAAGAGAAACACAATTTTGACAGTTTGTTTACATAGTACAAAGTGTGCATTTCATATTTCGTCAAAACCCAACTGAAAGTTCAAAAGTCATACTAAGCATTTTAGCACAAAGTCAATAAGGTAACAGTATATTTACAAATTGATTGTTTTGTTTTCATAATATAAAATGTTAACCTCAAACTGTAATAAAAAAATATGAAATAATATGATTAACATAGTGTTACAAAAAAATCAAATAGTTGTGACTATTATTACTCTTATAAAATAATGAATTGCCCTATAATCTAACATTACCAATGTAGTCGGTTCAGAATAATCCCCTAAAATTAAATCATGATGAATAGCAACCTTAATCATTTTTCAGGGATTATTCCAAACATTATTTTGTAACTACTGATATGATGAGTACTCAAAAATTGTACAAAAACTGGTCATCTAACTTAATCATCGTAATAAATGCATTGTCTTATACTGTTAAAATTATCCATATTAGATAATTACCCTTTAAACTGCAGTATTAAGGGATCAAAAGTAAGATTTGATAAGGTGATTTTATCTACTCATACACCTACTTAAAATTAATAAATGCTTCTAAATGCAATAAATTATGCCTAAATTAAATGCAAATCACGCGGTGGTTACAACGATCATACCAAACATTAGGCGTCAAAATCATTTCCCGAATCTATACACCACGAAAATATTCACGGAACTAAAACTAAATGGACGGATAGTGTCTGAGAATACGTTGTTTACTGTTGTGTTCGTCAGTCATTTGTATCACATGTTCGTCAATACAAGACAAGCATTGGAACGATAGTGTCCCGTATGTGTCGAGACCAACGTGAACATAGCCTCTAATGCAAGAAGTGCGTCTACGACATGTGCTTGGGGGGCGCGAGCCACTTGCGCATGTAGTAGCAAAAGATGGTGGCGATGTACAGCAGCACCAGCAGGGCACACGCCACTCCCAGCAGCAACACCGACGCCTTGCTGGGGCACGGTTCCACGATCGTCACTGTTTTTTCTACGGAAAGAATGAATAGGGTCAATATTTAAATGATACGGAATAAAACATTAAAAGAAGGTAGATGATGATCCTTCAAACTGAGATACGAATTTCAGGGCATAATTACCTCCAAAGTTGGCTTCAGACGCCACACCACCAGGCTTGTCAGAACGAAGGAAGTCTGTGCTCTGTCGCTCGTCACCAAAGTCAAGCACCAGGATCTCCTGTGAGATGTTCATATCCTCCTCCTGACTGTGCGCCTCACTGGTCTCGTTGTGGGGCAACGAACGCTTCTTTCTGCCCCAAGACTCCAAAGAATCGCGACCCCATTCGCACACCGCCTAAAACATTTAAATGTTAAACGACGTGTCATTTGCGTAATTTTAGCGTGACTAACTGAATTAACCGTTGCTAATAGTCACATGAAATAAAAAAATGCGAACACCCATTCTATTAAAATTGTTGATTCGTGTGTCACTCACCGGCTCGCAAGGTCCGAGACAGTACTTGACGTTACATTGGAAGATAACTCCGTAAGACTCGGTGAACCTGAAGGCTTCATACACGGACTGGAGAGCATTGCCGTCGGGAGTGAACGCTGGGAAGATCGATGGGTCCAAGGGACATCTAGAAAAAAACGATGGGTTACAAGAGAGTTCTCAAAAAAAGCAAAATTACTGGAAGAAAAGAAATCTACAAACCCTTCGTCATCAATAATAGGGAAGGTGCTCTTGGAATCCTTGGCCATAGCGACACAGCTGCGAGCGAAGATGCCATAAGGAGCTGAACGATAAAAGAAAACATTAGAAACTGCTCATAATATGTTAGGAACTGAAAGCATGTATTTTGAAAAACATGGATATCCTTACTATCTTCGGGGATCTCGATACGGAAGGTAAGTCTGTCTCCAATGCGGACGGTCTCCACCTCCCGTTGGCGGGCGTCCAGAATGCGGATGCGTGGAGGAGGTGCCTCAGGCGCGGCAGTGATGGAAATCATCTCCGGGTCTCTGTCATGCAAACCAAAAGTTGAAAACCTTGTTGCTACACAAAATACACACGGTAAGAACTTGTTCTACTCAAATATGCATTCAAAAACTGTTTATTGCTTTAAACTTCAACTACCATAGCGCACAGGTATCATCATGTATGCAACAGTGCCATAATGCTGCCCTTTTCACGGCTATCAAGATGCTATCAGGCTCTTCTAAATTCATTAAGAATACGTATGAACAGATGTTCGTGTTAAATTGCTCATCACGTCCACCAGCCGTATCTTGCTGATGTGAATCTAATTGTTACGTGTTTACAATGCAGCAACGATATTAGGTCGATGGAATTTGAAATCGTCTTGGCATGAAGGCATGTCGAAACAGCTCCCGTTTTTCATATTACTGTAACATATCACGTAACTTGTCTCTTGACGCGAACGAATAAATTATACGGTAAATTCTCGAACTTTGCATTTTTGCGGTACCTTACCTACTCCATGAATGAAGTGTATTCAAAAACCAGCTCACGATAAATTGTAGCGATACTATGTGAACGTTCTACTGACCTGATTGGTACCATTCCAAATGTGATGTTCTTCGAACTCATGTCGTATGTGCACTTGACTTTGTAGATCTTGTCCGCTTTCGTCATCACTACGCTGTGGTGTTGCAGTACAACCGTGTTTGAATAGACTCCAGTCTAAAAAAGAACACATTCATATAAGTCTAGACTCTCTCTTAAAGCCCACTTTTCAATGAGTTCATCAAATAAGGCAGGAGTACTAACGACGCTCTGAGTGTTGCAGTCCTGGCCAGCCATGGTGAGGTCGAGTCGGAACAGGTCGCTGTTGACAACGTCAATGTTGCAGGTCTCCGAACGTCCCAAAGCATAAATACGTCCATTAAACGGCTTGTTAGTACGCACTTGGACTGCGATCCTTGTGTCCTTGCAAAGTACTGATACTGCAAAGATAAAGTAAATGTAGAACACATAACTTACATTGTAAAACAATAGAAATCTTATATCGAGACGTACCATCGTAACAAGTTCCTGTTTTGTCGCAGTTGGCATCGTTCCTCGTTAAGTTGCTAGTCATGTTCGGGTCTTGTTGGTGCTCAATCGTTACGGGGAGCTCGCCAGGAGGATTCGCGTTGCTAGGCGGCTCTGCAACAAATAGCAAAAGGTTAAACACATGCAGGTAGTTCTACGACTAAACAGAAAACCAAGAATGCAGCAAATTACAGACTCATTGGTTAATAAAGCCCAATAAATGCATGAACCCCGGGTGCTCGTCTGTACGCATGGCGAACCCCTGATTAGGCAGAGGCAACCGTACGTGCGCTGCGTGTATTATAATAATCGAATCAAGATTGCTACAAGGTACTGCGGCGTACGCGGTGATTCTAAATGCAACCTACCCGTGCATCGGACCTAGTTGGTGCAATTACCGTCCCCTAGGTACTCCGAGCGTACTCCCTGTATTTAGCTATTCTGACTTTTCGCACGCAATCAGTAAGACTAGCAGTTGAAAGTTCTCATAACCTAGAATCTATTGTTCGATTTTAATACGTCGTTAATATAAATGATTTTACTGTGTTCAGAGTGGGGCTCGTAAAATGTGAACTTATTCTTATTTAGATTAGCAATGATACCTAGTTATCGAGCTTTTCGATCGTGAGTAAAACTGCCCATCACTTCATGCTCCAGCATGTTATTACTAGGAATGGTTAAGAAACAAACAACCTTAGACAAGAGATTTCTCTGCAACAGTGTTCAAGAAACAAAAGAAGAACTTTCCATTCATAATTTCAGCAAACTGGAAGGCACCTCAAATTGGTTTCAGGAACACAAGACAACAGTAGAGAAATCGGAATAGCAGCCAGCATCGAAACCGTTCCGAATCGATTCGTTAGCAGTGCCAATGTCTGGAAACATTCACGACCGTCGCCCGGCCAATAATAAGGTGACGTAAACAAGATTTAGGTCATTGACCGCTAAGTATTGGACAAAGGAGAATCTTATTCGCCCACGGCTGATCCGTCGCCAAACGCCAAGCCATTGGCCGTTTATGGCGCTATGGACAATAGATGCTTAAAAAGGTGAATGAATAAGGTTGTGGAGCAGAACTTGAACTTGAAGAAATGGATATTGTCCAAGTTTCCTGTCCAATATTTATTTCTGTAGCTATTACAGCATGTGATCAGAAGTGATGTTTTTGCAGAAATAATGCCTCATATTAAAACTCGCATGTATATCAAATTATGCTTAGACAGGACTATTCTGCAAAGACAAGATCTCATAATATTCATCTGAGCCTGGGCTTGAACCTTTAATAAGGCGAGATAGAGTCATAAAATAATCATGCTGTTAAAATAGCCTCTTTCTAAGAAATTAACAGTGTAACAATTGTAGATAGGCCAATAAATTGAGAAATTGCATCTCAAGCAAAAAGAGATAATGAAAGTCATATAGAATCACTATAAATCAATTTCATAGCTGTTTTATGACTCTCTAAGAACTGTAGCTAAATAAATCAATATATCTAACAAATAACTTAATAAAAGTATTTGAATACCTAATATACCAACTGCCTGTTATTTATAGAGGCGATCATATTCAGGAAAAGTTCGCGTCGATTTCAACTGTCTATCGTAATTTACATGTTGATGCCGAAGCCATCATTACGTTAATGACACCCCTTATCCGACTATGAATAGATGTGCCTACAAAATTCCTGTTTGGAACACATGAAGATGATTTATGAGATACGGCGAGACAATCGAGCAGACGTGTCGCGGCTTAAAAATATCAAGTTATTTGTTTTTGTCATTATGATTTAGTGCTGCGTAGGTCATTGATTTTATCTTGAGTGAGATATCCTTCCTTAGCCTTAGCATTCTTAATTATAATTTCATAAGCCGCAAGAAAAAACAAGATTATTATAAATCTGTCCATTCGTCGGATCGTGCCTGTGTTTCCGACTCGCCGGAGTCGATGACACTACTGCAACAACGGCCAGCATATTTGCAACGCTTCAACGATTTGTAAAAAACTTATCAACAACTTCCCACGCTCGCCTTAACTAATGTTCAGCAAACAATGACTTGATGCAAGCTTACGTGTTTAGTATGCGATTATGTACGAATATGGAATATTAAAATCTTACTAAGCATAATTGTCTTGGATGTTTGAGAACAATGAAAATCATACAGTAATCTCACACATTTATTGATGATTCTTACAATCAAACTCGGAATTATTTATCGATTTTTGTCGCCTTTCGCGAATCATTTGATATTAACGAAAGTGCCAACAAAAGAATACCGGATTACAGAGAGAGATTCAATTGACCGGGCTTTATCTTCAAAGAAATTACCAAATATCAAACAATTTCTCCGACTTACCTACATTTTGGAAGTAGGCTTCGCCTCGTTTTTTATAGGAGCTCGGTTTTACCAAAAAAAGATGAGATCCGAACTAGTTTTTCCTTTTTTATTTGTGTCTAAATTTGTTCACAGCTTGTCGCTAGATTAGGTTGAGATTAGACGTGGCCGCGTTCAATGAGATCTCTGTCGTTTTATAAGAACAAAATGACTTTGATAGCAATCTCTGAACACTTTGTGGAAGCTGATAACAAATCAAAGGGAACAAACCACATTCATTTATTTCTCATTTAGGTCTTGTATCCAGCACATGATCAGTTGATTTCCCTTCAAAAGCAAAGTAAATATTTATACCCATAGAAGCGTCATTTCATTAATGTAAAAACGCCATACAATATCATAGCGTAAGTAAGGCTAGAAAAAATGTGGTATTGAAGCAGTCTGAAGCGGTCGCGTGTTCGGAAGTGTCCGCTTAAGGATATAACGGTCCCACTGGATATCAAGACAGGGTTCCGTATGCAATCTGGTTACTGAGAAGCAATGCCGTTATCTTGGCACTAGATTGTCGATGCCAGTAATAAACTTGTTTACCCATTTACTCATACCTTCACGGTATCCATGGCAATGGCGAGACAGCTTGCTGAACTGAGTAGAGAAGTAAATCGTTTAAATAGAAAGTGCACAGACATGTAGCTCAAAAGCACTTATTCATGTATTCATTAAGTACTAACATTAATCTTTAGTGCAGTGTGCCAATTTTCAAAACAGCAGTTACCGGATTAAACCAGCAAGAAATGTTACAAAACTAGAAATATTCATTGAACGTTTAAAAGTGAATAAATATTCATGAACGAGTATATTTGACAGTAACGCCGTATTTTCAATTTGTCTAAATCGTTGCATAAATCCAATTAAGTATTCGATTAGCAGCATGCGGTGCGCGGGCGCTGACCTGCGCAGGCGCATGTATCCGCGCGCGGGCAAGGCCGCCCAAGGCCGTTATACTCGTACTACTGCTGTTATAAACGACGCGCTTCAAATTAATAACCGACATTTTAATTAGCATTTACGTTGACCGATCATCGCTATCCAAGCGATGAATGGTCGACAGAAGTTTGAGAAAATTATAACTAGAAGAGAACAATTTTAACTAGCCCGATCCTATCAAGCACGTACCCACATGAATGTAAATTCTAATGAATTTCCTTCAAAACATATAGAATTAATGCATCTCGAACTAATAGACAATTCCATTAGCCATTAAAATCTCGGTGTGTGGCTCTCTAGTGGTTGGTTCCATTTCCTCGTTAAACGACCTCTGGGCTTCATTTTCTTAATGGTTAACGCACTAATTTATGTAATTTCATGAAAGGAAATATAAAAATTTCAGAGCAATATAGTTTAATGAAAGTTCTCCGAGATTTTCTTGAGAGAGCCATATTTCCCGTGTTCTATATCCGTCACGTCCATTATCTGAGATTTAGGGCTGCACGACGCGCAACCGAGTTCACGGGCGCCACAAAAAATCCTATTCAATTTGTGTATGACCACCGTTATGAGAGCACGCACGAACGCCGCCGCCGCCGCCGCCTCCGTCCCGCACACAATACCACTGTCTTTGTTACTTTTTGCAGCAAAATGCAGCGACTGTTATCATGACTCGGCACATTCTGTCATTGTAAACATAACTAACGAAATTATGCTAACGTATCATCGACAGCGGTGCGGCTATTCACTATCAATACACCAATTACAATGCTAAATAGATACCGCCGAACAAGGTTCCGCTTCATCAGTTCTGTAATGAATATCACTTTTATCGAATGTATTAGTGTAGCCACGTGCATCCGACGAGAAACGTTTTTATTGCACTGAATCAGTTTATTGATATCGTGATGTAACGACAATAGACTTTAAACGTTCCTATTTTCTACCGGACTCCGGCGCATCATAATATTTCTGACAACATTCGTCCGGTATAAGTCATAGAACTTATATAACAGTTTCCCGTAATTTCTTCGGTATTATATTACAGTTCCTTATTTCGATCAACAGATAACCTCGGATCTGTGTAATTATGTTTAGTCTATTATAGAGGAGGAAATGCAAGGGATCGAGTTTCATGTAACGGTATCACTGCGGGAAAATACCTTGAGTAGCTGATGCTGATTATATTATGTGTTTTGCCCTATACAATGAAAAGCCGGGAGCTGTCTGATGCCAATCTTAATGCCATAACACGGCTTTACGTAATCGAGAAGCAAGCATCCCGCTCGCTTATAGCGGAACATCAGCTATGCCTTGAAAATATCCACAACAAGGTATTTGCAGTTAACTATTAGTTAGAAAAGCAACATTTTATCCAAACATTTTTCACAAGAACCACCGCAAAGCGTTTCATAAAGTACGAGTACCTACATCAATAAAAGTGAATACCCGTCTACTGTCTTCATCCGAAAGTTACAAGCTATTCCCTATTACTTACTATACTCTTTGCTATGTAGTCACGATCTATTCCTTATAACAACATGGCAGAGCATTATTTTCTCTTAACAGCCAGCATCATCTCCCGTACTCGTAGTTGCAAATCGATTGTATCGGTTCGATCGAGGCGAGTCAACTCGATTAAAGTACATCGAACGCTTTTGACCCTGACCCTGCAGCATGCGGCGTGGCGTGAGATATGGACTCGCCAGTGTTTACGTCTTGTTAAGAGCTCAGACTTCGTATTGCAAGATTCATGCTCTTAACTTGTCGAGCTACAAACTAATGCTTTTAGGAAATGCAGTAACTTTTCCCTCATAGAAAATGCATCAGCACATTTATCTAAACTTGTTCAACCGTATAAATCTGTAGATGTCAATGGAGTTGGTATTGATGTGCCGATCAATGCTGGTTTATGAGAGGACGGTTAACGCATCGGATTACCTACATTTTCTTTTGATGCTAATACAATCAAATCTAACAGTTAAATACTTCGCGGCACTGCAGTACGGTGGTTGATTCACGACGTTCGCTCACACCATTCTGTTTCAATGTTTAATCAGATAAAGAGGCAAAAACAATCTGTATTGTGTATAGTTATTTCTCACGACTACCGTACGTAGGTGAGAAGTTATTCATCATTCCACCAGAGCTGCTGATCAACGTCTGACAATTAACTTCCGTTGCTTTAGCGTACGCTAATGGCGTTATTACCGAGATTTGCATCGCTTTATTGTTTAAAAAAAATATTGATAATAAGTCCCTTCTACTTTTAAGATGTAGCTAAAACTTATGAGGACGCCTGATTGTAAATATCGAACGCAGAAACCTTAGTAAACCAACCAAATGAGTTATATTAATGAAGCAACATCGTTATCTAGTAGATAGTGTGCAGCATCAATCTGGCGCGTCGTCGTAAAACATGATCATGACGTTAGCAAATACGTATCCCGTTGCCCACTAACGAGGCCCAGTAATAGCATATATTCTGAGTAAAAACTACGCGTAAGAGTTATTAGGGACTAAAGTGATCGGGCAGTGTTACCAGCCACGGAAACTCAGCCGTTACAAATGGACCACACGCCGATTGTGAGAGTACAATTCAGCTTTAGAATTTAGTATTGTCTGTCTCCATTAAACGCTTTATGTCTTAAAGAGTCATAAACGCAAATCTCCTATTTTATGCCAAATCTAAGTAATGATCTCGAAGCACTAAGTCGGCCACCGCAAATCACCGCTACTAATGTCGCACTACGTTGCCCAAACAATAACAGATCTCGGAAATAAAAAAGAAATCACATGCTTTTGGTGGAAAGTAATACTTTTTTATCCAATTTTGTGGCAAAAACGACATAAAAATAATACAAAAAAAGCTGATAATTTCCAGCTTTCTACGAAAGCGCGTTAATACCGAATGTCATGTAACTGTATCGGACGTTGCACGTTGCGCTGATTACGTTCTTTACAAAAACCGTTCGCATACCTGCCTGCCAATGTGTTATTATTGAGCCGTATACATACGGTACGCGTTTTATCGACATACTGCTGATTTTGTAAAACTATTCTACACTTGGTAATATAGCCAACATCTACATTATTTCTGTATTGTTTATTTTTTATCTTTCTTCTAAAAAAGGAAACAACGAAACCATAGATCTAGATTAATTCAGCGCTAGAGCAACTTTTTCTTAACAAGATCTAATACGTCATTGTGCGCGTGGCTTCCGCTTCCTGATCTTTCAGAATAAAAAGCTCGCTCGTAAATTAACGTGATTTATGATATTCGGTTAGTCTACTGCTAATTGTAAGTGATCGCTTCTCTTTTATTTGTAAGACCGCGAAGATTTGCTTAAAATTACCGAACAAATGATAGCATGCTGGCTGCACATGTAAAACATAAATTAAGGTTTTAAAATAGAACCAAGAATCGCAGACTTACCTCAGAAAGTTTTTTAATTTTAAACCTCTACTTTGGCTTTTGAGCACATGGCGGTTATGGTTAACTATTCCCATTAACTTTAGTTAAAAGCGAAAAAAGACGAGGTAAGACCAAATTAAATTGGCAGAGAGTTGGAATGAAGTAATTATTGAGTTAATGACGTAAACGTTTACGCCGATTACTTTGCTGACTACTTACCGATAGTTTCTCACATCATTATCGCGAAATACTTGGCTGCAAACAGCATGGCAACCATATACAGGGACAGTTTATCCAGTTTATTCGTTCTAGGAAAAATATAGTGACATACAAATTGCTTTCACGTACGCTTGTATGGACTACACGAAGGCAACGCGTGAGAAATATTAATCATATCCTCTTTGCGAATTTAATGGCGTATTAATGTCAACATACATCGCACTTTTATATTTTACGATGATAAGTTTGACAGCACAATGGAGTTAGATTCCATGAAGTTACTAACTGTTAGTGTTGAGTATTTAAATGCAGAAGCTCGTTCGTGCATTAGTAAAGTAACGCAACCAAGTAACGCAGTGGTAACTTGTTATTTACATTTGAGCGTGTCGCTGCCCGCGAGTGTAAACGCTCGTAGTTCGCCAGTGTACCAGCAACTAGGCTCACTTATAATTGTAGGCAGTTATTGCAAGTTGTCATTAGCAAGGCTGGCATTCGTACTCCACTTTCTTATCTAAGACGTATTCCATTTATTCAAACTGCCGTTCTATGATTTACATCCTCGCGAATATTAATATGATGCTATATAACTAGTAACTCAGTTACTTTAATAATATTAAACTTGTAGACTTTAAAGCTGCCGGTATCGTGTTCGCAATCTTAACTAAGTAGTTTATGTAAATACATGGATAATCTTTGAGATGTTGAATAAAATATAACGATGTTCGATGGTATCGAGCGCTCTCCTTCATAGCGGTGACTGAGCTCCTCCCACAGAAAATATGGCGCTATCAAGAGAGAGTACTAACAATAAATACGTCGGCAAAATACACCGGCCGCGATCTCTTCCGTAATTCAGTTCTAGATGGCCGGCTTCAGCTATATGGACGACCAAATAATAAGCTATATTCCCCTTACTGGCTGTAAATAAATTTGTGTGTTTACGTCAAACTTAAGTATATGCATACGCGCAGTTCCACTTTCTGCGTAAATTGCATTCTTTATGACACTATGGCCAGTGAAATGTAACGAAATGTACCTGCTATACACTTAGTAACATTACGTATGGAAATTGAGCCATAAGAACGTACCTATTTCTTTTGACAATTTTAAATAACCTTAATTCGTAAAAGATGCGCGATAAACTCTTTCAGAATACATTTTCAATCACACTGTTCTAGCTACTGAAAAATACCAAGTACACAACTTTAAATTAATATCAAGTAGTTCGCTACAAAAATTTATGTGAGCTATTACATTAATTATTATTCCATCTTTTAAGATGATTGAGGCGCTGACCAGATGGAGCGCCGCGATCATGCAATTATGTATTGCCCATATGAAGTCATTACAAGATTTTAATTTAAACCCAGTATTATTTTCCCATTATCAATGAGCTACCGAGCATAATACTAAAAATATAAATAAAACATTAATGTCACCGTGTTCTACAGTTTTTTGAGTCGGCAAAGTGGTTTATTCAGTTTTTAGATGACTACAATTTGCCGCGCCGCGTTGTGTACCTGATGTATCTCGGCGCCTGCGCAACTAGGAGAGACTTTAAATAAAACAATGTTGTTATCGTTATAGCTTCGGCCCAGGCTTCAAACTGGGTTAGTGTTGCAAAATACATGCTAAAGATTTATGTATTTCCATTTACCTTCTTGAAAATAGGACCATAAGAAAGTTAACGATACTCGTAAAATAGTCCGCTCTATCGATGCAATAACAATAATAGGAGCTCTAGACGTTAATTTATTAAATCACAATTTTTAGATCAAAACATTATCCTGCTGCAAGGGTAAAAACAAAAAAGTTGATCTTTCTCCGCCATCACCAAAAAAATAAAAAAGCTACTCACTCTCGCAGAAGTTTTCAAAGTATTTTCCAATCGGTTCTCCATCATCGATAAGAGGTCTTTCTGCATTCAGATATGCCGATGGTCCATCGGGCAGGGTGTGGTGATCCAGGTGGTACAGCCTGCAGTTGTAGGCAGCCGAATGAGGGGGACCCATGTACAGGTACGAACGACACAGGAACTCCGATTCTATTTCGCATGCGAGACGGCAAGCCGCTTCGGATGTCACCTGAACGAATACAAAATAGATGACCATATTAAAGATAACATCGATGAGTGATTCATGATCATTTACTCGTTGTAGCACCCACGCAATTGGTTGTAGATTTATTTAACACCTGTATTTGTAGAGGCGTAAGAAAATGCAAAATGTTGACAATAAAAACAACTTGACTATAGAATACAGTGGCGTGGCCGGTGAGAAAAAATAAACTACGTAAGTAGCCTGTATCTCCGAACTTGGATCATTCTATAATTTCCATCCTATCTGGAAGCTGGAGTCAGTCCTCATAAAATCATTTGTCGGTTCCTATCCATAACAAGAAGCGATATATCACTGTCGTAACTTTATAATGATTGCATACGAAAGTTAAGTTAATTGCAACGTCTTCCTTCTTGATTATATACAAGTGCACACGATTTAACCTCTGCCACTTCTCGTTAAACCAGTGGGACGCGGAAAAGGACGGACTTGAGGTTGGAGCCTATTTAGGCGACAAGTTAAATTTATTAGCGGCTATCACTAATGCCGGGTAATTTTGCATCTGTGTAAAGAGAGCCGAGATAGAAATCAGAAAGCCATCCCAAGATAGCATCGCAGAAACCAATAAAGGTACAATAAAACACGATCCATATTTCTCCGCTTATACGACTCAAACGTGGTGGCTGTCAGCAGCACGCCTTTTTCACCTTGCATATCACGTTACAAACAGGGCCTCGAAGTATTTATTAGAAGTATTTATTGCAACATGACAATTGTGATGACACTGTGACGTGGAGTGGAAGAAAAGTGAATCTTGTAACAAAATTAAATGTCATAGTTTTAATTGGGGTTGTTACCTGTAGCTCCTTGTCGGTGTAGTAGTGTAGGCCGGCGTACTGCGCCACCTTGTCCTCGGCCACGCCGACGCGCGGCGCCGTGAACACGCGCTGTCCCTTGCACGCCTGCGACGCCTTCAGGCACAGGTTCTGCACGACCACACACCGACCAAATCACGTCAAATAACACACAACAATGGTAATAACGTTAACTGAATACATGTTTATTTTCACGAGCGTTCAAACGGACCGCATTACTATTGTGATTGCTTTCTCTGAAGCCGGCCGAAGCGCCACTTCGAGTCATTTAAAGCTGGTACGTAATAAATGAGCTAGCCGGGTAAGTACTAGTTCGACCGTTTTCTCGTGTTTTGTAAAATATGAGAATCTGAGGAATGGGAATCTTATTTTATGATGTCAGGGTAAATTGCTTTAATAATCTGTACGTCCCATTTAACTGAAATATTGCAGGCAAAGTTTAGTCTAGGCGTTGAATGTGGTTTACTTAGTAACAAAGTGGGAACATGTTAGTTTTATGTGAGTTTGTGTAAAGTAAACAAGTGTTACGTGGTGTGTTACGTGTTTTACCTCGAAGTAGTCGGTGCCGGGCGTGTCCACGAGCTGCACGAAGTGTTGCGCCGTGCGCCGGTCCGAGTCGCTCAGCGAACACCGCATGCTGCCGTACTCATACTCCGCAGAACGACACGGAAACTTTTTCTATATAAAACATATAAATTGTAAGAATATTAAATGCACTGGAGCCAGACAAATACATGTATGTGTATGACGTTCAGCTACCTATCATTTAGTTCAGCTCTACATATTTGAAGAATAAATTAATCGGACCATAATTTTACAATCTTCCAGTAAACTGCTTACTACCAATTAATTTCATTGATCAATTTCAGTGCTCTATAATCATGTTAAATGAGCAGTTTAAACGAAATAGGTACATCAACTATCCACTATGTAAATGTCTCTTGAATATCACTTATCCGTAAATGAAAAGATTACAAAGCACGATCAGGCTCATGTTTACAGAAAGGACTCCTTATTGTATCAATTTATATAATAATAGCTTGTATACAAGCACAATACAATGTCGCGTACTGTATAAAGACTTTCAATAACTTTGTTGTCGAGACTATTTTAAAGGAACCCCTATCATTATTCGTTGGTATCTCGAGTGCCACTGCAAGTAGGGCAAAACCATAAATATAAATTGAATAGATAAACACTAAATTGCAGCGAGGAGGCGATGTTTTCTTAAAACCTCATAGATAACCGAGCGATGCGACACGCCCTGAAAGACATCTAACGGATATCTATGACTCTGTGATGCGTCCTCAAAATCCTAGTGCCCTAGAATTTCGATAATTGAAAACTTTAGCTGATGCATATAATAATCTTGTAGAAAATTCTACCTCATGCGAAAGTTTGTTATGCAATACAGCAGATGATATCAGCAAGCAAGTATATCCGTTACTATTTCAAAACAGCAGCAACGCTGCACGATTGAAAGATATAAAAAGCTGCTTTAAAATAAATAGATAATATACATTACCTCGTTAAGACAGGCAGCGAGACAGGCTTCCTTAGTGGAGGTGTAGATGACAGAGTTGTCGAGGCCGCGGAGCGCCTTGCCGGGCACTCGCTCGAAGGCCCAGGGGCGCAAGCACACGCTCTCCGTGCGCACTTGCAGCTTCACCATGTAGTACGTGTTTACCGACCGCTGTATCACAAAGTACATTAATCTCACGTCGCACCCCACACTATCATTATCGATAATGATTTCAGATAAAATGAGCCCATTATGAATTGAAATACGACTGTGCGAATGACTCGCTTCTAATAAAACCGTTCTCATTTGCTCACAGCTTATATTTATCAGCGCATATTTTCACTTTAATTTTATTCATTCAAAATAAACAAAGTGCGTGCTCGCCGCATCGTTTCACATCGTATATTTACTAGCGGCACCGTTCATTAGGCCTGAAAGCGATTAAACTGTCTATCGTTTAGCTGAACAGTTACCTACAATGTAGCGTGCTGGCCAGTTAGCTTCCCTAGGACTCGTTGACCGATTTAATCTGAATTGTTAATCCAATCTCTGCATCGGCCGGCTAATTGGCAGTACTGAAGGAATGCCGGTAGATAACAGAGATAAATTTATTTGGCTATTGAGTACGTAAACTGTTATCTATTACACCGTACGGTCCAGACAAAGAGTGTCTTGTTGATTATGAAGATTGTAAATAAGACTAGCTGTAAACGTGGGTTTATAATGATAAGTGCTTTAAACGTTGCTTAGACAAGTACTTCAATTAAGTCGAGAAATGGGAGATTCCATTGGAACTAATTCTATTTCCTAGGTCTTATTGTCAGTCGTACTTTTACGGGGCTGTATTGGTGTATCAACATTTAATCGTCGATGAGTACATACCTGAGGAGTGGCCATTGGATTGTTGGCTTGAGTGTCGTTCTGCAGCAAGCATCGCGTCTCCTGCACCGGTGTCAGCGGGTTCAGGACAAAGCTGTAAGAAACGTTCAATTACACACCTATCGTAAATCATTTCCATAAAAGGAGTCTCAATTGCATACTAGCTACAGAAAACAATTAACTAACGGTAATTTGTTACCGATATTAATTGAAATCACACGTCAAGTTTAGCAAATGGCTTCAAAGCGTCTAATTGTAATTTATCTTAACCGTTTTCTTTTATACATTCCCATTGTAACCGGCACTAACTGTTGTTTTATTCCTACCGTTTGCAGTAAATCTCGCCAACATAGCGATACGGTCGTTTTTCAATAAGAGAGAGTCATTAAAACCCACGGTGCTTCACCTGTAAAACGGCCCAAATTATTTCATTAGCTACGTTCATTCGCCTATCTCTGCAGGATACGAATGGCTCAAAGAAACCGTTGTACACAAAGCTGTAACTAAATAACCACCGGTTTTCTTAGAAATGTGAAGTACGTTCAGCAACCACATTTTTGTGGCAATCAATTTACAATTGACGTTAAGAACATGTAAATTCTTCATGCATCAACCTCACCGTTGGAATGACTCGTACGGCTCGAATTGAGCGCTGTACCTTTTTCAATTCGAATAGGTACTGATTGATAAAGATATTGGTCGAAAATTTGTGATAACTGTATCGAAAGTCGATCTTTGTAAAAACTGCTGATGTAGTGTCGTTGGGGAGTGTCATGACGAATCGTTTGATATCTCATTCATCGGAATCCATTCAACCGTTTCGGCTCAACGTGGGAACAAAAAAACATTAATACTATATTTCTGTGACTGTCATAAATAATATAACATCACTGTTTTAGCGTGGATGTGTTAACTGGTCATAGAGTAAATATGATGAAAATATCTATTAGTGTCTATGATACGCGAACGTCACGGTGGGTCTTGGTCTACCGTTATTTATTTAGTAACAATTTACACACAATTGGCAAACCCGATTTATTTTAAATCGGGTTTGCCAACGGATCTAGTAATTGAAGCATTTTATTTTAATTACTTCAAAGTTAAAGGATTTTTTGTGTGAATGATAAAAAGCGGCAATTGTCGATCGGCACGTAGGCGGATAGATTTTTTAGTTGGACGCACGTCTAGATGGAGTATAGACCATTGCACCGGGAAGTGTCGGAGACGGGCAGCGCGGAGGAGAATGCTCTGACAGGTAACGATAGCGGGACTGCGAATACCAAACATTTTGGTACAGAAAGGTGTTGTCAATTAAAATGCTTTTATATGAACTCTAAGTTTCTGGTACCTACTTCAATAACACTAAAATATAGAGATAGATATAATATAAAGATTTCCTACGGATTCAAAGTTCAGAAACTATCCCCCGATTTCTAAAAAAAAAATAGAAGTTGAGTATTTGTCAAATTCTGTTAAAGTAGGGTTTGATACGTTCTTAACTCCAAATGCTGTATTCATAAATTGGTAATATAACTTATAATAAAAAAATAATTTCCACAGACTCTTTGTATCGGACTTCGTTACATTATAAAGATGATGATATCTCTACATCTCAGTTTAATCTTCTTCAGGATGTAAATTCTTAATAAAAAACAGTAGAACTTCGCAGCCAGTTTTTATTATTCTTTTATTTTAATACTTGAGTCGTATAGCGCGAGTGGAAAGGGTACTTAAACACTAATAACACCCTCCCAGACTAATGATATCCATGTATTGTAGTAAAAATACTTGTACACGACCGCACGTCAACGGACGAACCACTTTTTACTCGACTTCGAAAAAAAAGGAAGAGGTTATGTTCTAAAAGTAGATGTGAGAAACCCTTTAATGAGTTAAAGTGCTGCTATACTATCTCAATCGCAGATGCGTCATGTTAGAATCTGCATTACGTATCTAGTCGCCAATTATTTATATTATGTATGGGATCCAATTAATTTTCTAAATGAAGTAGCTACTGGTGTAGAAGATATGAGAAATAATTGAACCTATCTTGTTTATTAAATATATACAGATATGACGGGCTGTTTGACCTAGTCCAGTAGAAAAATTCTACGACATCTACATGTTTATTTTGATATCTTAATGAAAATGAAGTCTCTCGAGATACAAAGCCCGTTGTTTTGACAGCCATGTTCCATTCCAATATGGTATGTTTTGTTTAAATTATTTATTTGATGTTGATATAATTAATTGTTAATTAGGTGTCTCGAGGGGGTGTACTAGAAAATCTAGTTGATACCTACAGCAATATATATGATAGCACAGGAATTATACATTCAGTATTTAATTTGAGATTATAAATGGCTGTGCGAGATTAGGGACAGTCTACACATTCCAATTTAATCGATTGAAAATCTCGTTTATATGCGAATAGAAGCTGCGTCGTGTTACGTATATGCAGGCTCTAATCAGCCATTTCTTAATAACTATAATTAACTGAGACACAATTTATTAGTTGTCGTGCTGAATTTAGAGTTCACTACATTTCCGTTTCCGGCAGACAATGAGATACCTCTCTAATACCGATGTCGTGATGATTTCGAAACACATATGTGGGATATAGTCAAACTGAAATGATTATTGCCTGCCATTAATTTAGTTTAATTTATGACTGAGAATTAACACACATTAATAAACCCATACTAATTATAAATACGAAATTAACTCTGTCTGTCTGCCTGTCTGTTTAATACATCGTGTCTTATTGGCTGAATGGATCCGCACTAAAGGCACATGGGTAGACCATGTCCTGTATTAGGGCATAAGATACTATAAACTTTCACGCGAGTGAAGCCGCTATAGTAGGCGCCAGATAAATGTGGAATAAAGTATATTGACCTTTCCCTAATAACTGTTCATAGGTACCTGAACAATTAAATATGAATCGTTTTTCATTATTAGAAAATGTTAAGGATCACGAGAGATGATGATTCGGGACAGCTTTGTGTCATTAATTCCGTTTTTCAAATTAAAAATGTCAATAATTGTAGGTGGGTCAATGACCGTTATTCCACGATTATCTGGCGCCTACTATAGCAGAAGATAGTTCAAATATTAATGGAGGCATAAACATCTAAAAGTTTATTTACATATTTCTACCTCCTAAATCAGATATACATATATTATACATCCCCAATAAATCTTTAGAAAGTTAAAGCCGCATCGGTCGAACAGCTTCCAAGCAATTTGATATATTCGCAAGTGCGATATTCACGAGCAAAGGGTGTAAATGTCCAGCTCATTTAGTTTATAACGTGCGACCATACCAATAAAAGTGACACCGACATTCAACGTTACACTTCCTTGCAGAATAACGGAGCTTACCGTTCCGAGTTATATTTCGAGCTATAATAGCCCGAGCTGGTTTACGAGATTGCTCGCCTTATTAATGCACTGCACATACACGCTATAATGGCCGTTACGAAATAGCTCTAATTTCTTATATTAATCCCGAGTTATCCAGAGTTACCTAGCATAGCAATCTCGTTAATCAAGTTTGCTCAGTTCTATTAAAAATCACCGTTTGGTCGGTGGCTATTACAAATTTAAACATTATTGGCTTGCACATACTTACTGAACTTTTATTCTCGAATTAAATCGATGCCATAACAAATACGTTACTCGAACATCAGCCTTAAGATTTTATCTACATCCAAAACAATATAATAATAACCATTTGAAAGCTCGACTCTGACAAATTGCTGCACCTTACCAAATAAATGACTGTTTATGCGCCTACTTGTAAACAAAGAATTCATATAAAAAACGTTATGATTAATGCGTCGATAGAGCCCTTAAACTAATGACATTGCAGTTCGCTTCGGTTTCAAAACAGACGTCATAAATCTTCGACCGCTGTTAGAGCAGTAATTAAACAGCAGATAGACTGGCCTTCAGAACTGTGAACTGATTTAAAATTCATCGGAGATAAGTGCAGGTGTGGTTGCTCTGTGAATATGTATGAATGTGTGCGTAGGTTTGACAATTAATCATGAGTATCGCACGGGAAATGAGGCTGTAGGGAACGTTCACAGCGTAGACTTGTGCCATCTAGCGTTGCACATTCAGAACTTTAATGATACAGCAATTCGATTGGTCTACGTTAGGTGTGTATTAGTATGCAAGTATCGCTTACGCTTTTCCTAAGCTGCGTGCAAAATTATGTGATATCAACATGAGATATGCAGATGCAGCTTATGGGAAAGTAGGTGGTGTTTGATTTAAAGATTGCAGGAAGGAGCGCATAATTAGTGACAGACGGTATCTCTCCATCATTTTTCATTTTTAATGCTGTCCCAATTAACCTCATATGGAGTGTAATATTATTATTTAATTGAGTAATAATTTCGTCGTTATTTCCGGGAAAAATATAAGGGAAACCTGATTGAATTTTCATCGAGCTTATTTTCAGAATATTCATTTTAGTACAAGGAAAAAATACTTCCTTTATAGAAAAAAAATAAATGAAATTCAAAGCATTTATTTCAATTAAGCAAACCATTTTCAGACACTTTTGAATTGTCAGTCAAAGAGATGAAGCTAGTTATAAAAGCAAACATACTGAATTACATCGAGCATATTTTCAGAATATTCTCCTACCAATTACGAAGATGAGTAGCAAACAGGTTCTAAGCCGCATCCGGCCGCATCGCATAGTTCGTTGCCTAACGTAATGACGAGTTATACATTTGTGCCAAGGGCTTACAAGGACGTCAATCAAGCCGGCCAGAGTAATGGCAGAGAGAAGCTTTATTTTTAGATGCAAAGACTAATGTGCATCATGTCACAGTGACTATTTAATTTTAGAGCTGCATTCGTATTGCCGATATCGATAGCTAGTGATCGCCTCGAGCGACAGAGACGGTCGATGTACGTGACAGCAGCTACACGCTTGAAGTGATGCAGCATTGCAAACGGTTGATTAAAACAGTAGGTAAAATTACTTCGCCGTAATTGGGTATAAATGACAGTTAAAATCAAAGCATTCATTAACTACATAGTACCTAATCTGAAAAAAAGAAAAACTTAAAACGAGTGGATCCGAGAGCGCCTTATCAAGATCGATAAATATCACACTGTTATCTCCCCATCTTTATACCGATCAAATAAAATAAATATAGCATAGCAAAATAGCAAAGGTGGTACAAACTGTACTATCAATTACATTGCCGTATAATCCAAACCGCAGCGACTACAAATTGCGCATATTACATCGTATTTATAGAGATTACAAACGTCCTAACATCATTACGGCTTCGAGGTTATTATGGGCGCACTAGTATCAAGTAGTATTTACGTTTATTACACAAATTGGTCGGATCAGACCGATCATCGGTGGCCGTAGTCCGTTAGCCGGTGCGCGCGCACCCACTGCATCAATCACGCGCCGCCCAGCCCAAGTGACCGCTTCAAACCGTGAAGCATCCCGCAAAACATCGATGCATTTCACTTCACTATGCAACACACGGCCTTCAAATGTTGTGATGTTTAAATTAATGACACGTTATCTCGCATGACTAATGCGCTGTTTGTAAACACGTTGCTTCGACAAATCTTTTTGAACTCTGTAATGATCTTTCCCCGCCGTTATTTTATCGGAGATCAATTGATGCTGAACTATCAATTGATGTTGAACTAGTGAACAAGTACGTTTTTGATTATATCTCCACAGCAGCCAGTTAATTAATGGATTCAATTAAGTTAATGTTGTTCATCAATTTGTTTTAAGTTTCTTTTGGGAACCCAAATACCAAATATTTAAATATGTAACCACATGGAGAAATCTCTTGAACATCTGCTTTTACTTTTAATAAATCGTACCTTATGTAGATTCCCCAACAACACAATAAATCATCTGTTTAGCAGCCCAAAAGCCACAGTTGAAAGGTCTCAAATATGTTAAAATAATTGAAATATTCGTGCAACGTGCTCGTAAAGATTTTATCATCATTTGGCAACGTCAGATAGCTGAGGTCGTGATCTGGTCATTTTAGATATTTAAACCGAGATGTCAAGTTAGTTGGTAGTTTCGGACAGACAGAATGGCCGAGCAGTTCGCTCCCGAATACCGTAAATGTTTCCGAGACGAGTCAGTGCCACCACCCGGCACCGCGGTAAACAGTTACCGATTGTTAAAATCGCATTCGTCCCATTCTTTTGTCAGATCGCTGGATCGCTATTTCTTTGGACGGATCGATTCGAGATACGTACATATTACTAACTTACAATGGTAGATTAGAAGCGCGGGAAAGTTCCGTCTCGTTTAATTGAATACCGAATTGATTTTCGATCGATCCCGTTCAAATTGATTTCGAGGAATATAACTAGCGTTTTAATACTGTTACACGGTTCAATACAGTCTAATACAATTAGAGTTTTTGCAGTGCACGCTAACAGCTATGATAATGAACGCGGCGCGACACGCTGGCGACACAAGCGACGGGAAAAATACACAATAAATCATTTTTGCAACACTTTCCTTATACTGTCAACTATTGAATCGTTTGTCTTCAACTGTACTTATGCGCATACCCGACTAGAAATTGTTCCATAAGTGCTTCATTGCCTATACATTGTGGGAGAGAATGGAATGCATAGTAATGTATGGTTGCTCCAAATCCTGGGCCAGTCGATTGCCACAGAGTGTGAATCAGAACAGGCAGACAATAACAATAAATTAATATAATGCTTTGAAAACCGCGAATACTCATGAAAACTATCGGGCGTGCTTGTGTTGCTGGGAGTAATGTCTATTGAAGACGTATGCGATCACTTTTACTGTTATCCAATTTGGAACGCGGCGAGCTCGGTTTCCGCTTTTACAGGGTTTGTGGCTGTGCTGAGACACATTGTGACTAGTCGGCAGCGGGGGCCACGGCCGGGCCTGGACGTGTGGCAGACTGACACACATCCCCAGTCGCCGTGAACTCACTACATCATGTAAATTACGTGAACCGACGCCGACCTCACGAATCCAGGAGTTATAGTTTAACTGTAACCGCGCAGATTTAGGATTCTGATTATGCACGTAGCCACTTGTGAATGTATGTCGTGCCCTACCTTTCGTTTTTGGCATTCAAAAGGAAAAACTGAGGTTATAAATTGAGATTTTAGATACTGCTCCGTATCAACACGACCCGGAACATCTGGCTTCTAGGTTATGCGAAACAAAACATAAACAACATCGGAAAGTAAGCAATCTGTTTTCGGATTACTTTCTGCAACTTTTCAATACAGTCATTGGCATGCGTCGTGCGTCGAGGCGACCGCGGAGGTCGACACGGTACACTTCTGCCAGATTTCTCCACCAACACAGAATCGCCGCTGAATTAGTGAATCTTTACGTCCATCAGATCTTATCAAATCAGTAGAACATTCGGGTCAGGAGCATCTAGATCTAAGATAACGCAGACACATTGACTTTTATTTGTTCGTGATCACTCGGACTGACGAGTCATGTCGTTTGATGCGAAATTGTCTAAACTGGGTCAGATTCACGGATTGATTTTATTGACATTATCTTGTCAGTAGTAATTGATTTGTAATTAATATTAATGGGCGGTAAAGTCGGTGCCGCTTTGGTTTTAATAAGTGCCCATGTACGGGGAATATTTTGCCCATATTTATGAGCGGGGAGTATTTTGCCCATATAGGGTTGGATCTAAGAAACCTGGAGGGATAATTAGCAAGGTATGAAGGTGTACCTGAACGAGGCCGCCTGGCAGTCGGGCTCCTCCCGGCACCAGCCCTGGCACTCGTACAGAGACAGGTTGCGCACGGTGTAGTACGCTGTGCCTGCGAAGTCCACATCCGTTAGCTTCTCAAATGCGGTTCGACCTGGAACAAGCAAGGATATTGTTTATTACACTGTAGCTAGCATATAATAAATAATAAATACACATAATAATAATTTATTTCAGAACAAAATTCCGTATAAAATTATTAGTAAAGCTTAAAACTAGAGTCCGACCGAAACTAGTTTTCCGGCCGAAACCGAAACCGAAACCGAATATTCGGCCCTGGCTTCAGTTTCGGCCGAAACCGAAACCGAAACTCATGTGGTCAAGTATAAAATTCCTTAAAATACTGAAATTTGATGCATTTTACACATTATGCTGCATTAATTACGACATGAAATTAAAACACAGTATATTAAGTTTGATGTAATCATTTATTTATTTATAAAAAATATTAATAATATTTTTCAAATTAAGTTCTGAGGTGTTTATCAGTTATCAATAATCAAATCACAAATTGTTACTGTTTTATTAAATACTAAGTATTAGCAATTTGAACCTTACTAATTAATACTTTGGTTTGCATTTGTACTGAAAAGAATCATCTTTTTTCGGTACCTCTTATATAAAAATTATAATTACTAAAATTAGTAATTAATATTACAGTATTAGTTTCAGTTTCAACAGAGATAATCAAATCACACGTTTAGAATTAACAAATATACCTACATCACAATTAGAAGGACAGTCATACTTACATTTAGAATTACACGACTACTTCCGAAATCAGTTTAGGTTTCGGCAAAAGTTTCGGCCAATTTAGGCCGAAACCGAAACTGCCGCCGAAACTTGATTTTTGGCCGAAACTCGGCCGAAACCGAAACCGAACTTTCGGTCGGACACTACTTAAAACCTATGTTAGTACCTTAAAACTACTTATTAATTTATCTGACATTAAATAAGACAGCACCAGAATTATGCACCTTATTCCGGTGCCGCACAATACGACACTCCACCTTTTCTTGTGTTTAGAAGGCCATTGTTACTACACTGTAAACTGTGTTCACACAGTTTTTAGAAACTGCATCAAAAGATCTTTTTCTTTCAGTAGCTAAGTTATGGGGGAATTAAATTTAATATACTGTCTTGCAATCGGCACCAACAAGAAGATTACAACAACAGTTGACTAAAACTATTTGAATTATTTTTGTGCTTTAACAGATAAGTTTGGCTAACCATTCTAACACAGTTGCCCAGTCAACCAAAAGTGTTTTCTAATCTTATCTTAATGTGATTGTATTCAAATGTAATACAGGAGTTTATTAAGATGAGAGTAAGGGTGGGTTTCTGAATTGAGTATTTTTAGTTAAGTGACGGTTCAAACCCAACCATAATGCCAAATTTTACAGGTTTTCGGGCTAAAGAAGTGTTTGAGTCAACGTCGAATACTTAATTAAAAAATCGGGGTTTAATAAAGGATAATGTTGAGATACTCACTGATAACAAATGTGGCCTGCAATAACAGTAGCGCCAGCCGCGCCAAGCGCAGCCCGTCACCCTTCATGCCGATAGAACCACCTGAAAAAAACATATTATTAGAATATCTACTTCAAAACACCAACAGTCTTATAAACTAGTAATACATATACATACAGAGTAGTGTGCTTCCGTTTCTTATTTGGTAATAAATAAGAACGACTTTTCGCATCAATCGTTAGATATTAATATAACCATTTTGCATTTTATTAGTACGGTATGAATGTCAGCTAAAACTGCAACAAAATAAACCCCATTTATTTTCTCAAACCCGATATCCCAGTACGCCTTCTTTTTAAATGAACTTCATTTATACTGAGGTTTTTAAAAATATTCTATGTGCATTTTGCATTCTCATGAAAATCCGTGACTGTATTCCTATGGAATCTCTCGTTAGTGTCTTAATATATTATGGCATAAAATTCCCTTAATGCCCGTGCATGTCGGATCTGTATCCCGGAGCAAAGCTCTCAAACAATCCGCTTTCTACGGGTGCTACGCGGTTTGCATAAAATGTGCTACGCCGTAGCAGTTTTAGCACTCACAAAAGACACAAACGCGCAGTATAACGCGCTATTTTGCAATGTAAGTTGTGTAATGTATTATTATTTTATTATAATTTTTTTTATACATGTACGAGTAGATAATATAGACATCAATACAATACGCGACTAAAATCGAAAGTTGGTCAAAAATAGAACTGTAATAATAAACCAATGATTGGCAGATGTAGGCATTCGTTCTTTATAGAGGAAGCGCAATCATATAAGCAATAACTTACTAATTTAGCAACTCAATGTACAGAGTAATTCGTTACAGATATATCATTTTAAATACGTGCGTATCGTGTCTGATATTTCACCTACATTTCAGATACCTACCAAATAGACTTATTATAGTGAAATTTATTGCCGACAGGATGTAATTCAATATTATTGATTAAAAATGAAAGTCGAAAAGTAATGTGGTTTTGGGCGTTCATCGACTCATGTTTATTATGTGTGTGTTTGTCGGTATGTGTATCTATGTTCGAAGACTATTGTGCAGCTCGCCTGCGACCGCGCCGATCGCGTTGCGATTGTTTGCAGCTCGCGCCTTGTGATTGTCGATGCGCCGAATGCAGGTCAAGATCAGCACTGCATGGACCCATGAAAGCTAATAGGAAAGTCAGTGACACGAATTTTCATTTACTTTTTTGCATCGCTATATCGCTTTCACTAGACTTTTTATCAAGTACAATGAATGACGATTTGTAAACGAGAAAGTACAACTATTGTTGTGTAGGTGGTACTCTCTAGTCTCTGCAACGGCTGAAATAATGTCTTTACATAATGATGGAACGAAACGAGCTTTCAATCAATTCACAATGTCTCTGCTCAGTTAAATGTGTTCAATATTATTTAAATCGCAAGTTGAAAAGCACTCAGACACTTTTATTTGCAATTGAAGCAATCAAGGAACGGAAACCCAGATGGCGAGTGTCATAAAATTCGTAATATAAATTGCACTTTAACAAGTGCCGCTATTTTAATTAAGTTTTCTCGAACTACACATGCGTGAACTTTTGAAATGCGGTTGCGTAACACTTTGATTAAGTTAATCAGATAAGCGTTGATTAAACATGTATTAAAACTTAATTGAACAAGATGGTCATCGATTGCGTGTTCCAATATTGCGAATACTAAAAAAGATTGATGAAAACATAAACGAAACCATCAATAAATATTTGAGTTCCAAAACGAAAACTCATTACCATTATAATATATTTGCTGTGTGAATGTGAACCAGCACTCGGTACCCGGCGCACTCGGTGTAAATGGCGCTCACTGTTCAATATGTACAAGTAATTGCACTTAGATACCGTTTGTCTAAGTACTCCTACAGCGCAACTATTATGTGGAGTGATTCTCCAAATTCACCGGAAGAGGTGACTTCGCGGTACTGATTTTGAAACTTTAACGAACCACAAACAATTCAACGGTATTGCGGTAATGACAATTTGAGACGATTTGTCCTCTCGGTACAGTGAGCGTGAAGAAACAAAGTGCACGCATTCCGCGCACTCCGCGCACTCCGGCGCAGATGAGAGCTCCTAACGTTTACACGCATTACGGGTATTACACACATTGCGCCGCATTAACGTTCTCAGCAAATCTTTTTAATGTTTTAGAACTAAAATATGGACTTAATGCGACAGATTATGCTCGTACACATGACGGATGATGGCAAGTCCAGTGTTTAGTGGTAAATACCGTATTAAACATGGTAATACACACTCACGACCTACTTGCAGTTTTATAAGCGTCATAAATTCCTTTTAATTAGCATGCAGGAAGACCTTACTTAAGTCATTTTATACATGCGTAAGTATTGGGAACATTCGTCTGAATAAAGTATGAAAGTTTATAAAACCATTTCCGTCCGCATTCGTTTACGACCAGATCGTTAATCTAAACAATTTGAAGGTAATTTTCAACTTAAATGCTGAAAATCTGTACTATTCGACGAAGTTCGTAAAACTGTGCTTCATTATTAGCACTAACTAAATCTAACAGTACACGGAACGTGGCGAATGCTTCCTAGAATTCATGGCACTAACTAAAACCTTCGTGCAGTGTTAAGAGTACGAGAACCAGGAACATGTCTCGTGGGACAGTGGAATAGCCGCACCGAACAACAAAAGCTCCTTTTCATAACCTATTCAAATCGCATAACGACAGTCAAAGGTCCTTAGTCTTTAACATAAAGAAGTGAAACAATGTGCCCGCTGACATTTATGGCGGTCATATATGGTGGTACAGCGGAGGGAGCCTGCGATACTGTTAGTTCACCTATAACACCGACTATAGCCGAGATTGGCCGAGATGCCCCGAGAGCGGAACATTGCTCCAATCTTGGTCACTCGGCACAATAAACAGTAATAGTTCAGCATTGTGTAGGTGTGAGGTTTCGAAGGTTATGTTTATGTTACGCACGTTAATGGAGGCGCCATACGCGGTATTTTTTCTCTATTTTTTTAGTTCACGCTGTGGTGAGTCAGTGTGATAAGTATAGTGTTCTTAACGGTTGATGTATGAAAGTGTAAGATTTTTGGAGCTCGGAAATGTGAACCAAACTTGTTTGGACTATTTTATTGCCTAGACACACCCAAATCGTGTCTCAATCTCCATGTTATTTTCCAAAAAAAGTTGAAACTAAATTCGAACTGATGTTATCGAGACATCCATTCATTTTTATTGCTGAATAGACATTAATGTCACACGAAATATTGTGTAGAAACATGCATCTAATTAGCAACGGAAGCAGTAAAAGCAGCATCCACGACACCACTCCACACGAACAGTTAGCAGTCGTCGCTTAGCCTCGTAACACTGGAGTGCACTCGGTTTACGAGGTGGTTACGAAGATCATGCATGAGACAACATGGTGCCGTTAAGCGTGCACTACAAACAATTATTACGCACAGGTGACGCGATCACGTGATCCATATGTCACATAATGGGCGTCACAGTTATATCACGAGCGGTGCGGTCCCGGCGAGCGGCGCAGACGCAGCCACCGTGCTGTGCGCGCACAAATTGCCCAATTTAACGGTGAACTCGGCTCCGCGATGTTCACGTACTTCTCAGCATTTTTATCATAGCTCACTGAGCTTCGGAACGCTAACTGGAAACACTTAGAACAATAACGCTGTAATCTGCCCGCTCGCGCTGTTTAGAGCGACAGATCAACGAACAGTACTCTTAATTGCAGACTAGTTGTTTTATTGCCTGAGATATTTCTATAATTAAGCGGATAATAAGCTCCTAAGCTTATTCTTGGATATATGAAAAATTACATTGAAAGTACCACTTCACAAAACTGAGCGTTATGGATATGTTGTCTTGATTTTCCATATCTCAGTCTTAGACTTTACAAAGTCACTTTTAAGACCACCTTACTAAGTATTGAAAAACACTTTTGCACTTTTTCACATAAGTGGTACAACGCGGCTCTGGTATAACGCGTCTTGTGCGCAAGCCGACTTGCGCAAAGAGCAGGCATACCAGGCCTGGCTTTGGCCTGCAGAGACATGTGCGACAGTCAAGGTTTTCGACAGTTAAGGATTGCAAACGGGTAATGAAGGCGTGTTTTGACCATGTTGGACGAATTGGGGCCAAGTTGGCATCCTACCCTTCGGGTAGCAAGAAGTTCTGGTTCCTGACGGAACGCTAGCTCATACCGCGCAAGAGAAGGCAAACCTATTTGCCTCAATCGTTGCCAAAAATTCACTCCTTGATACGGCCTCTAGTACATCTCACTCTGAAAACACAGGCAAGCCACGCCTGTGTTTCACTGCTAAAAGGAGGCCGTTTCAGTTATCTCCTATTTTCCGAGGTACGTTTGTAGCTACTACCGACTGCCTAGAGCTTTTGGGAATGGAGCTGACGTCTTATCTCAACTTCGGCTCAACCATCGAGTCAAAAGCACAAACCGCAGCCAAGAAGCTGAGCATCCTAAATAGTGTGAGGCGATACTTCACATCTGGACAGCTTCTGAGTCTGTACAAAGCACAAGTCCGTTCCTGTGTGGAGTATTGTAGCCACTTATGTGATAGTATTAGCAAAATACCAGCTTTCTGCATTGGACTCGGTGGAACGCAGAGCAAAAGGCTTATAGGCGACGAGACGTTGGTGGCTAAGCTTCACGGCCTTGCTCATCGGCGTAGTGTTGCCTACCTGTCGGTCTTCTACAGGGTGTAATTCGGAGAGCGTGCGCTGGAACTCCACCTGATCCCATCATCGCCCTTTTACTACCGGAATACCAGACATACTGCTGGGTAGCATCCGCACTTGGTCGTATCGTATGGTTCGCATAGTCGTACTCAGCGCTTCTCCTCCACATTTATTATGCGCACAGCTAAATTGTGGAACTCTCTGCCAGCGTCTGTGTTCCCTTCCACATATAACCCGCCTTCAAAACAAGAGTGAACAGGCATCTTCTGGGCACGCTCGCTCCATCATAGACCTCATCCATCTCTTTCCATCAGACGTGATCGTGGTTTCTTATTTTTTTTTGAGAAATTGGCTTGTAAGTGCTAGCCAATTTCTCAATAAAAAATAAAGTGGTTTTCTATACTTGTGAGTTTAATGATTCTAGGTTATGCATTTCATGGATATTATCTTGAAAATATGCATTCATCAAGGGCTGTAAAATTTCTTGTGAGAAAGTTTAGTGTCTTTTCAATAACGTCTCTCAAGAAATCTATTCTCCTTTATTGATCTCGGCCACTTCAAAGGACCCATTAAGATTAACTGGAAGTGTATTACAGGCATGTTCTCATTCTTGAATGTAGTTGGAGAACTTTTTTTACTCAATGCCACATTAAACACAACATTACAGTACTCAATGTCATAAAAGGGAATAAGCTCTAAACTCCGACAAGTAATAGCTCAAATGGTATACGTATACTGTCAAGAGATATGAACAGTCGCAATCTTTCAAAAAAGCTATAAATCTAAACTTTTTTGACAGATTGCGTCAGACATGCGAATACGAACGATGCTTAATTATTAGCAAAATTTGCCCTCTGGAATGCGTAATCGAATAATGGATATGTAGCGGCATCAATGTCGCCACATGAAAAATAAGAAACGTAATTTGTACGGCAACAAAAAGAACCGCAACGCCATCTATCCTGTCAGCGACGTATTACCAGCGAAATCCTGCATCACGCAAGCAAAGTTCTCCGTGCGATTTGAACAGTTGCTTACCAAGAACAACAACCGTCTGGTAGGAGGATCCTCCCACTACAGTGGAGGTGTGCGGGACTTTACTATCTGTTCCGCATACCTCTATACTTAGTAGAAAACCCGAAGTTTTTGCTTCAACACCCTAATTATAAAGTAAAGAACCGTGTTCGCCTGGAATAATTTTTCATTAAACACACAATGGTATTGTATTTCCACACCGCAGGCGCCGAATGGATCAGTAGCCAATACAAATGTCCAATACGACATCATACAATCATTCTCATTGATGCCTGACACAAAGAAATTATAGTTACAGTTACAAATTACAGTTTTCCTGTTATTTCTGCACTTATTAACACTGGATCTACATTTATAGAATCAATGTAAGTTCATTACGACATTGAAGGCAGATTCTCACGATTGAAGCTCTGTTTAAGTAGTCATCAGAAAATGTGTAATCTAGTTTTAATTGAAGGAAATTACGATTCTTAAGATAAGCCTATACTGTATAATGGATTTAGGAGTAAGTTAGTTTTTCAGTGTGATAGCTGCAACTTTAAGTTCAAGTTTAAGATTTCTTAATGATAGGTATATGAAAATATCTGCGGTTATTTGATTAGGCTTTGATTTCACCTCATAAATTCGTCGAACGGCACATTGACACCGACTAATTAAGATGAAGAAGGACATTAATTTACACCTCAAATCCAATATTTGTGATGATTAAAACATCTAATTAAACAGAAAGCCGTTTGACCCAATGCCCACATTATTGTCAAATCATGGTCCTAATAGGCGGGCGTGCTCATCAAAACTTGGTAAGTGGTTGTAGAGAACAATCAGTGGCTTAGTAAGGTACTGAGTCATGCGCATACGCATATTCCGAGTGAGAAATAAACTGTTACTTAATTATATATCATGATTATGGGCACATACAATCACACATATTCAAATTTTGGGGACCCACTAACCTCAAAAGAATTGCGGGCAGATATGTGCAAGTCAATGCTAATTAGTGTTAATACAATACCTATTATGAAGAAATTGGCGGCACAAACGGGTAAACCGCTATTAACCCCCATCTTTAGCGTTCAATAAATTAAACTAGGTGCTTTTACGAGAATGAAATAACATCTAACTGACCGAGATAACTGAAATTTCTCAGCTATTAAGGCGTTAATACATTTGTTCCGTAATTGCCTATATTCAAATAATGTGTCGTGTCTTTGTATACTCCTGTTTAATAAATGGTCGTGGAACTGTTACCTACTGGCTTAATCTGTGTGTCCGTGCAGGGGTCACCGGTAATCCAATCTTTGTGAGGCACGAACAAAAACCCAGTCACACAAGTCTAGCATTAAGATCTTTTGATGTTCGGCGGCGGGGTCAGCGGCGCACGTGCCCACCCGCCTACTTTCAGCATCAGATAAGCTCACGTAAATAATAAGTGCATATCTTGCAATCATCGCTTATTATTACAATAAAAAAATGCTATTTTCTAGCGGCCCGAATTGCGACGATCGCGCCCGATCTCGGCTTCAAAGATAACAAGATCCGGAAAAAAAGCTTTTTGCTAAGCATACAAATTGAGTGGTTTTTTGGGAATCTCATTTCAGATTTCTAGAAAACAGTTAATTCCTCTGCGTGCAGTTTTTGTTGGAACAAAAAAACGGTATTAAAATTGAAATCATAAAGTAGGCAGTTATAATAACTACCTACAGAAATAAAAGTATCGAAAAACGGGGGCAAACATTCCTTTCGTCTCCGTAGTTGTATACGATTACTTCGGGAGCGGACCGAATCGGACAGTATAAATCCGTATGTCACTGGTAGCAGTCACGTCACAATGGGCCGAACTTGACCGAGCGCTAACGGTACCGCGCTAGCGAGACGCGAGACAATGCGTGTGAGACTCCGACAGGTTGCTCGCCTGACCCAATTATCTGCTCCAACTGGGCCATCTGTTTTCGAATGCGTGTGAAATTCTTATACTCATGTACTTTCACGCATGTATAAATGTCTCGGAAGGTAATTACGCGACATTAAGGATTTTTAAGTCCGTATTGGGCTACTTTTCTTTTCCTTCGAAATTAACCGCTTTATGAAGCCAGCCTAATATAGAACAGCAACTTAATTAAACGTATTGAACTCTTTACTTTACGCATGTCCGACGAGAAGATATGCGTGTCTAAAACCATAATTCTTCTCTCACCGACAAATATTTGTACTCGTAGCCCAGTAACAACATAACCCATTATAATGGTATGCGTAGAAACAAACTTGCCTTGCTAGTTACTCCGCTGGCAATTAAATATTTCATGACTAACAAATGGTCCGGGATCGAGACAGGACTTGTTCCTATACTAAACCTATTTGCGAATAAATAGCGCATTCCTTTGCCGGTGTTTCTTAAACGTGCTTTCTGTATTTAGCTCGTTTGCATCGCACCTCCATAATTTGAGAATTCCTTTTATTCGAACTAGCTGCTGGAGCAGGGTTGGCGAAAGTCTGGAATTTATTGGACATGCACCCACTCTAATCCTGAAACATTTCCTCTTATGCATATGTAAACTAAGTAGTCATTTGAAATTCTCAAGCCCGGCCGTGCTTCCAACATTATTTTTATTTTATTCTTGTATGCGATATAAGTGTAGACAACCATTAATCATATTCTACGGCCATTCTACAGATAATAATCAACTGTAAGCGTAATTCAATCCTTTTATCACTTTCTCCTCTATGTATACTTAACAATTTTCCTCATTCAATAAATCGTTAAGGCCTCTGTTCTAGCACATATCGGGAGTAGCCCTACAAGTGTCCCGGGATCGCGTGTTTATCTAGCGAGCAGGCGGCATGCGCCCGCGCCGTGTCGCTGTCGACCCGGCGGGCGACTTGTTCGAGCCGCGCTATCCCCGGCGGACCACGCGGCGAGCGACAGCGGGAATAAGATAACAGCAATTATACACCTCATCTGCATACAATGAGCTTTTAATTAGGAACTATTAATGCTTATATGTGAAGCTGGTTGGTGAGAAAGTTTATTAAATGATTCGGATTTTAAATTCATAATATCAATCCAAAGAAAAAGATCTTTGGGTCCACTAAACGCGTGATGATGATGAGCTTATAAATCGCGTTTTTTTGCCCACTAAAGAAAGAGAAATCTTACAATTTGGTGTCTGTAAATCGTATCGTGTTCAATGGAATAAACGCGCGTAAAAAAGCACCATTAACATTGTGAGCGGGGTCAGAGAGTCTTAATCGATTGTCAATCATCGCGTTCAACACTTCACGATCAAAATATATACAAATACTGTAATGAACATATCTCGCTTTTCAAATTATATCGAATGTCGTTAATTAATTAAAGATAAAATCTCTTAGATTTAATGTTCGATCGCTACATACTTTCGGCCTGTAATATAGTTTAAATTATCTTTTACTGAGTTTATCTTGAGTTTAAAAGTGTGCTTTTAAGGCAAGCAGTAATAGGTAAATGCACGATGTCGTTAAGAGGCGCCGCGACTGGCCGGGCTGGTCGACTGCTCGTGCAACTATAACGTATACCGACTGATCGCGATGTGCGGTGAAAAGCTTCGGAGTCTTCGGACCCGCAGAAGGAGAGCGCCCGCGCAGCCGGCCGTGCGGTTTCTTAAACATTCGCGTTTATCGACCAGCATATAGGTTAGAGAAAAGGTTCTGCGTTTAATTCATTTTACAAAGGAAATTACGAGTCTGATGTGTCATGTTTACAGATAAAATATGCTCCTACGGAGTGGCCGTTGTTTATCACAAAGTTGTGTGCTTGGCTAAGCACGGTAGCGGACTCTTAAGTTATCGCATGCTTTAAGCTTGAGAGCCTAAGTACGTGAAGTGAGGTAGCAGGAAATTTCTTAGGTTTAAGACCATGGATAACAAAGCAAATACCTACTTGTAGTGATTTATCAATATTGTGGGGAAGATTCGAGAGTGTTTACGGAATACGGTGCTTGTTTTGAATTATTTAGTGTAGAGTTATGAGTGAGTGAGTGAGTAAAATCAAATTCCATTACTAACAATCCCGATGCAAAATATTCCAATCGATTAACCTAATGGCATCGCATGCGCAAGCAAAGTAACGATCTTATCTAAATCATAATAGTGTGCATTCACACGGCAATCAACTCGTACAGCTAAACATTCGAATACACAACAATTATCGCTATCAATAATAAAACATTCTCCTCAATTTATTTCGAATTAGAAAGTTTGAGAGCTAAGTAAAAGTTTTCAAACATGAACTAGCCAGAGAAGCAACACCAACAACGTCTTTTATTTGTTACTGTGGAGAGAATCGTATTGACAAAACGACCGTAACGAAATGTAAATTTATGTTCCGACAACGCTTACTGGCATTCAAAGCTACAGCCTTCCGCCGCAATAGCTAACAGGGAAGCGGAGAGTAATGACTGGAATCCATGCAAACCTCACCGCAGACCCTGCGTACGTGCATGTCAAGCTTTATTCATTTGATCTACTGAAAGAAACTTCATTAACGATCTTACTTAATTGCTATATCCGCGTTCTGACATGGTACTAAAGTTCCTTAGGAGGAAAATAGACCAGTTTTCCCACAGGGTATAGTTTACTACTCCTGAGAAATGTCAAAGCACGTGAATACGACACCGACTCACAATGAAACTAATAGACAGTCATTTAAATGATGGCTCCACCTCCAACAACTGTACCGAGTGGTGATATCGACCGCATTATCACAAATGCGGCGTGTTTACAGACATTGTGTGTGTCAATTATGATATTGGCCATTATATGGTATTACCGGACCATTTCACTGGAAACACTTTAAAGGAATCGATCGTTAAGTGCAGAATTTCTCCGACCGCGGGCGAACTGCGTGTAGCAAAGCGCTGCCTGTCACTCATGCTTACAGAAGTTAGCGTGTTACATCTCAATAGCCACTTATTTGCATACAGAGGAACCCTATTAGCTGTCGACTTCTACACTGCGGTTTGAACATGTTTCTAACATCTCTACAGCAACATATACCTATCTAAGAGCTGCCTACTTTTGAAAAATAGTTGTTAGAGCACAAAACTTTCATCCGGTGAAAGATATCCCACGAGCCAATTGTAACTAGTAGACGAATGTAATTGAAATTCAAAACCGTTCTTTTTCAGAGTAGTATATTTGCCATCTTTCGCTTTCACTCGAATGCTTCACGAACTAAATTATATCTTAAATCTGTCGATGTCCATTTTATTTTCTTTCAATCACAATAACAAAGGAATCACCTGTGCAAATTCAATATCGATAAATCATGCAATCAATGGGAGCCGTGTTTCGCCGCCCACGCCGCGCACGCTCTAAACGTCCAGCCTAACAATGGCCGCGATATGTAATTTACTGTCCCCTTATTCATTGTGCAGCGACGTGGCCGAGGAGTCAGGGCAGTTCTTATTACGATGGTCCAGACATAAGTTCCTAAGAAATATGCATTCTTGTCTCGTTTAGAACGAGTCGAACACTTGATGTGGCAAAAACAGTCGGGTGGAGTTCACAGACGTCTCACGGGCCGCCTATTGTCGCTCCCATGTGTACCACCGTGTCAACACTACTCTCTAATCATGACTAATTGTGATTTGTGTGTAGAGCTGTCTCATCGTCGAACAGATAAGCTTAACTTACACTAAAATATATTCTTACCTGTTCTGTGTAGTAGGGATTGGTTTCCTCCGAGTCAGGACACAAATCCTGTAACAAATGAGTATTTATGTTAACAATCGGATTGCGTGACCCACTACTATAACCCGGCCGCTAACCGGTCTGCCAGTGACAAACGCGTTATAAACAAACATCTCATTAATATGCAAAGCCTAGCTCTACATTCGCGTAACCATATTAAGCGTAACTACCGTTACACACACAGAAAACATATGTAGACATAGACAAGTCAAGGCTGTGCAATATTTACTTTCCTCACAAAGTTTGGTGTCTAATTGGTGCAAAATCAACACGAACACTTTCTACGTTCCAAATTCCAAATTGAGCTGTCAATGATAAAGCATGATGAGTAAACGATATAATTAAACACATTTTTCGTAAAGTCGTGCACACGCATTAATATTCATAATAAGAAGCGGCCGCGGAATAAAAGAGTTATTTATACTGCGGCGACGCGAGGTGGCGCGGTGGTACGGCGCGCGGCGGTGCGCGGGCGCAGCGAGGATGGCGCCTGCGAGTAAGTAATGATGTGACATCCGCTGCGACTGCCCGCGGCCCGCGATCTGGCACGCGGGTTTTAACACCTCATTAATCTTGCGCAAAGTGAAATTGCAACATTTCCCCTTCCGCACATAATAAAAAATATATGAACCACAGCTTGTGCCATCGGAAACTGGTTTAATCATTTTATAGTATTTATCTAAATTTAAATCTGCTTCCACAAAATGCTTAACTAATCTTAATTTGTTGAACGATCCGATTTGCATATCCAAATATTATAAATTACTTATTAAGAAGTTATTCAACTTGTCAGTAACGGGATTTTTTTGTATAAATCTTTCACTTTTATGTTATAAAATTTTAAATGTAGTTTTTATCGTTTCATCTTGACAACGGATAGGCCTTTAATTCACACTTTAAAGGAAACAGTAACGGTCAGGAGTGAAAGTAGCCAGAATTTTGTATGTTTATGTCACTAATTATTGCTTTATAGTTATTTATTCGAAGAATACTAATTGTGCCTTCAATGGCCCCATTTGCTAAACATATAACTCGTTGATATCGTACTTTCATCTAATGTTCCCGCGAGTATTACTTTTTCGTAGATAGCCCGGTATCGTCCAGTTAATAGGCTTACAGCAATTTCTTAGCTGCCTTAGGACAATAGATACGGCCAAGGATAAATGCAAGCCAATGTAAGCATCGTAAATAAACCATGACACGGCACGAAGTGGTCTTTTTCTTTGTAGGAGCTTAGAAAAGAGCGTTAGAACGAAGCACATCGCTAGGGGCGTTCGTGCTTTGCTGCGCAAAATGGAAAAATAAATTCGCATTGAAATGGTTTCTATCGATTGTCGGTCCAGTCGGTTCCCCTTTATCCGCAGCTGATCGCACTAGACAATGTGGTGGTGGGTGCGGATGAGACGCGGGTGCGGGGCGCGTGGTGCGAGGAGAGCGAGGGGAGCGGCAGGGGCGCAAGCGCATGACCGCGCAGGGCGCAATGACCTTGTGCGCACATTCCGCCCGCTCTTTCGAAGGCTCCCGCGGCCCTCCAGGCTCTCCCAGCTCTATTCTAGTCTCCCATAAACTACCTAAACACGGAGTAGTACAAAACGCTCGGTTGCTATCTACATTGTCTGAATTGAATGGAGTTAAAAAGATAATTCGATTGTACATCATGAGAAATCGTTTAAGAGAATTTACATTCTATTTCATCTCGAGAATCCGCCAGTAAAACACAAGTTTGTATTCTGACAAAGTAATACTGACATACTCGAAACAAAGCTTCTACAATTATTGTACATGAACGAAACTAGGTTAATAACCTTTGAGAAAACATTCAAGACGTACATACATAGCAGAAGCAAACAGGCTGAGCAAACATGGAAAAAATGTTCCCATCAATACGCATATAGACGCGACGCGACGCGCGGATAGCTTGTCGTTATTAGAAAAATAGTTTACTACGAACCAGTGGTTGTAAAAAATAATAGTAACATCGGAGGATGCTGCAGAAAACCATTTAAGCAATATCCTGCATCTAAACGTAATATCAAAACGTTTAAAAAGTGAATGACTTCCGTTTTTTTGTCGCATCATTGGTTTGCATATATGTGTTCAGCAAGCGTGTGTTATAGCAATATATGCACTTTTTTATCTAAGTTTACAGTTTATGTGGGAAGCAGAATCACTGGAAACACCAACTAATCGGAAATATCAAGATCACCGGACAGGTCAACACGTATTTTGACCTATCCGGTAATTCACCTGTTGATATTTTCGAACTATTGGTTACATCGGTATTATTACAACTATAAATAAAATGCAGATGACACGCTCTGAAACTCGATAAAATGGTTCGACAATTTTAGAAGCTTTTTTGGTTAATTGTTACCGAGTTAGGCACAGGATGCAACGGTCTGTAAATTGATCTAGTACACTAGATCACTAGATGTGACGGCACCTAGACGGAATATAACGGGTTTGGTGCCAAATAATCGGAAAACGGCTAGTTTTCTGTGACGTTTACAGAAACCGTTCAGTTCACTCGGATTTGGCTTTAAACTTAGTTTAAACTGCCGACGGACGGAATGTCCACAAAGCGTGACAAACACATATACTCGTACGTAATGAGTCCACTTCTGTGTATTTACTCTTAATAGAACCTACCTAAATGTTTGTTTAGAAGTTTAGTTCAAATGCGGATTAAAATCAGGATTCTACGTTTTAAAGAATCATCTGAATGTTTTTGTGTTTTTCTTACTCAAATCAAACTCACAAATTCCATGCATATGCATAATACTCAATTAATCAACAGATGCAAAACGCCCTCAGTCTGAATCGATCTCCACTCAAGACACAGTACATCACATATCACTACACATCCAGCCCACATATCTCACCCATCTCTCACAGAGTGATCGTCACAGTGGCACGTAAATACCTCGGCGTGGTATAATTCTACATTTTTATGACACAGAACCGGCGCTATTAATAAGCCGGCGGCGACCGGTCCACGTTACGTCAATTACGCATCATGTATAATTGCTAGACGAAGCCGGCTGCCTTATATAGTGCATATAACATGGGGTATTGCATAAGATATGACGCCATTTTTATTTTACTTACAGCTTGCAGTCTTGCACCCAAGTTTTTGCTGTTGGATGCTGTAATAGTAACTATGGAGTTTCTTGTCCGTTCTTCTCCATAAGAATCTACCTTTCCGAATGGACAGTAGAGTCACTTTATTAATGTAATATTATTATTTTACTGAACTGTAAATGCTGACGTTCAAAAGTGCCGTTTAATGGCCTAATTGAAATAAACGTTTTGACTTTGACTTTGAGTTTGACTTTGAATATAATGTTTATTGATATAATGTCATAATCTATAAATAGTATTCAAAAGATAGTTCGATGAATTGTTTAAGAGACGATGACAATACGATATACGCTTTCTTATTTTTTATGGGAGGAATAAGTAAATATTTATATTTTTTTATTTTTTCGTTTTTTGACACCGACTTCCGAAATTTGAAGTTATTTTATACTTTGTAGTGTTTTTTATTTGAAAGTCCGTTGTACTGTTTTGTAAAAACAAAAAGTTTTTTTATTTTCCACTTTTTAGTGTTGATACCCCCCACAACTAAGTGATATTATTCCCTTAATGAGTGGTTGTACTATTTGCCGTTAAGGAATTACTTTGTGTGCCTTTGCAGTCCAAGTCCAGACCAACTCATAGATAATCGTTACCTATCTCCGAAGTTCTTCATCAGATCTTTACCAAATTGAAATGGTACCAGTTTGAAAAAATATTCCTCCAAACAAAAAAATAATTATCCATATCGGTTGTCGAAAATATCGCTGAACAAACATTTTTCCTGAGATCCCAGCATCAGATCCTGACTTATACCTTCCATCATCAGCTCAGCAAGGTGAGATGTTGATTACCAGCCACAATTATCAGAATTGCGTTAGAAAGAATATAAGAAACATTGTATTTAAAATTTGAGGGTTGTCCTCGATTTTCCTGGGATCCCACTGTCAAATTCTGACTTCGAATAAAAAAAGAATCATCAAAATCAATTCATAATTGATGGAATGATCGCATACCAAAAATACAAAAAAAGAACAGTCGAATTGAGAACCTCCTCCTGAAGTCGGTTAAAATCAGGATTTATTTCTCTCATCAACGTTTTGTGCTAAATATGCTTGTTGATGAACCCTTTTTGCTTTCCTACCGTTATGTTCACAAATCATCGATTTCCAGATTTATAATGTGTCTTTTAGTGACATCGATGATAAACTATGCCAGATAGAAAATAAAATTTAAATTAGTATGCAGCCAATAAAAAAGGAGCTTTATTCATGATTATTATAATACAAGATTTATACGAGTGGGTTTTAGATAAATATTACATATGCAGAAACATCTCATTTTGTGCACCTGCTCAGCTGGGTGATTTATGTTTTACATGGAATTATTTCAAGAGCCATTCTAAAGATGTCATAGAACTTACAAACGATGGTAATGTTTGATGATTACCATTCGTTCATGTGTTAATATCTACGTAATATATTTATCCGGTAAAATTACTGCTGCTGAACCTCGGCTGGTTTTTAAATTATTTTCACTCTATAGGATTAGTTCATTTCAGCTAAGATTACAAGTGACAATATAGTATTTGTAAATGTTCACTATCGGTTGTTAGGTATGTCAAAAACATTACAAATTTTCCACTTAATCACAAAATATCTTATCAATCTACCGACCTGAAAACGTCTACTAATTATTTTCCTTGGCGAGTTGTCAACCCTACTTTGTCTTAAAAACAACGGTTCTTTCATAATCTTTTTTTTGTGTTTTCTGGCAACAAAAAGGCGTACGATTCCGCTAACTGTATTTAGTTGTTCTCGCACTTTGAAGACATTGCAAGCGCATCATTGCGACGCTAATCCATGGGAAATTCGCCCATAAACCGGTGTAAATGTACGTAAATACCGTACAATTACACATCATTTAAACTGAATAATAAAGAAACATTAGATAAAGATAATTAGCTATGGTAAGAGACTGTCTACTTAAAGTTATGGTCATTGTTCTATCTTGAGAGTGCTCTTGCATTTACTTTTTTATTTTATGTGTTACTGCAAGCTGAGAATATTGTAATGTTTCGGACTTCGGTCGTTAATTTTAAGGTATTCCGAAAACGTTTAATTACATGAAACAATACAGAACTACGGCCAAGGTTCCGTCATCATAATTAACGGAGTGTAAACGTAATCTATAGAATAGTCTCCCGTGCATTGCCGCAGCAAATGACCCTCGGTAATTGCAGAATAATGCTAATTACTTCTAATTTTAGCCCATTCCATTGACTCCAAACACCCACACGACCGGCCGTATCATGGGAAATTAATGGTAAAGATAATATGGCAAACAATAGCTTCATAACTTAAGGCCATGCAAATGCTACATCCTACAAGAACGCTAAGACTTGAAGAGTTGTTTTTAATCTCGTAAACTATCAAGACATTGTATGCAAAAGAATAAAAGTACATTCTACATTCCTACACTGGCACTGACGGATCCAAGGGGGGGGCTAAGGGGCTTCAGCTCCCCCCCCCCCCCCCCAATATCGAGATACCTTTGATAATTTACAACCTAACGAAGTCATTGATGAATACATGAAAAGTCAATGGCATTGTTATGCGTAAAGTAAAATAAAATTGTATGTGCTTTCTTAGTATTTACTTTGCTAAAACCTGCCTTTAGTGGAGTCAAGCCCCAAACGACAATCCTGGATCCGCCACTGTACGTAAATGCGAGGAAGATTGCTTGATTATGGAATGTAGCATAATAGAACGTGCAAATGGAAAAACATAACTGTATCGATGTGGTCGCGATAGAATCTGTGAATAAACCACATTTATATGACATTATGAACAGTTACTTCGCTCTCAGTATGCTAATGTCACCATTTTATGTTACCATTTGTGACGATTAGTGATTTTGTTTATGTTGGAAAAGAAAATTATGTCTGGTTTAATATTAGGCATTTCGTTCGTTTACTAATTCTTAAAAGAGTTATAAATACTATTACATATGTATGCTAATTTATGAATAATGAATTTATTGATCCGGACTTTGCTCAGATATTTTCTTTGCAAAAATACGCATGTGTTTAAATAGCAATCAATTATGAGATGAGCACTTTGCTTATGTTTAATGCTTAATCTGGCAAAGTTATTTCTAACGACGCGTCAAATATTTCTAATGCCTAGTAACGTAGGTACAAGAGCGCAATTGTTCACAAGTACTTAACAGTATGTGTATGTCGGTACACTCAAAAGAAAAGAGAGTAATAAAAAAGCGAGCAAGTGTCATACACAATATTTATCCAAATGTCATCGGTCATCTGTCCAGCTCGACTGTGGAACGTATTGCATAAATGCATGTAAGAACGCGGTTACCGGCTGTCCGCACTATCTCAGTATCAACATAATGTAATACGATCACATCGCTCGGTCACTCTTTGTGGCGCTATCTGCCATCTCCGCCGCAACCTAGGACGCGCTGACGTACTGTCAACTTCACGTACACGTCAACAATCTGACATTGACAACGCCTTCAAGTCGAACAACCAAGACAAGTAAGGCGTTACTTCTGACTACGGTCGACCGTACCTCGACATGGAAGCAGACCCGTTAACATTCTTTTCGCAAACAACTGACGACGGACGCAGCTCGATATGCCATTATACCAAATTTTACGCCTATAACTACAAATTAGAGACCAACGAGTACCGATATAACAAAAGTGTTTTGTAGTAGGCTAACACAATTATTTTCTTTTCCTTGTGTGTCTGTATCGCAATGCGATCGGTTAGTTATATCATTATAAAAAGTGGTACTTACCATTTAACCGACTTTTTTCCTATAGATCCAAAATAACGGTTCTCAAATTTACCTTTACTTATTGTGTTTTGATTAAAATGGGTGTTCTTTTCCGATAATAGCTTTTTAAATCGCTGGGAAAGTGAAATTATATTGTTTTTGAGAAATATGAGGTTAATGTAAACAGAGGTAGTAATTTTAGATTCACAGGAAAATGATAAAAGCAGTTTAGTGAAATGAAGTTCTGAAATAATAGTAGCAAAATGAGCGCGTTGATGTCTTTTGTACTAACGCGTTCTCGTAGCAATTTCAGATTTCGTAGCAACCGTCTACGACCGTATTATTAACTATGAATAATGATGTCAAGTTTAATAGTGTCATCTTTAGAATCCCTTATAAAGAAAATTAACTAGATTCAACTAATGCGATACTAATCGACTCATTTTCTCTTTTGGTTCTTCATCAGTAATAGAACTTTCTTTTGATCATATCATTTTACTAACTGCGATTTCCTCCTATTAGAAGGTAGAAAGTGTCGTGTCTGAGTTTGTCATAGAGTTGTAATGTCCGGTGTAGAAATTATCAAACAGTCGCGGGCCGACGTGACTTATTTGGTCGTTGACAGCGTGGATAATGTTATCGCATTGTTTTCTCAGCGAACCAGAAGCGAGAGCGGCGCGGGGAGGCGATCCCGATCGGAGGGACGGGGGGGAGTCGCGGGGCGAGAGTCACCGACCGACTAGTCCGACGACGTCCCCATAATTATTATGTAATAAAAAATAATAAGTATGGCTTCGAATACGACCACATACCTACCGAGATTACGAGGAAGGAAACTTAACGATTCTATCCCTTGTGATCGGTCTTTGATTTATTTGCCTTTACTCCAATGCTCGCAGTTTACCACATATTTTACGACAGCTGTATATCTATTTAGTTGTCCCAAACATGCAGTAACTCAATCGATTTATATCGTTATTTCCGCCTATACACGTTCTCGCGATCATTCAACCCTGAGGGAAATTATGCGTCCGCCAGCGTACGTGGGGTTCTAAGTTACTCGAGCAAGTTACGCATGTAATAAACTACTATTAAAGGTAGCTTGATAAAAACCCTATTGAATTATTCAGCCTTTTAGGAAACAATATCGGAATCTTTTCCTCTGATATTTATTAAAATTGTAGGTAATAAACCATTTCGTGGAAAATCTTTTGTAAATACTGCAAAGCAAATGATTCCCAAACAGATGCGAAATGAGCATAACTCACTCACATTTAATTATCTCTGACTGCTAAGTTTACATTCCTTCGCAATAAGTCCACCAACATCAGGACTCATTTCATCGATACGACTGAAAACAATCAAAGTTATCTACGATCGCTTCACGTCTACGCGTCGGTGTTGGTTGATCACAGATCCGAGTAAAATCACCCGAGCGTTCCACTTCATTTGCATCACAAACTGTTACGTCATCAATTGATTAAGTGTTGTTTATGTTATAAACATTTTATAATAACACAAAGAAATGGCACGGCAGAGTACCCACATGACACTACCAGCAAAGCAAATGCATCCCACACAGATACAAAACGACTAATTATCAAAAAAGCTCAGTTAAGACATAATTTTATTCGTAACGTGCAACCGATCTCGCCTGATTAAAAGTGTTGAATGAGTCTACAATCAAGTGGAGGAGACCATAAGGTTCATTCTTGATTTAAAAGCTGACAGTTTATACCTAGATGATAGGGAACTCAGGTGCTGGCTGAAAATTGCTTAGCTCTCCGACTTATCGATTATTCTGTTTTTTTTTTTTCATAATAAGTCTTTTCAAAAGTAAACACACCAATATCGGGACTCTTCATCGATACAAATCAAACAATCAAAGTTATCTACGATCGCATCACGTCCCCGCGTCGGTTTCGGTCGATCACAGCTCCGACCGAGTGAAGTTGCCCGAGCGTTCCACTTCATTTGCATCACAAACGGACTCAGCACGGCTATGATCTGTTACGTCAACAATTGATTATGATGTTTGAAACATATTGTAAACGTTACGCTTCTATTCAATGAATGGGAATCATGGCATGGAAGGGATGGCGGAAGTTTATCTATAACGTGTAACAGAATAAACGCAATACCTGGAAAGGGGTCTTTGTACTACTTTTACTATAGGACCAAGACTGAAATTGCAAAAAAATCGACTGCTCCATACATTTATGTGCGCATAACTCGACAAATGTACTATACAGCTGATTTTTCGCCTTATGTTTAAGTCTCCATTGTATCTAATGGGTTTACATTGCCATTACATTATTAGTATTAGCGTTCTGTAGTTAACGTTCTATCTGATGGAACTCATGCCTCTTCTATTCCCCGTTTGGAAGAAGTAGATCGCGTTTACTTTAGCCCAATGAGGCCTGCTTTGGTCACTCAGAAAAAACCAGACTATGTGGTGCTCCTGCTACTGAAGAGTCGCTGTTGGAAAAACCCTGCAACCTTTTTCCCGACCCGGGAATCAAACTCATGACCCCAACACACTTATTTGCAACCGCTAAACCAACAAGCCAGTCATGATGACAGCTAGTGATAATGGTATTATAAATGTCCATAATCCGACACAATGCTTCGTGCCGCCTTGCGTGTGTTGTCACTTAATTATCATAATGTAATGTGACAGGCATAGCGACTACTGTTTCGTCGAATAAATGCTTTGGACATTCATTTCGTGGGCAGTTTTGAGAGATGATAACTGCTCGGCATTTGGATTATCGGTTGGTTCGCAGATCAAATAGGCTTTAAAGGTGGACTTGACCGCAATCATGTTTTGGTTGAGTAGGCATTCAGCTTTTATAAATTGAGCTATTGCAAGGAATATTAGTGGGTTGATGTAGTCACAAAGTTTCATTTTCAAGCACTATCCGGTTCAAACTCTAGTAAGTTCCTTCCTAAATTGTATGCAGGTTGCTAAGGAAAGGAAATCTACAGTCAGTAACCTCACATGACGCAGTGACTAGCTCGTCGATCCAGATATTTTATCCTCGGGGCTAAATTACAGGAATTCTATATTTATTAATATTCATAACTCTAAGGCGTGTTGACACTTGCCACCCTAGCATGGTTAAGAACAGACTAGATCGGCCATGATCTGAAGCTAGATAACAATACACGTTTGCTTGACCACTTTATTATAAAATGCTCATAATGATCTCGTTAAGGGAGCTCGATATTATCACTCAACATCTCTATTTAGAGATAATTAGTTATTCAGAGTGATATGTGAGCGGGCCCTTAATGAGTTGGTACTGATAGCGATGCACAATAATTTATATTGGTGTTTAAACTCGGGCAAGCTGTGGAATTCACGTTATCTTTACGATTTATGGGAGTTCTCACTGCATATAGATTTACTATAACTTTGTATCTCTTCAAAGAATTCAATTCTCTTTTTTTTAAATTATTTAATCATAAATTTACTTTACGGAGAATGCCTTTGAAAATTGCGATCATAAATAACAATTAGAATAAATTATTATTAATTCCTGGTAATGATGGAAAATCACATTCGGAAGAGGTTTGTATCTATTGCCCTTTACTGAGCATAATGATACCCCCTTGCGTGTAACTATGAATTCCTAGATAGAAAAACCTCACACCTCATTCTGGGGATCAAGCCCAAGGTAGTGCGGCTTAGGTTGCGGTAGCCGCGCTTGACCACTAGACCGGCTCGCTAAGAGTTTCTCGAAAACATGCAGTGGCAATTTGTTCCCGTCATGTGCTAGTGAGTGACCAGTGGTCACGGTCGGGCGGCGCTTGTTGTCGTGTGCCGCGGCTGTGGAGTGTGGAAGCAGGCCGCTCCGCCACCGGACTCCGTCGGGCGGCGCCGCCGGCATGCTTCCCAAGATGACACGCACCACTAACCACCGGCCACCATCCGCCGTGTGACCGTCACACTACCCCACTTAACAGAGAAAATACAGAAGCCTTACACCAATCCACCCAACACGTGTCAAGCTTTATATACCACCACTCAACCGTACCATTCGCATTTCTCTTCCTATCAAAAACCGATTAATCTGCTTGCTTGCTACCTCTTGCGCGGCTAAACACATTGAGGTCACGAAATCGAATAGGTTAATAAATTTTATCAGTTCAAGCAACCGGGCATAAGCGCATATTCGTGGCATGAGCACTTTCTCGCTTATTCATCAGTTTAGTGGGTCGCTGTACTGCGGCGACTTGTGCCCGCGACTCGCGCGCTTCTTACCGCCCGGGACGCCTCACACACTAATCTATTATACCTTTTAAATATTCTACACATACGTCATGTTCCAAAATATCGATGGAACATAGGCATTGAGCTCATGCATGCAGCTTTTCAATCGGACCTCCTTCAGCGCGAAAAGAAAAAGTCTGAATATTTAAATTGCTTTTGATTAAGAAACCGGTCTACTGCAAAAATGCTCATTGTTAAAGTGAGCCGTAAATAAATCAGCAACGACTTTCCTTATAACATTTCTCGCTGCCGCCAACGCTCATAGCATTATCCATTCAGGACAGTTTATTGAGCGAACTACTTACATAAATGAACTGACTGCATTAGTGTAACTAGACCGTGTTTCGAGTACTGTGAACTACGTGAGGAAGAAGGGATTCCAATAAAGGTATTATTTTAATTCATGATTCGAGCTAAAGCATTCAATTCGTAGTGGTACTTGGTACCTTATGTTCTATTTAGAACGACACGCCCACGCTCGCTAAACACTCGTGTCAAACAAACGAATAGTGTGGAATGTGAAAAATTTCGTCTAACTGTTCCGCGGCCGCGCTTAGAATGAGATGCATACGATATGTCCCCGCGCCGCTCTTAGCACAAGTCATGATAGCCAGCCACAGAAATAAACCCCACCATGCATACGTCAGCATTATCGTAAAGTAATCTCGTTTCAAGTTTTTTGATCGGACTGGTCCCGGTGCGTTTACAGATGCGTTTATCATTAGACACCATATAAGTTTAATCAAATGAGAGATCGCCCCGGCTGCACTATTCAATTTTTTTACACGTTATAAAAATAAACTAGATCGCGGCGTGGTTAACTAAAAGGAACTCCTGACATTTAATCAAGTCGATTTTCTCCACCTGCTTTTCCATACAATTTGTCGAAGGTATCAGACATAGCTGTAATTGTAAAACATTTCTCAATTTAAAGATTCAAATGGACTATGATTATAAATTATAATGCAATTTGGCGTAACATTGCAATTTCAATAAAAATATTTTTAGCATTTCTTTCTCATTTTATGGTAGCGAGATAATGGTTCGGTACTTTTGTGGAAACGGATAAATAAATTGCTGCAGACAAAGTAACATGCTCTCAGCAATCACGAACGCCGATTACCTAGGAGGTTTTTTTGAGTGGAAGGAATAATTTTCTTTTTCATATGCGATCATAAGGCGCGATTGAATTACACGGGTGTTAGAGAACATTCGGCGCGGATGCGCGCGCGCACGTGAGGTGTCGTGAGCGCGCGCCCGGGTTCTGCACGAACACCGCACAGATTGATGAACCGCACTTTTTTCGACTTATTAAATAATAAATCCTTTTGACTCATCCGTGAAATATTCGCAACATATTTACCACAAAAGTCAAAACCGTTTTGATACTGATTGATGGATGATGGAGGATTACCCTCCAAGTATCAAGTGCCAAGTGCCTAATCAATCAAACTCGCATTTTTGATAAAATGACAGAGATCATGAGCCTTTATATTTTTTATAGTTTCTCTCAATCCTTTTACAGAATCGTGACATACGCGACCACACAACGTTACTTTATCATCAATTATCGCGAACGTCAGACTGGACAATCGTAGAATACTGCTGTTATTAGATGTAACTGTAAAAGTGACGTGTAATGAGCCACAGCAAATCACAAATAAAATGTGAAACATTACGGAATTGTAAGATTGTGGGTCGGCTGGGCGGCAGGAGGGCACTAGGTCGGGGGAAAGTAGTGGGGCCTTGTGTGCGCCTGCACGGTGCATGCCGACGCAATCACAGCCACGGAATCCATGTTCAACTCGCGTTCCAGACGAAATTGACACCTGAATAACCACTGCGACTACACGCAACCAAAACAAGAAGTTCAACATTCGAGATGTTTAACTTAAAATAAAAACTGAAACTACAAAACTTTCTTCACGAGCTACACCGATATTATGCGCATGCATTTCAAAACCCTTTCCTTTTAAAGCATGCTTTTTGTTCTGACATCGCCATCATGCAAATATGAGCCGTTGTTCCACGAAGCGTCGCTACCTAACATGCATAATACATAATGCCTATAATTTACACCTTACATCAGCTCGGAACGCCAATTTAGAAATCGCATTTGACACCAATAGCCTGCCTTGACAATAAACTTGTACATACATACAACGACATTACCCTCTTGGGGGGACTTTGCTGACCTCTGCACAGGTATGCCTGCAGATTATGCACGTACTTGCTTTTATAGCCACCGCCATCGATTTATTGAACAGACATTATACTTTGCTTTTACCATCGTATCTAACAGCATTAGAATCGCTTTGCAGTTTATGAGTAACGGTGACACTTAACCTATACTTGCTATGCGTGGTTTCATGTGGAGACTTTTAGTTTTACTTCTTTTACCGTTTCGAAATAATGTGACATTTAAATATGTGAAACAGTAAGAACTCACTGTATTACGCATTTTCCAGCATTTTCTATTTGGAATACTGAGAATATTCTTAATAAAAAATTAAGGGAACTTTTTCTTTCTCGTTCTATTAACTCTGTTTGAAAGACAAGTCAACTCTTCTCCTTCTGTCAGTCAAAGGTCCTGCCATGCACATCTATGTATGTATGTATATCCAAAACTACTATATCTATTGATCATTTCCTATTCTAGTCGATCGATCAATCAACAATGAAATATGAACAAAACAAGCAGGTGATTAATATTGTGAGAAGACATTAGTAATTTAAACGGAAAAAACTACGGACATGGACCTTGCTAAACCAATGGTGGCTCCATACGGTCACATGTTTTCTATGGGACGTGAATGAAACCATATTGTCATTCAAATGTGAAAAATGAACTATTTGTGCTACTTTTTCATGTTGTTATAGTTTGTCCAGAGTGATGTAAAACAGTGGTGAAAATATTATTAATGGATAGGCATACAAAATATTTCTGCACAAAAAGATATATGAAAGAGGAACTTTCTTTGCATTTACATAACTCGACAGTGAAAAATAACCCGAAAAAATAACATATTTATAAAAAGAAATTGTTGTCCAAAACAGCGCTACAATTTCAATTGAAAACACATTTTCCCGCCTACTCTTTCAGTCACTATACTTAAAACTCTATTAGACTAAACAAACAAATTGGTATAATTTTAGTCATAGTAATATGTAATGAGCATAATGTATGGTCTTAAGTGGGCCGATCGACGTTTTGGGCGGCGCGGGCGCACCCGGTCAAGGCCGCTTGCACTTGCTCGCAAAAAATCAACCAACTGGTTGTGTGCCCACGCATGCGGTTATCATACGGGCGTTTTTTGCGACCATATTAATATCTACGTCACTATTCTCGGGCCGTTGCTTGCTTATGAGTTTTTCTAACAGTAAGCTTCCTTTTATTAAACCTGTCAACTTAAGCCTCTTATCGTTTTCTAATCAATATTTTTACTACTGATTCTAATTTGAATTTTTTGATTAATTTTGCAGAACCACACCGCCGATAAACATCTCCGCAATTTTCTTTATTTATTCTACTGTCTAATTCATCAAGTTCTGTGTTCTATTCATATAGCAGACATTTGCATAATGACCACCTACGTTAGTCACCGAGTACACTTTGCGACCACGGCAAATAATACACACAGCCATCATCATTAAGTGGTGTGTCGAAGGCTCTGAACACATGATTCAGTGCGGACGATGCGCCTGTCGCGATCCGTAGAGTCAATGTCACGGGCACTCACGGGTCAAGGGAACTCCAACTCCGGTGACTAAGAAGTAGGTTTTTTGCCCAAGAATCTAATTCCACTTTATCGCTGAAAATAAAGTGGGAAAATCATATTTTTTCATTAGCTAGTTCACCCAGACGGTGTTATTAAATTTTAATAACGAGCATCCTGTGTCCGCCGACATGTAAGTGTTACCTGTTTACGAACAAGTCTTAGAACAAGCAGATGTGCTGCAACTTACTTTTTTGTGTTCCCAAATGATTTACCTATAATTTTGAAATGTACTAGGACTTTTTTGTTTTAATTAAGTGTTAACGCTTCGGCTAAGTGCTTCCGGAGTCAAGGAAACGTCCTTGGAGTTTAACAGAGTTTAATTGAATCTTTAGCGTTTATTACTTCTAATTGTTGTATCAGAATAACTACAGAGGCGACCACGTGGGTACGTTTGTATTTAATCTCTTTAATGCTTAATTTATTCTAATGTTTTAGTGACTTTCAAGGATCTTTTTACTTAATATTCTTTTAAGACTTGTCTAAGCAAGTCATAAATTTCAGGAGGTATTTAAGTACAACTTCGCTTTACAGCTTTGATACCTTTAACGCTTCAGGTGGGTTTTTAAAAGAAATTTAGTTAAGTCACCATGCCATTTGCTAAAGTGAGATTTGAGTTAAGTTCTTGTGAATATATTTTGCAATAACCTTATTCTAAGTTCCAGAGTCAATAACTTCTAGTGTCACAAGCTAACGTTCTACTTGATTGATGATCCCGGTTCGGACTGAGTTCAGACTCATAAACAAAAGATAATTTGGTTGCCAGGTGCCCGACTATATAGTTTTTGTAACGCATCATCCAGTTTTTCATCTCCCACCAGTTTTACTTCATTTTTGTCTTTTATACTTTTTACTGTAGCTGTCACAAAAACTTCGAGTAATAAAGTAGTGGAACACATCTGATGAGTAAAGAAGATTTTAGGATAACTTTTACTTCACGACTTTTACTTTTTATCCTGTAAGTCGGAGGCGAAATACGATCCGAAGTCCATTCTTGGCAAAAAATAGTAAAAACAATAGTGGACCGAGGCGAGGCTGGTATCTCACGCAAGTGTATATAATGGAGTTGGTGGAGGGACCATTGCCGACGTCTCCCAGTAATTCCCCAGTAATGACGGTAATCATTTTATTATCTTCGTACCAATAACGTGCGTTTACCTAGTGCAATGGGGTTACGTCGCCGACTCGGCAGGACCGTGCGAATAAATGATAGATGACAGTCAGTATGTAATTTAGTTATTACGAATACCTTGCCGGTATTATTTCACAATATTGCTGGACGCGCTCGGTGCTTTGCAGTGGTTGAGTTTAAGCGTGAAATATTGAAATAAGGGTTTGATCGATGTTGAGGACCTGTTGCACTTCCGCGTTCATTTTCTTTTATAGAAAGAGAAATATTATTTATGTTTTGTACACACCTGAGTGTATTAACCCAAATATTGACTGGTGGAGAATATTTTGTTGCATTAAGTCCTTTTATGCTTTTTTTATTCCAGTACCGTCGAAAACTTTGATAAATAAAATATAAGTAATACGGTTTTACCCTATCAGATTGGGTCAATTCCACAGCCGTATAGTTTAATACTCTTATGTTTTTCTATCGTGTAACAGAGTGCTGCAGGAGCATGTTTTTATATTTTATGATGTGCCTTCTATGTTACGGTCTATTCTCGCTATAAAATTCCGTTTCATGGACATACTCGGTACTGTGAAGCAGCTTTACAAGCTCTTGTTTAGTTTTTTTTTTCTAATCTCTGGGCTATAAAATGTAGATTAAAAAAAAAATCTCCTTGTCGGCTTTGATTGCGCTTGCGCTTGCTTCTTTGTTACTATGAGCGAGTGTTCTAGCTGTCATATTTGGAATATTAACATTTCTTTTTAATTATTTTTCTCTAACTCGTTTGTAATTGCAAACATTGCGTGTTGCTATGGCAGTGATTTTAAACGTTTTTGGATAATATAAGAATGACCATCTAACTAATTGCATGCCGGTTTTCCAACGATAAAAATGGACAACACGAAAACTATCCTTTTGCACGCTCATGTGAAAGTGTTTCCAAATAATTTATGTTTTCGCATACACGGTCGTTAAAAATATTAACAGTACGGTATTTATTATAAAATTTAAAATCAAAAAATATAACTAAAATGTCTAATTACACTTAATAGGAAAAGAAACTTAACGTAAGTTAAGCAGTTTAATTTTGCTCTCCTTTACTTACCGTTTGCGCTGCAACAAGTGACCACATTTACAGCCCAATTCAGATTCCGCCTTCGCAAGATATTTAACCGACATGTACTCTTAAAACTAAAATTAAAATAAAGTCATAAAATACCTGAGTGCAGCGGCACGCTTCACTTTCTTCAACTGTGTCACGTGATTAATGTTCAAGTGTTCACAAAACTGAACTGTGTCCGGGAACTATGCGAGCACTCGACCTGAACGGACGCACCGGCTAATGAATGAGAACTAGAGAAACCGGCGCGATTGCGGCCCGGACACGGCGCGTGTGGACAACACAGTCACGCAGCCGACCAAGCGTCTCAAACGGAATGAAATGGTGAAGAAGACGCCACGGTCTTATATAGACGTGGCCGTAACCTGACGCCGGATAACGGACTCCCGCCGCCCGACGTGCCACTCGACTATAGATCGTTCTGCGCGCACGCAAGAGACACATTCGAACTCTAATCACAACCCTTCCCAATGTAACAGATAGATCGAATTTTCAATAAAGCGCCCCGAGCTTAACACTGCAATTTGCCAGCGTCGGCGCTCGAACCTAGTACCCGCACCCAAACGAGACGACAGGACAACGGAACTCGAAATGGCATCGGGGTGTGGCATCGGTGCCAATCTATCTAGACGATTTTCTTGTGAAAACATTCTTAAGCTTTTCTTCACTTAAGCACTCGATATACCCAAACTAACCTGGCGGTGAAATTTTTTAAACAAAACTGTCTTATTGAAAATAAAAAAGGTTAACCATATGCTCAATTTAGGTTCTGCTTAGCAGAAATTAAATTCAAACAGCCCTATTCATAAAACTTTTCATCTTAACTGATTAGTAGATTCTTCATCCTAATTACCCAAAGATTTTTTTAAATTTGGAATCTCCAGTATTTAAACAAAGCATTGGTTAGATTTTTATGAAAAATCCTGAAATATTTAAAAACCCATAAGTTCAGTGCCTATGCCCCTAGGCATTCTCTGCCAATCAATGTTTGGGTTTCTGCTACTCAAATTCAAATAAAGAATCTGCTTATCATTAGTTAAACTAAACACATTATTAAAAAGTTTTTATGGTTGTTTATGGTTTCAATTGCAACTAATATAATTAAATATAAGTATAGAACAAAAAAAAATTGGGGAACTTACAAAAAGAAAAATTGTGAAAATGTAATTTTCAGGACACAAAATGACATTTCGTTTTAACCCTTCTCTATTGGCTCGAGCAAAGCTTTGTTTTGTAAATGGGTTGTAAAATCTTTACCTATGTGTTGTGTTATGTTTTCTTAATCTATCTTTCTGTAACTCATATGGTGTACATAACAATGAGTATTATATTCTATTCTATGTCGTTCTACATCTATTTTTCCCGCAGCTTCGGTCCCACGTCTTCTTCACGTCCACACACAGGACCCGTACATTTTCCTGTGATAAAACGTAGGCCAAGTCAATTAGCGATTGTGTAGCTCACTATCAATTAAAGAATTTTCTGAGTACCCTTTAAAAACGTATAAGCAAACAGTTTGTATCTCTTTACAAATAGAATATAAGGCCAGATTCTAAAAAAACTGTGCTTTTTCTTTAAAAAAAAATAACAAAGAAGTCTTCTTTAGGTCTTGTAATTTTTTTTTTAATATAATGGTAAAATATGTGTAACTAGCTTACTTATCCACATATGTATATCAAATTAAATTTTCCTTATGTCAAAAATTTGGAAGCATACCCTTACTTCTTAAATTCAGCTTTCAGTCTTGTCTAATTCCTAATTATTACAAACTAGCGGACGTCACGCGGTTTCATCCGCGTAGTCCCCGTTTCTGTGGGAGTACGGGGATAAAATATATGTCTATGTTACTCGCTGATAATGTATCTATCCATTACTGAAAGAATTTTTCAAATTGGTCCAGTAGTTTTTAAGTTTATTCGTTACATACAAAAATACAAATCTTTCCTCTCTATAATATTAGTAAAGAAGAAACAAATGTCTTCGGCATTGACCGTCTTTAGTAACCCAGTCTGGTACCCACTGAACGTTGACGTGCTTTCCATGAATGAGCCTTGATTCTAAAGATCGTATCATCATCCAATAGAACCACTGCACCCTTACCTACTGTCATTAAACCACAGCTACCGATCCCCTCAAGGACTCTTTCAAATAGAACCATATAAAATCGTATTCTCGATTGCAAATGAAGCTTACTCTGGGTCATTAGTATTGATAGGTGCTGTAAGAGACAACTATATGGCATTATGTCAGCCAGATGGGTACCCCTGCATTAGTAATGCCATGGCAATCACTAATCTGGCTATTAAACGTGTTTTTTATGGCATTATCGCTTCAGGCCGTTTGTTGTGCTCTACGCAGAATACTGACGTCTAGCTCTGTAATAGAAATTCTCCGACAAAAATGAATACGATTTTAGTTTTATTGTGAGCAGGTTTTCATGAGAAAATTTAGTTATCGAAGTACCTACTTATGGTAGGCGCCCGATAAACTTGCAATAAAGTTTATTGACCTTTCGCTAAAACCCCTTCGCAGATACCCGAATAATAAATTATGAACCGTTTTTCATTACTTCAGAACATAAAGGATCACGACTGAAGTTGATTCAGGACAGCTTTATGTCTTTATTTCTGTTTTAGATATTAAGAAAGTCAATAAATAAATGTGGGTCAATGATCGATATTGAACATCTGGTGTCTAGCATAGACCTAATCGAAGAAAACAAAAAAAACTTAAAAAAAAATTATAATAAGTACATTTTTAAGTGGTAGGTACCCCACACCTAACAACACCAATGGAAAGTCACAGGAAAGCAAAACACGCAATTTCGTTAAATTGGATGATATATTTTTTATTTTCCCCAGCTTTTTTTTATTTAAACAACAAACTACTGACACACAAAAAAGATTTTTTCAAATCAATTCATAAATGACGGAGTTATGAGGTAACAAACATATAAAAAATACAACCGAATTGAGAACCTCCTCCATTTTTTGAAGTTTGTTAAAAATCCACATTTTTACACGATCCGTCGTAGCAATTACGTGCTGAAAATTTTGTTTGTTACAACTCGCTTTTCAAATTTTGGTAGGTACCTACCCCACATACATACAAAATAACTTGAGATTTTAATTTTCAGGAATTTAACTTACAAGATTTTCCCTGATTTTTAATGTACAGTCAGTATCATAAGCTACATGTACACACACCAAACAACAAGTTAGGTTTAAAGTTCACATTTGTATATACGAATAAAAGTCGCACTAAATTGAAGCAATAACACTTAGCATATAAACGACTAGTCCACGAGTCCAATTTTTCTACAGAAATCTTTTCTAGGCGTGCGAACGACGAAGTAATGCGGAGGTCGAATTATTCGATATCTTTGAAGATACCGAATAATTCGATACAATTTTACTATTTCGGAAATAATAAAAAAGAAGACCACCTGGCAAAAAAGATAAAGCCCGGGACATGCACTACATAAAATGATATTAAACTATTGATAGATATTACTGTTCCTTAATTACAAACGGTTGGCCGTAATCGCAGCTATCTTTGCAGATGGACAGATAAACCTACCGCTGCGTAGCCATTGTAATAACTTACGATTACGATAGATCAAATAATACATTACTGAAATTATTACATTTCAAACAACTACTTTCAGGCAATACATTGTAAAGAACTTTCCTTTTTCGATCAAAATTTCGAATCAATAACAAATCTATTATTAAAAATCGAGGTCTTCTTCAATGTGCACGTACAAAATTGAATGCAATAAAAACTCACAAATAGTCGCGTCTTTTAACGCATAGTTATCACTTAATAGCTTTGTTGCGAATAAAAACAAATGTTTATGCGCAGGCGCCGTTTTTAATCTCACTTCCTGCGGTTTCCCAAAGGAGGATTTAAGGCCAGCACTGAAGTTATACAGCAGACTCCGCAGTGAAAGTTAATGTTGATACGCATTGGCCGGCTCATTATCTGCGCGATGAAAATCTTAAATTACACTGCACATGCCATGTTTTGATCTATTTTTATTTGTGTAAGATTCAATTACTCGACTCCTAATGACGTACTCCGCCGTGGGCTTCGGATAAGAAAATAACATCTTGTCTCTGCTGCCGTGTAATGAGTGCGCTCGGCAAAAGAAAACAATTAAGTACCTACATGATGAGAACTTTGTAATAATTTAATATTTTATTGCTTTATTCGTTTAACTCCGTATTGCATGTCAAAACTTAAGTAGAAAATAGAAAAGTAAAAGAGGAACATATCAACTACAAATGACTTGGAGGCTGACATGACAAGCGCATTTATTAACTTTTTGTGCAGATCAGAATAGCAGATTATTGGATAGTATTTAAATAATAGCCCATTAAACGATCGATGGTTAGTTAAATTATATTGATAGATGCGCATAAACTGAAGGTAATTGATTTAAGAGATAGATAGCTCGATCGAAACCGACTCTAGCAATGGGGTAGAAATTTTGACCTAGAATTTAAGACAAAGCTGGTAATAAAACGGGTATCCATCATCTTGATTAAGCTAACGAGCATTTCTCACGAGTTTTAAGGCTCTTCAGCCTTTGAAATGAGACAGCAACAGACATAATTATATATCTTGTTAGTTATTCAGAAAAATCTTTATTTTCTCGACTTTAATATTACATTCAATCATGGCATAATTTTAGGTAGAGATGGTTTCTGAAGTAGGATACTCCTGTCATACAGGTGCCCCGGCTCTCTTAGCTTAGATATGATTCATTTTAATTTACAAAATAATGGTAAGCCATTATTTTTAAATTGTAAGTAGGTAAAATTATAAAATACTAAAAAAAATACTAACTGCGGCAATTTCAGACGAGACAATAAAATAAAAAGTCATAACCCACATTACTTTGCGTAATTTCGTTCTTGTTTTATTATGTTCATTCTCATCCAAAATAAACTCTATTGAAACAAAAGACGATCAAATCGTAGTTTAAACCAATAATAATATCGATATTACGCACATACTGCACATGCATTACCGCCATACGCGTAATCACAATACTACTCTAACATTACAATAGTTGAATAGAGTAATCCCATTAAACACAATATCAGTGTACGTATGAATGGTGTCATGGGAGCAATTTCCCGAATGATTTTAATGCACATGATGTGGGTTATTGTGCTAATGCGAGCACTTAATCTATTACAACACGATCTCGCATTAGAGCAGAGGTTTCCAACCTATGATTTGCGGACCACTGGTGTTCCGCGAAAGGTTTAAAATGTCGAACTTTTCACCTCAAAAATGTCTTTGATACAAAGAGATTTTAAGTTTTTATCAATGCTTGTTATTTTTTATTTCAAAGAATACCTATGCAACAAGTTTTGAATATTTTATTACAAAAGTTACTTTTAGATTAACACAGTTTAATTTTCTTCTTGATTTCTGGTCCCTGCTAGCAACAAAGCAGCCAAAGTAGTCCCGGGTCTAGTAAAGTTGGTAACCACTGCATTAGAGGCTATAGCGAATGTCAGGGGACCCATGATCGTGGCCGGTGGCAAGCCCGGCAAATGCTTCTTACACGCGATTTTCACTTATACAGATATCTTATTGCATAGACCACCTATAGAGTATTCGTGAAGATCGGATTGTAGGCATTAAGTTTCGCTTATACGCATCATCCTCAAAGCGCTATATACACAAGCTGTTTATATATCAAGACTTTGACACCTGCAAGAGCTTTAGCTAGTAACTATCAAGCTTTTCAGCCTAGTAACTAGTACAGGATTACCAGAATAAACAGAAACACTAAAAAATCTAGCAAAAGCGATTTTAACAAACAGCTTTTACGGTTTTATCATACTGAAAAGAGAACAATCATAGAAAATATACAAAATAGATTTAATAACTTACATTATCCGCTTTATAGAATAAATTATATTATGAAAGCATGGATGGATGAAGATTTTAATGTGACAATTATTTTCTAATAAATGAAAGTCTAGTCACTAAGTCTCAAACTATGAAACAAATTAAAAGCTTATAAATTAAATTGCCACAATAGTTCGACTTTTTGAAAAACAACAAACACGTAGCACGAAGTAATCTCGAACAATTCACGATATAATTTATGTCCTAATTAAAATCTGTCGGCTCAGTAACCTTCATTCGATTATTTCACTTCGTTTTCGCAGCTTTTATTTGTGTTCGACAGATAGAGCGAAGTTTTTGCCGACGATCAACTCGTCAATAGATCTGGGGCGTTCGTTCAAACTTCTAATACACAGCACTTTTACTTCGCAAATAGATCTGTATTCGTATTTATTTATGAATAACACTCCTGTTATGATTTTATCGCGTTTTTATTAGCTTTCCTCGCAGCTTCTCCCCGTGTGCTATCTTGAAGGAGCCTTGCATTTCCTCGCAGCTTCCCCCGTGACCTACCATGCAGAAGCCGTGCATTTCCTCGCAGCATCTCCTCGTGTCCTATGGTGCAGGAGCCGTGCATTTCCTCGCAGCATCTGCTCGTGTCCTATGGTGCAGGAGCCGTGCATTTCCTCGCAGCATCTCCTCGTGTCCTATGGTGCAGGAGCCGTGCATTTCCTCGCAGCTTCCCCCGTGTCCTATCTTGCAGGAGGCAGATCCTATTGAAGCTGCGAGGAAATGCCTGTGCATTTCCTCGCAGCTTCAATAGGATCTGCCTCACCGGAACCAACAAGATCTATCACACATTATTTCTAGCTTTAATGTAATTTTTGTGAAGGCATAATGAAGATTTGTAGCTGCAGTATTGCTGTATAACTATCTCCTATTTGAATTATTTTTCATAAACTGATCATGTTTATCGCCATACATTACAATGTACGGTGACAAGTGCACCGTGGTAGCAGGCGCTCATGGAAGGCGCGCCATGCGCCGGCGCAGGCTAATCGTCGCGTAACGGTGGCCAACTGTAAAGCTCGCCACGGACCGCGGGCCGCGTGCTAAATTTGCCGAAACACCGCGATCTCTAGCGGGAAAATCTTAAATCACTCCAAATTCGTGTCGATGCCCGCCCAAACGACAATATACGGAATTTCTTACCCATGACACTATAAAAAACGTCATGTTTGAGGAGCTTCACTCTTAGGCAACGCGGTCTTCACTTAAAACCAATATGTTGAACTCACTGAAACCTTATACGTTGCTTAATTTCACATGCTAATGGTCAATGTCCTCGTAACCTTAATCATGAAAAGCTTTATACAGAGTTTTAAATGACTTTAGGTACCTGCCATTTACGGATTAAACAATTAAGAAGATGAAACTTAGACCTATATAGACCTATTTATCTGTGGGTAGGTCCCCGAAAGTTCCATAACATGCAATACAACAGAAAATATCAGTCATAGAAGCTATTGTTTCTATTTTCAGGTTAAATAGACAAAAATGTTTCATTAGACAACTGCTGAGGAAATTTACAGAAATCACGTGATAGGTTAAAGATCAAGCACGTTTCCAATCGCTATTGTTTTAAATAAAGCTACATTTGCTTAACATTTCTCCAATCAAGCGGAACACAAGCGAAGTGTTACTGATTTGGAGAAATTATGAATGCAGGCGATGGATCGTCTGGGACCTCATACATCCTGCATCGCATGACGAGGTGACAGACAGTATGGACAGCTGTCGAGCCGGCTACGGTGACTCACTGTATGGTATGGAAATCGGAATACCTATGCATATGAAAGAATATATCAAAGAAAATAAAAATAAACGAAGGTTTTTGTATTTCAGGTTAAAGCTCCAAGAAAGGAGTTTAAATGAACAGCGGCAAATTGGTGTAACATGGTTTTCTAAATCGCATCTATACATAAGCAATAAAGCTTTCAAGTTCTCAAGCTATGACGAATGCGAGCAGTGCAATCTGAAGCAATTTACATAACAATATTCCTTACATCATGCAATAAAATTCCGATGCAGGGTTCATCATCCTGATCCTGCCATTAGCAAGAACATATTCGATATTAATTACGACAAGTTCGCGTGTCAGTAACGACGCATTCTGTTACCGCAACAATGAAGAATTGTTACTTCAATCCAATCATGTCACGCCAACCAACTATGAGATTTATCCCATTACGGTACTAACTGATAGATTTTCTATTCTTCACACCAGTTTGTACTTTAATCGAAGACATTAATGTTTTCATAAAAACAATGTAGTCTCAGCAGCTTCATTAATATTTCATAATACACAATGTCGATATTTAATACAGTTTCGAAGAAAATGCTAGGTCGCAGTTGATCGACGTACAAAGTTCTAAAAACTTTCGTTTAACTGTCAGACTCACTTCCAACTGTTCGTGTACGCCCAACAATCAACACTTTAAAATAATAAACTATTTATCAACTTCACAGTCTACTTAAGGCCGCCCAGTTTTATTCGAGCCAAAGTATCCGTGACTCTTCCACAGACAAAGGGTCATTAGCGAAAATGTCCGAGTCAACAATAGAACAAGCAAAACGGGAAATTGATGACTCCCTGGTTTTGAGCGCATTCTGTATGCGGCGCATCGGGCTGTCGTTCCAGGAGCCAAAAAGCAAGTCAGCTTACTTACGCCAGAAGCTAATGCTCATCGCGTCCGTCTGCGGCATTTGCTACCACGTGTTCAGTGAAATCGTCTTCATAGGTCTCACGTTGGCTAATTCGCCACGAGTCGAAGATGTCGTTCCACTTTTCCATACTTTTGGCTACGGTGCTTTAAGTAAGTAACTATGTACCAAGTATACATCGAAGTAGTCTGGTTGTCTGTTTGTGTTCGAACTACTTTCGAGAACTGTTCGACTACACAGGATGCGGTTTTCGCTATTTTATGAAGTGTAATCTTGAGATAGTGGAAGATATTAGGCACAATTTGAATGAAGCGTGAAGTTAAGTCTATTCATAATACGACACGCAAAGGTGTCTGGCTGTCTGTCTACAAAGGTGTTTGTTCCAGTTTCTATTATTTTAATTTATCTATTTGCTGTCCCAATAATGACTGTATGCATTTCTTAGGTATTGCAAAAGTATTTGTGTTGTGGTACAAAAAAGATGTATTCCGTGAGTTACTAAATGAGCTGGCAGGCATATGGCCGATGCCTCCGCTGGAAGAGGAAGCGCTGGTCATTAAGAACAAGAGTCTCGCCGCTCTCCGCATCACACACCGATGTAAGTACATTAACACATAACATTCTTTGTTGTGCCATTTGAAGTGCGAACACAACAAAATCCGGTCCGAGTTTGTGCGACACCATGTACAACATCGTTTAGAATGAGTGTTAATTTACGAACTATCAAAATATTATCGCAGAACGGAAAAAGGGCTGGGTGGCTTTCTCATAATGAGTCATGTCAGATATTCGTTAAAAACAGGTTTAATAAAACCATAATGGTAAAGCTCTCCGAATGTAGAGCTTTCGCATTAACATTGAGACCGGCGAAGTGCAAATTAAACCCGAGCTAAATGGCACTTACCTACATGCATTTGTGATCCTTCATCATTCATTGTAGCCGTTTCTTCGCAGGGTATTTCTTCATGAACGTATCCGGGGTCTGGTTCTACAATTTGACACCGATCGTCGTCTATATGTTTGGCCTGATTCAAGGCAAGGACGATAAGATAGGCTACGTCTGGTCGTCGTGGTACCCGTTTGATAAACACCAAACGCTTGCGCACGTCGCAGTTTATCTCTTTGAAATATTCGCAGGTAAGATTAGCTACTGTATACATAAATAATGAATTTATTTTTAGTCTTATTTACATTGAATTGAGGGCCGTTAAGTCATTTCTAGGTCTAGACTTTTCCATTTACTTCCGTGAAGAACTAGTTATTTTATAGAGTAACTATCAAACTCCTAAGATAGTACGTTGGTTGAAGTGTGGTTGAAGCACTCTTGGGCCAGTGGGAGTACCTTGTTCAACATCAAACACCTTTGATACTGCATCATTCAATGTTTAAAAGTTCAAAATATGCACAGGCACATTGTTCCTACATTAACTACTGTCAACTATATATGTTATTTTCTCGAAAGTTAAGTGATATAAACTAAAGCAATTTGAAACACCCACATCATTTATATCCACTCCCAATCAAGACGTTGCCACATACTTTTGACACTTATAAAGAGCACTTTTCCTTCTAAGATAGTACCTGTACCACAATTTTAATAGCACTTAATAACTTATTCGAATCTTTCGCCTTGGAGCAAAAAACACTCGAATAATAGCACGCAGAAACCATTTCTACGAACAAAATGTTTCTTTTATTGACACATAGAAAGCGAAAGTCCTGATAATATAGAATCATCTTGGGCTCCTATTATCGCATTGAGAGCTGCATCTTCGGCCGTAGTAAACTAGCAATTAATCCAGTTAAAATATTTGATTGTACACTTTTAGCTCCTAAGAATGAAGGTGTAAACGCGATCGCATGATGAACTCAAAACAAACATCTTTTAGCTGTCAGCGGTAAAAAATTAGATGTTATTTTGTTTTGAGGGTGTTAATATACTTGAGTCATGATATGCTCTAGTTCGTTCAGGCTGAAGATCTAAGAACTTTAGCCATTGTTTGTATGTTGTTGTTGTGCCATCTAAATGTGTTTTCTTTCCTTTTAATAATCGCGGAAACGCCATATTTTATTCAGTTAAGAAAAAATGCCGTCGGAGAAATTTGATTGAATAGGTATATAGACACGGTCCCGGCTTCTTGTAATTTTTTGTATCTTTTAAGTTGATCTAATATTGATGGACGACATAGGCGAGCTTCAAACTTCGAATTATGACATTTTACTTAGAATACTCAGTCGGATCGGATCTCTATGACTGCATTTCCTCTAAAAATTCTAAGCTTATAATTTATACTAATTTTCTAGGTCAAACCTGCGTCTGGATTATGGTCAGCACCGACCTCTTATTCTCTGCAATGGCCAGTCATATAAGTATTCTATTACGACTACTAAAGCGCCGGCTTGAGTTAGTGGGGTCAGCAGACGGTGAGAACTATCAGGAGATACTTGGAAACATCAAGTTGCATCAGCGACTTATAACGTGAGCCTATTGAACCATTCCTCCCACTATGATACTATAAACCGAATTACCCCTCCAACTAAATTTATAACATGGCAGTATATGCTTCAAAGTTAATTTACTACAGAAACACGTTTAAATACTCATTTACGAATGTTTACCCGGCCAAATCGTGTTCTTGGGTCAAAGAATCTAAACATTCAAAACACATTATGAATTTTCCGTTTTACCGTAGCGCGTAAACTTGCGTAAGTATCTTTTTTAGGCCTTTTGGGACGTGATTGATATAAAAAGTATATTTGAAAACTTCAAAAGATTATTTAGGGTATTGTACTTTAAGTTTTTTTTTTGGTATTCCAGATACTGCAACGATTTAGAAAACGCTTTCTCCTTGTCGAACTTCGTGAATATTATGTTGAGTTCGGTGAATATCTGCTGCGTAGTGTTCGTTATTGTGGTCAGTATTACTGCACGCATTGGATTCATAGTGTACCTAGAAATCTGTAACCGACCGTGGTAAACATTTTGCACGCTTTTGGAAAAAAAACTTGTGCAAAATAGCACCGCTTTGAGCAGACCGGTATTACTGTCGGCAATATCTTTACTGATCTGACCAATAATAAATAATTGTGCATATCGTTCATGACCTGTCAAAGATCAGATTTGCTCAATTAGCAGTATATGATCTGGGTAGGTAAACCAAAACACAACTTGTGATAAATTCAAAATAACCTAATTTGGCCAACAAGTTAAAAAAAAAAAAATTGTTACAAATTAGCCCTAGTATAACCTATTTCAACAAATGCCATATCTTATCAGTGTTATCAACTAATCAGTCTGTATATTTTGTATGCATTTCCAGCTTCTAGAACCGTTAATGGCAATCAGTAACAAACTGTTCTTGGGTTCAGCTCTAATTCAAATCGGAATGCTGTGTTGGTACGCCGACGACATCTTCCATGCGGTTAGTGATCTTTTTCATTTATTTATGAAACAAACTTTTGGTCAGTTCTCGTTCCATTTCTTTTTTAATAACATTATAACCGAAATAGATGTTGATAAATGTTGAAAAAAAGTGTCCGTGGAGTTTATTGCACGTTCTTCTCCAAAAGATCTACGCTTTGCAACGTGCAACTAGCTTTTTCACTTTGACCGACAGACCTTGACAATTCGAAGTGCCTGTTAATGGTTTAACTGAAATAAATACTTTCTGTAATTTTTTAAGCATAAAAATACTTAGGCCAAACTATAATTTTTAAATACAAAAAAGATAAATTATTAAGATGTTTCTTTGAATTCAAAAACTTTGGATTCGTTGAATTCTGCTAACAGCGCATAATAACAGCAGATAACAAAAAAACACGTATGACATACTTCTCCTATTATAATCTTCCTGCGTGATGAAATTACTGAAACATAACGGTCATACAGTATCAGATGGCTCGCAAAAAAGCAAAAAAGGTGTCATTTAAACCAGTGATACTATTTTGGTGGTTTTCACCCTTGAAATACCAACCTTAGATATTTACCTTAGATACATTACTTTTGAACCTTATTGGAACCAACTATGAAGAAGCCAAGCAAGCTAGGGGAATGGGCATAGAGATTAGCACTTTACGTATTGTGAAACGGCGAGACTTTTTATTCCAATAGGCCATGATTGTTTCCATACTCAATTTATTTCACACCCGAACAAGTACTAAAGAATGTTAATTAAACGATGTGTTTCCTGTAGAACGCTGATGTGGCTGCAGCCGCTTACAATAGTGGCTGGTACCGTACTAATCCCCGGTGTCGCCGCGCCCTGCTTTTCCTTATTCAGAGGTCAGTTGTACTCCATACAAAATAAACTAATTTGATCTTAAACTAATGAACTAATGATATTGAATTAGGGCGAGTTTCTGAGTTGAGTATTCAAAACCTACTTTAATGCCGTAGTTTGACAGGTTTTCAAGATAGAATACGAGAAATGTTTAATTCAGAAACTGGGATAAGAGAGTAAAATATTTATGACTAGCTACCGCCCGCGGCTCCGCCCTCGTTAATGTCAAAAGTTATCCGAAGGGGACATACTCGGGATGTATCCTATGTGTTATTCCAGACTATAATCTACCTCTGCCAAATTTCATCAAGATCCGTTCAGCAGTTCTGACGTGAAAGTGTAACAAACATTCATACATACAAACTTTCGCGTTTATAATAATAGTAAAGAGATTACTTAGATACTTCTTGCCACTTTTCGGGCGCTTGATAGTCGTTTTAGGAGCTTATCTTTTGCAATTTCTAACATTCTAAAAGTCCTAATTCCCAGCGCAATTTTAATGAACGTTGTTTGATTTTAATATTTCTTTCTCAAGTTCAAATAATTGTTTCAGAGCTCAAAAACCCATTGCGTTCACAGCGATGGGTTTCACTAACATAACTCTCGTGACATATTCGGCGGTAAGTGTCGTTTTACAGCCTGGCAACCGTCTCATAGCATGCAGTTTCAATTAAATAAAATATAAATGAGATCTTCTCAGAAATTACACACAGTTTTACACGCTATTTCGTTTTAAGAGTTCCTAAGTGTTATTTGTAATAATGTAATTGTGTACAATAAAATAAAGAGTTCATATTTTAACTATAACCAGATAAAAATGGCTCTAGAAATAGAACCTAATAATAACATTTCCCCTGTATTCCATGTCCTCCAACCCGACGCCACCTCCACTCATCAATTTGACAATTACAGCTTTTTATTTGTTGACATTAATTAATGGATTTTATTTCTGTTGTCATGGCAAATGAGTTGAGTGCAGCTCCTTCAAAATTACTTGGAATATGGGCCTTAAGTTACGTTTCCGCTGAGTTGGAGTGGAGCGGGCTAAGCGGCAAATGAACATACACAGAATGATTTTAGTTCTTGAGATAGAATGATCCATTATTTATTGACTGGCCTGTTGGTCGAGTGGATAGTGACCCTGTCTGCTAAACCGGAGTTCGTGGGTTCGATTCCCACCCAGGACAAATCTTTGTGTGATGAGCATGATCATTTGTTCTGTGTCTGGGTGTAATTTGTCTATAATATGTATGTATTTAGAAATATATAAGTATGTTTATCAGTTGTCTGGTTGCCATAGCACAGGCTCTGCCTAGTTTGGGATCAGATGACCGTGTGTGAGTTGTCCCAAGATATTATATTATTATTTTAATTTATATAACTGGGATGTGATTTCAACACATATTGACTAAGCAAGCGACTGTGCTCATCATTCCTCATACCTGATATCCACTATAGAACATTCTATGATGATATCATCGCTCCAAAATAACATCCAAATAAATATAATGAAAAAAAAACATTTCAAAGTTCCAAAGTAAAAGTTTAACGAAATATAATCCTATCAAACACGTCGTTTATGATTGAATTTATTAGTGTTATTTTGTGATGTTTTTGATATAGGCACGTAACAGTTCCAAAGCGTTATTTTAATATAAATCAGTGAAATTTATTTACTGCACTTATAAGATAATTAAATTGTCTTTTTTTTCAGATTCTTACGAGATCTTACTCGTACTTCGCATTACTGTACACTATGTACAGCGAAAATTAGACACTGCTTAATACAGTCGACATTTAAATTAGCCACATAATGTAGATAAAGCTGTAGATGTGTAGATAAGGACAGTATCAATAGATGTCGTTTCCCGTATTATAATGCACAGAGCTATCTTAGAGATATTACTAACCTCCTTGGAAATACATACAATTAAGCATAGACAAGATAAATAAGTTGGCATTACATACCAAGAAGGTATCTTATCAGTCAGACTGTTTGTGGTTTAGTTCAGAGGAAAAAATGACAGAAGTCTAATTGAATTTTCATTGAGTTTTCCGAGGAGGAGTTTTCCAAGAATAATCAAAACTGAAATCGATGTGAATAACATAGGTATAAGAAAATGTCATAATTAGCTACTACAAAGGTAAAAGTGTAAACCTGCACGTAGAAATATTAGGGTAATAAAACAAGGTACTTTTATCGAAGCGAAAATCCTCTAAGAAAAGACGAAGCAGTTTAAAGTAGTTTCTACACATCACACGTAACCAGCGATTTAAAATGGCTTCCGCTGCACGGCTCTAAAAAAATGCCACGTACTGAGAAACGAGCCAACTCTTCGCCATCAGAGTTAACAGATTCTATTGAAAACCAAACACTTCCAAATGTACCAGGATTCGAGAACAAGGCCACTTCCAGTCGACATCCCAGAATGATGCACAAATCTGAGTACGGCTACTATAAAGATAAAGAACAGAGTCCATCAAGGACCACATTCCAAGATACTAACAAACTCCACTCCCAAAGAAAAGCGTACTCCGTACCAAAGTTTAGCCACCATGGACAGTTTGCAACTCGAACAATGAGTTACAATGTGGTGGAAAATACACCCTCACTTCAAGTTTGCAAGTCGAAGAACCAAATGGACTGCTTTTATAACCAAACTTGTAAGAAGCCGTCAAAATGTTGTTCATCTAGGATGTATGCGAAGCTAGGATCGGTAAAATTTATTCATATTATATCTTAAATTTTATCTGTTATATTTAAGTATAAAATCCTACTTTATTAAGGAAGGTCCTTATTGAGAGTTAATTTTGAAAAATAATGGTCCAGCTCTAATAAAAAAGGATTCCCTTTTTCATTGAAATCGTTCACAAATGTAGAATAGCTCTAATTTATAGGCCAGCAAAAATGAAATTGAAGGTAGTGAAGAACGCATTCACCTACCAAAACTTCAACCAAATGAAGCCGATTTCTTACGACTCGTATCAGAAGATGACGTCAACGGACTTCAAAAATTATTAGAAGGGGATCCAAATCTGAATGTAAACTGCACGAATTTTCAGGTTAAAGACCCAATTACTTTCATTCAAGTTCAGTTATTCGTAAATATTCAATAAAAATAACACCTTCTTACTTCGCAGGGAGTGTCGGCGCTCCAAATAGCTGTGCAAAACCGATCTCAAGCGATGGTTGAATTTCTCTTGAAGCTTGCGAATGTGGAAATTGGTGACTGTGTGCTACAAGCTGTTCGATATAACAATATTAAAATATTGGGTGAAGATAACCTCGTTCTTGCTTTCACTTGCCTTTTATAAGCATATGGGTTTTTTAAACGAGGTCGTGTGTGTTTACAGTCATGTTGTTGGAGGCTCAGTGTAAGATCTCGCCAGGGTTGGAGTTCGCGGGGGCGACGCACTCGGCCGACTTCCCCGCACATGTGAATCCTCTCGTTCTAGCAGCTCAGATGGGACACTACGAGATTGTCTCACTCCTGATAGATAGGGGACACACCATCACTCGACCCCATTTTGCTAACTGTATGTGTGTCGGTTGCAGGTGAGATCTTTACTAAGCACAAATACGCTGAGACAGTAATCTACATTTGACTCGGATTAGGACGAATTAATAATATAGTAATTGTATTACAAAATAATATTTATTAACTAATAAGCTTAATTATAGCGTCAAAAAATTCGTACCCAACGCTGTCAGCTGGTAATGTGCCCTTGAGACTGGCAGCATTGCCACGTTGCGTGGCAATACTTAGCCTCTGGAACAAGGCAAAAGTATGTAAGCTCGTAGGTCACGGGAAGTGTCAACCAGCCGTTTCGAAATTTCTTTGATTTCGTAAATATGTAGATTATAGTATACTTCTGCACAAATATTAAATATTTATGCCGTACACATGATAACTTATGATAATTCGTTTAAAATCAATAGAGTTATGATCCAAATAGGTTTCGATTTCGATGGGTTGTGTTATGATTAGTTATGAATTACCCAGCCAAATGTTAATACTGATAAAATACTGATAGTTTATTTTAAGATTGCAGAAATAAATTATTTCCTAACAATGAAAACAGCACAAAATTTGAATAGTGCTAAGATAAAGATACACAGTGACATTCACAATGCCCACGCGCAGATAGCCTATTCGTTGTTTCCTGATGTAGATGTACCGTTATTTTGTTCAAACGCATTATTTTTTTAAAGGAATGGTTATATGAACAATGACCAGCTCCATGATAGCAGTTTTCGTCTGTCGGTGTACCGAGCCATCGCGTCGCCAGTATACATGGTACATGTGACTTCGGACCCCATCCTCACTGCGTTCTGCCTGACTGCGGAACTGGCCGAGAATGCTGCCGCCTACAGGCATTTGGCTGCAGCCTATCTGCAGGTTGCTGATGACGTCAGCGCGTTCGCTGTTGATCTCCTAGGTGAAGATGTGATTTTACTGAATAAAACTTTTAAAGGCAAAAAATGCCCCTCGACCCTCGTGGTCGTTGTCAGGCTACTAAAATAAATATATTATCATCAGAAAATCACGTGTCATGGATGTTTAATTGGTAAATGATAAATCGATTCTACTATACAACGGAAACAGTAAACAAAATCAACTTGAAAGGCCAAGCGGAAATCGTCCAAATTAAGCTTTAAAAAAACCATCTAACAACTAACTAGTGAAACTAGATAAAAGCTTGTAAAAAAGATACAGAACATTATAGATACTAGAAAGCAACAATGATTTATCATCACATCACATCACACTAATATTATAAAGGTGAAAGCTTGTGTGTGTATGTCTGTTACTTCTTCACGCGAGAAGCAACAGACAATTAAAAGAAAAAAAAAATAAGTTTTGAAAAAATAATTTTGTAAAATAAGTAATTTGACCAATTTTGATAAAATTTTGTATGCAGGAAACTGACACCCTAAATTAACACATAGGCTACTTTTTATACAGGGTGTCCCAAAACTCAACGTCAAGCCGAAACGGGGTGACAGGATTGATCATAACCATCACGAGAAAAATCTGAAAAAAAATCTATCCCATGCAGTTTGAAAATTATGGGCATTTTAAGAAAAACCTAGAAATTTGATCAAACTGTACCATTTTTCGGTTATTGTGGTTATTATTTTTTATTTTTGTTCATTTGAACTTTAGAAACGTAATCCTAAATAACATTTCTAGAATCCCAATAAAAAATAATGACACAATTGCCTCAAGTTCCCGAGAATTGAGACTATTTGTTAAACTACGAATTTAAAATTTTCAAGATTCGTCGACTTTGACAGGCCCTCCTATAAAAAAAATGTACTAGAGTGCCTTGGCAAGTAGCATTAAAAGTTGGCGCATTTAATCAGAATTCTAAAATGGTACAATACTTGTTAGTTCCATACAATAGAAAAGAGTAAAAAAATTAAAACCTCAAGTAACCCGATTTTTGCTATCAGATTTTACTCAGTTAAAATGTTTTTAATTCGCACAAGCTCTAGGTAGGTTCTTAATTTTAAGGCAAAATGATGAGAGAGATGGATAATGGGTATGTTTGCCATGAGTGAGCGAGACAGATAGTGACGCCACGCATTGAGACGGAGATGCGTCGTTTAAACGAGTGCGAATGAAACAGATAGATGCTATGGCATCTATCTGTTTCATTCGCACTAGTTTCAGCCAAGCAAATGGCTACGCTACCAGTCCGACACCAACCAGTTAGTACGTTTCGCTCATTCGTCTACTGCGCACGTTCGTATTCGTATTAATTATTTTACTAATTTTACTAACTTTTTTTCACTTTGGTAAAAGTGGCGTCACTATCTGTCTCGCTCACTCATGGCGAACATACCCATTATCCATCTCTCTCATCATTTTGTCTTAAAATTAAGAACCTACCTAGAGCTTGTGTGAATTAAAAACATTTTAACTGAGTAAAATGAGATAGCAAAAATCGGGTTACTTGAGGTTTTAATTTTTTTACTCTTTTCTATTGTATGGAACTAACAAGTATTGTACCATTTTAGAATTCTGATTAAATGCGCCAACTTTTAATGCCACTTGCCAAGGCACTCTAGTACATTTTTTTTATAGGAGGGCCTGTCAAAGTCGACGAATCTTGAAAATTTTAAATTCGTAGTTTAACAAATAGTCTCAATTCTCGGAAACTTGAGGCAATTGTGTCATTATTTTTTATTGGGATTCTAGAAATGTTATTTAGGATTACGTTTCCAAAGTTCAAATGAACAAAAATAAAAAAGAATAACCACAATAACCGAAAAATGGTACAGTTTGATCAAATTTCTAGGTTTTTCTTAAAATGCCCATAATTTTTAAACTGCATGGGATAGATTTTTTTTCAGATTTTTCTCGTGATGGTTATGATCAATCCTGTCACCCCGTTTCGGCTTGACGTTGAGTTTTGGGACACCCTGTATATATACTAGCTGCGCGGGTAACACCGCGGGGCGCAGCTAGTATTTAATAGTCAGTTACCATTCTGAATAGGATGTTGTCGTACGTCAGAAGAAGTGGAGTTTGTGCTGAAGCAGTCGTCGGGCGGCAAAGGACATCGGCACTTCGTCTTGCCGAGGTTGCTTATGGCTGTCGACTACAGGCAGAAGGAATTTGTCGCTCATCCCAACACTCAAACGGTAAGTATATACAAGAAAGTACTAGTAATATTTACGTCGTTATAGACGTAAATATTTCCACAAGATGGACCGATGAGCTGGTGAAGGCTGAGGGCATCTGCTAGATGAGAGACAGGACCGGTCGATGTAGTGACACTTGTGGTAGGCATAGCAGTGTGAGGCCTAGAGTATCACTAGCATTGCATGTCTTTCGGCAGAAATGATGATGATGATGAGAGCGACTAAAGCTCAGACAATCCTTCCAGCAGGTCAGCCGCATTTCAAAACCTCAATCCACCAACAAGTGGGTTAATATTCCATTCAGCAACAAACAGATTCAATAAAGTTATATTAAGTAATGAACTTGTCAAATTAATTGAACAAAATGTTTATAATCACTTTTAATTGTCAGGTACTGGAATCATACTGGCTTGGCGATTGGCACAGTTGGAGAACCAAACCTGTACTGTTTAAAGCTTTCACAGTTCTGAGCAGAGTCCTCATAACACCATTTATTCTCATTGTTTGCATGGTAAGCATGATTATTAAATTTCTTTTATAATATTCGTAACTAGTCACTTTTTTAATGTACATATGTATACTTAACCTTGAAAAGATCGTTGGTTATCTCTAGTTATATTTATAAGTACCTACACTAGAGGTCCCGACAGACCTTGTTTTGCCCGAACGTTGACTTTTCGTAAGAAATAAAATAAACCCGATTGCAGCATCACCTCCCTTGTCTAATTGAGGCTCTTAAACCATACATAGACCCACCCAAACCCAGAAAAAAAATATTAAAAACGGTCTAGCAGTATAGAAGGAGTTCAGTGGCATACAAACGTACAGAATAAAATATACATTGCCACTCAAAAGTCAAAAAGTCAAAAACGTTCATTTCAATTAGGCTATTAAACGGCACTTTTGAACGTCAGCATTTACAGTTCAGTAAAATAATAATATGACATTAATAAAGTGACTCTACTGTCCATTCGGAAAGGTAGTCTAACTAATCGGGTAGTCCCATCACAACTGCAAACTCCGAGATCCTACTGAGAATATTCTACTGAAGCTACCTGAAAAACCACTCAACCACAGACCCCAATTAGAATTAAACTCTCAGCTATTGCGCTTGCGACCACCACTCCAACGAAGTACTCGTAGCCTCAATCTCAACAAGGACAGTCAATAAAAATATAATGTGTGTCTAATTGGACTGTTTGCAGTTAGCGCCCCGTCACCACCTCGTTGCACACTGGCAGATCCCTTTGAATAAACTGATCACACACGTCTCCGCATACTTCGTGTTCCTTGCCCTGGTCTTCTTCATCTCCAATCAAGATAAGTTTAGTCAGAAGCGAGGTCCCCCAAACACAGGTTCGCGATTTACTTTCTAATGACGCTGATGAGATGCTTTGTCAAGATTATCACAATTAATTGCACACGATATCCCAGTTGCGGCGTGATAACGTATCGTTATAATGTGCTGCACAGTTAAGTTGCTGTGAAGCACATTATACTTGTATTACATTATTTCTTTGGAAGTCAACCAAGCGGATGTATTTACGTAACTGTTACTGGCAAAGATTTTAAGGAAAAGTTCATAAGCGAAGTAGATTGCTGTGAACAACACAATGCTACATGGATCTAATCGAAAACAACCTAGCGAAATAAAACCTATATTTCTATTTACTTATATATTGTACACCAAAACAACTTTTGCGTTTTTGTAGTCGTCTATAGATTTTTCCTATAAACAGGGTCTATTTTCAACATTTTCAATTAACGCAAAAACATCGCTGAGTCACGTCACCACCCGCCCCACGGTCCCTCTGCCTCTTTTCTCGGACGCAGCTCGGATACCTATGGTGAAATATTCTGTGATTGACTAGATTTTGGCCATATTCCTTCAAAAGCAACGCTTCCACGCACATTCAAATATCGATCCTCGATGGACTTTTAAATGTGATCCTTTCGATGTATTAGGTGCGGAGGCGCCCCTGATACTGTACGTCTGCGGCTACTCCTGGTCGGCTTTACGCATGTGCCTGATGCAGGGTCCACATCGATACTTCAGCAAGATGTGGAACTGGACCGAGATCATTATGCTCATGCTGTTCGGCTTTACCTTTGTCTTCTGGATCCTAGCTGCCATCGACGTTGCTATTAATGATGAGGAATATTCAGGTAAAGTGGACTGACTTACTATGAACTTATAGTAAGTCAGTCCACTTTAGTAGAGCATAGAAAAGTAAGTAAAAATACTAAACTTCAGAAGAACCGAGTGTAACCCATCTAGTTATATTTTTATAGGTTACATATATATACATAATAAGAGAATTGCACAATCATCATAAAAGTTCCAAGGGCATGAAACTAGTGAATCTACTGCATTAGCAACTACTTAACGTAATTACCTTACGCTCTAGTGGTAGATGGGAAAACACCGCCAAGTGCTAGACGATATCGTTGGCACTTGCGCTCTAGCCCTAAGTAGCAAGCAGTTACGTGCGATAAGATCAACCGCACATAATTCAGTAGTCTATGTATACATACACATAAACTTAGAATTCGTATAGCTTACATAGTGTGAGACATTGTATGTAACATCTAATTAGCTATTATAGAAAATAGAATATTGAATGTGACCTTTATAATGTACAGAACGCAAGTATTGGAGCCAGCACGACCCAACTCTATTAGCCGAGGGCACGTTCTGCCTCGCGACTATATTCGCTTTCTTCCGACTTATGTTCCTGTGTCAGTTGAACTACCATCTAGGGCCGCTGCAGGTATGGTGATTTTACATTTAAATGCCGCATTGATTCTATGTAAGAATGCCCTCGTTAGAAAATGTTGCAAACATACCTTTATTCAAATTAGATCTCCTTCTTTGTCTTTACTATTTCAAGAGCCCTCTCTATGCAAACATGTAAAATTGTACAAGTTATACTAGGTCTACTTCGATCGGCATCGCTACATGGAAGCTATCGATGCGCACTTGACTGCTCACCACGAATACAGTTATTTTACAGGTGTCGTTAGGGAAAATGACTATCGACATTTACAAGTACATCTTGATATTTGCAATCATTATAAGCGCTTTTACCGCCGGCCTCGCGCGATTCTACCAATACTACGATGGCATGGTTTACGAAGACGAATTCGGAATGAAGACAGTACAGGTAAACAAGAATGGCCTTAAAACCATAGCACAATAGACAAACTATTTGAGTTTAAAATATTGTAACTATCAAATTAAACTTTAACCTGTGGCGACAGTAACGGGGTTTAATAGTCGTTACAATCTTCCACACATGTCATTTTGAAACAGAAGTTAACAGAGTAGGTTAATGCCAAATAAAAATTTTCATAGCGTAAGTAACTACTTTTAAACAAGCGAGGCAGTTAGGTTTTACGGGATTTTTATTTAAAAGAGTTGGAGTTTGAACGTTCATGCATTTTATACGTATTCCGGGGGTTAAGGTCAGATCTGTATGTGTCTCGTTTGACCTGACTTAAAACCGTAGTAAAATAAGGCGTTGGCGTTATAGCGGAACTTACGACCGCTAACTCCGTCGTAGATACAAGTTAAAAGTTCATCCGATTTACTACTTCGACTGCACAGTGGAGCCCCTGTCTCCCATTTTACATTTGTGAGCTGTAAACTTGGTATAGTGACAGTAGCGACACGGCCATAAACCCAGTGCAGACTACTCTATGGTACGAGCTTTTGCGTTCAATCATTAGTTCACATTGTCTGCAGCTTATTTCACGGATCATTGCAACTTACAAAGAAACGTTTACTGTTACTTTACATTAGTTGTTGAACAAAAACCGGATGATCTGCCTATATAAAACATTTACATTGGTTCCCATGACTCATGAGGGGCTTTTGTTATCAAAATAAACTGCTTTTTACATGAAATTAACCAATTATGTTACATTGAACCTAGCCCTGAAATGTGGCGTAGGTTCCCAGGAACCTAAGCCACATTCACATTCTGCTACAAACTTCAGACCTCACTTTGCCTGAGTTCTGAAGTTTTGTAGCAGAAAATCCCCAGTAGAGCAGTCTGGTTTTGTGCCATTATTTATAGACTCGATCGGAATGTGTGTTCTGAAGTGAAGAAATCAAATGTGACGGTATGATTGTAAACCTTCCAGGTGTCTTCATTCACAAGCTTCACCGACACTTTGAACACTTTATTCTGGGCTCTGTTTTGTATGGCGCCGCTGGAAAGTGCTGATGTAGTGTTGGAGAACACCCGAGACCCCAGGAGCTTGGATAAGTTTCATGAGAATAGACACGTGTATACTGAGCGCATTGGATATTTCTGCTTTGGATGTAAGTCACCTGTTACTAATAATGAACCAAGACTTTTAATTTGGCAGAATAAACTTTTTTGGCAAACTGGTTTGGCCGAATTTCTCAGATCTGACGTTAGTTCGTTGTTTCGTTTCATCGGTAGATTTTGCTTTGGCTATCCGTAGTTAACGTTTTATCTCGTCCCTCAACCTGCTACCAAGCCTATATTATGGATCCAACATTCCTAACTTTATACTCACAAGTAAGGATTTTATTCCGAATAGCAATAGCGATTTCTACAAACTCATGCCTAGATGTACTTGGAAGAATTCGATGAACCATAACTTTAATTACAGGTTTCGAAGTTATATCAGTAATAGTCGTACTAAACATGCTCATAGCAACTATGTCCAATACTTTTCAAAGAGTCAACGATAATGTGGACATAGAATGGACATTTGGAAAGACTGAGGTAAGATTACAATATTTCTGCATTATTTAATATATATAAGAACCTCCACTTACTCGTAAAATGAAGGATTTCACTGTTTTCCCTGATAATAGTAAGTAAGTACCTACCCTTTTTCTATTTATGCAAATGTCAACATTTTCAACAAGATTCCACGTTATAAAGAAAGGCAGACGCTATCCAAGTTTCCAATACAAGAGGGATAATGGTATCGTAAATGTTCATTTTATTACATGCTAGTGTTTGTAAATATGTAAATGCAAACAAGTGAGTGCACTATTACACTAAGAAGGTACAAAGGATAAGCACCTAGGAAGTAAACTCACTAAACTTAGCCCTTCAGCTTTAGAAGAGGATACTCAGGTACAATGAACCTACCTAATCGAAAAATCTGCATTGTCATCAATGAGGATAACTGAACAAACATGCTCAGGACTTGTCGTGCCAATGCTGTCAACAGATTCCATTCTTTCGAAAATGGTAACCCTTAGGTTTTCTAGGTTGAGTGGGTTTGACGAGGTCTTCAATGAGCCTTAAGATACCTACTTATAATGGTACTTGCTTTCGTGGCCCTCCATCACGAGCGTAGCTATAGCTTTCCCATGGAGGGGTTGCACAAATTTTTGGACCATTTTTTATCCTGCAGAAAAGGCAGAATTCTTAGAATTCTGAACGCCAATCTTATTCAAAGTGCTAGTAATAATTATGTTCTGTGCCATTCGTCCAATATTTATTTGCGATTTTTATTTTGGTCATAATTATGCGTTTTCTTAGGGGGGGGGTCTGGACCCTCTAAACACCCCCTTTATAGAGCTAAAATTACCCATGTGCTATCATCATAAAATCATACCGTGATACTATGTATACCTAACTACTTAGTACTCATATAAAAAGCCCAGGTTAACGAACTCGTGGGTGGTCTCAAGTTAGCAATAAAACTTTATAGTTACTTGTCCAAGTTCAGGTCAGGCAGGTAAGTAGGTACATATTTTCATCCTGGTGTGGCCTATATTGTATGCATCTATTCCAATAAGGAAATTGTTGTTAGGACCGATGCAATCCAGGTCCCCCTAATGTAAAAGTTCCATCTTTTTTATCCTTGATGCCAAGAGCTATAAAAATTGAGAGAAGAAAAATACTTACTTTGCTTTATAGTATTTTACAACTAGATACTTAGGTGTAATCACCCATTAGTCGATGATAAAAGAGAAATTGCACCTCTAGTTATAGCTTGTGAAGAACCCCTATAACGCTAATGAAGTTATAAAATCTATAATACGATTAAAAGGATCTCTAGTACCGATCTAATGGACATTTCTTGGATAACGTCGAGATATCAATCGAATTGTCGCAATTGCCACAATTCGATGGATTTTATAGCCAACGTAACTAAAACTTTTTCTAAATGGGTCAAGACCCATTTAGAAAAAGTTTTAGTTAGGACCATCGTCAAGACGATGGTCCTACTTCGCCCATTGCTGAGTAAGTATAGGTCTTTCTTTCCTTGCCTACACCTATTGACAATTAGATACAACCTACCTACTAGGTACTTAGATATTGATTGCTAATGCAGAAACGTAGTCAAAGCAGTCTACTCTTGTCCGACAGCATCGTAGAAACTTTGGCGCAACTAACGTTTTCTGAAATCGCAATGAGAAGTTAACCTTAAAACGACAACAATCGTCGATTGGTCCTGCTAGCAAAAAGAAACACTAAGTAGCACCACTCGATTAAAACTCGTACCTACTTACGGAACAAAGTGAGATTCTGTCGCTATGTACCTGGTACTTGGGTAGGTAGGTTTTAGGTTAGGTAGGCTGTCAGAGTGGGGACTCTGACCGCCCACCGAGTGACCGAAGGAAAGACGGTGGCGCAGTGATCATGTGCGGCCGTGCACAGCGAGGCTCAGGGGAAACCCCTTTAAAAATCTCTTCAGGGATGTGCCCTTACAGGCGTTGCACACAGGGGGTCCCGGATATTTAAGAGGTAATGGGGCCCCTTCCATGTGCTACGTTGATCACCGGTCGGTGGTTCTAGTGAGGTAAGAATCTCACACTGGTATTATATTTTTCCCCAAAAACCCTTTAAAGTTTAAACCTTTTAAAGCCTTTTAAAGTGTTTCTCCCCGATGAAAAAAACAAAACCTACATATGCTAATACTTTTAGTTTCCGTAAATGAATATAATAAGACCATAAAATACGAATTTAGTTCCTTTCACTAATTGATCTGTATCAAAAAGCTTTGACATCCGCTTCTTTGTTCAATAGAAAACTTTTATAGGGAAAAAGATTGCATTACCTACCTGGTCCATATAACAATTATTCACTATCCACCTATTTTAATAATTTTAAGACTAAATCGCGTACCTATGTAGGTACCTATTATCATAATTTAATTGGTTCAAATCAGATCGGAGAAGTAATACTGATAAACTTTTAAGATTTAATAGAAAAATAAAAAATGTAAGAATAAAGTTATAATTACTTAAGCGGAAATCCTACGTTTGGACTCCACTGATAGCTTCCGACTGAAAACCTGCACAGTTCCTAGTAAGAACAGTGTGGAATAGGAAAGTCAGTTGGAGTCCAGGGCATAAGAAGACTGTAAGTCTCGGAGACCCACTAGATACTCGTAGGTATCTTCCGATACCCTCATGTGCGACCCCCGACTGCAGCTGTTGGCCAGTCTTGCCCTAGCCCCTTTCCTCCTGATGGTATTTAATTTAATGGTAATTAATTTTCAGGTATACATAGACTACATGCTTCAGACGACCTTACCGTCGCCTTTCAACTTGATCCCCACCGCATCAGGGATGGGCAACGTCATGGAATGGTTCCGTGGCAGATTCAATCGTCTACCGGGGGTCTACGCACGGTGGTCTCCTCAATACTGCTGTTACATTGTACGTAATTTTCCAGGCTAATGTAATCTACGTCAAGTGGCTTTTCACACGATCGGCGCCAGGGCAATTGCGGAAGTGTATGGGGAAGCCAGTAAAGGGTGAAAGCATTAATAGATACTAACCAATAACTTATCGATTAACTTTGCCACTGATATCCGGCGCCAACTATCCACGCCGAGCGTGTGAAAAGGCACTAAAGATATAATTTTAGTTTCCGCAGTCGGTCCTAGCCTCAATCAAAGTGAACTGAGGAAAATACCTAGCTAGATACCTAGATAAGTGATATATGTTACCGTTCCATCACGATTCCCATAGAACATAACGCAACTAGCAATAAATACCCGTATCAATGAATCGGTGAACGATTTTACTTAATTCATAAAATAGACAATAGGACATTAATATCCAGTGCCCCGTTTCTGAATAATTTAAGCATTAATCAGTTTTTTCCGTCCCATTGGTGTAATGATCGCAAGTGTGGCTGAGAGCGTTATGTTCTGAGTTCAATTACTTACAGGAAACACTAGTTCGGGGTACTGGGGGGGACCTAAATAAATGGCAGACATCTTGACATCTTATTATCCTATTGGTCTCGTGGTTCTTCTCGGGTTCGATTCCTAGGTCGGAAAAAAGTGTTGTAGAGTACTTCCGTTAGGAATTTCTTTGTAACCTCCCGGAGTTTGGAAGTTGGTTATGTGACACCCCCGTGCCTCGGATAGCAAGTTAAGCCGTTGGTCCTTTTTTTTTTTTTTTTGTTTTTTGATCTCGGGGGGAAATCCTCATGGAAATCCTCCACCCTGGGGCGGGTGGAGGGGTCTGTCAGACTCTTACTGACTAAAACCACCCCGGTGTTCCATCTCCCACCTGCGCCGGGGATCGCGGGAACGTATGCGACTTCCGCAATCCCCGGCTGGTGCCGGCCCGCCTCTGCGGGCCACCTCGCGTCGGCGAGGGGAGTGAGGTGTTTAACTCCCCTCGCTACGTCAAAGAGGGGCGCACGGGAACACCACGCGCCGCCACCTCGGGTCCGGATGAGTGGGGGGCGACGGACATCCCCAAGTCCACCGCCCCTGGACCCAGTTAGGGGGGCCGGAAGAGGGCAGCGTATGCCCTCCTCCGACGCCCGATGCGCCTGCTGCGGGAAGGGAGAGCGGTTGTGATCTCCCTCTCCCTTTCCGCAGCCTCCTTCTGCGCGATAACTGTCTCGCATAAGGAGACCACCGCGTCCCAGGACTCCTCACCGCCGACCATAGCATGGACTACGGCCGGCAGCGAGAGGTCACTGCCTACAACAGAGATGAGGGCACGGCGCGGCTCCTCCCAAGCTGCACACTCTGCAAGCGTATGCCGTGCCGTGTCCTCCCGACAATCGACGCAGTGGTGGCATCGAGCGTCCGGCTCCCTGCCTATGCGACACAAAAACCTCCCGAAGCAGCCATGCCCCGAGAGGACCTGCGTCGCACGAAACGTCAGAGAGCCGTGCCTTTCCCGAGCCACAGGTCGAGCACTGGCCGGATGGCCTCGATGGTGATGAGGCCGGCGGAAGGGCTCGAAAGCCTGTCCCGCCATTCCGCCACCAGGACCTCGCGCAGCTGCGACCGACGCAGCTCCAAGTGTTGCTGCGTCAGTCTTTCGCCGCGCGCCCGCGCGCCCTCGCGCCACCTATGCAGTGACGCGAGCACTTTCGCCTCCAGGTCCCACGGCGGAGATCCGGCCAGTGCGCAAGCCGCCTCGTAGGAGATCGTGCGATATCCCCTGATGACTCTGACGGCCATCACCCTCTGCGGCCTCCGCAGAACAGTGATGGTGCTGGCCGTCAGGTCAGCCGCCCAGATCGGGGCCCCATAAAGGGCCATCGATCGCACGATCCCCACGTACAACCGCCTACAGGCGGTGCTCGGGTCCCCCAGATTGGGAAGCAGCGTTGACAGCGCCCCCGCCGCGCCCAACAACTTGGGCGCCAGCCGCCGGAAGTGGGGGCCGAAATCCCACCGGCTGTCGAGCACCAATCCCAGGTACTTCATGGTGGACTCGACAGCGATACGGGCCGCCCCGACCACGATGTGCGATCCCGGCGGCGGCGCTCGCCGGGGGCCATGAAAAACAAAAGCCGTTGGCCCTGCACCAATTCTCCCTCCGGTCATGTCGGATTGCCATTCCATCGGACTATGAGAGTGATTGCTTCTGTGTTTGCGCACACACTTATACTATAATATTTCCCGAGCCAATTGCTAGTCTCCGTTGAGTTCGGATGCCACGGCCAATGGCTAACTAAACGTCTATTACCCCATAGCGAGATGTCAGTTGGGTGTCCAGCACCTGAATGAATACAGGCACCTCTCCCTGCTTATAATTTAAGAAAAAAACTCAATAGGTCTACCATAGTCATTCGAAGTGAATGGTAAGCAATTACTGTCACTTCCGTTCGTCATCTTTCGTAGTACAAGCATTCATTTGCGTGTGAACAAAACGGTCCATTTATTGCTAATTATTTCTGCATTAGGAGCGGGATGTGGAGGCGTCAGTGCGGAGAGAGTACCCGGCGCTAATGTCTGTGCTGGTCCAGCGATACTTCAGGGACAAGGATACTTCGCAAATGAACGCACATAGACTGGAAACCGAACTTGCGGCTATGCGCAAGAACCTGGCCGGGATTAGGATTCCGTGAACTAATAATGTGAACTGATTAAACTGATTGGGTTTGTGTCCATAGGTACATAAAAAAATTAAAACTTTATGTACAGGTAAAATACACTGCAGGTACTAACAAAGGCGGACTTAAGGCACTTGTCCCACTGCCGACGAGAAAGCGATTAGCTATCGACTATTTTCTCGCTGAGGAAATGGACAAAATATATAGATCCTGTGGTAGTATATAGACACTTATAGTCAATAGCTGGCTGTTCACACTGCTGGCGAGAACTGTCTTACCACTAGTTTGTCTCAGCGACAAGAGCTAATACTCGCTCGGCGATGCTCGCTTAGCGGTTAGAAGTCAGAACTCACGCCGAGCGACCAACTGACGCGGTAATTTCTACCTATAGTACGCCGCACGCCGGAGCGAGTGGTACGAGCACTCGCTTAAAGCCGAGCCACAAAACTATCGGAACTTCACACTCGCTGCTCGCCAACTCGTATCCAGTTGCTAGCTTTACTCGCTACTCGCTGATCGTCGGCGGTGAGACAAGTCCCTAATGCCTTAAGGATTTTCTTTTTTTTTATCTTCACCTGATCGAATCATGGGCCATTTTTACTTTATTGGCATTCTTACTTTCTTTGTTTTTTGTTTTATTAATATATTTAGGAAGCTCGACTATTTCAAAAATAAAAAGGCTTCACTACTTTAAGGTTTTCTGTAATTATTTGTTAGAAAAGGTTGACACCTTTTGTAGAATAATTTTCTTGATAAGAAGCATTATCTTATTGTTAATTAACCTCTAAAAACAATTATGTTAATTTATATTCATTAATAAAAGACATGAACATACTGCATAATAATGTTTTAATACAAAGTATTTATGTATAACATTGAATAGAATATATTATTTACAACTTAATTTCTATAACTTGTTTGACATGGATACACATATTATGATATACATACTTTCATGAGTTCACTTACACTGCTATGAAACAATAATATGGTACAATCTGATGACAATATCTTTAGCCCCTGTTTACCCTTCAGGCCGCCTTGAGATTTATTATATATGTCACCGGAAAATTAGTAATATAATAATAATATCTAATAATAATAATAATAATAATAATATCTTGGGACAACTCACACACGGTCATCTGATCCCAAACTAGGCAGAGCCTGTACTATGGCAACCAGACAACTGATAAACATACTTATATATTTCTAAATACATACATATTATAGACAAATTACACCCAGACACAGAACAAATTATCATGCTCATCACACAAACATTTGTCCTGGGTGGGAATCGAACCAACGACCTCCGGTTTAGCAGTCAGGGTCACTAACCACTCGACCAACAGGCCAGTCAAATGATGAAAAAACGTTTTTTTTTAATCCCATCCAAATTCAATAGTTTCCAATATATTCCGTACAGATACGGATATATTGGAAACTATTGAATTTCGTCTTATCATTAAAAAAATAGTTTACGATTTTACGCGATACTTAACAATCTTATGGCGTTTGCAATTTTCCGGTGACATATACAAAACGATTTTTTCATAATATATCGAGAAATTATAATCTAATAAAGATTTATTACAATCTTACGGAGTCTACAATTTTCCGGTGACATATACACACTAACACAAGCTTCCTACTCAATGCATCAACTGTGCCCAATTATAATTGGCTAACACACAGACCACAGATAAAACCACCAAACAGTAACAACAAATAAAAAATTGGACTTTGACAGACCATATCCAATTACACTGGCAACACTGTTAATGAGTAGCACTCATAGACAATCCCAAGCACATCCAAGGTTCGGGTTGGTCGGCCTCCGATCACATGCGCACGTGGAACTTGCCCGCTTTAGTCACGTACTTGACTCCCTTGAAGGGCTTGTACTTAGCCCCGTACATGTCCAAGCGGCTTACTCTGAGGCCGCTGACAGCTAGCTGGGGTATCGTGAAGTGCACGTTGATGCTTGGGTTCGCGCCTGATGTGTCGGCGCCTGATGCTACTGACACCTGTAGCGGGGTTAAAAAAGTATGATTATAATACGAAGAAAAAGTTTTATCTATGCCATACCAAAAACATTTCATTAAGGGTTGATTTTTTAACTTGATAACTTTTATCTGAAGAATAAAATATGGCAGTTTGAATATTTTTATATATATTTATTTCTCATATTAAATTTATTCAAGTTATCAGTTGGATGACTTTTATTATTTTTTGTCAACTTTGCCTATAGGTCAAAGCCATTTCAGTCAAACTAATAAAGTGTATTGCGTAGAGTTTGCTTCAGTTGAAGCATGCAGGACTATGGTAAAATAAGTAATTACTGAATCGAGTTTTAGAATTCAGATGATAATATCATAAGTCCTTATCAGAAGGCATGACGTTGATGCATGATCGTTGGAGGTAAGAAGGGGCTTTGATCAGCTCACGATTGCCTGCAAAACCCTAAGCGGTCGTATTCACTGCCCTGAGCTCCACGGACTTTTCTGCCGCCTATTTGTGCCCGACAAATACCTTGGGCACCGTCAAAGCCGCCGACATAACCTGTTCGCACTACCGCTATCTAGATCTGTTGCTAGAGCCGAATCTCCAGTATGTCGAACCCTAAGGATGCTAAACGCCCTCCTGACTGCCTATCCTGAATGTGATATGTTTGCTGATGAATGGAAGGAAATAATGCGTGCTTGTCTCCTGTTCTGTGAGAGACAATATGCGAGGGTGTCCACTGTTACATGTTAGTTTATGATGTATTTAATTTATTAAACCATTTACTCAAATAATTATTAATAATTTTATCTACGAATTGTATATCTTTGAATTTAATTTTTGTATTTTTGTATTGTATGTTATTTGAATGCGTATTTTATTTTAATTTTTATAATTCTATGTTAATTAATGTAATTGGACCTGTGCCGTTTTAATTAACTATAAATAAATAAATAAAAAATAAATGTCTGGCCCAAGAAAACATCCAAATAAACGTAAAATACTCACACTTCCTCTAATATTGGGCAGTTTCGGCAGCTCGATGCGTCCTATATCCCACAACAGCACCTTACTAACCGGATCATAAGAATATTTGCCTTGATTTGCAGTCAGAGAGCAGTTCAACACACACTTAGGCATACAGATCTCTAATGCTACATCTGGAACGAAAATTAACATAGATTAAAACCACAGTCAGTATCTAGCACAACCAGTTGCAATCTGTGCAAACTAATGATGACACTGTGGTAAAATGGTTTGGTCATGTTTATCATACTTTTTTTTTATAAACAGGTATGATTTCTCTTATTGTGGATACAATACAGAGACACAGATTTATGGCCGGTCTCAATAACGTATCTACCCTTTGACCAAATGTCAAATTAGCTACCAACAGTAGCTGAAACGTCATGTTTGAAAGGCAAACATGACGTTTCAGCTACTGTTGGTTTAAGGTAGATACGTTATTTAAACCACCCATAAGAACACATCTGCATGACAATCAAATTTTTTGTCCTACATGGAAGTCAATGCAGCAGTCAGTCACTTAGATACTTCACTAATCAAGCCAATTTCCCTTCAATGGTTACTCCAGATTATTTTCTCTGACAGAGGCATTGACCTGACATGTACACAAAGCGTCAAACTTATTGGCGGCTGTGATGTGCGCTTTACACTGCGCATGGCCCCAGCTCTTCACCCCAATGTCACATGAATTTTCTACCACACAGAGACTCGCCAAGGAGTATCATGTTACCCAGTCACTGGATTGTGGATGTGGAATAGGCAGGCCCTACTTGTAAAAAAAAAAACACCAACATAATTGGGAAAAGGCTAGGCTTATAGATATAGAGACCCGCCCCAGATTCAAATTTCGGGTAAAATAAATTGTACTAAATAAAAAGCCATCCTTACTTTCTAAAGTCCGTCCCATAGTTTGCTTCGGTCCTACGGTAAGGTCTAACCGTCCCTGGTCACCATTAGACCTTAGCGTGAGGTTGTGACGTACGTATATCGGTATCGCCACTACGCTCTGAGATCCAATGTGATAGGACATGAGGCGGAAGTTACCGTCCGGCGGGATGAACGATAGTATCCTTTCAGACTGGAAGAGATTAATTAGGTTTTATGATTTATGTTTTGCTGGCATAGCTAGGCTATTCTGTCCAAATGTGGGAGACATCCATCTTTCGTAAGACAGCGCTTTCTTCTTTCTCAGTTATGGTGTCCACAGCTAAAACTCTTCAACTAGTATCAACTTAACAATATTAAAGTATTTTGTATTCACTTATTACTTCTAGAAGTTTAAAATATGTGACTGATTTTAATGAGGGCCATTATACACATGGCCACATGGAAGCAAGTTTAAGAATAGCGTGTTTTTATATTTGCTTGTATTTAAGTGTCAGTAAATTACTTACCTCCCATCTTTTAAATCTCACACACGGATGGAATGATACATCGTCGAAAAGACGTGGATTTACAAAAGTAAGGGTCAGATCTGGCATTCCACTTAATTTTATACAGCAATCAATCTGAAACCAAAATAAATCTCTCTGATTGAAGTACAATGATTGCGAAGGTTGGTTGTTTGTTATTGCTAGCAAGACCTATGCTGTGACATCTTTGGAAATATTTTTGAATTACGACTTTTATTTGATATGTTTGTGACTTTTCTTTTGCTGGGTATCTTATGTCGTAAGTACTTATCCAGGTCATGCTCTACCCATGCTCAAAATTCCATTCAAATCTGTTCAGTCTACCGAAGCATAATTGATTAACAAACATCCAGCCTAACACATTTATAATATTAGTAGGACAGGCAACGTGATTAAAAATTAGGAGATATCGATTATATGTGAGTGCAGTGTGCAAAACATGACCCACTTGTTGCAGAGCCCCAAGTGTCCCTTCACCTGCACCACTGAGGACTCAATTATTGATACTGATACCGCTATAAAAGTACCATCGAATCGAAAAGAAGAAGTACAACAGGATATTAACTTACATAACCCTGTATCTCCGCAGACACGGTAGCACCACTCTTATCAACAATGGCGTCGACTTCCTCCACGACGTCAAAGTACGCCTCGTTATTGGCGTACTTGACGCCCGAGCGGCGCCACGGCACATTCGATAGCTGCCCAGACGGCAGGATTGAGGAAACACTGCAAATAGCAAGTTAGATGATCAGATCACACAAATGTATTGTATTGTAAGTGGTACAACAAAACAGTATTTAAGAAACACTGCAAATAATATCAAGTTTGATGATCAAAGCACACAGATCTATTGTATTGTATGTAAGTGTTACAACAAAACAGTATTTAAGAATCACTGCAAATAATATCAAGTTTGATGATCAAAGCACACAGATCTATTGTATTGTATGTAAGTGAGACAACAAACAGGATTTAAGAAACACTGCAAATAATATCAAGTTTGATGATCAGAGCACACAGATATATTGTATTGTAAGTGATACAACAAACAGGATTTAGGAAACACTGCAAATAGCAAGTTTGATGATCAGTTTATGCACATTAGTCAAACAGATAACTGTCTTATCTGTTGTAATGTTAGTGACCCTAGTTATGCTAGTCTGTGGGAGTTATTAGCAACAACTGAATTCTAAGATATCCAATTTTAGAAGTGCTTTAATGGAAAATCATGTGTAAAATCCTTAATTTCTCCTAACTTTGTAAAATTAATTCCAATTCTATCTTATCCATATACTTATCACTATGACATGAAGATTTTTTTTTAAAGAAATCAGAATACTGCAGTTACTGACTTAAAACCCTAATAAGACATGATTTTACCACCCTCCCTAAAGATTTAAGCAAACATCACTTTGCTTTAGGGTTTTTGAGTGTTCTCATACACTTACTTAGATTTCCCAGTAACAGTATTGGCAATAGTCCTTAAAATATTTGGCGGTTTAATCAATTCCTTCAGTATATTGCTCTCCGTAGCCAGAGGGAAGCCATTGTCAAGCATCTCATCTAATAACTGCAAAATTAAATTAATAGTTAATAAAAAAAAGTAAATCTTTAAAGTAATGTATTTAAATTTCTAATGAATAGAATCATACCTCATATACAACTACATAGTTTTCCTTAATTATTGTCTCTGTACAGTCTGAAAAGTAGTCCTGAAAAATAAAGAAAACATGGTGAATGCTTTGTCATTCTTAAAAAGTTAACATCATAAATTGTATAAACAGCTGAGCAAATACTGTATCATGCTTCAATGATTTTAAAGGACTGATGAAATCATGATGAATCATAAGTGATCAAGTGTCCGTCCCCCATCTTCATTTGTTTGAACTTATTATCCTATATTGGCACAGACTACTGATATAAGAACAGTGTTTCAAATCAATAATTATTCAAGCCTTAGTAAATTGCCATTGAACAATATTGTAACAGGATTTATAGCCCAGAGCAGTGTTAGTATTTCAGCTGTCTGGCATTTTGCTGAACTGGACCTATTTAGCATAGCAGTGAGGCAAACAATAACATGACACAAACATGTTTGTGAAACTTCTTTCTTTCTTCATTCAAGTATATGCCTGTCATATGGACTATATAAAGGCATTACTTACTTGGAATGTATCAACAACTCTATGCAGGAATTCAATCACAAACAGTGGAGCCACTTCTTGCATGCAGACAGCCACCAGAGCCACGCCACCTCTCTGTATTGATATCAAGTAGTGGTGGGGAGCTGCCAGCACTGGAGGCACATCCTGGAAACACATATTTTCTCTATTGAATACACAAAATGAACAATGTCACATGTAGACTGACTAATATGGAATACATGTAAGTTATACTAAAATATTGCCTCTTATGTGTTGTGTTACAATTTTGATGTCTTTCTTGTTGACTGAGGAATCTCAAATCTGACAAGTGCCAGTGTGTTTATTTCCCTAAAACATATGGAATTCTTGTTCATATGCATCCCACACATCATTACACACCAGGAATAAGAGTGGTGAAGTAGTTCTCTCTAGACTTCAATTTAAAGTTGGATTGTCACATGCTGGTAATGTTTACTATCATTCTAATAATTTAAACCTTACTTACATTGGGAGATGCCCGCTGTGCCTCCAAATAGTAGTCACACACTGATCTTGGAACAACACTCCGCCAATGCTTTTCTAGAAATACATCCCTGGAACAAAATTGAATAGATGATATAGATGGGACATACATATGAGGGTTTTAAGGGTATTTTCAATGGCCTCAGATGGATTACTCCACAATTATCAACTTATTACACTACCTACAAAACTAGGGCTATTCAATATAAATAAAATTCTTCCCTTACTAAGTGATGGATTGAGTGGCTGAGTAATTGAATGACTGACAAACAACGCACAGCTGAAAGTACTGGCTGAAGAAAGCTGAAATTTAGCATGAAGTCTAAGTGAGTATTTTCCGAAAATCGTACGGGAACGAGAAAAAACGGGATATGCGCGTAAGAAGTCGCAGGCAAAAGCTAGTGTTCAATAAAATAGAAATTAGCACTGGAGTTCATTTATCTCTAGGTTGAGACTAACATTTACAGAACTATCCTCTCTAGATTTACTGATACAAGCACCCAAGTAAAATAAACGTCCTGAGATAATTTTAAGATATCCGTTGCACGAAATGAGTTATTAGTAACAAAACAGTTATTACTGGGACCAGCACAAGTAGTAGATTAGTTCAACGAAGGTTTGGCTTGGTAATTCATAAATAGGCACTGCTTTTCACTGAATACCTACCCAGATGGGTTTATTATAAACAAACTGTGAATCATTGTAGCCTATTAACTACGAATGAGTATGTTATATATTTTTATTAAATAGCCACTATTTGCGATGCACTAAATAAGAAAAAGTGTTGTGTTTTCACTTTAGTTTTTCGACATTTCTCCTGTTTCTCCACCGTTCACATCACAATGACAGTTCACTCGCTTGACATTTTGACAAAATGACAATTCGCCGAGCCGTCGAGTTGTCTTCTAGTGATGCCTCTAGGGTGAATATAGTTAATACTAAATCGCTACATAGTAATTTGAAGACTGAACACTGTGGTGTTTTTTATCGTTTTTTTTTTATCTTAAAAAGTAAGTTTATCAATCCCAATAAGAGGACAGGATAACAGTGGTTTTATAACACTTCAATCTTCGTAGATTTTTCCAACTGTTTTGATCAACTTGCAGGCTAACCACATGAAGACCATCGAAAACATAAGTAGTCCACCTGTATTTTAGATTGGAATAATTTGAGGTTTGATTTGATTTAAGCTGAATACCTGGATTTCACAAGGAGCAACTACCTAACTATCCTCCCAAAGGCCTGGGCACACTTTATACATTAAGGCGTTTGTGCACTGGCTACTATTATTGAAATTTCTATCGGACCAATCGGAAAGTACCCCTCATATAAAAACGATTTTTTCAAGTCGTTTCATAAATGACGCAGTTATGATATTATGTTACGGTAAGTAACAAACAAAAAAAAATACACCGAATTGAAAACCTCCTTTTTTTGTAGTCGGTTAATAAAAGAAAATACCTACCTTAGAAATCGAATACTATATTCACCCACTGTCACTTATGCGAAAATTGCAATAATGAGTTAAATATTGTCATAAAGCACCCCTTTACTGGGTGCGATAGCGTTAGTGCACATAGTTTGACGATGTACTAAAAGCCATTCATCTTGTCTAAATCTTGAAATCTCATTATTTTTTGAGATGTCATAGTTTTAAATGCTTCTCTTGAAAAATTGCAATTTTGCATAAGTGACAGTGTCGCACCGGGGGTAAGATATTATCAAGATCGATGTTATAGTAGCGTATAGTAGGCTGCACTAGCGCTCGATTATTATGTCAGTTGATGTCAGTTTCATAATATGCCAAAATTGTACAGACGCCAGCACATCAAGCTACCTAAAACTGTGAAATTTTCCCAATCAACCTTGAACCTTATCCTTCAGCATTAAAGTTGAAAAATATATTCAAGCAATTTGACAGATTGTTGTAGCTCTGTACACGTGGTTTTAAAATGTCGACAACACAAATTTTAGTATGTCCACAATCCAATTTGTAAACAAAGTAAACGTTAAAACTTTGGTACAATTCATTCACATTCATTTTTAAAACTCCTATTAGAAAATAGTACATATTACTAAAAATACAACTTACCAGAACTGAATGAATAAGGACATAAGTTTGTACTTCTATCAGATTATAAATACAATAAAGAGTTGGCTGCATCATCAGTAATGAATGACCTGCTCTCTCTCTCCTATCTAATAACTGACAATTCATAATAATCCAGGGAAAAAAATATTCATGAGAAGACCCTGACATGCAGGAGCAGATTCATTAGAGTACATAATAAAGGAGTTGTTAGATAGTGAAAGCTCTTGAAGCGAGTTATCCAGTATACCAAGTGTTATTACAAATCATTAGTGGTCACAGCACCTGAACACATAATAATGTTTCAAGATATTTCTATCTTTAAGGAGAAAATATAAAAAATAAAACAAAGCTTTCTGACTTTTTTTTATTGAGACATATCTTAAAATATAAGTTTTAACGGTTGGATTTAGCAACACGCTCCAACTCATCCTTCTTCTTGATGGCATAAGAGTTTGATGAACCCTTGGCTGCGTTTATGAGCTCATCAGCAACACACTCAGCGATGGTCTTAATGTTTCTGAATGCAGCCTCACGGGCACCAGTGCACAACAACCAGATGGCCTGGTTCACACGGCGTAGAGGAGACACATCCACAGCTTGACGACGCACAGTACCGGCACGACCAATCCTAGTGGAATCTTCACGGGGACCTGAGTTGATGATGGCTGTCACAAGCACCTGCAGGGGGTTCTCGCCAGTTAGCAAGTGAATGATTTCGAAGGCGTGCTTCACAATTCGGACTGCCATAAGTTTTTTGCCATTGTTGCGGCCGTGCATCATTAGAGAGTTGGTCAGACGCTCAACGATGGGGCACTGAGCCTTACGGAATCTTTTGTGTGCATACCTGCCCGCAGAGTGGGGCAAGTATTTCGCGTACTTCTCTTTGACGGAGATGTAATCCTGCAGGGACATATCAGACACCTGGACATCATAGCAACTCCATCTTCCGAACAGCTTAATTTCGGGAATGTCAGCGGCTAGCGGCAGCGGTGCGCTGTCAACAGCCATGCTGCCTCCTTCGACGTTCTCATCATTCCAGTTCTCCTCAGCCATTATGATTGCCTACAAATAAACACGAACATATTATAATCCATCACAAAACACAAAACTGAGTAATAGTTCACTGTAATTTATAATAATACATACTTTTTCAAGCTAAATAGCGATTCTAACCTCGCGTTGTCAAAAGAACACGAGAAAAAGGAAGTTCGCTTAAGTTTGAAGGTTGGCATTAAGACCATAGTGTTACAATATTTAAAAATTTAAAGTTGTTTAGTCGACTAAAAATTAAAAGCAGGTAGCATACCTACCAATATGAAATAATATGCAAAAGATACTCTGTCGGTCTGTCTTTTCTCGTCTAAACCACTCAATTTTTTTATTGATTTCGGTATAGTGAAAGATATGATGCTGCTTTACGCCGCATCGCCGCATCGCTACTAATTGTCACGATCTTACACAGTTTGTTAATCGCTAGCGAGATACCGTCGCTGATTCAGTATTTTAGAAACCCGTATTCGTGTGTAACAATAGGCGATTCATTTTGGGCCAATTGGTGTAGGCTGTGACGAAGGCTCTGCCACCTGATGGCGCAATCCGAATCATTGACATAATCACGTTTCACGTTATAAAGAAGTGAAAAATAACATTTAAGTAAGCGAAAATGTGATGTTGCATTTCTAGATGCTCGAACACTTCAAAGAAAAAAATACAATTAAGTTAAATCGTGAATTCTGTTGCTTTCCCACACATAGAGAAAGATAAAAGTGTACAAATGCAGTGAAAAAACATATATGTAACTGAGTTTCAAAATCATTTAAAATTTTCGAGCAACACGATGACAGGACAGAAAAGTTTCTTTTTTAACCACACTGTGGCTCTCGTGTCGATTTGTGCTGCTGCCACTTGGCTAAATCCTACAGTTTGTGCCCGCCCTATTCTATTAGCAATCAATCGTATGACATGACAGTTAATTTTGACTTGATTTTGGCATTTCTTCCTTCCCTGTAATTCTCGCTGTCATTAATGTCAATTCGTTCGTACTTCTTCTGTCATTTTTATTCATTGGTTACGCTGGTGCTTAGATTTCGCCGCTGAAACAGGCAAATAAAAAATATTATTAAGAGGATCTGTAAATTTGTACTCAATTCAAGGATTGAATGAATAAGCACAGTGCATTTAACATTGAGTCATCAGGTATTCATAGGAAACAAGTGTTATCATTTAGGTTAAGATTTCCGTAACTGGACAAAGTTCGCTATGGCTGCGTTGAAAACAAAAAACCTAAAACTATTAACGAGGATTGTGCCGAGATATTGCCCACAAGTTACCTCAAGCAGAAATTTAAATCTGCAAGAATATCACAGCAAGGATTTGTTGAAGAAATATCAAGTTTCAGTTCAAGACTTCAGAGTTATTGATTCTAAATTGGACACCAAAGCTATAGCGGATTTTAGAGCTGATGAGTATGTCGTAAAAGCTCAGATCCTTGCCGGTGGTCGCGGTAAAGGCCACTTCGATACTGGTTTTAAGGGAGGTGTCCACCTTACCAAAAATCGTGATGAAGTTATAAAATTGTCAAAGTGTATGATTGGGCACAAGTTGATTACGAAACAAACTCCAAAAGATGGAATATTGGTGGAGAAGGTAATGGTGGCAGAAAGTGTGAACATTAAACGGGAGACATACTTCAGTATTGTGATGGAGAGGACATACAATGGTGCTGCAATAGTGGCATCTCCTGCTGGTGGTATGGACATCGAGGCAGTTGCTGAAAAGACTCCTCACTTGTTGAAAACTGTACCTGTTGATATTTATGAGGGAATCACAGACAAGATAGCTAATGAGGTGGCAGAATTTTTGGAATTCAAAGGACCATTAAAAGCAAAATGTGCAGAAGAAATTAAAAAGCTTTGGCAACTATTTTTAAAGGTATCTTATGTTTTAATTTAAACTTGTTTTAGTGCTGTATGTTGGGTAAAGCTGTAGGGTATTACTGATCATCTGAAAAATTTGCTATTTTTGTTTCCAGGTAGATGCCACTCAGCTAGAGATTAATCCTCTTGTTGAAACTGATGATGGGCGTGTTATCTCTGTAGATGCCAAGATCAACTTTGATGACAACGCCAACTTTAGACAGAAAGAGATCTTTGCCCTGGATGATTTATCAGAAAGTGATCCCAAAGAAGTAAGTAGTACATATAATTATTACTGATTATGGTTGCTTATCACTTAGTTTAGTTCATAAACCTTAGTTTTAATGAATGGAAGAGAAGTAATATAAAACCAGATCATATGATCTTCTGAATATACACATATGGGAATTGTATTTATAAACTTGAATATTGTGCAACAAGTGCTCAGACTGGCATTGGTATTTGAGCCTTGGTCACAAAAGGTTAAATGATGTTGATTTTTATGACCTCCATTTTATTATTGTTACCTGACTTCAGTAACCTACTCCACTAGCATGAACATAAGTAATAATATAATAATATATCCTGGGACAACTCACACACGGTCATCCGATCCCAAACTAGGCAAAGCCTGTACTATGGCAACCAGACAACTGATAAAAATACTTATATATTTCTAAATACATACATATTATAGACAAATTACAATAAGTAATACATAACACATTTGGTTACTCTACTTATCATTGTCCATTGTAAATAATGGGTATTTGTTTATCTCCTCCTTTATCTCAATAACCTCTGTTATCACTTATTTTTCTTTATTTCGTTCTATTTTCAACTTGTGATAATATTTGGATGAAGATAAAGATGCTACTGCTTGCAATAGCAAGCTGATCTTGCTATGGGATAAGAATCACATATATTTGTGATATTAAGAAGAGCTATGTAACTATAGTTATGATGACTCAAATATCGTTTCGTCTTATTTAAAGAAGGGTTAGAAAAAATCCTAACACATACTTTTAAATCCTAACCTAGTTATACTCCCTTCTTAGAGTAAGTAAAAATTTGCTAGTTATACTGCCTACTTACGGACAGAAATTTTGAAATTTTCAAAATTTCTGACGATAAGTAGTCAGTATAACTAGCAAATTAAAAAAAAAAAATCCTCATTTCATACCGTATGTTTTTTTTAAGAAGGCACAAAATTCTGAATTTCTCTTTTTCAGAGAGAGGCAGCTTTACATAACCTTGTATACATTGATATGGATGGCAGCATCGGATGCATGGTCAATGGGGCCGGCCTAGCTATGGCCACCATGGACATCATCACTTTGAATGGGGGAAAAGCTGCAAACTTTCTAGATCTTGGTGGTGGTGTTGGACCCAAACAAGTAACAGCTGCCCTGAAGATATTGGAATCAGACCCTAAAGTCAAGACAGTCTTTGTCAATGTGTTTGGTGGTAAGCAATATGTTGTTGTATTGCAAAGACATTACTATTTAAGGGGATTCTGATTCTTACATGAACTTATGCATTGTTTTTTTCTCCAGGTATCGTCAACTGTGGAACAATTGCACAGGGTATTATCACAGCATGCAAGGAAAATCCTCCAAAACATCCACTTATTGTCAGATTACAAGGAACTAATGCAGATGTGGCACAAAAACTGCTTGAAGAATCTGGCCTACCACTTAAGATTATTAAGGATGTTGATGAGGCAGCTAAAATGGCTGTTAAAATGGCTCAGTAAAGCGGAAGAAGTGTTGAATTGTTATATTGAAAGAATTGCATTGACAATTCATTGATTTACATTCAAATACAATCCACTAACACATTGATTGGACTATATCCGAATTATTTTACTATGCTACATAATATTTTACACTTGTTATGATGTGCATTACCAGCTCTCTTTCTAAATGTGTCTATAGAACAGAGGTAGTTTACAGATTGTAAATAAAAAATGTACTTATTTGTAAATACTAAAATTAACCAACTGCAATTTTCGACGCTCAAAATAATTTGAAAGAAAGAATTTTTTGTAAAACATAAATTTACAGGTTACATGAGTCAGGCCCCGTAAGTCTGTACAAACATTTAGCTGGGCTACAGACTAAAATGAAACTGAAAAACAAGTTCACTTACACTGACTTAGAAATATTTTAGAAGACTGATTTTTTGTTCTAATTTGCTAACCAAATAAAAAATGTCTAGTAGGTAACCACTAGCTGTATTTATGTAAATCAAATGTCTTGCCATGAATTTATTGTTAATGTTTTTGTATATAGTTTATAAATATAGAATAAATCATTAGTTGCCATTTTTTATTTTATAAATCCTAAGTCTAGATTTTCAACTGCTGAATGGTTTTAGATAATTTCCTGGATAGGATACTTTTTTATCCGGGTAGTATGTTCCCATGGCACAATAATTTTCGACCGACTCGCGGGCTAAACCGCTGGCAATAACTAGTAGCCAAATTAAACGCCAATAAAAAAAGAATAGCTTTATTTTTTAACAATTTATGACTACAGTACAGTAAATAATTGCAGACGTCCTATAAATATTATCTAAGCGCGAAACAGGTTAAGTTTTCTTCCTTGGGGTGCTGTGTCACTTTTACCGTTGGACATGTTTGCTTGGATTTCTTCATAGGCGGGAAGGTGAGCAAGTTTGCCGCGCGCGGCTACTGATGGCTTTGTACTCAACATTCGCTGTGCAACGCGAATAATATCATCAGCTGTGATTTTTTCTGAAAGAGAACAATCATAAATACTTGATTATTCCAATGTCTAACTCATTTGTTTCTAAACTCTATATTTGTATCCACATAAAGTGCAAGTTGCTTTATTAAGGTGAGAAGGGCGTATTACTTACCAATTTCATTGATAAAGAATGAAGGTGGCTTCCTCTTGCCGGTAGCAAGCACTTGTCGGCCAACATCTTCGAATACAACTGGTCTTGCTTCTAAATTCATCAATAACATTGATTGCAGCTGGGTCTTTGCTCTCTGTAAATAAAATCGTCAATGGTATAACTAATTTGGGCTCTGCATGGTGTTGAATGTTTATGTAGTGTATAGTCTATGGTTTTGAAGATGAAATAGGTATGTTAAGTCGTTATTTTATCACCATTTTGCTAACTGAGTGCCAATTCTACTAATTAACGTTGCTTAAAAACTAGTAGATTTAGCCCTCTGGTTAAGGTAAATCGACATCATACCCGAAGTTCTGATTCTCCAACTTTGCCGGCCATGTTAGCGAGTTCCCGTGCGATGACTAGCGTCGTATCATAGATGCGGTTAGGTGGTGAGGCGGCGTGTATGCAAAACAGTCCTGTGTCACCGTACGCGTGGTTATACGCTGTGGCGTTGAACATCCAGTGATATCTGTGAATATAATAGGCAGGTTAAAACTATGAAAACGACATTGAAGGAATGGCAGATCTCGGGCCCTGTCTCAAACAACTGTTTATGTTTGTAAGTTTGACATAATTTCTTACTGCTACTGTAATAGATTTTTTTTCCGTCAATTTATATAAGTATCATAACAATATTCCGGATGATATTGTTTACAGATACTTGCACAAAAGTAATCTAGAAACATAACTCCCAAATCCTCTTTACGCAGCCCTCTTTACAACCTCTTTACTCTTTACACCCAAATATTTTGCAAAAGTATGTAAACATAAATCTTGTTCATTTCGCAAACAGTATTATTCTATTTACGCGGTAAAACTCGCACTTGGCTAACAGCCAGGAGGCTGTTAGCCAAGTTAGGATAACTAGATATGTGCTGTGTATGATAACCTAGCTTCAAACTAAATAAACACAGTACTCTAAGAAGCTAATTTCTAAGCTGCTCACTATAAGATGCTTATTATAATAGTTACCTGTTCAGGACATTAGTATAGAGTCGTGTATACATTCCCTTGCCGGGGCCGCCGGCTGAGAACGATCCTCCACCACCCATCATCATGTTCAACACACATGTTGGTACAAAGTCAGGGTCACTGTGAGAACAACCTAGAAAAAGATGGAATATGTAATTAGAACTGATGTACCATGGAATGAAAATATTCTTCAACTGTAAATATTTCCTTTAAAAATTGATCGGTAACATTAACAATGTAACAGCTTTATTAGCCTATAAACTTACTTTCTAACCCAATAACAACATGAGATAATTCTGGAAGATCAGATCCTGGGTACAGAGGGATTTCACAGTCATCCTGAAATAACATTAATTCATTATTAATGATAGAAGTGGTTTTCAATTATTTATACTTTATTTCTCCATTGTATTGCATATCAGTATACCTGTTGCATTCCTCCAGTGTATTGTGCAATTGAAGCATCAACATTAGGTACAAAGGTTTTAAGTTCATCCACATGCCAAGTAGGCTTCATATCCACGAAATATTTCTGCACGAACTCTACAAATGGCTCATGATCAACCTAGAATTTTATAGATTTAATTTATTAAATTGGTCATTATAACTATTTTTATTTCTTGTAAAAGTGTAGTATTTGGGTATAATTATCTTACCCCAACAGCTGCAACAACCATTCTATTAGGTGTGTAATGATTTTTGAGATAGTTTAGAATGATATCACGGTCTATTTTATTGACATTTTCATTTGGACAAATCTTAGGAAGTCCAAGAGTGTTTCCTCTGTAGGCAGCCTGTAAATAAAATTATAAAATCAGTTCACAAAATGATCTCTCATCACCGTAATAAAACATGTGAAGACTATTTGTGAGAAAGAGAGATGAAGCAATATAATTTATGGACCATTTTAGCACCACACCTTTTTGTAAGAGAACAATGACCTTAACACTTCATAATATGGTCACAGATGTGATGTCTCACTTAAAAAAAAATCCCAAATCTAATAGAGACCTAAAAAATTTGGACAAGTTGCAATCTCTGCAACATCCGCATGGCTAAATAATACCAGCTTCACAGGTCAATCTTCGAGATTAGGTGACTCTTGCTAGAATGTCGGGAAAATGCTAGGCAGGCAGTAATATTTTCTTAGCATACCATATGTATCATGTCCATCAGTATAGTCTCTTGCTCAGGCCTCATTGACAGGGTCTCCAATTCAAATGCAACAGCCTGTCTGGCTGCTTCAATCTCCTCTAGGTTCAGCTGTGGTCTCAATGTCACTTCTGCTAGTACCTGGAATGTAACATAATGCAAACTGAGATTTGTGGAAATAAAATATTTTAAGTCAATGGCAAGTTATGAGTTGAGTGAAGTATGTGTTTTATATTAGACTAACAACCACTTAAAATGTTTTGCTCCTTCCAAAATATTACTGTCTTAACTGTTTTGATGGTTGATTTTACAGGCTTATAATCAATAGTGACAAAAATTGTTAAACAGTTGTTAGTGAAAAATATAGTGTGTGAGTGAGTGTTATGTTAGTGTTCTAACATGTGCAGAGAAGCTTCAAGTATATGATTATTAAATTGCCCACACACCCAGACAATTATTAAATTTACATTCAGATAGATCAACAATAAAAACATAACAACATTAAAATTTATGTTTGCAAAAATGGTAATATTACCAAGTTTTCTGCCTTGAAGAAACAGTTTTGTAGTTCAGAAATAATTTACCTGAGTGACAGCATCCAAGCCTCTAGAATCAGCACTGGTGGCGTAAACAGTAGTGTCACGAGAACCTTGACAGTCACAGATGCCACCATGTCTCTCCAGCTCTCTGTGCATGACATCCCGAGTGGCATACTTATGTGTGGCCTGAAATAAAACAGATACTTTTTATTAGTAACATTATTTTTTAGAACTGATATCAAAGGTTTGTCAAACCAAAACTGTTTATTATACTTACACCAAAGCTCAGCTTTTCAAGAAAATGGCAAATTCCATTGGGGTATGCAACTTCAAATCTTGGACCGGAGTCAATGACCACTGAAAAAATATCAGTAAGTATTACAAAAGAGGTCAACATTAAACGGAAGTATTGTAGCCTCACAATGTTGATACAATAAAAATAATTATTTGAGTAATCATCTATTAAAAGTTCTGCTACTTACCACCAGCAGTGCAAAACTGTCCAAACTTTTTCTCTGATGCCACTCGCAGTCCATTGCTGAGTACAGTGACTTCTGTTTGAGCATCTTCAGACTCAGCTGAGGAATAAACCACTGGAGGCAGGGGCATAGGTTCAGACAATGGTGGCAAAGGAGTTACAATGCCCCTGTTTACCACTGGTGCAGTTATGTTGATTTCCTGACTGTAGTTCTTTATAGTCCATCTGTTTGTATTGAACCTGTAAAGTTGGTTATGATAATGATGCAATAAAACTAAGTGTTGAATGTACGCATCGGTATCAAATATTGAGATACATGACGGTCTGTTAAATCAAGTGTGATTTTTATTCACAGTCGTAGATTTATCACAAGAAAGCCGTCTTGACGACTGTAAAATATTACACTTACCCATTTTTCAAAGAAAATAACCTAGTGAGAAGATGTTTCATATCCATAGCATGCGCCATTTCGCAGGGATTTAGCACTTAATATTTTTTTCAGGAGTTGTAGGTTTTTTAAATTATATTTAAAGAAAAACCAAGTTTTCTTCTGTAACTTTGGTGGAAATGGTAGACGGGTGATGAACGGAGCTCATGACATTGACAGTCAATGAATGACAATTATTTGTTTCATTCAATTTCAAATTGCCAGTAGTAAACCAAATAAAAAGACACATTTTAGGGCCTTAGGGGAACGAACTATAGGTCATCACAAATCGACACGACATCGACAGTGTGGTCAAAAAAAGAACATTTTCAGTCCTGTCATCGTGTTGCCGTCAATGATACATTATATTTTTAAATCGTTTTTTTAAGATTATACCCTTTATTTTATCATTGTATGATAAAATAATGGGTAATGGGTTCCGACCGATTAACACTTTCGTGCCCAGAACTCAGCATATGGGTCCAACAATAATTTGTTTCTTGTGCCCAGGAGTCGCCGCTACATACAACGACGACTTGGCTGCCGAGTTCATGTGCCCACAACTGGGCAGCCGAGTCGTCGTTATATGTAGCGACGACTCGTGGGCACGAATAAATTATTGTGTTAAAAATAATCGTCAGCGTAGCTAGAATATGTCAAAACGTCAAAAACTTTTCAAGCCAGTAGAAGAAACAGAATCATGAAAATGCTGTAATAACTGGCAAAATTGTAGCACAAACGAAAATTTCTAACGTTTATGATGACAAAATAACTGTAAAGCACTTTCTGAACTCGTTTTTCACATATATATTTTGTCTACATTATTATTTATATATATATATTTTTAATCTTTGTTTAGGGGCTTTTATCAAAAATATGCCAGCCTCATACATAGAGCAACACGGTCACTCCGGTCCGCCGGTGGCCTGTGTTGCTCTATGGCCTCATATTATTTATGTTTGGACGAGAGAATTAGACGTGTGGTGTATACGTAGCTTATAAAAGGACTCCAGCCTTACTCTCACTTGCCACGACTGTCAAGTGTTGTGTCACTGTCACATGACTGTCACTTCAAAGTTCAACTTTTAGGTCTTTTAGGGAGTTGTGTTGCAAAAATATATAAATAAAATGAAAATATTAGTAATTATAAGATTCAAACATGCATATCGTTGAGCAGCTTGCAAATAATAATATAATAAAGAGGGGACATTAGCACCGTGTTTAGTGACAAAAATGTTTTTTTTGTCGGTGTAATAAGATTATGTACTTACATATTCATTATAATTTATCACATCGCACAGTTCATTTAAATTTTAAAACAGTGTAACTGTATATTCAGACTTGGTTTTTGGCGTCGGCAACTAGAACAAAACACAAAATGACTTATAAGTTGTTGAGAAGGGTTTTTAGCTCCTCAACATACACTAAACGACCTCAAGTATGTATAGTTGGTGCTGGACCTGCAGGGTTCTATGCAGCGATGCATCTTACTAAGAAACTGGACAATGTAAATATTGATATACTGGAAAAACTTCCTGTACCTTTTGGACTGATCAGGTATGTTTCAAGTCAAAACATTATTATAAGAAATATATTTTTATTGCCTAGACCAAAATACTCTCAGTTTTGATAAAACCATTATAAGAGCAGCTAAGTAAACATATAAAACTCATGTGGGAATTAAGTTCTGTATTTAATGCAAATAAGTTGGAAACTTTCTAGGTATGGAGTAGCCCCAGATCATCCGGAAGTAAAAAATGTAATAAATCAGTTTACTAAGGTGGCCCAACAACCCAATGTTAATTTCTATGGAAACATAACTTTGGGAAAAGATGTAAATCTTCAACAGTTGAGACAACATTATGATGCAGTGCTTCTGGTAAATTTCCTTCATAACTTGTATAAAATATATTTCTATAAAACATACTATCGGATGTAAATGAAAACATTTCTAACTTATTTCAGACTTATGGTGCTGAAGAAGACAAGACACTTGGCATAGAAAATGAAGATGCAACCAATGTGATTGCTGCACGCAACTTTGTAGGGTGGTATAATGGACTTCCTTCTGATAAGGATTTAAAAGTAAGATGAATACTATGGTACCAGCAACTCCATTGAATAATATGCATTAAACATAAAGCTAGCGAGTAATCCTTACTGCATGACATATTTGCGATTCAGTATAATCAATTTTTTAAGAAATACTCTAAAATCTATTTTATTTCCAGATTGATTTGTCTTGCAGTACTGCAGCCATTCTTGGGCAGGGAAATGTTGCACTGGATGTTGCGAGAATTCTACTAACCCCTATTGATGAACTAAAAAAAACTGACATAACTGAACATGCTCTTAGTGCTTTATCTGAATCCAAACTAAAAGAAATATATTTGGTTGGTAGAAGAGGTCCTTTACAAGTTGCTTTCACTATCAAGGAACTCCGAGAACAACTTAAATTGAAAAACTGTAGAACAATATGGAATGAGAATGACTTTGCTGATGTACACAAAGTGGTTCCTGATCTTCCCCGTCCTAGAAAGAGATTGACTGAACTGATGTTAAAATCTTTAAATGAGAAGCAAACAGTGGCTGATGATATCAATGTTAAATATTTCAAACCAGTATTCTTCAGAAGCCCAAAAAAATTCTTAGTTAATAATAAGAAGCAATTAACAGGCATTGAATTAATATGTAACAAACTTGTTGGTGAAAGTTTGGAAGATCAAAAATGTGTGCCTACTGAAGAGAAAGAAATAATGAATTGTGATTTAGCATTCAGAAGTATAGGTTACAAGAGTGTCCAAGCAGACCAAGACTTGGTACTAAACCAAGGCTTTGTAACAAATGATAGGGGCATTGTTGAAGATGCCTCTTCAAACTTAGCAAAACTCTATGTGGCGGGATGGCTGGGCACTGGACCTGTTGGTGTTATATTACATACAATGGGAAATGCATTCCAAGTAGCTAAAGTAATGCATGAAAATTTGAATAATATTGATGACCAAAATAAAGGTGGCTTTGAAGAAATCAAAAAAATAATCAATGTGAACAATAGCAATGTTATAGATTGGAATGGTTGGGAGAAAATAGACAAATATGAAAAAGAACAAGGTAAAATACTAGGCAAGCCACGTGAAAAAATTTGCAGTGTGGATAACATGGTAGAAATTGCCAAAAACTAAAGAGTAAAAAATGTTGTATTGTAAGAATAGATAAGTATATTTCTAGATAGAAATCAGGGAAAGACAGTTATTGAATAAATAAGTATATTTTTGTTCTTGTTTATACATTTAAAAATGTTTGAATAAATTTATTATAATTTGAAAGCTGTTTCACAGGTCCACCTGATATTGTAGTTCATCTGCAACTTTTCTAATATCTATCTTATATTACAAAATGGACGAAGGCGCCAATGTCTCTCCTGCACTGACTTCTGTGTCCTTAGGTAGGTAATGGGCTTGATACCAGCTAGTTTTAGCTAGGCATGCAATGTAAGAACATTGCATGCCTAGCTAAAACTAGAAAAATTGAAAATTAGTTCATACTAATAAACTACAGGTCCTAGAAGTCGAAGACTTATTATCCACAAACCCGCACTAGGTACCTACATGTTGGGGGTCATGATAGCATTACTGTCCACTCTTTCTTACACAGAGGAGGCCTGTATCCTGTGTTTCAGCAAGCAAATACCAGTCTACCTCAATATAAAGATGATCAGTACTTCAAAAAAACCCTTTTTTAAACTAAACCGCCCCTAGAATCTGTGTTAACGCGTTTGTATATGTGAGATCATTTTTTTTTATTTTGATTTCATCTGGTTTTTCCTAGTTAAATTGTATTTATAAACTATTTATGCTGTGAGTCTAGTAGACTCACAGCATTTTCAAGGATTTGAAAAAGGAACATTTATCGTAGTACCTGCCTACTAAAGGTTACAATTATTCTGTGTGAGAACCTGAGTTTGATACTAAGTCAAATGTTATTTTACAACAGGCTGTTTGTTGTCTTGGCCAGAAAACCAAACGTTGCTTAAAAGACACGGATTCCTGTTCGAGAAGTCCTGCTTGCATTTTTTTTTCTGATTTCAATATTGTCAATGTCATTGACCCGCCTGTCAAATTGTGTTGACGTCGAAACTACGAAAGTATGCTTTTGTATTTATAACTTTTTGCCCTATGACAATTAACTATTATATGAAAAAATACACTGTACTAGTCTACCTGTCACCTTCTGGTAAAATATAAATAAGAGGTGAAGGTGAGAAATATTTCAAACAATTATTAATAGTATTGTAACATAACCTCTAAAAGACTTTGCTCAGACAGAATGTCTAACGAAGTTAAAATAGGTGATTACATTATCATCCAAAAACAAAACTATAAAAAGCTACACAAGTTTAATAAGTCCGATTCGACTATTGGCTTAGGAAGAGACACTATCAATTTGAAAGGACTAGAGGGTTCTCCATATTTCTCAGTATTTAAAATGATTCCGAAAACAAGTAAGAAAAATAAAGATTTCACTATAGAACTAGCAGACGAAGCCACAAAATTAAAAGATGAAATTGACATAAAAGTGTCTGGAAATGACAACAGAAATATACTTGATGATGGACGCTCACAAAAGTTGTCCGCAGCAGATATAGAGACACTAAAAAGTGATTCCAACAAAGCATCTGATATTGTTGAAACATTAATCAGTAACTCTAATACATTTCACAATAAAACTGAATTTTCACAGGATAAATACTTGAGGAAAAAAGAAAAAAAGTATTTTGAATACTTTCAGGTAGTAAAACCAAATCTTCGAATCATTAGCGAAATTATGTATAAACTTGAACCAAACAAGATTCAAAACTTACGAGTTGATACATTGTCACAAATCATAACAACTGTTAATATTCACTGTGAAGGGAATCATCTGTTATATGATTCTGGGTCAAATGGCTTAGTGGCTGCTGCATTACTGAGTGCCATCGGGCAAAACACCAATGGTAAGCTAATCCACATGCATCCTGGTAATATGTCACAGAAACAGGCACTATTAGCCATGAATTTTCCTGAAGAACAGATGGCCAGGTGTGTTTCAGTCAATGTTTACTCTGCACTCAGACAATTTTATCAAGGATGTGACACTCACAACACAGCAGATCCAGAAAAGGATGCAAATGGCACAGAGCAAAATCCTCTGAAGAGGAAAAATGATGATGATATAGAAGAGCATCAGTCTAAAAAAAATAAACAAGATGATGATAATGAACTTAGTGAGAATGCTAATATTGGCATAGATTCTGAGAAACCAAGAGAAAACAAAAAGCCAAAATGGCACTTTGACAATATATCTGCCTCAGAACTACTGCATAAGAAAGTAGATTCATTAGTTATAGCATGTAAAGAAGACCCCCAAAATATTTTTAGCGAATTAGTAACATTTGTAAAACCTGGCAGGCCATTTGTGATTTACTACAATGTTGCAGAACCGTTGCAGCAGTTGTATATGTCACTAAAGGCACAGAGCAATGTGGCAGCTCTGAAACTGTCATGCAACTGGATGAGAAATTATCAGGTGAGGATATTAACTTATATGGTGTACATAATAAATAGTATTCTATTTATTATAAAGTATTTGTATGAAAGAGAATCATCCAACCAATCCTTCAAAGCAGCAAATCTAGAAGACAATAATTGCTCATACAGATCCCTAATTTGCAAGTTTTATTTGTCCATCTGTAACAAGTTGGGGTAATACATGATGCATGCGGCGTAAAGGTGAGGCAAAAAAACCATACATGACATAGTCATGTTCCCCAGAAACTGTGTTGTGGCACTTGTATATGTGTATGCATCTGGTTAGACTGGGAACAAATCTCAACACAGTTAGGAAAGGCTAGGCTGACAAGTGACAAAGGGCATTTGGAGGAACATGGGTGGATCCACCAAAAAAAAAGGCTGATGATGATGACATAAACATTCCCATGATTATGTCATCATCATCACCATCAGCCTGTCAATCAATCATTTGGTGTATGTGTCACTGCTTTCATCTACTGAAACGTTCAAGTGCCTTTTAATGGTTTAGTTGAAATAAATGAATTAACTTTGGAAAACAATAGAAATCCACTTGGATTGCCTACAAATCTACAACCAACATATTTTAGGTGTCAGTTGAACCAGGGATTACTATTACTTATTCCCCATGAAATCTTTTCAGGTGCTGCCAGACAGAACACATCCAGAAGTCACAATGAATGCCTCCAGTGGGTTTTTATTAAGTGGTTATGTTCTTAATAAATAATAATAAGTACACTTGTACTTATAAGTATTATCATCATGAAGATTGTAAAAAAAATAAACTACAACTTTTTATAAATTTATTTATTTCTCTCATTTACTCAATGAACATATCATGTCTAAATGCATTATAAAATTTTATGAATCACTATGACTGACATGCAATGAATTGCGACTGTATTTTTAATAGATACATTTTCATATCTTCCGTAAAATTTTCTGTGTATTTTCAATTGATAACTTTAATAATTTATATTCACTCGTCCACATTTAAAAATTGGGGTATCTATCTAGGCAAATCTGATCATGTATAAATCACAACAGTAAATTTTTTTATAAAATTTCATAAAATTGTGGAATACAAAACCACCAAATACAAAATGGAAACATACACAGAACAGTCACTAGGTACTGAGTTATTATATCTTCAATACACTGTGATGAAAAGCTTCAGTGTCACATCATCATACTGTGGAGGAATGTATTTCAGTCTAATGTGGGTTGCATTTGGTGTTGCTCAGTGATATATTAACACTATATTAAAGGAAGAATAACTTAAATAATTGATAGTAAAAAAATTACATTATAATATATTCGAGAGGAACATTGATTGCTGCGACCTGCGTGAATTATGATACATATAAGCGCAATAATGAAATGAATTTGGCACTTATCTAATTATAAATAAGTTAGGCTTCAGCTTCTAAGATGCCAAGCAATCTGCTGTCAAGTTGAACGCTATGACCAGCTTGTTTATACATGTTGTGCTGCAACAGGGACCAATCGTGTTCATCAATTCACACCACATCGTACTTTATACTCGAATACTAGGCTCATATCACTAACTCTCATTGCCAATCGTTTTTAAATCTGCCAATTGTAGCTAGATCGTTGTATCTGCGACATTTCTTATAGAAACATCATTGATAAGATATAAATACCAAAAGGTGCGTCCACATTCAACAATCAGTGGATTGGTTGTTTTGTGTCATGGACATGTTCCTAATAGACTTAACTACATTTATAAAAAATGTTATCGCTGTCGCTAGCACCATATTTGCAGTTTAATTTTTACCATTACATAAAGACTACATCCATCTGTCTTACATGGTCACTGTTTGATTTCTTTCTACAAGAGGGGAATGTTTGTCAAGAAATGAATGATATGATTATGATATGATAGAAGCAATGAATATACGCCTACAAGCAATTCATATTATACAAAAATCATTATAATTAACTTGCGCACTACACTTGTAAATATGAATTCATTCAAATAATTAAATAAGATATATTACTCGTATATTACAGAATGTTATCGTTAAATAAAAATATCTGTTTTAAATAGTATAATTTCTTTAAATCTAAAGTTCATTCCTAAAACTGAATAGCTAATAAAGCGGTAAGAGAAATCTAGAGATCTTTAGAATTGTCAGTTTGATTCAACAAGCGAAATATAACATTATCGTGCTCACTGGCTGACAAATACGAGAAAAAAGCAGTTGAGCAGCCACATTTTATAATTTTAGGGGTTATAATGCTTTTGGCAAGCATATAGCTACACTAAAAAAACGACCGATAAAACATACCGCCGATTGTTCTAATCCAAATATAGGCGCAGATGTAACCCATATTATATTTCGCTGAATAGAAATCATTACAAGAATTTGTCTTACAATATAAGATAACACAATAATTCAAAACCAAAACAATAATACTGCACCGGAGTTTGCACCAAACAATATATAAATACACAAACTATTTATGCATGCAGTATCTTTAAGTAAAATATGTTAAATAATAACTTTGGTATTGGTGTTAACATATCGAAAGGCATACATCGCTGCGATAAGAACAGCACTAAACGCTGAAGCCGTAGCGTAGAATCAAATGAGCTCAAGTCGCGGCTTGGCCGGTAACGCGTCGTCACAAGGGTTCCGACACCGATTGACGGCGAGACTCGCCCAGCTATGAGGAGTCCTCGTCGTACCACGTGCGGAAGTCACAGCTTTCGTCATAATCATCCTGCAAACATCAAATTTGACTTTATTCAAACTTCAATGCATGGTTTCATTGTAAAAAACACTGACTAGTATGTTTTATTTAATCGTAGCATAACTATAACTATAAGCAAGTTACTGCTACTGTACTACCAGTGTACTACACTATAACACAGCGTTTCTTAACCTCGGGTTGCGGACGGTATTCGAATGGGTCGCGGGATTACAAGAAGAATTTCTTGAATTGCAGGGCATGAAGTACTAAAAGAAAGATTTGCTAGAATGAGTCTCACGAAATTTTGGGCCGAATTATCTGGGAAGCCTATTCTTAGCAATGAAGCTGAACAGGCCCTGCTACCATTTCCAATACATATTTGTGTGAAGTAGGTTTATTTGCGCTTTGCTATCTTAAAAAGCAAGTACAGAAATAGACCGGATCCTTATCATGACATGCACTTTCCATAAACTTCCTTGCTCAACATTACAATATCAGGGTAGACACTAACACAACTAAACAGTGGCGTTCAAAAGGTTAACCTTTTGAACGCCACTGTCACGTATAGGTGACAAGCAAGCGCGTGCCCTGTACGCCAAACGTCACAAATACGTGACAAAAAGTACGGTAAATTTGTGGCTTGGCGTCGGGGGCACGCCGATGCGTTTACGCTCTGGCGTTCAAAAGGTTAAAATTAGTGATCATGTTACTTTTTTATTATTTTCTACAATACACGCTGAAATTTTAATGGTTGTTTTCCCGCGGCAGAACGATTAGCCATCAGTAGTACTATCGACATAAAGGTAAACTTAAACAATTTAAATATTGTTTTTGTTTACAAATTATTAAAAAAAAATATTCATGAACTCGAAAGTGTGAGAATCAATAGTAACTCACTAGACGTGACGTAGAACGCGCGCCGACAAAGTGAAAAGCGATTCACAAATGTTCAGAGCAAAATAAGCTCTCGCGCGTAGTAATACGGCATTAATTTGCCTGCAAGCACGCGGCGAGTGAAGCCCCGCGCATCGTACACCTTTTATGTTAACTTATTCGGTACCTATTGTGTTTCATTAACCTTTTGCGTGTCTTAAGTTACACAGTTCGACATAAGAAAAAATGCTCCAAATGTCTTAAGTCGGACAGTTACACTTAAGGGCTTGGTCAGGATTGGACGATAAAAATCTGTGGTAGACACGCAAAAGGTTAAATCAGAAGTACCTATCAGCTGGTTTATGCGCGAAGGGCAACGACCGCAGCCGCTTTGCGCGAAACTATCGCGATGTAGAAACTATTGGTTCGAAGTCGCTTTCGAGTTTTGTTTATCACAATTGTTATTCTGCCATTTCTTAATTTCAAATTTATTATTTTTCATAAATCGATTGTATTACCAAGACAAACACATTTTGCTGCGGGAAAAGCATAATCATGTTGTTTTTACATATTTTATAAAGACATCAATTTTAGTAAACCACAGGCTTTTAGTTATTCCTATTATTTTATTACCACGGGAAGATACATAAAACATTAGGGTTGTCAGCCAAAAAGGTTAAGAACCGCTGCTATAACTGCTGATTTGTGCTACTCACCGCCATCCAAGCATGATCGAGTACGTCTTCGGCAGCGAAGCGTAGTTCGGGCTGGGGACGCAGCATGTTAGCGACGAGGTCGATGGCGCCCGCAGACACTCGCTCCCAGTGCGGAGCGGGGAACTCCAGGCGAGCCGACAGAATGGCGTCGAACAACTTCTCTTGATCACCATCAGGAGATGAAAATGGCGGAAAGCCGCACAGCAAGATGTATAGGATAACGCCTGCGGCCCACACATCAATCTGCAAAAATAACGCGAATGTATAATTTGAACTCTAGGGACAGTTTTAAAGGCCTTTTTATTTAAGTCCTGGAGTATTCTATTTTGAATCGTATGTGTAACGAAATTAGTAGACAAGTTTATTATTATTACATTAGACCAAATTGAGTTAAAAGTTCAAGTTCACATAAAGATTAAAGAATAGTGGGAAAAATCTTATCTTCATCTACAACAACACCTTTTACATAATGGTTACAATGCTACCTAAAGTATTGTGAATGGCACGTTTCCGAGTATTATGAGGTTAAATACACACGTCTCGTTTGAGGAACAACAATACACGCTTTATTTTCTTAGAATCAGAGAATCGATTTAGAGTCGAGTTTACTTATTTGAAGAAAAAAAAGTTGTCAACCGTTATGGACAGATTCAAAGAAAAGATGACAATTAGCCTCAAAGTTATCTGATCATAGAAAAGTCAGGCTGTCATCATCTTCCTGTCCTTGTCCCATGTTGCTTGGGGCCGGTGCAACACGTTGTTTTCCTCCATTCCGTCAACCATCACGCTATCACTGCCCCCTTTTTCTTCCATATAACTGTCCACACAATCTATCCATCTTTTCTTCGACCTCCCTCTCCATACCTTTAATCCATATCCAGTCTCGAGCAGAATTTCAGGCGCTACGTATGTAGGAGTACCGCAGACGGCGTGTAGTGGCCGCCATACTTCCACTGCCAGGCCGAAATCAGCCAGCTTGAGGCCGCGTATGCTGCCGTCCGAACCCACTTCCACCTGGAAACAGGGCAGTGGGTAATTATAGTATCGTCTATGTAAGATTCAGAATCCATCAATCTTTATCAATAATTACCGTTTTTGTTTTGCAATGTTTGTTTACATAATGATATACGCAGTGAAATAAAATATACAAATGAATTATGATGCATATTTACAAGAATAGGAAATGTAATTAATTGTATTACATTGATAGAGCCAATACTTATTACATGCCTCCAATTTTACATGGTTTATTTATGTGAAATAAATTGATTACTTATTCTTCAAGTTTTGTTAGTTGATAGCTTACCAATAGATTTTCAGGTTTGATGTCACGATGCACTATAGAAAGCGAGTGTAGATATGCGATAGCAGATGTTAGGTGGCCGATTAGCAAACGCGCTTGGGGCTCAGAGAATTTGGAAGCGGCCGCAATACTATCAAACAAGTCTCCACCTAAAAATATAAATAACGATCAAGTGGAATGAGAATAATAAAGCCATGTTCTATTAGATATCATTGGAGTATTGTTAATGGTGAAAATGATCAGAAGTCCCATTCATAACTACAAATACTCACCACTGACTAATTCCATTACAAGGAAAAGCCATTCAGGGCTATCCTGTTCTTCGATTAGAGAGACAATTCGTGGATGACACAGCTTCCTCATGACTCGAACCTGAAGATCAAAGTAATTCTGTTATAAAATCACGAATATCTAGCACCATCAATAAATAAGAAGTCCGTTGGCATCACATCAAAGGTCTAAAGCGCACGCGTCGCTTCAAAATATTTTCTCTACTCTATAAACAGCTGCAAAATGCGTCATACATACTTTTCAAAAACAGTTTTAGTCTGTTTGCAAATAGAATCTTGAGTAAAAATACTTTATTGCACTGCATTAATAACTAGAAGCTGTTGGTATGTATGATTTGCTAAATAAAGTAGTTATTAATATTTACCTCAGCCTCCACATAGTGTTCCTTGCCTTTGCACTTGGCCTTATCAATAACTTTGAGAGCATATTCCTTGCTGGTGGTCTTGTCTTTACATATCCGTACAACAGCGAAGTTGCCGTCACCTATTATTGATATGACAAATGGTACGATAATGATAATAATAATATTGCTGGTAAATAAAGAAAAATTAAGAACCAGTCAAGGTGGATCCAACATTATAATGTGTTTTTTTTTTAATACAGTTTGCTAGGCAGCATTTTAAGTACTGAGTTTGGAACACCCTGACTAGTATTTGAATAATCAAGACAATCATCACAACACATTGGAACAGGTACGTAAATGAATGATGGTTGTTTTATAGAAGCCTACCTATGATTCTGCCGACGCTGTATTTGAGTCGCAAGGGCTGTGGCAGTAGAGGGCCCGCGGATTCGTCGGCTGCGTCACCAGCTGCGCCTGCGCCGGCTTCGCTGGCTGCGCGCGCTGCTCCACCACCGGCTTTCACTGGCATACGCGGTTTAGGACCCGCCCTGTGAGTATGTATAGACAGCAACTATCAATTTGAATGTACATCCAAACAATTGTAACTCTTTTACAATATTCTTAATTTCATAGGTAAAATGCGGTTTTTTCGCTGGAGGAATAGCAGGGAAGGGAGGAATACTAAGCGTTAGTTACTTCAATATTCTAGCAACAACCACTTTAGGCAAAATGTAAAGTTGGCAATGGGGAAAATGATTTTTGTTTAATTTTGTTTACAAGGAAAATTATTAAATTTCCAGGAATTTAATACAGACCTCGAATTTCTTGATATAGGAGTTTTTCTACATTGTAGCACAGCCTTATTTTCTTCGAATTCCAATTCAAAGTCTTCTTGGTTAACCCTGAAAACAAAATATTCTAAAGTTATACACCTAAAGGCTTTTCAGCTATTTTGAGCAAGTATTTTTTTTATTGTTTTATTCCAATGTTTGTTTGGGTTGTGAACCAACAGGTACCTTTCATTTCCATAAGCAAAGAATACATCTTCAACTTCAAAGAATTGGTTTAATGCTGTGACTACAGAGCCAGTTCTGGTGAAGACCTTACGGACACAACCTGTATCTAATTTGACGCATTCTGTAATGGCGGCTAGTGCGTGTTCCAAAGTGGGGCTGTTTCGTTTGTTTAGTAACAATCTGCACACCTGTGGACAACAGAGTATAATATGAGTGGGTTTTAACATGTTATTTATGTGTAATTCACCATAATAATTGAACAATTTTCCTGTTATTTGACATAATCACTATAGAAGCCAGATTTTTCTAAGTAATGTAGGTATATACTGATTCATAATGAATCAAGGTAGCAAGGAATGCTTGTAATCAGGGTGTGACACGTGATTGATTTGTTAATTGATAAAAAAGTGATATTTTACCTTTCGTGGTTTCACTCCATTTCTAATAATAGTAACTATGCGTGGTCGGACTACGTTATCCCCAGCTGGACTAACTCGTGCTGTCCCGTTGCCAGTAGTGCTACTACCATTTGCCTGAAATATTTGTATCTTGTAACTTATATAGAAATCAAGGAAAAGTTAAAGTTTGATAAACTATGTGACTTATTTTTATCCAGTGTACCTGCAAATATCGGGACAGTCGGTTATTAGCTCTGGCTGGGGAAGGACTTGAGCTGTCACTTAGAGACTCCGGGCCACTCAGTCTGAAAGATTGAGGCGTCACAGCACTGGCTTCATAATCTAGACGTTTGAAAGGCTCACCAAATCCACTACATACATATGATTGCCCATCTTCTAGATCATCCAGTTTGCCTATCTGTAAAAATGTAACAAAATAGTGTTGTGTATTGAATCAAAATAGTACCTAGTAATGGGTATTAATATTGTGTGTAAATTCAAGCAAGACTTACTTTTCTACCCTCAAGTGAATATATTGCCCTCACACCACTTGGCAGAGTTACATTGTCAACTAAAACCCTTGTTAAATCTGCTGTGAGACTATCAAAGGACCTGTAACCAAAAATGCTCATAGATGTCAAAAACTTTGTTTCATCAATATCAGTATTAATTTACTTTTTTTTTAATTTAACAAAAACTGTTTTTTTTTTTCACATAGTTGCAGAAAGGTAAATATTTTTTATTTTACACAACTTTATTTTTATTGTCATATTGTCGCAAAACCTTTGCGTCTACAAACCAAGTACTGTTTTGCATGTATTATGCTAATTAAAAACACCTGTGAAAATTGTGTTAATAAAATTCAGTTCAATGTGACTCACTTCTCAATGCTTGAACACAAAATGCATAGAAAATTAGAAAGCAAATAAGACTCTGGTAATAGGAAGGTAACAATATTTTTGCTTCTATTGGAACTAACAATTAGCATTTATTTGAAATCAGATTCAGTAGGATATTTATACATTACGGGAAGGAAAGGCAAAATTACAATCAGCCAATTATCATAGCATCCTGTACAACCTTGATAATATAATTGTTACTTATTTCACTGATTACAAGTGTGCAATCAACATGAACTAGACTTCGTAGGGTGCTTGTGGAGTGCGGATGTTATTATGACATAACCATAATCATCAATAATAAAGTTATATTTAATTAACCGTTCCTATCTCAAAAACTTGCTTGTTTAACTTCCTTTTAAAGTATTTATTACCTATTCAGTTGCACTGATTTTATGGTCATGAAATTAACAAAGTATAAAGAAATTTCACAATATTAAGATAGTTAGCTATGACTTATGTGTTTGTTATTATCGGGTCATAATAATATAATCTTAGTTACTTGACTTTCTAATGACAGCAGTTAGCACTTTATCTGGCTAATTAAATTGTAAACATTTTAGACTAATGAGAATTATGTAGTGTGACTATATTTCACCCTGAAATAATAAATAGGTACTTTAGAATCACATAAATCAGCTGAATGTCACAAAAACACCTAGCAGAATTGCTAGCATGCAATTACCTGGTATCAACAATTGAATATTGCTTCATAATTCACAATTGAACTGTTACTACTTACATAAATACTTTATAGACATCTAATTTAGAATATTCAGCTATAGGTATGTATAAAAGTGAAAGTGCTCCAAACATTTTCTAACTAGAACTAAAACTTTTTCAGGGTTTTTTCAAATAAATATTTTATGTATAGTACGAACCTGTATCTCTCTGGCAAGACTGGAATAATGACTCCTGAATAGAACTTATCACCATTTCTAAAAAATCTGACTCGTTTAGCTTTCCGCGCGGCTGGCGTTCGGAGTAGTACGTTACGTCGGTTCGTCCTAGTTTTCATAATTTCCATATCGCTAAAGTCCTTTTCCAGCTCACATACGGAGCTCGATCGGCTGCCACTACGGCTCAAGTTATTCTCCATCTAAAAAGTAATAAGAGTTAAATCAAAGTCACAAATTGGAGCAGCATAACGGATCATCTTTACAACACGATCTAACCCTCACCTTCTTTACCTTTCGGTTCAACGAACTATTTTATTTATGTAATGAAGGAACAGGAAGTCATCACTTTTAGTACTTTCTCATTTTGCACTTTGAAAAGTGAAAAATATACAGGTAATGAAATTAGAATATTAATTTCTGTAAAACTCATGAATCACACAGAAATCAGCGCAGACAGACCAATCAAACGAACGAACGACTAAGTACAAAATTGTGTGAAGGAAAACTTGAACGTAATCTGTGAATGAAGTCTTGAATGAATGCTTTTTTTTACTTCCTCACAAAGTTAAGTTCGCCTTTCACGGCCCGTGCTATAAAAATATTTATGACAAGACGCAACTCTGATAATTATCATTAATTCAACATTTATTTTTTTAATTCTTTGGTTGGACCAATTTCCACCCCCTATGAGAAATTTGAAACCATTACAACATAAGGCATCCATTACACGATAGGCTTTGCTGTCAGTCAAGGCTGTGACCATAGAGGAAAGTAATATATCGTAATATATTGGCTGTGACTGACGGATAACCTAAATGGTTCTGTCCAAAACTAAACTAAATTATATAATATATTTGTTTGTTACAATTTGGATCAAAAACTGGTTGGGGCGCTATGGCTTACTTTATTTTCTAAATTTTCTAATTTTATTGCAGTTTCAGGTTGACCTTTACCATAAAAACCATTTAGGTTCTGAGAAGCATAGCCCTACGACGCACCCTTTCCGAATGATGGGCCTCCGAATGTTATTTTATTTTGCATAAAACACTCTATATTTCCAAAATGGTAGCTCGGATGAAAATCTTTTCTGGGAAGAAATTGTTGCTCTAGTTGGTAAGCATGAGATGATGTAAGAAAACCCGCGCAAAATTGAAAATAAAAGAGAAAGAAGTCCAAAAGTTATTTTTCCCTAAAACTACTCAACCGATTTTAAAAATTGTTTCATCATTCCAAAGCTACATCCTGGCTATATTTTTTTTCGAAAAAGCAGAGTTCCTTACGAAAATTGCAATAATGTAACCCAAAGAAGCAAAATAATGCCTAGTAAATTCATTATTTGGCGTGCGCTGAGAAAACTATTGATGATATTTAAAAATATTGAAGCTTAGTCCAATGAACTTGAAATTCGGCGCTACTGATTTCGATAAAAAAATATGAATAACAAATGTTTGGAGTTTTCGAAAATAAACTCATAAAGGGGCAAAAAGGGTGATGAAGTTTTCAGGGGAGGACATTATTGCTTGCTTCAATTTACGTGGAAATTGGAATTAACATACTAAAAGTGGGATAATTGAAACAGATCTAACAATTTTTGCATAATCTGTTTCGATTATAATATATATTATAAATAAACCCTGATGGGGTTTACGTCGTGAACAGTTGCGCTGATTCTGAGACCTCAGAATTACTAGCAGAAGTAGCATAAATGGCTGGGTAATCAACAAAAATCGATAAGCTTAATTTTCCTAAACTAACCTAGGGGGTAGAAAGGGCGTTGAAGTTTGTGGAGTACCGACTAAATCCGCGCGGATGAAGTCGCGGGCAGTTTTTTATAAGTTTAGAAATGGGTTTTACTCCTTTTTCGAATTCCGTATATTAGCCAATAATATATCGTCATATTTTATGTTTTGAGTTATCTCGATTGAATTTCATCAATCACCATCAGTCATTCTTCATTCATGACTTTTGGAATTGAATGACGTTTGTATAAGCGTGTATTGGACGCCTTACTGGCACTGACATTTCCAGTGACTGTGTGGTGTGTACTCTCCTTAATTAAAATCACTTTATTTTGAATGTGATCTTACTGTTGTAAAAAAAAGTACTATAGCCTAAATGCATGTGGAAGCTAACAAATATGAAATGAAACCTGTAAAATAAAAATTCTATGGCTTTTAAATACATTCACACAATTGTTACTTGGCAACACTCAATGGCCATCGAAATAAACTAGCCACGAAAAACAGGTGACGCATTTATCAATTTCGTTGTATGTCAAAAGTGCAGACAAAGAGTGTGATTATTTTGTAATTTTCCACGTTTTTATAAATTTCTGTGTAAAATGTCATCGAGAAAAAAGGTACTGCTGAAGGTAATCATCCTTGGCGATAGCGGTGTGGGCAAAACTTCGCTCATGAATCAGTTTGTCAACAAGAAATTTTCCAACCAGTACAAGGCAACAATAGGCGCAGATTTTCTCACGAAGGAGGTAATCGTGGATGATCGAATCGTCACAATGCAGATTTGGGATACTGCTGGTCAAGAGCGATTCCAATCTCTAGGAGTGGCGTTTTATCGTGGGGCGGATTGTTGCGTCTTGGTGTTTGACGTAACTGCCCCCAACACGTTCAAGTCCTTGGAAAGTTGGAGGGACGAATTTCTGATACAAGCCTCGCCACGGGATCCTGACAACTTCCCATTTGTGATTCTGGGCAACAAAGTGGATCTGGACAATCGCGCTGTTTCCGCCAAGCGCGCACAACAATGGTGTCAAAGTAAAAATGATATCCCCTACTTTGAAACAAGTGCCAAAGAGGCTGTCAATGTGGAGCTTGCATTTCAGACCATAGCTCGAAATGCTTTGGCCCAGGAAACAGAAGCGGAGCTCTACAACGAATTCCCTGATCAAATCAAGCTTAATGCCAATGACAATGGTCGTAACAGGGATGGTGACAACTGTGCTTGCTAGGCCCTAAGAGATACGCTTCAGTGATGGCAATTTATTAGTCTCCGATTATATAAAGTAAACATACATTAAAGTATAATAATATTCTGTAAGTAATGTTTCCTTTTATATCATGTAAAAATGTATAGAAATAAAATGTACCACATTCACACATACTTATATTAATTGGTTTGATAAGCACTTTAAATTAGCAAAACTATTATGCATTGTTACAAAAATATTTGTATGAGTGTTTTGAGAAAAAGTACAATATTATTTTGATTATTTTTGGCAACAATGGCAAAATTTTAAATTGAGTCATTAGTTTCACTCCCAAATTTAGGACTGATTAAAAGTGGTCTAATATAATCTTCATTAAATTTAATTGTATTATCAGTATACATATAGTTGGAATCCATTGAAAATGTGTATTTGTTCAAGGTTACCACAAATGTAACTATATTTATCAGTTATTCTGGCATCTAACAAAAGATTTACAGTACATAAATACTAAAAAGGCTTTATTTTTGTACAATTCTTGATATTATTGAAAATTTATAATTGAAAAAACAATGTCAATATTAAACAATATTATTGGATGAAGCTCATTGTTTCAAATTGCTCTTTAAAGACATTCTATATTACTCAGCTATTTATGATTGTGACACAATACATGAATGACCAAGTAAATTTATTTGTTAGAAATGGGCTATGGATTTAGTGTATACCAAAATTATGTATTATGTATGTAATTATTAATATCATTTTAAAAAATACTGTAGGGTATGATTGTTCTCTGCTTCATATAAAATAATATTCTTCAAAAACTAGTTTCAAATGATAAGATAATGAATTCCCAATTTGTTGGTGATATTGTGGTCATATTGATATTTTGGGTAAAAACAAAGATATTTTAGGTATAATATAATATTATGATTCAGAATTGATACCACTTTGAAAAACTTTGCCAATAATAATGTTAGGTTAAATTATTTTATTGTTTTTACCACAAATAGCAATATGCTTTAAAGCTTAAAAAATGGATTCAAATTCAATAAAGAATATAATTTTCGTCAAAGTATGATGAAATTCAAACCTCGTAACATTCATAATATACAAAATGTGATATTTGAGTTGAATTCTTTGTTAAAATATGTTAATTGTTATTTGATCAGTTGCCGTTTGGTAAAAAACCGAAATATACAGTATTGATGTGGAAATTCGACTACTGTGGCTTCACTGCTCTGTTGGCCATAATTGGATTATGATCATGGAAAACAGGCAGTGTTAAAAGAGAGTTTATGCAACAATAAACATTTCTGTATATATTTGGATTTTAAATATTAGTTATAAGTAGTTAATGGTAACATTATAATTATTATAAAATAACATGTTATTACTCAGCACTATTCATAACAAGTTGTGGGTTATGAGAACAAAAACGTTAAGACACTGACTCAAATGAAAAATTCAAGCAGGTACCTAAATACAAGAGTAAAAGGAAAAAATATCAGGTCATGTCTAATATAAACAAGGCTTGTCTGATTTCACATGAGTTCAAGCAGCTTTTAAAGATACACCTAATGCAGTAACCAGCTTTTTAGAGTTGTAGAATTTTGAAAAGCATTTTTACTGTTTATCACTGTTGTTATTGGTATTATGTAACCTATGCATTATGAAGTCCATTGTAGACAACTACACAAATACATACTATTAATGTTTTTATTATAAACCTCGCTTATTATGTTCACCATCCACATGACCTTGCCTTTTATTATTTCAATACTTTTAAAATTAGTGATCAATATGATTCTCACATGTTTTTACATCATTATATTTTTAATTATTGTAGTATGTATAATTAAATTACCTACAACAAATATAAATTAAGATCTAGTTATAATAAAGGAAGGTAACAAACGATGTACGCTGTAATAATGGTTGCTTTTAATTTTATATTAATAAATAAAAAAAACTTCAGTCTGTTTTTATTAAAAGTAAGCTTGGATCACACTCATCTTGTGGTCTACCTGAGGACCAATTTCTCATGTACATAACCTACACACTAACTTAGATGTTCTCAAGTGATCTTTGTTTGTAATGATTAGTCATTATAAACTCATTGCATCATGAGTTCATTACTGCTAGAGCTATCTATGTGAGCTATCCATTACTCGTGAGTCATGTTACTGCATGGGGAATTACCTTTGTTTACCATTTACCTACAACGTTGTTTAGCAGACATTGCCATTATTGCGACACGGTTCATGTTCGCAATTCTGCCCACGCAGAAAACAATTGAGTAGGTAGCACATATGAGTGCAGAAGTGGGCAGGTAATTTTAACGTGGGTTACCTATGAATCTTCCCTAAGAAAGGACCAAGAAGAAGAAGGTTTCTAGTAGAAGAGCTTTCTGTTACGTAGTTAGAAGAATGTGACCATCATGTGAATGTGGTCCTTTGCTCCAAATGGCCTAGTTTAAATAGTGCCTGTGTGCAACAGCCAAACGAACATGGGTCTTATGTAATTTTAGTTTTATCTCTGGGATACGTGGTGCAACCGGCTAAGCAAAGGTGACACCACCTACCAACTAGCAGAGAGACTAATTAACATACAAAATAGAGCAAATCACGAGCTATAATATCATATCCTAAATAAAAAGTATTTATATATGTCAACCAACGGAATATATTGCAGACTCTGTAAGATTGTAATTACTTACTTAATCTTTTTTAGATTATAATTTCTCGATATGTTATGAAATTATCATTTTGTGTAGTTACTTACCTACAACAAATAGGTACCATCAAAATTCAAAAGTTTTCAAAATATCCATGTCTTATTAAAAAATAGTTTACAATTTCACGCGATATTTTATAAACTTACGGCTTTTGCAATTTTATTTTCCATGGTGCCATATAAATTTAAACAAAATATAAATTATCCGTAAAATAAAACCATGCATTCTTGTTTCCGTACCAGCACCATCTATCTTCATCATTGTCAAGTTGTTTTTTTATTTGAATGAGCTACCGCCATCTATGATCGAATATCGGAACAGCTTAAAATAAATTTAATTATGATCGACTTGAAAACCGATGTTTCGCCTATTATATTATATAAGTATAAAAGTAGGGCGACTTTTCGAGAGCAACCAGTTCAGATACACCAGTGAAACAGATTAGTTCGTAAATAGTGCAAAGCTCCCGTAATAGTCCCCGCCGTCGTTTGCCTCCTGTAAAACTAGTAAGTAAGTAAGTAAGTCGTTTATTTTGCAAATATGGGTACAGTAAAAGGTAATCATTTTTAAACATATAGGTTCAGCCATATCTTACCAACAGGCATGCAAAAGTACCTACCTGCTACGTGTGTTTTCGATGTATCTAATGCATCGCATAGTAGTGGCATCGATGTTGTTTCGATATATAAAAAAATATCGATGTCTTCTATACATCGATTGTTTTATTTTTTAACAAATTGGAAATGAATGTGGCGTAGGTACCTATAGATATCTAGGTATGTATAAAAAAAGGAGTTTACATATTAATATAATGTAATACTAATAGATAATATTCTGTAATGATAGATAGGTAATCAAAAAGCATTAAGTACCTACTGCGTTTACAATTTTGAAACTGCTGACAAAAATTTTAGCAACAAGTGAAAGGTCAACGATTAAAACAAACACCGAATAAAGGGCTATATATATTATCTTATCAATGAAGGGAGTAACTAAATAAAACACAAAAATAGTTAATAAATAACATTCAACGTTGATTTTGACTATAACTCGTTACAAACGGTGAAAAACATTGATGTTTACTCCAAGGGCGTACCCAGGATTTAATAATAATAATAATAATTCTTTATTATCAGGCAACTAAGGCGCATAGCTAAAATACACAAATAAAACATACAAAAAATAAACTAATACATATTAATCTTACTAACCCACACGAAGTGACGGCGACGAGTTACGCTGCGCGGTGTCGCGTAGCCTGCCGCGAAAACGTCGGTCGGTAGACAACACCCTTCGGCCAAAACTCTTCCTTTAGGAATGTGTCGAGATGCTGTGTGGAACCCGCACCATAAACGACTTGATGTTGGTGTTGTGACGCTTTTTTTTTTTTTTTGATATCGGGGGGAAATCCTCATGGAAATCCTCCACCCTGGGGTGAGTGGAGGGGTCTGTCAGACTCTTACTGACTAAAACCACCCCGATGTTCCATCTCCCACCTACGCCGGGGATCGCGGGAACGAATGCGACATCCGCAATCCCCGGCTGGTCCGCCACCAGGACCTCGCGCAGCTGCGACCGACGCAACTCCAAGTGTCGCTGCGTCAGTCGCTCGCCGCGCGCCCGCGCGTCCTCGCACCACCTGTGTAGTGACGCGAGCACTTTCGCCTCCAGGTCCCACGGCGGAGATCCGGCCAGTGCGCAAGCCGCCTCGTAGGAGATCGTGTGATATCCCCTGATGACTCTGACGGCCATCACCCTCTGCGGCTTCCGCAGAACAGTGATGGTGCTGGCCGTCAGGTCAGCCGCCCAGATCAGGGCCCCATACAGCGCCATCGATCGCACGATCCCCACGTACAACCGCCTACAGGCGGTGCTCGGGTCCCCCAAATTGGGAAGCAGCGTTGACAGCGCCCCCGCCGCGCCCAACAACTTGGGCGCCAGCCGGTGTGATGGTGTTGTGACGCTGTTCCAACTTCTCGACCCTCAAGGTCCAGTTGGTCTTCACCTTCATGTACTCCACGATCTCCTCAACCTTCGTGGAGTGATGCAGTCGGGACACATACAGCAACGTCGAAGGTATCGCTGGACGTAGCGGCATATTTGGTCCTGTCAGTCCAGGACCGCATTGATTGCGACAAGTTGGCTTCTTATTTATTTATTTATTTAACAGTTTATGTACACACATTTAACAAATAAATAAGAAGAAGGGAACAGAAAAATAGGTACAAAGGTGATGCTTATTTCTAAAGAAATCTCTTCCAGCATACCTGCGAAAGGAGAGTCGAATAATGAGATATGTAGACATGTAAAAGTTATGTTAACATAAAAAGACAAAAAAATTAATATCATACTAATACATAGGTACTACTTAAATAATACTATAAGAATAATAATAATATATACTTTAAATATGCAACTATGATGGTACCGAAAGGTAGTGTTCTTTCACTCTTCTTTTAAAATTATTTACTATTTAAAATCTGGAAGAGTTTTGCATTCCCTAATGTCAGGCGGCAGTGGATTCCACAACCGTACCGCGTGCACAGTAAATGAATAGGAATAAAAATCGATAGAGTGGGGAGGGGATTTAAGGAGATTTCTAAGATGCGACCTGCAAGGCGCATCAGAAGGACGGGAATAGGAGAAGCGTTTACGCAAATAGGAAGGCGTTTTAGGGTTGTGAAGGATGTTAAATAGCAAACACAATATCCGAGAGTTCCTGCGAAGTCGGATAGGGAGCCACTTGAGTACTTTGCGAAATCCTGAAACGTGATCGTATTTTTTGAGGTTAAAAACAAAACGAATACAAATATTTTGCAAACGCTCAAGTTTATTTAAAAGCTCCTCGGTGGCATCCAAATAACAGGCATAAGCGTAGTCTATGATGGGCTGGATGAGAGTTTGGGCAAGGGAGATTTTAGTGTTCAAGGGCAAAAAGCTCTGGAGGCATTTTAGCGAGTGAAATGTGTAGTGCACCTTGCGACTGACTTCAGCGATATGGTTAGTCCACGATAAATAGGAGTATATGATCACCCCCAGGTTTTTAGCCGACTTTGCGTATTCAATCTGAACACCATTCAACAAGAGTGGAGACAGCGCCGCAATATCCAGCCTGTTCTTCTTCTTCTTCTGTACTTTGATGAAGCCATCTTCATCACACTCTTGCTTCGCTGGACAGCGCTGTATCGGATTCCTCGGAAGGATTTCACACCGACGGCTCTGCTTTCCCCCTTTCTTCCCCCTTTCTGCTGATTATGTTGTGACGCAACTGGTTTGTTTGCGGCAGCAATTGCGGCGTAAGCTTGTTTGGGGGTCGACGTAGCTATGCGTGTCGTATTCTCTGCCGGCGCAGAGAGACAGGGGGCGGCGGGGCACGGTGCATCGCCGTCAATATTTGCAATCAACGACAAATTTAATTTATCAGCCCATGCCTGGTTGTTGGGCTCCATGGCCGACAACTATGCTTTGCCAACTATGTATAACCGCCAACCATCTGATCGCGGCCGTAAGACAGACAGCGATGAAGGGACTTGGCGAATTTGGCGATCCACGCCGCAGTGTACAACGTTTTAAAGTGGGGGCAATAACTTCACAGTCGCCACCCGTTGCCGCCAGCGGACCTTTCATTTAAAAGTTACGACGTGTATAGAAACTTTTTTTACAAAAAAAAAACGGACTTCCAAAAAAAGTTTTTTATTTTCCACTTTTTAGTGGACAACGAAATGACATTATTCCCATAATGAGTGGTTGTACTATTTGCCGTTAAGCAGATTCTTTGTGAGCCTTCGCAGTCCAAGTCCACACCAGCTCTTAGTTAAATATCTACTTTGCTTTGGTACTAGTTTTTACTCATTTTAAGGTACTAAACCTAATGCAAAAAGAATCATCAAGATCGGTTAATGAACAATAAAGTTATGCCCGAATAGATAACCCCAAAAACAAGTTAATTGAGGTTGACTTGTTTGCATCTGCGTACCCCTTCCCAGCGTACCGGCGTGATGTTATGTTATGAACTGGTTTAATTAATAAACAGACGTGCAATTTCAGCAAACCCGGGAGATTTGCTATCATTTATTGAAGAGTTCCGTTGCCTACCTCCGAAATCATTCATCAGATCTTCACCAAATTGAAATGGAGCCAGTTTGGAAAATACTCTTCCAAACAAAAAAAAAATCATCCAAATCGGTTGACAATTGGAGAAAATATCGCTGATCAAACATATGTCCTGGGATCCCAGCATCAGATCCTAACTTATACCTTTCATCATCAGCTCAGCAAGTTGAGATGTTGATTACCAGCCACAATTGCACATTGTATGTGCCTTTAAAATTTGAGGGTTGCCCTCATTTTCCCTAGGATCCCATCATCAGATTCTGACTTGGTGTCAATGGGACCACCTGAGGACTACAGGGTATTGAATAAAATAAAAAAATCAATATGAATGCATAATTGACGGAATAATCGCATAACAAACATACAAAAAAAAAACACATACTGTCGAATTGATAACCTCCTTCTTTTGGAAGTCGGTTGAAAATGCTCTAAGTAAGAATAATGTTGCGGTTTGAGCGAACTGGGCGAATTTTAATGCTTGGTCCGATGAAGTTGAATGATTTCAATAAAAAAAAAAGAATGTTTGGATTTTTAGGGGCGAAAAGGGGTGATGAAGTTTTTTGGGAACGACACTGCTTGCTTCAATTTCCATGGAAATTGTTATGAACAAACTAAACGTGAAACGGATCTAACAATTTTTTCCAAAATCATTCCGTTCACCCCCAACGGGGTGAATAGTTGCGCTGATTCCGAGACCACAGAATCAGCAGCAGGAATGCTTAACCTTTAAAAGGAGGTAGAGGGGGCGTTGAAGTTTGTGGAGTAGGTAGCTAAATCCGCGCGGACGAAGCCGCGGGCGAAGTGCTAGTTCTAGATGAAGATGTTTATTTTCAGATCAAAACATTTTCAATTTTCAATTAATTGTTTCCAAGTTTGCTATTGTGGTACAGAGAGTAAAGTACGCATACCTCCACTGGAAAGGGGAGGATCCTCCGAACCAGACGGTTGTTGTGTCTGGCGGGCAACTGCCCCATAGTTGATATTCGGACGGTTGTATATGTTCAAATTGCAAACAGCTTGCTGTGGTTCTCAACACAGATGCGCTAATTACTGCATACTTTGGATTAGCCGAATCAATTCTTAGATATGGAGTCATCTTTTGGGGGAATAGCACGGACAATGAAATAGCGTTTCGGGCACAGAAAAGGTGCATTAGATCGATGTTTAGACTGCAAACAACGGACAGCTGTAAACCTTATTTTATAGAACGTAAGATATTGACATTGCCCTCATTATATATCCTGGAAACAGTAATGTTCATTAAATCCAATTCTCATTTATTTCAGCGTTTGTCTGATGCTATCCCTAGGAATAGACGTATAATTTCAAACTCCGTGTTCACGGCGCTAAAACAACTCTTATGCGTAAGAGCATCTTTTGCATGGCTCCGACCATTTTTAATAAATTGCCCAAATCATGGAAAACATTAAATATATCTGCTCTTAAAAGTAGATTGAAGAGCTTACTAACTGAAAGAGCATATTACAGTATAGCAGAGTTCATGAAAGAGGACAATTTACTTCGTTTTTGAGATGACAGTGTTAAATATTTTTGACATGTTATTGTATTTTTTATTTTTGTAATTGTAATTTGTAATAATTGAATTTTAATAATAGGAATTAATTGTAATGTGGAATTGAAATATTAATGATAATAATTCATATTTTATTGACCAATTTATTTAATGACTACTTTGACATTGAATTGCATCTAAGGAATATGTTTATTGAATTGCAATGATAAATAATGATGAAATGTAATTTTGATGAATAGTATCACGGTTTATGCACCGTCTCTTCCTACCAATTTGTACGCCACGATGTGCGGCTGAACATGTTAGAACTTTTCCTTACCACATTTTTATCTTGCATGCAATGTATCATGTACACCATGTTTAAACAAATAAAATTTACTTACTTACTTCTGGTTAAAGACGTTTAATTCTCATAAAGAAATTTACATTTCACTTACATGAGAACAAATTTAAGTATAAAAACTAATCATTGTCCTTCGACACTCGGACTTACAATGAATGTATGTAACTTGTTATTATTATATATTGTTAACCCACATTACTTATAATAAATTAACAAGGTTTGTGGGTACTCCCAAAAATCTAAGTTGCGCCACTACTCGAAAATACCCTGCTTAACGATAAAGAGTGCGGACCCGTTGTCACAATGCAGATAAATTAGCCAGTAGGACAACTGTTATATACAGCTGCAATTTTAAGATTTTAATCACGAATTGTATTATTAATTGTATTTATTATATTATTTTTTGCATTGATTTTACTTTAAATTAGTAGCAATAATCTTTTCTGGTTAATTAATATTAATATTTTGAAGAACGTATTTTTTTAGTTTGGTTTTAAAAATATTCATCGAATTCGCACCCCTTATCCCGTTTGGTAATTTATTGAAAAGTTGCACTCCCTCATAAACAAGTGATCTTTTACCTTGAGTGGTTCGCACTCGAGGAAGTACGATGTGGTCTTTTCTACGACTGCTACGGTTATGTAATTGATGTATTTTGGTGAATGAGATTTGTGTATGTATGGTTTTATTAAGTATCTTTTGAATGAGTATGCTGGTACAGTATGTGTGAAGTTGTTTAATGTTCATGAGTTTTGTGTCTTTGTATATTTTAATTGTAGGTGTTAGGTAGTCGTAGTGAAAAAGCATTTTAATAATTTTATTTTGTGCAATTTGTAGGTCTTTTAAATTTGTTTTAGGTGCATTGCCCCAGATTTCGATTAGGTACAGTATGTGTGGCTTTACTAGGGAGTTGTATATTGTCTGGCGTACACTATATGGTAGACAGTGTACGATGTTACGTAGTGAGCCCAATAAAGATGTAATTTTGGATCTGATGTAGTCAATTTGAACCTTCCAATTTAGATGGCAGTCTAGTCTTAACCCCAGGTACTTCTCATATTGTTTGAGCTCGAGTATTTGGTTTTCAATTGTAAGAGGTGGATGAGGTGGTATTTTCTTATTTTTGGCTTTAAATATAACGTAGCTTGTCTTGGATGCATTGATTGTTAGAAGATTTTGTTGAAACCAGATGGACAATGAGTTTAAGTCTTGTTGGGCTTGATTTATCATGTCAGTTATGGAACCACCAAAATAAAAAAGCTTACTTACTTACTACTCATTCCATTTTGATTATATGGATTGACAGCTCACCTCGTAATCTCTTCACCCAAGCCTTCATTCACTTCGACATGATTACAGAATCGATAGGCTGATAATGTCTGATGGACTAACCCGGACGGCGGAATGCCCGATCGCACGACAACTGTCCCGTTCTTCATAATATGCTTCCAGTAGTTGTTCGTCAAGATAACTTCGCATAATTCCAACAAACACTAACAAAACCTTCGGTTTTTCCGAAGAGATCACCGAAATTTAGCCGTGCTACGGACGCTAGGAAATCTACATCGGACCCATAAAGAGCGCAACAGAAACGTCCGTGAAGCTCCGTGCCTTTCCATACCTCCTTGCGGTCATCTGTAGTAAGTATCACAGGTTTGCGCTAGTTTTCTTCAGCTATGGACAACGGGGTGAGTCCCTTGTCCACTGCGGCCACATCTCAGTGCATACCCACATCAGCTTTGAGAAAATATTCTCTGAGACTGCAACTCGCGGTTGTGGTCATTTAAAAAGTCTCGACCTCCACACTTCCGCGAGATCTACAGTCTCATCACCGACGATCGTGGGTGATGCATATGGTTTGTGGTCAGCAGTGTACTCCTATCCAGGGCGCCGAATTCGGTTTGAGTCCATTTAAGTATGTCAAAAGAGTTCATTAATACTGGCGTGACCCAACCTTTGAAGACGCGCACCTTATTTCCGCCCGACAAAAGGCTAGTTAAAATCTTTTTCAGGCGGCCAAAGAAGTGCTCCTTCAGCGATTGCTTCCGACATACCCAAATACTTGTAGGTTTCGGTCGAGCTGAGGGCCCTAAGTTGTATGGAATCCGAGATTGGAATCTATGGACCTAAGGTCCATAGATTCCATAATCTCCCCTCGTTTTACATGCATGACTACACATTTGTCCACATCAAATTTCATCCTGATGGCGCTACTGAAAGTTTCAGTTACCTTCAGTAGCTCCATTCCATCAGTCGCAAATTGTTGGGGGCAAAGAGTTTCAGATCATCCATGTAAAGAAGGTGAGATGTAGCCTGACCACCTCAACCGATGTTAAGAAGAGGTGGTCAGGCCATCGAGCCTAGGCCTGAATCCTCCAGTAGTGTGGTTAGAGTATTCAGAGCTAAACAAAACCAAAGTGGACTCAAACAATCGCCCTGAAATATTCCACGTTCAATCCATATAAGGTCGACATTCTTTTTTTTTATGATGGGAAATCATCAAATGACTTCTTTCGGTCTGGGTGGAGTGGAAGGGCGTGTCAGACTCTTGCTGACTAAAACCCATCCGTGTTCCTTCTAAAGCCTTTTAAAGTCTTCCGGGGCCGCGGTGACGCTTTCGAACAAATTCCGCAACTCTGGCAACGGTCGACATCCTAGATAACGAAGGACTGTTTATCATTGCCTATGACTCAAGGAAGGTGCGTAGAGTTGAATCTAGTTTGTACAACTCCAACACTATCACGAGCCATGTATGGGGCACAGAATTATATCGTTTTTGTAATCTATCCAAGATGTCGACAGATCCTTATGGGAGTGATGAACTTGTTGGCTTATGGCCATGTTTATGAGGAGTAGCTCCTTAGTACCGCGGGTCCCCGTTTCTACATCCGTTATGAGTGGCGGATCTAATTGCATTTTTTCATTGTGCACATTACTTTCCGCTCTCAGAATGGATGTAAGTAAGTTTATAGACCGCCGACAAACAAGTTTTTCGGTCTATAATTCTTGGGTTCGGCGGGACTATCTGTCTTATGGAGTAGGTAGGTAACGCCAGTTGTTAGAAACTGTGGTAGCGAGTAGCGACCCAGACTCTAAGGATGACAGGAATTGAGATGCCAGGAGCGCGTGTGAGCTGCCACTTAAGCCAAAAGTTGTGCAGTCCGTCCGGTCCAGAAGATTTCCAGTTCGGTAACGGACGGACTGCTGTGGCTCCATCTAGTGGTGTGATGGTAATTTCTTCCATTTGTGTTATGGCTTATACACGCGCTCGACATCGCGCATCCAGCCACCCTCGGCGTGACAGGCGGGCACCGACCAAATGCTTTTGATCACAATTTCACCTGATGGAAAGCGATGATGTGGTCGATGATGAAGCACACTTGAAAGAAGAACCTACTTTTCCTGATTTTAAATGTCTACTATTATGGTTAAGTTACAATGACAGCTTTTTGTCCAAATTATTCAATCAAAACCAGGGTAGAATGGAAAAGTGGTAATTTTGGCATCATAATTTTAATCGTTTTCAATTTAAATAGTTTGATAATTAGGCTTGATTATGTAAAGAAAGAAAGAAAGATTTTGTACATGGAAATTACACTGTATATTATTCAAATCGAAACTTTCGTTTCAAAATTACAGTTATGTGTAAATATATAATAGCGAAAAGACACTCACTGATTTTATTCACGAAATCTCAGAAACGAATGTATCTATGAAGATAAAATGATGGAAGAATCTTATTTTTCAGGTTTATAAACTTGAAACTTGGTACAAATACTGTGCTAAATAAAAAAAAACGATAACATAATTAGTTTTTCAATACTACCCCAGTGAGGGTTTAGGTTGTGTTTAAGTTTGTATGGAAGGATCTTAATGCTTGGTCCGATTCACCGATGAAGTTGAAGCACGGCCTTAATCATCATCTGCCTAGCCTTTTCCCAACTATATATATTGGGGTCGGCTTCCAGTCAAGCTGGATTCAGCTGAATACCAGTATTTTACGTGGAGCGGCTGCCCACCAGACCTCCACAACCCATTAACTGGGTAACACGGTACTCCTTGGCAAGACTGGTGTAGATTATCTGGCTTCTGACTATCCGTAACGACTGCCAAAGATCTACAAATCAGCACATCAGACAGCCGGGACCAACGGCTTAACGTGCTTTCCGAGGCACGGAGGAGTCTCGGTATGTTAAGATGGTCACCCATCCACAGATCAACCTCGGCAAGCGTTGCTTAACCTTGAAGATCGACCCGTGCGGCTGTTATTATTTAGGCACTTAATGATTTTGATAAAAAGTAAGAATAACATGTATTTGTAGTACTTAGCTACTAAATCCGCGCGGACGAAGTCGTGGGGAAGTGCTAGTCTTACATAATATACTTATTACCTGTATTAGATTGGGTTTAAATTAAAGTTACAAGAGCAGTATATGTCGAATCTTGGCTAAAGATAGTGTCATCACATCACCATCACCATCCCATAGCCTACAAGTAGCTACACAGTTCACAGTGAGTGACTTCCTGGAAAAATGCATCTTACTCAGCTTTCTTCGTACCTAGATACTTATGTGTATGTTATCTGCATTAAATTTATTAACAACATCCTGGATAATCTTACGGATACAAAAACTCTTGCGTTTGCACCGAGGTTGTCGACGTGTGGGATCTGAACTCTGCAATTAACAATAATAGCTACCTAACGATTGTACCGATTTATACCGTACTCATTACGGTCAATGGCTTCAGACCTAAAGAGCGTCGATCGACACTTAGGAGGTTCTCATTGGGGCTAGAACCAGGAAAACCTACACAAAGAAGGCCTAGTACCTACCTAGTTATAAGTAGGTTATCTAGGGTTCAGTACCTTCTACGCATAGAGGAAAGGGATGGGGAAGGTAGATCTCTTGATCCCTTCTAATTATTTCTAATGACCGGCCTTGGTGAAACCCTGTTCGCAACTTCGCATCGTGTCTGACAAAAAGGAGAAATCAAGAATTCACATTCACAAAAATAAGTGTTTCTTCATGATAAAGGTAGGTAAGTAGGTACCTACTGATATAAAAAAACCGGTGGGATTCGTCTCAAAGCTGTGTGCCCAGCTTCACTCACGGCTTATGAATTGCACGGAATATGAAAATTAGGATTGAGGAAGATTTTTTTTTAATATTAGAAGCATTTTTTATTCCTTTCAACGTTATGTTTCTGAGAAAAAGGGTTTTCCTATGAAAACCCTTTTTCAACAACCCTTTTTGAAACATTTTTTGGAGGATTATTTTTTGTCCTTCCATATACATAGGTATATGGAAGGACAAAAAATAATCCTATGGGTAGGCATTTTGTATTTTTCCTTGGCTGTATGGAAACAATGCAAGCTTTGGGAGACAGAAGGGCCCCCTGCCTCCTAAATTGCATACATAATACTCCTACTATCAATAAAATAAGTAAGATTTGGTAAGATAAGAGTACAGCCTCTGTGTATGTAGATAGGTATGCCTAAAACTACGAAATAATCAAATAAATAACAAATTAGTGCCTGTTGCAAACCATGCTGCATCCTAACATTTCGCGTGTGACAGTTTAGTTTATGTAGGCGACGGTTTCACGTTACTTCGGCATTCGCTGGAGTCATTCATGTATTGGCAGTCAGAAGAATAACGGCTTTAATTCACCGTGCGCATGCGGGGGGGTCGGGCGGGGCCGCGGGGTGTGGCTCGCTGTTTCAGCCGGCTAGTTGATCGTAAAATTCAGTCTTGCTTGTGACATGAAAGGGCGCGATCCTTCACACGTAACACGGTGCTTCGAGCAATGCATCACCATGAACAAACGCCAGGGAATGCATGTAATGGTGAGTATTTAGAAAATATCCCTCATTGTAACTGTTCTTACATTATCATCTTTCTTTTTTATGGAACGTTTTGCTTCTAATATTGCACGGACACATCGTAGAGTTGTATTTCACAATTCCTGGTACAGCTCTAATTGTTCGTGTTTTTTAATTTCAATCAAACTGTTGCTGAGTGGTGTTTCTTCAGTAAAAGGATATTTTGGAATGATTGAAATGAAATTCAGATTATTCTGAAAACTGCGCGTTCAAATTGCAATTAATTATTTCTAATTTTCGTACGTTGTTAAATAATTTTAGTACCGAGTTTAATTAACCGCACATTGAAATTAATCTATTCCTGTAAAATATTTTTGATGAATTTAATTTGATAAAAAATATTAAAATATTTTCTCTTCAGCTAACAGAGGGTGCCATTCAATATCTCGTTTACTCATCAATATTTTATTTTAATTAATGCTTATCTATCTATGGGATGTAACTTGTTGTTCACCTTTTTTTAACCGACTTCAAAAAAGGAAGAAGTTCTCAATTCGATTGCATTATTTTTTTTGTGTGTTTGATGCTCCGACTCCGTCATTTATGAACTGTTTTGATTTTTTTTTAAGTTAATGGAAATACTTTCCTCAAATTTCATCAAAATCGGTTCAGTAGTTTGGTTTACTACGTAAACGAAATTGCGTATTTTGCTTTCCTGTGGTGTTGTTAGGTTTGGGGTACAACAAAAAAGTTAATAATAACAAACTATTTTATACTTTAAAGTATTTTTTTGTTTGGAAGTCGGTTGTATTTTTTTTTGTAAAAAACTTTTTTAAAACAGTAAAGTAGTAGTAGTCTTAGTAAGTACCTAAATTCCTTTCTGCCAGACTAAACATGCAGAGAGCGGCCATGTTTATTTTACAAGCTTTTATTTTTCGTAAAAGGTAAACTAAGTACATATTTACCTATTAACATAAAGAATACGATGCCGATGCTGGAAGGAAATCCAAAAGCAATGAGGAAATCCAACATTCGCATTGCATTATTTACCGGGAAAAAGCGCTGGCAAAAACGGTAGGTACCTACCCGATATTCTTATCCAAAGATTTAGCTTATTGAAATTATAATCAAATGAGGAAATATCATTCCGTTTTAGCATATTATATAATGAGCCTAAAGATTATATAATGAGATAAAATATACCTAAAGGAACATACTAGAATCGTAATTTTTACATCTTTCTAATTGTCCAGTTATTTCTAACCAAGGTCACGGGGAAAGGCTCTCGCAAAACCTCCGTGAAGGTTAAAGTCAACCACAAATTGGTGGTATCTGTTGACGTAGATAGGTATCATTCTAATTTTACTGTCTGAGACTTCGCTGTCCGTCTGTCACCAGGCTGTATCTCATGAACCGTGATAGTTAGACAGTTGACATTTTCACAGATGATGTATTTCTGTTGTCTCTATAACAACAAATACTAAAAAACAGAATAAAATAAATATATAAGGGGGCTCCCATACATCAAACGTCATTTTTTTGCCGTTTTTGTAGATAATGGTACGGAACCCTTCGTGCGCGAAGCCGACTCGCACTTGGCCGGTTTTTTTAAATCTGTCTCGAAACAAGTGTACGAAATAATGAAGTTATCATTTATTTCAACATGAGTAAAGATCTATCTTTCGATCCATCGATTGACTTACAGCGTACCTTCCGCACTGGTGTCAGTTCGTCATACATAAATATGTTAAATTACCATATCCATCCAAATTGTAAGTTTGTAAAGATAAAATAATAGTACATTGTTCACCGAGAGGAGAAAGTGACCGATTACCGTCGAGGGTGTCGTTTGAAGCCCGAGCCGTAGGCGAGGGCTTTAAAACACCCAAGATCGGGAATCGCAGTTTCTCTCGAGTGATACATAGTGCTTTATACTACACCTAGAAGGAAAATAAAAAACTAAATCTTTACTAATTGAAATTTATATTGAAATTGTTGCAGTTAAAACTGAATCCTCAAACAACACACAAATTGGAAATGGCGCCAATGGCGTCTGCAATTTTCACATGTTCTTTTTTCAAATTGTTTATCCTGCCGCCGCAGGGTCGCACTGCCAGCCCGACACCATCCAACACACAGCTAGTGGCCAGTGTCATTTTGCGAACTTGGAGATAAAAACTCACTGTAAAAACTTTTTGGCTTTTGATATTTAGGTTACCGGCGCATAGTCTTACCCAAAATTAAAAAAGAAAAACCACGTAAGAAATGGATTTTCATACACTTTTCTCTCCCGCTCAGATGCGTTTTCTCCCCGCATATTTGTTCGATATGCAATGACGTACTTTCTACCGTAAATTTGATAAAGTATCAAGGTACTTTCCAAGCAGGTGTAGTATAAATATAATTTTTCTCTTTTATCGACAACGACTCCAAAATTTCAACAAGTTAGAACTGCGATTCATAAGTGACGCTGGTATGATTATTACCTATTAGGTATGATGTTATTTATTAGGTATCCAACATTTAAGTACCCTTCATCATTTACTATCAGTAAGTTTTTGACGGCGCGCGGCGGTTTCGCCCTTGTGAGACTTGAAAATCATCCAACGGGGTGCTATTTCACCTTTTCCAAAGTGCACCTTAAAACAGTTAAGGCGTTGAAACGTTATGCAAATACACCTACTGACTTCCTACTTATCAAATAATTATGTATGAGTTGGTAGAATCAGTAGAATAAGACGAAAGTGACCCATTCATGAGAGTCAAGAGTCTCAGTCACGAATGTTATTGAACTAGGTACCTAGTAACCTACAGCTGAAACTCTAATCTAAGGCGGCCAACTTTATAAAATATCAATGCGGGCCACTCTTGTGGATGGGGGTAGGTGGGCGCCACACTACTCACACAAGAAGACAGCGGATGTGTCAGTGGTGCTGGTGCACTTCAATTTTGACACAGTCGCGGGCACACGGACAGTGCTTGTGCTACACACACCGATTGATGTTACGTTAGGTACGTGTAGTACCTATAGTATATTATGTAGTGGACTCATACCTTCACCTATCAACGCACTAAGTTTGGTAGTTTGTATTTTTTTCTATGCGAGGAGATGACGAACGAATCTACACCTACAAATTAAAAAAATATAGGAATGCAGAACGTGCGGGGACGCTTTAGACGATTTGCGGGACTTTTTTTCATTAAATATTGCAACGCGGGATTACCTAGAACTGTCATTACGGGACGGTCCCATAGAATGCAGGACGGTTGGCCGCCTTATCTAAGTTTATCATCTTATATTGATGCCCGTCAAAGTTCTTAAAACATTTGAATAGCCAAAAGGGTCGTAGATATTTCTTTGATAATAAATTAAATAAACTATAGTATGAAACGAAACACAAAATACATAACCTTGCTCGATTTTTAATATCACGTTAATCGATTTTCAATTCAATATTCAAAACTTCAATAAATCGAAACCCAAAATACGTAACAACTCAATTTACAAAAGCGCGGCAAACATTACAGTTTCGTATTATTTTGCACGCGAGTGTTACATGTCAAAGTAACAAATGGCGTCAAAATGAGCCCACACACTATTATTAGCTGAAAATAAATTGACATCGTCTGTCTAGTATCGATATTCGACATTCCTATTTATGGTCATTGCCCCAATTGTGCTGTTGTCATGGACTCGTGGTCCTCGAGATGTAACAATACTCGTATGCGTTCCGAAGAGTATTCGCGCAGTGATTTTATTTATGGTAGACTTGCACTTCGCTCGCGACTTCTTCCGCTTTCTGAAACCAAAATATACCTTATGCCCTATGTTTTTCAGTGATACCTAATAAAGCTTTCTACTGATGAAAGAATCGGTCCTTTTGTTTTCGAGCCTTTTCAAATACATTTATAATATTATTATATGTGTCGAAGTAGACACCTACCTACTTACTTGAGTAGTTGCTATCGTTAGGAAACTGGAAAAATGTGCTGACTTAGCATTTTTCTTCATTTCTTTTTTTACATGATGTAAACTTAATTACTTGCTAGCAGAATGCTTTTGTGAGTGATTTTTAATTAAACATTAGTTCCATAAGAATTCAACATGAATTGTGATCTTTAATGTTTGTTCTCACTACAAGTTTGCAGTTTCTAAATGGTACAGTGGGCTGAGGGCTTAGTGCGAGTTTTTTAATGTTAGTGTAAACGTCAATTTGTATTGAAACTGTATAAGCGCCGTCTGGTGATAATAAGTATAATAACGGACGTTTTTTTCACATAATTTGACATGAGCGAACGTTTACGTTAAGAGCGCTTACGCACTACGTCCGATCCGAACCCGATCAGTATCCGTGAAAAGACGGTCCGGCGTAGTCGTAGAACAGTTTGTATGATAGCTTACGCACTACACCCGATTTCTGTCCATCATCCGAGAATCTCCATTTCGGATAAGATTATTGACGGACCGAAGTGGCCATAGTATTATTTGTATGAACAGTTGCGCATTACGTCCGAACCGAATCCGACCTGCGTCCGAGAAAAGGGGCCGGGAGGCGGGGTGACGTGATTCAGCCCTGTATAAGATTTTTGCAGTAAATCCAACTAAGTACTACTTAGTTGGATTTACTGCAAAAATCTTATAACAATTTAATTGGACAAGGATAAGGAATCATGGCTGGGATGGATGTCAATTTAAATTGTTCATAAGAATTAGTTAATTTTTGATTAACACGCTAACTCTGATAAACACGATGAATGTATAAGAGATAAGAGTAGGGGAAGGTCAAAGAAACGAAGGATGGATTGTGTGAAGCCATATCATAGGTATGTCTAGAAAGGAGGTAATTAATAAACGGATTTGGATCGGACGTAGTGCACAACCGCTCTTACGCGATCGAGTAGGTACGTTAAAAAACTCGCACTAAGCCCTCAGAAGATCAAATTCAATGAGAGTTTATCTTAGCTTCTGTACACTTGTTGAAAGATTTTTAAAAGCTGTAAGGAAATATTATAATTATTTCAGTTATGCAGTTTAAGATATATTTGGGACTTGAATAGTACCTTGATTCAAGTCCCAAAATATTTTTTCTTCTATGTGGTAAGTAGGTCGAAAATACATTTATGATTTCATTGTCAACTTCATGATGTCAATTTTATGAGTAATATTATTTATTTTTGATAAGATTAAGTTATAATGAAATAAAAATGATATTTTAGATATAATTTAAGAAATCATCATTATACTCCTGCCCTTGGCCCATGTTGTCATGGCGCGACGCGTATAGCTATAATGAGTAAATGAATATTTATTAGATGTTCTAAATTGCTGCAGATCAGAAACAGGCATCAAAACTCAAACCTGACAAGCGACAAAAAATTATTAGGGAATTTGACCTTTTGCGATTAATTTAGTATTAGGTAATAATACTGAGCTAAGAAGAAATAAAAATCCATCTTTTTGCGGGTTCCGTACCCGAAGGGTATGCAACGAAACCCGTTTATATTAAAGCCGCCGCTATCTATCCCTCTGTCTGGCGGGTTGTGTCTCGTGAACCGTAATAGGTAGATAGTAGATTTAAAAGTGAGTGTTCTATTGCAATTTTATCAACATAATAATAAAAAAACACCAATCCATTTTTTTTTTTCAGTTTACGGAACCCTTCGTGTGCGAGTCCGACTCTAACTTTTCTGGTTCCGTAGTCAATGTTAGAGGTTAGGTTTTTTTATCGTCTATCCCATGGTGTAGGGTGTCGTAGGGGTAGTCTATAGGGGTAGTATACTAGGACAGGGGTGTCGTTCAAATATTGAGGGTGTGTGAAAATATTTTTCCATCCAAGGATAAGTTTGCGAAATATTAAGCTTATTTCTGTTAGAGTCAAGTGTGTCCCCCTCTGCCCTTTGGAGACGTAAAAAAAATCATAGTAGTAGCATATATTACGAATTTAAAACGAAAACTATCACTGCTAAGTAGGCTTTACAATTTACAAGTTAACGAGTAATAGTCGACGAACCTGTTAAATAATATAACTGGATAACTAAAAATTTCGTAATAATTCCATTGAAAATGACTTAAGACTAAGTGCGTGTGTAACTTTGCTATTTTATAGTAAAACTAGCTTTTGCCTGCGACTTCGTACGCGCATATCCCGTTTTTTTCCCGTTCCCGTATAGCCTATAGCCATCCTCATGAATGTGGCTTTCATTTACAAAAACAATTTTCCAAATATGACTAGCAGTTCCAGAGATTAGCGCGTTAAAACTAACAAAAAAATTCTTCAGCTTATTTTTTTTTTTGTCATGGTTTACGACACGGGTCACTGCGGAGCCCTTCACTGTGTGTGGCTCGACATGCACTTGGCCGGGTTTTTTTTTATATTTATTGTAACTTCATGTCTTTATTCCCTTTAGGGGTAGGCCAAGCCGCCAAGGTCACCTCTTGTTCTGTTACATTCTGTCAAACCAGACACTCCTTAGATAACCGAGGACTTTATGCTCGTTAGTAACACTAATGGCGGTAAATACGAGTAAAACACTAGACTTCGGTACAGATGTACTCAAATTATAGATAGGATGATTATATATGTATATTGGTATAGATATATCTATTGGTCACGTTACAATAACACTCGAGCCAAATGGGCAACGACGCTGAATTAAAATTAATATTATTGTTACGAGCTTGGGGTTCGTGACAATGAAAACAGCCGATTAAATAACCAAAAATGACACTTTAATTTAACAACACTAATTACAACTTCAAACTCACTAATTATTAAACACAAGTTCACCACTGATCACTTTATTCGCACTTGAAGATCGCTTTCGAAGTATTCGCTTGTATCGCAAATTCAATACTGCCTCGGTCGCGGAATACGCGCTCCTTTTATAGGTCAGTTTATTCTAGAAACTTCCATTCTCGAAACATCTGGAAAGTACTCGTAACTACCGCTGCCGACTGACCAGATACCGAGAAGTGTAGAATTTTCTAGCAAAGAAATGTCTAGAAGGTACTTGACTCTACTAGTTCTGCTACTCGATACTAGATGGCGCTAGTAGTAACTTAATGTACCCGACATTAATTCTGGCGCGTAACACTGCCCCCTCCTAAGACATGCTCGTCCCGAGCATTATCGGTCCCATAATAACGCGCCAGTCGATCCACATGGACGATCTTGGGAGCACTTCTTGTACCTTTCTGTATACGGTAGGTCACGTCGTTAATTTTTGTCACAATCCGGTACGGCCCGTCCCATTTAGCTTGAAGCTTAGGAGATTTCCCTTTACTGCGAACTGGATTGTGCAACCACACTAGTGAACCTTCGTCGAACCCTTTATTGTTCATTTTGCGGTCATAACGGGTTTTCATCTTTTCAGACATTTGCTGGCCCGATTGTCTGACGTGCTCATAAATGTCATTCATTTTGTTCCGCAAGTCATTCGCATAATCGGTTATATTGCGTGGGGCATCAGGTGGTATTCCGGTGATCAGATCTGCAGGCAGCCGCAATTCTCTTCCGAAGTTGGCGAAGGCTGGTGTCACCGATGTACTTTCGTGAACAGCACTTCGGTATGACAGCAAAAACGGTTGTATATGCTTGTCCCAATCGCGTTGCCGGTTTTCCACGACTTTTGCCAGGTATCTCTCCAATGTCTGATTAAATCGTTCCACCATTCCATCCGATTGTGGGTGGTAAGAAGTTGTTCTCGTTTTATGAGTACCCATAACTCGACAAGTTTCCTGGAATATTTGGGACTCAAAATTCCTTCCTTGATCGCTGTGAATCTCCAAGGGTACTCCAAAACGACAGAAGACTTCATGAACTAGTTTATCTGCAACTGTTGAGGCTTCTTGATTTGGAATGGCGAAGACTTCCGGCCACTTAGTGAAGTAATCCATTACAACCATGAAATACTTGTTACCACTTTCACTTTCCGGAAAAGGTCCCGCAACATCTAGGGCTATCCTTTCCCATGGTGCACCGACGTTGTACAATTTTAATGCATCTCTACTGCGAGTCTGAGGTCCTTTTACAGCCGCACAACTTGTACATTTGCGACACCAGTCCTCGACATCGTCACGACAGTGGACCCAGTAAAACCGTTCTCTTATCTTCAGTAGAGTCCGTTTTACTCCCATATGGCCTCCTGAAGAACCATTATGGTACAGCTGTAGGACATTCGGTACTTTTGCTTTAGGGACAACCATTTGCAAATGACAGCTGTCGCCCCGAGCATTTTCCCATTTACGGCACAGGACTCCATCCTGAATCACTAAGCTGTCCCATTGGGCCCAATAACTTTTTGTGATCGAACTCATCGCTGAGACGTCACTCCACGTGGGCTTAGGAGCACTGGCCTTCATCCACTCCAGAATCGGCTTGATGTCCGAATCTTCCTGCTGTGCACATTGTAGGCTTTCCTTCCACTCGCTGCTGAGGTCTGTCTTGAGCATCCTCACAGGTACGACTTCTTTACCCTCTTGCCTAGTACAATGCTTGCAGTCTTCAGGGCAAGGTCTTCTTGACAATGCGTCGGCGTTGCCATGAGATCTTCCGCTGCGATGTTCAATCACAAAGTCGTATTCCTGAAGTAGTTCAATCCATCTCGCAACTTGTCCTTCTGGATTTTTGAACTGCAATAGCCATTTGAGTGCAGCATGGTCTGTACGTAAATGGAATTTCCGTCCCAGCAGATATTTGCTAAAATGCTGCAATGACTTTACCACAGCTAGCAATTCCCGTCTCGTGACACAATAGTTCCTTTCTGGTTTCGACAATGACTTGCTGAAGTAGGCTATCACAACCTCTTGATCGCCATTCCGTTGAGATAACACACCGCCAAGTCCGATATCACTAGCGTCTGTGTCAACTATAAATTCCTTGTTCGCGTCAGGATACCCCAAAATAGGTGTTCTGCACAGACGTTTCTTTAGCTCCTGGAATGCGACGTCGCAACTTTCATCCCAGCAGAAATGTCGCTTCTCCTCGGTTAGTTTGTGGAGGGGCTTGGCTATGTCCGCAAAGTTCTTGACGAATCGCCGATAATAGGAGCACAAACCCAAAAATGCTCTGACCTGCGTCTTGTCTTTTGGAATTGGCCAATCTTTAACAGCGGCGATTTTCTCTGGATCCGTGCGGATGCCTTCTTCCGACACAACATATCCCAAAAAGCTGACTTGACGTTTGAAAAGTGAACACTTCTTTGGACTCAACTTGAGATTTGCACTCTGGATCTTCATGAGCACGCGTTCCAGGTTTTGAAGATGTTCTTCAAACGTACGGCCTACAATGATGATGTCGTCCAAGTAGACCAAACAGGCATCGCCAATTAACCCGGTTAGTACAAGTTCCATCAATCTTTCAAACGTTGCCGGAGCGTTGCATAATCCAAACGGCATAACATTAAATTGCCACAGGCCCTTTCCTGTCGAGAATGCAGTTTTCTCCTTGTCCTTAGGGTCGATTTCAACTTGCCAGTAACCACTTTTTAGGTCTAGCGTGCTAAACCATTTCACTCCAGTAAGCATGTCCAGCGTGTCATCAATTCTTGGCAAAGGATAGCTGTCCTTCTTCGTGACGTCGTTTAGACGACGATAGTCAACACAAAACCGCATGCTGCCATCCTTCTTTCTTACCAGCACTACTGGTGAACACCATGGACTGGATGAAGGTTCTATAACACCATCCTTCATCATTCCTTCAATCATGGTTTCCACTTCCTTTTCACGTGCTACCGGCAATCTCCTTGGTCGCTGACGGATAGGCAATTCTTCTCCTGTGTTTATTTTGTGTTGAACTAAGCCAGTCTTCCCAATGTCACTATCGTTTGAAGAGAAAACACTGGCGTACTTCAGTAACATCTTCTTTGCCTTGACCAGTTCATTTCCAGACAGAGCGCTGCGACAGTCGTCTAAAAGTGTGGTCACTTTCGTTTGTGCATTCTTGCTGAGGGTCCCAGTCGATAGATATTGGTATCGACGCAACCAATCCACTTCCTCGCAAGTACCAATCAGAGTGCCTTTTTCTATCATCTGTTCCTTATCACTAAGGTTCAGCACACGTACCCCTGAGATGTCGGTGGCTCTGACCAAAGTTCGTGCCACTTTCCATGGAAGGTCATTGTCTACCTTTTCCACGAGTACACAACGATGAGTCTGCCCAGAATTCCGAGGAAGACTTACCGGCACAATCGTTTCCGATCTCGGAGGAAGAACAATCTTCTTTAGGCTGTACACATTTCCCGGTAACGCCCCTTCCATGAAAAGTTCCTCTTGTCCACATTTCATAACTCCTTGATTAACGTCGATCTCACAAAAATTCTTCCTCATAAAGTCTAAGCCCAGGATGCAATCGTCCATTATATCAGCCACGATAACATTATGCAGGTAAATTCCGTTGCCTAGTTTCAACTCCATCTCTCTCTCTCCTCGGACGGGTATACGCTGACCAGTGGCTGTTACCAAATTTATGCGGTCTCGGTTGTGTACGGAGTCCCCAAGGAACCGACTTACAAGTTGGGAACTGACAACCGTGCGAGAAGCTCCAGTGTCTATCGTCAGCTTACATGGCGTTCCGTTGACCTCGCCCTTAATGATAAGGCTATTCCCGTCATGGGTTTGTGAGATCGAAATCCTTGGGGCTCTTCGAACATCAGCCAGCACCCGCCCCGCAGTCCTGGCTTTCACTCGTTTCCCTGCTGTTGTTGGGCGGTGCTGTTAGCCGCCCTACCCTCTGGAGATTGGCTACCTTCCCTTTCTGCAGTCCGCTTAGGGCAACTGGATCGAAGGTGGCCCCTTTCCCCACAGCCGTAGCACCTAGGGCTGTATCCTTTTAAACGGTCGCGAACTGTAGCCGCTGTAACCTCCCTGACGCGATGGGAACGATGATCCTGCCGTACAGCTTCCACCTCCAGTGCATGAGCCAAAGCGTCCTTAAGCGTCCCGTGGTGCCCGAGCCTCACAGCAGCTCTAACTTCAAGATCGCGGATTCCATCGGTGAATGCCTGCACCAGGTTCCCTTCGATGAGCGCAGGTATGGACTGGTAAGCTTTTCGAACCAGCTTCTCCACTTCAAGGGCCCACTGCTGCAGGTTTTCACCGCTGCGTTGCACGCGATCCTTGAGCTGCGCACGAAACACGTGTTCCAGATGAGCGTCGCCATATCTAGCTTCCAACGCCTCAAGGAGTTGCTCATAAGTCACTTCCTTATCGAGAGCTTCCAGGACAGTTAAGGCCTGGTCGCGCAGGCCTAGGGTGAGAGCAGTCATGGCCTGATTTTTACTCCACCCATTCGCCTTCATAACAGCTTCAAACTGTCTTTTGTAGGCTGACCAGGAAGATGTCCCATCGAACGGCGGCACTTTGAATCCACGTTGAGAAGGTGTAGTAGCTACGGAAACTGCCATCCCATCTCCAACCTTAAGGTTGCCCAACTCTTTCTTAACATCAGCAATGACGTAATTAAACTTGCTGATCTGGGTTTCAGCTTTTGACAGGCGGTTGTCATGCTGAGCAACCTTATCCTTCACCTCCTTCATGTCTTTTCCAAAGGTAGCATGAAGGTCCTTCATAAGGAGCTTCTGTTCTTCCTGGCGGCGCGCCTGCTCCTCCTTGTCACGCTGCAGCTGTTCTTCCAACCGACGGGCCTGTTCCTCCTGCCGGCGAGCCTGTTCCTCTTTGTCACGCTGCAGCTGTTCTTCTAACCGGCGGGCCTGCTCCTCCTGACGGCGGGCCTGTTCCTGCAGCATCCGCATCAGAGCAGCAAAGTCTGGTGCTGCAGATGCTGAAGCTGCTGTGGATGGACCGGCCTCCATAATCGGCAACTGGCCCTCCGACGTCTGCGGTGTTGTACCTCCAAAACGCCTCTGGTCCGTCTCCTGCTGACGTTGACTCCGGGTACGGATACCCTCCGTGTCGTCCTTTGGTAGAATCGGCATGGTTTAAATATCCACTCTTCTGACACCAATTGTTACGAGCTTGGGGTTCGTGACAATGAGAACAGCCGATTAAATAACCAAAAATGACACTTTAATTTAACAACACTAATTACAACTTCAAACTCACTAATTATTCAAGTTCACCACTGATCACTTTATTCGCACTTGAAGATCGCTTTCGAAGTATTCGCTTGTATCGCAAATTCAATACTGCCTCGGTCGCGGAATACGCGCTCCTTTTATAGGTCAGTTTATTCTAGAAACTTCCATTCTCGAAACATCTGGAAAGTACTCGTAACTACCGCTGCCGACTGACCAGATACCGAGAAGTGTAGAATTTTCTAGCAAAGAAATGTCTAGAAGGTACTTGACTCTACTAGTTCTGCTACTCGATACTAGATGGCGCTAGTAGTAACTTAATGTACCCGACATTAATTCTGGCGCGTAACATTATTTATTACGATTGTGTTCATGTAAGGGATTGTGTATGGATGTGGAAGACTTAAATGCATCTGTGGCCAATGTTTGTAGATTATCTCCCTTCCACTCCACTAGAGTCATTTGGTTATCACGTGCTCTCTTAAATAGGGTGTTAACTAATTAATGAAATATGCAATCTCTAATAGTGTCTCTATTAGCTGAAATGTTGACACTTTTATTGTGCGATGATGCTTGTTTTATTTAGAGATGCTTACTTCAAGTAAATTCTAGACAGTCATGCAATTCGAGTTTTATATTGCATTGGCAAGTAATTATTGAGTGCACGAATACAAAGTACAGTAATGTACAGCTGATGACAAACGTGTAGCTAGACGTGTCAAACAAACCATAATGTGACATAGTTTCTCTACCAAATACTCAGGAACGGAGGGTATGGAACTGTGGGGCCTAGCCCGCACGAATATACGCTTCGTATATAAGATGAAGTTAGGACGATTTTAATTCGAAAACAATCTAAACATTTTGGTTTAAAATGTGTTAAACATATTCATATCAAACCAAATTTAATATCAATTGAATCAAATATTTCCTTTTCAAAAACCGACGGTGTTTACGTTACGTTAACAAGCGGTGGGTAGCATCATCGTAGAAGACATGTAGCAGTACCCGTAGCAGGTAGCGTAGCAAGAATCGTAGCAGGACGCGTAGCAAGACTCGTAGCAGGACGCGTAGCACGACTCGTAGCATACCTGTAACAGAGCGTAGCACTCGTGGGCGTAGCAGATGTGTAGTTTATTCGTAGCTGGCGTGTAAGAGAACGTCGTAGATGTAGGTAAAGCATGCTTGTAGCAAACGTGTTGGAGAGCGCAGCAAACGCGTCAAAGATGCTTAGTCGATACAAACCGGTGGCGTAGTCAACACGCAGCCGGTGCAATATAGAGCCGTAGTCGTAGTTTTCTACAGCGTAACACAATTATTCAAGGTCACATGAATTTGTAAAGTATTATTTGGATTGGGAGCTAAGGACCAAATTATCATACTAAGCTTATTTCTTATATATTAACTATAAGGTTTTTATGTAAGTCATAAAAATCTTACACTTGAAATTCTGATGACGTGAACATTTTGACAGTTCTTGATAAGTGGCTCTCAAATGATAGGTGTAAATGATACGGGCCTAAGTCGTGCATGATATCCGTGATATCAGAGTCCTATCACCGACCATTGCTGGCCTACTGTGAGTGTGCATTGTAGACTATTGTGATCACTGGCTTTACTGACATGCAGAAAAACGGGGCTTCCCAAAAAGGTAAGGATTCATTAAGAAACGTATTTTACACATTTTTATTCTCATATAAGAACGGATGTAAGTTTCATGGGTTCGTTCCATGCGGAGGTTTATGAAATTACCACTTAAGTGAATGTCTAATATGTATATTCCTCGTTACAAAGTAACTGGCTAGCCTTTTGTTAAAAATTTCATTATTGAAAACTTCGATGTTACTGGAAGAATTCGTTCGAGTTTGTTATGTGTAAAACCAAAGCCTGGTTTGCCCTACAAAAAAACTCAATAATTCCGTATAATCATGATTCGACACGCTTTCAAAGATAACACTATCATAACTGCCATGATTACTCATAAGTTAGGAGAATCGATGGTTATCAGCTGTATCTATCTTAATATCTATAAATCTATTGCATTTAAGCCTCTAATCCTTCCCAATAGAATTGATAAGCCTATCTATTGATAACAATGTCTATAAAATGTTATAAAGGTCGGAAGTATTCATACACATTGATTAGGTAGATATGGTTTTATTTTTATGTATGAATGAGAAACGAATTTCGGTCTCAAGGAAATCCTTGATTTTTTTTGGTGAAGACACTTTTTTTCCTTATTTACCTTTTATTTTTGGTACTGTTCGTCTGTGTCATCTCGATGCTGGGCAAAGGCTGGTCTCCATGACTTCCAGTATTTTTTATTAAGATTTTTGTGTCCCAATGGTTGTTTATTTTGTCAAGTTCGTCTCGCCATCTTCTACAGGGTATACCGCAAGGTCTTCTGGCTGTGTCAGGGCTACATTATAGTGGATTTTGGCACATAGTTCTTCGTTATATTATTTCGTTAAAACGCATTCCATCCATTTCACATAGGCTTTTGCTGCTACTTTTTCTGGCATGTTAGTTATGAAGTTATGTGCGTAAGGTTGTTTTGATAAAGTTCATGATGATAAAAATATACCTATGCTTATATAAAAGCTTTCAAAGTACATCTCTTTATAAGTAGGTTCTAGAGTACTTAGCCAGAGTGGTTCATCTAATGAGGAGGAGGACTCTTCCAAGTAATTTTTCACTTGGGACTTTATTTTCTATTCAATATGTCAAGGAGATAACTTTTATGAGTACAATCGGTATTTTTTTTTAGTTTGAAGTATTAAGATCAACGTTCGGTTTATGATTAGTTGAACTTTATTTTAATTGAATTATATGAATATTTGTTGAGACTATATCCATTTTGATCGTCACGTATGACCACTACGATATATTATGCTTGTGAAAAATATAGCAAATAGCGTGATAAATATAGGAACAAAATATTTATCTTATTTACTAGTCAGTTAATAAGATATAAATATTTTGTTCCTATATTTTTTGGCAAGATTTGTAATAATTAGAAACTAAAAGATTCGATAGCTATCCTTAGAGGGTAAAGTATAGCTCATTATTTTGAGTTAGTAATTTTGTTTTCGCAAATACATATTTTAATTTCAACGAACAATCTCACAGAATTTTCAATTTAGTTTCGCAAGGTTAAATCTAAATTTTCGGGAGATATTACCGGCCTCCCTTTTTAGGTTACACGTGGCGAAGTAATTCGACATAATATCAAGCTGTTGTTTCTTGACCACCGCGGTGTACATTCATATAATATGTTGCAAAAAATCCTCCCGAGTTTAAGTGACGAGTCGGTCGTCCTTGCATGAAGGACATTTCAATCAGTCGCTCTAGGGCTCACCCTGGATACAAACGGGGCGTGATAAAGTCATCCCGAGAGAAGAATTTTTAGACTGTAGGAGTATTTTTCCTTTCGATGACATTTTCATTACAAGAGAATCAGAAAAACACGTCAAACGCCTACGCTCCCGAGTACTCGAAGACGTTTAGAAGTCATTGTGACGCATGCGTGAATATATTGATCAGTACCACGTTGATTTCGCTCTCGTCGTGCTCTCCGAGATTCTCTGTCTATCTGAAACTTTTAAGTTTAGATAAGAGACGTAACCTTCAACATGTTACAACGATGGTGTGGCGACCTTGGGGAGGTAGCAGTGAGCTGCTAACATAGGTTCATGAATGTATGAAGCGAATGCTTTATGGACAATTATTAGCTATATATAGCGTCTTCGTATTAATTGGTCTAAAGTAGCCCTATTATTGAGAGCGGAAAACTTTGTGTTATAATATTAACGGAGTGTAAAGTACTTGTTTATTGTAGTAATGTGAGATTTACGAGCTTAGTTGTAACGCAATGCTTCCAGAAAGCAGGCATACGTGCTGTAGGCCATGTCACGTGACATCGTTCGCAATCTCAGAATAACTGACCGTCGCGTCTAATTATAATACGGATCTCGGTGTTCTTTTAGATTCACACGAATTGAGATAGCTGAATAAGATACCTAACTTTCCAAACAAAATATCCTTATTAAGAACTTAGTGAGTAGCCATGTCAGGTTGTAGTAGTAATGTTACATAAACGTCGGCCTATTTTACAGGTGAACAATCGACTAATACATTGATATAGAGTTCAGTAATAAATAACGTTATGTGCTAACAAAGGGAACAATGCGTCATACTGCTAGTTTACCGCCGCACTAACAGATTTACCTTGATGCCTTAGTGTTATAAAACGTGGAGTGAGAATGTGAGTAGTAGCTTTCTTCGGTTCAAAGCTTATTGAAAACGCTTTTTAGAACGAATTTATTGCAAAAATCATGTTTTCAGATGTTCTTAGAATTACATTTTCTGTATGATTTGAATGATACCTACCTATCTGCTGTTTTATTATGCCACACAGATATTTAATTTGACTAGATTGTGGTTTTGTAAAGTAATACTCATAAAGTCAAATTAGTATTTATGGTCTACCTATTCTATAGCAATAAGTGCAAGGAAACAGTTTTATTTTTGTTTGATTCCGTCTCTAAAATGCATGCTTGAAATAACTCTTTTTATACAAATCATATTAACCTAAGATAAATTATTATTTGTATGAATAGTCATAAAACTCTTCTAGGTTATGATTAACTAGGTCTTTCAAGAATCTGTTGAGTCAATAATATAATTTGTATTAATCGGATTGTGTCACGTACTGCTTAGATATTTGCACATCTAGGTAATATTTTGCTATATTTGCATTTTCGCTAAACGGTGTTAAATGTAACACGTTTTATTTGTGTTTCTTGTATATATTTTATAGCTAGCTTTTGCACGCGACTTTGTACGCGCATATTCCGTTTTTTTCCCGTTCCCATATAGCCTTCCTCATGAATGTGGCTATCATTTTCAAAAATATTTTACCAATTGTTGTTCCAGAGATTAGCGCGTTCAAACAAACAAGCACTCTTCAGCTTTATTATATAAATATAAAGATAGATGATTAGGTATGCAAATAGTGCTTAAAACTTATTTTCTAAGAAACCATTGATATAAACAGTTCGTTACAGTGAACCTAAAATTAATTGATTAATTTCTCAAATAGCTTCAGCTCTAACTTAAACCTAGTCATTACAATCATAATTAAAAAAGGTATGCGAGTATGTTAATATTCGTCGATAAATGGTAAAACCTATGCATACAAATTGTATAAAAATATCGTCAGCGTGTTTTCCAGACCACTAGTATTTTCATAAGTAATTTGATAAATGCCGTGAAGTAGTTCAAGTTTGTGCGGTTACCAGCCGTTCTCTACTGACCGTGGTTAATTATAACAATACCATGCGACTGACAGGCCTGACTAATTAAAATTGTATAAGATACGACTTCTGTGTGTTTTAAGTGCCCATCCGAAGTTCAAATACCTCAAAAGGTAAGTACTAAATACCCAAGTTCTCTTTCTCACATACATATTTTAATAGTCAGTTAGGAAGGTACAAAAACGAATATGGGCACTGTTTTAAAACTACTTAACCACATAGTTTCTCTTCATAGATTGTTCTTTGGACCAATATTAGACAGAGGTGTTCCGTTGAGAGGAAATTCGTGACAGCGAAACATCGATATCAGAAGTATCAATTGATGTAAGGGACATTTACCCAAAATGCCAAATTGCCCCTACGACAATTAACGTAAGCTTCATTTACGCAAAATGTCAAAATTTCCCTTACGTTAATTGATATTTCTGGTACCGACATATTTTTTAGCCGCGAAAGAAATCATATTTTTGGCATAGGTATATTTCTGTCTTCATTCATTGTCTTACGCCATGAATTTATTTTCGTCCGTATGGTTTGGACAATTTTAACTGAACGCTCTGAGTTGGCATTTTCCGTATAGAGAGTCCTATTAGAGGTACGGTAGGTTCGGAGTTCTCAGGAGAGGCGTGTGGAAGGTCAGTTGAAGGGCACACAGGACGCAGGCGACACATTGTCTGTGAATGTTTCTGTCACAGCTAGGGTTCATTTACCTCCAGCCAGTAGGTAAGTCAGCCCTGTGAAAATTCAATTTCAGTATTGTGTACTGTGTAAGGACAACAATTATTTATTGACTTACGTGTGGCGTTCGAAAATCCATTATTTGTAGATATCGTCGGGGTCCTATTTACTGTGGTTGCGGCTCATTGCATTAATATTGCGTTCAAGAAAATAGCTTTTCTCGCTCTTAATTACCCTTGTTTATAGTTTTATAAAATACTGTGGCATTATGACAATATTTTGATACAGAAATAATCGGTGATCTTAATTCTTAAGTTCTATGACAGTTACATCGATTTGTAGTACTAATAATGGCTACTTGCCAACTCATATTCATGAAATTATGAATTAAAACGTTATTTACTAAATTGCTATTCGCTAATGAAACTGTAATTTTGGGACATGATCCCATAAGTAGCTTCTTAATTGGTGTCTGTGATTTATTTCCTCATTTAACGTAAAAAAGAGGTACTTTATCGTAACCCTTTCACTGCCTCCCATCACATTTGTTTCATGGCAATTTAATGATTTTACAATTGGGTCCGCTTTGTAGACAATAAAAGAAACATGAATGGTATGTTTATGATATATACATATATGTCACCGGAAAATGGCAAACGCCGTAAGATTGAAAAATATCGCGTGAAATTGTATTTTTTTTTTTCTAAATAAGATACGGATATATTGGAAACTATTGAATTTGGATGGGATTTATTGTATACAAAACGATTCTTTCATAATATATCGAGAAATTATAATCTAATCAAGATTTATTACAATCTTACGGAGTCTGCAATTTTCGGGTGACATATACATAAAATAAAAAGCAATGTAAAAGTTTTAAAAGCACATCTTTATGGCAGTAATGACGATGTTTGCAATCAATGTATGACGTACTAGGTGGAACGTGGTGTGGTGGCTAGCTACTGTTAACCACTAAATTACGACCATGTGAATACAGACATGCGATGATACCTAATCAATAAAAAGCTTCTGACAGTCGCTATACTAATACGTACAACATTTGATATTATGCTCTACTTTACGTTTATTTCTGTCAATGGTAGTTATTAGGCCAGCTATTAGCCAGACTCTACGTATAGGTACTCCATTTTCAAAGACATTTTTCCTATGTAACAACCGCAAAATATTTCGACGTCACATAATATACGACCAATATAATTTGCAGGAGTATAGAATCTGAGGTAGCTTTATTCGTTTGCGTTAGGGTCGAAAATTGTTTGAGTTTAAGGGACGAAAGTGCATTTAATTTGGGCGACTCTGCAATAAGATGCATGGTACTCAGCTGGTATGTGTGATAATTGTAGCGTGTGCCAAAGAATCGTCGTATCGGTCCGAGAGACGAGACCGTCTGAATAAGCTACGTTTGTCTTAAGATTTATAAGCCATCCACACGTACCACAATTAAGAGCATCTAGGTTTTCAAACATTTTTATTTTTTATTGAAATGCTGTAAAGCTGTGTAACCTGGGCGTGCTATAATACAGATTTAGAGGCTGGGAATAAAGCAAAATAAACAGTATTACAGAAAACATTCATCACAGTCTGTAGCGAACATTTATAGAGTAATTGAAATATTTCTCTAAAGTTTATTACCTACGATTTATTCGCCAAGATAAAACTGGACGTGCTCCTTATTATTATTTACGTAAAGATATATTTTAGTTCGAAAATGAATAAATTATAGCAATGCTACTTTGTAACCGTTGTTAGAGAATAACACTCGACCGAAGTAAGTTGAAGCCAAATTAAAATGAAATCTTATCTTGAGGAGCTAGCAACATTCTGAAGATCTATGGCGTTACTCAATATTTTCATTTATAACAGACGCCCATCTGTAGCGTTTTTATTTAAATAAATAAAGGCTCGTTGATCACGAGACGCTCTGCATAACAGAGAATTCGCTCAACTATGTGATTCACTGCAAGAATTTCACCTTCAAGTAAATTAATTACTTGCGCCATGTTTGATTTTTTTTTTTAATAGTTGGCTGATAAGGGATTTTCACTTTTTAGTAATTTAGTGATTGGATATAAAGCGACTATACTATTGGACTTTATTGGAGAAGCCTTAGAATCGGTTACATTGTGCTGTGTTAGGTCGCAATCCGCGCAGAGTATTGCGTCACCATCGGTTGATGGACTCAACTCATGTATTCTCCTCCTCACTTGTTTTTCTACGGACGGAAATAACGAGTAACCCCTCGTAAATTATGTTCGGAGGTGTAGGCAGCCTTTTTGTGTCCTATTTCTTTTTATTTGCTTGTTTCCATGATAATGAGGCCTCTTGATATTCTACTCTTCTTCTCATTGATTCTTTGGGGGTTGAACCCAAACTAGACTACTAACTTCTGAAGTTAGTAGTTTTCTTACACAGAGGTTAAGTTTGAAGGTCAACTGAAAAAACAAGCACAAAATGTGTTGAAATCCATGATATTTATTAAAATCTTTCAATGAAACGTAAACGACGTAAATAAAATGTAGGAACGATACCTCATTTATTGTTTACTAAATTGGTAATAATGTGACAAGCACAGAGATGTGGATACGGCTAGATATCAAATCTCGTGGCCATTGATCGGTGGGCGGGCGCGCGGCGGCGGGCGGGCGGCGGCACCCACGTGCTCGCTGCCGCCCGGAATAGACAGTTTGCCCCGCGCAACTGCTCCCAGCTCACATCTCTCTAGTTTAGCAAAAACTTTTCCATTTTACACAAACATCGTCAATCAAAAATCTAATTTTTAATTAAAAATAAAATCTCAAGTCAATAAAAATTGTGATAGTAAGAGTTATAATATAAATAAGGTTGTTAACGTGAATTTGCCGAGTATTTAAATAAATTATAAACTTCCTCGTGTGTAGCAAAGGTCGTGTTGTCGTAAGTCATATTCGTAATAATCGTTCCATCACGTCGTGCTTATTGAAGGTGTGTGACATAGAAGTTGTAATACTAGTGTTATAAGTGCAGTGACATTGACTGGGGAAGGATACCAGTGGGTGTTCGGCAGTCGTGTTATTTTGAATTTTGGCTGAGTAGAGTGTATCAGTGCGCTGATATAGCTTGGGTGAATAATCGTCACTCGGCGCCGGCGCCCGCGCGGTGCGGTTGCGGTGCGGTGTTTAGGAGCAATTTGAAGGTGCGGCGGGCGCATGTGCGATGCGATGCGGGACAAACTGTCCGCGTTGCTGCGGAGTTCGGTGCGTGCGCCGGCGCATCACAACGGTGAAAAGCTGCAAAATGATGCGTTTGGTCCAGTGCTCGTGTTCACAGATGAAGGTTATTTTTGTATAATTTTTCGTGGTGTTCATTCTAGTACATATCACAGTTTTTAAGACCTACTGATAGGGTCAAAGGAAATTATATTGAAGTTTACTTAGGAGGAAAAAAACTAAACCATTTTTTTTCCTTCGGTGGCCATTCATAATTATTCCAGCCTTACATATTGCATTACATTAGAAATTAAAAAAAAGTCTAAATAAAAAAAAATAATTAAACAGTAAGTACCTCTAAAGTAGTTTATTTTCATTTAATCAGCTATGTAAATGATGTTATCATTCATCTGTAAATGTAACATCTAATATTTTGAAAACAACGCATGAGTTGTGTGTAATTCTTGTGGTATGCTTTGATTGGAACAATAAAAGTAGGTTCACGAAATGTTATTGTTGCAGTAAATTGTTCTGCCGTGCCACTTATAATGTTTATAAAAACTGTTACTTACACTAAACCTTATTATACTTTTCTTGACTATGTTGTCTGTCTGGCGCCACAACTTTAAAATAATCTTTCATTTGAATAAACATTAAATTACTTTATTGAAACGTAGAAATCACGTATCGTAAACGTAGAAACCAGCTCTTCTTCATCTTCTTCAAATTTAATCATTCTTGATACATTGTTAGTAATTTGCAGGCTTCACTTTATTTGCTAAAGCAAATAAAGTGAAGCCTGCAAATTACTCGTATACTCGTATGTATGTAGTGAGCAAGGAAAACCTTTGATAATCCCTAACTTTACTAAACATAACTCGTATTTATTCACTTTTCAAAGCAGCAATTTTAACTAACATCATGTTTTCATGTCCTAAATATTTACAAATCTGCCCTTAGGCGACGGTCAATAACAATTTAATTGATTGAATGTCGAGGACAAACACCGGACCGTTCATTAAACCTGTTTGAAGGACCTTTTTGCGAATTTGTTAAAGTACTCTCTTCAGTAATTATTATGTGGTGTTGCAATAATGAAAATTTTTCAGCATTTTATCAAGACTAGGCCTAGTGAGCCATTTTTCCCTCGTTTTGGCAGTACTGTTAACGCTTTAAAAATGCAGTTCAGAACTGTGAAAGTTAAAACAATGTTTCGTCCAGTTACAAATCCAGCACGAACAAGTAAAGTATCGATTTATTGGGCACAGTTATTCTCGTAGCACGTAAGCAAGGCCGCAGCATTTAGTTGAGTCGTTCCACATAATGTTATCAATATCACTGACACATTTCACCCGCCTACTGCAGTGAAAAAGAGTTCATTGTACAATTAATATTTAGCAGCCTCTTCGATGAATACGTTTATTTTCCATACATTCGAATGTATATTCAGTTTACTTTACGCTAATCAGAAGTTGTAACGGCCTATTGAGGATCGCACTGAAAGTGCCTACCAAAAGCTTCTCTGAATTGTTAATTAATAGTAATGAAGAAACGCGTTAAACAAATGTAGGTATATAACGCTACAATTACTTAAAACCGTCGTAATGGATACGTCCCCATTAAAAATCGTCATGCTCTTGTTATTTAATGTAAAGTGTCCCTAAACCTACCTTATTTTATACCCGACCCTGTGCGGATAAAATCGGGCACATGCCTGTCACGCCCCAGTAACGGACTAATCAACCATAGACTTCCATGAAGTAGTCAAGATTAGAAAGACCCAACAGGCCTACTGGTGACCTCATGATCAATGTCAACGCCCTTTAGAGGACGCCCGGGCAAATACGACAAACGTCCAATAAAACGAACAATATTATTTTAAAGTTTTTCTTATTTTATTTTCAGAGAAGAGACTTGTTCACTTACTGTATAATTCAAGACGTTATTGCCTCGTGTTAATATTCAATTAGCTTGTTATAGATACAAGCAATTATTTTTCAGGCACAATTATCTCGGCTGTTACATTCAGTAGTTTCAGTGTAGTTGAGGCTTAATACGTCAGACTTTCCTGAATGAATGAAGAACGCGGAAATATGTATGTATTTTCGTAAGAGTTATTTTCTCAGCGCACTTAGATACCGGTTTGCCGTTTTAAAAATCGCACCGTTTGATAAATATTTAGACAGACTCTTGATCGCAGCGTTGTGAATAACATTATTTCTTCCTGTTACGATGCGAAGCTCGTGACAGCGCCGGCTTTTGCGTCATACCACGTGGAGATAAATCTTTTTCTCCACCCTGAAATATTTCTCGTCTGGAATGATAAACTATAATTGTATTGAGACAAGTTATATGTTTCTTTAAACCCACATGTCTCTAGCAAAGCATTAACCATATTTAATAACACATTTGTCTTAGAAAATAAACACTTAATTAGTGCTCTGCACTTTCTACCGACGACGATAAGTTGTATGTAACGCTTGAAATCTCACCCATTTAATACTATCATTATACCAATTACCTATCAAAATAACGGTACAATATCAGTGAATACGCTACTTCAAAAGGCTTCAATTTTATGATAACAATATCTACATGGACGTTATTTTATCCTGTTCTTTACTGGTACTGTCTATAATGTGTGTCCAAGTAAATTGTTGCTCACATAATGAATATTATGTACATACCATTGTTTTCCTAAGAATGGAATGATGTTGGTACGATGTCACAACAAAGTTCTATATTGTATTAGCTTTTGTACTCTTAGCAGTAATGTTAGTGTAGCCTTCGATATTGGATAATGTTTACAATCTGGGATTAAAGCTTGACCTTATGATAAACAGCGTTGTGTCGGTTGTTTTATCCTTCTAACATTTACAGATACGTAATTTATGTAGGTACGTAGGTATTTTGGAATTGTTCCAATGAAATGGTCACGAAAGAATTGTGAAATCTCAAGAATGTAAAAGCCTTATTCAAAGAGCGACACAAATTAATTAAATCAATTACTTCAACTAGCAACTAACTAGATTTAACACGAGAATAACGTTATATTTTCCGGGTAAACATGGAAAATACGCATAAAAATAGTTGCTAATAGAAGTTAAATATGTATTCGATGAGTAAATGATGTAAGGCTAATAGAAATACGTGTTATTATTAAAAATTAACACAAATTCTTGAATGAAACGAGGTAAATCATACAATAGGTAGTTAGTAAGAAGTTGGTGTACGTGAGTCTCTGCACACGGAGTGTTTTGGTTACACTGTGTCCGGTGTGTCATGTGATACACACTTGCGTCATCAAAATGGAAACTGGAACTTGAGTTAGCAGAATCTGAGACCTTAACTACACTGTTATAAATGCCCCAGTACTTTTATGCATGCTTTGACGAAAAGCACAAGGCAATTTTCCAGCGTCATTTTCGTTAAGAGTTGAATGAAAGTTTTTGTTGTTTGTATTTCCTTTAAAAAAATAAAAGCTCGTATTGTTTGACAGTGGCTGATCGTTCTAAAAGATTTTCGTGTCTCAAACTGTTCTTCTGTAAATTAAAATATTAAGAGTCAGCTGCTAGTCAATCTGGCATCTCTTTTCTTCAAATAGAATAAAACAAAGTCACCGTCTGCCTCTATCTGTTTCTCAGCTTATTTTTTCTCGATAACGCAACGGATTTTCATCTGGTTTTCGCTAATAGAAAGACCGGTAAACGATAAAGGTTTGTGTATATAATTTATACCCGTGCTACTTTAAAATAATGACGAAATTAAAGTGAATCAATCGACATCAAAGCTGTAATAAATCTAATGCTTATCACCACAACTGTTTGCGTTTCCAATATGATTGAGCTGAGACATTAGGGATAATTGTATTGATGAGATATGAAGTCCTGAATGGTCTGTCTGTGCTCACTGCTCATCGTCACATTATCGTTTCTCCATAATAACATTACAGATAAGATTAAATGATGTGAATGATGTTCGATGTAAGTGCGTCACAGAGGTGATAGTATACTATGCTTATAATTATTACTGCAAGCCGGGCTTTCGGGCTTGTATCAACTTTCGCGGCTGAAACACGGACAAAGGTACCAGAGGACACTTCACAATTAAAAGTTTTGGCATCACAAAATACTTATTATAATAACTGAGATTGGCAAACTGTCTAATGTTCCGCGTGCTTATCACATTGTCAAAGCTTTTATTGCTTTGTTTTTCTTTTTTTTTAAACAAGTCAAATGACCTTTGCTTTCAGTTAGGTGCTCTTTTGATGTCGCGCTCTTCGACAATCTCCTAATAAAACAAACAGTGTGTTGTCACTGTATGTGTTTAAGACGTCATTATTGGCTGAATTATTCTTTTTATTATAAATAGATTTTTTCAATAGTCACTTATATGCACATACCTACAATAGGTACCGCAATGTCCATAGCACGTGTATATGATTGGCAGTTTTTGCTTCATAAATCAATACTAATCCGCCCTTGAATCGATTTTCTTTTTCATTGGTATAATAAAACTCTCACATTATGAAGCCGTTCACTGAAATGCTGTTAATTAAATTCTTTAACAAAGAGAAATCCTTATTCAAAAATATTTCTATCCAATAAAGTCTAGCGTGTTTAGTTGTGTGTCAACATTTGCTGGTTTATTTATTTGTTTTCTGAAAGTGTTTTGTTTGTGAACACGTTTATTTAACAACGGTGGTTAACTTTGTATGAAACAATCGGCAATCACCATCATCTTTACTGTCCTTGTTCTCTTGAAACATTAAAATTTAAAACGTAATTCTCATCCGCGGCCTTCGCGAATAAAATTCTTTCAACAACTGAAATAGCTCTCTGAATAGTCGACGTAAGTGTGAAAAGATCATTAGATTCTTACATTTCATTTACAATTTTATTTCGACACATTACTTGATAGTCCACGTAACAATGCTAAAGTCTCATTATCTCTGATTTAGTGGCTATTTTGGCAACTATAAGTGTGATTGCGTCGGGAAACCAACTGTAGAATGTAAAATTCACACTCAATTTATAATGCCTGTGTGACATCGATGGGCGTGACAGACACTATTTCAGGCTGTAGCACTAGAAACTTTAGTTGATGCAAAGGTCTAAAATATGTTCTATTTGAAACAGGAGGATTACAAAATTCACGTCTAATCCGTATTGTTGTTTTATAGTACGAGTAGGTGTGTTACTGAATTCTTGCCAAGTCTCTTATTTAATTACTTGAATAATATGTTTTATTGTTGAGATTTGGTAACAAAAAAACGACACAAAATGTATGTGTTTATGACGTGGCATAGCATGTCAGTAACGAACGGTCCACTACAAGATATTATTTAGATACGGAAATGTTCTAAAACATTTCATTTTGCTGGGCTGTACTCAACGATAATTATTTATTAGGTTGTACTGTTCCAACTCTCTAGATAAGCACCAAGAATATTTCTGAACACTTCTTATTCTGTAATATCTTCTACTCATTATTTTTAATGGCTATCTGCTACAAGCAAAACTAGATAATTATTTCAATTAGGCTTGTTAACAAGAGTCGCCGATCTTGACAAAGTCGAGCATGTTGATTGAGCTTTATTAATAGCTTCGGAGAAATAATCCTAAGTATTGTAGAACCGTTATACAGGCTTTACGCCTAAGAAATCACGTAGACATTTCTGTTATCGCAATTTTGGGAGCGATTTATGCTTGCTCGAGCGAGTGATGACTAACACTAAAGAAAAATTAGCATAATTTTCTCTTATCAAATTGAAAGTACGCACTTACCTAAGTATTTATTATTTATCAAAATGAATATTGTAATGCCCAAGTTAGTTGTGTCATCACTTTACTGTAAACAGGACACTGATTGGTGAATTTAGCTGGGTTTTACACGGCGTCTGTTTATTTTAGTCGATCTTCCTTAAATTAAATAAATTCTTTACACCGTCTGCGTTCAACCTCAGCAGTTCAAGCACACGTACATCAAATAATAAATCAGTTTATTGGAAATAGTCCTTCAAATATAACGTGTCTTGTGGTTTCAAGTATACTTGGCAATAAAATGTAATATCAATAATATATCTCAGTTCCTAGTATTTAGTATTGATATTTGCAACGTGGTTTTATCTTCGATAATATAAAACCTAATCAAATAAAATTTATAATAGTGATTGCCTACGGATACATAAACTTTTATGGATTTGAAAAAGAAAAATGGTAATGTGTTGACTTTTTTATAATGTTTTTCTACTTCAACATACCTACAGGAAAAGTGAAATTTTATCCTTTTGCACTTCGTGGTATTGTTTGTTTGTTTGTATTCTTAGCGACCGGTTTTGCATCGTTTTATAAGATTTCAATAGAAATATCGGGTACTTATAGTAAGAGCGAAATTAGTTTGTTTTTAAAAAAGTGAACATAATTTTAATATACATTTGTGTTCATCAGTGTACGTGATGAGTGTGATGACCACATGTGTGCTATGCAGGCTATGCTACGTCTGTAGAAATACAATCGTTTCGCATTATTACGAATCGGCATTTCATATCAATACATTAATTAACACTTTTAACAATTCAGTGATTGTGCTAATTAGTTGCAAATTATAGCTAGGTAGGTACCTAAATATACCTACTAGAGTTAACCCGAGAATATTTACCTGGTTTTTAGGATTCCATAGTAACAAGGAACCCTTAGTTTCGCCATGTCCGTCTGTCCGCGGTTTAGCTCAGAGACGCTTAGCACTAGAAAGTTGGAATTTGGTATGGGAATACATATAAATCACGCCGAAAAAGTGGTAGAATAAAATCTTGAAAAAAAAAAAAATTAGGATCCGTTTGCGAAATATTAAGCTTTAATTAAAGTGCATATTTTTGTGAGAGTCAAGTATCCACCCTCCCTCTACCAGCTAAACGGTAGTTTTTAGAGACGTGCAAAAAATCATAGTAGTAGCATAATTATATAACGAATTTAAAGGAAAACTATCACCGTTAAGTAGGCTTTACAACTTACAAGTTAACGAGTAATAGTCGACCAACTTATAAAATGGAGAAGGAAAATTTCGCACAAATTCCTATGCTGGCCCGTTTTTAGACGCTTTTAACGGTTAAACTCAATTAATATATATTTGTAAAATATCGCGTGAAATTGTAAACTGTTTTTTCTTAATAAGACACGGATATATTGGAAACCATTGAATTTGGATGAGATTTATTTACATATTTTTTATATATTTACACAAAACAATTTTTTCATACTTTATCCAGAAACTATAATCTAATAAAGATTTATTCCAATCTTACGGAGTCTGCAATTTTTCGGTGACATTCATAGAGTCAAACAAAATGCACCATTCTCAGTCGGTAATTGTGACGTGCAACTACGGAACCCTACACTGCGCGCGGGCCCGACACTATTTTTGCCGGTTTTCGGTCAATATCGCTTGAAGTTTAAGGCTTTCGTATCAAAACGTCCGATTAGCAAAACCCTATTCGCAAATCGTTCTATATGCATAAAATGTCTTGTATTTTCTGTAGGTTTTGAGAAATATAATAAAAAAATCCAGTCACACAGCCTATTCCAATGGATTTGTTCTACGGTATTTCTATTTTAGTGTCTACAAACACAGCAGTAGGTAATTTTATCGTTTAATTAACTTTGTATTTTGTTTGTGTGCAGGGAGCGCACGCGAAGGCGGATTGGTATGGCGCGGGTGCTCAGCAGAGTGCGACGCAGAAGACGGCGCGGCGGGTGCGCTCACCGACGGCAACGTCAACCCAGGAGACAAGGTAGACCCCAACCGCCGCTACAGGAGAAGACGCCCCGGGTGTCGGGAGTCGCAGGGCGATCCTCGGCCACCGTAGGCGCTGGCCTGCGGACAGCGAGCGTTGGGTGGCTCGCTGTCCGATCACCAACAGGCCCGGGTCGATGGCGCGTTGTGTTTCACGCGCGCCTCAAAGAGATGTCAGCATAGAAGACGGGGCCCGCTAGGGCCAGAGCCTGCCAGGGTTGCGGAATTTGTTCGAAAGAGTCACCGCGGGCCTGGAATGCAATGGGTTTTAGAAGGAACACGGATGGGTTTTAGTTAGTCAGAGTCTGACACGCCCTTCCGCTCCACCCAGAGCGGAAGAAGTCATTTGATAAAAAAAGAAGACAAGGTAGAGACACCATTCACTCACTACCGCAACTCCCACGTTTCATACACAACTGACCAGACACAACACAATACAGCATTCACTCTTTGAAATACCTACAAAGGGTATATTTTTAATGAAAACAGTGTCTGATAAACAGTAAAAACAATTGAAAAAAAAGGGTCGGGTTTTTTTTACAACAGTCAATATTGTATTCCAAATTGTTTCTTCATTGCAAATAAGAACCACAACGAACGCACTCCTGAAACAACCCAAGTATTTGTTATTGTAGCTCTGCATAAAGGAAGAGGTATTTGAGTAACCTTGAATCTTTCATTTTCTTACAGCCGAAATTAAGCTCTGTCAACGTAAAAATAGGCTCTATTACTGATAAGAAATCCCAGAAAACTCATTTATTTAGCAATAAATGAGTTTTCTGGGATTTCTTATCAGCAAATACCAGATTTTCTTGAAATACGAATAAAACTGAGCCGCGTACTTATCTAACATTAGCTCACCTAACACTCATTTAACGAGGTTAAAGACATTTAAAAGCAAAGATATCTGAAAATTGAGCGGAAAACTAAAACCCACAGTTAATGACTCAGATCCTTGAAACGAACCTCTGTGGAAATAGAGTGTTCACTTCAAGTCTGCGGAAAACGATGAATGTTTTCCGATGTTAGAAATTATAAAAGCACTTTAACCACAAGAGCTTAATGTTTGAAAGAATAAACAATACTTCTTTTCCGAGTGCTACTGTAATGAACACGATAGCTACTCTGGTTTCTGGTTATTAACTGGGTCATAAAATAACCAGTTCACGACGCCATTATTGATCCATTGTGATTTATCACACTTGAAGTGCATACTCGTCGGTTCTATCTGTCTGTTTACACCTATGTAGGTTTTGTCTATACCACCACTTTACCGTTTTGTTTACCACTTATAAACGACTATTGAGAAAGAAACTACTTATTTTACTATTGATTTTTCTTGTCGGAAAGTGCACTGGAAAATTCTATACCCTATTCTACGAGTAATTCTAATAACTACTTATTGAAAGTGGAAAATCTTATTTGCAAAATATCTCCCGAGGACATTCTTGAGAGGAATGCCAATTCAATAAAGCCTTCACTGTTTACAGTGTCCTTCTGTGTCAAAGTAAAAATCTTCTTTGCGCCAAGTCGTGAGCTCTATATATTTACAAAATTCTGCTCTGAACCACAGAGATTATTTTGTTCTTTTTGACCACGTCATATTTTCCTTAAATCGTCTTTTGCGGGACATTTTATCCGCAAACTGCCTCTATGGACTTAATATTTTCTTAGAAAACTTTCCTACTAGAATGTTAGTCGTCATGAAGTGGCCAAGTAAGTGCATTTCTCCAAGTAACTGGGAAAATTGTGAGATGAAATGAGTTGGTTAGGTCTTGGCATGTAGAACAGAACCTAATAGAATGTATAAAGAGTGTACAGGTAAGGAGTGGAATTCCCTGCCAGGCTTGTATTTCCTGATAGCTATAACCTGGGGGTGTTTAAATCAACAGTGACAGGTTACTTCTAGTCTAGGCAAGCGTGCACCTTCATCGTCCATATCATCGCTTTCCGTCAGTAGAGATTGTGGTCAAAAACGCGAGCCTATAAAAATAATAAAAAGGTTTTCTTTTTCAGAAATGGATCATGAACCTTTCCACCTTTGGTAAACTAACTAACGTGTTGTTTTTAATTGGATTACGCAGTTGGAGGGGTCGGACGCAGCTCCGGACGACCCTGTTCACCTCAAGAGACGGGTGGGACTCTTCAGTGGGGTGGCTCTAATCGTCGGCACTATGATCGGTATGACGTCTTTACTTTCCATACCTATAGGACCATACTTGTTTACCTTCACTAAACCAACTCTGATATTCAAATATTATTTCTCATTGAGGAAAACGCTCAGGTACCTACTCCCTTGCCCACGTTATTGTTGAATTGTAATGTATTCTGTTGAGCGCGACCCGACCCAAACCTTTTGTCACTGGAGGAGGCAATTATTTGGCTCTCAGAAGTCCTTTAATATATTTTAATCAAGGATTCCATTTTCTATAGGTACAGCCGATAGTCTATAAAACCTTGTTCAATGTCAGATGTAACATTTTTATAGCTAAACTTTAAATGGTCATTCAAGATTTAAATTTTAATTTTAAGGTTACATCTACAATGTTAAATGTTAACTTCACCCACAAAAAGTAGAGCCTTTTGCAAATATTATGGTAACCGCGACTTATAAATAATTCATCACGTGATTGTTTATTTCATGTTACCGTCACTCGTGCTTACCGCACCAGCGTCACGGGCATATTGGCTCGCCGAAAAATTATTCAGATGTGCATCTGGCTCAAGATAAACATTTACTTACGCAAGATACGTAATTAATTATAATAATCCAAATAAATTATAATTAGTTCCCGTAACATTGAATTGAAATACGACGGGTACGAGAAAAATGTTTTTGCGTTTCCTGTTTTGCCGATGAGGTTACGCGTGTAGGTATTATCTTTTATTTACCTACCTAATTTTGTCTTACTGTCTGTATATCTGAATGCCAGTAATGCGCAGCGTCTGAAGACCTCCCACGAGGTGGACCAATACCCAGTGAAGGACTCCGCTGGATGCGCGAGGACCGTCGATGTGGCGACACTGGGAGGAGGTCTATGTCCAGCAGTAGACGACTTTTCACTGACATAACGATGATGCTATCTGAATATAATAAAATCGAGTCTAAATATTACCCCTGTAGTTGTAATACAACGTGGAATTCAAATATGGGAAATGAGCGCTACTTGTTGATAGTAATAGGCTACGGGCCAGCGATCTGTTATTGTTTTAGAAGATTGTTCTTTTTAAACCCACACGTCAACACTGGCCGTAGCGCCGATCATGAACTGTGCCAAAGTACTAACCACGTGTCGATACAAAACGCTTGAAACAATAGGGAGTGCTCTTAGAAACAACATAATAAAAAACACACACTCATAAAAGCACAACTAAGAACGATTTTCCCGTAGATCAAGACGAATTTAAAATCCCATAGTCGTACCAGAGAAGAAAAATTCTCTTTATCTACTTATTTCTCTAGTAGAAATATGGTTAGAGAGAAGTTCATAATTTTAACATAAAACTGTATAGCGGTAATGAACTAATGACCATAGTATAAATACCATCAATTTAGCCAGGGTAAATTTCAAACATCTACCACGTTTTATATGATCATGTGTTCACGTAGTACCTAACATATTCACAACACAATATTAGGAGACACATGAATTAGAAACATATGGTTTTGAGAAACTGGGATATTCCAGTAGCACCATATTTATGCATGCTCCCGGCAATAAAAAAAATATTTATGCAATAAATTGCACAAAGTAAAGCTGAATTTGTGTTTACAGGTTCAGGAATATTCGTCTCGCCCTCTGGGCTTCTGGAGCGCACCGGCTCAGTGGGCATTAGCTTCATCATTTGGATGGCATGTGGCCTGCTCTCGCTGCTTGGTAAGTGGCACATGAAACAATAAGTACCCACTAATCAGTCCCGTGACCGCCTGAAGTACTTCAATCATCAATTTGGTTAACTGCCTCAACAAGCAATTGTATTCCTATCGAGAAGTTTAATAACATTGTAACGTACGGACGGATGAGATTGCAAATTGATAGATCAAAGAATCCTTTCAACTTTGTACCTACTTGTTGCCGGCTTCAGTAATAGATTCAATTTTATATTGACATTGCCGTAATTGCTTTGCTTGTTTTGCTGTAGTTGACTGTAGCTAATCGTGGCATGTGGCACGTAGGTTTATTCGCTTCGTTGACTCAACGTGCTGCTGTAATTATTACCTACGACTACATGAGTTCATGGACATCATGAGTTTAATTTTCAGAGTCTATACCTACGACATAGTTTATAAACGATGATTAATTGTATACAGGAGCGCTCGCGTACGCGGAGTTGGGAACGATGAACACGTCGTCAGGCGCTGAGTACGCCTACTTTATGGATGCGTTCGGAGGACCACCCGCATTTCTGTTTTCATGGGTAAATACAATCAAATCAAGCCAAATGCTATAACTGCATAAAATTACATATTTAACTGTATTTTCCTTATTGCAGGTATCGACATTAGTACTGAAGCCATCCCAGATGGCTATTATATGTTTGAGCTTCGCAAAATATGCAGTGGAGCCATTCGTATCGGAATGTGAGCCGCCGGTCAGCCTCGTCAAACTTGTCGCGGTCATTTCTATTGGTACGTGCACGATAACCGAACACCGCACAATTTGTACAGTCTTCAATATGTTTGATTAAAGATCGAAATAGACAAACACAAATTGATATATAGCGAGGGTCAATGAGTTGTCGTCGTCGGTTGGAAGCCATAAATAGTCAAGTCTAATTTACAATTTCTCTTTTGCAGTGATGATATTAGCGGTTAATTGCTACAGCGTCAATTTAGCTACGAATGTACAGAATATCTTCACGGCAGCTAAACTGGTGGCGATTGCTATCATCGTGGGCGGCGGAGCTTATAAGTTAATATTAGGTAATGCAACCCCTACCCCATGAGTAAAGCCCATCTTCACACTCAAGAGCTTTTATCCATCATCATCAAAGACGATACCGAACGACGTGTTGGAGTCAGCTTCCTGTTGATGAGATGCGGTCGACTATCGGAAAAATACTTCTAACTTTACCTTTAACACCCATCTAACTAAACATTGCATTGAACCATAACAATTAAATTAACACACCCAAAAACAAAAGAACAGTTCAGTATCAAATGAATCACCGTAACTAGATAGCTATTCAAGCTCAACGTATCCATTACCTACCTTTTTCATTTTCCTAATGGGTTGTAAATATTTGTTCAAACACTGACGGTTGGTTGTTCGATATGGTGCAGGTAATACGCGACATTTACAGGAGCCCAACTTCGCAAGTAGCACGGCCACGCTGGGCAACATTGCCACAGCCTTCTACACTGGCCTCTGGGCATACGATGGTTGGAATAACCTGAACTATGTCACTGAGGAAATTAAGAATCCATCCAAGTAAGTGCTCGTTATTCATACAGTTAAGTTTGCCTTTAATTTACTACTGTCGAACCAATTTTATACTCGTATAGAACGCAATCAGAAACTTTTCCATGTTATTTATATCCCTAGTGACTTGAGAAATTTATTAACGTTGAAATTGAAACACGTCTCGTAATCAACTGTGGCCTTATTTTTAAGAGATTAGATTTTCAAGTTCAATTCAATTTAGACATGGGTATTAAGGCATGTGTAGCTAAAAATAGCAGCAGGTAAGTTTACTAATTAATCTTTCTACTAAAATTATAGAAACTTACCGCTGAGCATAATAATCGGGATCCCTCTGGTGACGCTGTGCTACGCGCTGGTGAACGTATCGTACTTGGCCGTGATGTCGGTCAGCGAGATGGCGGATAGCGAAGCCGTGGCCGTCACCTTCGGGAACCGACTCCTGGGGCCGATGGCTTGGCTGATGCCGCTAGCCGTCACCATCTCCACCTTCGGATCAGCTAATGGAACGCTGTTTGTTGCGGGAAGGTACGTCTCTATGACCTTTTGAAATGAAGCCTGTTGACTTAGCCTTCCATTTACCCATGCCAGAATTCACATTCAATCAATAACGTTATCTGTTTGCGTAATTTCCCCGTTTCTCGTTTCGTTTTCATAAACTGATGTTCTACGTTTGTTTGTTCAGGTTGTGCTTCGCAGCGTCACGGGAAGGTCATCTACTGGACATCTTGTCGTATGTTCATGTTCGTCGTTTCACTCCTGCTCCTGGATTGATATTCCATGTAAGTAATATATAAAACACGCAAGTAATCCGAAAATTTTGCTAAAATCTTTTATATATGTAGATACAAGTACCTACAACTATTTCCTCAATGTCCCTCGGCAAACTTCGTGTTTCGTCAGTCGTCGGATTTCTAGATTTCTATCAGTTGGTGCAGACCGGACGCTCTCATCAATCGACTTGGAAGTATATCGAGTTGAAGTTAGAAAGAAAGCAATGGTTATTTCAAAAAGTTCAAAAACGTGTTTCTAAAGCTTGTGGTGTTTCAGTCCGAACTGTAAAACAAAATGATTAAAAAGATATAAATTTTCTGACTGGATTGAAAGGATATTTATTTTAGTTGCATCCTCCATCGAATCTCTTTATTTTTGGAAGTCGGTTGAAGAAGTATTTTATTTTGTTTATATTTTTATTAATTTCCGTGGTAGGCACATAATATTGAAAAGGAGTCAATCTGTACTAATATAATAAAGCTGAAGGGTCTGTTTGTTTAAACGCGCTAATCTCTGGAACAACCGGTCGGATTTGGAAAAATCTTTTTGTATATGATAGCCACATGAGGAATGCGGCTATACGGGAACGGGAAATTCCTACGGGAAAATACTAAACCTCTTTTTTGGAAGTCGGTTAAAAAGGAAAATAGTTTTATAGCTCTATATAGTTCACACCAAAATCAAAACAAAACGATAATAAAGTACTTAGTTCTGAATTCAATACACGATTAATCTAATAATTGATGGACATGGAAATTGGCATTCGTTTGTATTCGGAAATGCGAAGATTGCCGAGGGATATCAAGAAAATTGTTGTAGGTACTGTAAGCACCTTGTATTCATGTATCCATGTCGTTTCAGTCTCTGATAGCAGTGGCGATGGTGCTGTACGGAACCATAGACTCGTTGATTGACTTCTTCTCGTTCACTGCGTGGATCTTCTACGGAGGCGCGATGCTCGCCCTGATCGTTATGAGGCACACCAAGCCACACGCTCCCAGACCATACAAGGTATTTTCATATCTTTTAATTCGATTTACGGTGCCACTGGAAGACCTTCAATCAATAGTCGAATAAGATTAGAAAGTGTCCATGGAGTTTCTTGCACGTTGTTCTCCATAGGATCTACTCTTTGGAACGTGCAGGGAACATTCCTGCTACCCTTTGGGTTTTGCTCGGCACTCGGACTGACAGTCCTTGACAATCAGAAGTGCTGTAAATGGTCCATTTGAATTACTTATATGAATTTGATTTGATTTGACATGATTAGAAAGTTCAAAATGTGGCAATACCACGAAATAAAATTGTAGGTACCTTATACACCTCTGCCTGGTCTTCGTGGAACACAGGCATGTTGTTATATGTCAGGTACCTATAGGTACGTATTCTTCTAGGTGCCGATAATAATCCCGTACGTGGTGTTGCTGGTGTCGACGTACCTGGTGGTGGCGCCGATCGTGGACAAGCCCCAGTGGGAGTACTTGTACGCCACTGCCTTCATCTGCGCCGGCGGCTTGGTGTACGTGCCTTTCGTCAAGTGGGGCTACTCTTTGCCGTTCATGGGTAAGAATTTGTTTATGGTACCTTCTTTTTACAGAATCATCTCTCGCCTGCCACAAGGTCGAATGGTGATCCTTCACCATTCGACCGAACGTCAGCTCCGAGCGACCGACCGACCGACCGACGCTCACACGAGCGTTCAACGTATTCCCAAATCCATCGGGATTTGGAAATACGCTGTGAAGCAAGAACCTGCCGATAAGGGAACACTTGGTCTATCAGCAGTCTACGTCTTTCGGCTGAAATAATACTTTTTTTTTTTTTTTTTTTTTTTTTTCCTTAGCCTATTGTGTCCCACTGCTGGGCAAAGGCCTCCCCCATATCCTTCCAGACATTCTTTTCTTGTGCCACCTCGAACCAGCCTTCGCGGTGTGCATCCAAGTCATCTCGCCACCGCTTTCTGGGCCGGCCTCGGCGACGCCGTCCATCCTCTGGCACCCATTGCGTGGAGACTTTTGCCCAGCGGTCATTATGCATGCGGCTGGTGTGACCCGCCCAGTCCCATTTTAGCCTGGCAGCTTTTTTGCCTACGTCAATGATACCGGTTTTGGAGCGCAGCGTGGTGTTCCGTACTCTATTAATTCTTTTTAAACCTAAAATACTGCGCTCCATTGCCCTTTGACATACCCCAAGGCGAAACTTTTGCGACTCGGTGAGCGACCAAGTCTGAGCACCGTAGGTTAGGACGGGCAGAATGCACATGTCGATGAGTTTGCGCTTCAGGGACATCGGGAGATCGCCCTTCATTAGCGTCTTCATGGACCAGTAGCTTTTCCAGGCGTTGTCGATGCGACGATCGATTTCCCTTTCTTGCCTGTTTTCGAAAGAAACTAACTGGCCCAAGTAGATATACTCATCGACATAGAGTATATCCTGCGCATCTACCTTGACCCTACGTTTGCTGCTGTTTGTCATTGTTTTAGTTTTTGACCGATTCATCGCGAGTCCCACCTTGAGGCTAGCCGTGCTCAGATCTTGGAGCATGGTCTGCAGTTCCAGGGCTGTTGGGGCAAAAAGGACTATGTCGTCGGCAAAGCGGAGGTTCGTTAGTCTTCTATTGCCGACTTCGATGCCTTTGGTCTTCCATGATGCTGCCAGCGACTGAAATATCTCCTCGAGAGTGCTGGTAAATAATTTAGGAGAGAGCGGGTCACCCTGTTTAACACCCCTTTGTATATTGAAAGAAGGTCCTGCAATATTAAGTTTGATGTTAGCGGTACTATAATATTACTAGAATTTTTAAAAGAGTCTAATATATTTTAAATTTTGTTTCAGACAAAATAACAGTTTTCCTGCAAATGGTGCTGGAGGTAGTGCCAACATCAACAACCTTCGAATATTAGGAAATAGTCGGAGCTGGACTTTAAAGAAGCAATTACTCGTCGATTTATTGTACCATATCTGAGTATTATTTGGATTTCGTACATTGATTACTATTTTCGGTCCTGTTTCACCTACCTACAAGAAAGTTCAAAAGGGTAATGTTATAAAAAGTAATATATTTTGTAACTAAATACCTCAGTTTCTTGGCGGCGGTGATGTACCTAGTTACTTAACTAAAATTTGATATAATTTTTTGACTGATAGGTATGTTCCTTATTCAAAATTATTGCCCACAATATTGTGTAAATGCAATAACTTTCTGTAAAATATAATTGTGTAATATCGTGTTATATTGATCGACTTAAAATTTACATGGTATTTTGATGTTGTTGCAGCGTAAAGCTTTTTACACTTTTCATTTTGAATTTTAAGAAAAAATGTTGTACTTATGAAATATATTTGGTAATAATGCAGTGTTTAAAGATGTGAAAGCCAAATGGCAATATTTTTTGCTATAACTTAGGTAGTAAAGACGTCATTCATTTCATTAGTTTGCACGAATCATTCCTATGGGGACATGCATTTCGAGGTGTTGACGCTGCGCCATGTTGGATTGAAGCAAGGTGATCATGACGGCAGTCGCTAATACCGATTGTGTGACGTGCGAGGGTTAAGGATTATGGTTCAATTACACGATGCTTATGCCCACCCATTACATTTTATGCTCTTAACATAGCTTTATGTCAGCGTTACAACACTTGAACTATGTCAATGGCCTACCTATTACAATGGGTAGTTACTCAATACTTGCATTATTGTACATAGGTACTGTTGTTAGGCACCTTTATCATAAGGTTGCTCCAGTCGGTAGCCAAGCTCGGCTAAGTTTTAAGTTGGTCGTGTGTTAAACGTTTGTATTCTAATGTAACACTGTTTAGAGGTTTAAGATTTAAGTTTGCTCTGTCGGAGGCTACTAGATCAATAAGCTACATAATCGAGGATAAGTTGCGTGGACTATCCTTAATTCTCAACTTAACAATGGGTAGTTAGGATGATACGTGGTATGCAGTAGTTCTCGATAAGACTCGAGCCCTGTTCGCATCACTATGAGTGATTGTGCTAAACTCATAGTTTGTAGCTCATCGACTCATTCATAGCCAACCTTAGACGTAATGGAGTAGGTATAGCAATGTGTTTTATTTTGATAATATACATATTTAATAATATTCGGTTTGCATTAAGTGTAATTCTTACGGGGTAATAGTTAGTTTTGACGTACCTATTTGTTTACGGTGCCGATACGCTAGGATTTTACCCAAGAAGCATGTACTTGTCTGTCGGTTGCCACTTTGTACAATCAATGTACCTAATGCTATTGTATTTAACTATGTCAATAAATCTCAATCGCTGATTGTACTAGAAAAGTTCTAAAAGGCGGCACAAAAGGCTTACTTTAATTACATTTAATATGGAAACAATCTCATCAATCTTGGGCGGATACTTTATCCCTTTTGAAAGACTAAAGTGTGTGTTAACAATAGTTTTAAAAATGTCTCATTGGTTGATGCTTGCGACCGGTAAAATTTGGTCCTATCATTCCTTACCGGGGCAAGCGATGCCAGCGATTTGTTATTGAAGATATTTTTATATTTATTGATTATTATTATTGTTTTTATTACTTTGAGAATCTTACATTTTACGTAAATTACAATGAATAAGAAATTGTTTTTAAAGCTTATTTCGATAAGTTGCCCAATCTTTTTGTTCCATTGTATTATCTAGCAGTTTGGACATTTTAAGAGTACATAATGTGTATAGTTACTAAATACTAAGCAAACACGGGCACACAGAAAGTACACACCTAACGATGTGATATTGTTATGGGTAAAACTAATGGTTTTATTTTTGTGTACAGAAAATATCATTAAAAAAAACATACCTATACTTACATAATATAAATGTGTGTACTTATCTCTGAAAGAGATCAGAATTATTTATTGTTATATACTACCATTGAAATGAAATTTTAAATAAAGACAAATAAACCAATTAGCGTTTTTCTGAATGTCACTATTGAGATCCTTTCCTGAGGTGTGAGTGTGGGCGTAAGTAAAAAAAGGACAAGATATGTTCAACAATTTATTGTTGTCAATAAACAAAGATCACAGATCTTTGCACAGTTCTATACCATTTGAAATATTTTGGCGTTACGACTACATCAATAAGGAGCAGGTGGGTACTAGTAAACAGAACATTAAAAAGCAAAAACAAATATTTGCTATATACTGTGATTATACATAAAGAACGAACCTATTCTATATTATTGTCTATGTGAAGATCATAACGCTAAAAAAGCCTTAAATTAAAGAGGGATTTTATAGTCAACAATGTTAATACAAGTAGTAAATATACTTTATTTATATTTTTCAACATTCAACAAATCCACTCATAAGATTATAAATATTTTGCAAGCTATTCAATCGAGACTTTGTATGCATACATGTATAATTGTTGACAGTAGTAGTCGAGTACATTATTGCACATAATAAAAAAATTAGTGTCGTCACATTGCAAACAATAAAATATTACATGGTTTTACTACCATACAGTCCAATAAGTTTAGTTTACTAAAAAACTAGAATATAGTGAACATCAAACTGTCATGTTATATCATAAATAATGAATAACAATTGGTCATACCCTACTCAACATAATTACATCAGTTCACTATAAAAAATGGCCAAAATATTTCTTAAATGGTATGAATTGACTTAGATTCGCTTTGCTTTGAAGGCATTCTGATATTCACATGGTATCATAATATACTATTAGATAAAACTATGTAGCTACAACGGACTTAGAACCTAAGGTGTGGTTTATTCTTCATCATGTGCCTGGAACAACGAGAACGAATGATTATACTATCAACAAAGTTATGAAGAATCAGTGATGTTTGCGCATTGGTGTCATGACAAAGAGAAGAAATAAGGCGTTTAGTATAACTAACACTGTTTATATTGACTGAATACTATAGGGCAGTAAACTCAACGAAAACTTAAAATTTGATCTTACGATCTTGTCATGACGAATGAACCAAAGAACCAAAAAATCACATGATGAATTTAAATAGAATAAAAGCAATGGCATGACATGGGACAAATGTGTTTTAAGAACATGGAAACAGCGTTTAAAAGCAATAGCAGGTTTATAGAAGTACTGGCGACCCGTCCCGACTAACACAACAACAAAAAAAAGCCGACGAATCGGTTGAGTCGTCCTCAACTTTTTAACTGATGCTCCGTCATACATGTGGCAATTGATTTATATATGTAGACTACTGAATTACAGGCATGTTTTGGCAATTATTTTGATCAAGTTATTTGAAAGTAACAAACAATACATACTTGTCAAGTGTCTCCCAGAAGCCGAGAAGGACGGCGCGGTCGAGATGCCGCTTGGTGCGGCTGAGGTTGAGCACGGTCACCGCCCAGCGAGCTACGTTGGCGTCCAACTTCATCTCGTCGAACTTCAAGTGAAACGCACATACTGGGAAAACAGATAATACTGTTTAGCTGTATCTAGTCGAATCTATTTTAATGTTATTATGAGGTAATGTTTCTAAAACTGACTGTATGTACCTAAAGGAGTGTGTATCTAAAGGAGTGAAATTCCCTGACAGAGTTTGTGTTTCCTGATAGCTACAATCTGAGGGTCGCAAGTAACGAGTGAATAGGTTTATAGGCAAGCATGCTATATCTTACCGCTTACCATCAGTTGAAATAGTGGTCAAACGCGAGTCTACCAATATGAAAAGAAAAAGTTTGGGTCTCTGTAACTACTCAACCATTTAAAAAAAAATATTTGACAGCTTCGGATACAAACTATTTTGCCACCCAACAGTTACTTTGTCTTTCGGATGCTATTGCAGCTGGAAATCAAATCAACTATGATTTTCTATTTAATTTTGTTAATTGGTAGGCTCGATTCTAATCTTACCCTGGACAGTTTCTAGAAACTTCATGACTTTTTAAATTATAAATTCAGCATACACAGTTTAACTCACTGTTAGCAAATATCTGGACAGGGTTGCCATCCCAAGGCCACCCTTTGAACTGCCAGGCCGGTCCTTGAACGAATACAGCGACCACGCGGTCCCATTCCGCTGCAGACAGTCTGCCTGGGTTGTCTACTACGCGATAAGGTACCTGTAAACAAGAAAAAAAAAATAATACTATGACAAGAAATTATTTTGAAATGGGCACAAACAAATGCATTGTGCACCGACGATTAGTCATTTAAATATCATTGCATATCGTCGCTTGTCGAACAACTTTTTAACTTCATTAGCTGGTATAGAGATTATTTTATAAATTAACTATTCTGTTCTGAAAGAAATCATATAGCGTGATAAAGATGGCTGTTATACTAAGCACTATAATCATAGACAGTCATGAGGGAACAAGATGACACGAGACCCTTCGCATACACCGTCTTTCTTCCACATTTTATGACTGTGATTGAGTCTTGACGTTTAGTAAGATTCAAATATATGAGTAAAACGTACCGTCATTGTAGTCGCGTTGTTTGGTAAGTCTCCACTAGGTCCTTTTCTCCTCTGCAACAGGACTTCATTTTCACGGGCTACGCCTTCAGCCTTCTTTTGTTCCACAGTTACGAATCTAAAGACAATATTGTGATGTTATTAATAATCCTAGCTTCTGTCAGCGGGCTTCGCCCGCGCGAATGTTGGACATTATTCCAAGGAAACATACTCCCGGGATAAAAAGTAATAATATTCCAGACTACAATTTATTTCTGCGACATTTTCATCCATCCATGCATTCGCATTTAATAGCTGTCAAAGAATGATGTGGGGATTAAAAGTAATTTGGTGTTCCTTGAAATTGGGTGTTGCATAAGCAAATTGGCATTATGCATTTGCGTCAACATGCATATGTCACCGGAAAATGGCAAACGCCGTAAGATTGTAAAATATCGCGTGATTGTGCAAATTGAGTAGTTCTCTCTCATATTTAACTCTAGTGTGGATCAAGGAGTATTTCCTGATCTCATGAAACACAGTAAAGTCGTTCCACTGTTTAAATCGGGTGATAGTCATGAACCCAACAATTATAGGCCGGTGTCAATCCTGCCGGTTCTCAGTAAGGTGTTCGAAAAGTTAATGCTTAATCAGATGTTACTTCAATTTAATAAAAATTCCATCTTTCATGAACAACAGTACGGTTTCACCAAAGGGCGTTGTACAACTGACGCCAGTGTCACCCTAATAAAGAACATCTTTAACGCCTGGGAAGATTCAAAAGACGCCATTGGAATCTTTTGCGACCTCTTGAAGGCGTTCGATTGCGTTAACCATGAGACGCTTTTGTTGAAACTCGAGCATTATAGGATTAGGAATACATCCCTTGATTTGATTAGATCATACTTGAAAGACAGACAGGTTAAAGTCCAGGTAAACGGTGTAAACTCACTAGGGTCTGAAAAGACAATGGGCGTTCCGCAAGGTTCAATATTGGGTCCATTCCTCTTTTTAGTATACAGGGTGTCCCAAAACTCAACGTCAAGCCGAAACGGGGTGACAGGATTGATCATAACCATCACGAGAAAAATCTGAAAAAAAATCTATCCCATGCAGTTTGAAAATTATGGGCATTTTAAGAAAAACCTAGAAATTTGATCAAACTGTACCATTTTTCGGTTATTGTGGTTATTATTTTTTATTTTTGTTCATTTGAACTTTAGAAACGTAATCCTAAATAACATTTCTAGAATCCCAATAAAAAATAATGACACAATTGCCTCAAGTTCCCGAGAATTGAGACTATTTGTTAAACTACGAATTTAAAATTTTCAAGATTCGTCGACTTTGACAGGCCCTCCTATAAAAAAAATGTACTAGAGTGCCTTGGCAAGTAGCATTAAAAGTTGGCGCATTTAATCAGAATTCTAAAATGGTACAATACTTGTTAGTTCCATACAATAGAAAAGAGTAAAAAAATTAAAACCTCAAGTAACCCGATTTTTGCTATCAGATTTTACTCAGTTAAAATGTTTTTAATTCGCACAAGCTCTAGGTAGGTTCTTAATTTTAAGGCAAAATGATGAGAGAGATGGATAATGGGTATGTTTGCCATGAGTGAGCGAGACAGATAGTGACGCCACGCATTGAGACGGAGATGCGTCGTTTAAACGAGTGCGAATGAAACAGATAGATGCTATGGCATCTATCTGTTTCATTCGCACTAGTTTCAGCCAAGCAAATGGCTACGCTACCAGTCCGACACCAACCAGTTAGTACGTTTCGCTCATTCGTCTACTGCGCACGTTCGTATTCGTATTAATTATTTTACTAATTTTACTAACTTTTTTTCACTTTGGTAAAAGTGGCGTCACTATCTGTCTCGCTCACTCATGGCGAACATACCCATTATCCATCTCTCTCATCATTTTGTCTTAAAATTAAGAACCTACCTAGAGCTTGTGTGAATTAAAAACATTTTAACTGAGTAAAATGAGATAGCAAAAATCGGGTTACTTGAGGTTTTAATTTTTTTACTCTTTTCTATTGTATGGAACTAACAAGTATTGTACCATTTTAGAATTCTGATTAAATGCGCCAACTTTTAATGCTACTTGCCAAGGCACTCTAGTACATTTTTTTTATAGGAGGGCCTGTCAAAGTCGACGAATCTTGAAAATTTTAAATTCGTAGTTTAACAAATAGTCTCAATTCTCGGAAACTTGAGGCAATTGTGTCATTATTTTTTATTGGGATTCTAGAAATGTTATTTAGGATTACGTTTCCAAAGTTCAAATGAACAAAAATAAAAAAGAATAACCACAATAACCGAAAAATGGTACAGTTTGATCAAATTTCTAGGTTTTTCTTAAAATGCCCATAATTTTTAAACTGCATGGGATAGATTTTTTTTCAGATTTTTCTCGTGATGGTTATGATCAATCCTGTCACCCCGTTTCGGCTTGACGTTGAGTTTTGGGACACCCTGTATATAAACGATTTGCCCGAATTGCTTCAAAATCAATCAAAGATGGTATTATTTGCTGATGACACATCATTGATATTTAGGATAGACCGACGGTCACAAAGTCTTGATGACGTCAATAACTCTATTCATCAGGTCCAACTTTGGTTTACGGCAAACAACTTAGTACTAAATGAAAAAAAGACTAAATGTATTAAATTTACTTTACCAAATGTTAGAAGCACCGAATGTGACATCGTATTGAATGGACAAAAACTGGAATTTATTGATCAGACGGTTTTCCTGGGAATCACTTTAGACGAGAAATTGCAATGGGGACCTCACATAACATCTCTTGCGGGGCGGCTAAGCTCAGCCGCTTATGCTGTTAGAAAGATAAGACAGTTAACAGATGTAGAAACCGCGCGCTTGGTCTATTTTAGTTACTTTCACAGCATTATGTCGTACGGTATTTTGCTGTCGGGTCGTGCTGCTGACATTTAATCTGTATTTATTTTGCAAAAGCGTGCTGTTAGAGCCATTTATAATCTTCGTCGCCGCGATTCTCTTAGGGAACTTTTTAAAAAGATTAATATTATGACAGTACCTTGTCAATTCATTTATGAGAATATTATGTATGTAAGAAAAAATCGACATCTCTTTAACAAAATCAGTGATAGACATCATTTTAATACTAGAAATAAAAATAATTTAGATCAAACATTTTATAGATTAGCCAAAGTACGAACATCTTTCATGGGGTACTGTGTTAAATGTTACAACAAAATACCTTGTGACATATTAGAACTAAATGAAAGAAAATTTAAAACTTACATTAAAACCACTTTGTAAACAAGCATATTACAAACTAGATGATTACATTAAAGATAAGAATGCTTGGAAACATGCTGGTCTTGCTCCATAGGACAATCGAGGGTGTAGTAGAAAAAGTCAAACTTGTTGTATTTACTGGTGTACTTTCAGGTTTTTAATATGTAATTTAACTCACACACTGATCCATTGTTTTTAATTATATTGTAAATATGTGAGTACCATGTCCCTTACTAGCAAACTTAATTTTATCTCTGCTGGTATTGCTTTGTTGTACCTATAGTATATAAGTGTGTGCTGTATATTAGTCTAATGTTGGATGCATTGTGCTCACATAATATAATTAATTGATCAATGTACCTATGCATACAAAATATTGTAAAACATATATTTGAAAAGAGTAACTATGGAGTTTCTTGTCCGTTATTCTCCATAAGAATCTACTTTTTGCGAATGGACAACTAGAGTCACTTATATTTTAATTTTAAACTGTAAATTTGACGTTCAAAAGTGCCTTCTATCTATCTATCTATCTATTGGGGTATGGTTTCCGCACTTAGTCCTGATGTTGGACCATTGTGCGTGGGCCATGGCGGCCGTCATTCCAACCAGCCGACCTCCCTCCAGAAGCAGATCAGTCCTCCTAAAGAGTTCAGGGTGTCTGTGAGTGAATTTGGTGTTCCTATCGTTTGTCTACGTATATCGGCGACGCCTGTGCACTCAAGGAGCACGTGCGACACCGTTTCCTCCTCCTCCATGCATGCTCTGCACAGAGGACTGTCTGTTATACCTAGTGTGTGGAAATGCTTATTCAGTGAGCAGTGTCCGGTGATGGTCCCCGCCACCATTCGCAGGCTGCTCCTATCCAGTCGCAGAAGGCGCTTGGTAAGTTTAGGAGTGGTATAGCCTCCTTGGACTGCCTGCAGCCTGGTGCCGAGGTCCACCAGCGTTCTGCTTGTGTGTGGGTATGTTCTCGTAGCCACGTCCGTAGCTGGGTGAAAGGGAGTGGCACTATGGGTTCGGGTCCAACAGCCATCGTACCAGACCCCCTCCTGGCCAGTTCATCGGCCGCGTCATTTCCTAGTGATCCGCTGTGACCTTTTATCCACTGCAGCGTTATGGTGTTGCGGTTTGTCACCGTGACGCGTTCTAGTGCATTGTGGCATTCTTGTATTTGTTTCGAGGTGGTGTAGTTTCTATTTAGGGATTGGAGAACTGAGGCGCTGTCGGAGAGTATACGAATATGAGTGTCCGTGACTCCCCTGGCTTCTATGGCATGGATCGCTAGGATAATGCCCATGCATTCCGCCTGGTAAACGGTGTTGAGCTTTCCTAGTGGTCTGGATATTCTAATGTTGAGGTCGCTGGAGTAAACTCCAACTCCGGTTCCGGTACTTGTCTTTGATCCATCAGTGTAGATTCTCAGCTCTTTAGGACCTGAGTGGTCATCCAATTCTTGTGTTAGCACTATGTTATAGTGCTTTTGGAAATGGTGCATCTTTTGAGCTTTGTCATTGGGTGATGACCATGGGTTGTCGTTTTACGGCATCTTCCATGATGCGTGTATGTTTGATTCTAGAGTCTTTACCTAAAGTGCCAGCTGTGCTGAGCCTGAAGGCCGCTAGGGCCGCTTCCTCCTGCACTATAAGGTGCAGTGGTGGCAGTCCCAGCATAGCCTGCAGGGCCGCAGTGGGTGCCGTTCTCATACTGCCAGTGATTGCCACACAGGCAAGCCGTTGCAGCTTCTCAAGGTCTTTCTGTGCTGTGCTCAAGTCGGTCCTGGGCCACCAGACTAAGGCACCATACGTGATTATCGGTCTGATAACTGTGGTGTATAACCAGTGGGTTGTATTGGGGCTAATACCCCAGTTCCTACCTAGCATGCGTTTGCATTGCCACATGCATATACTGGCTTTTGTGGTGGTGTGTTCAGTGTGCTTCGCCCAATTCAACTGCTTGTCCAGATATATACCCAGGTATTTGGTTTCAGTCGAAAGGCTGAGGGTGGTTCCGAAGAACCGTGGTAATTCTAGTGTTGGTAACTTCCTCTTCTTGGTGAAGAGGACTAGTTCAGTTTTGGCAGGGTTCACTGCTAGCTGATATTCTTTGCACCAGTCCTCTACTATTTTCAAGGCTTGGCGCATGAGGTTGCATATCGTGTTTTCGTGTTTTCCGTTTATTATTATGGTTATGTCATCTGCGTAGCCAACGGTAAAGTATCCTTTATCATTGAGTCTTTTAACTAGATTATCTGCGACGAGGTTCCATAGTAACGGTGAAAGGACCCCCCCTTGGGGGCAGCCCTTCGCCACAATGGCCCTTGTTGTGTTATTTATTGTGACTTGTACAGCTCTTTGCTTGAGCATGTTTGTGATCCAGCCACTCAGTGTCGCGTCCACACCGTGCTTTACGAGGGCTTTGCTAATACTCTGAAACATGGTTTTGTCAAAGGCGCCCTCGATATCAATGAAGACAGCCAGTGAGGAGCATTTATGGTTTATAGCGCTTTCGATCTTTGAGACCACGCTGTGCAGCGCAGAATCTGTTGATTTCCCCGCGGAGTAGGCGTGTTGTTGTCTGTGGAGTGGGTATTGACGTAGGGGTCCATCCCGAATATATCTGTCACAGAGCCTCTCCAGGGTTTTCAGTAAAAAGGATGTCAGGCTTATTGGTCTGTATGCTTTGGGTTGTGTGTAGTCTGTTTTTCCCGGTTTGGGAATGAAAATGACTTTCACTTCGCGCCATGCTAGGGGTACGTATCTGTGTGCGTAAAGTGCCTTTTAATGGTCTAGTTGAAATAAATGAATTGACTTTGACTTTGTTCTTTCTTCTCTTTTACTATGTGCTTGTTGCTGTTGTGTAGTGTCTTTGTTGAATGAATGTTATCCTATTATATTCTATAACCTTTAGTAGAACCAACGCAGGTGAACGCTCACAGCTGCATCAATTAGTTGAAACCTACAATAGGCAGTTTGACTCAACTGATATTATATTAGTGGATTTGTTTAGTAATATGTGGATAATGTTGTCAGGAGTGTATTTTGTTACATCAATTGTTAAGTTCTAACTTATTTTTACTTATTATTATTACACTGCTGTTTGTTGTCCCTAGATAAATAAATAAATAAACCTGTCTAAATTTGGCATCAAAGCAGAGTAAAACATATTCTTAACTCAAAATACTCAATTCTAATTCATACCCACCCCCACCCTATAATTTACAGACTGACAATGAACTTACTTGAGATCCTGCAGTGTATCCTTAACGTTATACATGGATAAGAGCGACGTAGTGGCTGCAGGTATGATGATGATGGGTGTGCGTGAAGGCCGCTTGCCACCCGCGCCTGCCGGTGGCCTTGCGGCTGTCACGGGGAGAAGCTCGCGACGACCTGGTGTGCTGCCGCCCATCGATCCATTTTCTAGTCAAGAAAATATGAATAAAACATTAGTAATGGAGAGAAGTATTTGGTAAGGAGGAGCTCATGGCTTAATAATAACAGCCTGAACGGGTCGACCTCGTCGTCGGGCCGTTTAAGCAACGCTCATCGAGGTCGGTAGGTTGGTCTCAAGACCTAAAAATCACCTACAAACCAAAACAAATCTGGAGTTTAATATTACAAATTTATCCCACAGGGAATTAGAAGTAGGAACTTATGTTTGTGTCTCACTTGTTCACCACATATAAATTGGTATTTAGATAGTCTTACTCATAAAAGGATGGAAAGGTTATATTTGTCATGCAAGAAGTTCAGATAAATATACTTACGCGGCATTTGCCTAGGATGATTCGGTGTTTGAGGCGCACGAGCAGCCGACGGAGCGCTCGGTCCTTCTGTCACCGACTTCAGTGTCATACCATGATAGGTACCCATGGTATCGATTTTGAAGCCCTCCGTTTCTGTAACAAAACAATGTGAATGAAAAAACATTTCTAAAAAGAGTTTCTTTAAAAAAAATTGTCAAGAGGCCCATGGCCTGGCGTGGCTGACTTTCTAGACAAGCACTTACTACCCCCAAAGTTTCTGAATATCGAAATTAAATTGGATGAGGCGGAGTGCTTCGCTTGTTCTCTCTTTAATTGTTAGAAAATCAATAAACAGCAGTTTTTCTTTTTCTACATTAATTATGGGGCGCCAAATCTCTAAATAGGCTACTGATGCGTGACAGAGATAGCATGACTGTCGAAAAAAGAACCAAACGACAAGATTACCTTCTTTTTGCCTAATAAACCTTTCCTGATCGTATCTGTTGTACTGTGTCTGCTGCTGCGGCAGAGATGTGGGCGGCGGCATGACGATGGGTTGCGGCCGCGGCGCTCCCGGGCGGCCCTCCTCGCGCGCCCGGATACTGCCCAGCAGAGCCAGAATGCTCTTTGCAAACATCTGAAAACATTTGTTTAATTGTTTAAAAATCCTGACAATTACTATTCTAATGTTGTCATTGTCATATTAAATTTATAAATTACCAGTTCATGCCCGCGACTTCGTACGCGCATATCCCGTTTTTTCCCGTTCCCGTATAACCTTTCTCATGAATGTGGCTATCATATACAAAAATAATTTTCCAAATCCGACTGGCAGTTCCAGAGATTAGCGCGTTCAAACAAACAAACTCGTCAGCTTTATTATATTACTAGCTTTTGCCCGCGACTTCGTACGCGCATATCCCGTTTTTTCCCCGTTCCTGTAGGAATTTCCCGTATAGCCTTCCTCAGGAATGTAGCTATCAAATTTCCAAGTCCAGCTGGTAGTTTCAGAGATTAGTGTGAACAAACAAACAAACTCTTCAGCTTTTATTATTAGTATAGATATAGATTATTTATTATATGAAGATAAGATAGTATAGATTATAAACTTTACAACCTACAAATTAGCGACTTTGAATTCAATCGCGTGAATTTCGAAATTTCTCCTACAAATAAATCCCCTCTCCATCTCCTAAAAGGGTAGTTTTCAAATACAATAATTAGATACGATTTTTATTAGGTACTTTAGATACCTTAACTTGCTAGCATTTGCCTTGTGCGCGAAAAAGCCAACGAAAAACTGTGCTATAGAACCTTGTCCTATAATAAGGCATTTCTCTACCAAATTGGATGATGCTTTTTGTGTGGGCACAACTCTGTCTCTCTGCCCACACAAATTTTATGAGGATCTGATGACGAACATTTCAACACAAACCTTGATTCATTTTACCTAAATCAATATTTACAAGTTGATTCAATATTAATGACAGCTCTGAAGTGCACTTCCTCTAGACCAGACTTGCCACATGTCCTGAGCCATCATTAAGTTTAACTATCTTGGCTTAGCTTAGTTCACTGCCACTCTTGAAAAAGTTATCGTCCTATTCTCATCATTGGCAGCTGAACTAGGCGAAATGCTGAGTGACCTAAATAAGGCAAGCCTCAAGATTGAACTTCAGATCAATATGTTAAAGACCAAACTCATGACTAACAGCGCCCAACATAAACTGTATGTAGGAGGTGGAGATATGCAATGTTCCAGATTACATCTACCTCGGCCAAATAGTCTCCTCCCAGGCAAGACAAGAAAAAGAAGTTGCTCGCCGCAGCGAAACCGCCTGGAAGAGCTTTTGGTCGATGAAGGCACTCTTCCAATTTGCCATAAACGCAAATTGATGGACATTTGTGCATACTCCCTATTCTTACATACGGCGCTCAATCCTGGTCCCTGACAGCTCAGCAGAGGTTCAAGCTTGAGGTTTGCCAGCGAGCAATGGAGCGCAGCAATCTGGGAGTCAGATTAACGGAACGCATTAGACACACATTGCTGGGCTTCAGAACACAAATTGCCAACAAAAACCAGTCAAAAAGCAGCCAAGCTTAAATGGTACTGGGCAGGAAACTTCTGCGACATGTTGAACAATTCAAATACTAAATCAACTACAATGTGGCTCCCAGAATATGTCCAGCGGCATCGCTGCAGACCCAGGCAAAGATGTAGCTATGAGCTTGATGCCTACTCACTACACACTAGACCATAGCCGGGAAGAATGGCAGAAAGGGAAACCTTTGCCCTGCAATGGGAAGGAATTAGCTAAAAATTAAATTCTTAGTAGGCACCTGCACTGTACAAAGAACTTGCCAAACTTCAGTAAAATAGGTTTAATAGATTTGAGATTTGGCAGTCAGTGGTATTTCCTTTTTTTTTAATTTTAATTTTTATCAAGGCAACATTACCTGTTAGCTTTATTGCAATCCTTGGCTTCCCACTTGTTCTATATTTTTTGCACATATTTTTTTGTCACCAATACATTTCAAGTCTTTCCAAAGTGACTTACCTTTCCATTGCTCTGTAATACTGTTGTTCTAGTACGCCACTGTCTTTCTCGGCTGATAATATCCTTGGTAAGGTCAACATCATAGTCGAGAATAGCCCTGAAGTCTGATCCAACAACACCAAGCGTGTCAGAGTAATCGTTGCTTTTGATTGTGGTCCGCTTTTTAGCTAGACGTTTTGCTTTAATCGCAGCAATCTTCTCCACGGACATAGCCTCCGATAAGGACCTTAATAAAAATGAATACCATTTTAATACAGATGGCAGTTTTGGTTTTTGCCCAGATCCAAAACGGTACTTTGAGAAAATAGTCAAACATTTGACTTATAATAGGTCAACTCATATCTATCCAGAAATAAAAGATGAATATTAATTCACAAACTTTATTTAGGAATTGCCTTAGCTTCATAAGCTCAATTTACACAATGCAAGATTATTGCCTAACATGTTACATTCTTGCTCTATAGGTGCAAGTTACCATTCAAAACTGTTTTTCAAAAAGTCATGCAACATTTGAATTTATATTCACCAATAAAAATATGTCCAGTGAATGTTCTCATTCACTAGAGGATAATAACTTTAAAATGTAGAACTAAAGAGTATTTTTCTTGGTTTAATCATTATTGCTTACTTGATATTATCAACTGTGACTGATGCTTCCTTAGGTGCATCCAGTCGGGCAGCAAGTTGTTCTCGTACTTTCTGCACATGTGTTTCCTCAATACGAGGTTTCTTCGCTGCAGATTCACCTCCATCATGATCATGAGTACGTTTGACCTACAATCAGATGATTATTTCACCTTTACCCACTTAAAATTACTTTTATATGATAAGTTTAAACAAAAACCCTTACCTGTGTTGGTATTTCTAAAGGGGCACTTTTATCAATAGATGCACAAGTTGCAGTTTCACCATTGAGATATGCCAGTAATTCTTTACGATCTGGACGACGGACAGCAGGTATGTTTGCAGCCTGTAGAAAATTAGAGGGTCACTGCAAATTCATGTTGGGAGAGATCTATCACACAAGTAGTAGCTGTACTTACAGCTGCCTGTCTGACATAAACAGGATGCGTCAATGGTATATTTTTGAGGATGAAGAGGAGGCATTCCAACGTATAATATTCCTTGTCATTGCCTTCTTTTCCGGAACTAAAAGGTGTAAATAGTTTGTTATGAAATCAGACATATTGTATCAATTTTCAGTACGTTGCAATTGGAAATAATCAAGTGATACATACCCCCACATAAGATAGTTAGTTTTGACATTTTTGGGCCACGAGAATTCACCAAATATAATTTGATTATCACGTTCAATTATTTCTTTTTTGTTTACGTTGTACTGTCGCAGTAAACTCAGCGGGTCGGCCATGATTACCTACTTCATTCACTGCCGTTTTCACTGCTTAAAATAATGACTGTAAATCGCAATTCAGTTACAAAAAACGCCTTATAACGTGTCATACAGAACTTATTTAAATAGTGTGCTATATTTATTAAATACCGCGTTCAAATTTCTAAGCAAAAAGCGGGATAGCGATACACATCAACACACACATTGTGACACAACTCCGCCATTGACCACAGACAAATAATTTAAATGAATTATTTTCTGGATAAAGTAAGTCGAACTTTCGACTTACTTTGTTAATGATGTCGGATCAACACACTTGGCAAAAAACGCAAACTTCTAAAAATGTTCTACAAACACACTTTTCGTAATCATAAGTGCATACAGACTCTTTTAAACATATGCAATATGTAAGAATTATCAAAAGCTAACATAAAGGTAATCGGATTGGCGGTGATGTCACCTGAAAATAGCAAACTCCGTAAGATTGTAAAATAGCTTGAGAGATTGTAAACTCATTGTGAATTAAAATAAAATAACGATCAATCAGAGCACAAGTCTACAATTTATCTGTTTTCGTGTGATAGTAAACTTGGAAACAAAGCTCTCATTGGTCTTTTCAGAGAAAACAAAGACTAATGAGGGGCCAATTTTTCAATTTAACTATTACACCATATCGGATAAATTGTAGATCAGACAGCTGATTGGTCGCCAGTTTATGTCAGTCAACAATTTCTCGGAATGACTCGCTAGATTACAGACTATCAAATTTTGATGCGTAAAAAGTACGTGGGAAACAACGCATTCTGTGTTATCCCATGATGATACGCAGGTCCTCTGTGAATGGTATTGTTGGTTAGGAGTGTGTTGAGGATTGAGAGTCATATTCCCAATGTTCAGTTGGCAATTTATCGAGAGTTTACAATCTCTCAAGTTATTTTATAATCTTACGGAGTCTGCTATTTTCCGGTGACAGTGATAAAGCGAATTATTATGGTTTCTAAATCTAAAGACTAAATCCTCTTTAGATATAGTTCACGAGATCTAATAGTTTTCGTACGAGTTTTCAATTCAGTGCCGAAGTAAGATGCCTTAGCCCACCATTCATAAGTACCCTGTAGTATTTTATCAATGATAGATAACGTACGAGGTCTTATGGAGGCCATACACGTTAGGGTATGCATGTTGGTTTAGCCGTGCATACATAACCGATAGGTATAACCAAGTTTCATAAAAGGAAAACTGTACCTATAGTTTTATAACATACTCGCTAGGGTTTACCTGCTTGTAAGGTTATAACCATCATACACACCCTAGCATGTATGGCCACCTTTATAGGTCTCGTAGCGACCAGCCGGCCGATTCTGCCGGTCGATTCTGTAAACATGTCGAAGTGATGACAAGGTGAGCTCTCAATCCATATAATCAAGATGTCACGTGATCACGAAGTAAGCTGTCATTCCATCTTGATTATATGGATTGACAGCTCACCTCGGGATCACTTCACCCAAGCCTTCACTTCGACATGTTTACAGAATCAACCGGCTGTTAACATGTCGAAGTGAAGGTTTGAGTGAAATGATCACGAGGTGAGCTGTCAATCCATGTAATAAAGTTAATGCAAACTTCTTGCAATGTGTATCACCATTAAATTTAAATTAAAGACAAAAAAAGATCTTGCCTTGTTTTATGCAATTTCTTGCTTTTTTGCTTAGGAACATGTGCATAGCGAACCGAGCCAATAACTCTCAAGTGCTCTATTCGCGGTTTCTTCCCAAACCAAAGTTCAAACGGAGTCTCGTGTTTCACGGAGGAAGTAGTGACATCCGATAGGAGGAATCAAGTAGTAACGATCGATAACGAAATAAACACTCAATTGTCTGAAAAGATTGAAATTTTGACTGAAAAGAGTCTGGAGAAATCGACTCAAGCTGATTGTGCCAGAGTTAAATGTAACATGAGATACGCACAGTACACAATTGATCTCGGAATTATGCGCAAAAACAACTATGAAATTGGAATTATAGAGTCATACAGCGATGCCAACCACGCCGGCGATATTGGAACTGGAAGATCGACTTCTGGAGTACTTTGCCTGTATGCTGGAGGACCAGTCTTCTGGATGAGTCAGGACAGCAAAGTGTCACTATTTCGACAACTGAAGCTGAAGTGATTGCTGTCAGTGAAGCTGCAAGTGAATGTATTATGGTTAACTCGGCTCTTAGGAAGTCTCGTACAACTTAATAGTGGATAACAAAGCAGCAAAAAAGTTAGCTCAGAATCCAGAGTTTCACCGACGCACCAAACACATACGCACACGTCACTTCTTCGTAAGAGAGCTTGTGACTAATGGAGAACTTTTAATAAAGAAGAAAGATTCTGTGCTCGCGCGATGATGCAAAAATCATCGCGTGAGCACGGGATCATTAAGCTTTTGTTGGCAAAGAGTTTTAATTATGAATTTATGACATTAAAGAAATGTGTGTGTTTAATCTCGTCGTGCGACAAAATTGCATCGTATGATCGTCAACTAGCCAACTAGGACGACGCCTTACACACATGTGCGTTACGCGATCTTATACGTCTCGTAATCTTACTTTCAGTGCATTACAAGATCCTAAAGGTCCCGTGATTTTGTTTTTATAAACTTGTTTCCATTTTTTCTTTGATCGTCGGGCAAGCTCATATACATAAAATGCATTATATCATCTTCCGATACATACAAATTATATTTAGATTAATAAAAATTTCGTACATAAGGCAATGAGTTCTTTTAAACCCCGTGACGCTATAGTGTCAGGTAGCATAAATCTGGACGCGCAGTAAACGTGTTAGGTTCGGTTAGATGATGTCAGCGGTATGTTTTGTATGTACAGACGCCAGAACATCAAGCTACAATAATCTGTCAAAATTCTAGATTTTCAACTTTATCGCTGAAGCATTAGGTTCAAGGTTGAATGGGAAAATTTGACAGTTTTGGGTAGCTTGATGTGCTGGTGTCTGTACTCAGCATTATAGTCCATGAGGCCACAGGTAGTTTTGAAAATGCATTGTTCTGACTTAGTCATAATTATCAGATTTACGTTTGATACAGCGTGATGACATTTGATTGTAATCATCACGCTTAATTTTTTTAACCACTTCAATTCTTTAAATCTTCAATCATGATGCCATCTAGTAACATAATTATATTTCAACATTTCGGCGAATTTTCCCCATAATTTCGATAGGTGGCGTTGACTGCAACAAATTATAAATTGTTTTCTAAACATGGCTGCCGGTCGAGTCTAATGATATTTTTTGTGAATTCTGCCCTATTTTAACTAATTTTAAATCAAATAAAAACTTTGTTATCGGTGTTAATATGACATAATAGTAACAGTTGAAATAAAATGACTTCCACTCCAAAGACTGACAAATGCGGACAAGGTAAGTTATTTCTAACATAATGCTTTTCAGTCTAGTAATTTATTAGAGTTTTTGTTCATCTGTTTCTCTAGATCTATTTATATTTTCTAACTCAAAGCATACGAATTTGATCCACCTAACTTACGTAAATTAAATTGTAATTGTATTTTTGTAGCTCAGTCGTATCTTTGGCCAAGTATTTTACAGGAGCAAGTTATTTTACAAATTGTATGGACATTTGTACTGTTCGCAGTGTTTTGTATAAGCTCTCAATACCTACCTCTGATGTTATTTTGTTATTTTGTCCTCAATTAGAACTTACTGTGTGAATCCCCCAGAGCAGTTAGAAACTTTCTATCTGTGCAATGGAATCATTGCTCATCTTCAAATTTTGGACCATTGCTGCATTGTTGTCAATGGGAAATCATAATATCTGCTCTTACTGTTTTTGTGTCAGCACCTAACTAAATATTCGGCTTTCGGTTTTAACAAACACAAAGCTCAAAATCATCAATTAAACTATACAAATTCCGATTTTGGTCGAATTTTAAACAAGTTGGTTCCTACCCTAAAGAAAAAATATAAATTTAAGTAGAATGAGTGTATCATGAACATGATCAATAATGATCACACAGGAGGTACTTGATATTTTATCATGAATTAATCATAATAAAATTTGTAATAAATAATGATATCATTCCTTGTTGTGACAATTTTTGTATTTGTTTTGTATGTTGTTTTTTTACTTACATACACAAATCTATTTTCAATGGCTGAATATATTTTTTGGCAAGTTCATGAATATTAATACCATCAAGAATACACTATAATAATTCATGTTTGGTGGAGTCATGATAAAAAGGCTGTGTGTAAAGTCACTTCACAATTAAAAAAATCTCATTTTATCAATGAACTGACCCGAACAAAGCATTTTTGAAATCAACTTATCTCATTTACTTGGGACAATATATCGGAAATGAGTAATAAAGTGCAGTTTGAGATTTTTACTGACTGATTTGTTGATCTTGCAAAAGTGACTGCAAGGTCTAGGTCCCAATCCTCAGGTATGCAATGTTTTTGAAGTGTAAATAAAACACCTCTGCCTACCTCTTTGGAAAATACAGGGATGAAAAAAAAGTTCATACAAAGGTACAAACATCTTGTAACATGAAATAAAATACAAGGAAATACTAGAAGGAAAGTTAATATAATAATCATCATAATTTTCCATACTTACAGAACCACATCAACTGTCTATTCAAACGTCTATGTATAGTGATCAGTGTTAAAAACTAAAAATAACATAGAAATGGTTTAATTTTGTCAATTTGTCTGTCCTCAGCCCCATGATGGATATAAAAGCTAAAAAAAAGTATTCTAACACATGATATATTGATAAATCCATACAAATATTTTAAATGTGACTGTGAATGGATTTATGTGAAATATGGCAAATTTTTAGACTATGAATTAAGATACTTTAATTTCAGTGGTAATTTCACTTAAAATAAGCTTATTAGATATTCTGGGTTCATGTCATGTTGTGTAGTCAGGAATCACTGATCATAGGTAATTTGGTGGTACAATTTGGTCTGGAAATATTAATATGGCCTTAATCAATCATCCTAGCTTTATTCCAACTATTTTGGTGTCGCCGTCGGCTTCTAGTATCTTACATGGAGGGACTGCCTATCAGACTCAAAAATCCAATGAGGGGGTAATCAATACCTCTTGGCCAGATTTTCTGGCTTCTGCTTACCATAACGAGTGTCAAAGATGTTCAAATGAGAGTGTGCTATCTGAGACAAGGAGAAAACTCGGTATGTAACGGATCGTCACCCATACACGGACCAACCTCGGCAAGCGTTGCTTAACCTTGAAGTTCGACCCGTGCGGCTGTTATTACTTAGCGCTTAAGGGGCTCCTCCTTTTGGCTCTAAGATTTAACATATGACCTGAGAATCTGTTACTAAACCTAAATAACATGCCTATTCTAGTATTCTGACAACCCTAACCTAAGTGCCAATCGACGAGCACAGCATCCGCCGTGGCAATTTTTTTCCGTCCCACTTTTTGATTGGATTCGCTAATCGACTCATCTGTGAATTTGTATCATAGATACTAGACAAGCCTTTCTTACACGCGAGGTTTTGCGGCTACATGTGAATATATTTAATAGAAAATATTACTACTGCTTATTACCACCTACCATTTTTTCGTTGTGCTTTGCGATCGCAGAGTAACTGTTGCAGTTGCAGAGAATGCTGCTGCCCATTCTCTGGTGAGTTCCTTAGTCGCCTCTTACGACACCTACGGGAAGTAATGGGATGGTGCTATGATTTTACGTCCGACACCATACGGAACCACCGACCATGGTGGAACGATAAACCTATCTGAAAACCGTTACGGAATCGCGTATTCTTAATGGGACTATTAAAATGAGACATTCCTGTGTCGAACGATACTGGCAGAGAAGCGAGATTATTGAGTGCAGAGCGTTCTGTCTCGCACCACTAATTATAATATTTCCGAAGTTTTCCAGCTACGAATCACGTTGATAGCTTGTTGAATTTTCTAGGAAAACAAGCCAGAAATTTCCTATTGGCAGAAATGACACACTTAGACTTATGGCGAATATAGACGTTGAAATGGCGGAAGGTCACTGGAACAACTTGCGACCCACGAATGCCCCTCAAGTTGAAGGAGAAAACTCTATCAGTCCGAGATAAGACCTGTCGTACTGTATGGAACAGAAAGTTGAGTAGGACTGTGAAAAAGACGGATGAAAATAGAGATTGCATTGTTTTAGCGCAGATGAGAATGTTTAGATGGATGTGTGGAAGTGAGAAATGAGTACATTAGAGGTAGTTTAAAAGTGGAGCCTGTCTCGTATAAGTTGAAAGGGAAGCGCTTGTCTCGGTATGGTCATGTGGAGAGGAGGGATGAAACGCATGAACTAAAAGAATTATGAATATAAATGAATGGATGGAGAAGGAGAAGGAGACCAAAGAAAAGATAGATAGATTCTGTGAGGAGCGGTGTGTAAGAAAAGGAAGTAAGTGATAATCTGACGGCTGATAGGACAGAATGGAAGAAAAAACCGTGTTGCGCCGACCCCAAGTAATAAGGGTAGGAAGATGACAAACTTAAAGAGGCATGCGGAACAGGGTGTAAAGTCCCACCAGGGTGTTGTGCCTGGTGGGCAACTGCCCGATGGTTGTTATTTGGGATGTTGTACATGTTCAAATCGCACGGTAAACTAAACCGCGATGCAGGATTTCTTTGACGTAGTCCGTTGCTGGGGGTATAGATGTCTCTACGTTACTAATGTTGCTGTATAGATAGCCGCTACACTTAACAATCTTTAATCCCCTATTTAACTCCTTCAGAGAATAAGTTTCCAAAAATCCTTCCTTAGGTCGGCGAGGGAACCTTGTGCAACGTTTATTGTTTCTAGATAAGACCCATCGTTTTAAGCTGTTGGTTTTCTGCCAATCAATTAATAACTAAATGATACATTAAACTAGAAGAGTACAATATGTATTTTTGGTCTGCTAACGGTTGGCCAGTTCCTCTACCCCTGGGTCAAGGCGTTAAGAATCATTGTTCAATAACTCGGAGCTCACTCTTCAATGTAGAAGTGATTTTTAATTGACGGATCGTCGTACAGATTGTCTAGTACAATATATATAGATGAGTAACACCTAAAAATGGCGTCTGTAAAACATGGGCCTCTCAACGACCGCTACAATGAACTATCGTAGCTTATCGACACAATGCTTGATAGTCTGGTTTGATCCGTTATTTACACGACATTTAGCGAGTCTATCTATCCAATACTTATTGCCCCACTGCTTTGCACTGTCCTACCTTCGATTTCCACCACACCATTTAGTCCTCAGCCAATGTGGGCCAGTTAATACTTTTGGCAAGAGTTAGCCAGATATCAGCGAGACCCCTTTTATTGTTGAGATGGAAAATTAGTTTTTCCTACTTACGCTTATTTTTGATTGATAGTATTTCAAACACGTTAATTAACTCCCTAAAAATGCAGTGTAGATTAGAAATTATTAATTGCCTCTAGTCACGCACAGCAAAAAGTATGTTAGCCGTGTAGAGTTGTAGACAACACAATAAATTTGATATTAATTAATTGTAAGGAATAATATTGTGCCACACAGTGATAAAAGTTTTAGTAAATCGATGATAGATTCTTGTGTTTATAATAATTCAAAGAACATAATGTAGTCCCTGTGCAAAGACGTTGATGGCGAAGCAGTCACGGACGCAGCCTGGACGTGATTGCGGTCATACAACCTCGTTTCACTCATAAGAGAACAACGTACTGCGACTGTTATTTCCTGTAACCGTTGTAATTAAAATAAATGTTTTGGTTTCCAGGCTTCACGGTTCATTGTTATGAGAAGAATACGGGATAGTTCAAATGACAATGATTTTAGTTTCGACTGAAAATTTGCTTTCTAAAAGGCTTTTGTCATTTTTATGTTCTATTTTATTTATTCAGACATAATACTGCTTTGTTGGATAATCGACTTGTATAAACCTTTTTGGGATAGGAATTCAAGATATGCCCCATACAGCTTTTTGTTATTTGAAATTAAACCTTTTCGTCACTTCATCAGTCATGGTCCGTTAGTCTTTTTATGGGCGACAGAAAATTCTTTTTGAATCTGTTCTTCAGTGTTGAGGATCGTAATTTCTCATTAAATTGTAAAAAGTTGACTTCTATTTGCTACTGGGCCTGTACTTTAATGGCGATCTACGATCACTGACAGTTGCTGCGACTGCATCTGGCTATCTCTTTAGACTTCATCCTCTTGGTTTTTGGCCCTCCATTTTGCCTGTCACAAGTTTATTGGTATTTCTGAACGCAATGTGACCAAAATTTATAATAGACAGTCGATTTTGTTGCATTTTTAAACACAAATATGTATTCTGAATGTTAGAAAGCATCGGAAGTATCAGAACACTTAATTACCTTTTAAAAATTAGATAACTGTTATTTCGCATTTTCGAGTAATCTTATGTAGTGAAGCTACATTTATTAAGTTAGTATTTTCGTGCAGTATTATTACATCATGACAATGAAGTCTATAAATATAAAACATATTGTACGTAACTACCCAAAGGAGCATTACGTTGACGTAAATTTTATTCGCATAATGTGTACTGTACCTCCAACAGTTACCCGAGCTATTTCATAATGCTCTTCTGAATATAGAGACCCGTTATATGGAACCCATTTGCACTTGCCACATGTTACCTCCATTACAAAGCTATTCACATAGCGTCTTCTATGCAAATGTGTGTTTAAGTGCGCCAATTCAATTCTCTTCGGCGACTCTTGATTGATGTTGCTGGTGATTCTCATATTGTACAAAGTTTGATAGGATAGCCTAACTGGGTAACAGTTATTCATATTTTGTTGAAAGTGAAAGGGAAGAAGTAACATAACAAACGTTTTTAAGCATTTTTTGCTGCTGCATTTAACGTCTTGATTATATTATTGTTGGAATGGCATGAAGATTTTTAACGAATGAATTATGTAGATAATTGACCTGTACGAATCTTGAATTATTAAAATAATTTTCAAGTCGATGGTGCTGCCAGTATATTAACGGTAGTGTTTGAGAAACAACCATGCTTCCACCATACTGGCTGGCCAATATTTATTCAAATCTGTCTGAGACCAGAATGAAAGCGTTTTCGCGATTATCCGGATTAATATTTTTAGATTTTGGAAATACTATACATAGTATAAGCATAGTTTGTCATTACCTCTTTTTGTTGTTAGTAGTCTAAACATTAATTAAAATAAAACAAACTGCTTTGCCGTTTCGTGCAAACAAGACACTGATTGTTTCCTGAAATAACCATAATATTGTTTTTGTAGTCTCAAATATTTTATAATGCCCCAGAGATAGGCATACGGTTCGTCTCGGCTATGTGTTTACGCAATTATAATAGCATGGTGTTGCCACAACGTACGTAATGATCGTGCGCTCGATTTCGCAGTATTTCATTAATATTTCATTACATTATGATGCTTATTTATCTTTAATTTCCTTAATATTAAAGAACGTGGCATATCGTTTATTGCAACGTGCAATTGTAAGATATAGAGTAGGTTGAAAATTAGAAATGGACATTTCCGAAATATTAATGGAAATTCTGCAGTAGTGCAGTATTATAAACGTGAGAATACTCGCGTGTGAATTACTATATACGCCAATAATTACCAATTACACACACGAAATGACAGATTGCTGTCGAAAGGTTTTTGACCTTCAAATGTTGAACATATTGTATTTTTTCGGTGGACTACTAAGTGGTATAATATGAGGATGTGGCCAGTCGAAGTCCGAAGAGATGTTGCAACACGGGAAGCTACTCTGGCTGGATGGAATCGTTTTTGCGATCGCGATTGGTACAAAAAGCATTGCAAAATTGCAACCTCGAATTGCAATGTAATTCGCTTTATCATTACGGTTTCTTATTGTGAAGAATCGTGATGAGATGGTCGTCACCGCAAACGCAATGTTATCTTAACCATCACGATGTGGCGGAATGATCCTAGATTTTATGATGTTAAATGACAAAGAACCAAATAAGAATGCCAAAACTGTTGCGTCTTGATAAAATAGGAACAGCAGTTAAAAACGATGGTCAAAATGTGAATTCATTACAGGCAATGATATCGAGCTTGAGCACGCAATAATTCAATGCTAACGGACGACGGCGTACCTTACATTATCTTGAGTGTAATGATCAGGCTGCAATCTACCTAGAAGTATATGATCCCGTTAGCTAGGTATCACGACCGCGGCTAGTTTATTGGAAAGTGAGTTACATGGACCGTGGCCGCTGGCCGAGTGCGCGTGCGCCCGTGTGCCCGTGGCTAGCTGCTGTCGGAAGAAAACCCTAATCCGACCGATAAAGCAATAAATTCTTTAATTTTCGCACAACATAATCACCAACCATATTTTAATTTCTAAATTACAGTCATTTCCATGTTTCTAATATTTTATAATTTTCCTAATTTCATCGTCAGACTTGTATAAAAGAATGTCATTGCGGTTAAATTTTTGTTCCGCTGTAACTGCCTTATTCTTTTTGTATGTTGGCTTTTTACTGTTATTTGGCTTTATTCTAGATACGCCATAGTTTTGGTATGCTGGAGTATCAATGTGAAACCAACAAGTTTAAATTAAAGTGAGATAATATCTAATCTACGTTTTAAAAGAATATTATTTTTTGTTTACTCGTTTAGTAGAATCTAGACCAATCTCTTTTTGAAAAACGTTCACCCTATACGTTTTTACATTGGTACCCGAGTGGTAGTGTTGCTGGTAAATCTTTACTAATGATCAGCAACACTACCACTGCAAAGGAATGTTCTTCCACGAAGTTTAATATGAATCTTAAATATAAAATTCTCGTGTCACAATGTTAGTTATCATACTCCTCTGAAACGGCTTGACCGATTTTTATGAAATTTTATATGCATATTTAGTAGGTCTGAGAATCGTTTACTATCTATATTTCATACCCCTAAGTGAAAAGGGTGGTCCACCACTAACATTTATTTTTTATTTTTTGGACAAATTTTTTATTTTTTTATAATGTGGCATTAAAAAATACATACAACCATAAATTGTCACCCTTCTATCACCAACCCCTATTTTTTAATAGCGATATTAGTACTTTAATTATTTGCTACTCTCGGCGGTCGATAATTGATAATTTACCACTCGATCAGTTATTCTTGACTATTTATTAGAAAAGTAAATAGAATTGTAAAAATGTTTTAGTGTTGGGAAGCCTATTTATTGAGGGAGGCTTTAGGCTATAAAATATCACGCTACGGCCAATAGGAGCCGAGCATTCATGAAAAATGTGGCGCATTTGAAGTTGCGTGGGACGGCTAGTAATCTTATAATATTGCGATTTTCTTATTTGGTTTATCATTAACCTTAATCTAAGGCTTCGCTCGTTCATGAAACAACCTTTCGCCCCCCCTTTTTTTTTTAAGGATGTTAAATCATCAAATGACTTCTTTTGCTCTGGGTGGTGCGGAAGGGCGTGTCAGACTCTTACTGACTAAAACCCATCCGTGTTCCTTCTAAAGCCCTCTGCGTTCCAGGGCCGCGGTGACTCTTTCGAACAAATTCCGCAACCCTGGCAGGCTCTGGCCCTAGCGGGCCCCGTCTTCTATGCTGACATCTCTTTGAGGCGCGCGTGAAACACAACGCGCCATCGACCCGGGCCTGTTGGTGATCGGACAGCGAACCACCTAACGCTCGCCATCCACAGGCCCGCGCCTACGGTGGCCGGGGATCGCCTTTCCCCAGCATCTTTCGCTAGCATTACTGCTTCGCAGAAGGAGGTGACCGCTCCCCAAGCCTCCTCGCTCCGGACCATGTATTCAACCAGGGCCGGACGCGAGAGGTCACCTCCGCCGATCGCCTCGACGAGGACACGGCGTTGCTCAGCCCAAGCAGGGCAGACCTCCACCGTGTCCTCCGGGCGATCCTCACAGTGCTGACACCCGGGCGTGTCCTCCCGCTTAATCCGAAACAGGTACTTCCCGAAACAGCCGTGTCCGGTCAGTACCTGCGTCAGGCGGAAGGTGAGGACGCCGTGGCGCCTCTCCAGCCACTCCCCTTACCGCCGCAATTGTGACGTGCCCAATCTTTCACCCCCTTAACCTTTTGCGTGTCTACCACAGATTTTTATCGTCCAATCCTGACCAAGCCCTTAAGTGTAACTGTCCGACTTAAGACATTTGGAGCATTTTTTCTTATGTCGAACTGTGTAACTTAAGACACGCAAAAGGTTAAGAGTCGAATTTCGAAATTTTCTTCTTTATTCCTTGTAAAAATCATGAAATCACGAATACATTTGGCTATTTAAAACCAAGGGTTTAAGCCTTTGTGTTGATGATTCAACCAGGACTTTCCTTCTTCTCTCGTCTTCATCTTTCCTAAATAGTACGTGTAAAACAAAGTCGTTGTCAGCCTCTGTGTGTTTCCCCGTTTACATCTTCTGAAGCTACGGTACGGGTACTGACCGGTGATACGGGCCGTAATGTAACAGCAAGCATGTTATGTTACGCCGTATCCTAAACTCCGTGTATAACAAAACACATACGCATCATGTTCGTGCTCGTTTCCACGTACTGTGTGCTTAGTGCGAGTTTTTTAACGTCCTCGATTGCGTTAGCGTAAACGTCAATTTGTATTGAAACTAAATAAGCGCCGTCTGGTAACACTTACGGACAAACTTTTTTTTTCATACAATTTGACATAAGCGAACGCTTACCGGCCATGTCTGTAGCCGGACAGACGGTCGATGGAGCAGACATGTGTTAGGTTGGAGACCGCGTATGGGCAAACGTAGTGTGGGACGCCCTGCTGCAAGATGGATCGATTATTTGGAGAAGGTGGCTGACAGCGGATGGATGCGGACCGCTCAAAACCGGGATGGTTGGCGCTCTTTGGGGGAGGCTTACGTTCAGCAGTGAACGGCAATTGGCTGATATGAACGTTTACGTTAACGCGATCGATAACGTTAAAAAACTCGCACTAAGGCCTCTGACTGCATGAATGCTCGCTTTGTAGCATGTTACATTACGCCCCGTAATACAGGTCAGTACCCAGTACCCACCATAATGAAGTCACTAATAGAAAAAGTGATAAACGAAGAAGGTTTGTGTGCGTTATTTACACCCGTGCGAAGCGGAGGCGGTCGCTATCGCTAGTTTTATAAACTAGAAGTAAGTTAATTTATCAACCCATCCCAAAATTAGTCTGTAACTGATTTCTAAAATAAGTGATTTCTGGCAGCTAACTACATAATAAGGCGTTTAGTGACGATGATTCGTCACTAAACGCCTCTAAACGAATGCGGGGTTCGATTTTTGTGCACACACCAGTCTTGGTTTGGCCAGTATTGCATAATATAAGAGAAAACGACTGTTCCGTCTACCTTATGATGTAAAGTTGTAAAGCCTACTAGAGTATAACCAATTAATACTTTCTTTGCCAAACTCGTCATATGATATTTGTGAGTATTAATTACAACACATCATTGAGAACACATCAATCACGGTTACTACTGCCCAATCCCGCATTACATCACTGCGTTTTGTCAATGGTCTACATTTATTTGTATGTCAGAGACAATTTACTATGTACGACTGCAAGAAAAGATGAGATTACGATTGTTATGCAATGAGCACGCATTAGCGTAGGAATGGTGTACTCGTATGTTGTTGGGACAGGTGTGCAATGGTTAGACGTCGGAGATGTGCGGTGGTGGCTGCACTTTCACTCTCGCCGGTGTGACAGCACGGCGGCGCGGCGGCTCCGGGGCAGCGGTCACAGGCTGGCAGTGGTGCCGCGCCTGTGCTCGCCGCCGCCGGCTGCGCTGCCCAGCTCCGCGATCGACACCCTGTGTCAATACTATGCTCCGCTGCGCATGAGCTCGCTCACTCGTTGCTCTGCTGAATATCGAGATCGTGTTGTGAAAAAGCCCACAGATATTTTTAGATTAGGTGTTGTTCGGTCGTGTGTTGTTACAGACAATTATGTAGTGTAAGGCAATAATCATTTTTTGAAATCTAAATTCAGTGTTTATTCAAATATCGTTAAAGTGAAAACTGCAGTATCCAAAATCGGGCGTTCGTTTAGCAGAGAAAGTATATATAAATTCTGATGTCGAGTTTCCTCTTAGTGTAATGTTTTTACTTTTAAAATACGCCAGTGATAAAACAAGTGGTAAATTAATTAATTCCAAATCTGTGTAAACGAGTGTTGTAAATTGAATCGCGACTCGTGAGTTGCGTTCATGAACGAAATAATGTTACTGTGCTAATGTTAAATTAGTTTGGTTTTATTGCGCTCAAATTTGTGATGTCAAGGTTGACAGTGGACGCTGGACATCAGTCAATGTAAAACAAACGTGCGTGATACTCATAATATGACGGCCGTCGCCATCTACACCGACGACGGGCGATACTGTAAATAAATAATGATCTAATTGTATCTTCCAACGTATTTGCTATTTCTGTGTCTGACCTTAGCCTGATACAGATTTGTTAATATCATGATAATGTAAAGCCATGTAGGAAATGGCAATATTTTCAATAACCAGTGAAACTTAACAGAGGTACATTGCCCACTTTCTTGGATTTCTAGAGGGCCCTCCTTTTCACTGCGGCACTAGCATCCGCTTCGGTGCTTGCGATCACCGGTTACTATGGAAATATCCGCAATGTGTGACCCCAACTAGAAACGAAACCAGTCGTCAAAGTTATTGGAAATATACTGTACGGAAAGTGCGTGCTAAACTAAGTAAAAACTTAACGATTACATTTTCGAGAATCAAATCAGTTCAAATAGTTAACTGATAAAGGGTTAATAAGAAATAGGAGGACTCAAATACAAAAATGCCACATTACGACGAAAGTTTCATCCACGACGACAACCTTAATCAAAGGAGAAATAAAAGAAGCTATCACGTTTATAAAAATGGGTTAACTCCCTTGAGGCTGATAGAGACTAGTGATATGCTTCACGCTCTAGAAGAGAGAGGCTCATCGGTTATTAAGAATAATATTAGAAATATCAAGTGTCGAGGAAATCGGTATAAACCAGCACAAAATGGATCGCAAAGTACTAGTCCAGTGAAATACAAAACCCCCGATATTATTGTAGACCACAGTCCACGAATGACTGTGTTCGACCCCAATAAATATTACGACCTAAGAAACAATAATGTGTATACCCTTACACCTTGTAAAAGTTTTGACAATCTGACGCTGAAACCGTCGAAAGCAAACTACCTTAAAAATAAAATAAGAAACGGTAGCAGTCTTCAAAACTTGGTGGATGATGGACAGTTGAAACACTTTGCTTCTCTTTCCGAGGACGGTGACGCGTCAGTTTCACGCAGAGAAGATGCCAGGAAATCATATTCCGTAGTAGACGCCCAATGTCGACCAGCACACAGCCGAACATCTTTATGTACTCCAGCTCCAGGACCAGGAGTCTACCGCCAAATAAACAACGAGGGCGATTCTCGAAAGAACGGTACGAAATAGGTTACGAAAAATTCATGATGTAAATGAATACTAATACTGCCTACCTATTGGTATATGTGCTATTCTTACGATATGTTATTTCTGATCGTTTCGTACCTTTTGGTTACGAGTTTCCCTATTTATTTTGTTTCCTTCCTAAAATTGGCAGAAAAATTTACCAACGTGAAACGACTCGTATCGTCGTGAGTTAGTATGTCTCACGATAAAGCTTTGACGGCAGAAAGTAAACGTTTTTCTGGTATCAAAGGTTTGTCATGAGGTATTTCCACAACGCGAAACGGAAGAGAAGCTGCTAAGCTTTCGATTTTTCTTCCTTGTTCGTATCTTTGCGCTTTATAAACAGGTAGTGCATCTAATGAAACGCTTGATATTGTGTAACAAGACGTAAGAGACGCGGGAACTGCACCATTGTGTCTATTGTTATCATAATGTTAAGGCCGTTGACAAAAAAAGGTGACTAATAAGGTGACTACAATGCTACTACGATACTCGCATTACTACTTATAAAATTATGTGTATTCTCAATTAACATAATTCATTGTTTTAAGACATTAAATTTAACTCAACATACTGGACATTTAGAAAAACGATTTATAGAATATTAGTATAATTTATGCTTTAATTCGTTTTAATAGTATATGAAAACAACTTTCGATTTCGAAGACTCATTCATAAGGTCAGTAGGTTTCCAGATGATTGCTAAAACAAGAATCTCACTTATTTGCATGATTAGATTTACTTTCGTTTTCTAGATATTTGAAAATTCTTAAATATATCTTCCCACGTGCAATTCTAACAGCAGTCGACCTAAACAAAGTTCGTCTTCCTTTTAAATTGGCGGAATAGAGATGCTAAAATCTGTATGTTTTTAATACAGTTTGCCAATGATGTACATTATTTTTATGTATCATCAATAGTTTTCTCAGCGCACGCCAAATAATGATTTTATTAGGCCAAGTTTTGCTAATTTGGGTTACATTATTCAAGAAAATAAATATAGCTTATGTTACTCGGTAAAGTATAGCTTTCTAAAGGTGAAAGAATTATTAAAATCGGTCGAGTAGTTTTTGAGTTAAATCGTAACAAACAAACAAATCTTTCTTCTTTATTGTATTAGTTTAAATTTGATATTATGTAGCTTTAATTAATAATGACACCACCGTACCATGATCTATAGCTCATGGTGGGCATACACTGAGATAGCAGTGCCAAATTCCACATCTGAAGCATGTATAGCAGCTGGATCAGCTGTGTGATAAATTGATAATATCTTAGGTTAGAGCTGTGATACTATGTTCAGCAGAGGCATGATATAACATGTATAGGGTCAAAATAAATTAATCAGCGAAACTCCACAGACGAGTCGTAATCGATATCTGAAGACGATAAAACAATAATTAGTCGCTCATGGATGGATTGACTCACCTCGTGATCACTTCACCCAAGCCTTCACTTCGACGTGTTTACAGAATCGACCGACTGTACTTTTCATTTCAACTTCCGTTGATTATGGAGTCATCGGCCGCTTGTAGAATAGTAAAAGACTATAATAAGCAATAGCCGATTTTAAATTAAAATTACTTCAAGTACTTTTTTTTTTAACCGACTCCCAAAAAAGGAGGAGGTTCTAAATTTTTTTATTTTAACTTTTTATAATGTATGAACACCGATTACTCCCGAGTTTTCTGATCTGATTTATGTGATACTTCGTCCAATGCGGTATACTTGCCATTTGTTGCCGTACAGTTTTTATTCAATTTAGCCCAGCAGTTTTTATTTTATGAGCATTTTGCTTACTTGGATGATGTAATAACGTCGTTCAAGTAAGCAAAATGATGTCGGGTAATTAGCATCACAACTAAAAAGTTAAAAAAAAATATAACTGACTTCCAAATAAAAACACACAAAGGAAGTCGGTGCCTAACAAAAAAACAAAACTAAAAACACCGACTTCCGAAATTAAAGTTAGGTATTTGTAGTGTAAAGCATGTTTTTAGTTACTTCGTTACTTCTGCGAATTTTTGGAATATTAATTTAATTTGGCGCGATATAAGATGATGCAAAAATATTTTTAAGTGTTTTGGCAGGGAATATTTGTTAAAAAACAAGTCGTTCCACATACATGAGCCAGCCACCACATCACATCCAATAAATACAAACCACGATATAAATGCAAGATTATCTACACGTTCATGAATAAAATATAAGTGTCCTAGATGTTGCGAATGTCAGTAATACTAAAGATGCTATTTCAATGCCGTTTCATTCATCTGAATAAATCTTGTAGAAAATATATCTATATTATGCTTTTTTCCGTCGCGCCGATGCTAAAAGAGTCGTCGTCAGTGATGTTGTACGCATAAGGGACTACGTTGACAGGACAGCCGTGTTATACCGAAGTCGCATGCTAAGTAGGACTTAATACCGAGTGTGTGTGCACTGCTGCTGATGTGTTATGTATGACGCACTCGGGCTGGGAAGCGAGTATGTACCGCGGCGTCCGTCTGTCGCGGGCGGAGCGGCTCGCAAGTGCGGAGGTTCACTGGTTCAGTCGACGCCAGTCGTCACTGCGACTTTGGGCGCGTCCTCCTGTCGCCTTCGCGTTTATTTATAAACTCACGCGTCATCGGCATTATAATTGATAAACTCATGTTTACTACGTTTATTTTCTACCGTATATTGTGACCCATAGTTCAATTTCCATACTTGTACTATAGATGTTGTGGATAACCGAGACCTGTTCTACGTCATAGAGCGGCAACTGCAATCTGTTGAGGTATTTTTTCTTCTTCTAAATAATCCCTTATTCAAATTTTCTCCCTTTTTTAATTTGTGTATCCTAATTTATTTTATTGAATTCTGTTCGCTTTTCATACCACGAATATTTTTTAATTCTAATAATTCTGAATGCTCAGAAATCGTATTTAAATTGTAACAAATATAAAATATTTTCCTGTTAATGCCTGATTTTATAAGTATCTTCCTGCTTGTAAAGGATAAAATGCGCAATCAACAGTAATTTAGTTCAGTACAGGCATGTCCTAACTTCCTCTGAAGGTAAAGTCTCTAAAAATATGATAAATTATTTATTCAAATAATTTATGTTGCACCAACTTTTTTGCCAACACTGACGCAACTTGACCCTAAATGTTATTCTATCAGTATTAAAAAAAAACAAAGTATTATAAAATTGGAACCACTATGGTTCGTCGATGATGGAAAATTTCTGCAAAACTCATAATAATGTTTAATATAATTTTAATTTACTATTACTATAATTTTAAATGCAGATTGCACTAAAGACTATCAATGAAATGCAAGTAATTAATTCCCATATGTTTTCACCATCCCATTAAATGTGCAAATGCAAGTCTACTTGGTATTTAGTTGGTTATATTGAAATTAACTTGAGGGACATTAACACTTCAATAAAAAGGGAAGACAAAGGTTAACACTTTTTGTGTAAAAAAGTAAACTCAAGTATCAATTTTGCATAATTTTGGGCATCAGTTTGAAGATTTTTCTTTGTTGAGCTTCCAGTGGACAAGGATTTCAAAGAAAGGTATAAAATTTGCATAACCTTTGGCATCAGTTAGAAGATTTTTCTTTGTTGAGCTTCTAGTGGACATGGATTTCAAAGAAAGGTATAAAATTTGCATAACTTTGGGCATCAGTTAGAAGATTTTTCTTTGTTGAGCTTCCAGTGGACAAGGATCTCAAAGAATTCGTAACAAAGGTCATCGTGTTGGTACATCCGGAAATACATACCTTTATGGTTATCTAATAAAAACATATCAGCAATCTCAATTAATTCAGTAGTTTATAACTTCCCAAATAAATTAACAATCAAAATGCTGTGATTACTAATTTTAAAAATTAAAATAACTAAGGTCTAATAACAAGGTGTTTTCTTATGTTCAATGTCAGAATGACGTAACTGTATGACTGAATCATGAGTAAGGTCATATTAGGAGTAGCGTAAATATAATATCTACCAAAATATGGTAATATTATGTTTACACTGGTTTTTTGTATATTCAGCCATAATATAACACATGTTAGATGTACAAAAACATTCCATTTTTTTATCGTTACTGTCAATGGACGACTGAGCTACATCATGTAGATTCCAGTTATTTTCAGCACCACTATAATATAAGGTTACGGAGGTGAAAATTATCGACCTAGTTTCTTAAATGGTTGCCTTTATCTATGACTGTCAATTGTCACTGCCCTGGCATGCATCAGTACCATCTATCCCTACCCTGACATGTGTCCCTACCCTACTTGTACACGTAAGATGGCAAAAATTGCATCAAAAAATACTTTTTTTTATCAAATATATGGCACACACACAAAAAAAGGTAATTTTTGATGCAAACTTTGATCGGCGGGTAACTTTTTGCTAATTGATCGACTTGAATATGGATGTGTAATTAAATCAAGGCAAATGTTTGTTTGGTTATTTTTTGTATTCCCGCTAGGTTCACAAGAGTTGTAATTCGTAGTAATTGATTCAATAAAATTACAGAGAACGAATCGGGCAACGAGGGGAGCTCGGGGCACCGCGGGTCGTTGCGCGGCGCCAACAAGTTGGCGAGACGCGCACGCTCATTCAAGGACGACTTGCTCGAGCGCATCTCAAACATGCGCTCACCGGCGCAACAGCAACACCGGTCGCATCTCTCCTCCAATATCAGGTCAACATACGTGCACATCCGTTTCTATGATAACGCGCCATGTTTGCGCATTATGTTATGAATTTATGATACATCTAAACAGAGCCAAGCGTGATTCGTGGACACGCCCGTTACTCAGACGATCTGTCTGTGCCTTATTATTATTAAGCACATGCTCCAAATAACGATACTTTTCTAAACAATATGTACGTGACATATCATGATATCAATCACATTGTAATGTTTAAAAAACTTTAGTTCTGGTAGAAAAATTCAGTAGGGAATCAATCTTCATAGAGCAAACGTTATCTTTAGGTACAAACTGCAGATGTTTTGTTGATTAGGTACATCTCCTGGTATACACACCTTATCTAGTAACTTGTTTACACGGCGATGAAATCTTTGTATATTGCTTGTTATCTGTATTGATAAATTTACATACATAACTCTCCTATCTTTCGACTGACAGCGACAAGAAAGTGACGCTCATACCAACACAGTATTATCTTAGCCACTAGTGCAAGAACAATGTTACTGTGTTAAGTTTCATCATTATTTTTGTTCAAGTAGTCACGTAAATAGTTTAGAAGTGTCGTAATTAGTAAAAGAAGTCGTATAGTTTAGTGAAGTAGTAACGAGTCTATTGGGCTTGTTATTAGTGTGGACATTGCACTAAATGTGGCATTAATTGTGAGTCATAAGCGCGACCCGCGACTGTCGGACTCATTAGTACATTGTCCGCTGAAATCTCATTAGTTTAGTGCGTGCAATGTTAAGTGATTACATTTTAATGTCCGCGCGGGCTGTCAGCGTGACCGAATCGCTTTTTATTTATTGAACGGCCGGTGGATACCAGTTTTTTGTTTTATCTCAGTGAGGTTGTTTGAAAGTAGTTCTCCGCCCAAGAAGTTTGTGAAGCAAGTGTTATTTGCGATTGTGGAGTGCTAGCTTCGCTATGATGTCGAACGCGATGAGAACGCCTGTCGGTGGATGGTTTCATAAACGGACAAATAAACTCCAGCGAAGATTTGCCAAAAATGGAAAACGGTACTTATATTTTGAAGTGTCAAAATAGTTAGCATTTTCAAAAAAGATCATTGAATAAAGGAACATAATCAATTTACCATTTAGTACACAAAGTAAATACCGGCAAGATAAAGAAGTATCAAAAAACAAACACAAGAAATGATGACTCGATAAACTTTAATCATAAACGACTCACAGCTGTATGAATTGTGTGGTCATACAATTGGAATCGGGAAAAATAATACTTTGTTTCACAAATTGCTAAATAAATACATACGTATATCTATTTACTACCAAACCGAGTTCTACCTACATTACCTACATACGCTAATTGCGTGATATTGTCACAATGAATCACAATGTGTTTATTTTTGACAATTTACCAATATCGATTACTTCGTCAGGAAATTCTTTATTTATAATCAAATCAACGAAATGAATATTGTTGAACTAATAACGGAAACTAAACTACTTACTTTTTGTGATTGCAAGTTTGTCACGGAATTAACCATCCGTTATCTTTATTATTGTGTTAAATATAAATCTTAAAACAGTATCAATAGTAAATCCAATATTAAAAATGACCAACTATTTATTTTTCCTGTTCATTTGGGAATTCCTATGTCCATTGTTGAGACAATCACCAAAAATCATATTGTGACAGTTAGTTTATCGAAAAGGTACTTTACTGTGTCCATTGTTGAGACAATCACCAAAAATCATAATGTGACAGTTAGTTTATCGAAAAGGTACTTTACTGTGTCCATTGTTGAGACAATCACCAAAAATCATATTGTGACAGTTAGTTTATCGAAAAGGTACTTTACTGTGTCCATTGTTGAGACAATCACCAAAAATCATAATGTGACAGTTAGTTTATCGAAAAGGTACTTTACTGTGTCCATTGTTGAGACAATCACCAAAAATCATATTGTGACAGTTAGTTTATCGAAAAGGTACTTTACTGTGTCCATTGTTGAGACAATCACCAAAAATCATATTGTGACAGTTAGTTTATCGAAAAGGTACTTTACTGTGTCCATTGTTGAGACAATCACCAAAAATCACATTGTGACAGTTAGTTTATCGAAAAGGTACTTTACTTACTTACCTAATATTTTACATTTTACCTCAATTGTATATTTGGTAGATAAACACAAAACGAGAATCACGAGTTTTTACATCATCATGATCTTTGATGATCACATGATTTTTCTCTTAATGAAATTGTAAATGTACCAAATAAATGTACTAACGCCATATTTGCTTACCGAATAAGAGTAGTGATAAAAAACACCAATATAGTGAGATGTTGATATGATCAAGTCTCGTGACCTTAATGGTCATAAAAGTCCTGTTGGGCGTCTATAATAATTGCTTTTAATTGAACTCACATAGACTAAGGTGAACCGGGACCTCCTACTTGAATATCAAATATAGCTTAGCTTTGTATTCGCGCACAGGTGTGGGCCTGCATGCAAAGCAGATTCTTTCGCAACGCATACCAAGCAATGGCATTTTAAATGATCGTTCATTATATAAAAGATAGTACTCACAGTGATTGAATTAACAAGTGGTTTATTTTTGATTGTTATTGCCTTGTTGTGATTTTATACACTGACCAATATGGTCAGTATCATTTCACTGATGACCAGTGGCTTTCCCCATGACTTCCAGTTCGACTTTTGCTTGCTCACTATTAATTAATTATATTTATGATCTATTTGCTTCTTTTCCAGCAGATCGCACTCGCCACTTAGCCCGAAAATTCGGAATATGGCAAAAAACCTTAATAACACCGCTGAGGATGGGGAAGTCACACCTGCCAAAGAACTCGAACGGCTAGTCAAAGAGGTCAGTATTGGCCTCAAAAACGTTAATATTCCAACACCTGTTCTGTAACTACATTTATTCCTAAAACGTCCATTGTCCGCAGGTTACGTTCGGCTTAAAACACTTTTCGGATGTAATTACAAAAGGGAAACTGGAAATGCTCCCTGACAATGGCACTATTGTTTTTGAATCAATTGCAAATATACACAAAGGTAAATAATTTGCATGTATTTAATTTACTAAGGTAGTTTGGGATTACTCTATTTTTGTATAAATGGCCAGACCTAACAAAATCTTTCTTATTCTTCATGCATTCGGAAATTAATATATTATTACAAAGCATCGAAGTTAACTTGGCATCATGAAATTTCCAGCTATAAAACCATACTGCAGCCGATCGCCGCAACTAACGAGTGCCGTAAAGCGTCTCTGTGCGGCATTAGCAACGCTCATACGACTGTGTGACGAGATCACTGCTTTGAGCTTGCGAGCCGATGCTAGCAACGAGGAACTGGATACTTCTGCTGAAGCATTGTCACCAGAATATGTAAGCTCAGTAGTGAAAGGGGTGACGGCTGCAGTGGAAGAAGTGTCCGCGCTGGCGCAGCAGCACATGACGCGCCCTGCGCTGTCCCCCCGTCCCGCGCTCGTCTCGCCGCGGTCTTCGACACAAAGGAATTCCTTGCCAGGTGCGTTATTCATTTCTGTTGAAACGCTATCATACATAATAGAGCCTCTATTACAAAACCACTGTGATGGAACTAATCAGTTCCGCTAATTAAATACAACGGCTAAATTCTTAGCTATCATTTAGCTGTTCATAAATACTTGGTAGCGGCTATACCAACAATCTATAATTGTTTACAATCTCTCGTTTGATCATGCTTATCTTTAGTTTTTACTGTAGATGTTATCTTAAATGAAACATTTGTTTCTTTAGAAATAGTTTTATGTAAAGCAAATAACGTCTCTCTTATAAAAGAAATGAATGTTTACATTATCTTCAAGAAATTTTTTAGCATTCAATATCGCCTGTTGTAGATATTCCATTGACGCCGAAGGAGCGGTCGCTGCTTACGGGAGAGGCGGGCTCGGAGTCCAGCGGCGTGCGCGCGTCGCATTCGTCCGAGTCTGTGCTCGACGCTCCCGACTCACCTCCACCCAAGCCTGCCAGGCCCAACCGGTCAGTACAAGATATCCGAGAAATAACTTAACTTTAACACATAAAGTTTAATTTCCGCTCCAACTTTCACGACATTTCCAATGATACTAGTCATTCTAAAGTCAACCTAATTTACACTTACGTAAAGTTGTAAGAGGAAATATTGTTAGTTGGAAACAAAGATTTGAATAGGCTTCACACTTTTATTTCAACTTAACATCGGCGTGCCAACAAACACTACTCAAACGTGTCGACTACGTGAAAGTCACTCACAATAGCACATACAGTATTGATGGATGGCGTAAAATTTAATGGCGACACTATAACACTTTCAAAGCATCGAGGCCCGTTAGCTTCAGATGGTATAGAACGCAGGATACAAATTTTAATTACTGTATTGGGGTTATTTGGTTTAATTGCGTTTGTTCTCAACTGTACGCATATTAATCCGAAATGGTAATGAAGGTTATTGGAGTTAGTTTGGTAGGAGAGTACGTAGTCTTGGTTTGATAGGTAAATCTTAACGAAGGCTATAAAATGGTATGGTCAGTGAGAGTGCAATGTGTGTTGCAGGAAAATCGAGTTGGCCCCACCTCTGCCGCCTAAGCGTAAGTCAGCGAACGACAACTCCCTCCTGGCTCTCTCTATTGATAGGTTAGTTGCTGGTTCAACTACAGCTTTCATAGCTTTTTATCACTTTCATTCGTACTTAGGTACCTTTAGATACATTCATGTTTTTAATAATTTTCTGTAATTTTACTTTGCAAAAGGATCGTTTTTGTTTGGCAAGCAATCGGAAACACTGAACAGACTTGCGATATAGCAACAATGTAATAATTTTGTCTTTTGTACATTTACAGACTGTCTCTGCAATCTCATAGTAGCGGTTCGCTGGACTCGATGCTGAACGTGTCAAATGATGAGGAGAGGAACGCACACGACTCCACCAATCACGACCACGTTTTCGCTACTCCGCCTAACTCCGAATTAGTAGGTCAGTACCATATTTACTGGTAACCTATCTATTTAAGTCTCAAAATACGGCACGGTGGCCTTGGTCGACTGCGGTTTGGCTACACCATTAAATTTCTGCTTGGTATTGTGTTTATCCCATTGGAACATGACAACGCAAGCATTGTTATACTTTCTGTCCATGATAACGTACTGTGATGCGTAAAGACTATGATGATATATGACTAGACATCTTCTAATTGGATTTTTTGTTGTGAGTTGTAACGTCGTTACGTTTGTGTAGTGTTTAGTTACGTTACAAAGTTAAGGTTTAATTTGAATAGTTAAATTATACAGCCGGTTGAGCCGGGCGTGGGTATGATATCGAGAGCGCGAAGGGCTAGGACCGCCTAAGGAACACTACTGCCCTGCAGGTCTTCAAGACGTAGGAAGCGGGAACTGGAGGTAGATGGTCTGGGTCCGCGTAGTGCTGCGACGACCCTGCCGTCAAGCCACTTCCCTGCGGCGGCGGCAGTGGCAGTATTAGTAACCGCTACCGGAGCTTGAGCGTTTGAGCAGCGCCTATGGTCACGCTGGTTTAGGGGTAGGAAGGTACCCTGGAATGAGTCGATTTGTCTGGTTAGGTGACTTCCGGATTCACGCAGACGACTGCTACATCCCGACAACCGTAGGTCAAGAAGCCTACGGTGGACACCAGTGAGCTGGCAACTATTGGTTATCGTGATGAAGCAGTCTAGTTGGCGCGGTAAAATAAAAAGACATGGAAAGAAGAAAAATAATGATATTCAAATGTGTAGGTAGGTGAAGGAAAAATGTAGTCTGCTTCCACCTTTAAATGTAAGCCACTAACAGAAAAAGAAAACCAATTAACCAAATTGCAGGCCGCTTAAAAAGTTATATAGAACAGAGATTATTTATAGTACCTATGCGGATAACGGTTAACATTATGAAAATCTAAAAAAATGAGTTGTAGGTAGATTTAAGTTAACCGCCGTCCGCCGTACGTAGAAACACTCATAGTACTATGACTGTAATTTAAACGTCATTAATTAAGTTAGAAAAAGCTTATGCGGTGAATTAGAGATTAAAATAAATAGATGTATCAGTCTGAGGTTTTTCACAACACAAGTTAAAGAAGTAAAAATCTAGTTAAATAGTTTAAATAAAACTTTAAAAGAGACTGTATAATTGACTGTTGTGAAGGTTTTAATAGTTAGTTGATCCTTCTAGTCTGTCAAATAAGCCCAACTGTCTCGCGGAAGGGGAACAGCCAATCAAGACGTAGCTGTCATTGCTCACAGTGTTGCCACTTAAATTCGTACACGTAATAAGAATGATTATGTTATAGGTATGTGCAGTTGCAACAACGTGAACGAGATGCGCGCCTCGGTGGAGTCACACGAGTCGCATATGAATTCGACTCACGCGCACGCCCATTCCAACCACAATCGGTATGTTAACCAATTTTTTGGATTTTTACATTGTGTATTAGGTGCACAAAATACGCTCAGATATAAAAGAGGCGCTTCAAAGAAAAAAAAAAACAAAATTTTATATTAGGTAGACTTACTCTTTTATTTTTAACCGACTTCCAAAAAAAGGAGAAGGTTTTATTATATTAAGGTATTCGGTGGGTATTTTTTTTCTTTTATGTATGTACACCGATTACTCCGAGGTTTCTGATCCGATTTATGTGATTCTTTTTTCGTTCGATACGGTGTGCTTGCCATTTGGTCCCGTAAATTTTATTCAGTTTGGGTCACCAGTTTTAATTTTTTTTATGTACAATATCGTATTTTTTAAATATTGTACAGGATACATAGTAAGTCAAGGTCTATAAATACCTACTAATTTTATAATTAGAAACATATTCAATGCAATTTTCCTTCCTGAACAAGCCTGGCCAATGTTTATCTCTGACACACTTATATAAATAGTCCTAAATTATATTATTATTAGGGGACAATGGCAGGTAATATCTATTTGTGTATCATTTATATCGTATTATTTTTCAAAGTTTCTCCAATGAGTCCGGGTTTGTGTCAGTCGGCCATGCAGAGATGTCTGCAGAGCACTGTTTCACATCGTCGTTCTCATCACATCAGTACACTAGCCATACGGACAGGTAACCTCTTTTTTTCTTGTTTGACAGTTTTTTCTACTGTTTTTTGCACATCCGTTTTTGAAACACCTCTTTTCCATTTTTAATTATCACTCTTTTCTCTTGTCTTCTTCATGTTTCTGGTTTTTGTGTTTTTTAGAGACATTTAATATACTTTGAATGTGATGGATATAAAATAACAATTAAAAGGATAAAGCTAAATGTAACTTTATCTTAGAATGTCTATTTGTAGCAAAGTGTATTAAATATCTTAAGTATCATGCTTCCTGTTATTGTTTTTGCAGTATTTTTAACAGTACAGACTGTGTGACCGAAATGAAGTGCACACTACAAAGCTTTGAGAGCCGCATGAATGTAACCAATATGAACAGTATAACCACGCACCATTCTTCAAAGTGAGTGTTCCTTTTTTTTACCACACACACCCTTCTCACTTGTAGTTTTATAAAGAAAAATAGTGATTTGGCTTGTTTTTGGTTTTACATGTGATTAAATCCAATTAAAATAGTTTTAAAATTAACACACATTACCATACCATACCACCAATTATAAATTTTGTACACATTCTAAAATAACATTCCATTCATGGCACAAACACAAGTAACTAGCACTGATAAAATCTTTTAACTTGATGTGCACAGTGATTCTACCTACAATTTAACATAGTTCGGTACATTAATTTTGTTACTTACTCAACATGGCAACACGGTATAAATTACATGAGCAAGGACGCGGCGCGGACTAACCAATTTAGTTGTTTATTTTCGTAACTTGGTTGTTTGCGGCGCAGACTGGCCAGCATCACGTCAGACGACGCGGAGACGCCGCCCGAGCTGCCCGTCAAGACGCGCCGGAACATTCGCGTTGACGTGCAACAACATTTCCCAACCGTCGAAATCAGGTGATTAGCACACACAGCCTTGACGCCTATCGCCGACTGTCGTAAACAACAGGTGTAGCGCGTTCATGGTGAATTAATATATTGCATGTGTCTGCAGGCCGTCGCCAGTATGTTCTCTGCACGGTGAGGCGCGGCCGCACACGCTGGCGGTGCACCAGCCGCCCAGACCGCCGCCGCTGCCGCTCAAGAAGAAACACAGTCAGTATACTTTTTATTCAGCTTTATAAGAACAATCCTGAAAAAATAAACTCCAATGTAAACTACTTGACCCAGTGTTGGTGGCGGAACGAAATGGTTCGTTAAAATAAAAAATAATACTCATATAACTTTTTACTTAGATTGCTAACTACAAGTTCTTGGGAATGCCTGCATAAGTTCACCAAAATTAATTTCAATAATGGGTGTAAATACTATCCTGTCAATAAAAGAAAACTGAATGTATTCTGTACACTGTCACTTGTCAATGGCACTATTCATGTTTGTATGTTTTTCCTAAATAAGTATTGTTTTCATTGTATGTGATTGATGAGAATCTGATTGCTTCCGATATTCACTCAATGGTTCTGTGACTTTCTTAAAAAATCCTTTGGTCATTGTGTATTCCTTGGGCGCTATGGTATATGAATGATAATGTTATGTGTGGGGCTATAACGGCATGTTTGTCTGTTGTGCCGGTGCGGCGCGGCAGTGTTCCAAAGCGTCGCGTACAGCGGTGAGTGGATCTATGCATGTAACGCGCTATTTAGCTCCAAAATAAAGCATCACTTTCTTTGAAGATGCAAGCACACGTGTTTCATTATGTTTTAGACATAACGGTCCACTCCATGAACGGACATGTTGGAGACTCATCTGACATGCTTTAGCAGTCAACATGCTTCTTGTCACTTACACTAGCAAAACTAGGCGCCATTTTCACTCGATGTTTGGAGGCTCTACCGTGAATACCTAACTTTATGTCCGTATTGTCTTTTTAAGTGATATGGGTTATAGAGTCGCTATCATGGTGGACGCCTTGCTTGCTTTCCACTTGCGAAATGACGACGTTTGTACTATAAGCTTCCGCAGCTTACTTGTGTTGGGTAACAACAGCGGAACTCGGTTCGCGCCGTAGTTCATTATCACCAAAGATGAGGAATGTATTTAGCGCTTCATTACGATCATGTGTTATTGCTGTTTCATGTTTTAATACGATTGTATTTCTTCGGAAAAACACATTTTCGCCTACGCTATTAGTGTATCTGATCATCTTTTTGACTAACTGTAAGGTGTATTGAAATTAAACATCTTCGAAAAAAATAAAGTTGCTAACAATTTGGATCTTTCTAAAAAAATATTAATCTTCTTTTATTCTCAACTGAGTTTAAATCATATAATTTTTTGATCATTGAAGTAATGAAAGTGTTTAATTGAAGTACACCTTGTGATAACATCTTTATCTGTTATAACTGACGTGATTGTCTGCTTAGTAATGGCGTACATGGAGATGTTCGGCAACTGCAGTCATCCGCCGAATGCCCCCGGAGCAGCGGCACCGCCGGACATGTTCCGTCACTCGATACACACGTATAACGTAGCCAGGTAATTATAATATATACACTAAATATAATTCTTAAGACAATTGGTTCCTTACAATAGACCTATTATAGTGTGCTAAACATTCAGAACATTATAATTATGATCGATATTGATAGAAAGAAGTTGTTCTGTCTCCATCAAATATCCATGACTGACTGTAATAGAACCATATTTTAACTTTTGAAGAATTGATGGTGCAATGGGGCCTAAATGTTCGCCAGGCCGTGAACATAGTCAAAGTTTCAAACAATTATTTTAATGTTCATTGTGCAATTAATGTAACTTGACGACTCTGTGATAGGTAGTTTATCGTATTTAATTTGTTTTTTAACTGACCCTTTCGTTTTTAGTGCCAAACAAATCGGCGACGGCGCCATAAGTATGCAACGCCAACAAGTACAGCGTTCTATTGCGCAGTCATTCACTGTCCAACACTTTGGAAACCCACCCATGAGGTATGAAACCAAGAAGTTTATTTACTCTTTTCGTATTTGGTTCATTTTATCCTTTAATTTGCGTGGTACTATCAAATTTTACGCTTATTTAGTTAACTTACACAATTAAACAGATATCGACTAATCCTTAAAAGCAACGATAGTAGACTGATTCGTTGATAAAAAAATATTTATCTACATTTTGACATTACCGTCGGTATGTGTCATTTAAAGCAACATAAACAGACAATAGATACACTACGTGTTGATTAAGTTATGTTGTGTTCTTTAGCAGCGGCTCGGAAGATAGCGTGAACATGATCACGTCGAGTGGTACTAGTCCCATCCCGCTGGAGCCGCCACCGGCTCTGCCGCCTAAGATGAACAAGACCAAACAGGTAACTATAACATTATTTATATAAATTATTGTAAAATCATCATAAAGCCACGAAAATCATCCTTACTGCTGTGAAATAGAATCTTTGTTATGTAAATTTATAATGGAGATATGCCACCGTATATATTGCAGTTCAGTAATTCTAAAGATTTATCTCTTTGCAGCTCTCAGTGAATTCAAGCAATGAGCTATTGCCTCCTCCATCGCCGCGGCCATCCTCACACAACAGCTCCGCTGATGAAACCGTGTTGAATAATGTAAGTAATTGTCTTTATCCGTGTTAGGGCTCACCGACTTCAGATAAGTTACGGCTATCTTATCTCCCAGATGATTTCATACAAATTCTGTGCCATTTTCGAATTATTATCTGACAGTTAGCATGTTACCATAAGCTATGAAACACTCCCTAATTGACAATTGATTACTCTAATTGTGAACGCGTCTTGTTACAGAATTCTGATGAATCATTTACAAGTACCACGGCGCCCGCACCCGGAAAGTTTCCGCTTGAAGACGAGTTGGAAATGCTTGTTCAACAACCACCGACGCCTTCGCCAGTGCCATCGCAGGTAATATAATCGATACAATGCCTTAATTGTAAATATATCAGAAGTAAGAGAAAAGTAATATGGTTTTATTATAATTGAATCAGAGGAGCGAAGGTAGCACAGAACCCGCACCAGCTACAGTGGAAACGAACAGCGAGCCTCCGCAGGCCGATCCCGATGACATCATCCTCCAGACTGACATCAGTTCGTGGCTGGTGCTCAAGGGGCCCAGCAAGGACGGGCCCGAGGTGCGCGGCGGACAGCCCGACGCACTCATCGTACTCGCCACCAAAGCCACCAAAGGTCAGTCGCCTACTTCTAATAATATGGATAAGGGATTATTAACTTGTATTGACAATATCAAATTCCTAATTCATCTCATTATTCATTAATATGGTGGTTATAGGCATGAATGCATTTTGGGTACAGATATTCTATTTCACGAAGTCCGTTTGGCTCTGGTTGTAGTAGTGACGTGTAGTGATAGGCGCGCTAGTGTGTGTAAACGTAGGTAGCGTTAGGAAAGAAATCTGACACGCATTATATATTTATTTAATAAATTATATAGACAATTTAAGTAAATAATATTTAGCTATTAGAATGATAAGTTGCAGAGAAAAGAAACAACAGTTGAAAGTAAATAATATTTTTATTTATTACAGAGAAGAAACAAAAAAATCAGCACTTAATCACTATCAAATTCAATTTCTGATTCGCTTTCGTCAGAATCGTTCCCTAAGTTAATTATGAACTCAAAATCCAGGTCGACGTATTTTAAGTATTCTTTTTCAATTTTTTCAACATGAGCACAGGTTTTTTGCCATGTTTCACTGGTTACTCTATTCAAGCTTTCAAAGATCAGTCTTTCCATGTTCGTCATGTTTTGTTCGATATTCTTTGATGCGATATAATTTTTTACAATACCCCAAATATTTTCAATAGCATTTAATTCTGGGTGATAGGGGGGAAGACGTATGACATCAAAACCCTTGCTCTTAATAAAATCATCAATTTTATACGTTATGTGTTCATCTTTGTGTTTTTTTATAATATCGTACAATTCCAATTTAAGGAGAGATTGCTCAAATGCTATACCCTTATCCCTGAGCCATTGCTGCATGTCTGCTTTCTTTGTAGCCGACGTCGGTAGTTTTTCAGTACGTGTGTTGTGATATGAAGCATTGTCTAAGACAATGACAGAGCGTGGGGATAAATTGGGTAAAAGTTGTTCGTTTAGCCATTTAACATAATTATCGTAGCTCATATTAGAATGGTAATCGCCAGCTGTTGAGTTGGCTTTATAAATCAATGAAGCATTTTCAATAAATCCATCCTTTGTACCCGCATGCACTAATATAAAGCGAGTGCCTGTGCTAATTTTTTTTAAGAATGGTGTACTCTCTTTCTTTTGTGCCCAGGTGTTGTTTCGCACGTGTGTTGAAAGGACATAACTTTCATCGGTGTACACAATTGGGCGACCTTGACTGCGATATTCTGACATCTTCTTCAAAAATTTTAAACGCCACATTTGTATATCATGACGCTCCGTCAAAACTTTACGGTTATTCTCTGTTTTACGCCACTTGTAACCTAACTTCAGTAACAATTGACGAACAGTTTCGATACAACCATCAAAACCAATTTTTTCATTTAAAACAGTTTTTAACTTAGCCAACGTTGGAATTTCTTTATGGATGACATGGAGATTTTGTATAGTACTGCGAACAACATCGGCTGTAAAATTATCTATTTCTATCTTACTATCCCGCTTTCTTCTTTTCTTCATAGGAGAAGTGAAATTTGATGAGCAGGATGGCAATTCCTTCTCTTCTTTTAATATCCGTTGAACAGTTTTCACAGTTAGGTTCCGCAACTGATTTTGTGAATTCATACTCTTCTCGCAGGAAATGATAAACGCTAGCTATCATGCTTCGACCCTAGAACAAAACCAAATCGAAATACCTATTTAAGTAACAAGTTTCATAATATTAGATAGATAAACTCTTAATAGCACACAAAAAGTAGTACCAATAGTTAAAAAAAAATGTTACCTCAATGTGGCCAACTTTTCTGCGTTTACTTGCCATGCTGACGTTACTCTTTGAATTTTTTAGCGCGGAAACAAAACACTAGTGACTCTGACCGCGTCGCGATCGTGACTGAGCGCTCCCGAGGTTACGCACACTAAAACAGTGTGCACGTACAGACCTTACAACATTCATAGTCAAACGGACTTCGTGAAATAGAATATCTGTACTGGATATCATACTATTTCAAAGACAACACATATTAATCAGTTATACAGATTTCCAATCGAATAGATCCAAAAATTAAACCACCATCATAAAATCTACTATATCTTTATCCTAAGTCTTGTATTTATCATTGCTTCTAACCACTCAACTCTCATGCTTTCACTTTACAGAAACGGACGAGTGTAAGTGGTTGAACCATTCTTTAATATGGGGCTGGAAGTTTTGCTGGTTTTTATTTTACTAATATTTGGAAGCTTATCGAATGTTGCTTCAAGTAGCTTTGAATTGAGTTTTAAATGAAAATAATTGACTAATGCCTAGCATATAGTAGCACATAGCTGTGATGTGGAGAGGAATTTTATCGAATTTTGTGTCAGATGCGATAAAATTATGCAATTGTTGTAGGCTAACAGAAGCAGCCGCACAAACTTAGCATTATGGCTGTGTAATTAAAAAAATAATTAAACGCTTTAGATGTAGTTAGTTTAGCATATGCAAATGAACTTCCGCTTTGTCTTAGCAATGTAATATTGTAGTAACTTGTTTTTGTCGTAACAAAGGACTGAACGCCGAGCTATAGTTATATGGCTAAATATTTCGATATGGTTACTAAAATTTTACTTAAAAATATGTTACCAGCTTTTATTCTGCTTTAGACGTATACTACACATTTTGAGTGTCTTTGGTATCTTTCGATAGTGCGAACTCAAAATAGTAAAATGTACCAAGAAGTTTACATGTAAATGGGAGAGTCTCAGTCACAATTTCTCATCTTATTAGAACCTTCTTAAAAGGGTTACAGGAGAGCTTTGTTGCCACTAGTACCATTAACAGTTACATGATGGAACTACTGGTGTCTTTTTTAACCGACTTCTTTAATCAATAGTTCCATTTTCTTTTTAACTGTAAATAATGGAACTGGTGTTGAATTTGTTATCAGTAGTTCCACATTATTATTTTAGGCACTTGTAAATTTTTTTAAGGGTGCAAAAAGCAGTAGAGTTAGAAATACTTGTGAAATTTGTTAAGGGTAAAAACACTTAGTTTTTATAATAATTATATTCAATAAAATCAACAAATATTCAGTGCCTAAAATAATAATGTGGAACTAGTGATAACAAATTCAACATTAGTACCATTATTTTCAGATTAAAAAAATGGAACTATTGATTAAAAAAAGACATCAGTAGTTCCATCATGGAATTGTTAATGGTACTAGTGGCAACGAAGCCCTCAGGCATCGTCTTAGTAAAGCGAAAAACCCTCACTCATATATTCTGTCCGCGAATAGTTATTGGAATGGTATGTAACTGCAGACTCTTACATTAGCTGTAAACTATTCAGCGATTGAGTACTAAGCGAGGTGTCCGTGTGCAGACTTCACGTACCAGGAGGCGTTCCTGGCGACGTACCGCACGTGGGTGTCGCCGGGCGGGCTGGTGGCGCGCCTGGTGCGGCGCGCGCACCACTTCCGGCCGCGCGCGCACGAGCTGCGCTCCACGCTGTGCCTGCTCACGCGCGTCGTCGCCGACCTCACGTGAGCTACTACACCAACTATATTTTTCTTCTATATATGAAACAAGGTACATAACATCCACCTTTATCGGATCATGCGCTAAATGAACCACGATGAGGTGCTGGAAAACAGCGACATCGAGTCAAACTCGAAATGGTGAAATCAGCTTGATGTCTACTGGCAGTATTGCATTTCACTACATCAAGATAATGAAGATTTGAAAGGGAGGTCTTTGCCCCGCAGTGGGACTGTGGGACAACATAGGCTGAAAATAAAATAAAAATTCCCCATAAGGGTTAGGCAGACTTGCCAATTATGCTTCATTTCCAGTCATAAAAAACGCAATCACTTTTTGGCTCTCTCTCTAACTGGGAATCCAATCCAGAACCTTCCGGCCGGTTGTTGTGCCTGTGAATAATAGATTCAAGAGGCAGTCGTAAAAAATAAACATTCCAAACCGTTCAACCAATAGATGGTATAATAATGTTTGATTTCAGGATGTCCGATTTGGATTGCCCGCTGATGCAGGAGATAATGGAATTTATCTACTGGCTCGTGGACGCTGAGGAGCTGATCATAGCGAAGGCGCTCAGACAGATTCTAGTCGACAAACAGAAACAGCTGCACTTCCAACAGGTTAGCTTGTTCTGAATAACTCTCATACTATACACTATTGCGATGTTGGTGAAACTTTACAATTCTGAAGGGTATCAATATCAATTCATCAGTGAAAAAAGTAAAATGATCAAATCTAATTCACACTACCCAAGACACAGTGAATATATTATTGTGTCTTACAAGTGCAGATGTGTTGCAACACAATCAAACTACAATATCCTCTTTTCATTACAGACTAACAACAGATACGAGTACGAGAACCCATGCTTCGGCAGCGTATCAACGCGCCGCGACACCCTGCTGGACTTCAAAGCGACGGAGCTAGCGGAACAGATGACGCTGCTGGACGCCGCGCTGTTCGTGCGCCTCACCACGGCCGAGGTGCTGCTGTGGCCGCGCGACCAGTCCGAGGACTCCTCGCCCAACCTCACGCGCTTCACCGAACACTTCAATAAGATGAGCTACTGGGCACGCTCGAGGATTTTGGAACAGGTTAGTAAACTTCAAAAAAGTTGAATTTAATGCGAACTCTCTAACCTCAGAGTGCAACTATCTGAAAGTATCTCACCTATGAACCAAGAAATGTACTGCTATCTACAACTCACCTTCAACCATTATAAGGCGTAGCTTTGTGTCAGTTAGAAGGGTACATGCTACTGTAAACCGGTCCAATGAATCAAAAGTGATCGTCACTGATTGTGTAACTATTGTGTCTGCTGTGCGGACAGTGTGAACCTGTTAAATAACGCAACATGACACTGCGATGCTTCTGATTTTACAAATGCTTCCGTAGGTGGCACTGAGCACCATCAGAGGGGCACTGTCCATTTGCCAAACAATTCATAAAAAAAAAACAAATGTTTTCCAGGAGGAAGCCCGCGAACGAGAGAAGTACGCTAGCAAGTTTTTGAAGGTAATGAAGGCGTTACGCAAGATGAACAACTTCAACTCGTACCTGGCGCTGGTGTCGGCGCTGGACTCGCCGCCCGTGCGCCGCCTGGGCTGGCCGCGCTCCATCGTGGATACGCTGCACGACTACTGCACCATCATCGACTCCTCGTCCTCCTTCCGCACCTACCGCCAGGCGCTGGCTGAGACGCAGCCGCCCTGCATACCATACATGTAATTATACAATTAAACTATTATTCATATTTTTTTTTGAGATGACGGTGAACAAAAATATATATGGAGCAAAACATGCTGTGGAGCTCGTAGCTAAATGATAACAGCCGCATGGTTTGATGTTCTTATTAACATACCGAGATTCCTCCGTGCTTTTGGTCAGCTATCATTTGTAGATCTATGATGTCAGTCGTTATGGTTATATAGTCAGAAAACCTAGCCTTATGTCTAGTTGGCATAGTGTGAACTAGCGTGCGAGTCAACCTGTCGACTGCAGAGTAGTCTTCGACAATTTTTTGGGAAAGTGGCTTGACATTAACTTAGCCAAAATTCCTTTATTGCACTAGATGCAGGGTTCCTGAACGTAATTTTCCCGCTACATTATTAAGAGAACAAACATGTGTATAAACATTTTGTTTTTTTTTCAGTGGTCTAGTCCTTCAAGATCTGACATTCGTCCACATCGGCAACCCGGATCTCCTTCCGGAGGGCTGCATTAATTTCACCAAGAGGTGGCAGCAGTACCACATCATGGAGAATATGAAGCGATTCCATAAAGAGTACGTTATTTTTTTGTATTGTGTTTCATATATCGACGATGAAGTGACAAGAACCTTTAACAAAACATAACTTGCAGGAAACGAAAAATACGTTTTATTTTTTTAAACACATGATATATTACTATTATTGGATAAATATTATAGAAGAAGCGGATATCGCGAGATGTTTGAGACTATAGTAGGCGCCAGATAAATGTGGAATAAAGTACATTGACCTTTCCCTAATAACTGTTCATAGGTACCTGAACAATTAAATATGAATCGTTTTTCATTAGACAATTTTAAGGATCACGAGAGATGATGATTCGGGACAGCTTTGTGTCATTAATTCCGTTTTTCAAATTAAAAATGTCAATAATTGTAGGTGGGTCAATGACCGTTATTCCACGATTATCTGGCGCCTACTATAGTATACAATCAACTTTTTGATATAGGCGTAGTTAGGTGATATTGCAACCTAGGCTTTAAAAATGTACATTATATTAGCCAAGATAGAAGATAAGGTACGTAATTTGATTTTATTGGTTAACAATGTTCGTATTGAAATAACTTTAATATTATTTTTATTGATCATTAACAATATTTGAAATGTTTAGAAATTAATATTGTCCTATTAATTGTAACAATAAAGTAGGTAACATAAAAATAGTAGTAAACAAAAAAATGGCCATTTGGAGTTCCGGGGTGTCCTGCAGATTCTCCATCATGCTCTTCGACAGATAGGCAAGCTCTTTGAAAAATGAATTGCAAGCCGCCTCGTAGGGCACTTGGATCTGGCGGAGAACCAGTTCGGTTTCCGCAAGGGGCGCTCGACGGTCGTCGCCACCATGCGCTTGAGAGCCCTCACGACGATGATGCGGTGTCCCGGGGTAGGGTCGTCTTGACATCACCAATGCCTTTAATACTTTGCCCTGGAGTTGCATTAGGGAGGTTCTCCGGTATCACCGGATGCCGACCTACCTCCTTCGCGTGGTTGAGTCTTATTTGACGGATAAGGCCGTCATCTACCCCGGTCACCTGGAAGAGTGGAACTGGCGAGAGATGTCGTGCGGTGTTCCACAGCCTTCGGTTTGGGGCGGCTCCTGTGGGACATCAGTTACGATCGGGTGATGCGCGCCGACCTCCCTAGGGCCAGAGTAGTCTGCTACGCTGACGACACGCTGGTCCTGGCGTTGGGGGGTCGCACCAGGCGGCGCCTGACGTAATGACACGCGGGATTGCGACAGTCATTGAAAGGATTGCGGCAATAGGGTCTCGGGGGGCCCCTTCACCTTCACAAGTCCGAAGCCATGTGGCGATGGATTCACGTCGGCGTTGGGTCGACGATGAAGTACCTAGGACTCGCCCTCGACAGCCGATGGAACAAGCTGGGCGGGCCGGGGCTGCCTTCACGCGGCTCCTGCCTAATCTAGGGGATACAAACGCCTCCTGCCGGAAGCTACGCGGGGCCGTGCAATCCATGGCCCTTTATGGAGCCCCAGTGTGTGCGCTTTCTTTGAGGCGGGGACCAGCCCGCTAACTGAACATGTCCTAGAGGGTCATGGCCATCCGGCTGGCTCGGGGGTGCCACTCGTTCTCCGGCGAGGCAGCGAGCCTCCTTGCCGGATATCCGCCATGTGATCTGAAGGCGAGAGCCCTCGCGCAGGTCGAAGCGTGGCGCGTGCTCATGGTTGGCGAAAACCGAAAACAAAATTGGATCACTACAATAGCAAAAATAAACATGAGTCCCAATAGTAAGAAAGCCTGGACTAATGCATAAACTTACTGGAGATTCCTCCAATCCTCCAACCAAGGTTACGTCACAGCCAATCAAATCGCCCATCAACTGCTACTCAACGGCAAGCCCCATATAAACTACCAAGAGCCAAGAGACCGGTCAAAGCATCGGCAAATTCCATTGCAATAAGCAAGCCTTCTCACGGACATCATTCTGGCCCACTAATAAAAAACAGGAATGCGGCTGTAGTCAATGAAATTATGGTGGAACAGATTAAGCACTTTGGCCCTATGGCTGTATCGTAGCTCTTAGCATTTTTCAACAAGTGTATGGTTACCGCAAACATCCCAGAGCTATGGAGGTGGACTAAAATCGTTGCTTTGCCAAAACTAGTCAAGCCCTCCAACGACCCCAAAAGCTAACAAACTATTTGAAAGACTGCTATTAAACCGCCTCACAGCATCCGATTCAGCACTAAATACCTGAACAAGGTGTCTTTAGGCCAGGCAAATATTGCTCAAGTCAGGTCCTCCGATTAACGGAGTTCATAGATTATAAGTTTTTTTTTTCAAGGATGGGAAATCATCAAATGGCTTCTTCCGCTCTGGGTGGAGCGAAAGGGCGTGTCAGACTCTTACTTACTACAACCCAGCCGTGTTCCTTCTAAAGCCCTTTGCGTTCCAGGGCCGCGGTGACGCTTTCAAACAAATTCCGCAACCCTGGCACTGCTCTGGCCCTAGCGGGCCCCGTCTCCTATACTGACATCTCTTTGAGGCGTGCGTGGAACACAACGTGCCATCGACCCGGGTGTTGGTGATCGGACAGCGAGCCCGCCTCCTCCGATGCTAGCATTACTGCTTCGCAGAAGGTGACCGCTTCCCAAGCCTCCTCGCTCCGGACCATGGATTTAACCAGGGCCGGACGCGAGAGGTCGCCACCGCCGATCGCCTCGACGAAGACACGGCGGTGCTCCGCCCAAGCAGGGCAGACCTCCACCATATGCACCGCCGTGTTCTCCAGGCGATCCTCACAGTGCTGACATACCCACACCCGGGTGTGTCCTCCCGCTGAATCCGAAACAGGTATCTCTCGAACAGCCCTGTCCGGTAAGTACCTGCATCAGGCGGATGGTGAGGCACCGTGGCGCCTCTCCAGCCACTCTCCAAAGAGGGATCTTACCGCCGCAATTGTGGCGTGCCCATAGAGGATGGGTACGAGGCTAATAAAGTGTCTGGTGTCATATTTGTTGATCTCTCGGCAGCTTACGATACCATAAACATCAAAAGACTACTTGACGAAGTATAAATCATGATAAATGATCAGGGCTTTGAGCGCACTTTCAAACTCCTGCACAACTGCCCCTTCCAGGTATGCTTCCAGTCCACCAAGAGTAGATGGCGATGGCAAAAGAACGTCTTACCTTCATGGAAGTGTGTTGGCGCTAATGCTTTCTAATATCTACACGACCGACCAGCCTATCACCCAACATACGGAGCGGTTCTTATACGCGGATGACTCGGCTCAAACAGCAACTTTCATCGACGTTAGAGCATTAACAAACAACGGCACTTGATTTACGGGGCGATTATTATCTTACGCAAACCGGTCACTAAACATCACGTGGCGTGGAACTAAGGTCGAACACTGCTCGGCCTTAAATTATAAGTCACACTGCTACAATACAATGCTGAATGTTGGAACCCAGAATAACTTGCTACTCGCCTAGTTTCCACCAACTGGGGAGCGGTACCCGATGTTCTCCGCACACCTGACATGTCACAATTTTTTTCTGCTGGTGAATTTGCTTGCCCAGTGTGGCACCGTTCCGCTCATGCTCGGCAAGTAGACCCTAAATTTAACGTGTTGGATAATATCGGGCTGCTTAAACCAACTCAAACTCCACCCGCTTACAGACATCGCACCACCTGCCGTACGAAGGAATTTCGCATGCGCACAACAAAAAAAGATCAGGAAACCGATTCTCGACATCCCCTTACCGTCACATGTCAACCCCGGGAAAACAAAAAAGTCACATAAGCTTAGTTCGAAACATAGAGGCAATCCAGGATAACCCACCTAAAGAGAGAAGCAATCTGTGGGAAGACAATTATCGACCGCCTCACGATTTTATGAAACCCTAAGAGCAGTTGCCTCCAGGTAGTGAATTGTAGTGGCCCGTTTCGAAAGCTTTGCGCACCCAGGAAGGCCGCTGCAAACACAACTTGGCGAAATGTGGTTTCACGGACCCTCTGTTCAGTGTCCCAAGTGTCCGTAAATGCTGTACTTTGTGGGATGTAATGAATGCCACCAATGCTGCAATTAACTTAGCCACTTACTGGGCCCAAACGATCTAGGGAGTTGACCATCGACTCGAAAAGAAGGTTGTATCGTATCGTGTTAGCAAAAGCGCAAAACACCCCCTGTAAATTGAATTAAAAAAATCGAATTTTGGTCTCACTCTACGTGAAATTAAAAAAATATTTTTTATGGGAAGAAAGAACAGCAGTCATCACTTACTAATTGACATACTTAGCCGACCACAAAAATTAATATTACTTTTATTACCAGGCAGTACAAGTTCAAGAAGAACGAGCGAATCTTGGCGATGTTCAACGAGTTCGACGACGTGCTGAGCGAGGAGGCCATGTGGCAGGTGTCGGAGAGCATCAAGCCGCGCGGGGGCCGCACGCGCGCCGCACCCGCCACTCACGCGCCCTCCGCGCAGGCCGCTGCCTGACCGCGCCGCGAGCGCCGCGCGCGCCTGCGCATCCGACTGCCCTGACGTACGTATACCGCATGCGAGCCACTCCACCCGTCTTACAGCACGCGCCCTCCGCGCAGGCCGCTGCCTGACCGCGCCGCGAGCGCCGCGCGCGCCTGCGCATCCGACTGCCCTGACGTACGTATACCGCATGCGAGCCACTCCACCCGTCTTACAGCACGCGCCCTCCGCGCAGGCCGCTGCCTGACCGCGCCGCGAGCGCCGCGCGCGCCTGCGCATCCGACTGCCCTGACGTACGTATACCGCATGCGAGCCACTCCACCCGTCTTACAGCACGCGCCCTCCGCGCAGGCCGCTGCCTGACCGCGCCGCGAGCGCCGCGCGCGCCTGCACATCCGACTGCCCTGACGTACGTATACCGCATGCGAGCCACTCCACCCGTCTTACAGCACGCGCCCTCCGCGCAGGCCGCTGCCTGACCGCGCCGCGAGCGCCGCGCGCGCCTGCGCATCCGACTGCCCTGACGTACGTATACCGCATGCGAGCCACTCCACCCGTCTTACAGCACGCGCCCTCCGCGCAGGCCGCTGCCTGACCGCGCCGCGAGCGCCGCGCGCGCCTGCGCATCCGACTGCCCTGACGTACGTATACCGCATGCGAGCCACTCCACCCGTCTTACAGCACGCGCCCTCTGCGCAGGCCGCTGCCTGACCGCGCCGCGAGCGCCGCGCGCGCCTGCGCATCCGACTGCCCTGACGTACGTATACCGCATGCGAGCCACTCCACCCGTCTTACAGCACGCGCCCTCCGCGCAGGCCGCTGCCTGACAGCGCCGCGAGCGCCGCGCGCGCCTGCGCATCCGACTGCCCTGACGTACGTATACCGCATGCGAGCCACTCCACCCGTCTTACAGCACGCGCCCTCCGCGCAGGCCGCTGCCTGACCGCGCCGCGAGCGCCGCGTGCGCCTGCGCATCCGACTGCCCTGACGTACGTATACCGCATGCGAGCCACTCCACCCGTCTTACAGCACGCGCCCTCCGCGCAGGCCGCTGCCTGACCGCGCGCGCCTGTGCATCCGACTGCCCTGACGTACGTATACCGCATGCGAGCCACTCCACCCGTCTTACAGCACGCGCCCTCCGCGCAGGCCGCTGCCTGACCGCGCCGCGAGCGCCGCGCGCGCCTGCGCATCCGACTGCCCTGACGTACGTATACCGCATGCGAGCCACTCCACCCGTCTTACAGCACGCGCCCTCCGCGCAGGCCGCTGCCTGACCGCGCCGCGAGCGCCGCGCGCGCCTGCGCATCCGACTGCCCTGACGTACGTATACCGCATGCGAGCCACTCCACCCGTCTTACAGCACGCGCCCTCCGCGCAGGCCGCTGCCTGACCGCGCCGCGAGCGCCGCGTGCGCCTGCGCATCCGACTGCCCTGACGTACGTATACCGCATGCGAGCCACTCCACCCGTCTTACAGCACGCGCCCTCCGCGCAGGCCGCTGCCTGACCGCGCGCGCCTGTGCATCCGACTGCCCTGACGTACGTATACCGCATGCGAGCCACTCCACCCGTCTTACAGCACGCGCCCTCCGCGCAGGCCGCTGCCTGACCGCGCCGCGAGCGCCGCGCGCGCCTGCGCATCCGACTGCCCTGACGTACGTATACCGCATGCGAGCCACTCCACCCGTCTTACAGCACGCGCCCTCCGCGCAGGCCGCTGCCTGACCGCGCCGATAGCGCCGCGCGCGCCTGCGCATCCGACTGCCCTGACGTACGTATACCGCATGCGAGCCACTCCACCTGTCTTACAGCACGCGCCCTCCGCGCAGGCCGCTGCCTGACAGCGCCGCGAGCGCCGCGCGCGCCTGCGCATCCGACTGCCCTGACGTACGTATACCGCATGCGAGCCACTCCACCCGTCTTACAGCACGCGCCCTCCGCGCAGGCCGCTGCCTGACCACGCCGCGAGCGCCGCGCGCGCCTGCGCATCCGACTGCCCTGACGTACGTATACCGCATGCGAGCCACTCCACGTGTACACACACTTCGACTGAGGCCTAGGTTACAAAGGGCAGCGCGGTTTACATTGAAAATGGCAGTGAAACCGTGCTACGCATCGCTTAGTGTACAAGACACGAAATAACTAATAATATCAATGTTTTCTCTTGCAGGTAAATTTTGAATCCAAAGAATATGAAGAAGGAATAGGATATTATACGAGTCGCTTGAATTGTATGTCGAGGAGATATATTAATTTAGAGAAATTGTGATTATCTGTCCTAAAAAGGCCTAATTAATATTAGTGTATTTATGAATTGTGCGATTTTCTCGACTGTGATTGAACAGAGTGCGAGTGTGACGCGTGGACAGGTCGATGCGACGAGGATTGCGGTTACGCGCTTACGATTACAACGCTTTTCATGTGCAACAAATGATAATAATCGAGTAAATATTATTTCTATCAGTATTTAAATCGAATAACTGTCGTCTATTACATATCAGCATGTGACTTGCATAGTACTAATGATGAAACGAGCGACGCCTTGGGTGTTTAGAGTAAAGTCCTTGAACCATCTTGTTGTTGTATTTGCCATTGATGTCATTATATACATTATTGAGTAAGCCAGCTTCGAAAGTTAGCTTTCTATACATCGAATTAGAGGAAACTTTTTGAAGTCTTAGGAATGGTATCAGAACTACTGTTTGATCATAGTGACTTAGTCAATATTAAGCATTTCGAGTGTATTCATTTTTAAAATCGTTTATTGTTCACCGTGTTTGAATAACATAATTATAACGCTAAAGTAAGTACCTATAGGAAATGGGACAGTTCATTTTAGTTTTAGTGGAAAGTTTATGTGCACGCTTCAAAACTCATTTTTCCCATAGGGCTTCCATACATTTAAATGAAGTGAAGTTTTAAACCCCTAAACAATATGTCCTGTCATGAAGTTTTAAAATAAAGACCTATATTTTTGTACACACTTGTATTATAGTATACCCCTTTTTAGCAACGCATTATGACATAAACATATCATTTTTAAATGTGTGCCAAACTTTGAAACCAACGGAAATGTCCCATTTCCAAACGTAGTAGGTACAAGTTAACTTTAATAAGTACCTTAGTGAAAATTTGCGTATCTGAAAGTAGAAATGCTCTAATGGTACAAAGTTGCATCAAAGACTCACTTTTAAATATACTTAATTGCTTTATACAGAAGGCAAGTATTGAAAAGTTAAATATAATTAATATCTTGCAACATTATTAGGCTATAATTGACCGTCGATGGGAAATACTACTTATAGGAAGTCTTAAAGTTTGTGAACGCATTAAAATGCTAATATTACATAATAAACTTCAATCATAATTATTATAATAAGTAGTCCATACTTTAATATGAGACCTGTCTCTTATATTTTTATGAGAAAAGATGACGCAGTTCAATCGCGTCAATGCCATTTCATTCTTGTTGAAGTATTACTGTTAATGCAATATTTTTGTGCATGCTCTTAAAGTATTCATATGAATTTGATGCATATTTTATTTTTGATATTCAAAAACTTTTTCCTATAGGTTTGCTACCTGCAAGGAAGCTAACGAATTACATACTTTTGAGATGTATACTTTTTTACATTATTCTTCAGTGTTTGCGTAATTTTACTATAATGTAAGATTTAGATACAACGCTGCTAGCTCTGAAGCTACGAGTAGCTAGGTATTACGAAACTTTGGATAAATATTTAACATTCACTTGATAGTCTCATGTTCACAGTAATCGCATTTTTATAATAGATAATGGTAGGTCGAATTCGAATAGTATAATATAATCAACGTTTAATTTGCCTTAAGACGATCGAGTCTTCAGTGAAATAGCAATAAAATTTAATTGTTGTTAGAGTTGCTGCACAATTTGTGATACTAATCATGTAGCGTGCCGCTTACTACTCAGTCTTATTGACGTCCTGTACGCGTAGGCAATTGTATTAGAAGAATATTAGTAGTAAGCGTAATAAACCCCAATATGATAGTGTTGCTGAGGTGAGCACGTATGTTACTTACGTAACGATGGTTGCCGAGCTGCCTCGCTGGTGCGACTCGCGGTGTGCGCGCAATGTGTAATCGTGCTACTACCAAGTATCAGTGTAACAATAGTCGAGATTTGAAACAAGCAATACCATTTTGAATACAGGCTAAGAATAAAATGTATTTGCATCGATCAGGTAGTTCGTATATTCAAAAGGAACATAACGTTCCACGCAATAATAACTAGACCAATATTTAGAATGTTTTACAGTGCTTTACTGAATTATGTGCTGATATTGTATTTTGTATGTAAAATATTTTGATTGATAGTTAAGTTAATAGGGTACGTTACCATTCTTTATCTGGTATTATTATTTATTTAGTGTATTATGAAAATACGGATCGATTAACGGATATAATTATTATCTAAAGTGTATTAAAGACTGCCTAAATTAATTATTCACTGTATTTGATGTATAAATTAGACAAATATTTAAAATGTCCCATTATATCACCAAAGGATGTCTTATAAGGGTTGAATTGCATCAAAGTTGATCTGTGATTGACGAAGCCACTTGTAACTTGTACAGCTAACAACTATGTTATTATGTATCTGGTTTATCTATCAAAATCATTTAACTTTGATGCAATCACTCATGTCTGAGATTTCTAATCGCAAAGCAATGTAGCCTTGGCTTAATTTTACAATACACAATGATAATTTGTCACAATGTTCATATTTATTACATACATACATTATTAACGTATTCATATGAAGTATAAAGATCACATTATAGTGAACAGCGTACATAATTTTGTTGTATTAGCAAGTTCAGTATTATGTTAAATTAAAGAAATGCCATAATCTTATGAATTGAATTAAATATTAGTATATTTTTATCTTTTTTTGGGACCGTTTTTTAAGTTTAATTCTTACTTTAAGTAAAGTTTTTTTTTATTATATATTCTTTATTGTACATTATTGAGTTAGATGGTTTTAAAAAGTAATCAGAACCGCAGGTGTGTACAGTAAAATTTTGTGTGTCAAGTTCTTTTTGTAACTATTTTGTAAAATAAATATAGCACTTTATTTACAACAGTTTATTTTTTTCTTTAAAACCCATCCGGTGCCATTAAACTTTTTGCCAGTCTTATTTTATGTATGTGGCACAATATTATAAAAACACACAATACACTTCCAGAGTCATAAATTACGACTCTGGAATTATATTGTCGTTCACTGTTCTGTATAAGAACCTTAAAAAGTAGTATATAATGAGCACCTCATGCAAACTCTTCATACAAAACCAGAGAGCAACTCAAATGAGTTCGATTCTCGGTTGCCTGCTGGTAATATGGATAATGGAACCAAAGCAGTTCGTGGTCCAACGTTATAAAGCTTATTGCTTCTACTTGACAGCTGCTATAGATGATTCACTATTATAATACACTTCTGGACACATCTATTGGCCCACCTTGTAATTTGTTTCGTTTGGTTCTAACTAAAATTTTATATTAGGTCGAGCAAAAAGTTTTTATGCAGTTTTGAACCTGGCACATTCACAATTTCATTCAATAGTCTTTTTTTAATTTCGAACACAGAATTTAAGGAAACAAAAGACAATTAGGAGCCTGTTTGTTGATATCAAACAATCGAATACTAAGAAAACTTGGTTTTATTGGTTTACTTGGATTTAATTCTTGAAAAAGTGATTGATATCTTTGGTTTTGCAACAAACATTACTTATTCTTAACATTAAGGTGAGGTTCTATCAATAATCTATGGATACTTCACCTGAAGGCGCCGCCCAAGCTGTGGCACTTATTCAGGCCGGACACAGCCAAAGAAACGTGAGTGCTCAACTTAATTTAAGTCGATCTGCGGTCCGAAATGTTTATCGGAGGTACCTAGAGACTGGCGGCTTTGTTCGTCGCCAAGGAAGGCCACGATCTCGGGTCACAACTGAAAGGCAGGATCGATTCATCGTGACGACCAGCTTGAGAAATCGTCACCTTACCTCCATTGAGATACAAAACCAACTTCGCGACTTCCACGGAGTATCTGTGAGCGCTCGAACTGTTCGGAGAAGGTTAAAAGAACGCGATATGGTACCACACAAGCCAGCTAATGGGCCCAAACTAACGCGAGCCCACCGAACAGCGCGCCTTCATTTCGCACGCAGTCATTTAAATTGGACACAGCAAGATTGGAGCCGTGTACTCTTTTCTGATGGGTCTAAAATTGTGTTACATGGCAATGATGGAAGGAAGAAGGTCTACCGACGTAAGGGAGAGCGTTTCGCACAATGCTGCTTTGAAGAGATGGTTGCTTATGGCGGTGGCTCATGGACTGTCTGGGGCGGCATATCCGCGAGCGGCAAAACTCAACTTGAGGTTGTTACAGGACCACGGCTGCCAACATTAAATGCTGAAAGGTACATTCGTGAGTGCTTAGAACCTCACGTGATACCATACGCGGACTATGTGGGCCCAAATTTCCTTTTTATGCATGATAATGCAAGAGCCCATGCGGCCGGCATCGTCAGGGAATATCTTCGGGATGTGAACATCACAGTTATGGACTGGCCAGCCAGAAGCCCAGACATGAACCCCATTGAGCACATGTGGGACGAGCTAAAAAGACGTGTTAGGGCTCGTCAGCCAGTTGCCCAGACGATGCAGGAGTTGAAAACTGCCATAGAAGAGGAATGGGAGATGATCCCTCAAAATTGCATAGAGCGGTTGATAAACTCCATGCCTAATCGTATGAGAGCTGTGGTAGATGCCCATGGAGGCAACACGCGTTATTAAATTAAACCTTTATTTGATAAAACATGTTTTTTATTCAAAAATCAATTGCCTTTAACAAGGCGCATATCCGACTTGTTAGGCGTAGCTCCATGTCGTATGGTATTCTGAATTCAAATTTAAAACAATACGGTCGAAAAAGATGGTAAAATGTATCAGGTTTAAAACTGCATCAACAGTTTTTGTTCAATCTAGCAATCATATTTCGGTAGGGGCCATCGAAACCTAAACTCTAAGGTGGGCCAATAGATGTGTCCAGAAGTGTAGCTAACAGCTGCTCTGCAAAACCAACGGCTTTACGAGACACGAGGGTGTGATACTCGCCAACCGCCAACTATCAAACTCCCGGTTGCTCCGAAGAAATTCCTAAGGAAAAAATCAAATACCTCTGCCACACTGAAATTGAACCCAGCATCTCACTCGCAGTAATCGCGCTTGCGATGCGCTGAATACACTGAAATATAATATTTGGCATGGAGCGGCTAACTGACCTCTACCTACTACCCAGTGATTGGGTAAATATTACACTACCCCTTGGCAAGACTGGTGTCAGATGCTAGGCCTTCAGACCAGTCAAAGATCTCTACAAATGGCAGCCGGGACCAACAGCTGATCGGAGAAGTCTCGGTTTGTAATGGATGGTCAACTACAACCTATACACGGACCGGCTTCGGTATGTGTGATTGAGTATTTCTGAGCATTTATTAAATCATTTATGAGCAATTCATAAGTGCCTGTACCTACCTGAAATAAATGATGTGAGCTTACCTATTATAAACGTGTCGCTTTGTAGGCAATCTGATACCTACACATCTAAGATTATTTATAATCACTACCTACTAGTAGAAGTTTTATATTCACCTTGTTGGCGTGAATAATCCATAATGTTGGCAGGACGCGCTATTTAAATACGTATAACGATTAATGACTTCACGGCTTCTTAAATAAAAAATAATAAAAACCATAAATAATTCGGTTTAAATAGGTACAGCGCCATAGATTAAAAGATTTCCTAGGATATAAAAACTCACTGATTTTATATTTACTGGTTACCTAATGCATTCCTACATTTAATGTAGTTAGGTACCCACGCTAAGCCACTGCTGCTAGATCATATACGATATTAGATAGCAGGGTACGTCTGCTAGATCATCCCTTTTTTTTGTATCGTATATGTTTTTTTAGTATCGTTCTCAAGTAAGTGACATGTCTTTATTGGGAATAAAGTTTCTTTAAACCGGAGTGAAATGAAATCTGCAATTTAATTGTTAAATTTACTTTTATTTGCACTTATTAATTCAAATATGTTTATTACATTAACGAACAGATTATTTTAACTATAACTTTTATACATGTTTGCTATTTAACTTCTTCCAATCTGTGTTATTCTGTTAAGGATAGGACGATGATAGGAAAAGTAGGAATATCGCCATCGCGATATTAAGTAATTGTTCACTGATGGGATCCAACGGTGGTAGGCCTGGTGGTCGATCCAAGTGTTGCAAATCAGTTCATATTCTTCTCTGAAAAGTTGTCGATTTTCTTTGATGAACCAATCCGAAATCACCTTCAGCTGTGCCGCAGTAATGGGTTTGAGGTCGTTCTTGAACCACAGTCTGTCGCAAACCGAGCAAGTGTAGCCGAAGTCGTTGTCCAGAAAAGATGATACAAATCTCATGATCGAGGATTTCCATTTAGTGTTCCAGGTAGATTGTGCCTGTGGTACTTCAATTGGATCTGATGAAGTACCTACCTGGTTATACAGTGGTTTGTGCTGGTTCTGCTGCTAAAGACTGACGTTGTTGGTTTGTGAGCTGTCGTTGAGTACTATTTTGGACATCGTTTGACCTTCCTGGTGAACGAGAAGAGGATGCAGTAGTCGATTCTAATAGACCACTGACAAGAGCCAAGTTAGCAGCTTTGCGTAGCCTGTAGTTGCGTTTTCTTTCGGTGTCTGATATCCTCGTGGCTATCGACTGTGCAGGAGTTCTGGATGCTGCAAGGCGCTGTCTGTACTCACGTTGTCTCTGTGCACTTGATTTTAGAGCAGCAATTGTTGGTGGCTCAGCGAATGGCGTTGCAGACGTTGATGCGGCAGCATCTTGCGTCTCAACGGGTGCATTACTCCTCGAAGGTAGTGGCAAATGCGTGAGATCCATAGGCTCGTCAGGTTAATCAGCCATTGGGTAGGCGGTTCTGCAAAGAAAATGTTGATAATTGATTGGCAATTAAAAAAAAAATTAAAATAAAGATAATGTACCTACTTCTTAAGACATTGTTAATCTAAATTCAATAACTTGTGATTAAGTAATGTTAAAAACTGGCGTTTAGCTAGATGAAAATATCAATTAATTAATTTAATTCATGATTTGTATATTTCGAAAAATTACATGTTTAAACAAATTAATTGAATGAAAGTTATTGTTTAATTGGAATGTTCAATTGGCTCCATAACATAGTATATTCCCTTGCACGTCGATTAGGCGGTTCAACTTGATATTAAAATTTCTAAATTTATTTTTAAATCATGTTTGCTAAATCGAAATTCTGATTAAATAAACATTATTATATAATTTTTGAATTTTATTTATAGTTCTTGAAAGTCTGATTTGAATAATTTGTTTAAATATAATTATGAACAAGTGTTCATAGAAATAAACCGTAATCAAATTAATGTTCATAAATAGTTAGTAGAAATGACGAAATTGACACTTTAATCAAATTTTTAAAATTGCTACTTTTAAAAAACCCGCCTTAACCTATTGAATATAATAGTAGATTTCTCGCACGGCGGTTGGCCGAATCGACTTATTGTTTGGGCACATGTGTGAGGTTAAAATTTAATATTTAATCTTACATTTATAACTATGCAAAATTATTATTTTTTCCATTTAATTGTAGAGAAGAGAAAATATTTTATCAAACTTTTCATCTATCATCAATTATATGAATCACCATAATTTTTTAGCCGTACAATGAGCGTAACGGGACAGTGCGCGTAACGGGACAATGAGTATATATATATATATCTGTTAGAGTATATATGTATATATGTTAAATAATATTGTAGCTCAGTTATTATCGTTCGACATACTCGTACTAACAATACTGCGGTGCCGCATGTTGCCACTCCGGCGCCGGAGCGGATCACGCCTCCCCGTCCTGTCAATCAAGTGGTAAGGCGTGCTTGCCATCCAGGGTTGCGGAATTTGTTCGAAAGAGTCACCGCGGCCCTGGAACGCAAAGGGCTTTGGAAGGAACACGGATGGGTTTTAGTCAGTAAGAGTCTGACACGCCCTTCCGCACCACCCAGAGCGGAAGAAGTCATTTGATGATTTCCCATCCTAAAAAAAAAAAATAAGTGGTTCTTGCCGTGCGGCGCCGTAAGCAGTCGACGACCTCCTTGGTAGAACTGCGAGGCCACTCATAAAAAAATGGATTTAAAAAAAAAATATTCGTTTGTCTGTGCTGATTTTAGCTACATGGCGACTAGGCGACTAGGACCACCCATACCCACGTATGGTTGTTCCTAGTCGCCGAAAGAAAAATATTAAAATTAAATGGTCTATCCATTTTATTCGGATAGCCTCCAATATACAATATAGAATATTCATAATAGGTAAATAGCTATGTCGCAGCCAACTAGCTTAATCAGCAGCCAACTAGTTTATTGGCGGCCTAGCCTTTTCATTGAACGGCGGCGTTTATCCGCGGCCTAAGTGACATCCCGGCCTTTTATTGAACAGCTAGACAAATTACTTGCTTAAATATCGTTTAATAACTTGCCTAGCCAAGTAGCGGAACGTCGGGCACCCCGACACGGATAGGTCAGGTTCTGGATTCTGGGACATGGCTGAATGTCATTTAGGCCGCTGATTGGCGGCGCCGTTCAATGAAAAGGCTAATTAAGACAGTTGGCTGCGACAGCTACATTACGAATGTCACATTTTATTAATATAAATAAAATAATCTTTGGCTAGGCCTGTGATCTTACAACCAAGTGAATTCACATATTATTTAAGTCGCCGGTCACCTACCACTAGGAGAAGCAAAACGCGCGGAGATTGCGCTTACAAGACCCATATTCTTGGTCCTTTTGAAGGAAACTTCCTCCACTCTAATCGCCTCAGCGGCCTTGCCAACGTAATAAAATACCCTCTGTGTGTATACCACTATGTGTACCTATATAATGTAAGTAAATAAATAAAAAGCCATATGTAACTGTTAGTTTGATTCGAGTGGAGGAAATTACTTGGAACACAGGGGCAGTCCTCGCTATGTGAGTAAAACCGACATCCTGGTTAATTGATAAATACAAATGATAATAAATAATAGAGATATAATAGACAATAAGAATTTATTTTATTAACCATCAAAATGTGCATAAAGTGGAATTCCCTGTCAGAATACACCTGGTAGTAAATCAGCAAGCAATCTTTAGATCTTTAGATTTATGAATTATCTAAATTTTTCGAGTTTTAATAATTTTACTACGCGTCAATACCGAACAGGGGTTTTGTTTTACGCTTGTTGCTTCTTCTGATTTTTCAGAGCTGGTGACCCTGTGGTACGAGGTCGACAGATCGTACCACGAGCACCTTTATTTTGCAGCTACCAATTAAAATGCATGTTCAACCTAACTGTGTCCTGATGAGAGCGCACCAGGGTTCTTCAGAGATAACTCGAGTGGCGAAATAAAAACCACTCATTTCGTAAGTAAACGCGTTAAAGATAACCTGACTATCTAATTAGGTGATCGATTGTGATGTCCCGCTGTTAAGCTACTGTGAGTAGGAGCAGCACTCGTTTAAAAAGCCGAGGAGAAATGTGACGATGTTCAGTGCGTTAGTGGTTCATATTAGTTGGCGGTTGAACCGTAATCGTAGAGCATTTAAATATGGAACTGATTCATTATATGATAGTTTTGAGTACAATCTTAGTTACTTCCACAGCTGCTCCGATTTGGGAGGACGAGGATCTCGAGAATGATGGTAAATATTGGCTTAAAGTACTACTTATTTCTTCAATTCTTGATATACCTACCCTTCTTCCAATAAATTATAAAAAACTTGACAAGACGTTATATCGTCATCCGTGAAGACTATGAAGCGTTGATGTCTACTATGACACACTTTTAGCTGAACTTACATCAGAGTTAGAGCTCCTATGCTTTCCCTGTCAAGCGGATATGGGTGCAGCGTATTGTAAATCTGCTCAGCATACATGAGTTGTCATGTATGCGTCAACCCGCATTCCTCATTGGAGGATCAGGCGTCAATATAATATTTTTTTTATGAAAACACTACCTAGCTTTTGCCAACAGGTTCACCCTCGTCTTGTCCCATGGGTACGTTCACCGGGTAAAAAAAGTATTCTTTGTCCTATTTACGGTCAACACGTCTTCCAAATTGCATACAAATCCGTTCAGCCGCTGAGTCATTCTAATCATCCAAAATTCCAAACATAAAAGCATCATCTAATTAAACATTATTTATTTGTGGTACACATACCACATATTAGAATTTCACCCCAGAGGTTGGCTGGTTGGGAATCCCTCGTTGCATTAAGTCCGCCTATGTACCACCAATGTACATAATGTTTAAATTTATACCTAGGAACAGACTTAATGTCTCCTCCATGGGAATGAAATTGGAATACCAAGCAGCCTTGCACCCCTTGCTTCGTGCTCCAAATTGCCCTTATTAAAACTGTTTATTTAATTTAATTATTAGGTTTTTACTTATGAAGTGCCAAATCAAAAATTCCAAGTCCAACCGAAGCTATCACTGTTTAAAGCAGCCCGAAAAAAAAACGGCAACTGTATGGGTAAAGACCCAATACAATACTTTAGCCTGACCCAGGTCTTAGTTATTGTTGTGATATTTGGTTGGAATAGTATTAAATATATTATTAGTAAAATAAGAGTTAGAAAAAGATGCTGAATGACAAGAGTTCTTATTTCAAGTAACTAGGCAATACATTAAGAAAACAATATATCTATAAAAACAAGTCCGCACAACAGAGGTTATACTTTTCTACAACAGCCGCCCTTAATCGAAGTTGTGCAAGACAAACACACTAACAGAAAACAAAAAATAATAAAACTAAGTTTCTAGACCTAAGCTAACTGTACATCGTTTGTGTACTATAGGCCCTAGTGGCTTTGTTAGCACATCAGCAGGCATATCACTAGTTTTCACATATTCTAACATTATAACGTTATCGGATACTTTTTCCCTAATAAAGTGAAAACGAGTATCAATATGCTTCGTCCTGCTGTGGTGTACGGGATTTCGAACCAGATTAATGGCACTCTGACTGTCAGAAGCTAAGTTAACTGATGAAAGTTTACCTGTTATCTCATAGATAAATCGACGCAAGTAACACACTTCCTTCGTGGCAGACGCTAGTGCCATATACTCTGCTTCCGCCGAGGATAAGGCAACAGTAGGTTGCTTCTTGGACTTCCAAGATACAAGACCTCTACTCAACTTGAAGGCGTACCCAGTATATGATCTTCTATCTATCGTGCAGTTTGCCCAGTCAGCGTCACAATAGCCTTTTAAGGGGTTTCCGCTTCTCCTATAAACCAATGAATAGTTTACAGTACCCTTTAGGTACTGCAGAACCCTTTTTGCAGCATTCCAGTGTTCCTTCGTATAACACGTATTATACTGACTTAAGTAGCTCGTGGCGTAGGCGATATCGGGCCTAGAGTTTACCGAAAGGTACATTAGACCTCCTATTAAATTCTGATAAGGATAAGACTCTCCAACTTGTCCATCGGTTCTCCTTTCCATATTCTTTTTAACTAAAGGAGTATCCACTATCTTGCAATCTTTCATGTTAAACTGATCCAGTAACGATAAAATATAATTTCTCTGATTTACTTCTATACTCTCGGAATCATATTCAATTTGTAAACCTAAATAACATTTTAATACTCCCAAGATCTTTCAGAGAAAAATATTTCGACAAATCCTTTTTGACAATGTCAAATGTCAATTCAGATTTAAAGAAGACGATTATATCATCGACAAAAATACCTAATATAACGAGTTCTTCACCAAAAAGTTTCGTATATACGCAAGGCTCAGAAGGAGTTCCTGTAAAACCTATTTTTATAAGCGTTTCGTTTAACTTTTTGTTCCAAGCTCTTGGCGCCTGTTTAAGGCCGTACAAGGATTTACGCAACAAACACACCTTGTTTTCCTTGTCTTTTGCTTTGAAGCCAAGGGGTTGCTCCATTAAAACTTCTTCTAAGTTTCCGTTAAGGAACGCGGTGTCAACGTCTAAGTGTTTCATTCTTAAGCCCATCTCTGCAGCTAATGCAAACAAGGTGCGGAGAGAAGAATGACGAATCACTGGCGCAAAAGTCTAGTCGTAGTCTACGCCTTTAACTTGCTTAAAACCTTTGACGACGAGTCTGGCTTTATATTTAGTGACATTACCATAAGCGTCCTTTTTAAGTTTATAAACCCATTTACATGGTATGACCTTTTTGTTTGGTCTATCTACTAGATCCCATGTGTGGAGTTTTATCAGAGAGTTGTACTCATCAGCCATCGCATGGTGCCACTTATCAGCATCGTCAGCATGAGTAGCTTCATAATAAGTCGTAGGTTCATTTGCATCATCCGTCGACAAATTATAAGAAAGAAAATCTGGTGGTTTTCTGTTTCTCGTGGGATACCTCCTCTCCTCTTCCAAACTAGGTGGCTCTTCATCGACACTAGGAAGTCTCAGCTCAAAGAATGGTTCTGGTTCTCTCATATTTGCTGATTCTTCTGTACTTTCTACATTTAACTGTGTAGTTGGCCCATCTATAGGATCGGCACTCTCAACACAATCGAAAAATTGACAATCGTTATGTTCAGGTTCCTTATTTTCAAATAACAATATGGAATCTGACTGTACCACAGGCTCAGACTGCCTCTGCTCTTTCAACCCTGTAAAGCAATTTTCAAAAAAGGTTGCATCTCTGGACGTAAACACTTTTCGTAGGTTAGCAGGATTCCTAAATATATAAGTATTTGGATTTTCTGAATAACCGACAAAAATCGCTTCCTTTGCCTTTACGTCTAACTTTTTCCTTTGACATGAAGGTATATGTACAAGTGCTCTGCATCCAAACACTTTCAAATGACTGACTGAGGTCATTTCTACAACCACACCACCTGTCCTCGGGAATTTGACCACCTAAGGCTCTGTGAGGAGACCTATTTTTCAGGTATACGGCAACTTGGAAAGCATCTTCCCAGAATGTTTTAGGTAGTGAGCTTTCTGCTAACAACGTCCTCGCCTTCCCTGAAATTGAGCGGTGGGTACGTTCAGCTACTCCCACTTGTTGAGAGCTGTACGGCGCCGTCGTTTGATGTTGGATACCTTTAGAGGCAAGATAATCATCGAATTCCCTATTAACGAACTCTTTACCGCCGTCAGTTCTAACTGCTTTAATTTTCTTATGTAATTGATTTTCAACAAAGGTTTGGAAAATATTAAATTTATTTTTAACCTCTGTCTTGGAAGAAATAAAGTAAGCAAATACCTTCCTTGTATAATCATCAACAATAGTTAACATAAACCTATTCCCCTGAAACGAGGTTGTAGACACAGGTCCCAATAAATCCATATGTATCAGTTCTAAAGGAGAAGTAGCTCTGTTATATGCTACCTTCTTAAAAGGTTTCCTTGCCTGTTTTCCTTCCACACAAGCGATGCAACTGCTTTTATCTACTACACTAAACTTTACACCTACCTCGTGATTCTTCAGTTGGGTCATGCCTATACGACACAAGTGTCCTAACCTCTTGTGCCAGAGTTTGTAACTAATATTCTGACAGTCAGAGTGCACATCCTGCGTCAAATGATTACTTGCCACATCTTCGGGAACATTAACAGTACCATCTACAACGTACAGTCCACTACAGAGCGAGGCATGAAGTACCGAATCACCTGTAAAATGAAAATGATTAGATTTATAAAAGTTACATCCATTTTTATCAAAAATACAAACAAAACCCTTATCAACAGCTTTCTGCACAGACAATAAGTTAGCTTTTAAGTCGGGGACAAAAGCAACATCGCTGATCTTGTTGATTACGTTCTCGGGTGTATTTATTGAAATGTCTCCTATGCCGCAGCATTTAATCTGCTCTCCGTTTGCGACAGTAACACTACCTTTATTCTGTATCGTAATGTTCTGAAGCCAATCTCGTCTAAAACTCATGTGTTTAGTACAACCAGAATCTACGTAAAATACCTCCTTGCTTGAGCAGCCAAAAGTATTGAGAGCTGTAAACGTTATGTTCTTAGCTTTCTCCGTTTTGCCTTTCTCCTTGTTTCTCAGCGGACAGTCAGGTCTTTTATGACCAGGTACTTGACACTCGTAGCAGACTATTCCCTTCTTCTTGGATTTAGGCTTCTTCTTCGCATGAAAGGCGGAATCTATAGATATAGCTGCATCTTTAGACATCTCATTCAGCAGTTTTGTCTTTACTAAGTCAGTAGTCACGTCTATATTACAACTTTCTAGAGCCATAATGAGAGGTTCATATTTTGAAGTGAGCCCTTCCAAAAGTATAATAATAATAATAATAATATAATATATCATTTAATTCAGGTAACAAAGACCCATTAAATAAATACCTTACAGACTATCATACATATTTATAAAAACCACAAAAAAATTAAAACACTATTTCACACGAATTGACGGCGTCGTGTTGCGCTGCATGGTGTCACGTAGCCTCCCGCGGAATCGCCGATATACGACACCCTTCGGCCAAAACTCTTCCTTGAGGAAGGTCTCAATATGATGAGTCGGAACTCGCACCACGAACGATTTGAAATTCGTTTTATGGCGTGACTCCAACCTTTCGACCCTTAAGGTCCAGTTGGTCTTTGCTCGAACATACTCCACGAACTCCTCAACCTTCGTGGTGTGATGTAGCCGGGACACATAGCGCTGCGTCGTAGGTATTGCCGGACGCAGCATATTGGGTCCTGCCAGCGCGGTCCCGCACTGGTTCCGACTAGGAGGCTTCTTCGTCCTCTTCCTCTCCACCTTCACGAAGCCATCCTTATCACACGTGTCTGTAGCTGGGCCTAGCTGTTTCAAACCCCTGTTGGCAGGTTCACAGCAGCTCTTCATATCCCCCTGTTTGGTCTGCGACACAGGTTTGTGCGTGGCAGCGATAGCAGCGTAGGCACGTTTAGGGGTCGACGAGTCAGCGACGGCGGTGGCGCATGTTGCAACGCGTGCAATATCAGCAGCGGGTGACAACATCAATATCCGCAAGATTCTGTGCGGTTGATAAAACTGCATAAATGTACAGTTCAATATTTCCGAAATCTGACAGACTCAACCTGTACAGTTTTCGCTCTAAAGCTAGTCTTCTTCCCATTCCCTTATGTTCAAACGCCTGTTGCAAGTATTTCCATGCTTCGGCTGCAGTTTTCGCACATCTAACGTGAGTAATAGCTGCACCGTCAACTGTTAAGCAAATTTTTGCAAGAGCTTTCTCGTCGTTGCGTACCTTGATCGAAGCAGGGGTCGTGTCACCATCCGGATAACCACTAATTGTTACCCACAAGTCTTCGTGTAAAAGGTAATTTCTCATCTTAAACTTCCAAGTAGGATATCCATCTTTATTTCGAAGACAAAATGATGGAATCGAAGATGAATTCGACGTAGAGGGATTAGACTTATTAACACTCGAAGCATCTCCAGTTTCACGTGACATTTCGACTAGTAAAATTTTTAGTCACACAAGAAACTCAACTAATTTTATTACAAATTATATTTTAAACTCTTCCACAGCTTCGTGCTGATAACGTGTTGTGATATTTGGTTGGAATAGTATTAAATATATTATTAGTAAAATAAGAGTTAGAAAAAGATGCTGAATGACAAGAGTGTTTATTTCAAGTAACTAGGCAATACATTAAGAAAACAATATATCTATAAAAACAAGTCCGCACAACAGAGGTTATACTTTTCTACAACAGTTATGACTATGTCTTTGTCTTAGGTGAGTTCGGAGAGTACTTCGAGGGTGACATGCTGCTGACGAAGTCCCAGCAAGAAGCAATATATGAGGCGTCAGACCGCAACGGGTTGCGAGACGTCGCCAAGCGCTGGCCGAACCGCACGGTCGTTTACTACATCGAAGAGGATGACTTTGGTTTGTCATTTGCCATAAAGTTCTAGAATCTTATCGTCTTTTTCTTGTTGACGTCCTTTAATATTGTCCGATAACATCCTTATCGTATTTTATTTCTTAAGCAAGTTTTATTACACTGTATAAGCCTATCTTTTGATTTTTACACTACTCGGTTAGTCACCATTCAGTCTGTCCTTATTGACCGTCTATTTGACTTTGAGGAAGGTCCCGTATTGTATTGTGTTGTATAGGGGACTTCATTTTCCGCAGTTAGACTGTTAGCACAGAAGTCTCCTGAGGGGCTTAACAGACTTCGCGAATCTCGGAGCGATCTAACTTTTCCGAGAATTTGTGAGTCTTGGGTAGTCGCAGTATCGCTTTCCAGGATGACGTGGGAGGTTGGTTCCTTTGCGCTAAAGTAGCAAGGAGGCCCCCGCCTAATCGATGTCCCTCCTGCTAGTCCATAGAAAATGTCACATCTAGGATGAAGTTGCACTTGTTAGTCTTATATTCCCTTATAAGTTCCCATAATAATAGATGGACAAATTTTAACACAGCGTTCAATACGTCTAGCCAAAGATATCAAAGGAATTTTATTTTGACGATTTTTAGTGTATTTTCATTAGCAGATTTTTTTTTCTTGTAAGTCTCCAATGCGTTTTTCTTGTTATTTTGACTATTATCCTTATTTTGGTGGTCTGAATTATTTCTCAAAGTTTGTCCATCTATTTTGATGGGATCTTATAAATAGGAACCTACACATTCCTATGACGTGATTCGGTTATTACACAAAACTCCACACAATCATGGAGTAACGGAGTGGGTACCGCTCCGTTACCCGCCACTATGACGCGAATACTAAGCAGTTGACGCTGCACGGCTGCAGGCTGAGCCCAACAATGACATTGATCACGTAGCGCTAACAAACAACGTGTACCTACTATGCCTTTGAGACCATGCGCCCTTTGTTGGTGTAGTTTAGTTTAGTTTGTTTATTTTAGAGCTAATATTGTCAGGATGTAAGAAAAACGGTCTTGGTCAATATCTATTGATGTCATAAAATTCTGTTTTATTTGCAGAATTTGTAACTTCGCCAAAATTTTCTTTTTGCGCTAAATCGTCGGTAAAATCCTCAGATCACTCAGTGCCTACAAGCGTAACCCCCTAACAAGTTTACTTATTGAAAAGTGCCACAATTTTGAAATAAAACAAAGAAAAGCTTGTAACAAAAAAAAGTACTAGGTTCTCTACCAGTATTTTTTTTTCAATATTTCCCTTCAGGAAGTATAGTTGATGGTTGATTTAAATTTAGGATCGACCCATGTGACCCTACTTGTTCGCGTTTCGTTTCACTGTCTGACAACATTGTGTAGAAATAGGTACGAGTACACCTGTTAAAGATGAGATTTTGTTTGATCTAATCGAACAGGGGTGAAGGTATACGTTACTATAGTAGGCGCCAGATAAATGTGGAATAAAGTATATTGACCTTTCCCTAATAACTGTTCATAGGTACCTGAACAACTAAATATGAATCGTTTTTCATTATTAGACAATGTTAAGGATCACGAGAGATGATGATTTGGGACAGCTTTGTGTCATTAATTCCGTTTTTCAAATTAAAAATGTCAATAATTGTAGGTGTAGGTAATACCAGTCAACTGCAGTGTATATCAAAATCGAATGATTGGTAATTGGTAACTGTTCCATTGTTATAAGCATGATAGTCATAGGTGGTTAACCTGTAGGTATCCTTAATCCTTATAATAGGTGAGTCATTAATAAAAACACCTGCTGAATGATTAATATCTGGTGTAACAACTATACTTTCTATTACAGCTGAATTTCTTGAAAAGGCATCATCGATTGCCTGTCTGTTTTGCTAGTCTCTATATAGATGGCCATTATTGCTTCTAGGGTTGCCAGGACCTGAAATCCGAAATCTCATATGCCGCTCTCAATAAGCACTCGGTGTATAGTTTACAAATGACAGTAATTTTTTTATGTAAACCCAGTCATTTTTTATCCTTTAACATATGATTATAATAACTTATAATACTAAACCTAACAACAGAATTTAACTTATCACTATTTATTATACCATTTCATTTCAAAATAAAGTGACTGGTAAAATGCGTAACAAAAGCCACATAGGCCGGGCAGACCCAAAAAACATATGTCCGGCTTAATCCGGTTGCCTGGCAACCCTAATTGTATCTATGTCTAATAATGCTATGATTTCCCCCCTATCTTTATTATAATCTTTGCTATGATTTTATGCAACAGATGAGGAACATGTGCAGATGATAGAGGAGGCTTTAGCTGACATTGCCAACAACTCGTGTCTTTCCTTCCGTAGAAGAGACAATGAGGAAGAACATGCCGTTTATATACAAGTGAATATTTTAATATACCTACTTTGTAATACTATATTATTACTTAGATATTGTATAGAAAAGAAGAGCATTAGCGCCAATCAGGTTCTCTGTCATGTCATGTATGATCTAAGCGGTCTCATTACAATTCATTTGGGGACGCAGCATCCCTTCTTTCTTCTTCCATGGGTACCTACATCTCTATTTGCCATCATATCATGCGTCAAATCAAGTTCTTTATCACCATGTGTCACAAAATCCATTCTTCTGCCCTTATAACCACTTTCATAGATACTGAAATCACACTTTAAGATACTGATTATTTAATTTTACCCTTCATATGCTTGAAGTACAGACCAGGGCCGATCTATAAATTGCATATTGTTTGATTCTAGGGCGATAAAAGTGGCTGCTATTCAAACGTGGGCTTCAGCATCCCTAATGACGAGGGCATGGTTCGTCAGGTGCTGAACCTGGCCAAGGGTTGCTTCAAACACGGAACCATTGTGCATGAGATGCTCCACACCCTCGGCTTCTACCACATGCAGAGCACTTATGATAGGGACGACTTTGTAACTATCGTGTGGAAAAATATTAAACCTGGTGAGCAATTTTGTTATAAATCATTAATACATAGAGTTTCGGGTTTCTGAATTAAGTATTTTGAATATGCCAAATTTTGACAGGTTTTCAGGCTAGAGTTTGACTAAATATTCAACTTCAAATAATAATAATATCTTGGGACAACTCACACACGGTCATCCGATCCCAAACTAGGCAGAGCCTGTGCTATGGCAACCAGACAACTGATAAACATACTTATATAATTCTAAATACATACATATTATAGACAAATTACACCCAGACACAGAACAAATGATCATGCTCATCACACAAAGATTTGTCCTGGGTGGGAATCGAACCCACGACCTCCGGTTTAGCAGTCAGGGTCACTAACCACTCGACCAACAGGCCAGTCAAAATACTTAATTCAGAAATCGGGGGTTAGGTAAGTTTGGCTTAACAGCCTTTACAGCTTGACTCTCTCAATAATGGACGAGCGAAAGTGATTTTCTAAAGCTCAATGCGTCATACAAAAAGTTACCACCTAAAGCAGACCTCCTTGCTTAGCTAATCTTATGACTGATCATTAGGTACGAGTAGCTCCCTCCATAGTCTTTCAGACTTTTTAGAAGAACCTAAAAAATGAGGTGCAGGTCAATGATTTGATCCAAAACCGCGAATTGGAGTAATGTTGCAATGTTGACAGGTCACGAACATAATTTCGCAAAGTACAACAATGACACAGTGACGGATTACGGGGTGCCGTATGACTACGAGAGTGTCATGCACTACCCGGAGAAAGCATTCTCTGTAAATGGCAATCAAACCATTGTCCCAACAAAGGTAAAGATACTTTCGATATATTTTAAACCCGAAGTTTATTAATGATACACATAATCTTGGATCAAATGTATAAGAGTAGGTACCTACTGGCTACTTGCCCCGGCTTTGCACAGGTACATTTTCTTTTTTTTTTCATACAAGTCTCCCCTGGCAATTACGAACACAGCAAACAAGAAATATTTAAATCAGTCAAGTCGTTTTTGAGTTTTTGCATGACTACCTAACGACCAACAATATTTTTGTTTAAAAGAAAAAGACAAGAAGAAAGAAGAAGATTTTTGATCACCGTGTGAACTAGTTCTTTCTAACATTTCCTCGTGTGCGTGCATGAAAGATACGTCAATACAACCACTTGACGCATGCTTCGAAAATTATAGACCCTTCCTGTTAATAATTGTAATATATTGAATGCCTATACATGTATGGGTTTATTGATAAGTCATGTGAAACTGTGACTATTATTTTACGATAGGTGTCCTGCATTCCTACTAGACGGTGTCGCAGACCCAAAAGAGGCCCCATATTGACCTCTGAAATAGTTTTCAGATTCCTCAAATGTCAAAAATATGTGGCTTTGTAAACATTGTCTCCTAATTGAGTCAGGTGAGACTGAAAAAAAATCAGATTAGAGGGTAGAACACCTTATGTTTTCAGGAACCATCTTAAACTAGTGAAAGAAGTTTATAATAGCGCGTTACAGGTTTACTGCACAACTGCATCGTTGTATAATCTGACACCGTTTCCCAACAAACTTACGAGTGTTTTATACTTCCAGGAAAATGTGACCATTGGCCAAAGAAACGGACTATCTGAAAGCGATATATTGAAGTTAAACAAAATGTATTGCGCAGAAAACGACGATAAGGAAATAATACTGATTGACAATAATAATGACGATAAAGTGTCTGTGATTGACAAATAGATGATTAACAATAAACCTAAATAGGATAATAAAGTGTTGTTTAATTAAGTGTGAAATAAACTGTTTGATTTTAAATAGAGGTATAAATGCGTTTCATTCTTGTTGTAATGAGGTTCGTTTCCCGTTGACCAGAGTCAATAAGATAAGTGCCTTAGCTAGACAGATAATATAATAATATTATCTGTGGCAAAGGCTTACAAAGGAGGCCAATATTCCTAAGACAAGCTGTATCAACAAGATTGAGCAACCTGTAAGACAAGTGTCTCGTGTACCTATCAGTTTCGGCTGAGTGCGTCAATTAGTGCATAACATGAACAATAGGTGCACTTTAGATTCAGCGTAACATCTTCTTGTATATTGTAGACGAGTAAGTTGAAACCTAGGAGACTACTTAGCACAGACATCAAGTCTTATTTCTAAAAAAAAAATAACTCAATTGTTTATAGAAAATTTGAATCAAGAACCTATAAATTGATTGGTAAACAGTAGAGTCTGCCTAGGCCCTAAGACGTTATTTGCCAATCAACGTTTAGGTTCTGCTACTCAAATTAAAATTAAGAATTTTCTTAGCATTTAAACTAATCCTATCCCGTTTAGATTTTTTTTACAAATAAGGCTTTTGGAGTTAATATGGGACAAGGTGCATAAGAGTTTATATTAATCCAAATACTTAATACAGACAGAAATAGTCAGGTTGCCCAACAGGCTTGATCATTGATGGCTGAAGTTCTGATCTTGAAAATTTTTACAAATTAATATTTTAATAACGTGGTCATATACCAAATGATAGTGAGTCTATATGATCACTTTCCAAATATCTATCCAAACTAATCGATGAAATAAAATTATCTTTCTCACTATTATTTTATCGTAATTACTTGTCATAGTCACGGTCAATTTTCTTTACGACATCGACCTCATTTTACACAAGGACATAAAAAAAATCAGATAGTTTTTGCATTCTCGAGTTTACATGCGTTTTCGTCTGACAATGGCATTGAAGATTGCAGAACAATTTGCAAGAATCGATAATAGTTTATTTGTATTGTATAATGCCTATCAACTTATCAAGAGTGATCTTTTGTTTTTTTGCTCGGATGAATTTGTCGTAATAATTACGGTATTAAGAAAAAACCTTTAATGAATCAGCTTCAGGCTTCGTTAATTTAATGTTCCACAAAGTTTATTACTACAAATAATATAAAGAGTCCTGTCTTATGTCTGTTGCTTGTTGGTCGAGGTTCTTATTTGGTTAATTAGTATTGATTAGTAGGTATACCTAGCGTTAATAACCAGAGTATGATCTCTCGTCTGCTTTTAGATAAACGCGGAGTGACGTAAAGGGTTTCATTCCACTGTCCATACTTTTGTATGGACAGTGGAATGTAATGCTTCTGGAGGAGATCACGGAGATGTTTAAGCTTTGCAAGCTTTTCCAGGAAGTGTATGATGTGAATATTGGATGTCATTCACGGATTATAGAGAGTTAATTACTTTTGATTTTAAAGAAATACTTCTGAGCTCGGTTGCGAATTTCTCTATTAACCTAATTAATATTTTAATATGGCCTTGAATGACTGTCCACAATGTAAAGGAACGTTTTGTAAGAATGCTCTTTCAGGATTTAGTGGTGTAAAAATATAGTTACACAAAGGGTGCCATTATTTTATGCGATTTCATTCCAATACTTATTTCACCGGAACGGCCAACTGTTGCTTTCCCTTTACTATTATACTCATTCAATTACAAAAATGGCAAGTTGGTGTTATTGTTGGAGGACGGAAACGTTAAGAATAACTGGAGCCAGTAATGTAGCAATTCTGTGTTGCATGAGTTATGGGTGGTGGAGTGCTGCTGTCACCAGCGCTGCGCTGACGCAAGCGGCGCCGGCGCAGCCAGTTGCGGCCCAACACCTTGTGAAATGGTCGTATCAGAAGCTATATTAAACCTCGCCCCACCCCGGTGGGTTTTATCCTACACAAAAAATCAAGCGGGACTGGACTAAGCTACCAACAGTTTCGAGTCATTAGCATAAATAAAAATTCAAAATATTTATAAATATACAATACCGTTAATATGACACACTTCTTTCGGATACATCGAGTGAGTTGAGTTCACAAAAAATCGAAATCAATATCGCATGCATTTATGAATATTTGATCGGAATCAGGCGAACATTTTATAGTTATCATGGAACGGACAAAGTTATCGGTGGTTCTCGTAATCGTCTGTGTGGTCAAGTGTTTGGCGATGACCTACGATGAGCTGGAGGATTTTGCGGAGCACCTCAAGAAGACTTCGCAGCTGAGCCCAACTTTAAAAAGTAAGTTAGACTAGATCACTAGACTTACTAACTCTACGTTTCATATGTTCATTGTTTCGAATCTGTGATGTTAACATTTAATTCTAAAATAATAATAAAAAAAAGATTTTATGGGAAGCTTTAAAAAATTAAGGGTTGTGAAGGCAGGATCTAGAATTACATAAAGGCCTCTATGATGATAAACAAAAGCACACCCGAATTTACGCTACTTAGATAGGTTTGCGTTTTTTTCATTTTTATTATACAGGATCCTGGTAGCTCGTAGATAATAGAAGCGACAACAACCTTTCCTAGAAGTATATATGAAGTAGGTGAGGACCTATGTGTCTATAATTTATGACTCCATCTCCTTCACATGACATGGTTTCTAGCATAGTTCCGACTACTTCGCCGGTTATAAGCGTAGCGATCATTGAAGATTCCCAAGTTCAAAAGTCAACAGGTACAACGTAGATCATCAATTCAACAAACTGATTCAATTTCCAAGTTGATTAATTTCTACTAGGATTAAAGACCGGTTCAAATAATGTTGAAAATGAAAGTGGTCGATTAAGTTATTGTGGTTGTTTTGTTTTTCCGGTGACCAACTATCATGTCTAGTCTGCGCAATCATTAATTGTTCAATTAACTAACCTACTATCGATATTTCTAGCAATAGCTGCGCATGAGAAAGTTTAAAAGATATAAAATAAAAGTTGTAAAACTGTACAATTGAGTTATTGTAAAATTTATTAATACGCCGATCCGATCATTGGAAAGATTTAGGTATTCGCAGATAACAATATGTTATACATAAATACATAGGTATACAAATGAATAAAAAAAATATATATATTTAAGAAAGAAATTAAATAGAACCCAAAGATATAGGCATCGAAGTACTCCTCTACCAATATCCTTTACCTCAGTCTGCGTGAACCACTGATGGATAGGTAAGATTTAGTAGGATCTGTTATTCCCGTTCCGAATTAGACTGCAGTAGTGTAACTCTATTGTATAAGTATATTGATTTTGATATCCCATTTTACACCTTATGTCGTGTAACAGAAGGCGTAGACCCTGACGTCGACTACGACGACGACGAAGTAGTGTCTGACCACGCCTGGGAGGAGAGTGGTAAGTTCGAGGGTGACCTGATCCTCAACGAGCGCCAACGGAGGCTGATCGTCGAGGACGTCGCCGAGGGCCTCGCCAGAAATGGCATCAGAGATGGAGCTAAGAGGTGGCCAAACAATGAAGTCATCGTCTACATTCAAGTAGAACATTTCAGTAAGTATAACGAGTTTGAAGATGTATTAATGACAATGCACATGCAATACAAGGCCGTATTATATTTTGTGGAAGCTCTGCAGTCCAATTTTTTTGAGCAGCTTCGAAGAATTAACAATCCTGAATCCTATGATAACGATATGATATGACTACAAAAGTGAATATAGTTCGATCCAGCAGAATACAATGTTAGGATCTAACGTGTATTTCATATAATTTTACAGCTAGCGATCAAGTGCAAGCTATTGAAAGTGGAATAGAGGACCTTGCACGCGCCTCCTGTGTCAAATTCCGTCCGTACAGGAAAGGAGACCGTGATGCTGTGGTCATTCAGGTATTACTCTACTTAATAATATGTACTAATACAATTAAGCTGAAGAGTTTGTTTGTTGGAACGCGCTTATGTCTGGAACTGCCAGTTGGGTTCAAAAATATTTTTTTTTTATGATAGCCACATTCATGAGGAAGGCTATAGGCTATACGAGAACGAGAAATTTCTACGGGAACGGGAAAAAACGGGATATGCGCGTACGATGTCGCGGGAAAAAGCTAGTCATGTTATATTTGTAAGTTTCATTATAATTTCTGTTTTGTGAGCAAGGAACAAACTTTTAAGAAGCACATATCCTGTTGCAGGGTAGCCGAAGAGGTTGTTTCTCCCAAGTGGGGTACCAGGGCGGGTACCAAGTACTGAACCTGTCCGGCCGGCACCCAGTCGGTCGCGGCTGCTTCCGACACGGCACAGTCGTCCACGAGCTGCTCCACACTCTAGGCTTCTACCACATGCAGAGCAGCCCCGACAGAGATGACTACGTCAACATTGTTTGGGCCAACATTGTTCAAAGTAAGCGACTTTTTAGAACAGCGTTGCATACTAAATCGATAAACAAGTTTACGATTTTTGTTACATATCTACAGGTGCTAATGTCAGCGACCGGTAGGTACCTACAAACCTGTCACGAACACTACACAATGCGAATGTCAATTAACTCACCGCCTGTCTAAGCAATAAAATTACGGTGTGAAGTAAATTCGATTTCTATTGAAAGTTTCTTTGTATGTTAACAGAAGTTAAGTCGGCACATTTTTGTAGTCGAGAAATCAATGGTCCAAGCAGTGTTCAGTTCTGAGTGGATATTTATTTGTTTGCAGCGGCGAGGCATAACTTTCGCAAATACAACTCGTTCTCCGTGTCAGACTTCGGCGTGGGTTACGACTACGACAGTGTCCTGCATTACAGCCGACGAGCTTTCTCCTCCAACGGTCAGGACACGATTGTTCCGAAACAGGTGATTGAGATTTTTCTTAAAAATCGAGCTATAATTTACACAATTTTGATCAATAAATACCAGGTAATCAAGATAAATGCAACTTTATTTTTACATAAGGATTGTTGTGATTCAGTGATGATATATTCATCTATTGCCCCGGCCCGTGGAGAAGGTTGCAAGAATGTGCTGGATGGGAGAAGTACAGGCCCATATTACCAGTGGGGTATTTTAGATGATGATTACCACGGGCGTGATTGTTGCTGACTCTCATTTTACCAAACACATAGGGTAGACTCAAATATATACTCTATGAGTAGGCTGGTCTAAGAGCACGCATCCGATAGGAGTACGCAATGCCAGTAGCCATGAAGATATTTACGATATGCGGCTAACTTGAGTGTTATTTTGAAGTGCAAGCTACTGAAGTGCTGTGCGAAAAAAAGTAGAAAAAAGTCGAAATCTATAAAAATATAGAAATTATGTGCGTTTAAACACTGTTGTCTTGTTTCTTAAATATTTTTTTAGCATTTTGGAAGTGTGTTTGCGATAAAACTACAGATATTTAGAAATAGACGAGTATGTGGCTCGACTGGTATGTTATTTGGCTTATCCCACTAAACCCCAAAGCCATTGTTCTCCAAACTCTACGCACCACCACCACCTTAGACCCCAAAATATTTCTTTACTTTAATTCCACTTAAACCCCAAAACAGTTTTGGTGGAGTCAACAGCAAAATTGCAGGATGCATAAATAAAACACACGAGTTTAAGGGGCTTATAAGACACATAATTATAATATCATTGGTATATTACAACGATTCACTATATAAATATAATTGAAAACTATGCTATAAAGTTTCAATGTTTAGATGGATGTTATTTAATCACGTCAGAACGGCTGAATGGATCTTTATGAAATTTGGCAAAGAGGTAGATTATAGTCTGGAATAACAAATAGGATACTTTTTATTCCGGGAGTATGTTCCCTTGGGATAATTTCCGACATTCACGCGGGTGTAGCCGCGGGCGGCAGCAAGTCTATTATAAAAATTATTTACTTTTTCAGAGCGGTGCTGACATCGGTCAAAGAGTAGGACTATCGGATAAGGATACACAAAAATTAAACAAAATGTACTGCGACGCTGATTCGGATAGCGTACAAGCAGAAGAAAGCCCCCCAAAGAAGACTGAAACTAAAAAGAAGAAAGGAAAGAATAAACCATTTGAAGGTCTTGGGATTGGATACCACCAAGGTAAAGCTGTGGCTTTCAAAGTATTACCAGCAGCTGAAACATATAAGTTACCTGACGTACCCAGTTTTCATGTATTTGATTATTTTAGTAAAGAGCCGCAAATCCTGTCGACGCCGGAAAACACAGGCTTTCGTATTGGTAAAGAAATAGCCTATTCGTACAGCCCGCCTGAACCCACACATCACCTCCAAAGTTTACCACAAAGCCAGACACCAGTAGAATTGGACTCTGAGTCAGAATTCAAGACGGATCATAATCATAATGAAGAAAAGCCAAAGCCAACTGTTGCAGAAGTAAAACAAAGAAATATCCAAAATCAGAAGCATCTCATTGATCCTGAATTGGCTCTTGATATCTCTACACATGATGAGCATTCTAGTACTCAAGAAGCAACAGAAGTTGATCCAGATTTAATTCATGCTTTCGATAGATTATCAAAGATAATAAAAATGCACGTATATCCTTCCCAAACACCAGATCTGAGTATTTATAAAATGAATGGACACTATACTAACCATTATGATCCCCCACAAATAAAAACCCATAGTGACATAAAGTTTGTTTCTCCCGTGCCAACTGAAGCAAATAAAGAAGAAGATAAGATGCACTCTGCCATTAAATTCATCAACACTATGTACGATGTAAAATATGGAGCAAATAAGAATATAAAAGAGAAACCAAAGAAAACAGTGGCCGGTAGCGGAGACAATACACCTTCATGGTATAAACATTATGAAGAAGAATATGCTTCTGTACCAGATTATAAACCCCTAGAACATTATAGAGAAAAAGATGAATATACAAGTTTACAGTCTCCGAAACTTCATAAGGATGAAAAGCCAAACGAAAATCATGATGACTGGTATCAACATTATCCTGATCACGAATATCATGATTATTCGAAGGATACTTTGGAGGGTCACGAACATGACGTAGATGGGAAAGAAAATATTTACAGTTCGTCAATTCCAAAAATAAGTCAAGACTATTCTAAGCACCGCTTTCCAGCACGAGTGACAAAGAACTGGTACAACGATGAGAGTCAAGATGATAGATAAGATTACCATATTTATAGTTTTTGTATTAGTTTAGTAGGGATCTAGTTGTTAAGATGTTGTACAGTTTGTTTTAATTTTTATGAAATAAATGTATTATACAAGTACAAGTTAATTAATTCCAAAACAATAGTGTTCTTAGATTCTGCCTCTGGCTCAAGGGAAAACTCCTGCGGCAATCAAAGGAAATAACTAGATTTGATAGAGGTTAGGAAGATGTATTAAGTGTCATAACTGCTAGATCCGCTGCTGCGATACTTCCTTCGATTTTAATGGCTTCAGCTGATTTAAGCTCTTTCTATGAGGAGAGCAGGTCTATGCCTGTATGTTATGGAGTCGTATTAGTAATCTCATGGGGCTCGAAGTACCTACCTACCTCGCCTCTGATCTTCTTGGTTCTCTTTTACTACATCCCGCTTGTCTAATATTTATCTCTTTAATTTTTTCATGTTTTCGTATTTATTATTGAAAGCCAGGGAGGTGCAAGTGCACTCTCTTTCACCCCCTCTAGGCGCCCATAAAGTCTACATCAAATTCAAATTGCAAATGCAAACTCCTTTGGTGGTAAATACAATGTATGCAGTATGACTGCAGCTCCGCAGCTGCGACCTTGAGGTCTGACAGCTGGAAGAATCTTAGAAATCCGCGAAAAATAAATATTAGCTGACAGTATTGACGACACGATTGGCATCGCAGGTTGAGCGATCGACTGCTGCGCTGCGTGTCGTGGGTTCGATCCCCGCACGGAACAAATATTTGTATGGCCACAGATAGTTGTTCCGGGTCTGGCTGTTTGTAATGTGAGTTTATATGTTTGTAAACGCACCTACGATACCTACAGGAGAAATTCCTAGTGTGGGGCAACGTTTATTAAAAAAGAAAGAAAGAAAGAAGATGCATATCTTTTCTAGGTAAGCTACGTCCTGTGCTGGTGAACTTGGGTTGGGCACCCGACTGAATAAAATATATATTATATTTTGGAAAACCAACAGCCGGAAATATACTATGTATATTTTATCCTTTTGAAGTAACCTGCCGGTCGAATCTGAAAATATATCGAAGTGAAGGCTTGGGTGAAGTGATCAACTGATCACGAGGTGAGCTGTCAATCCATGCAATCAAGATGTCACGTGATCACGGAGTGAGCTGTCATTCCATCTTGATTATATGGATTGACAGCTCACCTCGTGATCACTTCACCCAAGCCTTCACTCTTCTTCGATATGTTTATAGAATCGACCGGCGGTTCTTGTCTTAAAAAGGGAGACGTGAAAAAAAAGCTTATGATACTTTTGAAAAAAAAATATATTGGTGTAAAAAAAATATGTATATCAATGTGGTTAATATTATTTAGTAAGTACTTGTTGTCCTCTTGAGCCCGGATGTAAACCGCGACTGATCTAATCTTTCTTTCTATGTTGCTTATGGTTTATTTTCGTTTTTGTACGATTGAACTTGATAATATTTTTCAACTGTTGACAAAGATAGAAAAAATATCGCCGACAACATTTAAAAAAAACCAGACAAGTGCGAGTACGAAAACTCTAGCGATAAAGTTGAAAATCTATTGAAGAAATTTGACCTATTATTGTAGCTTGATGTGCTGGCGTCTGTACGTCACGGTTATACATGTAAAACAACCGATTTAAAACGTTTTAAGTAAAATGTTGCCATTTTTAACCCCAAATAAATTGTTTTAAACGGTTGAAATCCTTTACGCGTTCCTGAGAAATGAGTCTTGACAGACGGAAAGACGGACACCAAAGTCATCCTTCAACATTGCTGTATGTGTCCCGACTGCATCACAACACGAAGGTTGAGGAGATCGTGGAGTACATGAAGGTGAAGACCAACTGGACCTTAAGGGTCAAGAAGTTAGATCAGCGTCACAACACTAACTTCAAGTCGTTTGTGGTGCGGGTTCCGACACAACATCTCGATACGTTCCTAAAGGAAGAGTTTTGGCCGAAGGGTGTAGTTTACCGACGTTTTCGCGGCAGGCTACGCGACACCGCGCAGCGTAACTCGACGCCGTCACTTCGTGTGTCTTAGTTTATACCTATGTAAGTTAAGCAAGATTCATATGTATTACTTAGTTTATTTATGTGTATTGTGTATTTTATCTATGGGCCTTAGTTGCCTGTTTATAAAGAATTATTATTATAAGGGTTCCGTTTTGCCAACTGAGGTACGTAACCCTAAAAACTAATATCTGGCATGACATTAGTTTTTAGGGTTCCGTTCATTGTCACCAAAACATCTGTTCCATAATGGTTCCACTTGAGATGTCGATGTTTTAGATTTTTTCTATGAAAGGTGACCGGGTTACCGAATTACCGGGTGTAAATTACAAAACAAATAAAGTTACCAGGTTTTTTCCCGTGTGTAGGTATTTTGATATTTTAGAATTATAGTGACATATTTTACCGTCCCAGAAATCTCCTAAATGCCTGGCCCAGTCTGTACTATTATATTGTATCCCAATTTGGGACGATGCAGCAAAAACAAAATTTATAGACATAGAACGAGCGCAGCGTGAATTAATAGAAATAATGTAGGTACTTATTTTAAAAATAAAAGATTCTCCACTGCAAGCTTATACCAAATAAGTGATTTACTCTACGTAAGGAAACTGTATGTAAACCAAACCATACTAAAAACATAAAACCCAACCATATAGAGGTAATGATAACAAAAAATCTAAAAAGAGAAAAAATTTAGCTGTCCAAGTTTTACAAACTAAAACTAGATTCGCATGCAAACAATTTAATAAACGCTCTACTCAGCTCTATAACAAAATTAACAAACATGTTTATGTATACATACTTATAATAAAAATTACCACGACTCTAAAAAAAGCGAAATAGAATGGATAAAACAACTTACCTATGAGGAAAACGAGGCACTCCTGGAACACATTGAGTAGCCGAAATATAATATCACATACCTTAACTTAAAACACCACGCACCTACACACCTCATCATGCATACCACACACCAGACCACACATAACACCGTACCAGTGTTTCCACTTTAACGATTTCCTTTTCCCATGCCTCAGTTGAGATTACCCCTTCTCAGGACTCTTTTCCCCTCAAAAATTATTCTGCTATAGTTTTGGCACCAGTAATAAAAATATTTGGTAACGCCGCGTAAACGAAAAGAGACAGAAGTACCTATGCTTTCAGTAACTCTGTTTCACACTCAAAATAAGATCATGCGCAAACATTTATTATACATAGGTAGTTACTTATTAGAATGTTGGAGGTAAAATTATCAAAAAAAAAAAATAGTTGGAAACGCAAACAAGTACCAAAAAAAAAATATGAAAAAGATCTGAAACAAGTGATATTGGCAAACGTATTAAAATTACAGATGAAAAGTTCCCAAAGTAAAAAAAAAACAGTTTTTAATTACTTACTTTTACATTTTTAAATATATTTTTCCTTAGTTTCAAAACTAAGGAAAAATATATTTAAAAATGTTTAATAATAAAGTTAATTTGGTCACAAGTACCTACGCTATATTAACTCAAGTTAGTATAATTGTACGAAAATGATGTGAAAGAGCGGAGCCTTCTAATACAGGCATTGTTTGTTTAAAAGGAGGCTCCAAACACGTTGAAATGTAAAGTAATTTTCTATTTGTCACAATAAACTATTTTGTATTTGTATATATATAATATAATATATAATATATCCTGGGACAACTCACACACGGTCATCCGATCCCAAACTAGGCAGAGCCTGTACTATGGCAACCAGACAACTGATAAACATACTTATATATTTCTAAATACATACATATTATACACAAATTACACCCAGACACAGAACAAAATGATCATGCTCATCACACAAAGATTTGTCCTGGGTGGGAATCGAACCCACGACCTCCGGTTAAGCAGTCAGGGTCACTAACCACTCGACCAACAGGCCAGTCAGATCTTAACGATTTACGGTTAAAAATGTGTCAATGAATAAATGGCTTGTAATCAAGAAATATTTCTTATTGGAATCTAATTGGGATATTTCAAATAATTTTCTGAAGAAGCAACAAAGTTACTAGAACCAGGATTTTTGTAAAACAACGTGGTTTAAAAGAGTTAGTGGCCGTGGAGTTTCGTGCGCGTTCTTCTTCATAGAGATCATAGAGTACCTACTACTATTATATAAATGGAAATAGAGATCTACGCTTTGAATAGAACGTGCAAATAGCTTCATGTTTTTGACTGACTGACTTTGACAATTCAAAAGTAAGTCTGTAAATGGTTTATTTGAAATAAATGATTTGACTTTGATTGTTTACAAAAATATGCATTACCTACGCAATTCAAAATAACGGCCTCGAACACTATGAAGATTGAGTTTTAAATATTGCGGAAACCAATTATAGGTCTCAAAAAAAAATATCTAGAATACTTGTCTTTTTATTACATAAATCCCAAAATTTCGTGTAAATTGATCCAAGAATTTTGTCAGAAATCAACATAATACTTGCAACAACATACCTACCTACTTATAGCAAGTTCTCTCATGTCAACAGGAAATGATTTTGACTTGTAAATTACATTGTATTTCATAACAACATCAGTCAAGAACCCGAAACCTCCCGTATTATTTTTAAACTCTGCCCGAAACTGTTTCAAGTGTGTAAATGGAAGGTTTAGAACCACAGCGATAACGTTTTTTGTGAGCGGTGTCGTTAAAGATGCAATAAGTGCACGCCCACCTGAGCTGACCGAAGTCGGAGTTTCAAAACTCACTGGTCAAGTGGTCAACTGGTCATAACGTGAGTTGTGTTGTGTATCAAGAATTCCTAAATGCGTTGAAGGAACCGGAGATCCGGAACAGGATAATGACTTTGTCAATGTCAGTGCTGTCAACTCTCAGCTGTCAGCTGTCACTGTCACTAGTTAGTAGTACCTCCTAACATTCTTGTGTGCTGATTGATTATTTACATTGTTTTTCGGTATTTGTGATATTTACTTGATAATGAAGTGGAAGCTATGATAATACTTTCTACCTAAGATTGTTCAATAATCAATTTACAATGAATATCCACAGTCGGTGACGATCGTGAAGGTTGTTAACAAATTCTACGCATTGTTTAATGGGTTGTGCTGTGTCGTGCGTCAACCGAGCGACAATGTCGTTGTTTGGGAGACAAAATAATGATAATGATGCTCGAGCTAGACTAGAAAGGAAGTTATACATTGCCCGAGAGTCACCAGAACCAGATTTTGACTTGTCCGAGTGTCAGCTGCGCCAAGTACCGTCCGGTACGTTTTCAATATGCAAGGTATACAGAAAAGAACGTTTGTATTTGCATAATAACATTTTACACTCATTAGAGGAAGGAGGTCAATTGTCAGATTTATACCTTCTTAGGGTTATCAATCTTAGCAGTAATAGATTTTTACAGCTGCCTAGTGATATTAGATATTTGGTAAACCTGACTGAGTTGTACATTCAAGATAATCAAATCAAAACTCTTCCCGAAAATATACAGTTTATGCAATCATTACAAATATTAGATGCATCAAACAATAAACTACAAAGTCTAACACCATCAGTAGGGAAGCTGAAGAGTCTAAGAAAACTGAATTTGACTCAAAATCAAGATTTATATGAACTCTGTCCAGAACTATGCTTAGCTACGAATCTGATAACACTAATGATAGATGGTGAACATTTTTTATTCCCTCCATCTGATATTGCCATACAGGATACTGCAGATATTATGAAATATTTATGTGATAAAATGAATGTAGACTATAACCCCCCAATATCCATAGAACAAGATATGCCCACTGTCCAAGTTCCAAACATAGTTCTGGATCCATTTGCAAGAAGAAATACACTGACTTGGGAAGAACAAGAAGCTGCCATCATGGAACAAGAACATAGGTTACATAAAGCAGCTAAAGAACAAAGGGAAAAGTTCCTAAATAATTTTATACAAGAACAAATGGAGCTGGACAATGAGATAGCTAAAATTCATGTTGTCAAAGAAATAGATAGGCAAAACCTGATAAAAGCAATTCAAGAAGATGAAAAGGAAATTGCATGTGTTGTAAAGAACTTCATTCAGTCAGAAAATTTAAATCCAGAAATTATTCAGCAGCAACTGGCTTATGAACAGGCTGAACATGACCGGCTACTTGAGATTACTCGGCAAAATTATGATAATATTAAAAAGGCTGATGTTTTGAGAGCAATGGAAAAGCTCATTGAAGAAGAATACTCAATGAAACATTCCAAGAAACATTATGAAGATTCTATGAATAATATGAAACAGAGTATGCTCATACAAGATCTAGAAGTAAGTGAGAAATTGTCAGAGCTACTGAATGCTAAGGATCAGTCACGCACCGTGTTAGTTGGACAGCTTCTTGAAGATCAGGACATACAAATGGCAATGGTTGCATCACTGCTGGAAAAAACTGATGCAAGAACCTGGAGTCTTAACCAGGAAATATCCTTGATTTCTTCACATTTGGCTCGGCTCAGTGTTATTGAGCAAGAAAAGAAAAAATTGCAAATAACTTATAATTATAATGAATTGCTACAGCAGAGAGTTCAGTTGGTTAATTTATTAGATGATCTTTTTGGTCAACAGAACAAAAGACGAAAACAACTTGTTGATACTTTAAGAGAAATGGAGAATGAAACAAATAAGTCCACTGATTTCTGGTTGAAAAATTATCAGAAATTAATAAATTCTGCACCAAGAACTTTACTGGACATAGGGAAAAGTTTGGACCCAGCACTGGCAAACTATCTCTTACAGGAGGGTGTTATTCACTGTTTGCCATTCTTGGTTAAATTCCTATTTTCTGGTGAACCATTATTGAACATCACCGCAGAAGAGTTAAAGGCAAATGGTGTCTCACTGACATGTGACAGAGAAGGTATTATTAGAGCAATCAATTCTTATGTGGGAGCAAAAAGTCAAAACCACAACTTTGAAGCTTCTTCTTCTGTTACACCAACTGCTCCGTCTGATGAAGAGCTTGCTGAAGAACAGAAATGTACTGGAGTGGTGACAACTAGCGAGTCTGATGATACAGTGTCGGAGGCAGAGTGTGTTGTTTGTATGGATGCTAAGAGCGAAGTAGTATTTGTACCGTGTGGACACATGTGTTGCTGCCAGCCATGTGCCAGCAAGGGAATGGAGAACTGTCCAATGTGCAGGAGCACCATCGAGAGGACCATCAAAGTTATGATTGCATGATGATTGAACAATAAGGTAAATAATTATGTTTATTTATTAAGAATAGATATGCCATTAGTTTAAACATTGCATTTTCATGGGGAAAAAGTTAAAGTTAGTTATTAGATGCAGACTGATGAAAATGTAGATTCTTTAAAACACTACAGTTTGCAAATTGTATTGGTAATGATTATAAGTAATTTTCTTCCTCATAGACATTTTCTATAAAAAAATAATAGTAAAATATAATGGTATTTCCCAAAGTCAAATGTTTTCTTATTATTACAGGTCGCCCAGTCGATGGAGAAGAAAAGTAATAACAAAAGAATGAACTCAGCATTTACTACACCATTTTTAAGCATGTTACATCGTCCTTCATTTTGTAAGTTAATTAATCACATGACTAACGAAATAGCGCAATGTGGGAGTACCATACCCCTAACCCTTCAGGGAATTCTGGCGTTTTATTATGTAATGTACCTATGTACCCAGACATATGTCGTCTATGCCCCCATAAATTGAAATTGTTTGTATGATTCAGCGGCGGTTCTAGGATTGTCTTGTTTGGGGTAGGTTTTAGCAAAGTAGCAAGAACTATAAAAGCACAAGACATTTTATTTAGCTTAACGCATAACAAGCCTCCTTGGATTACTTTTCGTAAAATCTTCAATGTCTTTGTTAGAATGATATCTCATTGGGCCCTTAGCCCTGGATCGGCCGATTCATGATCTGTTAATCAGTTATTTTGTATGCTATTGTTAGTACCTACCTATCTATGCTACTCGTATATATCCTATATTAAACATGAATTTGAAATATTTGCAAAGAATCTTTCAACTTCATGATTGACTGTATTATCAGAAACTCTTGAGTGTTGACGTTATATTTTTTATGCGTCATCATGAAACTCTTTCTGGAAAAACCAATCGCCATATGTGCGGGGAGAACAGTCACGCGACTAAAAATAGTGTTTACCTTGTATCTAAACTTTACCACCTACTGAGTGAGTGCTGTAGGCTACTTTTTATCCCATTTATAAATACATGGTGCCTATCAGATAGGCAGTGGCGTAGCTAATACGGGTGCAACCACACCCGTGGGTTACACCACACCTCCACAATATGCGAGTATTGTGGTGTAACCCCAAAAATGAAACAGTTATACATTAAAAAGTCTAATCTAAATAAGCTGGTTTGTGTAAGCTTTTGTGGCCACGCCACACACACCTTCCGCCCCCTTTCTAGCTACGCCATTGCGGATAGGACAGGGTAGCACAGCCGCAGGAAAAGCTAGTTGTTTACAAGGTAGTTAAACTTAATTTTTAAATATCAGTTAATTTTCCCTGTTTTTAATGACATTATTTCGCATTTAAGTTATAAGTGTCTTACAATGTGTGTAATTTATCAGGCTTGAGTTCACTCAGGTATTGTTAACATTTAAAGATAATGATTGCCTTATTACAAAAGTATTGAATTGTTATTCATATGAAGAAGACTGGACACACAATATGCCTATGTGTATTTGAAATTAACTTGTTAATGTAATTTAAATACAAACATACTAGTCATTTTAATTTAACACATCAATTTGGTTCACCAGTGTGTGTTGCTACATAAAATAATTCGTGTTTAAATTGTCAAAATATCTTGTAACATAGAAGTTAAGCAGCTGTCGGCTGTGACTTTTTAATGAGAGTCAATCTAAAAGATTGTGCCTTCTAGTTGATACCAGTGCCAGGGTTGGCATTGTTTCCATCACTTTTCTACTAGAAATGTTCATCCAATGAACAAGGTTTAACATTACTAAAGCTTTTAAATGGAAGAAAATACTTGCAAGGGCTGTGCCAATTGGATCATGAAAAAAATCTAGTTTAAGTATACCTAATATATTTTCGAATGTATCTTTGTCCATAAAACGCTCATTTATTCTTAAACTAAGTCATTATGTTATATACCGAATATTATGAATAGATTGTAATCTACGATTGTATCGGAAACGCTTTTTATATTATTAAGTTTCATTGGTTGTATATTTAAAAAAATATTGTTTTTCTTAGCCAACGCACGTAAAAATATACACTGTAAAAACAAAATTAGTCTATAAGCAAATCAAACGTGGTATAGTTGATGCTTATTACTGGCGCGTATTGGTTGACTTTTATGTCATTGACATAAGGTTTAAATTGCAATGACTGCGAGCGCCCGTGAAATGCTTCAACTATGAAATGTTTAAGTACTGTACCGTACATTGGATATACATTGCAGTAATTGGCAATAAGATGCAAATAATAGAAGTAATCTGTAAGGTCAATACAATGAGTAAATAGATGAGTTAGATTTAACTCTTCCAATAAGTGGTAAAGACTAATTATTATAATAAACATACTAACGTAGTTATTTAAAAATTACATAAATCTGTAATGTCCCAGATTATATATGAAAAGTATCCATATAAATCAAATTGTCATTTAGTAGTAGTAAACATTGGATTTTTGTTTATCATTTAGTACCTAAATAAATAAATTAAGGTGTCGTACTCACAAGGGTAACAGAACATAGAAGTACCTATTGTTATGAAATATATTGGAACAAGTTAAGACTACATAATAGCAATAACGTAAGATAAGATTTGTAACAAAATGCACAAATATTGGCAGTTAAGTGTATCATTTAATAACAAAAAAGCATACCGCCAACCATTTTTGTGAGGATTAAAAAGGGCGGTCTCGGTGTTCTAGATATTGACCCGTTGGAACGTGCTTCTCTAGAAAATTTAATTTTGACTCTATGATAAAAACTAAATTAGCTAAAGAAGCATCTCGATATTTACAGACGATTTAACAGAAAAATCTTTTAATAACTCGGCCGCTGGTAGAATTACGTACCTACATTACAGGTAGAATCAAACCTAATGGCGGATTGGAACTCTCCGCGAGTTGCTGCGCAGTTGCAAATTCATGAGACAGCCGGGGTGAGGCGGCCCACTGGGCGCAGCGAAAAGCAGATTCAAACCTAATAACGTCTATGAAGCTCTCACCGACTTAATTTTGAATCGACCTGTACCATAAGTCGTTGAACCCGCAGTCTGCTGTCAGTTGTATCAGATAAGATTTTATTTTATTGTTTTATCTTCATAAGATATCAATACCGATGGATAAGTATATGCAACGTCATTGAAAACATCTGCTGCTAAATCCGGAAAAACTCCACCTGTCATTCGATTCTACAACTACCCGATAGATGGCGTAAGTGAGACTGTTTCATTCATAACGAAATTTACTATACCTATTTACTTTTAATGACACCTACAAGTATATAGGACCTTTCAAAATAAATTGTAACTGACCAAAATATCGGATTTACATTTTGCAATTTGGCTATACTATAGTTCAAATAATTCTGATTGCTGATGAAATAAGGAATGTGCAACATATAAAAAATATGATTCATAACATAACGTTATGACTAAGATAGTCGTATGTCCCTGACGTGGATATGACAATCTTATAGTAGGCGCCAGATAAATGTGGAATAAAGTATATTGACCTTTCCCTAATAACTGTTCATAGGTACCTGAACAATTAAATATGAATCGTTTTTCATTATTAGACAATGTTAAGGATCACGAGAGACGATGATTCGGGACAGCTTTGTGTCATTAATTCCGTTTTTCAAATTAAAAATGTCAATAATTGTAGGTGGGTCAATGACCGTTATTCCACGATTATCTGGCGCCTACTATAGTATCTATAGCATACCTATATCTAATTGGTTGTATTAATATTTATTGTTTTAATTTATTTTTAAATAAGTTGCCATAATTATGTTCTGATGGGATGTCGTATTATGAATAATTTACGAAATCAGATTGAATCTGATGATTTTCTTTGAATGTGAAACAGAAATATTGTTTTTAAAACTTTTATCTAAATATTAGTATTGTAGTTTTTATTAAAGTATATCTACGTATAGTCCAGGCCGTAAATATGGGATATCGAGTTTTAGAAAAAGTTTTCAACTTTGAGGAGCTTCGTCTCCGACATTCATAGGTTCTAAACGGGCGGGCTGCATTTGATCGACACGCTTGCTACAAAAATTGCAATTGGATGTAGATCTTGTGCAGTTGTCAGAACTGCACTAAACCAACATCCGACTGCGCAGTTAGAATTGCATGTGAACTGCAATTTTACAGTTGGCGTGCAGTTTAAATGCAGCCACACTATGTGTCAGACTTTTTTAAATCTCAATATTCTCGGCCAGGTACTGTAATTATATTTACCCACCTTTTTCCATGTAATCTTTTGAAATTGTTCCCTAATTGCTTTAAGTGGTGTGTTGTTTGATATTTCAGCACACAAGATATTGCAGTTATTTGTTAAGGATGTTGAGCATGCCTGTCACGTGATTGATATTGAACACCTGATATTCACGCGGTTACGTTTTTATACGTACTGTGGAATTATTTTCCTACTTTTTGAATTGTTAACACTTATTTATGAAAAAATATATAAGTTATAGCACAGACACGGTATTTTACTTATTTTGTTAAATTTTATTATTGTCATCAAGTATATCGTATCTTAGATATGTCACCGGATAATTGAAAACTACGTAAGATTACAAAATATCTTAAGAGATTGTAAACTCTCCATAAATTGTCAAACGAACATTTATTCTATAATTATGCGAATCAAAATCTTGTATTCTATAATATCTCCGTGCCGGTCCGAGAAATTGTGGACTGACATAAACTGGCGACCAATCAGTACTCTGGTCTACAATTTATCTGTTTTGGCGTAATAGTTAAATTGGAAACTTGGCTCCTCATTATTCTTTGTTGACCAATGAGACCAATGAGAGCCTTGTTTTCAGGTTTACTATTACACGAAAACGGATAAATTGTAGACTTTTGCTCTGATTGGTCACCATTTTATGTCAGTCAATTTCTCGGAATGATTTCGAGAGATTATAGATTATAAAATTTTGATGCGTAAAAAAGTATTCTAAATTTTATAATTTTACGGATTTCGCCATTTTCCGGTGACAGATATAAACACACAAACGATTCCCAAATGTACTTTTATACATTGTTTAATATCAAAACTTTGTAGTTTGTCTTCATTAAAATATTATAAAATAAATAGGTATATATTAAATCAATCTGGCAGGTTGTGACCGTATCAAGTTGATATGAGCATTAGATTTATCTGTAAACCCGAGTGCTCCGACATAATAGCCCTTTGTTACATGCGACGCGACCTATAATAATGGAGTTTACACGCAAATAGCAATTACGGCGAAGCCTTTCATGTCAACCCTCATTCCCTTCAGAAACATGAAGGCAATTTTCTAATAAAGGTAAAGAGCTGTTCCAAAATATTTGCGCAGAGATGTTTATTGCCTTTTACATTTAATGATACCTTTGAATCTGGTTCACGCGAAATAAGACGTATTTCGTCGTCATTTGCACCCAGATATAATTTAGTTACCTACGCCACTGGCAAGTGCCACCACAGGATCAGTTTAAAAACCCTCCTAGAGCACCTTTTTAGTGGCGAAAAAACATTTTGCCTACGTCAATATTTTCTATTTGCCGACGAATTTTGGCACGAAGGTTTGATGGCAGTGCTCCTACGAGTCAACAGAGGTAGAATAAATAATGGCCACATTTTTATTCAGTCCATGTCCTGCTGAGGGCGTCAACAACGCTATGTCTGTATGCCGCAGGGGGTAGCTGTTGTTTTATATAAGTGGAGGGAAAGCACATACTCGAATACAATTGACGCTATTATTTTTTACAGGAAAATCAAATGCTTTTCTCTGCTTCAGAAATGATAGCAAAAGATGTAGCCATATTGTAACGATGATTTGAAAGTAAACTGTTTAGCAAATAAAGTAGCTGATCATAAATATTAAAAGCAGTCTGGATGTTAACCTTGGCCCCAGAATGAATTTGTTCGGCAGCGTGTCGGAGTAATTTTATGTAAATAATCTTACCTACTTATAATATGGAGCACGGAGTAAGGCGCATCCCGCATGGACTCGTTACATAAACGTCAGTCTCGAGATGTGAGCCGAACCGAGGAAATTGAATCGAAGCAGCTTACGTACCAATATCAGTAATGAAACTGAAACCGGAAGGGTGCCACCCCCCGTCCCCCTCCAAATGTTTATGATTTTGTTGATATCGCACGTGCGTATAGCGTAACTTACGGACGTGGTTTGAGCAATCACAAACTATGGTGTACGTTTAATATTGCGGTATCTGTGTGTTTATAGTCTAACATTGTTTCTGGGATCAATCTGAGTGAAACATGGCACTGACAGAATAATAGAAAATAAACAAATTTGGAAACATTGTTGATGGTGTAGACTGTAGGATATACCTCTATAGTATAAGTACATCACGTACCTATTTGTAGATCTAAGACTAGAAATACATTTTAGCCAGTATTCTCAGCATTTAGCCTTAGCTTTTGACGTGACCAAACTGTAATCCTGACGACTAGTCTCGCGTATTTTTTTTGTATTGTCGAGAAAATTGCGCTACGGTTCGTAGCACCGTAGCACGCGTAGACCCTACGGACCACGTAGCAATATTTTAAAAATTATTACACCTAATTTTGGATTCTGTTTTGATAGAATTATTTGAAAGCTGTGTCTATATGTTACTGTACCTAAATGATGTAAATATAAAATGATTATAGGAGTTTTCCTTAATATAACTTCCAGAAATTCGATTTTATGAATAGGTATGAAGAGATTCGGCTTTAATCCGATGTCCTTTACGGGTGTTCCGATAAAGTCAACAGCGGGTATCTAAAGTCTTTTGGACACGATATATTGTGCTCTACTAAGCCGGGTTCACAGGGACTGGGATATTACTTCTTCCGGATACTAGGTGTCGCGTCAAACGAATACCAACCTTTTCCCCTTTGACATAGGGTCTTTTGGTCTGTCCTTGTATTAAGCAACTACGGAATATCCCATTGGTGACCAATGGATTGAAATATAATTTTAATACATATAAAGTTTCTATTTTATCTGTGATATTTTCCGACCGTCGTAATATCAAGGTTATTTCCAGTAGGTAACGTGGGTTCGGTGTTTGACTTGGAAATAACTTTATGTGTAAACCTTCGTCCCTTTAGATATAGCTAGGAGGTACATAGTGGTTGCCGTGAAAGCTTTTATGACATGGTTCCACACAAGGGTCGTAACATTCTCGATGTTCCCAGAGATTGCGAGTGTCAATTTGCTGAAACAATTATCTAACTCTGTAGGTAACCGCTAGCTGTAGTTTGTCAGGAGCCGTCTGCTCATAGATAAGACTTGATTATTTACAGACACTTATCTACCTACGCTAAGGAGCAGCAAGTGTTTAGTGTTTCGATAAATTAAATATGTAATGAAAGGCTGTTCGTTGGCAAGCGCATCACTTGAGAACAGCTGGATAGATTAAGTTATTTTTTTTAATGTTGCTACAATTGTCCGGGTAAGGTTTTTAGGCCGCATTTCAACTCGCAACCAAGTCACACGCAAGTTGTATAATATAACGATCAACCGAGGTATAATGTGATTGTGATCAATAGCTCGATTGTGCCCCGCAATGGTGGTAGGTTATTTAACTTGCATACGTGTTGCTTGCAGGTGGAAGCTGCGTTAGAGAAAGAAAAATCTGAAAAATTGGAAAATCGAAAAAACTGAAAGTGCTCTATGGGATCTTTGATCTTTGTATGAACTATTTCTACTGACAATGTCTGTTAGGTCAGCTGATTACAAATATATAATTGTATTTGTTTCAAATTTACAAAGGGTCCCAAAGTTTCGTCACAGGAAATGGTTTAAACAGTAATTCCATCTCGCAAACACAACGTCCAAGAAATAACATGATTAACATTTCTCCGTAGCTAAATATTAATCATGTCGACGCCGCTCGCTAATACCAACATATATCAACACGCAGTAGGTACCTTATTATCAGTAAGGGTGCAATCAAATAGCAATCGTATCTGAATATATTTGGGCTTAGCTGGCTAAAGAGATAACGTCTATGTCCTATATAACATCGATTTGCATGTAAATGAACCCTATTAATTCCGGAATAGTGTCTTGTACAGAATTTGCGCCCTCTCTGGTTTGTTTTCACGAAATATGGGTGGGTCTTTTCTGACCAGAATGTAGCCGTTTTCCTCTTCAATAGAAAATAACTTATTTTCATTGTGGATCTAGAAGGTCGCACACTGTAAAGAAGAAATCTTATTCGGGCTGTGTCCGTTACCTTGCAGAGGTTTATTTAAATAATTTATTTTTGGTTATTTTATAATGATTCATGATCAGCGTTCTCTTCAGGTTCTTTGTCTTCTGTCTCCACACTTCTCACTTAGCCGTTATTTCAGTAGGCAGCCCTTTTCTAGCCGTATCATCTTTCATAGAGTCCGTTCATGGTTTCTGTGGTCTTTTCCTACACTTAAGTTATAGCCATCAAACTCAAAACTTTCCGCACGACATTTTCCTCATTCTTCAGCATTAGGTTACCTAATTCTAATATCATAGCGATTTCCACTCTTAATAAGGAGGAATACGTGGTTGGTGTAGCGAGAAGTTATGAGTAGGATTCCTTTTGAAAAATTGACGGATAACATAAATAAAAATGGATACAAAAATAATATCCTCGTGAGCGTGAAGTGCTTCAGGCCTTCAGGATATCCGCTCTTGTAGTATGCGTAATTTAATTTGTCAGGAGATGAAAGAATATCATTATACGTCGCTTTCTTCACTCGCCTTGAGTCTACATTGACTTTTTTGCACACTTCTTATACAAATTGCAATATTAAACAAAATGTGAGGTTTATATTCTTTTATTTTTGGAGCAAAAACGTTTTCCTAAGCATAATATGGCGGGGTGGGTAAACAAACCTGCTTTTAGGGATAGTGTTAAGGTTCACAATGTATACAATTCTATTACGGGCCTAAAAAGGTGTAGGAAAACATGGCAAAGAACCCGACACGTTAATAATAAATTCCTAGAGTGTGTAGTTCCGTGAGAGGTGATATAGGTAGCGCCACTGGCGAGCACGACTCCCTTTAGGAACGTAGTGAGGGAGGACCACATTTAGGTTTGTTTCACACGTTCAACAACTACACCACTACCACATCACAACAACAACACGTGCGGCACTATTTTGTATGAAAATGAATAGATTAATTCACACGGACCACATTTTACCGCCAAATTCAACCATGTGGGCGATAGCGACCATTTCGCAGCCACAATGCAACCATCAGCGACACTGCGTACCTACTAGCGGCCGAGCAAATACAACGTTGCGTCGACGCAACGGTACCGCGCGCTGGAGTCAGATAGATATACATATCTCAGATAGATCGACTCCAGCGCGCGTTGTGCGCGTGTTTGTCTTACAGGTAGACTATCTGTTAAAACACAAGCCACAACGTAACCGCATCGCAACGGGTACCCATAATGCAACCATATCGACATTTTGTAGTTACCACAACAAGAAGCTGCAGCGAGCGACACTATTCACACGTAGGTAATCAACGCTTAACCAACTTTTGTCGCTGCAATGTTGTATGGTTGTGGTACGTGTGAATTCTCCCTTACGTGAGTTACGTGTGTACTAGTGTGTAGATACACGGGTAAGTATCTACAAAAGTTCAAGTTAGAAACACGCATGTTTTTTGGTGAAAAAGTTGAAGATAAAATAGTTCATTTCTGACTCTTTTTAATACACCACCATGAACCTTGATAGGGCCACATGGTATTTAATCCTGCTGCTTCACGTAGGTACCTATTAATTCCAGGGTAACTACCCGATGATGGTATCAGATATTTAATTAATAAATCTCTTTAAATACCTACCTACAAACAGTCTATGTATAATACCACTTTCTAAAACAGTTTTTGAAAGGTGTCCTTCAGAGTTTTGGGTATCAAAATACATTCTAATGAATATTAATTTCTAAACTCAATAAAACTTCTGTGAATTGGTTCGAAACAAATATTTAAATAATCCTTTTAATACTCCGAAAACTTTACGAATGTAAAGTTTTCTGTGCAAATTCAGGACCCTTGCTTATGTGAGCTCTAGTTATTACAAAATAATACTGTCACTGTAATTTATATGTTTATACCAGGGATCGGAGTCGAAGTTTTCAAATTTGGTTTGTCGGAGTCGGAAGCGGAGTTGGCGTCAGAGGCGGAGTCGGAGGTGGTTGGCAGAAGCTTGCCACATCGCTTGGTTGTCTGCTTGTCGGTCTTCTATCGATTGTACTTCGGGGAGAGTGTCCAGTCTAGACGCACTACAAGTACCATCCCTACCTTGTTCCTATTCCACCAATTCGCACTAAACGTTTGCAAACGTCTTTTATAACGCGCACAGCAAAGGAGTGGAACTCTCTGCCTGCGTCTGTGTTTCCGAACGCATACAACCCTAATCTCTTCTAATCTCTTCAAAATTAGAGTGGGCTCGCTCCATCATCGGCTTTGTCTCTGCCATCTATGACCTAGACTAGTCAAGTGCAAACTAATAAAAAAAAAAGGAGAAATTTGCCAAGGGTGGTGCACGAGTACCCAATCGACGTCAGAAAGTACGTGGGTTCTCCACGCGACATACATAGAACCGTTCGTACACGTTATCCGCTATGCTTCGAGGTCCGCTTAAAACCTCAGATTTAAATGTGTTAGAGCCAAAGTCGGAACCGGAGGTGTAATATCAATCGGAAGTTCCGACTTATCGAAGTCGAAGCTCCGTTACATCCTTAGTTTATACCAAAAGCATAATGTAGGGATTGTGTTACATATTTTGTACACGTGTATTCAATTATTAGGAGGGGTAAATTGAAATGTTGTTCGTTGGTTGAAGGATACTCATTAGTATGTAGTTTTGTTTCCTCCCGGGGCCTCCCTCGGCGCCTCAGAGAGAAAACATCGAGGTCGTATTTTTAACTCAGTTTTTAGCAACACGTGTAGATAATTTTCATCAAAACTGCCTTGATGATACCGATAAGTAAATAAACTATCGGAATATAAAGTACCTACTACATAGATAAGTGTTAGAGAAATTACCTTCTTGGTAGATTGACCGTGATCGCAACAGACCTAATTATTTATTGAAAAGCATTCGAGTACTTATCTTATAGAGACGGTTTCCTCTTCTTAAAAAAAGGTTATGAGACTCTAGTCAAGTGATCTTCTACATAATTTAGCGAAAGCGATTGTCGAAGTAAGCAATGAATGGCCCTATAGCCAATAAACTAACACTTAGTAGTACTTTTTTGTTATCGAGGAGAACCTTCAAAAGGCGCCTGACTTTTGGGGTAAAGGCCAGGTAATGTGAAATTACTGTGACTAAAACCACCGCGGTGATCACCACATCAGCACATGAAATTCTGTAAACATGTCGATGTGAAGGCTTGCGTGAAGTGATCACGAGGTGAGCTGTCATTTTATCTTGATAGATGGAATGACAGCTTACCTCGTGATCACGTGACATTTTTATTATATGGATTGACCGGCAGGTACCTACATTTTAAATGTCAAGTATTTGGTACCTATACATAACAGCATGCTAGTGTCAAGTCAAGGATTAACAGCTAACTTAAACAATTTTACTTGCAAATGGCTGTTTAATCCGGCAGTCTTAGCTAAAGCCACGATGTTCGAAGTATAGTTTACGTCAAGTAAGTAGGTAACTATCTAGTTTATGTTTAAGTTGTCAATGCGTGTCGTTAATTAAATAATTAATTAATTCTCGCCGCAGTTTCGCTCGCGCGGGAGATGGAACCTCGCGGAATATGTCAGTTGTAAACTAAACTTTTATGGTACGGGATTAACGATTCTGTTTTATTATATTTGTAGGTAGCACTTACTTAGATATTTCAGCTTCGTTGTCAAGGGCGCTGGCAGGACTATTTTCAGGGGGTTCTTTTTCCCTCTCCCCCATGGAAAAGGGTGAGTTTTCTTGGTAACTAACTTTGTCGATATATACAGAAAAACCGCGTTTGTAATCAATTACAAGCACGAGCCAAGTAAACTCAAAAGTGACAGCACCTAGCTTCGGATATGTCAGGTTTTAAAAAATCTTGCCAGGCAATCAGGTTTTAAAATACCATATGTTTTTTTTTTTAATGTTTTTAGCCAGCGTTTGGCTTTGAGATTTTTATTCAAAGCGTATAGGGCGGTTAGTACTGAAGCCTTACCGGTGCTTGCAGGTGCAGCGATGTGCTGCAATGTACTACTCTGCCCAAAAAATCACAGAACCTAGAGTTTTTTACCGCAACGCGACCGTGCTAAAATCTCCAGATTGCTTAAACCTCAGACTGACGTCTGGGAGGCACTTTAATCCGAATAGCAATGTAGGTGGAAAAAATCCATCAAAGGCCGTCAACTCCATAACTTTTCCCATCCGTTCGTGAGCGGCTGGATAGGACATGGCTGGAGGTGGATCACTGTGTTGCCCAATTTCTCATAAGTCATGGCAACTTAAGAGTAAATTATTTTCTTTTAAGCTTGTGGCTTCGCCTTTCTATCAATGTTCTACATCCGACCTTGAATACGAACAATCCGCACATCATCATCTTATGTATTATTTGGCAAACTGAATGAAATATTATGTTAGATAATATTCAGGTTACATCTGGAGTTGTTTACTATACGGACCTTGTAGAAACCAGAACATTCAAGCGATTTTGCCAAGCCTATTACTGAAATCAAAATTTAGGACCCATTAGTATTAGTGTTAATATGTAATCCGCGGCGCTTGGTAACTGGGCTTAACCCAGCTGTAAATGTCCCTTGGTGCCTATTGGCTTAGCTCTGTTCTGTCTCCTGCTTGATTAGGAGGGAAGTGGAAATATAATTAATTTCGTTGCGTTGATCCAAGACAGTTGAATCGATTCTCCGGGACTCATCGAGCTACATTGACTCGGCGTTTTTCTGGTGGTCGCCACTATTGATTCTGGCCTTCAGGAGTTGCAGTGGTAGGGAATGTGTGGCGGGCTTGTCCCAAATATATATTAAGTATATTAAAAGGTCAGAGTGGTGCCATGTGCGTAGTAAATGTGTTAGTAGACACCTATATAATTTGGTATTCATTTCCATTTTCATCTTTATTAGGTAGAGTCCTACTTATTCCAAGTATTTTCTTCAGACACGTGCTAGATTTTATTTTATTGGAACAAGCACGCCACACTATTCCAAACCACTGCGACTCCTGAGAGCCAGAAAGAACAGTGACGAACACCAGAAACACGCCCAGTTAATGAAGCTCAATGAGTGCCGGACAAACGACTCAGCTGTCTGGAATCCCACAAAAAAGAAAAAGAACAGCGGTAGAGTAAGAAAAATTGCTTCAGACTGCTTGCTATGCTAAAATAGTCTTTAGATTCAGATTTTCTGACCTCAATAATTTATACCAGTAGCCAGCGATTATTTGGTAGTTAAACCAGACTATACTCATGTCACATTAATTCTAAATTATTTATATTAAACCGCCTACAGTCGCAATTTCCATAGCATTTGATCTCTTATTCCAAGTTTCCATCAGTATAAACATATTGCGAGAAGTAGTCCAAACATATAAATTGAAATAACTGTCGTTTGTAGCTACGTTTAGGGCTAAGCCTTCATATTTCCAGTGGATCTTTTATTCATAAGTGAGTCCGTAGACTGTAAAGGACGACACAACTTAAAGGTTCCATCTGTGCCCTCAGCTTTAAGCCAGGGCAGACATGCTAGTCAAATGAGAGCATATGAAAGAGCAGCACGGTTAAGCTACCAACTGCCATGACTGAAAGTCATAAATGCAGCTACTATGTGGGCAACATCAGCAAAACGGCTTTACATAAACTATATGATATTTATAAACAATACAATCATTGTTCGCACTCTGAAATGGCAGCAAAATGAAAATGGCGCTGTAGTACCGCGATCCTAAATCTCTCACGCGTACACCTTACGTTATCTTGCTACTACTGCTTGAGCTATACATGTATCTAAGTGATACGTCATTGCGGCAACATCAGTATTTTACTCCATTCACGAGACATTCATTCATCAAGAACTTTCGTTCTTGTCTCCATCAATTCCTGCCTGTTTCAACTCAAGTCACACAAGTTGACAAAATTCACCAAAGTAACTTCTAATTTATGTCGTAGTGTATAGGTATGTAGGTTTGCGGCCGGTCCATGTTGCACGGTGCATTGAGCGAGCCTATTGGAATATTTCCTCGCTTTGATGTTGCCCCAATTACAACTGGACGAAGGTTTTTTTTTTTGTGGCGGAATTCTTTGAAGTTGTACTAGAAAATCAATTGAATCGATTGTAGCACAGTGTGTTTTACATAGCCTTTTTGGTAGTTAAGTAAACACGGTATTTGGTAGTTAATATATACCTATGACACGTAGGTACCTATCACAAGTTTGAATGAAACTCTAAGGTGTGAATCACACGAAACACTGCTTTGTGAAAGACATTACCTACTTTCTCGCACTCAGAATCATAGTTGGAATATAAGGAATAGGGTATTTTACTGTAATTAGTCCGTCAGATAGATTTCCAAGAAATATTGGCCGTGTTTTTTTTCTTTTTTCACGGAAACAAAAAATGGAGACGATACAGCACGTTGAAAACACGCGTGACGTAACTACACCCCGTAGTTACGTCACAAGTACAAGTTTTACCAGCGACGTGTCGTCACGCATGTTTGGAAATTTATCTGACGGATTTACCTTATTGTTAATCGTTTTCCCCCTTTCATTAGATAATTACTACATGCCAGTTGTATGTTTTCCTTCATATGTTGGAGCCCGCACCTAACACAATCCAACTAGTTAAGCCTGACTACTACAGTTTGGCTATTAAGCTTCCAAGTGGCACCCACGTTATTATACATATTTCATGAAATGTCAGTGTAGAACTTGGCCAAGTTGTTTCTACCTAATAACCTAAGAACGTACATAATGTACCTACGAACGCAACTTTATTTATAGTGTAGTTAACAGCCACTTTACCGGGTCCGTTACGCACTACAACTTTTGGGTCCATGCACCTTTTTGAGGTCTAATTCTAGTTTACGCAACTGTGAACGTTTTAACTTGTACTGAATTACCTATTTAGGGCAATTAATATGTGCTTAGTAGTTTTAATGGCAGTTACAACTATGTGGCGGACGACATGGCGCGTGGAACCGATTTGTTAGCGACAAAACTTTATGGCATTTTCTTGTTATTTAGCACATAGGTACTGGTTTCTCATTAGGTTACATTAGTGCCAAGGAAAAACTTGGAGTCTTAAGAAATGCAAATCACGAGTGGATTTGTAAATGCCAAGTACTCATATATACTACTACATGCAAACTACCTACGATGCTTATTTGGGCTGATCGTTACATATAACGTGACGTCAAATCCCTTCGTAATATTAATAGAAAATGTTATTGTGTCTATTTAATAAGTGCTGTGAATACCATTCAATTCGGGCACAAAAACGTCGACTTCGCTTTATGGTAAAGTCGGATGGCGACGTTTCTGTCGCCATTCCTTTTTATGAAACGTCTATAAATGTCCAGACTTCGGGTATATATTTTCTATAGGTTGACTTATTCGACCTCACATTTCCTTCACGATGTTTACTTCCGCCGGAAAGCGAGTGACAAATGTTTTTAGGGAGTTTGGTAAGCCGGGATCGATACAGGGTCACCTATTCAGCCGGCTGCCGGAGTGCCGGCCAGTCAGCGTGCCAGGGTCACACCAATGTGAATTAACTATTGCTGACGTAATCGCTAAGTCCTTTAAAAATACAAAAAAAGCTGTCTAAAAAATTTGCCGAAGCTACGTTGTATTCGTCAAAGTTTGCTGAATTATTATACTACACAAACAAAGTTAAAATAATGTTTTATTGGAACAGAAAAGCTTTCATTGTGTCACATTGAAAAGTATCAACGATTAAATTAAACAATTTGCTTAATTACAGTTAGGATAGTAAGATATAGAACTTCTGCCAGGGTTGCAGAATTTGTTCGAAAGAGTCACCGCGACCCTGGAACGCAAAGGGCTTTCGAAGGAACACGGATGGGTTTTAGTCAGTAAGAGTCTGACACGCCCTTCCGCTCCACCCAGAGCGGAAGAAGTCATTTGATGATTTCCAATCCTTAAAAAAAAAAAGACAAAACTTATCAGTTACGTACCTAGTATACCTACCTACGCTTAGTAACTGAAGATCTAAGTAAAGTGATAGGTGTCCAAGATTTGTCAGCTCCACAGTTACACATAATCAATAGTTTATCTACAAACGCGGGATCTGCGAGGGTAGACGTTGACAATTCGTCAGGCGAAGTAATCCATTCAATTAGTTCAGGATTAGTCGATTGGAGGATTACCCTAGTTAGTACCGATAGTTTCAGCTTCGCTTACAAGTACAACAGAACTCTGTGCAAACAGCCTCGATGTTCTTTAATTATATTGGTTAACCTATTTAATTATGTTGTATGACAGCGTCTTGGTCTGCTAGGCCTCATACTCATGCAAATTAATTACTTTATATGCATGAAATGGATGAAGTTAAATGAGATCTTCTATTGGCTACATTAGCCAATCGAAAATCAGTAGGTACTACTGTCAGTTTGGTAACTCCATCCCATGCACACTATTAGTAGATATTAAGCCTCTTCACAGGACATTTCTGACATTATTCCTTGCCCGTCCATCCTTCAGGATTTAAAAGAGGTACAGAGATATTTGAGGAAAAAAGGAGTTCGTATAGTCGGGAAGTTTTTTTACCATATCGTGGCAAGTTTCAAAATACGTATTTTCTGTAGCAAACGATCTCCTGAACAAGCATTTTAATAAATTCAAACTTTTTTCCTTGCAATTTGATCAGGAATGTCGGCGGAAAACATTTGGTTCGATAAAATTGGAGGCGTAATGAGGCGTGCTAATGTGAAGGCTTATCCTCGCCGTTTACGCAGAGTATAAAAACTGCCTACGAATGTATGCGAGGGACGGAGGTATTTACCTTATGGATTAATGGTATGCGTTTTGTTTGTTACCCACTTTTGGTGAAATTATGTCTTTTATTCCGTTGTTTTGTTCAAATATCTTGTCGGCGAAGCACTTGGAGGTTGAAAGATAAATTCCAAAAAATACTTTATTCATGTCCTGTAAGTGTCGCGTGACCACAGCAGCTGTAAACAGATTGCGTTCTCATTATCTCCGTTCGAACAGATCTTAATGTTGTCGCCATGTTTACATTTCATTAATCTTTGGTTTCTTTGGTCATGTTACACAAGACGGATTAAAGCTGTTACTTGCTAATGGGATTAAGTTGTGAGGACGCTTCTAGTTCGACACGGAACTTGGACTTATGTTCTGAACTCTACATGTGTTGTGTACCAATTATCCCCTTCTGACGTACCTATAAGGTTTCGTAACAAGTTGGTATCCATAAACTGTAGATGAATATGCTATTCTATCCTTAAGTCCATATTTCAAGTTTTAAACATGTCATTTGCAGGAAAGATATCTTCGATAGAAAATATTTAACGACTGTCAAATAAGTTGGGTGAGTGGAAATGCTGACAAGCCTGACTGTCATGACTGACAATTTAATTGGTAAGTCAGAAGAATACGATATTAAATAGAAAACTCTTTAATTAAATTAGATAGACTATACACTTTTTCCACACAAAACGCTGACGCACTTTTAGAAGATGAGAATAATTTATTAAACTTTCATAAAATTAAACGCGAACTGAGAGCTCGAATATTTGGAGATGTAAGGCGGTTTCAAAGAGATTTTGAGAGATGGCGGGTAATTGATATCAATTAGGGTTGCGCTGGTGGCGGCTCGCCGCGGGCCCGATCACAATAGACTATCGCGGCCAAGAAATAGCCCCGGGAAACGCGTCCTTTTCACTCATCGAGATCGCCGAATTTATCTGAATTGTTTTTGGCGAACTTGGTTAATTCTATAGCTATTATACAGGAGCTTAAGAAGCGTCGGCTTTTATTTATTTTGGTACAACTGATAAATGAGTCTTGTGATCACCCCAGTCGAGGGGAAGTTTGTGAGTAATCATTCATGAGGGACGCATCCGTTACCGAGCACTAATGAGGACAGTAGTGTAGTGCTGTCAGGTAGTGTTAATGTCATCGAGTGGTTCAGGCACATGTCTATCAGGCTGGTGTCGCGCATATTCTGTTAATGGAAGATTAAACTGCGGAAGGGGCAGCGGGTCTCGTGAATATGGGGAGGGTAGTTACGGAGTTTTAACGACTAAGGACTTAGCGAGTCCGGGGAGCGCTGTGCTTCACGTAATTCTGGACGAAGTTTGCAAATGTTCCTTTAGTGTTAGCGCATGTCGATTATGAGGCGGTCGTTCAAGAAAACTTTGTGTTTGCTAAGTTTTTGGGTCAGAGTCCATATAAAGATACTCGTAGAAATTCATCAGCATTTAAATCGTTATGAGTAAGTTATGAAGTATCTAGGATATATTGTCTTAAATTACAGAACAGATATGGATTTAATAGATATAACTGCGTACTAGATTTATTTAAAGGTAAATAGTAAGTTAAAGAATCAAATTCTTCTATAAATTCCTACAAGTAAGATAATATTCTTTAAAGATAATATTTAATTAAATTTTGTTATTATAATGTCCATACTTATTCAGATTTCTATTTTAATGATACCATAAGTACTAATAAGAGTATTAAAAAACTAATAAAAATACAAAACTCAATTATTTCAAAGATACCATAGCTAAACATTTTACTAAAAGGTTATTGAAGTAACCTTAGTAGTTTTTTTAAATTACAATGTGGTTTTTTAGACGAAGACTGACTTCAAAATATTTATAGTTGGTTCTTTTCTTGGTCTTTATTTTGGTACCTTCAGGGCATATTTTCTGTTTCGACATCATAAGTTGTATTTTTAATATTTATTAAATAAATAACCTCTGCGATAGGTACGTAGGTTGGTAGGTACTGCTCCCGGTTCTGTTATAGGCATATTGAAATATTATAATAACAGATATATTCCTTTATTTGCTAAAAGTACTTCCACTTCCATCATGTCACAACACCTGTCAGTCAAAGTATATCTGTCTAATATGTTTTCTTCTAAATTCCAATGTTTGTTCAAATTGAGCCAGAAGTACTTTGCTACCAGCCTACATGCTGTGATTCTCTTCGACAGGAAACCGTAAAAGCGGTTCGATACGAATCGGTGAAAATACGCCCGAAGTAGTCATAGAACCATTTGTATGGTAGTTTACGAACTAGATCCGATTTCGGTCGTCCGATTTCTCTCCGTCATCGGAAGAAATATTGAAGAACCAAAGCAGCCGTAGTAGGTACTGTTTGTATGAACACTTTCGTATTTCCTTGGATTCAAATCGGACATTTCCAAAGATTGCCCCTGAATAGCTTGGATTTGGATCAGAGATCGGATTAGTGCGAAAGCAATATCCGAATTCGGTCCGAGTTTTCAAGACTCTATATCTGTGCATTAAGGGTGGGTAAAAAATCCAACGGTAGGTTCAATTTATTTTTTTAGCCCGGTTAAGCGCAGCTCTGTTGTAGTCTTTATCAATACAAAAAAGCTAGCAAGGGGTTCGAACATTTTTCTATCTATAGCTGGCAAAGCAACCAGCCGCCATTTTGATATTTTTTCAAAATCGTGGCGTACGATGAAATTTTAGGAACATGGTGCCCTAAAGTGACACGTTGCCGAGATATTTGGAGGTAAAGGTCCATTCAAAAGCTTGTTTCATAGCTTCGCTGCGCATTCTCGCACCACGAAATCTCCTCGCACAGATTTGCTGGAAACAATCACACATTTTCACAGCTAGGTACACAAACCATTCTCTTTAATTTAAAAAAATGTTTCGTTCCTTTAGAATTTGGTATAGAGAACCCAAATTTAACTTTTTAAAATCTATATACAAGCAGAAGATGTCTTAACAAATTCTACATTTTTTTTTAAATCTGTAATTTCAGTCGTCAAAAATACGGTAGTTATTTATTATTTCCATACCTACATAAAGCGCATAGATGACAGTGTTTTCTAAGGGATTTTCTTAGGAATGTTTTTTTTTTGTCCGTAATCATAATTATCTTTCGAGGATCTATCGAGGAGCTTGTAGCTAAAATATCAGTCGCACGGGTCGATCTTCAAGGCTTGCCGAGGTCGGTCTGCCGATGTCAGTCTACGTAAAATATTGGTATTCAGCTAAATCCGGTTAGACTAGTAGCCGACCCCAATATAGTTGAGAAAAGGCTAGGCAGATGATGAATCATAATTATCTTTCACATCTCAACGTCGAAACGGATTTGGTTAAAAGTGGAAACGGTAAAGTATAGGTAGACCACGGCACGGCTAGGACGGAATACTTTTCATCCGGAAAGGAAGATCGCGGGCAAAGTCTCTGGCTAGTATCTATTAATAAGTAAAAAGTCACCTTATTAAATTTAAACTTAACCTGCTCTTTTAACTATTTATGCTAAAACAAATCCATTTTACAACAGCTACCAGCTTAGCTCCGTTAACTTTTAAATCTGGGGCTATTCAGTAACTAATCCTGTGATCGTTACGTTAAAAGTCGGTGATGCTAACAGGCGATGGCTGCGTGCGTGCCTGAGCCTAACTTTTAACTGGCTACCTAACTACTCTAGTTATAAAAAAGTTTGTGCAATGGGTATATGTAGTTACCGAGTTTGTTGAGCTGTTGCTATGTGTTGTGGATCAGTAGGTGGCATTTGTTGCAACAGTATGTTTGTGTAGGTATGTACTTAGATTGGTTCATAAAAACAGTGGGTTGGTAGGTACATGGAATTACTCTTAGTGGCGTCTCGCGGCGCATCCGACGTTTTTTCCGTTTACAGACAAGCGGTGCGTGCGGCGGCCAGCACAAAGACTATATGTACTCTATGGGCTAGCATCATCACCCGCCAAAACCGTTTTTATTTATTAAGCTATTGACAATTCATTAAAAAAAACTTTTACAAAATTCATTCATTTTATGCAAAAGAATTTTTAAAATATGGCCAGTAGTAGTAACCTAACAGTTTACAAAAAAAAAACCTCTTTATAATATTCGTACAAATCATTTACATGTTGACAATATAAAGTAGATACATAGGAAGTTTCTATTCAAAAGCTCGATTCAATAATATAGTAGGCACAAAGTTATCGCCTTGTTGTGTTTGCTATGGCTTTCTTCTATTGCCCCAACAAAAGGAATCCTTAAAATTATTTCATTGAATATCCATTCACTTACTCTTTGTGTAATAGAAATTCGATGTCTCAAGTGGAGAGTCGTTGCTACGCGATTTGTTCGTGAGTAGCGACGGAGATACTTGAACGTATCTATTGGTAATTGATTTTCATTAAAACCAACTAGTTAGTTAGGATCGTATTTAATTCGGCTCATAAATTAGGAGGCTGGATCGATTGGTACTTAAGTACGGATTAAGAGACTTTCAAGGGTGTAAGTAGTACCTATTCGATGTTCTGTAGGTATTTGTGCCTGCTTATTTCCAGTTTTATTAGGTGAAATTGAAGTTTAGGGTGTTCAGCCTTTTTTGTTTCTAAGAGAAAATGATTAAGATGAAAATATCGACCAAACGCGACAGAAAATAAACTGAAATATAAACACATTCACAGGTAACGTTTTCTTAACCTCTTTGAGAAAACTTTAAATCTGTAATCTTATGTTATAACAAATTTATAATACCTACCAACTTAAAGTGAATTAATTTGTTGCAGGTCCTTAATATTGCTATAGTGGAAAACAACCAATATTCAAAGCAAAAAGTCAAAACGTAACAGCTGAAGCTAAGACTCATATAATGTTACACAGCAACGAAATTCTAACATTCGCGACATACATACTGCGAACATTCTTAAGAAATATGTCACGAATTCTTACACAAAACTTCTGTTGAAACAGAAATATAAAAGCAGAGGAATGGTGTGTCAACAAAGTAATAACGCGTGGTATATTATAATCGTCTGCTTAAAACACATGCGTACCAGCGACGAAAGCGTTTACACTGCAGACTTTATGAAATTTCAAAGTTTGAGGGCTTGTCGGTAACTTTCTTTTGACAAGTTCCCTCGATATTCGCCGAGAGCTGAAGGTTCAGTCGAAAGTTCTCGGGAACCCGGCCGAAGAAAATGTTCGCACGCAATTTTATATCGATATTCACTGGCTGGTGTGCTGCGGAAGTGTGACGTCACGCTGACAGCTACGTCATCAATGAATAACGTCGAAGCGATACGCGATACGGATATGCTGGAAGAAGCGAAAAGGAATGTGAATAATGGCTGCGTTTCCGTATAAGATTAATAAGTAATTGTACGTTTTTTCGTTGGCAAATCCTCGTGGTCTTGTGTGGTGAAAAGTGAGGGGTCATTTAGACTTATACTGACTAGAACCACACGGTTTCCCTCGACTGCCGTTGGCCGGGGTGCTCAAGCACTGCTTTAGCTTGGCCTAAGTAAAGTGCAATACACTACACTAATTTCCCAATTTGGGGCTTAATATTTTTAGCAAAATAAGCCAAGGCTACGCCAACCAGAGCTTGGGATTCGGTCAGTCAAAGCAACATGTTTCAACATGTTTATCTCTATGACCGCTACCTAGATCAAGGAGCTTATATTTTTTACTCCATATCAGAAATTTATCGTAAAGTATAAAAAAACTTAAGCTCAAACGTATGTAGGGCAATGCAGCTAGAAACTAAAACTTTTTATGTTCTTCAATCTTCAACGAGATGAGTATCTCGAACGAGAAGTTTTGCGGATTTCAATTTGTTTTTGAGCCAAGTAAGCTGCTCTACATATGCATGCGTAGGCCTTCGGAAGATATGCAGACCGCAAATCTTGTAAATGTATCTTATATTTACTCGCGTGATCTCATTATCTAGATGAATTTAAGTAAGTGATTTCTTTGGTTTTGCAAATCGAGCATCATAATATTCAAAATATTAAAAAAGTAATACATCAGACTGAAAAGATGTATCTTCATGAAAAAAATTACCATATATTTGGACAATACATTAGGAGATTAGGACACTTTTCTTTGAAAATTAAACCTACTAATCTAGACAATTTTAAACCGACCTAAAAAAAGGAAATTATCAATTCGACCCGTCTGTATGTAATGTGTTGGGATTGCACAATTAACTTTAGTAACTTTAGTTTCGCAAGTCGGTCGAAAAAGTTGAATAAAAAAATGGTAAAGACACCAACTTCCTTATATATATGTAATTATGTCTCACTTTGAACTGGAGGTTTGATTTGAGAGCATTCTCTCCAGAGATGCCATTTCGAAGCAAGCGTTCGTCGTTGGCCATTCTTTATTATTGAAGCGTTTTAATCGGTGAAATGAAATTGGCAACGGAAACCTATACCTATGTCCCTTGCAATAAGAATCGCTTTAAATAATATTTTCAAAATGTGGGGTTATCATGTCTATCAATTGACTGCTCCGTTGGTCTCGCGGTCGCAAGCGCGTCCTGGGCTCGATTCCCAGGTCGGGCAAAAAGTGTTATTGGGTTTTCAAGAGGAATTTCCCAGTGACAGCCCGGAGTTTGGAAGTTGGTGGTGTGACACCCCCGTGCCTCGGAAAGGACGTTAAGCCGTTGGTCCTGGGCCTGATCTCTCTCCGGGCGAGTCGGGTTGCCGGGTTGCCAGAGCCCATCGGAATATGAGAGTGATGGAAGAGGGAGTGCACCTGTGTTTGCGCACTCACTTGTATACTATAATATGTCCCGCGACGATGGCTAGTCTCGGTTGAGATTGGCTGCTATGGCCGAAATCGGTCAGAAGGACTATATGCACCAATTTATCCCAAGTTCCCACTTCTACAAAGATTTTACATGATTCAACAACACAGACCTACATACCTATAGCTCCAATACAATGGACGGTGGACGTTAGTTTGAAGTAAAATTAATAGCTTAGCCGGCGTGAAAGCACTTTAGCTCACGATCGACCTCGACTGTGCGACTAACGAAATTGAGTATCGGAAATAGGATTAGATTAAAGTCTTTTATAACTGCAACTGTGACCCTAGATTGGATTTTGTTACATTCGTGTGCTATTTTCACGTTTTAAACTGTGATTGCGTTTTGTTTAGTTAATTTTCAGAAGGCTGCCAGGCTTGGCGGGTCACGTCAGCCGCATGAATTGTGACCGTTGGGCGAAAGTCACCATACAATGGGTGCCTGAAGTCGGACGGCGCCGCCGAGGTCGGTCTAGAAAGAGGTGGCGAGGCGACCTAGACGTCTCGTAGGTATGGGTAGGTAGGTGTGGGAAAAGAACTCCTGGAAGAAGTAAGGCAGGCGTTTGCTTGGCTGTGAGATAGCAAGGACTAAAAAAAAAAATATTTAATATTTTTTTGGAAGTCGGTTGTAATTTTTGTAAAAAGTTTTCTTTTTTCACTTTTTAATGAAAACACCACTAGAATGTGACAGGAAAGCAAAATACGCAATTTCGTTTACTTTGATGACAATTTTTTTCCAGCTATTTTAATTTGAAAACAAACTACTGAACCGATTTTGATGGGATTTTTTAAATCGGTTCATAAATGACGGAGTTATGAGGTAAAAAACATAAAAAAACATACAACCAAATTGAGATGAGAAATTAACCGACTTCAAAAAAAGGAGCCTCCTCCTTTTTTTGAAGTCGGTTAATTTAGAGGGTTGTCACAGCAGGGTGAGGCTTCAGACTTGAATGAATGCACACATATCCAGTCTATACGTCCAAAACTCGTTCTGTTATCTTCGTCTGACAATGCTGCGATGCTTTTAAATCTAAGTAGGGTAATATATATGAATTTTAATTCCTACTTAAGATTCATCTTGATAAATCACTTAAATTTACATCAAAGAACATTCTAGCAATCTTCACGTAGAATTATTTACTGGTTCTGAACGAATCGAAAAATTTATTCAAACATTCATGTATTTTCTTTATGAAAATTGATATCAAAATCCAAATATTTTATAAATTAATGTTTCTAGCTATTCTAAAAATAAATTTAATAATGTTTTAAATAAAGCCAATCTTTTTACCCGATCTATTTTTATACCTTTAGCAAATTTTATGAAAATAGAAAGTTAATGATATTTACTTCGAACTTGTTTTTGCAAATAGTTATCTATTTTTTAGGGGCCTGTAAAAGTATAATGGATTGATACTAAAATATTAATTATAAAAAATATTATGTTCTCAAATGGTTAACTTAAATATTACTCTGAAAAGCCCAACCAATTATAATAAGTCAACAACTCATAATATATCGCTACATCGCTATAACGCTGGAACTGTGCACTTTTTTGGGGTAAAGAGAAGCCTATGATACATCTCTTTATATTAGTTTAGCTGATTTAGATGACAAGTTGACGGCTGAGCAACTGGATCTCAAACCGACCGCGGATATTGTAACGTTCCACCTAACATTGTCGGAAGATCTTTCATTTCCGTAGTCGTAGCTATACATCTTGTTGTGGAATTTGTTCGAAAGAGTCACCGCGGCCGGAACGCAAAGAGCTTTACGAGGAACACGGATGGGTTTTAGTCAGTAAGAGTTTGACACTCCACTCCTTGATGATTGCCCGTCCTTAAGAAAAAGCAAAAAAATGCTATACTTACATCTTAGTCATTAACTACTCGGTATGTTGGTATTAAGTTAGCTACTTATGCATCCTTTCTAGTAAATCGACACATTTTCTTTTCCACAGGTGGACAAGTGGCTTGGTGGAGACAGTTAAGACTGCCGTAGACGGATGCGACGCGACAAGGCGATAATGCGTTATGCATAGAATTCGATCTCTCTTTCACTGAATCACATAATTTTGTATTTTACAATAATTTCTATGAAAGTAGGTTGTTGCATTTTCAGTTAGCGTCTGTCTGCGGGAGGCTTTACTACGAGTATGTTTCTACCGTCCTTCAGTCTGGTTGAAAGTCGGAGATAATATGTACATCTAACATCGAGATACACACCTGTCAAGGGAAACGCGTAAATCTGACTCGACACTATCTTGATGACCTGTCTAAATAACATCACATTGTTACCTACGAAGTCTGGGGCTTTGTTCAGGGGTAATCAACACGAAAACAGATATGAAATAAATATTCGAAAATGTTATATTAAGGTTTTGTTCCGAGAACAGAGAGCTATCAACAAGAAAATCATATTACATACTTGTCTCGCAAAATCAGCCATTATTCTCGTGATATGTAATAAACTTAGCTCTGTTAATATAAATATAGTGTGTTGAGGGTGCGAGGGCTGATCTAGCGTTAACGAGAAAGCTACGCAGATACTGATCATGTGAGTGACGTCATATTTCCACATTAATAATGTCCACACGAAATGACGTGCCGAGGGTATATCAGGGAGATCGACTCACGGCGATATTTATACAGCGATTGAGTAGCGATACAATCAAGAGACAACTTTACCCAAGTAACTACGATTCTATATCGCTACTATCGAGATCCAGCACCGATGTTGATATTCTACCTGTTTGTGCCTTCACACAGGCCCGGATCTAGGTGGGGGGCAAACCGGGGCCCGTGCCCCTGGCGGCCAGTTTAAAGGGCGCCAAATTCCAATGTTTGAAAAAAAAAAACTTATTATTTGTGTGGGGTACTAAAATTTTATATTATTCTTACTTTGACTTTCGATACCATTGTATCTCCCTAACCAATGTTTACCCATGTATGGTCTGAAAAAATGATGCCAGTGATGGGTACAATGGGTCTTCGTTATCGTTAAGGTTTTTTACTCCCGATACATAATAAAATTAATCACAGACGTGGAAGAGAGGGGGCGCCACTGTCAAGTTTCGGCCCCGGTTCGGAAAAATCGTAGATCCGGGGCCGCCTTCACAGCCCCTTAGTCGAAGCATCTGCCCACCCTCCCTTTGGCTACTTAATGCCGCCCGAAACAGTAGCGCGTTAGTAGCGATACTGGAGCGATACTAATTCCGTACTAAGCGATTGTATCGTTCGCGTCGCAAATGCGACAAACGGCCAAAAGTAGAGATTCAGCGGCGTACAATCGCTAATATTAATCGATGCAAAAAGTCAACGTGGTGGGTGTATTATTTTCTTTACCCTAAGGGACATCTCCATTACAGTGTACACAATAACACATAATGTATTGTTTTCGTGAATAAGGATTGTAATTACAAGTGTCTACTACAGATACTTCTCCCAATTATTCTGGGATCGATCGGTTGCCAATCCAAGTAGATGAGGTACGTATTGTTTACGTGACAGCCGCCTTTTATTTGGTCTATACAAACTTGATATTTATGTCATTACTTAGGTATGACTCACAGGGTCTAGTTTTTAGTCATAATGCATGATGGTTAAACAAAGACAGCTTGGTTAAGTCGTTTTACAAGATGAATAATTCCCTGGAAATTTGTCTGACTTGGCATTTTTGAGAATTAAACATTGTGGGTAATAGGGATGTTGCCTGGCTTAAAAATATGGTTCTATTTAATCCGTCAGTTAGATTATCGAAAAACATTGAATTTATTTATTTGGTTAACCATTGTATCGTCTTCATTTTTTGTTTCTGTGTCAAAATAAAAATACGTGTCCAATATTTTTTTTAAATCTATCTGAAGGACTCATTCGATTTTTTTAGTCAAATACCCTATTCGTTTTTCCACGATCCAATACAAATTATCACAGAGAGGGAGGTAGCTATATTTAGGTTATTAATAACTCAAACATAACAAAAGAGATGAAATGGAATACGTTCAACTAAGACCAATATCCGTCCCAACAAAGCTTGCCCGTACCTAATTAAACCGTAAATGAATAAATTAAACCACAAAATGAAACAGGTCTAAGGTCCGAGTATTTGAAAGCAAATACCATGAAAACAGGCAATTATAATTGCAAAGGCTCTTGGCAATGTTATATAATGCCTTCGGGGAAAGGCTCGCATTCCTATAGTGAACAGGTGGCCTTTTTCGCTTCCACCCCAAAATAATAATTGTAAAGGTCACGCTTTTTACCCTATGAGAAAATTCCAGGAAGAATTTATTGGCACTGTGTTAAGACTTTGTTTTGTTGTTAGCGTATAATAGGTACTTTGATGTACTCGATTTGAGCAAGTGATAATGAAAAAGGAAAGTCTTGGAAATTCTGATAGTGTTCACCAATTCCTGAAATTCCAGTCGTGTTGTGGTGTCGATAATGAGCTGCTAAATAAAAAAAAAAACCCTGAAAAACTTGTGACGTGATAGGTTAAATTAAAAAACAGATCGTACCTATGCAGTGGTTGGATATAATTATGTGCATTCACTCGTATTTTATTCATATTCGTAATTGGGTATTTTTATGGATAAATTAGGATCCGTTTTTGTAGTGAAATGTTCGTCAAATTTCACCAACCAGTCTGTCAAAATACGAACACTACACACGGTACACAAACGGTTTAACAGCGTACCTAGTGTGCTCCGGTGATCGAATATCCGCAGTACTAAAAAGGTTCTAATAAAACAGTCGCACGTAAAATTGGTACTTTAAAACTCCCCAGTACAATCCCTGAAAGAGATGAAAATAAAAGAATGGGTAAACTTACGAGAAAAATTTCTGAAAACGTATTACGTAAACTCAGGGGCGACTTGCAGAAATAATGACATCGACAGGCCACCGAAGTTTTTTAATATTGAACTTTTTTACCGAACCAAGTCTCCAAATATGAAAAGCGTTTGCGGGTAATAAATCATTTATACTGTTTGAAATTCAAAATTCGCGTTCGTTGACTTTTAAATGTTCAATATTAACTGCTGCTTTAAATATTTAATGTGGACTCACGATAAATAGCTTTTGTAAGGTGTTTGTGCACTTTCTCGAAATTGTATACAGACAGAATAAAGTGGAATTTTCATGACGTTCATTCAACTGAAGATTTTATTGCTCATTTGTTTTTCGTAAATCCTAAATAGTACCTACCAGCACAGGTCGTTAAAATGAGATAAAAATGTAAATTCCACGAAAGACATAAAATATCATAGTATACCTACAGCATTCCTTATAGAATGTAATTGATATCTTAAAATAATGCAAAGCATCTTACTTATTTCATCTTTGCATTGTTTTTACAAAAACAATATAATATTGACTAACAAAAACGAAACTGAAATAAACGAAATATTCCTTTTACACAACCAAACCGTTTCCTTTGATAACATTCTCTTCAAGTTTTGCGTTATGTTCCAAACCTTTGAATACAAAGCTAAGTAATTTTAAGAAAGAAAGAACTCAAAGAAACCGCTGTGTTTGCAGGGGTTCGTAATACGAATTGAGAACAAAAGTCAATTTTATAAAACACTTGGAGAGAATTGTAGGTCAGCTGTAACCCGACAATCTGTGTCGGACACCTATTCTAGCTGTTACAGCTGTAATTTGCTTGAGTGGGGACGGAACGTGTCGGTCATTCGATTAGTGTGGTACGAACGTTCAGTACCGCGTCCGTCCCGTCCCGTCGCCGTGCCGTGCCGTGCCGTACTCACACGCCACGGAAACGCTGAATCCGACGAGCGAGCTCGTACAGATGCGCAGGAAATTATATCTTTTCATTTCCCGCGAATAGTCGCTACATTTTGCCATTTTGCCGAGATTTGATGTATTACTGCGGAAAATCAAAGCTAACACGAACACAATTCTCACAAGGGATTTCTCGTAAGTGTATTAAGGTCAAAATAAACATACTTTCTAATTTAAATTCTCTCTATTTCATTCCCTCTAGCCTTCATTTCAATATTATTTACCCAGAACTCTCGGCGTGAGATACATACTGAATATTGCTAAGTTTCCCCAAGTTAGTATCTAAGGACGAGTTTATCGCTTTGCGAATTAGTTACGAATTGAAAATGTCTAGTGGTTGGATCGGTGGGGTGTCACGTGGAGGCCTTCGTTATAGGCCGTCGCTAATTAAGAAGTTTCCCCTTCGATCGGCGCAAATTTTATTACGCCAGGGCTGTCCCAAAAAGCTTGCGAAATTAAATTAGTTCAAACGACGAATCGGATTTCCAATTTTAAGGTTGAGACGGCTGCCGTCCTAAGAAACTGTGTGCACCCTTTGTGATTATGCTTCGTTAGAGTTTGTACTTACTTATTAGCGTTTCACCGATTCCGACATCTCCGTGTTGGCAATGGTAATGACTTAGGCATAGGCAATAAGGTATTTCCGTCACATAGATTTCCAAAAAATATTGGACACTTATTTTTCACGTAAACAAAAAATTAAGACGATACAGTGCGTTGAAAACACGCATGACGTTACTTCGCTGGTAAAAATTGTATCATCATAGTGACGTCACGCGTGTCGGCTTTTTAATGTTTCTCTAAAGTGCAGAAAGCTCAGATAGGAGTGACAATATCTGGGCCTCTTGTATCATTACTAATATCAGTAGAATTCAATAAATAATTATAATTTAATATTAAACAACGTCTCTCATTATTACAAATTTTGAACGGATGCCATTAAATTGGGGGTAAGATTATGAGTGAGTACGGGTCGCAGAGCCGTAAAGCGTGGCATGAAACGATATGAGCGCAGCAGACGTTGAAATTACACTGATACGCTGATGATGTAAATGCCACAATTTTCATTATAATTTCTTATTGAAAAATTAAAATTTAAATGTGTGTGTGTGTGAATGTGTGTGAATCCAGTAAATAGGTGTGGGCATGAGCAAATTCTGTGAAACAATTTGTATTTAGAAATTCAATGAACAGTATATTAATATATGTATTAATAGAGTTAGGACACCACTTTATTTTAACACAGACTTTAAGGTCACGGTTAACTTGACCACAAACATGTCATTAAAACTCAATTTAGTATCAAGAAAACAAAGATCATCAAATAACAGTATTGGATTGGCATGTAATATCATGGCATATGCAAGTATTCACCAAACATACGGTTCGCAACGTAGTCTAAAATAAATAGTATAATTTGGGCTACAAATACGCATTAAATATGCCAATCACCCAAACTGTGAAACGCTTAAAACGCAATTGAGGGGAAGGGAATTAATTGAGCCGCACTATGCGATATGTTCGCGGCTCATTCAGCCGATTTATACGAGTACACTGCTGAGGCTCTAGACAAACTGACATTTTGTAGGCTAGATAGGGTAAAACCAGGATAGTTGCCCCAGGGATATAGTTGCCTCTATTTTAATTACTCTAGCTTCGCGGATGAATCACATGTCATTTTATTTATTCATCGAGAGACTTTACAACGACAACTAAGTAGACCGTGTTACATGTGTCTGTGCGATTGCATGGGAAGGCAAGGTGCAATCAAAGTTTTTGCGCGATAAAAATCTTCTTTCTCGGCGGGGCACCTATCCTAAACGTAATTTACATGGATTAGGCAACTAACCCCCATATGGGATAGATGTCACAAAATTTAGAGGTCGACAAAAATCGCCAATATTCTGGAAATATCAAAAATAATGTTCTTTACTTTCACAAATTTGAAGATAATAAACCAAAGTACCTACCCGTTTTATGAATAAAGTGACAACTAACTAAATATATAATAATTATATATTTTTATAAAAAGTGTGGCAACTATCCTGGTTTTACCCTATTCGATCATCTGCCCCGCATGATTGAGTCAACAAGTGCTTTTTGGATTTTTTTTTTCAGCAGTCGCGGAATAATATGTACTTGTCATTCATTTCGGAAAAGCATGTAGACGATTTTTGAAAAAAATTAAGTTCAGCTCGAAAAAATTACAAAAGTTAAAAACAATTTACTGATAAAAGAAAGGGGGGGGTTTGGTTTTTTACAAATACCTTAAAAACTAATTAAGATTTTTGAAATCTTAAAAAAATATTCGAAAAGGCAGGAAGTAGGTAACAAAAAGTTTCGACTCCCGGAACTGTACAACCAATATTTACAATTTTCCCAAAAGGCTGAAAACACTTGCGCAAGCCTCGCCCGCTTCGGGCACTTTAATAATAAAATTAATTTAAACATATTCAATATGAAAATTAAGAAATGAATCGAATGACACTTAATTCATATTTTTCTAGACTGCTGAAAAAAGTTGAAAAAAAAAGTACTTAAACTGGACTATCCATGATTTCTTTTATATTTAATTTTCATAATGGTGAGAACAGTGACCTCTTTTTAGGTTTAGCGTTATTTCTGTAACACTTTGTATGGCGACAATCTTTTCCCCTGACTTCGCTCCCGTGACATGTCTAGAAAGAATAATCTCTGGGAGTTACAAGTATTCTACGTTCTACGACACTCAACGATAGTATAGCTTTCTTTGTGAAATGAAAGGAAATTTCGTAATTGGATCAGCCGGTCGATTCTGTAAACATGTGTGTGGAATGACAGCTCACTTCGTGATCACTTCACCCAAGTCTTCACCTCGACATGTTTACAGAATTGACCGGCAGATCCTCTTACAAACATACAAACAAAAAACAGTTTTTACTTCTTAAGATTACGAAAACGATTGTAAAAAGTCGAAACTAAAAAAGTATGGCTTTACCACAATGACCATGAATTATTTCTGTAACGCTATAGTTAATAACTTAATCTAGAGCCTCTAAATGGTGTTATAAACGTGACAAGTTATACTGATACTTTAACCTGAACTTCTCTGTAATATTTCTCATGTTGGATATTTAGTATTTAAGTCCCGGATTAATAAAGCGTTCTTTATTGAAGAGGAGCCCCTCTTAAGTGTCCACTTGATGTTCTCTGAGATAAATGAGTTTATTAAATTATTTTTTTGTATTCGAAATGTAGGAAATTGGGATATCGTTCGACAGGTTTTTGTGGGTTACGTGAGTTTTTGTTTATAGGAAAAGTTTGTTTGGGAGTTTCAACCCATAATAAAAAGAAAAAAATCAAGATTCAAAACATTTGATCCAAATGAACCATTTCCTTTTTAATTGTCAAGTTCGGTCAGTTAAAAACATGAAGTTCAAAGGCACGGTCCAAAGCAGGAGAACAACGGGCACACTTTTGAATCATTTTTCACATCACCTGTACGATAACGTCAAATTATTATGCTATGCAAACCTAACCTAAAGTACGTCATTATAGCGGCGCCCGTCGGCCTCGGCTGCTAGGTGCAGGTCGCGCGGTCAAAATGAGGTTCCAAATTTAAATCACATTATAACCCGGTGGGTTATAATGAAGTTCAGTACAATATTATTGCCCGGCAGTAGACGGGAGCACAGTTTCGGATGCGCGACCTGCTCCTAGCAGTGGAGGCCGCTTGCGGTGAACAGCCACCACTCTTCATGGTGCGAGCACAATTTGCTCGCAATAGGAGTGAAAAGTAGAGCATGCTTATCCCTCGCTGCATTCAGGATTCTTGTACCAACTCTAATCCTTCATTGCGATCGGGATTCAATATGACGCCCGTGACATAAGACACTGCTTTATTCCCTCGGTGCATAATCTAGTATTATGTACCTATTACAAAAATCCTGGTTACATTATTCTTGCCGCAGAGAATAATTTTATTTAGTTATGAAGCTATTTTGCTGAAAGGTATTGTGAAATTAACTGGAAAACTCAAATTTTAAATGAGTCTAATAATAAATGTACCCAGGGGACATATTGACGATCATAAAAGTGAAGCGCCTTGTGAAAAACTTGAGAGAATTTACTGTTATACCTATGTATGTTATTGTATGTTTTCAATTTCAATGAGTACCTATTGTGCACCGCGTATCACATCCACAAAAGAGAGAGAATATCGCTTTAATCATATTTTGACACTACCATTCATTTGAAAGCTACCTGTTAAAAGCTTACAGTACAATTTGCTTTGATTGATAGAGTGGCCCATTTATCAATGTCATTTGCCGAATCAGTGAAATAAAGCTATTGGCTGGAGTGTTCCTCTTGTTTTATGAGCCGCTTCATTTTAAGATCCTTTGGTTTAATGTGTAATGGATGGATATAAATCACTGGCTATGCGGTCTTGCTTACTAAGTGAAGTTTCGTTTAGGGTTATTCTTACTTACCTTTATTACTCTGATTTTCGGTTGAAGAGAAAGAAAAGGAATTTTATTACTTTCTTTGATGATCTGAAGTTCTTAATAATTAGTGCCATTTCAGTGCCCAGAACTCAACATATGGGTCGAACAATAATTTGTTTGTGTGTCCACGAGTCGTCGCTACATATAACGATTACCCGGCTGTCGAGATGTGGGGCAACAAAATTATTGTTCGACCCATATGCTGAGTCTGGGGACCGAAAGTGTAAATCATGAACAATTCTAACTTGCGATGCGAAAGATACTTTCTTTCTTATCTCTTCACGTCTTAACAGCTGTACGAATTTAGATGGAATTTTGCACTCGGGTAGACTCTCGAAATGAGTCTTTTCATCCCAGGAGTATGTTCTCTTTGGGATAATTTCTTAATTTCACACGGGCGTTTCTAATCTAAATATGAATGATCAAGGCGGTTTCCAACTTTAGCCACGTGTCATGCAATAACGACACATGCAAATTTTAAAGTGCCTCATAAGTTCGGTCCCAGAATCTATTACGCTGGAAGTGGCCGGAGGTGGTCGTTCCCATTTTTCATCAATTACCATTTTTAGTATAAGCCTAATGTCAAAACAATCTGATTAAAGAGTGCCCATTCTAGCGAAGCAATTTATTACGAAAATTCTATTTAAAGCGTGAATAAATGAAATTCGCAAGTAAAATGTTTGCTTTCTTGAGGTAAGTCTAACTTAAGTTGAAGTTAATGAGGAGAAGAAAATCTTAAGTTATTGTGTTGTTATTTTATTGTACCGAATTCAATGGATTATTTTGGGAATAAAAGTGAGCTTAACTTTACGTAGGTACTAGTGGACCGCCCCGGCTTCGCCCGGATATTAATAAAAATTTTCTTTCTTAACAACCTTTTCCTGACAATAACAAACACAGCAAAAAAAGAATGAGCGAAAATGGTCCAGCCGTTCTCGAGTTTTGCGCTTAGCAACACATTTAGCGATTCATTTTTATTTATATAGATAGATAGATAAGCTTAATACTAATACACACTATGGTAGGCCAAAACAAAACACATGTAGGTAACCACTTAGGGCGATCACAATAATCAAATGACAACTGTTATATAAAAATCTCACAGTAAAACCCAGGTGAAGTGAGCTGCCAATTCCTAGCAAAAGATGGAAAGATAGTTCACTCCCAACTTCGCCTAAGATTATGCGGTGTAATTTTACAAAATAGATGGCTGGGCTTTATGTGTTAGTTTGAAACTTACCGTGATAATAAGGCATACCTATTCAATCTGTTGGATTCGGTCTAGATAACATTTCTGAAATAAGAGAATAATACCTTATTATTCAGTATGATTGTGGAACTACTAAACCCTACTAAAAAATATTGTCTATAATACTGTGATCATCTACATACATATATTGCGTTGTGCGATAAGACCGCCCATTGTGCACTTATTTTATGTATGATTGTCCTGTTCTTATTATGAGGTGTACAATAAAGTATATAGATAATAAATAAACAAATAAATAAATATTATAGGTATGTATTATTTTATTACTATGATATATTTAGGTATATCTATTTGTGTATATTTGTTTGTATGTTCATTGTAGTTTGATTTATATATTTATATTATTATTCATGTACACACAGAAAAATAGTAATAAATAACATTATAATTGTGAGTACAAAGGAACTGCTTATTTCTAACGAAATTTCTGCTAACAGACCTGCGAAAGGAGAAATAAAAAGAAATGTAGACAATAGTGTGTGAGAACAAGAAAAGAAGAGAGTATGTGAAGCCTTAAACTAAAGAATCACATAACATACGAAAATATACTTATGTATAACTTTCACAGTTGAAAGGAAAGGTAGTGGCTCTTTAACTCGTTTGTAATAATATGTATTATTTAAATTAGTAGGTAGGTATATTCTATTTTAAGTTTCCTTTCTCTGTCTCTTAACAGAAGACACAGTTGACTACGCTTCTTATTCCACTCTTCTGCCGCAGGTTTAGTGGGTGTATCTATTATCTGTACAAAATTTTCTTTTTTAAGTATATTCTGTGTACACAAATAAAATCATATCTAAATTGTAAGGACGTTTGTGCACTCACTCGTATTCGTGATATTTCGAAATAATTTGTATGTATAAAATTCGGACCCATTTTTACTATGTTCGTAGAACACAAATAAGAGTTAGTATATATTATGATATAGGTACCTACTCAAGAACAATATTAGAATCAGTTGTAATTGTGACTTGGAGTGTGTGAGGTTGTAAAGTGAGTGAGTGAGCGTAAGCTGATGAAAACACTCTCGGCTTTGCGCTTGACGGCGCCGCTCGTCGGGCTGCTTCGTCTGAGCTCTGTGATTGGCGTAGTTCTTCATACTACGAACAGACACAGATACTAAGGCCCACAAACATTTAAAAAAATGTTCACGCTTTGTTCTCTCACCTTAAACATACCTAAGAGCCTTAAGAACATTTTGACCACTTATCATAGGTAGGCCATGCCGGCAGGACTAGGGGGGTGCATCTTTAGCACCCCTCTCGAAAAGGCTAGGTTTGCCCGGTTTGTCTGGTTTTGCTTTTGCCCATTATACATAATTGTATAGTTACTAACTTTGTCGATATACAATGTGGAACAGAATAAACGCAATATCTGAAAAGGAGGTCACTGTACTCAACTTTTACTATGGGACCAACACTAAAATCGCGAAAAAAAATCGAGTGCCCCGTACATTTATGTGCGCGTAACTCGACAAAACACGTTCTATACAGTGAAACCTTGGGACCACAGAAGAAGGATTACAAGCGCGAGCCAAGTGAACTCTAAAATTACAGCACGTAGCCTCGGTATAGAAATCATTATCGGTTTTAGAAAACTTTCCAGGCAACTAGGTTTTAAAATACCATCTGAAGACTTGTTTTGTTTTTGAATGTTTTATACATTACTAGCTGCCGCCCGCGTGAATGTCGAACATTATCCAAAGGAAACATAATCCCGGAATAAAAACTCCTATCCTATGTCCTTTTCCGGGACTCAAACAATCTTTATACCAAATTTCATCTAAATCCGTCCAGCCGTTTGTGCGTGAAGAATTAACAAACATACACACATACTCACAAACTTTTGGAGATATTGTGTCTATCGCAGGTACAAAAAAATTGGCTGACAGTGTCTTGAAAAAACGTCTGAACACATCGCACAAAGTGGAGCATGGGAGTAAATTTATGTTAGGCTCGAGTGCCTACCATAATTTACTTGCCGGCGCAATATTCCAAGTTCTAACTCTACCACCAACATAATCAAGTAAAATTAAATTCATTACTTCGCTCATAGTTGCAGCGCTTCAAACTTGTAGCCGAGGTTGTTTGAACGACTCTTCTGTGTGTAGTTAGCGCTGCAGATAAGTCGACAGCAGCTCGAGTATGAGTACTATCGTGCGAGAAACGTTGCCTGACTTGTTCAAACCTCGTCTGTCTCCCGGCTGGAATACTTCTCGACGTTTCGAGTTCACTTCAGTCTCGAGCCCTACACGGAAACAGTTACTTCTTTTGTTTCGAGCTTCGGTTATGAACGTTTAAAACTTTTAAGTTTCGAACAAATAGTGGCGTGACTGGCTGGATGGACATCTTTATTATATGGATTGACAGCTCGCCCCATGATCACTTCACCCAAGCCTTCACTTCGACATGTTTACAGAATCGACCTGCTGTACCGGTCCTCACTGGCCCTGTATCATAAACAAGAGAAAATAACTTTTTCTTTTCGGATGAAGACTTAGCTACACGTACAAATGTCTATCTGTGGTAAAACACGAATCAAATAAGAAAAGCAGCACCGGTAAGTCAAAATGAATTGCTCAGATTCTTTCTTTCTTTTGATATCTTACGAGTAATTTCCGTGATAAGGTAATCCTTATGAGGTTTATGGTTACTAATTGGTGTTGCATGTCAAAACATCCTGCCACAGGAACCCGAGTAGCATACGCTCGTGCGTAGAAATAATGAGAAAAATCAAGTTACCTCGTTACTTGACACTATCGCCGCCGGCAAAACAAGTGAGGAAATGAAAGAGCGAGCAAATACCGAATAAAATGAAATAGCTTTCGGAGTATATCACAAAATTGATCCAACATTCTATACCGTAACCCAACAATGCCCGCCCGGAAAATTGGAGTGTTGCCATTTTTTAAAAACAAAATGTCAACTAGAAAGACGAGCCCTGATTCGTGCAATGATATTAAATTTTACCTGAGACTTGATTTATGGAACGCGGGGAGAGGCAATTTCCTCTGCGGAAGTGTTGCCATGGCGACATGTTGTTCAGCCTCCAGCCAGGAATCTTGAAAATATGACCGTAATGTGTTGCTGTTATTGTTACTTGTTTTTATGCCCGCCTTTTCGGGCACCATAAGAAGTTTATAACATCGTGTAGACTCGCCTTATGACCCGGTTCGTGTGGAACAAAAATGAATGTCGCAGTGGTGCCAGCGCCCCAGTGGTCCTATAAATGATTGCTATGAATGGCGACTACTTTATTTTACTTAAACCTTTAAGGATTTATTTTTGCTACTTAGAAACTTGACTACATTTTTCTTCGAATTATAAATGGCAAAGGTAGCAAAGAGAGCTTTGAAAAGGCTACTAACCTGCACTTTCATTTTCAAACATGAAACCCACTTAGTTTTTTAAAGTCAATCTGATTGTTTTATGGTTCCATTAAAAGCTTAGATGAAAGATTAACGACTCAGTATCTCCCTTCAACTCTACTTTACATATCCACCAAGAAGCTCTAATAAGATTAATACGTACATTATGTTCCACACTTAAATACTTAATGTATCATGTTTCGGGTCTCATCTTTTTGTCATTAGTAGCACAATGGCGTGCGATATGAGCTCTTGACACACAATTAATATTGCACGTTATAATAAAGGATGACTTTTAGTCGACAGCGACGCGACAAAGATCCGACCCTTGGCTTAGTCACGAGAATATGTGAGTATTAAGTTTCTATTAGACTTTGCTCAAGTGTGTCCTGATTATATAGGCTCGGTAACCCCAATGGTAAGCATATTTGAACTAACATTATTGCTGTTCTGACTAAAATGTTCCTTACTTCACCTTCGAGGTAGGTACTTTTCCACCAGAGGTGTGCGGAGTAACGAGTTGGGAGGGAAATATCCATCACTTCATATTCGTAGATTGGCTTAGCGCTGCTCTTTTGGGAAAGGGCTAGTGGATAAAACCGGCCAAGTGCGAGTCGATCTCTCACACGAAGGGTTTACCATAAACTGAAAATAACCGGCCAAGTGTGGCTCGGACTCTCATACGAAGGGTTCCGTAACATAAACCGGAAAAACCCCGTTTGTTCTATGGGAGCCCCCTTCAATTTAATTTAATTTGTATTATTTGTTGTTACATCGACAATAGAAATACACACTCTGTGAAAATTTCAACAGTCTACCTATTACGGTTATTGAGATACAGCCCGCTGTCAGACAGACAGACGGACGAACGGACAGCGGAGGCTTAGTAATAGGGTTCCGTTGGTTACCTTCGCCCTTTAATTTTTAACTTATAGCTAGAAATGTGTGCGTGGGATGTGAGCGAAAAATATGTACTAAGGATGTGCGCGAGAGACGAGACCGAGGCGTGTTTGTGACGGACGCGAGTGAGGAATTGTTGAAGTTCTAGAAATGTGTGCCTCTCAGCTGCAAACCGTTTCACAGCTTCTCGCTACGCATACTCGTACCGCGCAAGCTCCCACACACACGTGTCTGTGGGAGCTTGCGTGTGTACACAGCACAGCTTAGTTGGAAAACAATCCCATGTTTTTACAGCACAGCACATCTTCGTACCGGCTAGCTACTACGCTTATCTCTGGTGATAAAGCACCCTTAGTGGGTACGATGTTTAAGTTTTATAAAGTTAAGGAAAGGTAATTATTAGTTGAGTGGTTCTTGTGGGATAGAGCAATAGATCTAGACCTAAGTACTTCGTTTAAACGTTTTACGTGTGATGTCTTAGATAGATAGAGCAATCTTGTAGGGAGCTCGAAAAATTTTGACCTACATACGTCTAATTTTGTTTTTCTGAAAGTTTACCTCCTTAATTCCTTCCAGTTTAAACTGCTTCGTTTTGAACGATTTTGTAGATGGGAAAATCCCAAGCATTAAGTCCGCCTTTGTACATTGTTTTTACTAGTGCATAAATATTAAGTAATAAATAAATAAAAAATAAAATAGAAAGAAAAGAAAGAAAGAAAAAGAGTTTATCTTCGACAAGCATGACGCATACCAAAAAAAAAAAAATTAAATGAACTAAATACAAGTTATGCAAGATAAAATCGAATCGGGCACAAAGCTTGTAAACGCATGCAAAATAAACGGTCAGTTATATCTGGAGTATTATTCCAACTATCCATCCTCTAACTGAAACGTTCGTCACTCAATCGAAAACAATATATTTAAATGAAAACATTAGACCCGAGAAAGTAATTATTGGAACATTGTTTTATTAAAATAAATGAATAAACTTCCCTTTTAATTTATCAGCTTCATTTTCCGTCAATTAATTTTTCTTGGAAATTGGGACAAATAAACGTTGTAAAATCATCTTCTTCCTGCCCTTATCCCAGGAAATATTGTGTATTATTTGACCAATGTCCGGGAAAGGAGCAGTTTAAAAAATCACGCTATATGATATGACTTCTCCTGTTTTGTTTGCGTTTACAACAAACAGATAGCTTCTTTAAGATGTTAGCTGCTCGGCCCAGGGCACTTAATCAAACAATGAACGCCCGGTTAATATTTTATTTGAACCAGTACTTAATTAAGTAATTTTCTGTTTTATGAGTTTTCTATTAATTTGAATATTATTCTAACTAGCTTTTGCCTGCGATTTCGTACGCGCATATACCGCTTCCGGTTCCCGTATAGCCTTCCTCATGAATGTGGGTACCATATACAAAAATAAATTTCTAAATCCAACTGGCAGTTCCAGAGTTTAGCGCGTCCAAACAAAAGAATTCTTCAGCTTTATTGTATTAGTATTAGTAAGTATAGATATAGATTAACGTGACATTTCAAAAGCAGCAAGAAGTAATTATTTGCCAGCATTTGTGCTGCAAAGGTTTGTTTCCTAAAGCTACCTTTTATTTAAAAAAAAACTGCACAAAAAGCTTTCATCGCTTCAACATGTTTTTATAATTAGTTCGAAAGAAAAAAACGAAGTAAAAAGAATGTATGATTAAATTATGTAAAAGACGAACAAAACTAATGTTCAGCCCGTAAAAGTCTGCTCTTCAAAGGGAAATTTAAATAAGCAATGGATTGCTATTCCATTTTCTTAACATTTTTATGTGAATGGTATTTTCTATTTGTTCTAGTTCGTACGTGTTCCTGTGCTTATTCGCTCGCAGAATGGAGAAAATATCAAATTCTTTGAGTCGGAGCCGTGTCTCAGTTGAACACTATGGCGTCTGTTGTGCACTCACAAACGTGGAATAATGTCTCACAGTGCATATTTTAAGACTTTATTTCAAAGACTCTCTATTGCTTTTGTTTTTGAAAGGATGTTGAAAAGACAGTGTACTCAAAGTGTATTCCCGAGATGTAAAAGTGAATAAGGAATTTGTATTTTCTACCTGTACATCTAAAATAGCTGAAACTAACAGCTTTTAAAAAAAGAATAATGGAAGCCGTTTTAATTAATTTTGCGAGAATATGAAACGTGTAATTAATTCATTATTAATTGATTGTAATTCTTTGTCATAAAAACAATAATATAATACCGCCTATGGCTTGACAGCCCTTCTAACTCTGTTTTGCCATACCATTTTTTTTTTTGAGGATGGGAAATCATCAAATGACTTCTTCCGTTCTGGGTGGAGCGGAAGGGCGTGTCAGACTCTTACTGACTAAAACCCATCCATGTTCCTTCTAAAGCCCTTTGCGTTCCAGGGCCGCGATGACTCTATCGAACAAATTCCGCAACCCTGGCAGGCTCTGTCCCTAGCGGGCCCCGTCTTCTATGCTGACTTCTCTTTGAGGCGCGCGTGAAACACAACGCGCCATCGACCCGGGCCTGTTGGTGATCGGACAGCGAGCCACCCAACGTGAGCCGTCCGCAGGCCCGCGCCTACGGTGGCCGGGGATCGCCCTGCGTCTCCCGACGCCCGAGGTGTCTTCTCCTGTAGCGGCGGTTGGGACGAAGGCCTTGCCTTTCCCTCGCGCAGCCCGCCTCCTCCTTCGCTAGCATTACTGCTTCGCAGAAGGAGGTGACCGCTTCCCAAGCCTCCTCGCTCCGGACCATGGATTCAACCAGGGCCGGACGCGAGAGTTTGCCGCCGCCGATCGTCTCGACGAGGACACGGCGGTGCTCAGCCCAAGCAGAGCAGACCTCCACCGCATGCTCCACCGTGTCCTCCGGGCGATCCTCACAGTGCTGACACCCGGGCGTGTCCTCCCGCTTAATCCGAAACAGGTACCTCCCGAAAAAGCCGTGTCCTGCGTCAGGCGGAAGGTGAGGACGCCGTGGCGCCTCTCCAGCCACTCCTCAAAGAGGGCCCTTACCGCCGTAATTGTAGCGTGCCCTGGTTTTGCCATACCTACGATTCTGATTCTGCCCGACGACGCCGACTGTATACACAGTACCTACCTATACTTCTTATTATTGATGCATAGATTTCGAATAAGATTTATATGTTATGCAAAACTGAAAATCCACGTGGATTTAGTCTTCGCCCGGTAAAATGTGCAGGCATTGCATGTGGAGACGCGAGCGTGCGCCCGCCCCGTCAAATACCCTACTTTGGCTTGTCTGTCAACCAACGGAATTTGTATTTTTCGCACAGAATACTTCTCTGTAACACACCGGGATAAAATACACTTTGACGTTTTTGACAGATATTTCTAGTTGGTTTTCTAATTAAATGTGTCTTGAAGATAGTTTTTATGTTTCTCATTAAACCTTTTTTTATGTATATCTGTGTTCCCTCAAATGCACTTGGGGGCCGCGGTAACGCGAAGACTCAAAGCATTTATTTCAATTAGACCATTTACAGGCACTTTTGAACTGTCAAGGTCGGTGGATCAAAAAGATGAAGCTATTTGCACGTTCATTACGTCGATCTCTATGGAGAAGAACGTGTAAGAAACTGCACGGACACTCTTTTAAAAATAATATTTTTTTACAAAATATAATTTACTGTTTCGAAAGGATTAAAGCGAATGCGGGGGGCATTCGCTTTAATCCTCGAATTCAACTAGAAAAATCCACAATTATTTTAAATTGACACTGCTATAAATACTAGTCTCAAATTGCCCTAGACAGAGAGAAAAAAAAGTTGATAGGCCTTGTATAGAAAAATCCGGACAGGCAAAAACGAACGAGGAATATGCACGTCATGGGTTGATAAAACATCCACGCCGTCATTGCATTTATTTAAATTTTATTGTTGGGCAGAAATAAAAATTTACATGTAAATTAATTTTTGTGAAATAAATTAATACGTTTCATTTAACTACCGTGTTGTTTTACTAGGCTTTTTACTGTTAATAAAATGTTCGTTTTGAGTATTTTATGGAGTGGTACAGTTATATTTTTTTCGAAGGGAATAAATGATATTTATTTCGGAAATAGTTGGCAATTTAAAGTAGATGTTTCCTAGCTGACTAGGGTTGTGAAGAAACACTGCAACTAACTAAGTGGTCACTGTGGTCAGTCTCTTTTGAAATCCATACAATGGTAATGGTCAAATGATAAACATGTATGTAATAGTTAAATAGATTATTATAATATATGTGCTTACCTATTTCATCAAAATATGGTATTTTTGCTATGATTTCGAAGTATTTTACGAGTATTTTGAACACTTGAATCATCAAACCACCACTTGGTAACTTCTTCCTTTTGTATGTACTTTTTTGTGTCTGTGTTTCTATGATATAAACTGTGTTTTCGCTCAAAACCGTGTTTTTTGTTCTTCGCACCTTCCAACATGGGCCTGATTTGTGTACAACACTTATCTACACTGTTGTCCTTTCGCAATCGTTAACTGAAGAATGTCTTGTGGCTATAGTGTCTGGAGTGTTTTTGAATTCAGTTTTGTCTTGACAGAAGAGAATTATAAATTCAGAAATCAGAACGCTATCTGAACGCCGCCCAGAAGCCTGAATAAATACCTGGGGCTCATCCTGGACAGCCAGACCCTCGCTGAGCACATAAGGCAGGCCCGTTCTCGCACTGCCTTCGCTCAGGGAAGGCTTGATTTCATCACGACCGCCCTTAGCAAATTGTCACTCACGTGCATATTGTGACTTTTCACCGCGGTCATCCGTCCCATCATGACCTCAGGATGCAGACGCTCCAAAACTGTTTTCTCCATAAAATCACGGGAGAACTATGTCCGCAATGAGACTCTACATGTAGATCTCAAATTGCCCACCATACAGCAGTTCACGAAACGCATAACCAAACGTTTCTTCGACACTGCTGTCAGACACCGTAACCCCCTTATCGCATCGGCCGCCCGATACGAATCCTCCCGCATCTCCACGATACGCCGACCGAGGCATACCCTCGTCGCGCCCGATGACTCCACCACTCTCCTCCAGGAGAGCCGTAAAGAGACCACTCTACGCAAACCACGACCGCCGTCCTCGCCGCCGAGGCCGCCGAGGCCGCCCAAAGGGGGTGCCCTTAGCGTGTTGTCGCTTAGTTTGTAGTTTTTGATGTGAAACATCTATAGCCGCGGGTAAAACCGATTGTTGGCTATACGTTGGTATATATGTATACAGTCTATATGTATTCTTTTCAATATGCCATATTATTTAGTTCCCACTAAATAATTTCGATGTTTCACATCTGTGAGGCGTTCTGTGACTGCTCATTTTTTTATAAGCCCTGACTGGAGCTTTAATATTTATATTAAGGCCACCACAGGCAAGCCCGGTTAAGCAGTCGACAACCTCATAGGTTGTACTACGAGACGCCACAAAAAAAAGAACACCGCTCAATATGAACGTAGCGGAAAAAAAGTTATAACCTTCTTCTTCTTCGTATATATAAAAATCAATTTATTACTGTTCGTTAGTCTCACTAAAACTAAAAAAGTGGTTTGACCGATTATTTATTCCATTTTTTTCTTCACTTTTATGTAGGGGTGGTTTAGGGAAATGGAAAGTGTTACAATCAAATCAACTTTAGATGGTACGAAGTTTACCGGGCCATCTAGTACGTAAATAAAAGTTTCTAGCTACAATGCGTGTAGGTGTTGTATAACAATGCAACGGATAGCGCAATGCGTCCGAAGTGCAAGACAGCTCGGATACATTTCTCAACACTAATGCGTTTCTTTCTTCCTTATTATTTCTTTATTTTGCTTTCAGGGCTGTAATTCTTCACTGACACGCTATAGTGTGCTTGTTACTGCTACGTTCATTTGATTCAGTGAAAATCTAAGTCGAATTAAAGTTGTAAATAGTCTGAACCAGATTTGAAGTAGACTGTTAGGGATATGGGTCACTTTTTATTCTGGATTAATAATAATAATAATAATCATTTTATTATCAGGCTACTGAGGCCCATAGACACAATACACAAAATAATCTTAAACAATAATAAACTAATACATATTAATAAACCTTATTAAACTATTGCACGCGAAATGACGGCGTCGTGTTTAGCTGACAAGTAGACAGTATTTCACCAAGCAAATACGCATACAGAACATAATCGTTAATACTTACAGTAGTCCCTCAGGTAAAATCATATCAATATTTTTTTATTGCTCAACTTCCTCACAAAACTGGGTTTAGTTGGAAATAGATTTCGTTACCAACTCCATTTGGGGTGGTTACGTTATACTTTATAGCCTGGTTACACGGGTATTATCTGATAACATACAACAGATTTGAACAGATTTATGTTGAAAACTGGCGCGTGGCGTACAAAATAATAAGTTCTCCTTTTAGAGGCAACCTTACCCAGTACCCTATACATTTTCCCATACAGAAGCATATTGGCAATCTGACGCAACATTTCAATTACAAATTATTCATATAAAGTCGCGGGCATATGAAACGCGGATATAATCTGAACTCATGACGTATTCACTCACAAATATACAACATCAAAGACAAAATTGTATAGCATATTGTGGAAATTGAATACCCCATTCATAGGTGCTACATATCGCTTCAATTTGCATGGAATGAATTACTTAGCGGCGTTGTCAAAGGGCTCCCTAGGAAAGCGCTGATTGGTGTATAACGTAAGCTACTGACGTCAACAGCGGTAGTTAAACAAATACCGATGCTGTTCTTTGTAGGTGTTTGAGTATGTACTCAATTAAGTATTCCCCGAAGTACGCAATCGGTTTCACGAATTAAACTACGCTTCAGCTACTACCGCAGTTACTGGTATAGGTATGTATATAGGGTGAATTTTGATTAATTGGAAATCTTTGAGTGGCAATCTATATAAGTACTAATATAATAAAGCTGAAGAGTTTGTTTGTTTGAACGCGCTAATCTCTGGAACTGCCAGTCGGATTTGGAAAATTATTTTTGTATATGATAGCCACATTCATGAGGAAGGCTATAAGCTATACGGGAACGGGAAAAAACAGGATATGCGCGTACGAAGTCGCGGACAAAAGCTAGTACTGTATAATGGTTTAAAATATTTTTAATGAATGAAAAGTATACCTGAAGTTAAACTAGATGAAAGCCTTTTATGCCATGAGGTCTGTAACTATATTATGTCGGTAACTATATTATGTTGCTAAAAAATGTAGGTGTAGTTCTCTTGTTAATTTGTGATGCTAAAGCGAACTTCTGAAACTGTAAGATCGTCTATATTTTTACTTGGTTCATCAAAATATTCTTCAGAAACCTTCGTAGCCTCATGTGTAGCAGTGTCAAAAGGTTTTCCATAATGTACCTTCCTATTCCCTTTCTACTATACGTATGTACTTCCATCACGCCGAAGTACAAAGAGCCACATGTAATATTTCCCATATTACAATGAGGGCTATATGCATAGGATCCCGGACCGTCATACATCACCCTGGCCCTCATAATATTAGGAACAATAATGGCGTCATGTGTCCATAATGATGCCATGACTCCGTGGAAACTAAATGTACTGTCATCTAAACGATTCTTTATGGTATAGATTGGATAGATCATTTTTCTTTTTGGGGTTGGTTTGTCGAAAAAACATTTATTATAAAAAAAAATCTCCACGGTTTATACTTTATAAAATGTAGCTTCAAATCAAAAGTACAAATTCAAAATTATAGAACAAAAACCCAAACCAATTTAAATTAATATAACAATTGTAACCGAAATTGGAACATAAGGCACGTGTATACATAATTACGGTAACAAAACAACAAAGAGACGAAATCCTTACAAATGTACAATAATTCTGAGAAACATATAACATCGTTACGTTATATGTACCTATGTAACAAGACATGTACAAAACTTCCTAAAATAATAAAGCCCGGTGGGCATTCGAAATAACAAAAGACTACCCTAATAACTTTCCTGAGGTTTCAGAGATCATTGTGAAGGTTTTATTAAAAGCGTTCTAAGCCACAAAAATTCGCTCGAAATGTTTTTAATTAAGCCACTGAAACATTTGCCGAAATTAAACAGCTCTACTGTTATAAACGCCTCCTTTATTATATAAATTTATATTTATAAGTACTATGTTTTCAAAAGCCTTGATTTTTTTCTTCATTTTTTGTGAAGTAAGGATAACAATTCATAATTATATGATAACATCTTTTATTACGTTGCTTTTGGGATCACGTTGTACGGTCCTAAATTCTGTTTCCAAACTTTATTGTTGAAAGGTCGCTTAAAAAAGGTAGAACGCAACTCACAAGCTCTCTTAATCTATTCACAGACATAGTTTTGAATTATCTTCCATCGTTTTAAATTTTGCCTTGAATACTTGACAACATTAATGAAGAGGTAGATATTTTGATTATAACTACTGAAATTACACAAGGGACATCAGAGTATGTCCCTTGTGTGATTTCAGTAATTATAATCTCTTGGCGCCCCATTTAGGTTAAACATTCAGGTCGTAGTGGTATCTAGGGGAAGTTAATAGGCGGAGTGCAGGTAAATGCAATTACAACGTCTTTTGGGCCTTTTTCCTTCGCGCTGTTCCGCCAATAAAGCCGAGTAGAAAACCTCTAAACCTCGAGAAAAGCAAGTCCTGTAAATACAATAAATATGATGTTATTCTTTCATCGATAAAAACGTGCGGCTGTTTTCCTTTGCAAGAAAAATCAACACAAACTTAAAATTTCCTCCCTTGTTTGTTATTTGTCTCGTTCAAACTGTAGGTACGTTTCCAATAAAAAGTTGGTGTTGCCAGTACTGTGCCAGAAATGTTGGAGCATGTTTGAAGCGAGGGGAATTCGCTGAGAACAGTGGTACGGTGAAGTTTCGTTCTTTTTTACGGCAACTTAGTTCGGGCATTGGCGTGTTAACAAAACGCCAAATTGTTCCCCGCCGGACCTGTGAAATACGAGTATAAGCAGACGGTAAAGTTTAAATTGCTCTCGTTCAATCTATATTATTTATTATGACGTCGCTGACTTGCCGTGATTGGCTCCTGTGTTTTGACGCAAGTTGAAGGTAGTTGTTGTGTATTGATAAATAGAAGCGCAGCTGTCGGTAAGTATCAAGGAGTAGCACTTGATATTATGCTGGAAATAGCTTTTCTTAAATGTCTTCATCTTATTACTCTATTGATGATTTTTGTCTAAAGTAAAAGCGCACTTTTATATTTATTATACTTACATATTTTTATTCTTTTAAATAAGATATTTAAGTACATTTTTAAGAGTAATATTTCAGTTTTTCAATTAAAGACAAAGCCCTTGAAGGCTCTTTTATTTTGTCTCTCGAAAGTCTGAAGATAAGATTTCAATTTATTGTTTCTCTTTCCAATTCTGTTTCCAGTCCTTCAACTCAAATACCCGTAAGAATAAAAAAATATCCATAATAGATTGCATAAATAATACCCACTCAATAAAAGTGCCCTACCCACATCCAAAGAATAAAATCGTGTGACGACTATACGAAACCATTACTTTGATGTTTATTTCAAAGGGCGACCTTCCTTTTCATATCATATTTTTTGTGTGTTGACGAAAAGAATTGTGCGTTTACATATCCCGGTAAAATAAACATTACAAAAATCCACTCACAGAACAGTGACACACAAATGACAAATTAAGGTTTCTTCAAATAAAAATATTATAAGAGCGCGAATGATAGGATTTCTACGATTAAAAGAAATATTTGAGTCTATGGAACGCTTAATTAAAAAACTGGCCAAGTGCGAGTTGGACTCTCTCACGAAGGGTTCCGTACCATAAATCGAAAAAAAACACGTTTTTTGGTATGGGAGCCCCTTTCATTGTTAATTTAATTAAATTTGTATTAGTTGTCATGATAGCGACAATAGAAATTATCACTCTGTGATAAATTTAACTTACCTATTACGGTTCTTGAGATACACCCTGCTGACGGACGGACGGACAGCGGAAGCTTAGTAATAAGGTTCCATTGGTTACCTTTCGGGAACCCTGAAAATGATCCTAGAACGCTATGGTATAAGCAGGTTTCAAAATTCTTTTAAATTTGAAAAAACAAATTGTCCCTGGCAGCTGAGTAACTTCTCATCGTTTTGAAATTGGAATTACTTTACATCCGGAAGGGTCAGAGCCAATGATGTGAGAGATCAAAGAGTAATCAACAGAAAAAAATATGGTGGGATCATAATGTAACGAGAAGACTCAGTACGTGTCGGTCAAAACAAATGAGTTGATTTGATACCAGGTTTTTGAACATTTTAATTGGTTTGAGGTTTTTGGAAATGTTTTTTTTGTTTTGTAACGACTGAATTAATGCCTGTTGCAGTTTGCTGATGGAGTCACTTCTTATATTTATGTCAATATCTTATAAGGTGTCGTAATTAATAACTTATCTAGTGATATAACACTACATTTATCTAGTGATATTACACATAAACTTGCTGTATTTTTTATTATTTAATGTTGTTGTCAACTAAGTTTTTAAAATTTAAGTTAAAAGCAATGTATTATTGTGTGATAACAATGTGTATAACCACAAATTGTGAACGTGATTTTAGCCCGTAAATAATTGTTACACTAATAAATGATAAAGGTAAAATGAATGTGTAATGTACCGTGTAAACAATTGTTGGTATTATATATTATATATAATAAAAAAAAAATTTAACATTATAACCTAAATACTTTGTCCTACTCATTATCATACCGCATCGGGTTTATGTCTAATTGCTACGCTATTTCAACCATTAAACTCTGGAATATATATCCCCTTGACATCAAGAAGGATGAGTGTAGATTTTCCTTAAAGCGTAAAATCCGAAAACACTACTTAAAACCATATCTATCTATCATGTCAACATGTGTGACAAATAAACGCATCTTATCTTTGTCTTTAAGCCTGTCATTTTTAGTTCGGTCTTCGTCATAATTATTATGAGTTTTCTTGATCAGCAAGATTATTATAAAACATCATATTTATTAGTTTATTACTTTCGCATATGTTTGTATTTTATTAATATTATATATGACGGCGCTTCGACGTTTTGAGAGTGTCAAGAAAACGTCAAGAATGACAGCGGACATTTTGACAAGCGTGGGTTGACGTTGCTTCACTCTGACGCAACCCCGGGCTCTTTTGCATGATACCCAAGCAAGACGTGTTCGGTGGAGCGTCGCTATATTTCGATTGATTAGGAAGTGCTGATTGTAATTGTGTTGGTATTTTGTTAAAATAATAATCGTGCATCGTTAATCATCCTTAACACGTGGTTTTAATTCTCCTCGCCCGCATACCCACGATAGCTCGGCAGTCGCAATGAACCTAGAATTGGCTGATGATGGCCTATTGCCTTTATCAGAAGTGGGATGTGAAGGGCTTGCTTCAGAGGAGAATAGTCGCACGAGATCCTCAGCGCCGGCACCAGAACCAAGCCTGTCTCAACAGATGGAGCTGTTTTTATCACGATTGATGGCTATATCACAGCCGCAACCCTCGAGCAGCACGTCTACCCAGTTGATTGAGTTTGATCCTGACGGCAACGAAGCGGACATCGAAGGTTGGTGCAACGTGACAGAAATCATAGTCAACAACCGTAAGTTAGAAGGTGCAGAATTGCTTTTGTTACTTACACGTGCACTCAAAGGCCGAGCTGCTACCTGTCTAACACGGCTACGGGCATCGCAGCTGACATGGCCTCAAATAAAAGAAGTATTGCTTTCGAAGTTTGCTAAACCTATGCTGCCACAAGATTACTTCGATGAAATTCTACGTTTTCAAGTTGGTGTTAAAGAAACCGCGAGCGAGGCGGCCATTCGCCTTTGGAACATCATCGAACGCATCCCGCGGATGGAGATGTCCGAAGATGTTACAACGGGATTCGTGTCTTCAGTTTTATGCCAAAAGGAAGCCGTGATTCGCCGTGAGCTCCACTCTCATAACCTAACCACTAGATCTCAACTTCTGCGCGTTCTTAACGGCATTTCACTGAAACGAAGGCATGAGGGTAGCGATAACCATGATGCGGACGTGAAAAGGACCCGATTCAACGAATCACGATTCATGGGAACATGTCACCGCTGCGGTACTTCGGGTCACAAAGCGATAGACTGCCGCAAACGAAGAGAAGAGCCAGCTACTTCAGAGAAGCCGCACGACAAAACATCCAGAGCCGCTGATAAACCAAGACCAATCACCTGCTTCGTGTGTGGACGACCAGGACACTTGGCGTCGGCGTGTCCAGATCGAGCGGGAGGCGGCGGAGCAGCGGGAGTCAAAGAAGTCCATGTGTGTGAACGCAAGGCATCGAGGAGCACCTTGACTACATCATCCGGTGAGCCAGTTTCCTTCCTTTTTGATAGTGGATCGGCTTGTTCATTAGTAACGAACAGCTACGCCGAGAAGTTCCCAGGTACTGCGCAGAATGATTTAGTTTATCTGACGGGCATAGGTAGGGGAGATGTAGAATGTTTTTCGCAGGTAATTAGCCCCATCAACGTCCAAGGCCTTTCGCTCTCAGCATTGTTTCACATAGTACCTGATGGCACCATTGCTGAACCAGTTATAATAGGTAGGGATATATTAGAGTATAACGTACACGTGCATATGGATAAAGATCAAGTTACTTTTTCTCAGCGTAAAGAAGTTAATTTTTCGGAAAAATCTAGTAACATTGATTTAATGAATATTGATACAGATTTAAGGGGTGATGACAAATTAGCATTGACTAGAATTTTAGAAAAATATAGTGAGTTCTTCACAGACGGTATACCAACGCGACGGGTCACGACAGGCGTTCTTCGTATAGACCTTATTGACCCAAATAAGATCGTGCAAAGGCATCCCTATAGGTTAGCACCCGCGGAAAAAGAAATAGTGAATGAGAAAATAGAGTCCCTATTAAAAGCGGGCGTTATTCGGGAAAGCAGTTCTCCTTTTGCTAGCCCTATTTTATTGGTCAAAAAGAAAGACAACACTGATAGGATGTGCGTAGACTATAGGGAACTCAACGCTAACACGCGTCCCGAGCATTACCCGTTGCCCCGTATTGACGAACAAATCGACCGTCTTCATGGCGCGCACTATTTCACGGCATTAGATATGACATCTGGTTATCACCAATTAGTCGTTGACCCCGATAGCATAGCAAAAACGGCATTTGTGACGCCGGATGGTCAATTCGAATATTTGTCGATGCCGTTTGGGTTACGGAATGCCGCTTCCGTATATCAGCGGTGCATAAACACAGCTCTAGGTCCCCTAAAAGACAAGGTAGCGATGGCCTACGTGGATGACGTCATGTGCTATTCAAATGACGTCACAGCAGGGCTAGAACGTCTAGACCTAACTTTGAAAGCTCTCACTGACGCGGGTTTTTCGTTGAACTTTAAAAAGTGCAAATTTATGAAAAAGGAAATAGATTACCTCGGATATATCATAAAAGCAGGAGTAATTACACCGAACCCTAGAAAGATACAGGCTTTAGTTAACGCTCCGACTCCAAAAACAGCTACACACGTCAGGCAATTTTTAGGCCTAGCTTCTTACTTCAGACGGTTCATACCAAATTTCACCCGTATAGTAGGACCTCTTTACCCATTGACAAAATTGAAAGGGCCCATCAAATGGACTGAGGCTCACAATGATGTCCATAAAAAGATAGTTGATATTCTGACGTCAGAACCGGTGTTGACAATATTTGATCAAGATTCGCCCATTGAACTTCACACTGACGCTAGTTCAGAAGGCTATGGGGCTATATTGATCCAGAGGAAAGATAATGTTCCTCACGTGGTATCTTACTTCAGCCGTCGAACGTCCGACACGGAATCGCGATATCATTCATACGAGTTAGAAACCCTGGCGGTCGTTCGTGCAGTTGAAAATTTCCGGCATTACTTATATGGTCAGCACTTTACTGTCTTCACCGACTGTAATTCTTTGAAAGCATCCAAATCAAAAACCGACTTAACTCCACGCGTACACAGATGGTGGGCTTTCTTGCAAGCGTACGATTTTGACATTGTTCACAAGCAGGGCGTTAGCATGAGCCACGCTGACTATCTATCTAGAAATCCCGTTTTGGAGCCCACACCTAGTTCTCAGGGAGATGAGTTAACTGTTGCTACAAATAGGAATAAGAAAGTTCACTTTATAGAGTTACATCAGGGTTGGCTAGCTGTAGAGCAAAAACGTGATAGCGAAATTTGTGACCTTATCAGCAAACATAAAAACAACGAATTGCCAGAAGCGATTGCACACACATATGACGTGCAGAAGGGCATACTGTATAGGAAAATTGAACGCAATAGAACCAGCTCTTGGTTACCAGTTGTACCAAGATCCCTGACTTGGACACTTATTAATCACGTTCACACAGAGATTATGCATCTTGGCGCCGATAAGACGCTTGACAAAATATATGAACAGTACTGGTTCCCACAAATGTGCAAGCAGGTGCGTAAGTTTGTAGATTCATGCATAGTATGCAAGGCTTCAAAGGGATGTTCGGGAGCGCAGCAGGTTCGATTACATCCAATACCTAAAGTGTCTACGCCTTGGCACACGATACACATAGACATCACGGGCAAACTAAGCGGTAAAAGTGATAGGAAAGAATATGCGTCCGTTATTATCGATTCGTTCACCAAATATGTTATTTTAGATTACACATCTTCTCTCGATGCTGCTAGCGCAATTCAATCTCTTAAAAGGGCAGTTTACCTATTTGGCGCACCGAAGCGCATAATATCAGACCAAGGTAGGTGTTATATTAGTGCGGATTTCAAACGGTTTTGCATTGAGCATAGTATAGAGCTTCACCTTATCGTTACTGGCTCCAGCAGAGCCAACGGTCAAGTTGAGCGCATAATGCGCACTCTAAAATGCCTGCTCACAATAGTAGAGAACGACCCAAATAAAACGTGGCGCGACGAACTTCCCGAAGTTCAGCTTGCCTTGAATAGCACCAGATCCAGAGTAACAGGCTACTCCCCTACGGAATTGATGTTTGGCATACGAGCTAATTCATTAGGAATGTCAACTTTATCCTTGAATGCTGAACCAGAGCCCCGTCTAGACTTAGACACCATTAGGCACAATGCTTCCGAGAACATCAAAAAGGCTGCTTCGTCAGAAGTAGAACGCTTTAACCGGGGTAGAGCAATAGTGAGACCATTTAGCGTAGGCGACTTTGTCTTTATCAAGGGTAGTGAGCGTAACCAAACCAAACTACAGCGAAAGTTCAAAGGTCCTTTTACGATTGTCAAGGTACTAGATCATGATAGATACGAGCTAAGATACATTGATGGGTCTAACCGAACCTATAAGTACGCCCATGAAAACTTGCGCGTAGTACCCAGGGGCTACGGTGGATTGACTGAAGTAGCTACTTCGTTAGTCAACAAGGCTGAGGAGGCCGAGATGGCGGAAATCCATATTCATGAGAATGGAATGGCAACATCTGATGATGATAGTGACACAGTATCGGTATCTAGTTCACACACTTTGACCGCAAACTCTGACACCCTCTCTGCCTCCGAACATGATGAGTAGTAAATGGTGAGTTTGTAACAATTGTGCAAATCCTGTCCTTTTATCGAGAATCGATCTAGACCGTAAGGCACTGGATAGGCAGTTGGGAGCGGCGTGGTTGATCAATAGGGCTGGCCTAAACCGGGTCGATGCCTCTGATCAAACCATGTCTTCCTAAGTGGTATGTAGTGTAGTTGATCGACTGGGCTGGCCTAAACCGAGTCGACGCCCACGATCAGACTACGACTTCTCTGGTGTGAGCTGGGTGGCAGAATATTGAGCCGGGACTGGCCTATGCGGGTCGACGTTCCCGACCAATTGATTGCAGCAGCTGCGTGTGGTTTTCGTCACTGGTGGAAGGGGCGCTGACGGGTTGTCCGGTCCACCGCACCATGCGAGTTAGTGGGTGGTCGAAGGGGCGCCTGAGGTCAGTTGTCCGCCCAGTGTGTTTAATTTAGATGTGAGGGGTGAAGATCGAGATCTTTTCAAACAGGCAGCATATGTAAATGGGTAGCGAGTCAGGGATGGGCGAGCATGCCCAAACGTGTACTACAGATTTGCATTTGGTCTTTGCAGATAACTCGAGGCTTGAGAAATCGCACGAGGACGTGCGAATGTCAGTCCGGCCGTGACGGCGCTTCGACGTTTTGAGAGTGTCAAGAAAACGTCAAGAATGACAGCGGACATTTTGACAAGCGTGGGTTGACGTTGCTTCACTCTGACGCAACCCCGGGCTCTTTTGCATGATACCCAAGCAAGACGTGTTCGGTGGAGCGTCGCTATATTTCGATTGATTAGGAAGTGCTGATTGTAATTGTGTTGGTATTTTGTTAAAATAATAATCGTGCATCGTTAATCATCCTTAACACGTGGTTTTAATTCTCCTCGCCCGCATACCCACGATAGCTCGGCAGTCGCAATGAACCTAGAATTGGCTGATGATGGCCTATTGCCTTTATATAAATTACTTGTGTAATAATAAAAAATAAAATTCCATTTTAAAATTTTATTTGTTTATTACACCTGCCACAGTGTAGTCTTTTTCATTTAATGGTTGACTGGTAGAGAATGTCTTGTTGCATTAATTCCGTCCATGTACCACTATTGTAGGTACATAGAGTTTACATAAATAAATCATATAAAGTAACTATTATGATGACAATGGTGCGGGTTGACTGATAGAGTCAACCCGCACCATTGTGTTCACATCTAAATCAAGCAATCTTTAATGCATGTCCAATTGTCCCGCAGCGTACATCTAAGCCTTGATGTGATGATATTACAATATGAATAATTTCTGAAGTGATAATGATACCGCTATTTGAATAACTTTAATCTTCAGTGTCGAAACTCGAAGTGATCGGGGTTTCTCAATTCTTAAATATCAGTAAGATAATTAATCAAGCGTCAATCATGGTGTCCAACACTGGAATGATTGACATCCAAGAAGTTTAGGTCATTAGATGAAGTACCGGAGCGGTACTTCATCTAATGATCGCTGGTCCAACCACTCGGTTACCGTACTCGCTTCCATGTTGTTTTACAATGTGTAAACCATTTGCCACAATGTTTACAAACAGAGTTTTAAAACAACAACACACGAACATCACTTGAATTGATTATAAATAAATAAATATTGTGTGTATTTTACTGTTTTTGTAAAAAATGTGTTGCTGAAAATGTGGTATGTTGCCCACTATAAATTGTATGAGAAATAAAGGTCGTGACTACAGGAAATAACAATGAAAATATCTAGGGTTTAAGTAGTGACTGCTTAGTGCGCAACTCCCGGGTGCTTTGACCGGAGCATAACACTATAGAGTCCAACCACAAATAGGTGCTAGAGTTATGAGTCGCTCCCGCTGCCCACAGAGCAACCTTTATTTATATTCTCTAAAACCATTGTTATTTTATACGAGCGTCTCCACTATGTAATCATTTGTAGTGTAATCCTATTATTGAATTAATTTAACAGCGAGAAGTGGAGTCGGGGCCGAGAATGCTGAGATTATGTCTTTATGGACTGCTGCTGTGTATGTTTATGACTGTGGTAATAGCCGTCGCATAAGCCTCGGGAACAGTGTATTTAATGGGCTGTAAATGAAAAATGGCGCAATTGTCGTGACGTAGTTGCCAAGGGCACCGCACCGCGCCTCCTCAGGGGCCGATGTGTGGTCATTGTGTCTTTTATCGTCCGTATGTATCGGTCTGACGCCGGGAGCAACTGCTACGGTGCTTAATTTTCTGATTTTACTGCCCGTCGGGGTGAACAAAGACCGACAACGTCATTCAATAAATGATAAAGTCCTATGTGATTCAGTGAGTGAATGAAATCTTTAGTAGGTATCCTTTCCGTAAAATATTCACTATTCCTCATAGTGTCATTAATTTTTGCTATTAATAGAATTTGTATATCCACTCTTTCCCAATAAAACCTAAATATTCACAACATACATAAAATACATACCTACCTAATGCTATTTTACACGGGTTAGAATGCTGCACTGATTTTTATTTATGTTTCTGTTGTATTTATCTTTTCGATACCTGTGTAGAAGGGTATTTGTTTTGTATGAGGAGCAAACACAATAACTCGCCCTGAACCATTTGTGTTCTAAAACAAATAGAAAAATATAAGGTGAAATTTCTGAATCAAAACAAAGAGCAATTTATCCCTGGAAGAGATACGGCGCGGGGGTCAATCGATTACCTTCTACATCGTTGTGACAAATAGTTCCATTTGCCGTTTCCAGATGGCAGAGGCTGCCTTTTATTCTCTAACCATGACCGACGCGGCGACGGCAATTTCATATTTCGCAATAGGGAAAAGGATTTCTCGTACAGCTTTCAATTGGAATCACGATTGCTCAAAGGAATTATTTCGATACTATACACAGGTGCTTTCAGATGTTTACCTTGAAAATAATCGGACAAAGTTGCACAAGTTTGCAAAAATAGGTTGTTTTCCTGGAGCTTGTGGACAGAAAAATCCAATTGAGTGTAGTTACTATATAGTTGCTAGTATTTGAGCACTTTGCAACTGTTGTTAGTAAAGACCGACCGAAGGTTCGGTTTAAAAAAAAAAACTAGTTTCGGCGACAGTTTCTATTTCGGGCAAAAATTTACCAAATTTCGGCCCCGTCGAAACTCGGTGTTTGTTATTGTCGTGCGTCGTTCTGCTAATCATAAGAATATTGTCCCTTCAAAATTAAAATATTAAGAGTAAGAGGCTTTAGTTTAGATAATATTGATTTTTGACATAAGTATTTAAAATAAGTATAAAATGTATCCGAAATTTGTATACCTATTAGGTTAAACATAGCGATCCTGACATTAGAATAAGATCTTATTATAATTATAGTACCCATTTTTAACAAATAAAAAAATTGAATTTGTAGTTTTTAGCTCGTTGATTTTATTTTTATTCATGTTAAAATAACATAAATCTTTTTTATTTTATTTACCTATATTATTGGTTGTTTTTATTTAATTTAAGAAAAGTGAACTGTTAAAAAAATTACCAACTAAATTGACAATATTTAAAGAATTTATATTATATTTATGTATAAGTTTCGGTTTCGGCCAAAACTGAGACCAGAAACAAAAGTTCGGCTTCGGCTGAAAATCCTATTTCGGTCGCACACTAGTTGCAGGACTCATTTAGGTGAATTAGGTCGATTGTGCTAAGTAGGAAAAGAAAGAAATCTTTCTTTAATGTAAACGTTTATCTTTTAAGAAGAACGTCTATCTTTTGAAAGTGTTTTTAACGCTATTTTAGTTGTTATTTTGTTCTTATGATTGAAGTAGCTTTGTTTTGTGTGTCTTGTTTCAATTTAAGCTTGTGTGAAAGAGTTGAATAAAAAAAAAAAATATATATAGATATTGATTTAAATAAGTACCTATACGTACTTTTATAAATAAATTGATTCAGTTAGTTTAAAACCCCAACTACCTTCAAAGGGTATCAATGTCCCCCGACTACAGTATTGCCCAATCCCCGAGATTTCCGTCTGTTTACCCAAGATAAAAATGCCAGTTGATCGACAAGTATTGCGAACAAAGGTAAGATAAAAGCTTACCTATATTTGCTTCGACAGTTGGATAGACAGATAAAGTGTCAATGGGATTGCGTACGGTGGCTGGGTACGGATCCCAAAAAAACTTAGGGTCCATTGATTGTCTGGAACAACAAAAGCTTTTTACAAGACAGCTCGTTGCGCGGTTCAAATACTTTTCACTCGGAATTTGAAAACGGGATAAGTAAATAATGTAAGTACGTATTTTTTTGCTGTTTTGGACCATTCCAAGTAATCATTTATATTGTTTGTTTATACAGCCATACGGGAACGACCATCAAAGTTAAGCGATGCTTCGAAGATCTTTGTCAGTCGTTACGAATTGCCAGAAGTTAGAAAATCTGACACCAGTCTTGTGAGGGAGTATCGTGTAACCCAGTTTCTGGGTTGCGGAAGTCAAATAGGCAGTCGCCTCATGTAATGGCATGCCCGGTCACACTGAAAGCCAACCCCAAAAAAGTTGGGAAAATGGCAGATTGATTGTTTGAATATTTTTAGTCTCAAGTATTGGTCCTTTGACAAGTACTTTTTTACAATTTTCCATACTAAACAAGTCGAACGCTTTACCTCGATGTTGGAGCCAACTAGCAAACATCAAAGTCGCAGAATGAATTAGGTGTAGTTGTCACCTTTGCTGCTACCGCTAATTAAGCTAGCTCGATACACGAGGGAGCACCGCGGCTTAAATTCATTAGTGTTTGTGGTTTACACAGTCAACGTCAAGCAATTGGAAAAAAAGGGCAAAAATGTAAAAGGCGAGAGCGGACATTTCCTCTGGGAGCTGACAGCCAACGAGTTTACTTTTCTTTATTTGTCGACTTTCTTTGAGAATAATCTTTTTTCAACGAACGACGTGTTGTATGAAAAACTTTATAATTAAGAACTGTTGAAAGGGTAGGGGGTTTTCTTCGGAAACTGTCGCAAATTTAAAATTGTCATGAATCAAAATTGTCCGTTCAAATATCTTCTTTGTTAAGTTGCCAGTAGCGTAATTATATGCCTATACTTATAAAAATTATGCCCCAAATAAGGTATTGTATTTTATACACCAGCCGAAAGGCCCCCTGCCCTTTTAGCTGGAGTTATTCAGTACGAAAACTGATCGAGATTTAAAATAGTCAAGAATCAAGCTTTAAAAACGATGCGAAACTGAAGTAAAAAAAAAGTTCTTCCGTTTAAAATCTTTTACGTTAAGTTGTCAGTAGATACAAATGCCTATACTTATAAAAAGTAATAATGCATTGTATATGTCGTAGGATAATTTGATACTTCGAATCTTCGCGAAAATCCTAGGGGTTTTGCGAAAACGCGGATAATTAGACATAGGCGAAAAATTATCAAATCTTACCGGACAAAGTCAGGATTTTTGCGAAAATACTCGTTACTATAGTAAGATTTGATGTGCTCAACACTGATTGGCTACAATTTTGCTGGCTGACTTCTAATTGGTTCCTAGTTAATAACGTGCGGCAACAAATGATTGACATTTAAGACGTCAACCAATCAGAGACGATCTCTTATTGAACGCGCTGACCGACCAATCAGCGTTCTTATTTCATAACAGCCAGCGTTTCGTTTCGCAATATTGCTATAATAACGAGTATTTTCGCAAAAATCCTGACTTTGTCCAGTAAGATTTGATAATTTTTCGCCTATGTCTAATTATCCGCGTTTTCGCAAAACCCCTAGGATTTTCGCGAAGATTCGAAGTATCAAATTATCCTACGACATATACAACAGTTGAAAGGGCAGGGGTTTAGTATGAGAACCGTTCCAAATTTAAAATCGTCATGAATTTCTTTCATAAATTGTGCGAAGAGCCAATGAAAAAATAAAAGTTATTTCATTCAAACCATTTTAAGTTGACTTGTGAGTAGAATATATGCCTATACTTATCAAAAAGTAATGACGCAAATAAGACATTGTATAAGTAATTGATGTTAATTAACTGGGTGGCAACTAAGAAACTTCATTGTGTTTAATTAATGCGTTGAAAAGTTTAAAAGTCTTCTGTGCCCCATTAGCCCATTTAGAAGTTGTCTTTTAACTTTGTAAATTGGAGTTCGCAAGCATTAAGGTGGAAATTTGAGAGGATAGAATGTTTATGTCGAGTATTCGAGTTGATAGCGTTATGAGTTCTGATTCTGAGAATATCATTCGTTTCAATTTATAAGTGTCTAGTGAATTCTAACTTTCGGCTTGGAGTTTTAATTAATGGCGTAATCTTTGTTTTGTTATTATTTCCATTTGCATAGGATTTGGCTACAATTCGAAAAGTTTCATAGTGCCGCTAGCGCTTAGCCGTGATTGATTGTAATTAATGCATTGAACAGTAACAAATAAAAAACAAGCACATGATATATATACTGAGCAATACGAAGACGAGGACACGTAATGAATGTCCTGGCAAGAAACAAAGTAGATACCATCAGATTAAATTAAATTCTAGGAGATTAAATTGAAATGGTGGCACTGTAGGCGTGAATTGGATTACCATGTAAATATTTGTGCCCAAGCCTGGTACTCACGGGTTGGTGCAACGTGGTGCAATACCGCGGGAGTCTCGCCAAATAATAGGGCATGAATAGAAATATTGAGTAATTGATGTAGCCTCTATATCATTATTTAGCAATAAAAACTCCTTTCATTCGAATAGCTGAGTGAAGGCTACGGATTAACAATGAGTTCGCCCTTGACTTTGTCTCGCGATAAAATCTCAATGTGTGCACATCTTTCATACCTTTCATTTTCTAGCAACGTTTTTATTTTATCACTAGCATTTGCTCCCGGCTTAACACACTTAGTAGATATGGATTTGCAAAAAAAAAGTAGCATATAATATTACCGTTGCTAGGGTCCCACCTACCTCTTTACCAAAAAATCATCAAAATCGTTGTAGCTGTTTAAGCGCGAAAGCGTGACAAAGTCACTTCCACATTTATAATATTACTATTAGTTAGAAATATTTTTTATTCAGAGTTTGAAATTCGACTTTATTCCTTAACTAACGAGAAAATGATTGGGGAAATGTGGAATTTCCGCAACGTAGCACAATGAGAGAAATTGCTACTTTGCTAGGCTTACAAATTGGGCGATTGTAATGTAATTTGCTGAAGACATTACCGTAATTTAGGCACGAGTTCCGATAATGTTTGTTAGTGAATCCTCGGCGTTAGTGATCGGTAGGAGACCGAGGCGGGGTGCGTGTGTTCCCCGCGTCTGTCTACCCACACGTGACGAACAAACAAGTCGGAGGAAAGAAGGGTCTCGATGAAGTATGACTGAAGACTCCTAATGAATAACTGCGTCATTACTTCACCCACAACATTTTGATTAGGTACATCGATATCTAAATCTATGGAATAAGTAATATTGGTTATTTGTTTAGGTGTATGTTTGTAAAAGGTAAATCTAGAACAACTGTGGCCTTAATTTATTTGTTTGGATCTCTAACAATGCAAGTTTTTATTTCTACATAATCGATCGCGTTTAATTAAATATCAATTTGAATTTAAACTGGATAAGCACCGTCTAGTGATAACTACGAAAAATCTCTTTTCAACTGCGACATAAGCAAACCTTGACGTTTACCCGGTCGAGTACCTTTTTTTAAGAATGAGACAAATGACTTCTTCCGGTTTGGGTGGAGCTGAAGGGCGTGTCAGACTCTTTCTGACTAAAACCCATCCGTGTTCCTCCTAAAGCCCTTTGTGTTCCAGGGCCGTGGTGACTCTTTCAAACAAATTCTGCAACCCTGGCAAGCTCTGGCCTTAGCCCCGTACACGGTCGAGTACCTACGTTCAAAACTCGCAGTGTGGCTTTTGATCCGATTACAAAAAACTCTGCACTAATAGAAAGCAACAACTATGCTAAGCAGCGTAGGCTTTTTAAATAGGCATCGGGAGCAATGCCACGGGAAAAAGATAGTCGATTTTTTCGTAAGGATGGAAGACGAAGTAGATAGAAAGTGTAACTTGAGGACGATTTGATGTCTCCCTAAAAATATGTCTATTTTTTGGCTAAAGCAATAAGCATTATAAATGTTTTCTTTGGCTTTAGTAAATAAATATGCCTTGAGCGTACTCGTTTAGTTACTTGTGATTTCGCTCACGATCGAGTTTATTATTTGTGATTATTTTGCGGCTTGATTGGAAATATTGCGTGTTAGGTATAACTAAGTAGGCTTGAGCTTGATGAAATTCTAACTTGATTAGATGTGGAGGCGAAAAGTTCTCAGAGAATTTGAATAAGATATTAATTAAATTAGAAAGAAAAATTGTTTATTCTGTACAAACAAAACGCAAAATTAAGAAAGCCAAAAGCCTAGTATCCAAAATAAATCATTTTAAAAAGTACAAGAATCATAAATAGATAGGCACAAATAAATTAGACTATACGAATGCTATGTTATATCATGTGATACAAGCACTGACCAGAGGCAGATTGCGACTGAGATGCAAATGCGAACGTTGCTTAAAAAAAACTAGACTTGGCTCAGGGAAATAATACCTAATAACAAAGTTAGATACATGTAATTTGGGTCTCCTCTAAAACCATACTCCATTATAACATTGTCGTGGTCGTACGCGGTCATTGTTTAACGATAATTGCTTACCTGCAATTTGTTCAGTGTTCAACGTAACCAACAGGGGTGGCTCCCGTTCGACGACTCTTTGTTCAAAATGTTTACAAACCTAATGTGGTATTAACCGTTGCTAGCTCCAGGCGCCCCGGCAGATCTCGACCATGCGAGGTCCTTTTAAAAATCAATTATGTAAAATCCGAATAAAAACCGACCTCGTGACAATATGTGTCGTTTAATTTTATATTATTTGTAGCTCTTGCCCGCGACTTCGTACGCGCATATCCCGTTTTTCCCCGTTCCCGTAGGAATTTCGACTCTTCTCTTAGTGCTCCCCTGTAGAGTGTAGGGAAGCTACATGCCAAAATTCAGCTTTCTACGACCAGTAGTTTCGGCTGTGCGTTGTCTGTCAGTAATGAAAGAATTTTATATAATTATATAAATTGATTCTAGAACTAGCTGACCCGACAGACGTCATTCTGACAACAGCTATTGGACTGTGGCAGTGACAGCCAGGATCTGTTTGTACGGGAAAAGAAAAATATGTTTTTTTTTTTGTTTTTTTTCTGTTAAAGTTTAACATTATTTTGTTCATACCTTCCCCGGACACCAAAGAAAATTTGTAAAAAAGTAAATGCCGAATTAGTCCCACCGTTCTCGAGTTTTGCGCTTAGCAACACATTTAGCCATTCATTTTAATTTATTATATATGATGAAATAAACCACCTTTATTTTATTGTTGCGCTATTATTTGCTAAAGATTAAAAAGTTTAACTTGTTCTTGGATTTATTGCACGAGGCCCCTGTAAGAGCGAGGCTGGGGGCAATTGCCCTGCTCGCCACCCCCTAAAGCCGCCACTGTATGTACAAACCCTTCCCTTAAATTTCACCAACGTCGCGATACAACAAGCATTATGACATAATAATTTGGGACGTTTCACTAATTCAGGTGACGCAAGCAGACTCCTACAAATTAATGTTGCACAAAGTAATTAGCCGGAAGAGCTTTACAAATGGTCTTGGCACCACCTTTATTGGGCTTAGAGCATGTTATGTTACATTACGGAGGCATTGTTTGTACAATGCCAAATTAAGAACAGTTAAATTATTTTGTCAGGACATATTCCAGTTATATTGTCGTACAAGCTAGGAGATATGTCTTTTTACTCAACTGCGCCAGAGTAGGTTATATATAAGAGGCTCGCTTCACATAGGTCGTCTTGGCGCACTAAGGTTTACAACAGTGTTAAAACCATCAACGAAAAACGCCAAATACGTAAAAAGAGACCCAAGCCCTCATTTAATTATACTTTTAATTCCGCCGGTCCGCTGTATTGCATTAGCTGTGATCGGGTAATTCGGTCTAGCGAGTCATATTAGGGCACACGCTAGGAAGTAGTGTGTCGAAATTGGCAAGGAGGACTATATAATAAACGGACTTTTAAAATAAAGACTATATTGAAATAAAATGTAGTCTGTTTATATCCGTATCGAAAATGACATATAAATAAAAAAAATATTACAGCAACCTTATTTCGTTGTAACATTTTGTTCATTTACCTAATTATTTCCCGGAAAAACGTTCCCTACATTGATTTTATCAATGTACAACGGAAAACCCTGAATAGGGATGGGATGATTACCTGCCGTTCCGTTACATTTCGTACGCTATTTTAAATGAATCGTGTAATCAACCACGAACGCAGGTGAATACCTAATTCGTTAGCTTTCAGTAGTCAGCCATCGCTGACCCATTTGTTCAGGGTCCAATCACGGACCGAATTCAATTTCGTCCACTTTTATACGCTACGATAATCTTGAAAGATACGCGAGGAAATAAGAGAAACCCTATTATTATTATATCTCTTTTATTATGAAAGTTATTGGTGTGTTACTCGTTCATGCAAAAAGAGGATATTGGTACTTCGACAAGAGAGGACAGAGTTGCAGCGAGACGCAACTAAATAGCCTTTTGTTGTAATAAAAACATTTTGCTTGGTATATAGCAGAGAGATTTATAACAACGGCATAAATATACATATGGAATATGTTAAAGGCTGTACAGGACCTCAGGCTCGGCTCGCGTGGGCGTGCGGTGCCATTAACCGCGTTGTTCGTGCTAGCAGTTGTAAAGATAAATTGTCGCGAGTAAATTCTATTGCAAGTAGAATATGTGGCGTTGTCCGTGTAGCCCGACTGTCCGGAGTGTCCGGTGCCAGTTAACTGGCAGTTTGCGCGTTCGCCAACACCACAACAATATAAACGGACCCGCGCCCCCGCCCTAATGTGTGAACATACACCAAATGAAAGTTGAATTGCTACGAAGGTACGGAGATGCTTTCCCTAATGTGCTGTTTATAGTTGTAACACCAGTTCAGGGGTCGCACAGCGTGTCGCATTCCTTCCTAAAGTTATTTTTAATGTTATTTCGAGCTTGTAGGTTGTTGTCGCCTGGGGAAAATGTCCCTTATAAAAACAAAAGAATAGCGCTGGTAGAGATAATGTTATGGTTCCTTTACACCGCGCTCTATACAAAGGCGAATGTTGGACATTTGACGGTATCTGGTGTAACTACTTATTGTCTTATACAGCTAGCTTGAGGTTGATTGCAGCTTATGTGATGTTGTACAAGTCGCGTTGTGTCGAGGGAGTCTTTTTAGAAGAGCTTGCTTGTTGTATGGAATGTTTGGCCAATGTCCATCGGACTCTGGGTTACGAGTCAGTGATTTTTGAGATGAATAACCTGAGGGTCTTGAAGACAAGAGAGAATAGCCTAACTTACTGCTAGGCAAGCGCGTTGCATTGTCGACCACATCATCGGTTACGATCGTAACCAGACGGCGAGTTTTTTACGTACTCGATCGCGTTAACGTAAACATTTGCTTCAAAAGAGATGGTTAAAAAAGTACGTGCTGATCTATCAATAGTTTCAAATTGCTTGATTACCATCGATTGATGACTTAAGAAGTAGATACCGTACTACCTTAATTACGTATTATGTGAACACATTGACAGTTCTAGTTCAATGGCGCCAACAGTCATGAATGCCATTTTCACATAAATCAAAGCATTGTTAATGTTTTATAACATTACTCGTACAATGTGGAATACGCGAGCTCTCACGTTATTTTCTTCCATCATTTACGTCGAAGTTACATAAAGAAAATTTAACATGCGCGAATGTCTTTAATCACCAGGCCTAATTAAATTGATTAGCGGCGAAACAAGTTCCAATATTTCAGGTTTATAAATGAAAAGTGTTACAGGCACATTATATAGACATTTATGTTCAAGAGAGGATGAGGAGTTTGTACGTGAGAAGGATAATATTGTCATTTCAGATTACTGTCGTTCAGCTACTTGGCTTGAGGGCCGGAGCTCGTGAGCGTCGGCATTATGCAATAAAAAGACTTTAATATTGCCATTTTGCAGGCAATTTAAACTCCAATTTTGTGATGGCACCTTACTGTACAATGCCGTCTTTACGTTTATTGCGTTCGACTGTTTAAAGTTTGTTTTTGACTTAATTAGTTTTCTGATAATGTCTACCATTGGAGATGTAAAACAAATAAATAAGAACAGCTTTTTATGTTTCTTGTTTTATGAAGCTGATTTTATTAGGTAGATAGATTTCTTTACGTCAAGTTAAAGATAGGAAAGGAAAGGTGGTGGATTACCTAAGGCATTAAGTCCGCCATAGTACCTCTGTGCATTAAGATTTAAATAAATCCTACTAATATTATAAAGTTGCACCTGCCATGTTGTCTCTGCACCACCCTAAGGTCGACTGGTAGAAAATGGGCATTAAGTCCGCCTTTGTACAGTGTTTTTACTAGTGCATAAAGTTTTAATAAATAAATAAACGCGAAAGTTTGTAAGTATGGATGGATGGATGGATGTTTGTTACTCTTTCACGTCAGAACGGCTGAACGAATCTCGATGAAATTTGGCTCAGAGGTAGATTATAGTCTGGAATAACACATAGGATTTTTCATCCCGGGAGCATGTTCCCTTGGGATAATTTCCGACATTAACGCGGGCGGAGCCGCGGGCGGTAACTAGTTAATAATAATCTAGTTGAATAAAAAAAGTCCATACTTTGACCTCATGTTCACTACAGACATGGGACTACCAGGCACTACCAGGTACAGGTTACAGCTTACACTAATATGGAATAACTAATAGTTATCAAGCATTCAACTCAGGGCACATAAGTAACGCTGACAAACGTCAAACTTTTTGATGGGCTGTAGCAATTTAAATCAGTAGCAACCATTTTGAATTATATGTATATCACATTTGGGTCAGTATTGTCCAAGTACTTTATGTCCATGCATTAAGTCCAGAGTTTCCGCTGAAGCGCTGTAAGAAGTACTCCGTTTAATAACGGTATTATAAACTTTGCGATTTAAGCACCTAATATGTTGGTAAACTTAGTTCAGTCTCGCGTTTGTGCGCTGCAAATGGTCGGGCATTGATATAACAGCCGCATTTCTAACAGCGGCCCTTGTATTATTAGTTTGTGGATATACACCTGTTTTTAATAGCCGCTTTTGATATAAACTTGTAAGGGGTGATTTTAAATTTAATGACAATATTTTAAGGGAGGAAGTTGAAGAGGGAGATGGCTCTGAAATTATGTGAAAACACTATTAAGTTCCTTTATAAACTATATATGTTCCATATTTTATCCAAATCCGTTTTAGTTTTTCCGTTACAAACATCATCCATCCTCACTAAATATCACGTTTATAATATTTATTTATTTAATACTTTATGTAAGCGTGTATTCACACAGTGAAGTAGGATAGGTTAGAATTTATTAGCTTAATTCAACAAAATTCAGAGTATAGTTGATCTTTGACAAACCATAGCAACTATTGTATAATAACCCATATTTTTAAAATCTATTCTATTCTATTGGTTGCGTATTAAAATTTGATTATATTCATGAGTTCTTTAACTGCATTAAACATTAAAAGTCACCCTTTACTACTACTTGATACGTACATAACTCGTGTCTATAAGCCTTATTTACATTTTATTCCGGGTTCGTAATTCGGGTAAATAATGGTTGTTAAACATAATATCAAGGTACACAACACCTTTGTAGAAGAACAAGCAACTCAGTCCTGAGGGAAGGTGTCGGATTGCGAACATCCTCGTGCTGTCCTCTGGGACGAGACTTATTTGTTATGCAATACTGGCCTTGCGCTGCGGCTTCACCCGCGCGAAAGTCGGAAATCATTACATTGGTGGTATTGGGTAGATAACGGGATACAAATCATCTTATGTCTTAAACCAGGCTAAGGTTTATTTGTTCCAAATTTCGTCGTAAAAGTCGTTGATAAGTAGGTAATTGATTAAAATAAAAACAACCATCTTTACAAGAAGTTGGATAGGTCAGTAGGGTATAATATATAATTTGTAGGAACACTGAATTCGCTTACAGAGATCCTGAACACACTGAGGCTGATCAGCTTCTGGAGGCAGGTTGGCTGGTTGGAATGATGGCCGCCATCACTCATGGCTCACGCACAATGGTCTAACATCAGGACTAAGAGCGGAAACCAAACCCCATAAAGTCAAAGTCAAAGTCAATTAATTTATTTCAACTAGACCATTAAAAGGCACTTTTCAACGTCAAATTTACAGTTTAAAATTAAAATAGAAGTGACTCTAGTTGTCCATTCGCAAAAAGTAGATTCTTATGGAGAAGAACGGACAAGAAACTCCATAGTTACTCTTTTCAAATATAAGTTTTACAATATTTGTATACATAGGTACATTGATCAATTGATTATATTATGTGAGCACAATGCATCCAACATTACACTAATATACAGCACACACTTATATACTAATAGGTACAACAAAGCAATACCAGCAGAGATAAAATTAAGTTTGATAGCAAGGGACATGGTACTATGGAACTCACATATTTACACATATATGTACCTATTTATAAAATCTTTGCAGACGAAGAGCTGACCTAAGTTAGTATAACAAAGTTCGCATAGCTAAGGTCATTTTTAGGCTTGCTACATTTTAAAACGAAAAAAGTTGGTACAAATGTTGATCATAGATTTAAGAGTGCACAAAAATAGGTATGTTGACTGACATACGCACCGCGAGGCACACACGCGCTACCCGCACCCCGATCGTATAACTCATAAAGTCGCATATTCATTAACAATCGAAAAGAAATTCCGGATCCTCGACTTCATATGTTTAAAAAATCGTCTGCTTGACAAAGTAGTAATAACGCGCAATGAAAACGGTTGCGATGTTAGAATGAAAGCATATGCGTCCGATTGCATTCATTTTTGTAAGTATACGCAAGTCGGTCCGCGAGTGAACAGTGAACAGCGAGCTAGCGTGGTATGAATATCTATTTTTATTTATCTTCAGCGAAAGTTATGTCGATATGCCTTGAGGCGACTAAGTAATTGTGTTCTTATTAGATAATAACAGATAATATCTACGAAAACCATATTATATTTGCCCTCAGGCAATGCTTTGTTTCTTCGTCCACGTGCCGTTCTAATTAAAATATAAGGTTCATTATTATAAAACACGGTATTTTTTACGTCACACTATAAAGAAGATAAATTTTAATAAATTGCTGGTCGTTAGTAATAACTTGGTAGATTTTTGTGTATTGAGTGATGTACCTAGAGGTACGTCATTTTATAATTTATATCGCCTACATACCATTACCTACCAAAAATTATCTTCAAGAAATATAAAAATAATATTAAGTTACACCAAACTCTAATAATAATTCTATTATATTATTTCTGAATATATGATATCCAATTACCTATGTATATATTTGCTCAAGTATAAACTAAAGCCTTTACAAATACAAGATTCAGATAAATAAACTGTGTTGTTATTATATTGTGTACATAAGTCTGGGCTGAATGTAAATCCCTGGCTTTATCTTCTCGTCTTTTAATCCTGAAATCGATTGCACTGAATTTCAAGCGCTGTACTTAATGGTACACTTGAGGCATTCCAAAAAGTTAACGCACAAATCGAAAATAATTAAAAAGTTGCTTTTGGATTCCGCTTACGTTCGCTGCGACAGAAGAATAGACAATGAGGGGACAGATAATAAACAACATTACGATGGCCCAGAATTTCTTGGCACGCGGCGAGATAGGGAACCAAATTGAAACGTACCGAAATTGACATCTTATTGACATTTGCTTATGTAAACAGCACCGCAATGAGCTGTCAAGATATACTGGGCACGTTGTAAATTGTACCAAGGGTAAGTGTTTATGGTACACCCACGAACTCGAATGATTTTTTTTCTGCGTAAGTGTGTTAGACTTTATCTTTAGCAACCTCTGTGTTTTGGGGGAAATACTGCTAGGTCGGATGGTCGAAGGGCTATTCGTCTAATGAGATTGCGTTTACTTTCGGTTTTTGCTTCCTTACTCCCATAGAGTAAATGTGCTGGCTAAAGTATGCTCTTACTATTTTCCGGACCCTTTTTATTTTCTTATTGTGTTGTTCAACGTTCGGCTTAATTTGGCGTTGATAACAAACTCTTTAGTTACATGCAAGACTGTAATGTAATGTTCATCTAAACGAATATTGGGACTGGCACTTCGATCACAATTTAACAAACCAATCTCAGTAAAATCAGTTAGTTTACCCCTACGTGTGTTAGTCAAGAGCAATATGTTACACATCGTCGGGCCGAGAGTGTAACTGACGAACAACAATATTGGAGATTAACTCAAACAGAGGCCTACAGTCCAGGCTGGGTAATCACATCTGCGGCCGCCAGTGTAAGCGGCCCAAACAACAGCCCTGTTAAATTGGATCCCGAAATAATTAAATTATCGGCAGACGATCGCAAAACAATTTTCGGCAATATTGACTTACGCGATCAACGTTGCTGGCTAAATCGAATTCTTACCCCTAATAGAATCATTAAAGCCAAAGACAACGAGACAATGAAAAGCTTCAGCTGAAAAAATATCGGAAAGGGGAAAATTTAAATTTTCGTTGGAAAAGTCCACTCAAAGGGTTGGATATTCTTTTTCACTGGATACAAATTCGATGAGTTATTCTCTTCACACAATATGCTCATGCTCATTGATCAAAGGTCGCTTTCTTGGAAGTGGCCATGTAGATATGGTATTGTGTAGCCATTGAGTATATTTGATTTCTGTACTGTTCAATGAACGGTAAATGACGTTTAATCGCTCTTTGATCTGCGATACTGCACAGGCTTCATCTTGAACTGAACTGCTCTTTGTTGGAGCTAGAGCCGGGAGCTACTACAGCGAGCTAACAAAGTGCGCTACATGTGAACACGTCAAACGCAGTCACTGCACCATCACCACTGAAATAGTTCTGTGTACAAACGGCAAACTAAGCAAGTACTCAACATTGTGTTATATATGCCAAATACTGCTGTGTTTACATCTACATATGTGCCATATATTATGTAGTTTATTTATTAAAACTTATTGACCTATGTAGTAAAAACATTGTACAAAGGTGGACTTAATCTTTAGGCTTTTTGTACCATTCGACCTTAGGGTGGTGCAGAGACAGAAGGCAGGAGCAATATAATGGAAAGACAAACAGACAAGTAAAAAATAGTAATAAATACATGCCTAGACAAATTCATAGAAATGAATAATGTTATATTTTGTGGAAAAAATCCTACCCAACAAATCAACGCTGTGATGATTCTACCAAGTTCTTGCGAATGTGTTCACGTACCTTAAAGGAAAATTGATATCCTTGGCTGTGTAAGAATATCAATTTTCGATTGGAGTTGGAGAAACATAATATGCCTTCACAATATATTGAACCTAGTTTCACAAACTCAATTTGATGGAAAAATAGTGGTTCAATGAAAATAATGGTCTTCAGAAATGTTCTTCGCTGCTGTAACGCAATGGCAAATTGTACTGCAAAAAATTATTTAATGATCAACGGATTATTGAATTTTGAGAAATAAAAGATACGCAGGATACCTACGTGGTACGGATAAAACCTATCAAGAAATTATTTCCCTTTAATCGGAAACTAGAACTTGAAACTAAGAGAAAGCCAGTTTGCTCCTATGTGTCGTGAAGATGTACGTGAACAAATGAATAGCATATAGCATTCCTCCATCACAATCCTACTCTGAATAGTGAATGTGCAAGTTTCATTAGCATGAGAGTTGCAAATAGCAAGTCTTCGCTGCGAGGACAGAACAATACGCAATCAGCGATAGACGCCAGTCGATCACTTGCGAGCTGCATTGTAATGTATCATTCCTTTACTTGTCTCGCACATTTGTCCCTTGTCAGATCAGCAGAGATAGAGACCTAGCACAATGCGAACAAACACGACGCATTTGTACAAGTCTGCCCTTGACATTTAGTCTATATGTAGATATCTAAGGTACAGTGCTACCTTCGTTTGCAATGTTTCAAAGGCCTACACTCCAGCCATGAAATATGCAAAGCGTTCGCGAACGAATATTGACGCTCCAATTACATAGAGAGGCGCATGTCTGTGCCATGGCTGTGGTGTTGGATATGTTCACCGCCTGATGGCGAAACACGTAAAAATGGGAAAATAATTGATGAATCGGACGCGAAGTGCTTCGCAGAACGCATGCATGAATGCTTTTTAACGAATGAATGCTCACGAAAATTGGTTTCGTCACAATATTCCCGTTGTCGTTGCAAAAACTGCATATATTTATTTGTCTTAATTAAACGGTCGTACTGTTTGTGATTTTTAATTAAACACGATTATTGTTACTTTCCATAGAGTATAAAATTCAGGTGTCATGATTTTTAAAGTGCTTTTCGTTTGACACAGTTTCTTCAAAAGAAATGCAGATTACGTTCGCTTTACCGCGACGACAAATGAGTTTGAACTTAATGCAAATAAGCAAATTAAAATTTCAAGAAGTTTAGAGGTAGGAGCCTCCGGCCAGTAAATTTTATGCTGCAAAAGACGGTTTAATGAGCTTTCATTATTCACTATAAACGGTAAATAAAGTTTTCAAAGAAAAAACGTAAAACCAGAAGGTTTAACGTAGTTTACGTCGGTTAAGTAGCCTGACTTTTCTTTGTCTAATGAAATTGTAATGGAAGTCAAGTTAAGGAAAAACTGAAAATACCTAAGTGAATTACGGAATTTTTTACACCTTGTAATTAACAGCGATGTTTAGAAAAGAAAAGTCAATTTATTTATCACAGAGTGAAAAATCGCTTGTATGTTAGCTTCAGCTATTAGACGAGTATAGATATGTTTGAACAAAGGGCTTGAGGGATTTGGAAATAGCATACGTGATAAGTAATCATAATAGTAGACGTGGATCAATAGGCACAGTGATACCATAGATATACACGGCCCTACTGAGCAATTCGCCTCGTCTTCCCGACCAATTTCCACAGTCATCGTCAGCACAAAAGCTGAAGACAATGCAATCATTTTCGTTATTAACAACGTATATTTATTACACTTCGATTGTTTGCCTCCATCCAGTCAATTATTCGCTTGTCAGAGCCAAACAGGAATGGCACAAATTGGTTTATCCATTATAAGATTATGGGCGGCCGTAGAAACTAATCAGTTGTGGAGGGATGCTGTTGATAACTGAAGGAGGAATGAGTGAGGCTTTTGTAAGAGGAAACAATTATTTTTGTCGGGAAGCATCGGCATCGTTGTAGTTAATGGCGTCGTAATTTTCGGGTATTTTCTATACAGTACTTTACTTGGTATATCTCGTAAGAGCTTTCGACCTGGAAACGTACACATTATTTATTAACTGTTTAAGTAGCAGCTCATTAAATAATAATAATTAATTAACGTAAGTATAGATCTATCTGTTTGAGAAATATCCTTGTCACTTCGTCTCCGTGGGATATCACCGGTATACAAGGTCGAGCAGAAGCATCCAAGGCTAACTATCTTATGCATCTGTCTGGTCATGACAATATTAGATACTGGTTCCTGCCAGCTACTTCGCCCGCGTTGTTACCGGATATTATCACAAGGGAACGAATGTGACGCATATCTTCCCAACTTCCACAACATTTTTTTTTACGCATACAAATGTGCAGAGGCGGTCTTAATGCCATAGGCATTCTCTACCAGTCAACCTTTGGGTGATGCAGAGAATAGTGGTAGGTGCAATATGGTGAATAAAAAAGCGATTGATATTTAATAACATACAAACTAAGTATAAACAAATATATAAACTATACATACAATATAAATATATAATAAATACTCAAATGTACTAAGTCATTTATTAAAAAAAACTTAAGTTTATTCCATTAATACTTAACTAACTATATACACTAGAAATAAAAATAAAATCTCCTAAATACTAAAATTAACAAGATAAATAGGTACACGAAATACAACAACTACTAGGTACTACTTTTTTAATTTTGTTTATTTTATTTTTTAGTATGCGCCATGCTTGTCGTTTTTTTATTCGTCGATAGATACAAATATTAATTGGAAATCGCACATCCAAAAGATAAAATCAAAGCTATCAAAATTTGCATACGCTCTTCGTGAAGTAAAAAAGACCACTAACCTCAAAACAGCACTTGTCACCTATTATGCCTACGCACATGCGTGGCTTAGTTATGGCGTGATTTTGTGGGGAAACAGCACGGATGCACCAACTCTATTCACGTTACAAAAAAGGCTTGTAAGAATAATAGTCAATATAGAAGACACCGACAGCTGCAGACCCCATTTCCAAGAGCAAAATATACTTACCCTCCCGTGCCTATTCATTCTAGAAATTTGTAAATTCGTACGACACTACCCACACTTTTACACGACAAGAGAAAACATACAATCTAAATACATACTACGCCATAAAAATAGATTAAACTTACCAAGCTCCAAACTAAAAATGCACTCAACAAGTACTCTAGTCATGTCAATTAAAATATGTAATAAATTACCAAATATAATTCAAGAAGAAGAAAAAAATAATATATTCATAAATAAATTAAAACAATTCTTATTATCCAAATGCTATTATAACATCAATGAATATTTTAACGATAAATTTTAGAATTTAATAATTATGCAACTATGGTATAAATATATAAATACTCGTATTCAACTAGTTAAATAAAAGCCCTCTTCCTCTCTCCTACTTTTGCTGTGCCCGACAGGGTCCACATTGATCATAATTTTGTAAAACCTACCATCTAAGCTAACATGTGGAAGCAATAAATATATTGAGTATTGAGTATTGAGTATTATTTTTCTTTTATACAGACTTTCATATTTCTGAGTATAAAAATTTATTTGAATTTTATAAGACAGACCGGACGACTGTTAGGCCATAGGCGTTTTGATAATTAAGTAAAAAGTAATTCAATTAGTACCGCGCCTTCTTCGTCATACTATTTACCTACACCGGTACTTAATTGAAATCAAAAGTTCACATTTTTTTTGGTTTAAGGTACACATATCAACTCGGAAAGGGATCGTCACCATATCAGCTCGAGCGGTGCAGTATCCTTTGTATGAAATTCCCTACTGCAACGCACACTAATCGGAATCGTAACGTAATCGCCTCGCCTTGGGGTAATACGGCGATAAAGGCGTCTATGCGGCCTTTATGATCATTGATTTGATTTTTGATTTTTAAGGTGCAGTCGCAAACTCAAAAAACTCGTTTCATTTTCCTTTCGACAAGTTTTTGATATTGACTGTCGCTGACATGATTTTTCTATCGATCCATGGTAAACAGAGAATTTCGTTGCGAGAGTTGAATAAATAATATGATTTTCCGTTTTTCCAACTTGCTTTATTTAACTTACTCTTTTCCATCGTTATCAGAACAGTTTATTTCACTTATCTTGTTTATTGTATCGGATCCGATATTGGTTTCCTTTGTCCTTTGTCCGATGTTAATGTTTGATTAAGCTTAAAGCTTATTAATTTAATGACGTCACGATTTCGGTCTACTCGTTTGTGATGATTACATTATAGGTATTAAATCTTAAACGAAGTATGTTAAATTCTTTGTCTTGTGCGAGTGTATAATGTACCTTAAACGTATTTATAATAAACATCAGAGTGCCAATTCTACTAATTTTTAAGCAACGTTCGCATTCACCAGCAGAGGTAAACTTATTAAAATGAATAAGTTTAACTCTGCTGGTAATACTTTGTTCCTATAAGTAGCATACATAGTCTGGGTGCATTATCCTCACATAATATTAAATTAATTTTTGCATACCAAAAAGTATCTATGGAGAAAAGAGTAACTATGGAGTGTCTTGTCCGTTCTTCTCCATAAGACAGTAGTCCTTTCCGAATGGATAGTAGAGTAACTTTATTAATTTTATAATATTATTTTGACTGTAAATGATGACGTTCAAAAGTGCTGTGCGTTTAATGGCCTAATTGAAATAAACGCTCTGACTTTGACATTCGCATTTCAGACGTAATCTGTCAAAACTGTATGAAAATTGAGGCTTTTTTGACAGATTGCGTCAACGATGCGAATGCGAACGTTGCAAAAAAATTGTAGAATTGGCACTCAGGTCACCGATAGCCCAATCAGAATATCAACCATTCGATTAATGATCACAATATTTGATCTTGATCGTAGTTGGTGGTGTTCTACCGTTTCTGCTGCCTATCTGCCCTATGGAAGAGAGACATCATTTTATGGTGGTAGGTGTATGTTAAAGAATAACAGCTGCAAGGGTCGATCATGGTTAAGCAACGCTTGCCAAGGTTGGTCTGTGGATCAGTGACCATCTTAACGTACCATGTTTCCTCCGTGCCTCGGAAAGCACGTTAGGCCGTTGGTCCCGGCTGCCATTTGTAGATCTTTGACAGTCGTTACGGATTGTCAGAAGCCCGTAAATCTGACTCCAGTCTTGCCAAGAACTACCGTGTTACCCAGTTAATGAGTTGTGGTGGTCTGGTAGGCAGCCGCTCCACGTAAAATAATGGTATTCAGCTGAATCCGGTTTGACTGGAAGCCGACCCCAATATACATAGTTGGGAAAAGGCTAGGCAGCTGATGATGTGTATGTTTGCCTTAAACTTAGGTAAGACTCCACGACCTCATACCACCTGCCCCCTTCTACCATTGGACATCTAGACGCACTGAAAGTTACCATCCCTACCTTGTTGCTATTCCACCAATTCGCACTAAACGTTTCCAAACGTCTTTTATAATGCGCACAGCAAGGGAGTGGAACTCTCTGCTTGCGTCTGTGTTTCCGAACGCATACAACCCTAATCTCTCCAAAATTAGAGTAAACAAACTTCTTCTGGGTAAGCTCGCTCCATCGTCGACTTTGTCTCTTTCATCTATGACCTAGACTAGAGTCAAGAGCAAAGCCATCTCAAAAAAAAGGATATAAAAGCTGAGCATTTTTATTGCGTAAATACAAGTTCTAAAAGTTGTATTATAGCAAACACATAGGTACTGTCTATCACACTGATTTTAATTAAACTTACTTGTCTTAACTTCGTCCGGCTCCGGTTTTCTTTATTAATCTCATAAAAATATACACACTTTGAAATTCACTATATTTCTTTGCAAAATTGGGTAATAAATGTAAATAACACCCGGTTTCTGGAAATAAATTATCAGCGCGTCACAAATGACACTAAATTTTTATAATAATAATAAATAAATAAAATACTTTTCTAATAATACCTGATAAAAAATTCTAATACCAATGCAGATAATTATTAATAATATGTATAAAATATTTAATAATAGATACAAGATGAACAGGAAATAATTAAACAAACATTTTACAAGAAAAGTTAACAAAACGCTCTTCCTCTCTCCTAATTAATTATTTTAAGTTTTGCTGTGCCCGACAGGGTCCATAATTGTTTCTATTTATTAATTCTACCACCTGTTTATGTGTACATTATGGATTGCAATAAACTATTTGAGATTTGATTTGAGATTTAAACTCACATCAAGTTATGTTTTATAATGACGGACTAGTTTCGAAGTCGCATTGCACGTCGTTACGTGAGTATATTGGCTGCTCATAATTCATTCCACCAAGCACAGCTGGTAACGCGCGCTTGACAATTTGTCACATTAATTTTGCCATCATTTTCGTTCCGGAAACTGTGCCTCAGAGTTGTATGTAAATGTACTATTTAGGTGTACTATAACGAGTAACCTAGCTTATAGTATACCTAGTATATTTGCATTTTAGCTTCGCCAAAGGTCGAAGTTTACAGTGTTTTTCTTTAGAGCTAGACGCTCGAGAAAAATAGCGGTCTTCAAAGTTTTTCTTCTCCTTTAAGAGCTACGTTTTGTGTGAATTATTGTGAAGCACTTTTTGTATTATTTGCTTTAAACTTTAGTATTCGTTTCAAGTTTTTCGTTCTAGAAGCAGATTTTAACTTCATTTTCTATTTTTACATGTTTTCGAAGTGAAAACTTCTTTAGCGGCGTTGTGCACTTTTTGGGATAGGAAAAAAATGTTAAACTGCGTCAGGACACGTGACCTGATCGAAAATTCGTAAGACGGAGGGAAAGTTCTGAAGTGTTCAATTTTTAATGTAATATAAATTGTCATGTGTACGATAGCGCAATAAATGAATATTGTATTTTACCACATAAATGATAGTACTTTTACACTGATAAAAGCAATTCGTGCGAAATTTTTCCTTAACCATTCCAAAATATCAAAAATGCAAAACGTTAATGTTCAAGTTTTCACTTCTGCCGGCACTCCCGGAGTGCAATCCGTTTTTTTTTTGGTTATGCGTCTTTGGGGATCCTCTTTCATCAGGAACTCTTGAGAAGATTAGGGAGCTAATGGTACATTATCAATAAAATGGTGTAAATACTAATTTGAATTTTCTTAGACAGATAAAATAGGAGGGCGTTTGGGCCACGGGCGTTTTGATAATTCTGTGAAAATATTTTGAATTGGAATTGAGTATTTGTAGTTAAGAACGTGTCAAGTCCTACGCCAATGCTCAACTTCAAATTTTTAATTCTTGAATTAGGGCTATTATTTTACATATAAGTAAAGCCCCGATTTGCAACCATTTTAGCTATGATAGATAAAAGACTAATTCCTCCAACACGTTCAAGTTTAGTTATATCATGGCAGGTATAAAGCAAAGCCCGGCGAGTGTTGGGTGGCTCGCTGTCCGATCAACACCAAGCCCGGGTCCATGGCGATTGGCGCGTCGTGTTCCATTCGCGCCTCAAGGAGACGTCACCATAGGAGACGGGGCCCGCTAGGCCCAGAGTTGCGGAATTTGTTCGAAAGAGTCACCGCGGCCCTGGAACGAAAAGGGCTTAAGAAGGAACACGGATGGATTTTAGTCAGTAAGAGTCTGACACGCCCTTCCATCCTTAAAAAAAAACGTATAAAGCAAAATATGTTATAGGTAAATCTGAAAGTAGTTCACGTTAAACAGACCCCTGTTTCCCCAGAACTAGAGCTTAAAGTGAGAGCACTTTCCTATATTAAAAGATTTCGCGATCACGTGCACTTGGTCGTTCTTTTGGGCGAAGATACGACTTTGCTACGTTACTCGCTAGTGTAGCCATGTTATAAAGCAGGTTTTATTTGGTAAAGAAGATCGTAAGACTATTAAAGCATGGTAGATTTCCTTATAACATAATAACTATGGTAAGAGGGGACGAGTCCTGTCAGTTCACCAAAAATTAATTCACAAATTTTTTATTGCCAAGCAACGATTGGCAAAACATGATATGTCATTTCATCATAATACAACAACAAGTTTACCAAATAATTCACTTAAAGAAATAATAATCCGATTAACTTTCTTTTAATAACGTATTATTTGACAACAGTTTTTTTTTATCTCATGAAACAACGTTTAGAATAAAAACGTTTTACATATTTGCAATAACGAATGTTTTTTTAAGATATTAGATATTTCAACATGTATAAAATACCTAATAGACGACTCGCCTACAGTTTATTAATACTGCTCGCTAGATTGATTTCTAAAGTGGTGGGTAGTTACAATGTCAGTCTTTACACGTAACGTGTGCACATTTTATGTTAAAAAGTAATATGGTCTTAAAAAGTTACGCCGTAAGATTGTAAAATATCGCGTGAAATAGCAAACTCATTTTTCTCAATAAGACACGGATATATTGGAAACAGAATTTGAATAGGGTTTTTTGTGTTCAGAATGATGTGTTCACAATATATCCAGAAATTATAATCTAATAAAGATGTAGGTATTGCAATCTTACGGAGTTTGCAATTTTCCGGAGACATAAATAAGTTGTAAAATATATCACTTTATGATGAATATATCTGTAGAAACATGTTCGTGTTAACTGCAAACCTGCCAACCCTACCAAAGATAAATGTAACATCGTTTCGGCACGTATGGGAATCTTTTAACTTTCGCAGGAAGCTGTAATTTGAGTTTCAAAGACACGACGCGACTTTTTCGTGAGTTTTAATTATTCTTCCTTTTCTTGTTAATGAGGGTGAGCCGCTTCGTTGCTGACTCACAATTGTCATTAAAATTCTTTTCATAAACTTAGGCGTCTGTATCTTTTAGCCGTGTCTTTTATTTTCTGCACTGATAGCAGATTTTAAAATGAGATTATTCTCGAAGAATACTTTTCGATTTTCCTTTCGTATGACGGTAAGGTAATTAAAGAGGTATCTATTGCTATTTGATAAAAAAGAATCCTAGTTATTACCTTCAATAAAAAGAAGAGATCTCGTTTCAAAAAATAATTTCCAACAAACAAAACAATTCTTTGATACAAAGAAAATTTTCAAATCACACAATTCTTACAAAGAAGGTCCAATTTCACAACAATTTGCCGGAATTTATTAAGATGAAGCTCAAATGTTGTTCAATGCGGGCGAAGCGACGGTTGGCTTCCCCTTTTCATAATATCACCACACTGATAAAAAATACGGCGCTCATTTCGGCAGTATTATGGCATGTGGCTTATGTCACGTCAGTCGAACCCCACATACAAACCCACGCATTATGTAAATAAATAGATAAAGACAGCGATTCAATTATGGGAACACTTCACGCTCAGTCGCGATCCACGCATGTCAAGTAAGTCAAGATTTTCATTAATTAACTCAATTATATTCCCGCATATCAAATTCATACTAACTCGCACTGGCGTTGAATAATATTCGAATATATTCGTATGTATGATTCGATTTCGTCAAACGTCTACGCAAGTTTACAAGGACCTTCAAGAGCAAGCTTTGGAATTTTCATTAAGGTTGATATTGTTAATGTTATCTGCTCGTGTTAACCGACCTGAAATGTAGTCACATGTTGCATTAATTTAATACAAAATTGTATCCATTTATCATTCGATACGGTCGAAACCTCAAATTAATTGTAGTCTGAGTCCATTGAATGTGAATTTTAAATTTGAGAGTTCAGTAAAACTTAAAACAAAAATTTCCATAGTTGCTGAAAACAACATAAAAATCTTCATTAAATATCCGTATTGTATGGACGTTTGAGCACTTAGGAATTTAGGGTAACTTGCACTAAAGGTGACTTCATTTCATTCAATGGGACAAAGCCTGTGCAGCATCAAGGATCTGATGTCATGTCATCGTTTAGCACATGTGTTCCTATTTCCCAACCGATCGCTGAGTCGTACGGACGGATACAAGTGTCGCTAACGAGGACGTTATTAGAGCGCGGCCACATTATAGATGGGTACAGAAGGTTGACTTCATAGAAGCACTAGCATAGTTTAAATACACAACAATTTTGTACACAAGACTTTGATCACAGATTAACTACGTACCTATAATACTATATTGTTTAGCTATTGTGTGTAATTTGAAGTAATTGGATCAATAAATATTATTATTATTTATTATTATTACTCATATTTATAGGCGTCGAGTAAATGTGCCGCTCTGCAACCAGGCTTCCGATGGTCCTAGCATTGAGCGCTTAAATTTCCTACTGTTCATTCATTTATTATAGCTAACTTCCAATCGGCAAGCTAATATGACGCAACTGTATACTTGCGATTGCCAATAGTTTGATTGCCGTTCGTACTAACGCATCTTTCTCAGAGCTCTTGATTTGACAGTTCGAAGTAAAGAAGTTAAAATAGCAGTATTGAAGAATTTGACAAGTTCTTTATTTGAATTTCTCAAATGAAACCGGGTTTGTGTGGTTGTGCCATTTTCCCTTTTGCTGAAACTGACTTTCTGTTTCTATCTATGTTGTGGTATGGATGTACAACGGATATATGCGTACCTATCTATACAGGTACATACGTGAAAATACTCTCCTACCCCAGAAGAGCGTTCGCAACTGATTGCTCAATTAAGTTCAGCACAAAATCATCAATCAATTGCAAGCCGTGCTCAGTTCACCTTTGATTGATTCGCTCATTATACTAGGCTGAGGTTGTTCACCGAACTCCGAAGAATGTATTAGAGCACATAATGATGTGCTGTGTTCTACAAAAATATAGAACGCTACATTAGCATTACAAAAAGTTTAAAACTTTTCACTTTCAGTTGTGTAAGACGTTTCAAGATGGCGAATTTTAATGTTAGTTGTTACTTGGTTTGCAACTTTACGACATACCTAAGTAAAAAACGTTAGTCCTAGCTGTTTGGTGCCGAGGCACTTTTAAACCTAAGAAAATGTTTCAGAAGTGCGTGAGGATGATGATCAGCTGGTCGATTCTGTAAAAATGTCGAAGTGAAGGCTTGGGTGAAGTGATAACGAGGTGAGCTGTCAATCCATACAATCAAAATGGAATGACAGCTCACTTCGTGATCACGTGACATCTTGATTATATGGATTGACCGACCGACCGGCAGATACAGATCTGCAATAAATTCAATTCAATACAGTTTATTTTCAAGTAACCATGACTCATTTGTTAGTAAAAACAAACCAAGCATACAAACAATAAATTGCAAAACAAAACGATTACTTGCAAAACCACCACTTTTCAAGCAGTCTGCTGCAGGTGGTGTGGCATCAAATCTGTGATTAAACTAAAATAAATGACAATCAAAATTTGACCACACAATTCTAAAACACCCTGCATTAAATCTACGTTGACACACACGTTAATCTAGTGTTCAAACCAATTTCAAAATACTCGCGGCCACTATTTTTGGGAACACCTGGCAAACAACTAATTCTCAAGAAGTTATGTAATGTAACCAACTTATTTGTATATCACGTTAATTAAGATTCTATCCTGCTACCTTAAATTAAAGTTCTACATCATGTGCTCGCGGTAATGTCACCTGATAACGACATACGTTGCTTTGTTACCGTATTCCACAAAAAGGTATGATTGATGCCGACTCGCTGGTGCTTAGTGCCTGGAGCGATTCTTCACTCAGCTCCTAATGTTGTGATCTCAAAGGAAAGGGGAACAATGCTCAAGTTACCAAAACCGTGTGCTTCACTTACGTACCTACGTCTCTTACAAATGGGGTACCTATTATTGGCAGGCTTTTCATAAAATGCTTCAATGACTTGTATATGTACTTACCTGTATGACTGTTATGAACTTATGATATGCATATCACCTACCTACTTACATTTATTTGCTATTCAAGTTTACTTTATAGGTATAAAAATTAAGTAATCGACCCAATTACCGGTTCACTTCAATAAATTAAATGTACCTAATATTTCAGGTATACTTACCACATTAATTTGTCACACAGTTAACACAAACATAACTCTCGGTATGTCACCGCAGGGATCCAGCAGAATATCAGCAACACATATATTTGCCTGACGCATGCTGAGCTGGACTCCCATTTTAAACCTTGAAGGGCACACCGCATCATGGTTGTTCTTTTCTGTTTATTCTTACCTGTGACATAAAGCCACTTTCTTTATTTCAAAGTGTTTTTTTAGGGTTCCGAACATTCGTTCGTAAGAAGCGGAACCCTTATGGGATCACTCGGGTGTTTGTATGTCTGATTGTCGGTCTGTCCGTCTGTCACAGCCAATTTTCTCGGAATCAAATATTAATTTTAAAAGAAATGGTTTTGAAGTAATTCAATTAATTAGTCGTCGCAAAAATGACCGTTTCGCCCCCCCCCCCCCTTTATTACCGAAAATAGGTCAATAGTGTTAAATAACATGTTTCAAAAATGAAATTCATTTGGAACCCTTTAAACGCGAGTCCGACTCGAACTTGGCCAGTTTTTTTAGTTTGGCGCCAACACGGTAAAATTATTCTTGTGTGTGCTTCATTTTTAATTTTATTGTGCAACTAGTGGCCCGCCCCGGCCTCGCCCGGATGTTTTTTTTTTTAAATATATTTTCATAAGAACCTTCTCCTGACAATAACATACACAACAAAATAAGAATTAGCTAAATTGGTCCAGCCGTTCACGCGTGATGCCGTGACCAAGGGAAATAGGGATTTATTTTTATATACTTATATAGATATTGATTTTGTTGTGTTCCATCAAATAAATGTTTTATCTATCTCTAAATATATACTAATTAGCAGATCCTTATTCAAATTCTATAGAGAATTTGTGTGGATAATCTGGCAATCATTATTTAAACTAAGCATATGGTTGAAAAAAATAAAATGATTAGGGCTGTGAATAGTATAGAAGGTATTTTTAGAATACGGCTTAACTGGATAAAGTATTACCCACAAAAGAGGTTTAAAAATGAAAATTCTTGCGAAAGTGCTATTTTTATTACACTGAATGAAAAATTACTTTGTAGCTAAATTGATTATAATTTGTTATGAATTTATGTGTTCTGACATAAAATCATAACAAATTATAATCAATTTAGCTACGATGTAATTTTTACAACAAAGTAAGGTTTTGAAGTAATTTATTTTTATTCCATTAGGACGTGTGCCCTTGCATTAGGCTAAGCGGTTTGTAATAGCATTCAATTCATTAAACGTTAAGCGAATAATCCGCTTTATCTCGCTGAGTCCCTTTAAGGTTATTTGAAAATGCTTGCTTAAATATCGCTAGTCGTTATTTTTCTTTTTAGATAGCAACAAAAAGCTTGTTATGTTTGGGATCAAAATTCGAAATGCTCAAATAAGATTACTAAAACAAAGCTTGATAGAAATGAATCCCAGTCTATCTCATTATGCGGTTTATGGAATAGATAACTTTTGGCTAGGTACTCATTTACCCATGAGGCATGTAATCGCTTTATGGGTAATCGCCTGCCAGGGTTGCGGAATTCATTCGAAAGAAACCCACGGCCCTGAAACGCAATGGGAATTAGGAGGAACACGGACGGGTTTTAGTCTGTAAGAGTCTGACACTCCCTTCCGCTCTAAGGAGTCAGTTGATGATTTCCAATACTTAAAAAAAAACCTAATGCATTGGCATACCGATTTATATTAAGTTGTAATATTTATAATGGCCGCGAGTAGCGTGACGAGTTTTATAAGATATAACACACAACATTGCTCACCCTATTATCACCGAACCGCGGAAACACATCTCAAAATTACCAATTCAATTGAAAAAAGCAATAAGCGCGCAATTGTTTCTTTCAGAATGTATTACTGGCTGGTGATCACGTATTTGGTTCTTCTTTTTTATTCTAAAGCAATAAAATTGGCCGGGATTCCGGAAGCAATCGCATGAAAGACTCTCGGATTACAATATCGGCAGGTGAGATGAATACGGTGGGAAGCAATAAGGAACTTTCTCGCATTACTCGGGGGCCCGGCGGCGGCGCGTGAAACGATCCCGCACTGCAAACTCGCAACTTGATTGTGCCGCCGGGATCCCGTCCGCCACAATGTTTTGTTTCCTCTGATAAACTGTTATTGGCTGCACTGTAACTGAGAAAAACTTTGACGTTTTACAAGCTGGGGGCATGTGCACTCGGGTGTGGCAGCGACGTGTTGACACGAGCCGTTTTTTCACTCGTCGAAAGCGCTGTTGCGATCGAAGCGACAAGAGAATCGATTAATTACAAGTACCACTGTAAGAGACAAAGAGTCCACAGCCACAGTAATTACTGGCTACCAATGTGTTAGTTTCAGATGCAAAACGGGATTCACGTTTTGAGCTGGACAACAATTTGAACGTGATTATGCGAGATACTCGAGCTTTAATTCAAAATCGATTTCAGCAGAACATGGCCGGTGTACGGCTGGTTAAGCATAATCACCGATTCAGCTGATCAATAACCAGAATCAGATGGTTTAACACAAAACTCGATAGCCGTAAACCCATCACATATTGGACTAATTGCTATAGATTGATCGCGGGGCACGAGTGTGGTCCGAATTTCACGACAATACCGTCCATTACGAGGTTTATTCGTCCATAATTCAGAGATAGATTTGGTGGCTGCAGGCGAACGGGCTAATGGGCGGACCGTCGCACTTCGTTATTCAATTTGAATACATCCCGAGGACAACTAAACAAACAGAGCTACAACAAACGTCGTGTCAGCTTGTTACCGCGTTTGTCACTGGGTAATCTGTCGCGAATTCGTGATAAATCTGAATCTATAATTCTTGCTTTGAATATTTATTGTTACGTAATCCTGGAAATGTCTTGCTGCTTGAAGATATATTTGAATTCAGAATTCGATATTATTTTCTGTAACAATAAATACTATGCATTGCAATCCATCTTATAAGGGCCTTTTAAAACAAAAGGCCACTTCAAAATAAAAAATAAAATACATAACGCTGATGTCAATTCATGAGTTAGCGGAAATGGATTAAAATAAGTAACATTTTTTGCAACTGCTATTAGGGATATTACTATGATCAGTTGAAAAAAAAAAACGGGCAGTTATTTTAACTTTTTTCAACTGATTTTTTACTGAAAAACAAAAATTTTATGGTGTTTCATCCTACAATTTAGGTTCAAAAATTATTTAAACAGTGTAATAAATTAATGGCCAGTAAAATGATGGAATGGGCAGTTCAATGATGAAATGTTCCTTTAATAAACCCTGCAGACAGGAATAGAAGCATCGCGCAGCGGGACTCTGACGTCGAGGTTAGAATATTGAAATTGATTATTGTTTGAATTTAGATTTCTTACCGACTAATTCCACTAATAACTGGCCCATTCAGTCATATTTTTGCTTAATATTTATTTAACTGCCTATTTCAATATTTTTTACGAATCATTTCAATTTGTTTATTGCTCAGTTTTTACTGCTGAACTTGTTAATAAACATGCATTTTGTAATTTTATATTTACCTATTCTACAATTACAACTGCCGCTCAAAACTACTCGAATTATAAATTCAAATTAGTACATGTAGATCCTCTTTTTCGCGAAATTTTCACTAATGTCGTTTTCGGCCGAGTCTAGCTCCCGTCATTCTAAGAGGTTTTCCACAACGTCTACTAAATATATCGTCTAGGTAAGTGCGTAATATTAATTTCTGCGCCAAAAGCACGCATGTGATGGCTATCGTATACGCTCCAAATAGGTATAAGAGGGACGTAATACTAAATTAACTCGCACAGGCGGCCTTTATCGGCCCGCATCCTCCTAATAATTTGCGGTCTCTACTGGTGACGTGTCACAAGTGGCTATTGGCTGTAGCGGGCGGAATTGCTTATTGCCTGCCAACCGACACCCATCTCCACAGCTACCTATAGAACGAGGATCTTGGGTGGTGAGAAGTGACAGTTTTAACCAATCCTAACTATAATATCATAAATAATAATATTGTTTATTTATTTCTCGTCACAAAAACAGACCTTACATAATTACAATGTTACTATATCTATTTAAATACATAAATGCGAAAGTGTTACCTCTTCACGTCTGAACGGCTGGTCGGATTTGTTTACTTTTGGAAGAGTATTTTTCAAATAAAAACACAGTACAATGTATAAAATAACTTTAATTTCGGAAGTCAGTGTTTTTGCTTGTTTTTTTCGTTTTTGACACCTTCCAAAATTAAAGTTATTTTATACTTTGTAGTATGTTTTAATTTGGAAAAATTCTCTTCCAAACAAAAAAAAGAATCATCCAAATCGGTTGACAACTGGCGAAAATGTCGCTGAACAAACCTTCCACCATCAGCTCAGTAAGATGAAATGTTGATTACCAGACACAATTATCTGAATTGCGTCAGAAAGTATTTAAAAAACATTGCATGTGCCTTTCATTTGAAGGTTGCCCTCGCTTGGATCCCATCACCAGATTCTGGCTTAGTGCCAATGGGACCACCTCAGAAGTATAAAAACAGAATCATCAAAATCCTAACAGTGAAATTAGAATCAAAATTGATCTAAAACGAGATATGACTATTTTAAACAAATGTATATGTCTCTCTCGCGGAGACGCCGTTTTCTATGGCAGCTGTATAGGCGACGTAGTATTTGACGTAAGAGTTCGTATCAGACTTTTCTTTCTAATTGTCATCTTTGAAGCTATATAACTTCATCGCTGATGAAGGTATTTAAAAAATATTTCATAATTATTTACTAGAGCCAATAAGTATTTCATTTTGCAATTATTAAAATGCATGCATATTCCCTATTGGCGGAATTATCGCATAACAAACACACAAAAAAACATACAGTACAATTGAGAACCTCCATTTTTTTTAATCAGTCAAAAATTTTAAAAACATATGTTTTATCTGGTTATCAGATGGGTGGACGATCTTCACCGTTTCTTAGACCACTTACACGTAGCGACTGACATAGCTCTACAAATGACAGCCGTGGACAAAGCGTGCTTTCCGTTTATCCCGATTCATCTAGTCTCGTGAGATCATAAGATATCCCCATGAGGCTGTTACGGAGAAGTTGACAAGGTTCTAACTATAGCCTTGAATTAACTTACCGACTAAATAGCTACCCTGTGTTCTACGTCTGTATATTAAACTAGCTTTTGCCCGCGACTTCATCCGCGTGAAATAGTTACTTAAGGCAGCCATTTTTATTTTTAATAGGTTTCAAAAACGCTTGAACATATTTTTGTTTTTTTTTTCAAATGCCTGAATACGAAGGTTTATGGTTTTATCTTCAATAATAACGGACTCCCCCTACAAACTTTCATCCACTATTTCAACCCCTTCAAGCTTTTCTCGCGACAAAAGGTACCAAATTTCATCTAAATCGATTCAATAGTTTAAGCGTGAAGAGGTAACAGACAGACACACTTTCACATTTATAATATTTGTATGGATTCGTACATACATATGTACTTGAATAACTAAGGCATCAAAGCATCTGTGAAACGTCGTCGTCTCTTTCATTATGACAATATCTTTGTTTCTTAAATTCTTCAAACTAGTTTAGCTCGTACTAAACCCACGCTAAACTTTGTAACAATGCTCTGATGAAAGTGTAATAAATTCACTTCGTTTGTCTATTTAAAGGAAAAACTATTTTGAAAAATGTCGAGAATCTTTGTTTCAATAATATTGCGTAGGTACTAACTTCTATTGAGTTAGCTATGGATACTTTACTTAAAAAGGTTAATATGACCTTTGAACATCGAGACAATAAAATATAAAGTCCAGAAATCTGTAGCTCTCACTGAAAACTTTCAATAAAAGCTTTTATAACAAGTTGCTTATCTTTCCCTTTCTTTCTTTCTTGCCAAGATAAACGTCAATTCTTAAATCGAATAAACTTTTCAAAAGTCCTTGATTGATCGTGACTGGAAGAGGCTGAACTTTTTCAATACTTAAGCATTAGCTACATCGATCGTGCCACTGAGGCCGGTTAATGAAATCGATATTTATGTCCTGAAGATATAATGATGGCCACAGCTGCCATAAACAAGAGAGGTTAGGTCCTAAGTTCCGAATTCTTAAGGTGCTTCAAACAGGGCGACCCGCAACCTGCAGAGCTGTATCTAAATGAAATGTTGTGAGTAATTCGTTTTTTTTTTAATCCAGGAAACATCCCTATTGTAGACGCCGCGTAGAGACCCCGTAAGCGCTGCGTAGCACAGCTACGCGCCGCCAAAAAAACATCGCACAAAGTCATTGACAAAAAAATTAACAATAATTTTATCAAATGTTTTTAATTTTAATTCAAACCCCTCGTTAGTCTAGTGATTGCAAACGCCACTGCTGAACATTAGGTATTGGGTTCAATCGCTGGGTCGTGCAAAGAGTTGTTGGGTCTGTCTCGTCTGGGATATCTTAGTAGAAGTCTGGATTCGTGTCCGATTGATGGCATAGGCTTACCTTAGTAGGGGTGACATGGGACTTTAAGATAACCGGTGACATGTGGCCTGCCTACCTAAACCTTTCGGTAATACAGGTGTATTGTTATTTACTATATGTTTTTCATACCCTCAAAATAAAATAAATTAAGTCAATAATCGAGTAATAAATTGGTAGTATAGTATGGCGTCACAAAAGGCCGCATTGCAGAACCGGACCGGACCGGTCACGTTTGTCGCCACCTCGCCACTCAGAGGTATGCCGGGCGAAACAATTGTGTCCACCATTTGTACACGATCGACCGCGACGTACTCGTACGACGCACCAGATCAAGGGTAAATATTCCCCAGTTTAAAAAATGATGAATATTTACCCTTAATCCGCTGTCCATTGTTAGTATTATTTGTGGGTTTAGTTGCTCTTTGAATGGGATATTTTATGGAGTTTATTGTATTCACTCTATCTAAATTTAAAACAAGCATTTAAAAAGGAAATTGTCCGTGTAAAGAAAATTACATTGTTTCAAAAGATCAATCATTTACCATATGTGGATTGACATTTGTATAGACGAAGCAATAATAGTATATAACTAATTTAGACGACGTAGGTAGACCATTTTGACTGTTGCAATATTGATAGAATTTTCTAACATCATCAGCTATGCTAATTATCTATCGCTTTTAGACGAGCTTTTGTGAAGCTAATAGCTATTTCCGTTTAGAGGTAATAACATTACTGGCATAGTGCTGCATTAGCTCCAGATTGGATGCCGTAATCAGATTATAACCGTACTGTTAAGTGCGTCTCTTCATATTATTAATAGCTTCAATATTGATGTTTCCATCCATCTTGCCGAACGAAATTTAATTAAAGATCTCATAAATTTCCGTTTTTAATATGGAAAGTAGAAGATAATTTATAAAGCGGCGTAATAATATCTTCCCCTAAAAGCCTCTTCAAATCTTAGGGAGGCGCGTTACCATAATCTTAGCTATTAGACAACCCCTTAAAATACACTGACTGGCTTTATTTTAATGAATTTTGGATGAGTTTGTGTCAATCATTATGTTAAATCTACGGCCATTTGAGTATAAATACACATAATTATCATGTTATGTTTTATTCGTTTTGTATACTTACATACAGTTACAGTTTAAAATACCTAACTAGAAGTAAAATCTTTCATTTGCCTCGAATTTCATCTGAAACTGATAAAAGACTACACTTTTAAAGAAAGAACGATTCCTTCGCAAGAAATGTCGGTTTTAAACTCCAACTGCGTTCCACTTAGTGGAAGCGCTGGAAAATATTTTTGGCACTTTGTTAAAACGGTTGGCGACACTACGAACTGTCACAGAGAGGAAAAAAACGAAAGTTAACTCGAAACAAGACAACATAGACTCCACTAATGTTGTAGTATTCAATACACGACTGACCTTTGTATAGTCTTATTCGCTGTTTTTATTAATACGTCTGAGCATAGACTAAACGAAGCTCGCTGAATCCTAATCCACAAACGTTTGGTGCCACAATACGTATAATAGGACGGTTCAAAGGAATTAAATTATCTGTGTAACGTTCCGTGAATTTTCCACTTGTTAAAAGAGACCGCTGTTCATAACGAAACCAAACGTAAGCATGAAATTAATTCATTCGTTTCATATAATGAGGCTTATGCGCGGTTTTTCAGCTGGATGCTCTTCTCTATTAATAGACGAGTAAGTTGAGTTTTGTTTAGGCCTTAATTACGTATCTTGTTATATTTTAAGACAGAATCAAAGTACCCACAGATAAGTGCGACGACGGTGCACGATGTGGCGACGGCAACGATGAGACAAAGCATTATTCGCGAATTAGCTCTATGGATTAGAACAACTTCTGTGTGTAAAATCGCTGTCTAAATTCGCATTAGTCGCATAGTGCATTTATAGGAGCATTTTTTTGTGTTTTTTCAGTCACGACTGGAAGTGACATTGGGGCCAACTGTATATTCATGCCAACACACAAACATTACAAACCAATAAGTATCGCTGGAGGATCTTGAGCGGCGGTCATGTGTAAAGCAGATAAAGCCACAGTTAGCACTACTCGGACCCTAAACGCTTTATTGTAGTTGCTATCACGCTCTCTATCACTATAAAGATGTTGATTGGAAAACCGAATTGTCGACGCGCCGTGACCCGGAAACAATAAAAACTTTACGGGCGCGCTTCGGAACACTCGGCTGCCGGGCCCCGCCGCTAGGTGGCGCTGCGGCCTGCTGTCCTTTTTACGACCAGATTACGGGAAGATTAAATAAAAAACAGGATCCCCGAGCTCATCGCCATTTTTAAAAGGTTTCGTGTTTGTACTAGCTGTGGACGCTCGTAAAAGTTAGTTCAACTTTATTTACAGCTGAGTTTTGTTCGTACGCGCTAAAGTGGACACTGTTGTTTTAAACTCTCGATATAGTTTGTTCTACATCTGTTTAAATAATTTATGGATTTTGTTCAGTGTTGCTGGTGACCCGTTCTGCTACTTTTTATGGCATTGTCGGTATTGTTATCTACTGAAACTCGGCGCTGGATTTTGTAGCGATTGCTGTAACTTGTCTCTCGATTTATTTTGGTGTAAACACGGACAAATTGTGTTTCATGTAATAGTCAATGTTTTATGCTCTGTACGTACATGCCTATGTTTATTGGAGCAAGATAATGATCAAGAGTACAGATAAGAAGTTTTTGAGCGTCACTTATTTTGAGATTCTCATCCCTGAAAATGAGAGATTTTTCACGCGGGTTGAACATAATGAACATGCACTGCTGGTATAATTATGACGAAAGGCCTTTTAACGCTTTCTTGGCCTAAAAGTAGGCCTACTGTAGAGTTTAAATAGCATTCTTTGTTAAAGTGTGACTGTTCACAAGCGGTATCTAAGCTAATGTTAGGTATTTTTTTTAAGGATGGGAAATCATCAAATGACTTCTTCCGCTCTGGGTGGAGCGGAAGGGCGTGTCAGACTCTTTCTGACTAGAACCCATCCGTGTTCCTTCTAAAGCCCTTTACGTTCCTGGGCCGCGGTGACTCTTTCGAACAAATTCCGCAACTAATGTAAAGTATAAGGAGATAAAACTGCTTGTTTGTATTTTAGTAAAAGGTAATCTCTGGAAGTTTTAATCGCGGACAATGACAGGATCTTGTGTATTGTTTTATCTACACGTCATGGGAACAAATGCTAATAACGGGAATCGGGGTAAAAACATTACGTTACATTTTATTTTTACGAGAAGTCTGTCAATAAACTCAAATACATAAAATTTCAGCTACATAAACAGTCTAGCACTTTAAATATAATACCATTAAGTTTCTTTCTATGTACCTAGCAACCCGCCAAATAAATACAGAAGTGCGTTTAAAGCTAAAATACGAATCGCTCGATGAATTTGTATTTCCGAAAGCGTTTAGGACGCAAATATCCACTAGCAAAGGCCGGTGCTGCGTACGACACTATTTTATATTTCTCGTCACGGATCAACCCTTACAATACGTGACTTTATGAAGGTAGCTACGTTTCCAGTCGTGTACTATTGGATCATCGCAAAAAACCGGGGCCTTGGCGCGCCCTCGATTCACTTTCGCGGGCGACCGTCAACCGACACCTGCCGTCGATGAATGAAATCGCTTTATTGAGATTAATAAAACTATGTACCTGTACTATTGTACAACAATTTTCTCATTAAATCACTCATGTATTCGTCGACGGAGTAGTCAGAGATAGTTAGAGGTTGGTACTAAACAAGCATACATCTCCGCCAGCCATGTTTGTATCAAGGAAAAGAGGGGCGCATTCATTGCCATCATTATCAAGCCTTCACTTCGACATGTCGATTCTGTAAACATGTTGAAGTGAAGTGATCACGAGGTGAACTGTCAATCCATATAATCAATATGTCACGTGATCACGAAGTGTTTGGTCATTCCATCTTGATTATATGGATTGAAAGCTCACCTTGTGATCACTTCACCCAAGCCTTCACTTCGACATGTTTACAGAATCGATCGGCATGTCATAAAACCTCAGACTCCGAGCTCCTACTGAAGGTTCACAGAGGAAAATCCCATAAAATGTTGCCTGCTGTCCTGAGGATCAAACCCGGACTTCATAAGGTAATAGTGCAGTCCGCGTCTGCAACCAGCAAGCAACGAGGCAGTGCAAGAATAGGACACAATTACACATAGAACTTGATTCAGTTCTGAATGTCTAAGTTGTAAGTAGCTGGCTTTACAAATACTCCGTTGCTAATTTTAAATACTCTGCTCGCTCTGAATTATTACGCCTGACTAATGTGGTTCATTTTGCATGAACGTAGCTACTAATTTAACTGGCTGAGTTTAACGTTTATTGTTGAAATATGCATGAATACTCATTAGCTTGTGGGGATGATAACTTATTTATTAGCGCTCTATTATGTTACGGCTAACTTAAAATATTACTAGTGCGCATTTATGTATGGCAATCAATCAGGCGGCTTCCAGTCTAGCTGGATGCAGCTGAGTACCAGTATTTTACATGAGGCGATTACCTCTCTGACCTCCACAACCCAGCAACTGGGTAGCACGGTACCTTTACAAAGCTGTTGTCAGATTCCCTGGCTTTTGACTACCCTGAATCTCGGTATGTTAAGATGGACACCCATCCATGGACCGATCTCGGTAAGCGTTGCTTAACCTTGAAGATCGACCCGTGAGGCTATTATTATTTAGCCTCAAGCTGTTCGATGTTCAAAATATTATGACAATACATAATGCACATAGACTTGGTTCTATTATTTCTTAACGCTCGGCATTCCAAAGACAAAGAATAGTTTTTTTTTTGTTGCTAAACAGTTGCATATACCTAACAAGATGGTTGTGTGGTAAGGGGGAGGGTATATTAACCTCATATTATCGCAATATTTTGAGGTGCATCATGGCTGCCTCAAGGTTGTTAGCATTCAATACCAGTTCCGCGTCCATTCTGACATTGTAGTGCAAGTACGTGGCCTTTTTATGCTCACAAAATAGCTCCAACATTTTTATTGAGACGTAAACTTCGCTGCATTTTGATATAGTTCAATATTTTTGAACGAATGCAGATTGGTTAGTGTTTGCAGTAACTTGATTGCATTCGTCATCAATTTCAAAGTCCTAGTGAGTGTCATTTGTGTCTAGAACTCTAACAAATGTCTATTTGATTGATTAAACACACATATCGATCATGGACTGCGTGGAATCCAATGAATATCAATGGAAAACTCAATCCAAGCGTGAGAAGCCTGACACTGGATATTGAAGCCTTTAAAACCCATTCAGCGCACTATTTTAATCAACGACTAAAGCAATTTAAAAAAACACATAACAGGTAACTTTGATACACAACTGCACAAAACTAACCTGGCTTTTGAGCGATAGATATGTTATCCAACAAAATATAAACAAAACGGCACGAAACAAATGGAAAGGAAATAGATTTCAAACGATATGCGCGAGGATGTATCCCAGCCGTAACGACTAACAAAGTCGTGTGAAACTAAAACAATGGACGTGAGATTAGAACCGCGTACCCGAATAAACTAAATATGTAAATAATATTTATACGAGAAACACAATACAGTGTTGTACCAAGTTTTGACGGAGGCTCGACTTGTGTGCCGGAAATAATGCCATTATATTTTAGAAGTGACAAAGGTAAGGAGTTATTATGTTTACCAACAAATATTTTCATATTAATCTAAAGTTTATACTTACAAAGAGATAGCGGAATCCAATAAGTCAGTAAGTTTTATCTGATAAGATTTGTTTTATGTTGTTGCAGTATTTTGCTTTGAAACAAGCAACAATAGGATTTATTAGCTATTTTTAGGCTCGCCCAAAACCTTTTAAAGTACCCTTTTTAGGGTCAATAATCACTTTAAATCTTTATAAAGAGATGAGTTATTTCGTTGAACAGTTACAAACATACACGTACATAGGTAACATTTAGGAATTCTCCTGACGATCGTCACCTTTACCTACTTCGTGTAATCTGAAACTCCCTGAAGCACAGGGAGAGGGAGCTTATGAGCGGACAAGTAAAACAGACTGGCCACAGCTGACCGCAAATATTCTGTTAGCAAAACACTATAATTAAGAAGTGTGTAATATCCGAGTGTGTGTTATAAATTATACATTGAAGTTTAGAAGGAGTCTGTTACATTGGTATGAGTGGCTGAGACGAAGCTACACAAGTACACACGTACAAAGGCTAAATAGGCCATTTCCAATAGTAAAGTGTTAGAAAAGGTTTTATCACTAGAGAAAAGGTATTTGGAAAGAACTAACAAATAAGATACAAATCAAACGATGCGATTGACTGTCTGAATCTATCTCTACAATCACAGTTCTTTTGTAATACGCTTTTGTTTCTTCAACTCTTTAATTTTGCGATAATTTTCGTTTCAAAAACTGGACCTTTGTAATCTGTGTATTATATGTTTTACAGGTTCTATATATAAAATTTAACCTGTGATACATGTGAAAGTTTATTATTTCGAAGGAAAGATTAAAATAAGACAATTTTATAATTAAAAAAAAAACAGCTCAGTGAACTTTCTTGAGTTGATTGACGGGTCTGACTTGTACTTGAGTGGATTATATTCAAACAATATCTTTTTGATCTTTGGCATCACCTCCAGCATCGCAAGACTTGACTTGTTTTGTACGTCGACCACTTTGTGTTTTATTTTTTTCATATTTTTGATTAGGCGCTTGAAATTCAAATTTAAGTTTTTTTATTGTTTCTTTTCTGCCACTGGACTACTCGCCTGGACTTTGTGTTCATGGGTCGCACAATATTACATGAGAGATAGCGCAACACGCTCAACTCTCATGTAATATTGTAGGTACACATGAATAATTGTTTGTTTTATTTTGCATGGTGTCCGTATTAAGGTGTCAGGACTTACTTACTAATATAGTTGTAACTCATGCTAACCATTTTTGAGTCTTGGGTACTCAGTAGAGAAATTGCATTGTACATATTCTATATTTGTGATTACTGTTCTTTTGTTTTCATTAAAAATGTCAACTGAGACAGAGTGTATCGATAACCAGAGACCCAATTCTAAAATTTTTTTGAAACAACGTTCGCTTTCGCATGTCAGTCGCAAACTGTCAAAAAAGTTAGTAGAATTGGCACTCTGGTAAAGGCCGCAGGAATCCATTGGACCGGAGAAGCAAAGAACCGGTCGATGTGTCACCGCTAGGGGGAAGCCTACTCGTATGTCCAGCAGTGGACGTCTTTTGACTGTAAAAATGATAACGATGGTGATATTGCTTGTTTGTATTTTAATATTTATTTATGTACAGTCAACAAAGCTATTTGGTATGCAGGCAGCTTACTTGCAACTACTTTTAAACAATGTTGTGAATGTGCTGAGAATTATTGTACAACATACTCGTAAGTATGTCATACGCTTAAAAAGTCATAATGCACACATTAGAAATAAATATTGGCAGTGCAGTGGAAAAAATAATATTTTTGCCTGTATATCAAATAGCTTTGTTGACTGTACACATAATATTCTTAAAAATAAATTTTATATCGAGAAAGGACCACAAAGGTACTGCTTATTTCAATAGAAGTTTCTTCCAGCAGACCTGCGACAGAATAGTGGGATGAAAAACGTAGACACAGTGTGTAAAGAGTAAGAGAGAGTTATTATAATAAGTTAATACATGTCATACCTATAAGTTGGGTTTCATCATCATCATCTTTCCAGTTATTTCGCACCGTGCGGTTTCCCGCGACTTCTCCAGCTCCTCAGCCCACCTAGGGCCATTCGATATCACAACAAGCAATAATCCGTCGCACTGTGCTCTAAAAAGTCGAAAAGTCAACATGTTAAAGTGACGTCACATTGTGGACGTCTTCGACTGTCAAAACAATAAAATCTAACAAATATAAACAAGCAACAGCATCATCATTTCACTCGATAGACGTCAACATATGCCTCCCTCAAGTGTCACCACACCGACCGATCCTGTGCGTATCGCGGATACCCGCGGACTTCACCAGGTCAACGCTCCACCTTGGTTTAGTTGATTATGAACAACAACAAGCAACAATCCATCGCACTGCTTTATGGTCCAAAAAGTCGAAAGTCCAACGTATTAAAGTGACGTCACACTGTAATAACCGCTAATTAGGCCTGGTCGTCCACTGGCATCATTAATTATTTGTCGCAACGCAAGTGGTGTAACCAGTGCTGCGCTGAATAAACAATGATGCATAATGCTAGTCCGTCCGACGCGATTATTGATAATTTGTAAACAGCTCCTTGATCACAATTGAACGTTGCTTCATGGTTGTTTCTTGCAGGTCTGCGTCCTTTGGTTTTGTTGTCGTTTATGTTTCTACTATTGGCTCATTTGTTGCTCGTACTGTGACGATGGATGTCCCACTGCAGGGCAAAGGCCAGCCTCTTCTTCTTCCACACACGTCTGTCCTCTGTCATTGCGGGTTAAAACGGTAGTCTTTGGAAGTAAGAATTCTCTCCATTGAATCTCCACTATTATAAGGTGACACGAGCCACTTTTATCGCGGAAAAATGCATGATTCCTGTTGAAAAGGCCACGGGAGCGATAGCAGGTTTCATGAATTCACTTAACTGAATTTTTCTTTCGAGAGAAGCTACGAACAGTTAACTTAAGCCTTAAAATGAATTATACTTACAACTCGCCATGGCCTTGTTTTTTTTTGTAGAATCCTCTTTGAAATCACCGGAACGAAAACTGTTACCCCCGGAAAATAATATTCACCTATAATTTTCACCATCACTGAACGAAAGAGTTACCTACTATATGGAGAAGCAACATTTTGATACACAGATTCAGTTTAATATTTATTCATTTTATTTACTCTACGTTTTGCGAATTGACCGTAAAAATGTTAGCTGGAAAAGTCCATCTTTCCAGATATTTTTATACTTACATTTAATTTAATTGGACTTCAAATGTCACAAATTTTCGGTGTCTTTAATCCGTTTTCGCGTAGGTAGAACAAGAAATAATTGTAAGGAACCTGGCACCACTTATTATTTGAATAAAACCTACGCCTTTTTATTAGGCAAAAGAAAATACATAAAAGGTAACCTTCGACTTCAATCACAAAGAGGTAATAAAATATAAGAAACGTGGATTGAATTTATAGCAGAAGAAATGAAGTCTGCGGTTTGGGAATTGAAACTACCAGGCGTCCTGAAAAGAGCGCAAAAGTCAAAGTTTACTTAATCATAGACAAAATCCTTCATTATGAAATCTAAATTGAATAGCGAAATCCGCTAAGTAATTTGAGTAATCATTCAACTTTGAATACTGCTAGCTATCGGTCTGCGGATAAAACTCACTGAACTACCAAAATTCAAATCGAGAACATACAGTTACGGCTCAGGGATTATACGCCATAGACTATGTTAGTCGAAATTAATGATTGGGATCTTCTGTTTACCCAAAATATTAAATTGGGGATTTGAATGTGTGACTAAATTGTGCCGTTAAAATGAAGATAACATCCCAGAATAATAGGAGCTTATGTTTAATTAGAGCATGCTTACCACTAACTAGATACTTGTTCAGATAATATTTGCTACGACCCGGGCTAACTACACATAATAACGCTGAAACAATCAAATATTTCCGACTGCCTGAGGCGCACGCATATTACTACGATATGGGAATCGGAGAAACACACGCACAGTGCGAAGTTGTGTGGAAATAGACATTTACCTTGCAATACCTGCCCATTCATTTGACAATTAGACCGTTTTTGTTATTTCCGTTTTACACATAGTAAATTGCTTGTGCAATGAGATATACCTTTCAAATAATTCACAAAGGCAAAGCACGGTCTTAAGTTAGAACTATCAAGACTCGAGTTCGGGTTTTCCTGTGAGGCTGTGTTGCGGCTATCTCGCTCTGGCAGCAGGCTCGGTGGAACTGTAAATGTTGCGTCTCCTTCTAACTTGAGAAGGCTTGCGCGGAAAGAGAATGTGGGTAACGAACGACCTTTTGCCGTTATGGGCAAGCAGTGCGGCCCGTGCGTTCACCGGGAGCGGTACATTCGGCTGCGGCCACACTACATCGCGCCGACCGTCTGACAAGCTGAAAAAAAAAATTACGTAAATATTACAACACTCACGCATTGATTATGAAACGTCTGTAACTGTAAGGCGAGTCCTGGACGTCCTACGTAACAGTGTGCATGGTGCCGCGTTCAGTTTGATTGTGCGATCCTGTTTGACCCTGGTGATTTTATTTTATTATATATTGTTTTGTAACCCTCTCCCGTGGTGTTCATTGTATCGTCCATTTCTGTGTTTCTGTTGTGATTTATTTTTGTATCTTTGGATTGTCACTGGAGTTGTTGGTAAGTTTAAGTATTTTTACGTTTTTTTTTTAATATTTTGCAATTTATGTTATCTTGTTAATGTTTATTCCAATTATTTTTTGTTTATTATATCCCTATTATTTTATTAATTATTTTATACATATAGATTGCTTTTTGACGTCATACAAGTGTTCAATAGAGTTGCTGCATGGATGTACGCTACCCAAGTAAACTCGATGTATTATATTAGTGAAGCTTTTGGAAAGCTGAGTGTGCCACATGTGTTTTGGTTATGTTGCGTGGTCCCCACAGCTGAGAAAAGGTGGCTGCTCGGGCTCACTCCTCGAATGTTAATACGGGTATCGTAGATACCTAAGTGCTTTCAAAGTCAAGGAATATTTCAAAGGGAATTATACTTTTATAACTCAAAATACCTCTAAGCATATATTTAATCTGCCATTCAGGTCAATATTTGAATGTCAGCTAAAGTAAATAGATAGGAGTCCAAAAGATCCCTAAATTGGGCTTATAGCAAACAAGAAGGTTCTTCTCTCCATGGTTTGTCTGCGGGCTACCGCTGTACGATTAATTGTAGCGATTTGAGGTCCCAATATAATCTACACTACAGCATATACTAATATTGAAAAGTAGCTATTTATAAGGCAACTGATCACCTGGTTTAGGACCGAGGTATTGATGCCAGCACCCAGAACACTACTGATCGTTGTGCAAAACTACGGAAGGCATTTTTCCAGCTGCAAACTTCAAATACTGCTAAAATGACGTTGATGAGTATGATTTTTTCTACTAATAATGTTTGCCAGATTAAAAAAGTTACTATCGTACTTCCACCGACATATACTAGTTTGGCAGTGACACAATAGGCGTGATCAACGCTGTTGAACCGGAACAAGATCTATTTCGATTTCTTTTTGAAGATTCGCCAACAAGAAACCCAATTACTTGGGTATTGATCCCAGGACCCCAATGATGAAGCAACTGTGTCTGCAAATGTTAGACAAACGAGTCGGTCGTCACAAATCGTTCTGATATTGTTGCAAGGATTAATTATATCAGCCCCAAAAAGTGTAATGCTAACGCTATCATAAACACGCTTCTGGGAAATATTTACACGCTCGACAAAATGCACAGTATGAACATTAGAAAGACGAAGAACTAAATGGAAGAAATAAACTCAATAAATACAAACAAAATTAATCAAATCCGCACAAATTCGCGATCGCTCAGCTCAGAAAAAAAATGGTGGATGCACTGTTTTGCGGACCACAGCAAGATTTCCAGTGATAACAAACAGAATTAATGATGTTATGCTGTTTTAATTACCAGCCAGGATCCGTATGACATTGGTGTACATCCTCTTGGCTTTGAATTTATAGGAGGCAGAGTTACCCTTTTTCGACCAAAATTATATACTCGCGTCTTTTACCATTCATATGTCTCTCTGATTTAGTTGACCATAAATAAAAGGAGATGGTATGTAAAGTTATTTAACTCCTTATATGTAGGCTCTATCGCGCCGATATCGCCCGTACGTACCCTACTTTAGGTACATATAAAAGGAACCTTTGGGAAATTATAAGCTGACTTTGATTTTTGGTGGAGTAGTCGGCGTTGATTCAACTTCAAACGATAGGCAGGCCTTACCCCGACGGCCGAACCGGCAGCAGGAGCAGCAGGAATGAAAGCATCAGGTATGACTATCACTTTTATTGGATGGTAAATCATCAAATGACACTGCGGTAACTCTTTCGAACAATTCCGCAACCCTGGCAGGCACTGGCCCCAGCGGGCCCCGTCAATTATGCTGACATCTCATTGAGACGCCCGTGGAACACAACACACCATCGCGTCGACCCGGGCCTTGTCCTTATCGGACGGCGAGCTACCCATCGCTCGCCGTCCGCAGGCTCGCGTCTGCGGTGGCCGGTAATCGCCCTGCGCCTCCCGACGCCCATTGCGTCTTCTTCTGCTACGGCGGCTGGGCGTGAGGTTTGCCTCTCGCGCCGAATCCAAAAACGGTATCTCCCGAAGCAACCGTGTTCGGTGAGTACCAGTGTTGCCACTCTTTAAAGCGCCACAATAGTGGCGTGCCCCGTGCGTCATGAATCCCAAACATTTTATTTTGAGCAATTCTAACAACTCTACATCAAATCTTTAAGAGACGACTAATATTTTAAGAGTACCTAACACATACATAACCAATAAGGCCGCTTTTCTACCTGAAAGCAAGTTTCATGCAAGTTTAATTTCATTGTGGGGCACGATCGAACGTGATCACCTCGGCAGCCTGCAATGTAATGCTACTTGCATGCGAGCTGGTTGTAGGTGGAAACGTAGCCTGAGATCCAAAATGTCGGCCAACATTAATTATTTTTGTTAGCGAGTTGCGAAGGCATTTAACCACCAGAATTTCTATCATGTTTAGGCACCCTAAATTAATAGATTGCACCAAACAACTTTTATTTAACCTTCAGCGATAATATATTGCAAATGATGTTTAGGATTTCGGACCAAAACTTGTAGATATTTTCGCTGATGACACACCTACTCATTTCGAAATACATGTAGAAGAAGTTTGGAAATCCCTGAATTTAAAACCTGTTTAAGGCAGGTATGTAAATAATCGTTGAGTCACAGATTATATGTTATTGATACAATAAATTGTATTGTACTAAATTATTTAAAATCCGACGTAGCACAATTAATCGCGTTCCTGCTAAATAATGTTTACTCATAATTAACGAAAAATAAACAGCAATTTTCGAAACACAATAAATCTATCCTTTACAAATCTTTTATTTTATTAATTTGCTAAGCCGTTCTCTGTTTAAAAAAGAATTTTACAATACTATGAAACTGGTTAGTTAATTAGGGCTAAAGAATTCTCATGTGAAATGGATTAATCGAATAGTTGTTTTGTTAAAACCGCTTTGATCATTCTTTCGAAGAATAGGAATTTTAATGTATTGATAATGGTTAATGCTTTTAGCAATAAAACTGTCTTAATCAAAATGTACAGTAAATATAGAATAAATAAAAGTCATTAGCAATGATTTTTGGTCTATTGCGGTTTAAACAATTAGCATGATCAAAAATTAAATCTAGTGAGGTAACATATTAATCGTCGATGATCGCAAGCCGAGATCGTTGGCTTTAACTGCTTCTTAAAGACCATGTTGGTTCATTGTAGGTTTCTAATTCCTTGTGAAGATAGAGAAGATGCAAGAGTTCAAGAGTTTTCACTTCGAAGACGTTTGTCATAAGTTTAGTTTTTGATATGTGTATGTCCAGTCCGACGTTGCTTTCGTTTCTTGAAGAACTGTCGATGTCTTGAACTCTTAATTAATTGTCCGAGTTTGATGCTTCGAAAAGAATCAGACGATGATGTTAGTCCTACGCAGATTGTAACAGTATTTTCTTTCCGAAATCAAAAAACTTTTTACTTCAACTGCCTGAGAGAATTTGTTTTAGCAAATAATACTTTTGGTAATAGATTCGATACTTTTTACAAAACCTATTATTTTAAAACAAAGAGCATGCTGTAATCGTACAGTTCTTTCCATGTATTGTATATGTCACCGGAAAATTGCAGACTCCGTAAGATTGTAATACCTAAATCTTCATAAGATTATAATTACTCGATGTAATATGAAAAACAAAAAATGGTATACAATAAATCCCACCCAAATTCAATAGTTTCCAATATATTCGTGTCCTATTTAGAAAAAATAGTTTACTATTTCACGCGATATTTTACAATCTTACGGCGTTTGCTATTTTCCGGTGACATATACAAATAAAGGATTCTATTCTATTACCAAGTAATTAGGTACAAATAACGAAACAAAACATTGTTATTAACTTGTTGCCAGCACGTTTTCTCTTCATCATTATCAATCATTCCATCAAAGGTTTCACAAAGCAATCACATAGTTATTTTTTATTTAATGATACGATACGTAACGAGTTATATTACACGCGTTAACTAGATCCGGTTGAAAATGACAGTTTGATTTGTCATTGTCAAGTTGACGTTAGTTGTTGGAGTCGGTTTCAAGGGAAATCATGTTTTTGCTCAAGAACGTGCTTCAATCATAGCTGCAACGCGTTCAAAATATAGTTTGTGAATTTTAAGCACTGTTTCTTTTGTAAGATTTATCCATCAATTTCATTGAAAGCCTTGATACATTCACTGCTGAGTATGAGACCTCCTCTCTTTGGTGTCTATGTTTCCTAGTCTATGCTTGGCTCGTGTTCGTAGATTTTATCCAAAGGTTTTGTTTTTTATAAAATCTTTTGGCTATTTGTCTATGCACATTTAAATGTAGGTCATATTTTAGTTTAATGTAAGTCTATTAAATATTATAGACCGCAAAGATCGACCGTTTCCATTAAGACCCTGATTATTCCCAGACACTTAGTTAGTATAATTACCTTTAATAATATAAACATTTGCGCCAAATAGTTTCATTCATTCAGTCCACTCAAAAGTAAAATAGCTATCATTAAACTTAATTGGTCCCTTTTGCAACAATTACAATTTGTGGCCGCAACAATATTTAGAATCACAACTTTGTACGATTGTGTGTAACCTTTCATATTTTAAAATAATATTAAGTTTTACTCGAAAATAGCTGCATTCAATAAGACTGTTGTCTATTTGCTTCAAGGATAATTCAATAAACCCTGTGAGACGCTCGAGTTCAGCTGCAAAAGCTAAGTCAAGGCTTTGTTGGTCACTTTGACGTTTCTACTATATAGAACTTCGCACATTTCTGCTTCAGGAATTGTAAAGCATCTTTATTCCGTTTCAAGCTCATTCACTTTGTCTGTTCATTCTTTTACATTATACTTAACCTTTAACTATGGACGTGCGGTCTCACAGGCCGCTTGCAGTTTGCGATTCTCGCCTCCCCCACCTCCCGCGTACCCCACGCGTATGCCCGCGTCAGTAGCTTCGGGTTTAGTGGCGAAACGACCGTTGAGAGTGAAGGTAACGTCGCCGGCTGAATATTGCGTAAGTAAATTCAATTTATAATTTGAGTGCGGTCTGTGAGACCGCGCGTCCACGTTTGTGTTGTAAATTACCGCTGACGGTGATTTTGTTTGTTTTAGATTTAGTAAGTCAAAATGTCAAAAAACGATCTATTTAAGACTGCAGGCAAACGAACATCGAGTTCGTCGACTCAGAGAGCCAGTAAAATATTGCGATTAGATGATCCTACTTTTGAAGACGAGTTTCTACGATTGCTTTTAGAATCGGATCAGGGCGAGAGCGATGGGGATGTTGATGATTGTTTGTTTTATGAAGCCGACATTGAAGAAAATCGTTTGAGTGAAGAAGAGATTATTGAAGTAAGTGGTAGTACTTCCGGAGCTGACGGAGATTGGACAGTGAAAGTTCAGATGACGACAGTGCTCTAAGCCGTTATGCAAAGACTGCCAATAAATATGGCCAACTTGGGTTCTTGTCAAAAATTTTATGTTTAGTTCTGAGAAGATTATATTACGATTTTTATGTTCTTTGTTCCTTATATTTTATTGTAAAAGAAATTAAACTAATTAAAAAAGGCATTTTACTGTGGTTATATACTTATAAAGTGATCTCAAACTAAAAAGTCTGAAAAGTGCCTTTGATTGTTATATCGTTAGATTTAGTTTATAATAAATATATTTTTTATTAAAATTACTTCTTTTATTTATCTTTAGTAACTCTCCTAAGGGATAAAAACAAAAAATAATACAATACTTACTCATCAAGATAGAAACCAGCCCGTAAATGTAGCGGTCTGTGAGGCCGCACGTCCATAATAGTGTAACAAAAATGGAACGTCCATAGTTAAAGGTTAATTACATTAGTCGGTAAGCACTTTTTTTCTTGTTTGGTGGTTGGTCCTAATGACGGCGAAATTAGATGCTTCTCTGTGAATTTTCCGACATCACCTTGTATTAAATTTAGCTACGTTGCTGGCTTTTCATTTATCTCTGCTAGGATATTATATTTCACTGGCTAACCCGCCCTGATCTCGCACGGGTAGCCTTAACCGTTCAGTATTTTCACAACACATTATGTATTATGAATTTATTATACACATAAAATATCCCGGATACACTCCATGTTGCTGGAGTATTACAGCATTATTAGTTTATAATGTTCCTGCCGGGACACTGGCTACTCCTACATATTTCGGAGGCTTTGCAAAAATACGTCTAGTTACGTTTGGGAACAAAGCAGGCTTTTTTTTATCATGTGTGTGATGCTTCATACAATATTATGTCTATGTTTCAATCCTTAACACTTCAGGGATCACCAACACCTTAGCAAATGTCAGGATCAACACCACATCCGTTCCCCGATTACAGTGTCAGTCAATCCCTGTACCTGTCTCCTTGTTACCAGTATAATACAATACTGACTTACTCTTGTCATAAAATAGACGGGAACAGAAGGTTAACTCTAGACAACAAGCGTGCGCACACAATGACGCGATGTACGACGATCTTAAGTAAATGCCGGTCGCGAGTGCGCTTGCACTCACTGTACGTGAATCGTGTCTATGTCTGCGTGCATTTTCGCTTGTTGTGTGGAACTAACCTTTTGTATCTATCTCCATTGTGATGCTGTCTTTAGACATAGATATTTGAATATACAGGTGGAATATGCTATAATGCTGTCAAGCATGTTGGCCTTAGTTCTAGGGTACAATGCGGTTGGACATGACTTAGCAGTGCCCCCTTTGTTCGGCCGATTAAGTATTGTTCTACCAATTATAGGAAGTGGATGTTACCCTAAATTAACTGTATTAGATGATAATGACGATTTTATGGGATATGAGTTAAGAGAGCAAAATATTTGAGTGTAATTTAGAAATGCTTTTCCTTAGTGCAAGTTTGCTACATAAACAAACTTATGTAAATGTTTCCGCATCATTAAAGGTCCACGTACGAAATCTCAATTATCTTTCTTTTCCACGTTTGCTAGAATAGGAAGGTAGGTACAGGTTTTATTAAAGAAAACAAAGCTATTGTTTCTAACAATAAGTTAGAATGTCATACAACACATAAGGTTATTTAAGACAACACCTGGGTGTCATGACATTGAAGGAGTCGAGGTGTGGGCAGAAATATAGGATTCTCTATTAGAATGACTCATTCTAGTGACTATTCGAAACTTAACCGAGGTCGGTCAACATCCGCCTTCGATGCACTGTACGAGTATACACATTACTTTTCATTACACAACAGAACTAAGGTACCTACGGACTACGCACTAATCACGCAAAGAGATCACGTAAAGAACTAAAGCCTCGAAAAAAGTGAGGATAAATGTGGTGACTACACTTACGTGCAAGTTTTACGAATCACTTTACTGTATGTTTAAATGTACGCATGTATCTCGGCGTGGTATCTAACGTGAAAGTTATTCTCGGTATCTTCTGAGAAAAGGTACTTGTGGGCAAAAATGTGCGTTTCTTTTTACGTGCCCATATGTGGTTAATATATTAATGGAATTCATTAACTTTATAGGTAAAATTTAACGTTCAAACGTGCCTTTTAATGGTCTAGTCTAGTTGAAATAAATAAATTGACTTTGAACAATAGCTTTTGAGCACGGTTTCGTTCGCGTTCAAGATTACTATTGCATAAAAAGCCTATAACAATATTTATTTCAGTTCTTATTCGAATTCGCCAATTGTTTTGGCACGCCACTGTACATATCATTTGTAATCAGAATTCAGCACGAGGTATGCCAATAACGGTTGTTTCAGCTTCTAATTGCAAATTAGTTGAGGAACTAACATCAATTCTCTTCTATTTAGTGGAATTAAAGCTAATTTCCGAGTTGACGCAAATAGCTCCCCCGACGGGATAACTTTACTTGGATAACATTAAACTTGCAATTTTCGTGTTGATACGCAAACTAGTTGAAACACCTGGTTTCACGCGACCTTGGGAAGATAAATTAAGTATGTCATGTTACAAAGGTAATATACAATGTAGGTTAATGGGAAATACATTATCCGGTTTTGTCAGTTACTTAATTGCTTTTTCATCCTGGAGTTATTGGGACTTTTAATGAGGATAAATTGAATGTTGCACTTAATGAAATACAAATACATTTCAGCGCTTCATGAAGTTTATACCTATTGTCCGTGTAGGTAATAAAATAACTATGCTCTAGCTTCTTCATGTATTGAGACGTAAACTGATTGCAGAAATAGGTACAGTTTCTGACATTAGTAGCCTTATTTAAAAGAAATCATTTTTATATGTACGGATTAGCAGGTTCTTTATTCGAATTCTCTATTTATAAAATTTCATCGAGGGACACTTATGTTAAGGCCAGGCCCCTAGGAATTCTCCACCAATCAACGTTTGGGTTTCTGCTACTCAAATTTAAAGTAAGATTCTGCTATTAATTTTATTTAAACTAATCATGGCTACATTTTTTGCAATAAGGCTGTAAGCATTACACCAAAATCTTGTCACGTAAGTTTTTGAATGACTACAAAAGGCAATTTGTTAAATATCCAAGATAAGCACATAAATTAGCAATAAAACTAAACGTAGTGTTACATGACCATGTATTTTTTATTTGTTCGCTAAAGTTGTGAGGACAATGTACACTGCGCACAAAAGTTCAACCGTGTTTGTTTCCCGCAAGGCTTGTAGTTGTGTGTAAATAGATATAGCTGTTATTCTATAGTGTAGTGAGTATTTACAGCTTACCACGAGCGACAAATATTGTTGAGAATTTGTCACCCTCACAGTCGAGAAATAAAATATACTTACGTTTGATGTTTTGAGTGTCGTTTCGAACACCAATAGAGTTTTGTTTCTCTGGCAAATAAAGTTACAATGTCTTATTCTAAGAAAAGAGCTAAGTGATATACGCACGGCTGGCTCTATACGGTTAAGTAACGCTTGTCGAGGTCGGTCCATGGATGGGTCGAGATTTCTCCGTACTTTGGAAACCATGTTAAGCTGTTGACCCCGACTGTCATTTGTAACGGATAGTCAGTAGCCAATAAATCTGACATTAGTCATGACAAGTGGTTTTATATCACCCCGTTATTGGGTTATGGAGGTTCTCGGAAGCAACCAGTTAAACTGGAAGCCGAATCCAACATAGTCGGCAAAAAACACGTTGTTGATCTAAGTCAAAGTCAAAGACATTTATTCGCAAATATGGGTAAGAAATTATGTGGATGTTATACTATCATGTAACAGTGGTGTATTACAGTTTTAGTATCACCATATTTTACCTTAACCACCTTTTTTGAAATCGGTTAAAAAGAAACTTAATAATGGAAGCTCTTGCTTTATTTATTTACCAAATAACCTTCCGATTAGCTTTTGTTTCATCCTGATGGACACCTTAATGGATAGCTGTATAAAAGTCGTCGCAAAGACAAGATAAACACGCGACCTTGTCCACTATAATTAGTATGTAATAGACACTTATTCCCTTGGAGAAGATATGCCACAACAGAATGACGCAACGTGTCTGTGCCTTCGATGTGATTGCATAAGGTCGTTCAGTGACACAACTTCGACTTAGCAATAAGGTTTTAAATTCCTTCGGGTGTATGTCATATAAACAGGTCGAGAATGAATCAGTCGGTGATACGTGCAAGCACCTAAGCATTTTTTTGGCTTTTTGAACATAAGGGCATTTGCCTGAAGCCTTATATTGGTGAATTTTTTAACCAAAACCACGTTACAGCTGTCAGTATTGCCATTGTTGAAGAAAATTGGCAGGTCTTAAACTCTGTTTAGATGTGTGGATTGCGTTAAGTACTTCACCTTGTTTCAAACTAAATAAACATTACTAAATTGTCTTCCTTCGCGAATATTTTTGCAGTATATTATCTGTGGACACTGCAAAATGTTACCATCCGTGAGAGAATAGACAGTTTTTTATCTACAACAAAAACTTAATGTAAATAGTGATTCACAGTTTCCCTTTATAGAAGTTCGTTAAAAAGCCACAATCCATTATTTTAACGGTTATTTTACGTGATCGACTCGGTTTCGGAAAAGCATTCCGAATATGTTTAACTTTTAAAGGTAGTTTGAATTTAGAACAACAACGTTAGTTGTGTACATTAGTTTTGTAGTTAGCTGGGAAAATCAATGAATATTTTTTTTTAAATAAGGAATAAAATCAATAAAACAAAAAAATAAAGATACTTTCTGTGGCTCTAGAAAAGTGACATTCTTTTCTAATGGGATTGACAAACGCCGCTGTCGGAATGACACGTGATAAATCCCTTATATTTACAAAATATTTTAGCATTTCAACAATCGCATTCGCTGACGGAATGGTGCTTTCTCTAGAGCCTCTGATATTTTATTGTAAACCAGGATTTACAATGACAATACTCCCGTAAGATCTAAGCATCTTCCAGTGAATTTTCTGCTCAATTTGTGCAACTCTGCTACACAGTGGAAACTTGTGAGGCTGGCGTCAACTGAGCAGAGCGGAGATTTCACTACGCACGCGAACGCGATACGACGCGAAAGTCACGAATAACTCTGGAACAGTCGGAACCAATTAGTCGGTAAATAGGTCTACCACAATAGAATATACGTCGCGACTAATACATCATATTTCTCGGCACGTATTAGGTTACCGTTCCTTTGTTACGTGAGCCACTTTCAGTCAGTGAATAGAGTCGAAGGACCGGGATGTGAGCTGAATATGATTAATAATAACTTACGCATAAATATTAACTGTGAACGGTTTGATTGGAGCGGTTTTATAGGCGCGTTTCTCAACGTCCGTCTATATGGGACGCGGTACACTTAGTGCAGCTTGTAAATTTAAGTGACCCAGCTATCGATTGCTCTAGAAGTGTTCCAACTATGTTGGTCGAAGTGTACGAATTATACGATGCACTTAAGGTGCATACTTAAACTGTACTTTATGTGGCACCAGCTCCACTGTTTCAATGGTCCACGAATAAAAATGTTGTCTTTCACAGTCTCATTGCTTTAATACATAAATATAATAAAACAGACATATTTCAAGATAAAATATTCCTTTAATATTTCTGTCTTACTTAGTTCCCTTTTAAGCATTCTTGATTTAGTTAGTCCAGATTTCTTTTGAATTGGTGTAAGCAACATTTCTCTGAGTGTACTAGAGTATCAAAGAGAAATAAAATGAAATATTCAAAGTCGTACAATTACATTAGTAATGAATGGACGCGTAGGTATGTATAGAGAATTATTCAAATAGCAATAACAAACATTAATTTCAAAATATTTCAAATTTATTCGAATAGTTGCCTAAATATTAATCAGAGTGCGTAATTTATACAAAGAGTCATGTAAAATGTGTTTTACACGTTCCAGTAAGTAAGCTAAGTTACGTTAATTTATGTGAAATTATAACTCGGTCTTTATACGTCGCTACTTATAAAACAAACAAGAATTACAACTGTAAAGGAGCCTCGTAAATTGCGCTTTTTACCCCCACAAATACCAGGTCAAATGTAGGCTGTTTGCATGTTATACGTTGAATACGGTACCTTTTTCGCGTTAGACCCAATCGACCAATTCACGTGTTTGCCATTCGGGAAAAAGCTTTTATTTTCTATTTTTTTTCATCCAAGTAAAAATTAAAGCCGGGATTTTCACAAAACACGACGGGAATTTTCCAAATTCATCAAGATTTTCCTATTTTTCGAAGAAAATTGGCATGTTATGCCAGGAGAAAATTGACATACTTTTCCGAAGAAAAGTCGCACTTTCCCAGTAGAAAATCAAATAAGGGGTAGTCCCTTTAGGGGAGGAACCGTTGTGTACATAAGTAGGTATGGTCCTCCGGCGTCTTTCACACCGTTTATTGAATCTGTCTAATCTGACTGGGTTGGTCCGAGAGTGACATGCCTTTGAGACTTGCCGCGCTCTCGAAGAAGCTAAGACCATCAAAGTGGTTGTTGTAGTGAGAAAGCTACAGTTGGATGGATATTATATTTATTTCAGTGGCAGTGGCACTATGTTTCAATTCGCGATATGTTTAGAAGGGAAACAGCTATTCTAACTGTACCTACTGTGCTAAGTAAATACAAAAACTTGCGTGTTATGCAATTTAAAGTGTTGCGGAATTTGTTCGAAAGAGTCACCGCGGCCCTGGAACGCAAAAGGAGGAACACGGATGGGTTTTAGTCAGTAAGAGTCTGACACGCCTTTCCGCTCCAGAGCGGAAGACATTTGATGATTTCCCATCCATAAAAAAATGCAATTTAAAGTAACTAATATGGAATTTCTCACAAGCAGTTTGGAGTCTAGAGTTGTGCTCACTTAACAGCAATTTCTACCTTATTACTTCTATAGAGCGTACCAGTTAAACGTGTAATATTTATAACATCGGCTATTCCTGAAAAATAAACAACAAGCGCAACGATAAAATTCATATTCATTTAAATCTAGAATAAATTGGTTTATTAATCTACCACTGGCCATTAGTCATTTAATTATTGAATTTCCATTACATCCGATTATCTGATTTTCAGTCAGATTGGTACATGCTGAAACAGACAAAACGAAAAAAAAAAAATCTTCATCTCTGATTATATTTCATGATTTTTTTTATGACTTAGCACATCATAAATCTGAAATTCTGGGAGCTATGTTTAATTATAATTAAGTAACTAAACAATTATATTAAACTTAATAATTTCCAGTTTGCTAAACAACAATAAGAACTAACTAAGAAGACTAAAGTAAACGTTAATTGAAGTTGTATCTTGTGTCTGTGTAAATTAAACTTTACTCAAACCCGTTAATTAAACTAAATTCCGTAAAAATGTTAACATAAATTTTATGTTTTTGGCTTTTTAGAGTGGCTCGGGCTCACGCAGTGTCATTGGCTCGAATCCAAGATGTCTCGCCAAGGTTCAAAGGCATGGAACAAGTATTTTTTGTCTGGGGTATAATGCTATCATTTTCCTTGAGATAAGGCAATAAACGCCACTTGAAAGCAAAGCTCATTTATTTACGGAAGACACTGCAGTGGACTCCTTTTTAATTTCCCCGCAGAGGATTTGGCCCACTCAATTATTTTTAAGCCGTATTTTGGGATAATGGGGCTAGTTCCGACGAGGACTTATTTAAATTGGGGTGGTCTTGATGGCCGTTACTTAACCTCTTATGTCAAGAACAAAATGGTATATTATATGCTTTGAGAATAATTTGTTTTCTAATTCGAGCTTATTAGTATTAAAACAGGAGACTCCACTCCTGTTTTAATACTAAACAAATCGACGCAAAAGCAAGGTTTCATTAACCGACTCTTATTAATTTTTTTTGTTAAAATTGTTATACAATTGCACCTTACCTACCCTACCTTGCACAGGTAGGCTATAAAGTTTATTTACTGTCAAGTGGAACATTTTTAATTGTTTACGAGTCGCGTCAAAGCAGACTCAGGACAGGTTCACACTTTACGTTACATGTTTCATTAAAATTGGCAGACTTCATCCTTATCTTTTATCCACACCGCTTTTCTTAGAAAGGGACAATACGGTATTTGACTAAAAAAACTAAATAGTCCGTCAGATGGATTTCCAAACAAATATTGGACTCGTATTTTTTTTTAGTCACGTATACAAAAAATGAAGATGACTTACCAGTACACTTTTTACTGGAAAGTGACGTTATAAGCCCCCACTCCTTATCTTTGATGCGGTTTATTTTCGTATTTTTTTATTGATTCGATAAAATAAAAACACGTATCCAATATTTTTCGAAAATCTAATCGACGGACTAATTAGATTTTTTTAGTCAAATACCCGATTCAAAGCCAAAACTTCTCAACGGAATCAAAAACATGAATATTTTTAGGAAATCTCAACAAATTAACAGGGACTGTACCGAATCAAGACTTTGTATTATTTATGATAAGTTGGGGGCACGGCCGCGGGGTAGCGTCGTATGTAAGAACACTTCCTCCCCTGACAGCGTCTTGAATCTTTTTGTTTTGTTTGCGACATAGCCGACTCCCCCGGGGACATCAATCCGTCGTGTTCGGGATAAAACTTGGCTCACTCTAAACATTAACTAAATTTTCTTCTGGAATAACGGCATACATACTGAAGAGCCGTGTTTTCGGGCCCGACGTGCTCAATAATAAAAGTTTTCCCCTAAATGTACCCTATTTTTAGTATTTTGCGTACGCACGCACCGAGTCGCCGGCTTGCCTAATAGCCATTCATAATATTGATGGAAACTCGGTGATGTCTGAATTTATACAGAACCTTTCACCTTCGTATTGTGAGGTATTACTGTGACTCTTATGTAATAATAAAATGGAAATCGAGGGTCCTATGCGTTGGATGTTGAAAGGTATTTGCACAATTGTGTGACCGAAGCTATAATTTGTGTAGCGAGTATGAAATTGTGGAAAAACGATGGTTTAGCACAAAAAGTCCTCTTCGGGTGATGCGTTGAATCTCCGCGTGAGAAAGTAACACTTGTGTCTTCACAGATTTCTAATGCAAATATCAATAGTTAGCGAACAAATACTTTCTAACTCGTTTGTTTACTTTCACTGCTAATTATGGAATCGGAAGCCCTAAAATATTTTGCATATGATAGCATCGATCATCATAATTAATTAATAATATAATCCGTCATGCATAACTAATTGGCATGAAAATGATATAACGTTTTGGTGTTTCAATATCATATTCAAAAAGCACATTATAAACCATGTAGACCAAGATCCCAGAGCTACCAGACCTTACTTATTTTCTCACTAACAACATGCGTGGGATAGAGTAGTGTTAACATACGCATACCTGCTAGCTTGGGCCGACGGCCGATTTAAAGAGTAAAACCATTTAATCACTTGTTTTAAGTCTTGGTGCTGATTTTTATGTATGTTTTACAGAATATTGTTAAACTAGCTGCCGCCCGCGTGAATGTCGAAACTTATCCCAAGGGAACATACTCCCGGGATAAAAACTGTCTCTATACCTAATATCATCTAAATCGGTCCAGCCGTTTGCACGTGAAGAAGTAACAAACATACTCAACTCACAAACTTTCGCCTTTAGAATATTAGTGTGATAATTTAGTAATTAAATGATATTTTTACAACTGATTACTCATTGTAATAGTTTAAGAGCTGGCCACCACCTCGAGTCAGATTCTATTCACAAGGTTGAAATTTGGGCATAGTTTATTTCATCATCAATATATCAGCCGAAAGACGTCCACTGCTGGACATAAGCCTCCCCCAAAGGTGGCGTTTGCCATAATTGCCACGCTTGTACTTAGCTGTTGCAATGCACAGAGAATGCTGCTGCCCATTTTTGGTGGATAGTTAATTTACTAGGTGCAAATAACGAAAGCTAGTCTGCCAGGATTTGGGAGGATACAAAACTACCTCCTGGACCACTGAAATACCTTTTACACATAAAAACAAAAAAAAAATGGCCGTCGGCCCAAGCTAGCGGGATGCGAATGTTAAAAGTACATACTAACACCACTCTATCCCATATATTTTGTTAGTGACAAAATAAGTGAGGTCTGGAGACTTTGGGATTTCAGTCTAATAGGAATGTCAGTTGTCACAACTGACATAACATATTTCATATTATTCTTGTAACAATTTTATTAGTTACCAACTACATATCAATTTCGTTGCGAGGCCTGATTTATAATACAATGCCGTCATTCTTTTGGCAAATAAACTAAGGCAACGTTATGAAATACTCGTTTTGTAAAAATACGGTTTTCATAAGCGTGTAAACACATTTTGATTGCGCATTCCGCCTCGAATTATGTAAATAGGAGAATGAAACAATTAAACCCATGTAGTTTGTTTTTTTTTCGCAAAAACCCGACAACCGCTGCTAGGGTTACCCGGCTTTCTATTCAATTATAGATGTCATTTTTGAGTATTGCAGTCATTTCAATTTAATTCTTCAGAAGCGTTGTATTTTGTTGTAGTGATTTTGTCATTTATATATAATAATAATGACCATGATGCTCAAACCGGGCCACATCCTTAATATGTCTGCGAAAAACGTTCCTCATTGTTGTTAATCCACGATAATGTCGGCCCTTGCCTGTCAGCCTGACCCAGCGGAGCGTGACGTGTCACACGTCCTGTCAAGATTACCATTTCGTTTGGGCCGCGCAGCCCTATTCGCGGGCGACACTGGCACGCCAGGAATGTGACCGCGACGCAATGCCTTATGCTCACGACCACGGCGCGGGCGGGTCGCGGGGTAAGCAGAGCTTCGCACTCGCACTGCCGCATCCAACCCACGCAATGCCGACTCACTGCACACGGCAAAACCCATGAATCATTCACGCATCCATGGATAAAACTGTTTTTTCTCCTTTTGTTGTGGGTTCCTACGTGAATCGGGTTTTTCATTCGTTTTTCGACAACCGTTCAACCAAAAGCGTTTGAGACGAATGGTTTCGTTAAATCAAACTAAAGCTGTTGTAAAAATCTGTGTTGTGGAGCAGTGACACATATATTTCTGTGTTTATGAAATATTCAGTGTGTATCATACTGGGCAGTTAGTTTTTTGTCATAACCACCACACGTTTCTTTACAAAAACTTCGAGTACGTGTAAGTAGTATGTTTGTGCTAGATACCACATCGTTCACGCTTGATTTCTTAACCGTTTGAATTTCAACATGGTTAGATAAGTGCCAGGTATTCATAAATATATAACCAGATATCAGATTGTGGCAATGCACCGTGAATAGTTAATTATATCTAGTATTTAGGTAAGCTAGCCGCACTAATCACTGCCTTATCCAGCTATTGCTAGGTATGTTACTAATTTCTTTTAGCTTGACTGATCACTACATAACTAATTATACGATTATATCTATGGTATAATTTTCGTTTACAACATAAAGACTGTCGTATCTATAAAAATGCACAAGCTAGTTTAGCTTCCAAGAAAAGTACATAATTTTCAAAATGCTGAAATTTGAAAATTCATCAAACGCTTATAACCAGAAACGTGAAGCCACAAGCTTAACTTTAAATCGCACCATCATCTTCCTTATTGCACAATTTTAAAACCAAAGCAATATAACTTTTAAGAAGTCGCAAGAAAAATGGAGCTTACATTTTCAGCTACATATTACTTGTTCCGCCTGGTTCCTTCGTATATGAAAATATCTTACTCGTCGGTAGTTTTTGCGCCAATCCACGCCGAGAGGCCAGACCCGAGACAATATTGAAATTCTCTCGTCCGCTTCATCGATAAATATTGAGAACTCGTGATATTGTACATTTAAACTGAATCAGATGAAGATGTCTATTTCTGAAATTATTGAAGCGCGATTTTGTCTCGAAGGAAAAAGACTTTTCGAAGAGTAGGTATTTTATGGGAAACTAGATTTTGCCCGCGACTTCGTATGCGCATATCCCATTTTTCCCGTTCCAGTATGAATTTCGAGACAAATTATAACATACAAACTTTCCTCTTGAATCAATAGATCTATTGCTGTAAACTATATTAAAATCCGTTGAGTAGTTTAAAAGATCTAAGCGAACAGTCAGCGGAAGCGACTTCATTTTATACTATGTAAAGATATACAGGGTAACCTTTATTCATTCAAATCAATATAATTTTCTAGCATACAAGTAACAAAGGTTTTTAAGTATTTAGACCATATTTACAATGTTTGACATTTAAAACAATTTCTCTCAACATTTCAAAACCAAAACAAACATAGTGAGATATTGACTCGGGAAGCCTGTGGTTCACCTAAACCCAAAAGGCCTACAATGCTCTGCGGATCCAGTATAACAAAGCATTTAGAGTGCTGTTGCGTCGGCGTCGGTTCTGTAGCGCGTCATCTATGTTCGCTGAGGCACGTACCGATCGTTTCAATGCTGTACGGTGTAAGAAAGCGGCCTCGCTGCTAAACAGACTCCGTGGCAGCCCCAACAGCATTCTACGCGCTATAACCGGGAGACATGACAGCCCGTTGGTGAGGTTACTTGTCACCTACATTGTCGATGTTATTAGTTAAGTACTACCATAGGTTAAGACTATTGTTACTAACCTAATGGATCTTTGTTGTCTTTAAATAAATGATTATTATTATTAATACACTTAATTCTAAGTTCAGATGTTGGACATCTGTGTCTAAAATAGACATAAATATCTGTTTTTCAGACATCAGCGGTCAATGTCGTAGGCGACACTTGGGAGTTAACTAAGTTAAACCTTTAAACTTTCACCTTCACTTGATCAGATTAAACATTTAACAGTCATTCCTAGAAAGGCAGTTTTTCATAAAAGATCGTAATCACCGCCATGTTGTACACATTTAGATCTGGAGATATAAAGTAGTTGAATAGGAAACTGGACAGGTTCTATCTAAAAGTTGCAAAACTGCAAGTCACATGAACTCACACGGTTCTAGTGTAAGGATAAATAAACTTTGTCGGGTGTCGTTTACACTCTCCACGATGCACTTATAGATACGGCACAGTGAAACAGAACTCTAATACTAAGCCTCCGTGGTCCGTCCGTCTTTTGTCAACGAGCAGGATCTCATGAACCGAAAAAGGTAGGCAGTTGAAATTATTTCACACACTATGTTGCATTTATATTGCCGCTATGACTACAAATAATAAAAATACATCTAAAATGAGAAGTTAAATTGACCTCCTTTATTTGATATCCTAAATTAACTCTTTTATCGTGTTATCCCTCCTTTTCGTCTAGGTATGATGTTAAAATCCAACTATTTGCAAGCAAGTGCAACTTAACAAATTCTTGTAGCTACTTAGAGGGATAAATAAAGTTAGCGAAGTAGCGACACAAAAACGACTCATAATGAAATATGCTTTGTAGGTGAGTGAGGCAATTTTCGTCGTTGCCGGTGCACCGTCTATATCACGTATTAAAATTTTACTAACTTTCAAGAGCTTAAGATTTTCTCTTAACATTTTAAACGAAATTGAAGGAGTTTAAACGTGTGAGAAATTTGGTGAGTCCATTTATATTATAGTCCACACATAAATGACTCCAAAAAGAAGTTAATAACAACTGCTGGCCAAATGCAAATCGAACTCATGTAATAAGGGTGCCGTACTTATAAAAAAATAATTATTAAACAAACACAGTTTACACATTATTTAACATTTAAGTATTTCGAAAAAAAGTCAAACCTAACAGTGCCATTTCACAAATTATCAGCGGCTTCCAAACTATGCACAGCCTGTGTCTAGGATACCCTATTTACACATAGTTCATAATTTGACGTAGCCTGCTAACGCCGTGACAGTTTATAATAAAACAAAATCACAAAAAAAAAATATATACAGGTTCACAGTAGGTAGAAAATTTATTAGCAGATATAATGCAAAAAAAGTTACGGTGAATTGGTGTGAAGTGTAAGTACTAGTACTACCAAAAGAGTAGTTATTGTTTCCTTTTATAATAAGGGCTAAATTCTAAGTATGTTTTAACTGACCCTATTGCGGTCCTATTGGCACCCTTTGCAAATGTAATCCTAAAATAAATATCGAACAACTTTAAAAAAATACTGATAAAAAACAGTTTAGTTTATATAAATTATTCAGGCAAACCAAATGTGTCTGGAAACTTTTTACATTTTTGCTAGATTTAGCAGACTGAGCACCGAAAAATATTCGCTCTTATTATAATGTTACACAAGTTATTTAAAATGCTTCTGATTGCTATGCTCGAGTTGTGGTCCGAGGTCAGTGTAGTATTATTTGTAGAGCTTGACGTCGAACGTTAAGTAACCAGTCCTTGAAGTTATTCCAATTGATAGATTTCCGAGTGTTTGTACCTTTAAGTGCAATCGATTATTTCAATTTTATCGTGCAGCTTATGGGTGTTTCCTGGTTTTTATTCTTATCACCATGATTTGGGCCAATCTTGCTCACTAATTCACGAGCAATTCTGATATCGATCGACAATTTCAATCATGTATCTCTGAATCGAAAATCTCTTATTTATATTTGAAACGACATCTACTTACTATTTGTTTAAAGTTATTCTCTATCTATTCTTTGAAGTTTTTCTGTGCCGTAGACGTGCTCACACTAATTCAGTAAATTAATTTCATATCTCTAAAGTTATTTTCAAGTCTTGAATCCAGGTAATTTTGTTCAAAAGCCAATTAAAGTTGGGAGCTACAGGCTCAAGTTAAGTGACTTCCTAAGCTCTGACTTAGATTGCTATTGTGTACCTAATTGAGTTTTGAAATAACAAGTTTGATCTACTACTGAACCACATCAAAAAGATAGACGAGATAACCACATAACGTAATATAATTATGTAGTTTAAAGTTCTGCACTATTTATTTCTTTTACTTTGGTTTTTCTTAATTCTTTCTTACACAAAGATTAAGTAAAGGCGAAGATTTGTTAGATAGAAAAACAATAAGGCACCTGTACTTTCGTCATTCGTGCGAACATTTAAGTTTCTCACGACATCATTATAAACTTTACACCTGATACCTTAATTCGATAATCCTTTATTGGAACTATCGATAAAAACTAATACTTGGCTAATCATATATAGCTTGAATTATTCTTGCTATGTACGTATAAGTGATTGTAGTCCAAGCTATGGGTCCAAGTGGCTCAGTCCCAGGCATCGAATTGGAAATACTAGTACAAAATTAGATTTAGGTGACGTAATAACCGCACCTTCTCGTACAATGTAGTGATGATCTCAGGGTCAAACAATGCTTAGCAAAATAAACATATTTGCAGTCAAACTATATCCTGCTCATTGTGCGGTCGCAAGCGAGAAAATAATATGAGAAACGTACTTCGTGGGTTTATTTTGTCCCGTCAAATTAACAGCAGCAACGACCACGCTTTGATTCGCGAAAATAATTGGATAGGACACAGCTGCTGCACACCGGAATTTCCTCGTTCATTGTCAAGCGTTTCCCATTAAAGCCGGTGTACCGTCCCCATGACGAATCGAGAAATTCACAGAGAGTCGCCGCCGGCCAAGCACCCCCGCTACAGACACTCTACACTTCTGTTAATGACATTGGAAATCGACCGGGTGACTCTACGGATTTTTCGGCGCCTTTAATTTAGTGGAACGCTCCAAACATTTCCGTTCGTAAATAAATTATATTTCAGCGCGAAAAAATAGCACTGGTCGTTGAGTTTTTAGCAAATCAAATTAAGGATCGATATTGGACTTTTTTGTGGCTATATTAGGACATCGTTCCTGGTGGTATTTGATGACATTCAAATTCAATAATTGGAATTGAAGGATATTTGTTATACATAGTTCTTTGCCGGACCGCCATTTATATTTTTACCGGGATCAAACAAGTCGCAAAGCTAAAATAAATGGACGTGCTAGTACGACTTGATTGACCTTTCGCGAAGCCTATCCGTGTGATGTATTGGTTAGAAGTGAAACATTTTGTTTTCGTACTTGTCTGCGGCGGAGACTTTAATAAAGTTATTGTTAGTATGTCACATTACATCTATTCGTTATTAAACTATAATTTGTATTTATTGTAAAGATATTGGTTCGAAGTTTTTGTTGTTGTGGTGAAACGCCTAGTCTATTTTTGTATGTATTTCCAAAATAAACGGTGATAATGTAGCTATTTCAATAAAAATACGATTAAATATTAAGTTCTTCGTCTCTTTTACTTAATAGTTGCACCAAATCTTTCACTTTTATAGCCATACCATGTAAGGCTTTATCGAAATTTCACGTAATGAAATCAAAACTTTTACAACATTCAGCAGACATTAGAATTCAGCATAGGTAATCGCGCCAGCAACTAATTAATATGCAAAATAAATGCCGAAACAAGTCGTTCAAGTTTCTAATATTGCCAAAGAAGCATAATCGGCGCGAATGCTTAGTTGTTGAGTACTGATAAACAAGTTTAGATCAGGAGTCACGCGGTCGGCGCGGGTATGGCATGTGAACGGCGACAAGGCGTGGTGTGCCGAGGTCGACGAGTGCGACTGAAAGTGCGACCACTCAGTGGCCGCAGGAACTAACTAGCAACTAGAAGGAGACCACAGAGTAATGTACCCGAGAAGGTTAACTGACACGTCCTTATTTAGGAATACATACATATGTGTATATTACTAGAAGGTGCTAGACGAAACAAAAGACTACGGGTTAGAACTGTACATTTTTAGTTAAGCGCTTTAAAATACGACAGACATATCTGACTGACTGTTTTTTATACATGCAACAGCTTTTGCTCGCGGCTAAAAAAAGTAGCCTATAAGCCAGGGTCCCATCTAACTCTGTAACACAATTCATCACAATCGGTTCAGCGATTTGGGCGTGAAAGCGTTGCAAACCAACCAACTCACTTTCGTATTTTATAATATTACTAGCGTTTTCGTACGCGCATATCCCAATTTTTCCGTTCCCGTAGGAATTTCGGGACGAATTATAAATCTAAACCTTTCTCATTAATGACTCGTTCCATTGATGAAATCCACATGAAAATTTGTTCAGTAGTTTTTGGGGTTATCGCGGACAGACAGACAGACACGCCGGTGGACTTTGTTTTATACTTATCGTATGTAATGAAGTAAGCATAATATCTTTCGGTATGTTGTGTGGGCTGCTGGATATTTAATTTTCTCATCCTACACACATGAAAAGTGACTTTAGTTATTGAGGTGTTAACATTTTTCAACAAACTAATTAAGTAAAGTACACACGTGCGGTATGAGAACGGAAATAAACCGAACGACCACAGCGTACTGCATATGAATATTGCATCTCATTGTTTCGAGGTTCGAGTTTATAAACGTTTCTTACTTAAGCTACAGCATTTATCTACTCTGTGGCAGAACTAGTTACAACAGATACACCATAGCAATAATTGTAGTGTCAAGGATTTTTCTAGAAAATATGTGTTTATCAGTATAGCAATGTTTAAACAGAAAGTGTTTTGAAGCCGTTTTACCTACCATTTATGTATACTACTTAAAAGCTATAATAATACCTCAAAGTTGATAAACCTGTTAGAGAAATTGGTAGAAAAGCAAAACCAACACCGTTTTTGCATATTATTTAGAAACTATTGGCGAACAACGAAACTAGAGCCTGATGAAGTAACTTGAATGAAGATTTGGATTACAAAACTTTTGTTATTATTTATTAGCTATCCACATCGACTTAATTTAAGCAAAATTCCACTAAATAAATAATGTTTTTCTCCATTTGCCAGATACCTAACACTAAAATATGCGAAGACCTTTTGAAACATGTACCTACATGCAGATTTCGTTTAGTATCTATATAAACATATATGTATATATTTTTATATATATATGTCTAGTGCTATACGGCCGTAGGTGGTTGTCAGGTAGATACACAGTTCGTACAAATACCTGTGTTGAATTCTGAATGACTAAAAAGGTTTGAGCCGTCAAAGCCTGGAGGCGGGGCTGCCGCAAAGTGACTCAAATATTTACAAAATAATCGAAAATTGTAGGCGAAGTTTTACGGACAGTTCTGAGCAGAAAAATCCTTTTATATCGTGGGTTGTAAATACGTATTTCAATTTAAACTTAAATTGGAAAAGGTCATTCGATGGAAATCGTTACTTTTGCTAAAGTTTTCTGAAATCTAACAAGATAAAACTGAAGTATTTTACAAACTGAAATCAACAACGAAACCTAATGTTTATCTTAGCTCAATAGATACAATACGAAACATATAAAAGTGAATTGACATTTACATTTTCCCCGAACTATAAAAATGACTCCGAATAAAAGCAGCATTCAGTCGCGTTCAAGATCGATTGCATCCGGGAAGCGAAGGAATGTAAAACACAAGAGAAGTATTTATGTGACGGCTTTGCGAAGCCTCCGCGTATTTGTTTGTTGTTTTGTTTTCGTTGATGGGCTCATGCAGATCAGAAGGGAAGAAGCGAACCCACCCTCAGACCCTTTGTACACAAGGCGACGAAACTTTGATACTCGACATTTTAAGCATCTTGCCGACTCGTTATTTTACACATTTTCAACCAAACCTAACCAAGAGTATTGTTTGTGCCAGTTGGCTTTGGTATTATTTGCGCTCAAACGACATCAAAATACTCGACCGAGTACCGAACCTCTTTTGTCGAGCAACCGCTCGAGGCGTAACGAATATTAGTTCACGTTTATCTCCGCCAAACATGGACCTTAAAGGTAGAAAGAGGCCAAAAAAGAGCAGAAAATAAACCGGACCGAGTTTATGGTTGCACGATAAACCGTGACGTGATTTGGTCACAGAAATAATTAATTTGGAGACGGCTAGGAAAATATACGAGCAAAAAAGTGATGAGACAACAGGTTTTCATCATTTTCTTGTGCATCGAAGTTTATTAGCTTTATGCTCAAGCATTTCTTCACTTATGGCGTATCTACAAAGAGATTTCTATAGTTGGTGATACATTTATTCTTTGTTGAAGAAATTCCTTGCATAAATAAGCCACGACACGGCAAGGCCGAATGCTCTGTGGTATGTGTTGGCCTGACCTCACTTTTTTATCATACTCCGATTTTATTGACGTAAAACATTTGCATATAATTGATATAATAAGCATTTAAAACTAGGAACAGTTTATACAATGACAAAGAATCTAAGCGACCAATTAATTAATCAAGATAATTAATTTAAAGGATGTCCTAGTTCCGCACATACCTTGATTTGTTATTTTCTGTTGAAAAATGGAGGCCGTTTTTCTGCGTTACAAATTGCTGGAACAATATCTGAACTATATTTTTGTTTTTTTTTTAATATATTTATCGAAGCAAATAATGCAGTGAAAGCGTAGTATAATGCCGGCAGTGAAGTTTGAATTGAGCCTAGTGACTTGTTGAATTATTGATTTAACTACACTTGGCTAAATTTAACTATGAGATAGAACAAAAACACAAAACTGTTGAATAACAAGGAAAGCCAAGACAACTTTCAAATTGGATTCGGACACACAAGTAGATTGAGATGTTAAGTAACACAATACCTGCAAGATAATTAATTCACAATATTGCCTTCTCGGTAACAATTGTAACCGCCTTAATTTGATATGGTATTTGCCTGGCTTTTTTATTATAAGTACTCCTCAAAACCTTGAGACAAGTAAAGACGCAGTAAAAAAATTTGAAAATTTCAAATAATGGCGGGATTGTGTTTTTATTTTATTTTAATCTATGATAAACAGAGACAGCATGTAACGTCATACGCATGTTACCCCATAGTGAATTTACGCCGCTCAGGACAAACGACGGTCGCCGTGTCCTTGTCAGGCGATCGGCGGCGGTGACCTCTCGCGTCCGGCCCTGGTTGAATACATGGTCCGGAGCGAGGAGGCTTGGGGAGCGGTCACCTCCTTCTGCGAAGTAGTAATGCTAGCGAAGGAGGAGGCGGGCCGCGCGAGGGAAAGGCAAGGCCTTCGCCCCAACCGCCGCTACAGGAGAAGACGCCCCGGGCGTCGGGAGTCGCAGGGTGATCCCCGGCCACCGTAGGCGCGGGCCTGCGGACGGCGAGCATTGGGTGGCTCGCTGTCCGATCACCACCAGGCCCGGGGCGACGGCGCGTTGTATTTCACGCGCGCCTCAAAGAGATGTCAGCATAAAAGACGGGGCCCGCTAGGGCTAGAGCCTGCCAGGGTTGCGGAATTTGTTCGAAAGAGTCACCGCGGCCCTGGAACGCATAGGGCTTTAGAAGGAACACGGATGGGTTTTAGTCAATAAGAGTCTGACACGCCCTTCCGCTCCACCCAGAGCGGAAGAAGTCATTTGATGATTTCCCATCCTTAAAAAAAAAAAAGGACAAACGACGTTTTGCTTGACATAAAATAGAAGAATAACTTCACAAGCGTAAAAAGTATTTATTTACAAATCGTACTTTAATAACATCTATCAAAAAAAAAATGTTTATTTCAATTACATAAGTCTTCAACGTACGTGATTTGGAGATCACCTTTTAAGCAAGAAGATGGTTGTGTTAGGTAAACCCATAAAACCACTTAACATTATACAGAGTTTGCAATAGGGAATATGCATGCAATTTTTTTATTTGCAAAATAAAATACTTATTATCTCTAGTAAACAATTATGAAAGAATTTTTAAAATACCTTCGTTAGTGTTGATGTTATTAAGCTTCAAAGTTGACAATTAGAAAGAGAAGTCCGATACAAACTGTGACGTCAAATACTATGATACCTATACAGCTGCCATGGAAAACAGCGTTCTCGCGAGAGGGACAGATATACATAATTGTTTAAAATAGTTATATCTTGATTGTGTTTCGGTCAATTCCGATTCTTTTTTTACTGTTAGTATTTTTTTGAATTCTTCTAGATAAACTGTATAGATAGGAAAAAAAAAATAATGCATATTCCCAATTGAAAACAGAATAATAAAATAAAGAAATACAAAAACTACAAAAAGGAGCGCACTTGTGTGATTTATGTGAGGTTTATAAATGAGTATTCATTCATGTGTGTAGATTTTTGATGGTAGTCAAATATCCTATTTGGTTGTTAGTAAACCAGTGGGTATTTTAAATCAAAGTTAACAAGTTAAACGGTTTACGCAAGAGCTACCCTCCGAATTTAGCCAGAAATATTTTCGACGCTGTGGAGAAATGGTAAAAGATTTATAACGATTTTCGTCGCCGACAGCAAGTTGCGAGGCGGATATAAAAGTTTCTTATGCGGTGCTATAACTCTTAAACTTAGCTAATATTCAAGCCGTAATAAATTGCTGAGATAATGTTCTTTACAAATTTCATTAGAGGGATCATGGAGCCTCTGAAATCGTAATAGATTCAATGAAACTCATTGACAACGTTAAATGCATTCCTTTTAATACTTTATTCTGTCCTCAATTAATTAAAGCCGAGACTTTAAGTTACTATTGAGTTCAAACAATCAAATATTCTTTCAGTGCCTATTTATGTTTTTTGTTTTAGTTGATTAGAAGAAACAGCTTTATGTTTTATTAAGACCTATTAATTAATTTGAAAAAGGATTTACTCCTTCAAGCTTCAACCCACGCGAATACACAAAAGAAAATGATTTAATTCTGTTTAGATTTACTATTGTGGAATTAATTGGTTCGTTGTTAAAAGCTGAATCAAAATCGTTACGTGAGTTAGCTCGATCAAAAGCCTGGAAGACAGAGCGTGGCAACACTGAATGGGCGCCACCTTTCATATCGGAGTGAATTCAATGAATGGATCCAGTATTGCAGAGGTTATTCCACTAATTGGAGGAGGGAAACGTTAATTTGATAACTCTGCGTACATTTACATAATTTGCGGTAATAACAGCTCGATGGTCGATACTCGCTGCCATCGCGACGTGATTTCGTCAAACAAACGAGGTTCGCCGAAATCCCGCACAGCTGCCAACTCTTGTAACGTTATGCCTGTTTAATGTGTTCGCTATTATAGCATTTATTATTTGGTGGACAAAGCTGAAAGTAGCATGAGCAGTAGTTACGATCCCTATTTCGTATTGGATAATGATAAAATTTGCCTTTTGACGTATACAATTTGCAAATATTAGTCCCTTAGCTGATGGTCGAATAAACTTGGTTGGTTGTGATAATTGAGTAGCTGTCGTTCGCAGGCACAACTACAATTTCGTTTAATCGAAGCCTTTAAAGTTGGGTCTGTCCCGAATGGATGGGTCGGTATTCTAAAATTGATATTATCAGTTCACTTACATGAATTTTAATCAAACATTTTAATAACATAGGTATCTTAACTTGTTACGTAACAAGACTGGGTACATTTATTTTCCTGAAGTTCTTATAAAGTTCACCAGAAAATGTTTTATTCTACTCCGATGTAAAATGTTTTAGTATATGTACCTAATTACGTGTGTTAAATATGTACAACCAACAAAAAGTAAGGTATGCAAACAAAAAAAAATAACTTAATCCATCATTTATTGTGTACATAGTTAAATATTCAGTTTTTAAATAACTGAGTATAACGTGGCAATGCCGCCAGTTTTTTGGGTACACTTCCAGTCGACAGCGACGCGGATGAATTTTTTGACGCCATATTTTAGTTAGGAGTTCTTATTTTTATTTCTAGTGTATATAGTTAGTTAAGTATTTATTAAAACAGTTGTAAATATTTATGTAAATTAATAAAGTTTTTAAGTTGAACTTTATATTCTCTGACGGGTCATGTGTCAATATGTTTTGCTCATATAAGTGGGTTCGATAGGCACTTCCTTTATTATTATTTTTGTTATTTTGGTGAGCCAATACCATATCATACGCTTTAACGCGTAACCTCTCTTGATGGTACGCGATGGATGTGGTCTAAGATTACGCAAGCGAGCCCAAATGAGAGTTAAATGCTTTAGCTGTGTGCATAATAGATATCGAAGAGAAGCTTTTAGTCGGTATAATAGCAAGTGTGAATGTAACCCTGCACTTCGTCTGGTAGTGCGGTAGTGAAATGAAAATGATGGAATCACCCTTCCCTCTAGAGAGAGACGGAGCTGTACAGACATAGGGCATTATCTATTTTTCACAACGGAATCATAATGGCATTATTTTATTAGGAGTGTCCTGTTCGTGGAGCTCCTGCACACATTCTCAGAAACACAATCTGTTAAAGATCTTTTCCGTAGTCGTGTTTGGATAGTACTCACTTCTTATATCGACAGTACATTAAGTTTCTTCAATATTGTTGTGTTGGTTTTTGCGAGTGTCCGCTTCACAAGGACGATGCAGAACCGGTCGCCACCTGGCGTGACGTCATCTCCAAATTCCTATTTAAGGCGCCCATAACACGATAGGTTTTGCTGTCAGTTTAACCACAGTCAAGGATGCGATTGACAGATAGCCCATCGTCTAATGCAGTGACTGTGGTTGCATGAAATTGTTTGACGAAAATCTGGATATTTGATTAATCAAGATTTTTAGGTGAATGGGTCTTTTTTATATGTTTATGGAATGGGTCCTTGTCCTTTTTCGAATCCCGTATATCGGCCAATAATATATCGTCGCCATTTTTAAGATTATTTTAAGTTCACGGTAATGTCGATTGAATTCTATCACTCACCATCAATCGTCCGTCAATCATGACTTTTGGAATATATTGACGTTTTGCATGAGCGTGTAACGAACGCCTTAGTGTTGGTATAAGATAGTTTAGTTCGATTTATAAAGCTCTCAATTTAAGTACTAGGACTTAAACATGTTTTGTTTTTATTTAAAAAATATGCTAGTATTCAACTGCATCCGGTTGGACTCGACCGATCGCAATACCTATAGTAAGGAATTCTGAATCCTCACACCATGATTAAAGTGTCCACAATATGCTTAATTGATTTCAGTTCGTCCATTATTGGTAGTGACCTGATCTTATGTCCACTCAGAGGACTCTACATTGGGGCTCTCCATTCTTTAGGAATTGACTTTGACTTCCTTGAAGAAAGTTGTTCATCTACATGGGCAGAAGCAGTTTTTCCAAATGCGAGTTCACCTTTACTTTACACCCTGTATATGTCAACTTGACAAGCACAGGCCGTTGAAATTAGTCAAACATGATTTAAAAACTCCCCTTGTCACCTCTATATATCCTTCATCTTTACCCAATGCGAAATCAAAAGGTTCCTAGAACAGTGAACGCAATTTTTACCCAACATGTTTTATGTCTTATTCCAAAACAAAAGTAGTCCGATAAAAAATCAATAACCACCTAGACACCCACACATTGTATTTGAACGTGAATCCTACCTAATATAAATAAACATGAATAGTATGTGACGATGTCCTACCTGGTCGGTTCGGTCCAGAAGGTGATCAAGTGACATTCAGATTGTCTTCCGCACCTCGGACACTAGAATTTTGTACGCATCAAGATATTTGCATAAACCGGTTCTTGCAACCATCTTGGATTTTTACAAGTATTATTGATACACATTACACAGGCTTACATTCTTTTCATATCCGTACATGAAACTTTAATCGTTATATGATAGCATCAGTTGCAATCGCTTGCTAAATAACTTAGCTTGTAAATAGACATACGCAATAACGTAAAAGGTTAATTAAAATAAGTTCGTAATTGGTCATGTTTGCGGATTCATTAATATTAATAAAAACTACGTAGGTACGTGTTTTGAAATTAAAACCAATTTCTGTAGGCACACAGCATTTATTTCAAGCAGTGAATGGTATTCGGTTAAAGATGTCGAGAAAAAAATTTCACATGATGTATGTAGCACATGTCGTAATACCAAGTCATTCAAAAGACATCAACGCGTTAGTCATCAGAGACTTAATAAAAACACTTGTAATATGTAATACTATTGCTTACAAATAATTGTTTAGTTTGCAAGTATCAGTTATTTTTAGGATCAACTTCAGGCTATAATTAGATTAACCTTTAGGCAGTTTCGTTGTGACGTAAACATTATAAGCCGCACCTTGAGGCCGCTTTGTTATTTAACATCGAACGGAATGATCAAATTATTCTATAAAATCATCCATTGATATGTATCATTCTATTAAATCTAATGAGAAGGCCGAAACATTTAGCTGATTGAATCGACGATGCATTATTAGTTCGTTAAGTAATTAAAATTGTCAAAGGAAGTAAAAAAAAACTTGTTAATTAATTTTTTTTTGTTAAAAATATTTTAAATATTTAGCGGTCTATGAGTTTTTTGACCTTCTATTAGTATGCCGACATTTGGTACGTCCAATTAACAGCTGTTAATTTAATTAAATGATTATTATTTAATTGTGTGTGTAAGAATGCTTTCTCATACTTCACATAGTTTCTTTGGGAAACAGTTTGAATACAATAGTATATCTCTAGCGAAACTTTTCTAAAACATATCCGTTTTGGAAGCAAGCTCACGACAAAAGAGTTCGCATTTCGTTTCATTGAAAACGCAGATCCATACAAACAAATTCTTGCGAAACCACCAAGCTGCCACAAGGAAACATTTTTGTTATTCAAATTCTTCGCACACAGAAATACCGAAGACGGCCGAGGAAGGCCGAGGGAGGCCGAAGCATTGGCCCGAGTAGCTGAGCTAGTGAAAGTGAATCGAGAGCGGTGGAGGGAGGTGGGGTATGGCAGACCCAGGGAGGGGGGGAGGGGGCACAAGGTTGCGAACCGGCTGCACCGGCTCTAGACATGCCAAACAACGCGTTGAGTAATAAGTAATAAGCGTTGCGTTAGCTGCCTTAATGATTCGGTGATGTATGGTGCCATTGTGATGTTGAGACACTCAGGTTTCCTATTCAGATAACGTGGAACAAGGTTAATTGTTTTGCATCCAAATTACATGTTATTTCAGCTAGGTTTTGGTATAATCAGTAATTATGATTGCGTTAAAGATGTAATTACATAAAACATCTTCGAGATTCTCTGGTTACGTGAGAACCACTTCTGGGTTCATCATTGGAACAGTTACTGGCATTCGGTTGGTTGAGAAGAAATCATTATCACCAAATAAACTTCTATTTGGTGATAATGATTTCTTTGCCAGCATTCAAATGTTTCCTGAGTCAGTGTACCTGAGATAAAGAAACCAATATTGTCGTGATTCAAGTAAGGTAGGTCTACTTGACTTATATGGATTGATGACTGATCATGATCAATATTCAACTAGCAGTTTTTGCAATGCATTCATGAAGCAAAGCTAGCAGAACGCTGCAAGTAAATACAGTACACGTTAATAAAACTCGGTCAGATACTTGACCACTCCAAACTTGGCAGGCGTTCACGTCAATACTCGAATTTGAAAGCATGCGCTTGCCAAATGAACTGGCCAATTTTTGTACACTGCCAATTCATTTTGGACTTAATTATAAAAGGGTTAAAGTTTAAAATGTGGTTGGATTGTGACGGAGGTGATCGCGCTCTATCAGTGTGATCACACAAAATAATCCCATTGAGTAACAAACATTATCGGCGCGCACCAGTTACTGTAGTCGCCTGTGAAATAATATGATTGACGTTACTTCAAAAGCGAGAATTTATTACGCTCCAGTTATGTGTGTCCGTGTGCATTGAAACGTGCCACGTTGCGTTATTTTTTCCGCAGTAACGAAATATTATAATTTAATATTGAGAAAAATTACAAAATTCGTTCTTCGATGGTAGGAGCCAGTCAAGTATAAAACATTCCGGGGAGCCGAAGCTGAGATACGGAGATTATTGAAATATTATGCTATGAAGAAACAAGCGCAGTCAGATGTGAAGATGATGGACGATAAGACAGAAATAAAGATGATCTGTGCGAAAAAAATACCGCCGACAGCCAGACTCCTCGGCAGGCTGCTTAAATTCCCAGAAAGGTGATAATTACATACAGAAAAACCAGATGAATCCATGCTATCAGCGTCGGTTTATCTTAAATCAACGTAGCCCGGAGCTTCGGCCTGACGTCCAGAGATAAGTGTATTTTTTCAAGACATTAATCACATTTTTCATTACAGCGAGGTTGCGATGACCTGGCAAAGGTTGAATTTGATCCTTTACTTGAAGACTCAAGACTTGAACCATGTTATTAACATCAAACTCATAAAACTACGAGAGTTTTAGCAAATAGAAATATTTTTATAAAATTTGCGGGTAGTGTAGATACGGGCGTGCATTAGCGGTCAAAGCTACGTTGGTAGAATACTAATTCATCGGGGGAGCGGTTCGCTATGTAACGAACCTGGCGTGGGATTAATCAGATTTGTACTTTATTCACATTCATCATAACATTCACGTCTCACCACTACAGCAAATTACTGTTTTTGTAACATTCTGTTATGTTACGAATACAGTGTAATAGAGCCGAGCTTTAAAGACTAAAGTACTCAAATTCCTTTCAGAGAATTTGCCTAATGCATGTAAGCTTTTCGCTCGCTTGAAGCTCGAAAACTGTCTTTGTGGCCAGTTAACTTTGAAAACCATTTAAGAGCCTATTTCCTCGAGCCAACGCGCACCAATTTACTTGTAATTTAAATGAGAAGACAAACTACTGGCGCGTAGCGTTATTCTTTCATTAACATAGAAATAATTTTACAATCAACAAGAAAGTGAATTTTCCAGTAGTTGTTCTCTTTTAGTAATGCCTTCCTGATTATTTTTTTTAAGACGATGCTTTTAATGAATTCTGCAGTTGTATTGACAATTCAAATTTTCAGAAACGGAGATTTTTGGAACATTCAACACACTCTACTTACCAAACCTAATATTTATTTAACTAAGGTCAGAGACAGTTGTTTGTTACGATGAAGTTTTCTACCCGACGATGGGCTATTGACGTTTGAAAGTCCAGACAAGTTCCGCGAAATAGGCCACTCGATGTAACCCTTGAAAGTGGGGCAAATCGCTGATAAATCCGGCCGGGAACCTCCATAAACCATTTATTATAAAAACTTACTATAAGTGTGTAGACGTCCTTTATTTTTATAGCTTAGAATTTTATATTTACCACTATCCCCCGGGCAATAAAACTGATTGATTATTATTTTATCAGATTACTCTAAAAAACAGAGGTCGAACTACCAGCTAGAATAATTTGGGCTCGCTGATAAATTCAAATTGAAACCTCCTATTTTTATCGGAATTTTCATCTGACGCAGAATTTTATTTTACTTTTGCTTTTTATCAATTTGCAATGATACGCCAAGGGAAATACGGATTTTCAAATAGCTGCTTAACTCGTCAGTGAGGCATACTCGTGTTATCGGGAATGGTAAACAATAACTTCATTTAAATTTATTTTATTGTTTTACCACGTTTGTTTATAATAGTTTCTGCCTATCCCCATGGAAGTTATTCTGACTTTATGTATGGATGTTTGCATATACCCATTCCTTTTAGGGATTTCATAAAATACGTAAGTACCTGAGAAAATTAACACGAGACCGTTTAAAATGAAAAATCATTGAAAAGTATTGTTTTTATCACCAATAAAGCGCAGAGGTCGCTGGTGTTAAATATTTATCACTTTGGGCGTACATTTTGTACCTATTTTATAGGAGAATCGTGATTTATTTACGAGTATATGCCGTATTAAGTGTCAAATAGACCTTCATAGAGCTGTTAGCGCGAAATTGCACCTTGAAACGGTTGAGGGTTGACCCGAAGTCCGTGTCCTTTGCGACCGAGTCTTTGGCGTGACATTGTCATGTATTATGAAACGGTTCGATTGAGAAATATGTGCGGTTTTGATTGCTTTAGATAGGTGAATTAGTTTTGATGAAGGTGCCGTGACGCTGTGGCCTTAAGGTCACAGTCTCGGCTCTCACTTTGTGGTTTATGTGTACGTATACAAGGTACCTATATGGGTAATTGTATATTCTATGTTCACGTATGAATATAATATTCTATGTTTTCGTCCGTATAGAGAAATTTTGAGTGAGAAATAATTGCACACGTTACATATTAGATTGAAACTTTTGATTATGTCTGACTTTACGCAAGTGTTGTGGTCATTTAACAACATTTAAAAATATCAATTGTTATTGTATCGGAACATGTAAACCTGTGGTTATATTTTGACACCAAAACCTCTTAGGTAATCACTGTCACTAAACTTGTTATTTAAATATTTGGTAACTTAACTATTAAAGTCACTGTTAATGTTAATCGTGGACAAGTATATAACAAAGCTATATACTTGTCAATAATTAACGTTATATTTTACAATAATATCGTTAACACTCGAAAGGTTTACAATTGAAAACCACAACGGAAACTTAGTTGCCAGTGACCTCTGTGTTAATGTACGTTTTTAGGGTTCCGTAGTCAACAAGGAACCCTTGTAGCTTCGCCATGTCCGTCTGTCTGTCCACGGTTTAGCTCAGAGACGCTTAGCACTAGAAAGTTGGAATTTAGTATGGGTATATATATTTATCACGCCGACAGTGGTAAAATAAATTCATGAAAAAAAAATTATAATGTACCCCGCCTACACGTAAAGTGTCGATTTTTTTATCGTTTATCACATGGTGGGAAATTTTAAGCTTTGAAGTGCTAATTTTTGTTAGCGTCAAGTGACCCCCCCCCCCCCCCCCCCTCTAAACCTGCCAGCTATAGTTGTTTGTGGGGGCATTAAAAAACATGGTTGAAGCATATAATAACGAATTTAAAAGACAAACCATCACAGCCAAGTAGGCTTCACAAGTTAACGGGTAATGGTTAAAACCAACCTATAAAAATATTTGGAGAAGGAAAATTTCGTACTAATTCCCCTTCAGCTACCATCGCCCTATGTGAGTCCGTGTTTAGACGTTTTTAACCGATAAACCGTAAACTCAATCAATATATTCATAAACTCAAATCAAAAGCACCATTGTAAGTCTGCAATTGTTATGTGCAACTACGGAACCCTACACTGCGCGTGGCCCAACACGCACTTGGCCAGTATTGTATAAATCGTTAGTAAAATGATGTTTTTAGTTGCTTAGTTAGCCTTTAATGACTATGAGTCGAATGTGTTGGGCTGTACATACTCGTACGCGTCGGCAATGCGTCGCGGGTCGTGTCGGCCGTGAGAATGTGAGGCTAGTGTTGTAACCCACACAATAGCCCACAATAGGGGCAATTTAAGTCCGCCTCAGACACGCTCGGACTCCCCATTTGCATACAAGAACGCTTTATAACAACGCACATGCAATTAACTTGCGTACTACGTCCCAATATTTTAGTTAATCGTCAATAAAGCAAAGTGTGACTGAAAGTTTCACCGCCCACGTCCGAAATTGTGAAATTTGTATCACTCACAGCTTTTAATACCGTTCGTTAAAAGGTCGCGGTGCAATTTAAAATTTTCTTTTACTTTTTAAGGTGGGCAATTACGTAGGTCAAATTGCTATTACGAACGAGTTTCAACAACTTCTTGAATAAGTACTTTTCATTTTTAATAATTGAGTGCCAGCAGGTAAATGTAAAAAGTTTATATTTGAGAAGTTTATTAGACAAAATGAGATCTTGTGGTAATAAAGCACGTCGAGTCCTCAAGTTAGGCGGAAGATAAAATGCTAAAAAAGGTGTTATGCCCGAATGCAAATTCGAGCGACCAAACAAAGAATTTAATTCCTTTTGTAGCCTTGATATAGTCTGATGGCTCATCGAAGAGTTTCATCGAGGCAGAGAGGTCCGGTTTATTAATTGCAAATTGCTGGGCACAGCGCCCACGGAATTTGGAGATGATGTCAAACAATATAATGGGTACAATGACGTCAGATGAGAATACTGTCAGCGTCAATTGTCGGGCTGTCACATTCTAGCGTGAAATGGTCCGTGATTAAAATTAGCATGACGATATCAGTCGTTTTAGGTTTTCTTTTCGGGAATTTTGACTGATCAAGTTAGATGCTTTTGAATAACGTTTGAAGTGAATTTCCCTAGAGATAATTGGTACCAAACCTTGCTTATCATTTCTTCAAGACTTGTATTTTGTTCTGTTGCTGAATGTGATCTATATCATCAAAAATCAAGGATCAATCAAATGGAAAAATGGAAATCCTCTTATCCATCCATTCCATTCATTAGGTATATGAGTTATTAAAGTTATTAAAGTTTTATACATTGTAGGTATATGTGTTTCAAACTGTTTATATCAATCGACGAAACATAACAAGCATCGCACTATCTGCTTATGATTCTCGTGACATTAAGAACTTCACCTGTGCGAATTGTGTCTGCGATAATGTCAATTAATTTACATCGGTATCTATTCTTCAATGTGACTTTGAATTTTTTTCTGTTATTTTGTTGAATTCGTAATTTATACGTTAATTTCGTCTTTGTTTTCACTGCAATAATAGTTGTTCACTGTGTCTTATTTTTTTTTAAAGTGCCTAAGTCACTTTGATTTAAGTTTTTCTGGCGGACTGTTTTTTTATCAAAATGAGTACTTTAAGGTTTTAGGTAACACGTGAAATTGAAAGGGAGAAAGTAAAAAAAAAAACCTAAATACCCAAAGAGAATTACGAATTTCTCAATTAAAATGATCGGATAGGCCACCGGTCTTGTAACACGATAGATATCGCATCAATTTCAAAGCCCGCAGCCGCACAAGTTATCATATTCTTATTAACTGAATTACCATAACAGATCGGCATTAAATAATTCGAAATTCATGAAACACTAAGTAATATTCATGAATATTGAGAAACAAAATATGAATTTGTTATTCGTATAATTTATTCGAGAAACAAATTATCCAGAGAATATCAGTTATAATAACAAAGTAATAAGAAGGAAGGCGATGCTTAATTATTTTGACCCTGACATAGATAGATTCGAATTGGCATTTGGCAACGAGTTGATCAAGTTTGTCGCTCGTTGGACACTCATTATCATGGAAATTCTAGAATTGGCAGAAAATTGGCCTTGAAAAGAATTAAAATACCGGTCAAGTGCGAGTCGGACGCATGTGTAAGGGGTTCCGTACGAATCAATTTTCTAGCATGTTACTTTAAAACCACAGACGTCTTACTTATAGGTTGTCTTGTTATCTATAAGTTAAGACTATTTTCTGTACTGTTCATTCAATTTTAATTTCTGTAGTTTTGGGGTAGGAATGGTCAATTTTCATATATTTTCTTTAATAACTTTAAAACTATTTATTTTGTAAATTTAAAAAATATTGAAGCCCTCACAGAAAGCGCTTTCTTCATTTGATAATATATATAGCACACAGTTTGAAAAAACTTTCTATTTTCTATTTTCCCCCCCAAAAGAATACGGAGTAAACCGTATTCTTTTGGATAATATACACACGAGTGATCTTATAAAGTTCCATATTTGGATTCCGTTTTTTCATTCGGATGTACTTACGGAACCCTAAAAATCAATGACAGATGCGTAATAGAAATCCCATTCAGAAGTTATAATTTATACATATCTAAATCAAGTAGAACAAGTCAAATTCTGAGGTCCATCAATTTTATGATTCGAAAACTAATCTTAACTTTTCCATTGTAGATAGAAACAAAGAAAATATTGAAACGGTGTTTAACGAGTATCCTAAAACGCAATTAGAACTCGATTGTATCCAAGTCGCCTCTTCAAGTTAGTTTATCAGTATTGGGTCGCAGCATTTACCTTGACAGTAATAATTGTCAAAATTTTCACGATAATATAGCTTGTTTTTTTGGCTATAAAACATTTTAAACTGATGAACTTATGACACATGACTTGTTCTTATTAGCCATGCGAGTTTGTTTGTTTGTTACGCTTCCACGCCTAAATTGTTGAAACGATTTTGATGAATTTTGGTACAGAGACCTATAATAGGACCCTGGAGAAGGTTGGCTTGCTTTTTGTGAAAATCTATAGTGACACGAGCAAAACCGTAGGCCTAACTTGCTTAGCTAGTAAGAAATAATATATATCTGTTATCTTTCAAAGTAACCCATTTACTTTTTAGATTAGTTTTCTTCTTATAAAGGCTTTTATATACTTCTCTTCACGAGTAAACAATTTAGGACCCGTCAGGTAATACTTCTACTCAAATTACACTTCATTCAATATTTTCTTTAGAACTTACTTTTCTAATTACATGCTTTGACACAAATTCTCCGTCGTCTAACGACTTTCTATTGTCATTTCTCGAGTTATTTTTTGATTACGTGAATTATTGGGGGGGTATTAACGCATCAACGTGTATTGGCAACGCGGTCGCTATGTGTTCGCGAGAAACTGGCCGGCGAGCCGGAACGCGCAGCTTTCACGACTCGCTCGTACGCCGTACCACAGTATAGATTTCAACAGTATTTTATCTTCATACAAACGGTTGGAACGCGAGTCATAGCCTTGCGTTCAGTATCACTCGATACACGTCTCAATGCGCTGCAGACGAAGGAACGGTGTGATGGTTTTGTAAGCAGTAAGCGTGCGATTTGTGATGTATGTACTTACTTAAAATGGCAAAGATATTTTAAATTTAGCTTTTTATCCAAATGTTTTTTTTTTGGTATATTTCTTATTACTTTTAAAAAAAACTTACTAATAAAAAAATACAACATGTATTTTATTGAACACTTCCTATTTCATTCACAACGAATTTGATTGATTTAATTAAAAAATATAATATTTACAATTACAAAACTAGAAAGAAACTCAAGTAGGTAGATGAAATTAAAATACTGAGGCGGGCAGCCCTATCGCGTGTTTACGTACCACGTGGTTGTAGGTAATTATTTTAAGTAAAGGGGCCGAGTCCCAATACTGGTAGATATCTTTACTGTGGCCGTACGCCGCCGCTGCCGTCTATACTCTATACGTGACGAGCGGTGACGTCACTCCACGTTTCACTACCTCCGCTAATAGGGACCTAGATGTTGAACCACCAGAAGTGACACTAATCACGGTAATCACCTCATGATTACACAGTAAGCAAGTGTTCGGCAATAAGTCGTGTGACTGTATTGATTTTTTAAAGGGGTACTCGTTGCACGTCGAAATTGATATGCGTGATGGACATTCCATTAATTTACATTGCAGTGAAAATATCTTAAAAGGCGAACGGCAGATTTTGTACCACATATTTTTGTTGTTGTTCAGTTATAGAATTTGTACCAATTATTAAGGCAACTAAGTCATTTATTTTCATGCGAGTGTAGTATTTTTAGAACTCCGGATTACTTAATAATTTCAAAAAAAAAAAGATTATTAGAGGTATCCCGAGAGAGGATAAATGGTTTAGAGGGAATAAACCCAATGTTGCTTCGTGCTAAAGTAAAGTCCCGCCATTCTTCTGCTAAAACTTATTTTGTATTTATAGTTGCAGAATCAAACATGAGTGGTCGGGACGCAATCAGAAGTTATTGCTGTAACTGCATTGTAGGTATCTTAGTTATGCTCGCCATCAGGGTATTATCCGACGTGCCCCCTTCTTAGATGAAGTTGTACTAAGAATTGTCTGAATTTATTAAATAAATGTACTAACAGAAACAAAGTATTGTTTTATTTACTCACACTCAAAACCCAAGAACTTCACAATTAACAAACTTGCAGTCTGCTGCTGGACATAGGTATCTCCTAAGTGCAACCTACTACTACTACTACCCCTCCTAAGTGGGAACGATCCTTATCACAATCTATCTACTTACCTAGTAGGGTATTTGACTAAAAAAATCTAATTACTCCGTCAGATAGATTTCCAAAAAAATATTGGACACGTATTTTTTCTTTAGTTACGTAAACAAAAAATGAAGAAGATACAGTCCGTTGAAAACTCGTGTGACGTCACACGCCAGTACACTTTTTACTGGCAAGTGATGATACAAGCTCCCACTCTACGCATTTCTCGCACCTTTGATGTTATGTATCTTCGTGATTTTTTATTGATTTGATAAAATAAAAAATACGTCTCAAATATTTTTTGACAATCTTTCTGACGGACTAATTAGATTTTTTTAGTCAAATACCCTATTATAAGTAAAACACACCAAGATTAAGAGACAAGCAAGGTAGAACATTTATTTTAGTACCATAATAATGTTTACATACCTAGATGTAACAACCTACATGGGTACATAACCTTAAAAAACAAAACTGGTTATAACTTTTACTTCCCAAGTTCTAAAAATCTAAGAATTTAAACAAGGCTTGTCTATCATATTAACCACCAATTAAAACAAAAAATATCCCAAAACACGAAATTTTATTAGCGGTACGAAATTCCCATACAAGCCTGCCGTTCGCCTTTATAATTAAAATACTCATATGATTACATCTAATGGTGTCATTAGATGATGATTAAATAAGTTACCTAAGGTTTTCAATAAACGCGATTCCATGTAGATAAGCAAAAATAGGACCACGCAAATAAATCAAGATTTCAGTTGGATTGTATTCAATGACAAATGTTGACAGTGGTTTGCAGTGGATTAGGTTCGACATTTAAGAAGTTATCAAACATATATTTACTTAAATAATGTGAATGTTAGTTGCTGATCGGCATTGAAAACGCCACAACATTTATTTTGTTTTCAACATTTCCAATATCGCGTCGTCGTAAGAAACACGAAAATGACGATGTTTATGAAGCCGTAATGGAAGCATACTCTAAGGTATGACCAAAGTAGGTATTCGAAGTTCATATCTTTCCTTCGGGACTAAGAAACCTGCGTAAATAACAAGAGAAAATAGTCCTCCCGGGAACAATTTAACAAAGACGTAGCCATGAATACAGTTAGAAGATAAATATAATTTATTAAACACAATATTTACAATGTCACTTGCAACACTCCAGAGACGGAAATAGATATTTTCCGGTTCTTAATGCTGGTATCAGGTCGTTAAAGCGAGTGCTTCGCAGGAATGTTTTCCGTCCTGTCGCTCCTTATTCGTTCTGTCACCTCTTACTTTAACCAGTTTTCTTAAAGATGGGGAGGAGGTGGAGGAGTTCAAATAACAACTCATTAATAAGTTGACATCGGAACAGACCTACTTGTTCAATGACTATTTTGATCCGAATTAAAGCTTCAGTGCCTATTGGCGATTTTCAATTGACTTGGCTGACTACTCACTTGTAACCAATTGATTATCATGAACTGTGTAAAAACCAAACCTCCGAAAGGCGATTTAGTATCAAAGGGGCTTTACAGCGGCCGCCCTTAAAGCGGCGGACTAATGAATCAACATACTAAAGTGAAGCGAATCAAAACATCAAAGGAGGCGCAATGACAGCTGATATCGGCCATCTTTGTGGTCACGTCCGGTCCCGCTCAAGTTTCGAAGGCTGTCACGTAAACTTTGTAGTGGCGTGACAGTACCCGCTGTCTGACAATGTTCTAATAATCTTTAACAGTATCGCTGCGGCGCTCGCCGCTCAGCGAACCCATCTGAAAGTTTGCGCGCTACCTGACACCTCGTCTCGGGATCGCTGATTGGATACCACTCAATTTTGGAGTTTATTGATTGCGAGAGCTTAGGGTTGGGTCGTAGTTTAGTTTTCACAATTATTTACTAACAATATTGTAGTTAGATAGCTCGACTTTTCAACCGCTGAATTGTGAATTCGGAGAGAATTTGTCGTGAATAAGATATTAAACCAATTGAAAGTAAACGGTACAGTAACAGATGACACATCTAGCAACTCTATTGAATTTAAAACCATGTACGCACGATCACAATATTTTTATAAAACTGTTAACCCACTTGAGCACTGTACGCCATGCATGACTGATTAAAATAGTTTCCTTTAATTTTCGGCAAGATCGCAGTACCCTAATGGGAATTCGGGATTGGAAAAGTTCATCAAAAGAACAATGTATAGTAAGTTTTAGTAAGAACAATGAAGTCACGCTTAATTTGTTTGTTTCAGATGTGACAAAGCTACCGGCATGGCGTAGCGAAGACTTCCAATTTCTCCACTGCCAAAAATGGCTTTCTCCAAACCTCGGGACACTTCCGATGAACTCTAAAGTGGACATTCTAGTGGTGTGTGTGACGGTATCAATGACTCGGTGAAAATTAATCACAACAATGGGGAGGCGACGTTGGCGATTAGTTACGATCACGGCGTTCTTGCTGTTCGTTACAAAAGACACGCAGTGTCAAGGTAAGAACTAATCGCTTCGGCGCAAACAACTTGCTCTCATGTTCGAGTTAAGTAACAGTTCACGGTAGACGTGTGGTAGGCAGGCTATGCACATACATACGTAGCATGATTAAACTTGGCTCATTCTCTATTTGTTGTCTATAATGTTTTATGTACGCTAATCCTTCAGTGATGTTGGTATTAAATATTCTCCCTGTGGTATTATTCTCAAAGCAGACCATTTTTTTTTAAGGATGGGAAGTCATCAAATGACTTCTTCCGCTCTGGGTGGAGCGGAAGGGCGTGTCAGACTCTTACTGACTAAAACCCATCCGTGTTCCTTCTAAAGCCTTTTGCGTTCCAAGGTCGCGGTGACTCTTTCGAACAATTTCCGAAAACCGGGCAGGAAAGCAGACCATTACGAACTAATTTATGTATGTCACAGATTGATTATAAAAACCAGTTTAATCGACGTATTTAGAGCACCATGAATGAACAATGTAAGTATCCTATTCATTTCCGAGTGACGTAATTTGTTCAGGTAAACAAAACTCCGTGTAGGTAGGACAAGAAAATGTTATGTATGAAGATAACATTGCGTCGTTCGAGCAGAATAAGGTCATTTGAAAAACAAGGTACACAGGGATGGCCGAGTCAATACTGGCTTTATAACCTAGATAAACAAGGAGACAATAAAGACAGAACTGGCGTAAAATGACATAAAAATGGCGTGCAAGCTGTGCTGTGTCGCGTGGGAGGACAATGCAGGCGAGGCGCCCACGTGCGCCTGCCACTACTGCTCTATTTATTTATTATTCAAGAGCCGAGCCGTGAATAGCAACCGCCTGTGATCGACTTCAGGTTTTATTACTTTCAAATGGGTTTCGTGCCATTTATGGCCTGCAAAATTATAAAATTAGAACAGCTTTCTGGTTCATCCATAATATAGCTCTTAAACTCCCATTAAAAGTCATGTTCAAATGTTTTTAAATCTATTACTTTTTGTGCAGTTTTTAAGGTGTCAAAATGTCGAAAAAAAGTAGTTGTAGTAGTTGTGTGTATTTTTTTCGACATTTTGACACCTTCTCTGCAATTACGACATTAGACTTCTGACGTAAAATATGACCGAGTTTTCAGTTTTTCTGTTGATCAAATCTAGTCTGCTTAATATCCTACTTGTTCAGTCACATAAGGTACCAATGCTTAATTAATAATGCTTTCTATAAAATATGGTCTCCAAGAAAATGTTTGTGCAGAGAAAGCAGAATTTTAGTAAAAACTTTTGCGACAAAGAAAATGCTGCGGAAAAGCTGAATTTATTCCTCGTTACTTCAACAATTTTCTTCTACAGATTTCCATTTCTTGTCTTGACAAATAATTTATTACAATTGCCGCATCTGAAGGTACGGTGAGCGCACGGACAATATTGAAATCAACTATCGTGGCTTTAGGAACATCGGTGAATTCTATTACAACAAATTTTGATCGCCGTTACCACAGTTTCAAGCTGACATATAAAATATTTTGATTAACAATACGAAAATTGATTGTATCCATGTTTAATTAATTAAATCAAATTGTGCGTGTCCACAATTTTGTCATGTTATTGCGCGGAATTAATTCATTATTAAGCAAAAAAATATAATCGGAACTAGCTCAATGTTAAAATGTAGGTCAATTATTTTAGAGTTTCCGGTAAATTGAAATAAAGGTCTGTGAGACCTTGGTGCGGATACTACAAATGTTCAAGGATATGCGTCGGATCTTGAGTTTACAAAGTGCACTTAAGTAGCATTGGTAAGACAAAGACGGGGGATATCAAGCAATGGTACCCGATTTTCGTAAAAACCTCTCAAAATTTGCTGTTAAGACTGGAGATTTGGAGATAAGACGCGCTCCGGACAGGCGCCGGCCAAAGTTGGACACTTCTGACAGAACCTGATGGCGGACTTACGATTTACGTTTGATTGAATATTAATTAGTTGGTGTTTCTAGCGTTAATTTTCCTTTCATTATAAAAGATATTGTGGTTTGATGAAGCACTGTTCTGTGTTTTCAGTAACTTACCATTCCAAATTCTATTTTTAGAAGTAGGTGGCCCAGATTGTGTTTTCCAAGCTTAATGCTTCAGAGTTCAGTTCTCTAGTATACTTGGATTTTACAACTAAACAATTCCAAGTTATTGCCGGGTATTGGAATAGTTTCCGATAAATTGCGACAGGCTCTATCATATGAAACCTAACACTATCATCGGCTTACAGCGAGAGTATGACGCAAATACCGGAATGCCCATCTCCGTTTGATATCTAGGAGTTTTGAGGTGCTTGGTAGTGAATGTTATACGGCCGGTTTCAATAACGTATCTACCTTTAACCAACTGTCAAATGAGCTACCAATAGTAGCTGAAACATCATGTTACAAAGGCAAATATGACGTTTCGGCTACTGTTGGTAGGTAATTTGACAGTTAGTTAAACGCAGACACGTTATTGAGACCGGCCGTTAGTGGAAACCAAGTCTGAGATCAAATATATTACTGTGAAGTCTGTTGTATTTTTTTTTTTTTTGTAAATAAGTTTTTTTTTTACACTTTTTAGTGGTACACACCCACACCTAACAACACCACTGGAAAGTCACAGGAAAGCAAAACACGCAATTTCGTTTACTTGGGTGATATATTTTCTATTTCCTTCAGCAATTTTGATTAAAAACCAGACTACTAAACTGATTTTGATAAAAATTCTCTGGGACCAATCGGAACGTATATCCTTTCACATGAAAGAAAAAAAATCGATTCATAAATGACGGAGTGATGAGGTAAGAAACAATAAAAAAATATAAAAAATAAATACAACCTAATTGAGAACCTCCTCCTTTTTTTGAAATCGGTTAAAAATACAAAATAGTCTCTGGGTAATTTATGATGCCGTAAACTAACAATTTTGAATTTCACAATATTATTGGAATAGGTACTAGCTTCTGCCAAAGTCAGAAATGTTGCCAAGGAAATATACTTCCGGGATAGAAAGAGCCCACGTCCTAATCCAGCTATGGTGTACTACTCGTGCTCCATGTTTCATTCTCTCTCTGAGCCCGAAGTCCGTACTTTCGGGAGCAGTTGCGGGCGTATTCTACGGACTAAGAATTAATGACAACACGATTTAACAGTTACCTACTGTCAAATCGTGTTGTCATTAATTCTTAGTTCGGGTTCGGAACTAATCATAAGTCCGTAGGTGATACGAAGTAGAATACGCCCGCAACTAAGCCCGAAACTACGGACTTCGAGTTTAGAGAGTAGCCCCTCTGTTCAGCTGTTCAGTCGTGACTGAAATCAATCAAACATGTAAGCTTTAACTCTTATAATATCTACAGGATGAATTTTTTGGCCAAATCCAAATTTCATAGGCTCAGCTTGAAAAATTTTTTTCATTGGCTGCTTTTTTACTGGCCTATTCTAAAAACTTTCAGTGTGACCCTCGTATTATTACTTCCCAGAATTTGATTTTTACTAACGACACTTTCGGATGGTGTCATAATAATAATACAGGTTGCGTTTTAATCCTGGTTATTAGGAATTATTAGGAAAACCGTTTTTTTTGTCAAAAAAGTAGTTTTAGTTTTCATCAAAATCGGGCTCAAGACTTCAGTGTTTTTCGATATACTTCATAGTTTTGGATTTGGCCATCCACGCACAAATTAAAAATTCACTCTATAGGTATATTAGTAGGATAGAACAGGCAACGATTCAAAAATGTATCTCACAAACTAAAAATTTCACGATCGATCGCCAAACTAAATAAAAAGTCCGATAAATGTCGCTGCGTATCACCTGAAAGCCTTTGCAAAATTACTCATTAAGTGAAACAGGCTGATGAAAAAATAAAGCGATATAAACACAGAGCGTAGAACAACATAACTCTTGTTACTGCTAATAACAATTTACAATAAAACATGATGAAGTCGACAATACAAAAATACGGGAGAGACAATGAAACGAATTTCCTAGTTCATTTGAAGTTACTGCTATAACGTAAATTAAATACCCTGAGAGAAAAACGTACCTTTGTTAAATGTACCATAAAACATGGACGAGGCTTTTATAATAGCCTACTTTGTTGTAATACGTTGAAATATTATATAATGCTGTATAGAAAACAGAGAACGTGGAGGTTTCGACTAACACATAGGCCTATAAGGTATCCACATGTTCATTATCAACATTGTTCTAAACAACAGATATAGTTTAACGTAGTAGATTATTACATATATTTATTATCTATACTAGTATTATAAATGCGAAAGTTTGGATGTTTGAATAGATGCAAGAATGAATGTTTGTTACTCAATCACGGCTGAACGGATCTTGATGAAATTTTTCACAGAGATAGATTATAGTCTGGAATAAGACAGGTTTTTTTTCCCAGGAGTATGTTCCCTTGGGATAATTTTCGAAAAACACGCGGGCGGAGCCGCGGGCGACAGCTTGTGTTTATAAATTAGTAGCTTCTGCCAGTATCTTCGCCCCAATCCAGACCATAGCCTACTCGTGTTCCAAAATTTCATTTAAACCGTTCAGCTGATGAGGCGTGATTGATTATAGAAGCTACTAGCTAACTTAATATTATAGAAGTGACTCTACTGGTCTCTCTGTTAAACTCTGTTAAACTGTGGCAAAACCTGCGCGACCAAATCGACTGAGAAGCGGGAGCGTCAGTTGCGCCAAGTTGTAGACGCTCCCGCTTCGCGTCCCGCGTCCCGGTCCCGCGCACTTGACGCAAAGATTTGGCCGGAGCTTTACCTCTTCATGCTTTAACAGTTGAACGGATTGGGATGAAACTTGGCATGCGGGTAAACCATGTCATGGAATAGGACATAGGGTAGTTTCTTTAGGTTTATTTTAGACACTCACGCGGGCGAGGCAGTTTGCTAAAGCTTGTATTAAAACAAAGAAAAAACACTTTTAAAACTGAAAAGATGTTGCATATACTTTTCTATACGTTCCGAGCTTTTGACGCAACGTCCTCTAAAATCTAAACATAAAATGTGCCCATCTAAAACAATTCCAACCCTCACTGTTCGTAGGACGCTCCCCAATTAAATTCGACATTTCGGTTCCACTTTTTAATTCCCTAATGGGAAAGTAACTTCGTCCTGTCTGCATTTTATTTAAATCAATAAGTAATTGGCATTTCGAGAGGCAATTTATGTGACACCGGTACCGGTATATAAAACTATGATCGTGTGGGCTTCGAACATCTCTTATTCAAAGGTTTGCAGAGGTGCGTACGTGAGGGCCCTTCTTAATTAGGGATCAAGTGGCTCAATGTGGAGCTCCCTCGGAGTATGTGGATCAAAATATTTTGCGTATGTTGCTCATATATCTAAAATTCCCACGCGTACAGAATATTAATTCGACGCTATTTACATTTTTATTATACATCTTATATTGATGACTGTCTGTCTGTACATAAAGCCTGGGTAAATATCGCTTTATTGACAGAGATCAATAGACACGGGTAAATTATTTTGATTCATATTTTCCCGTTTCTATGTACCTGTCCAAGCTAATTTCACTCGATTGAACCTACATCAAAATTTTGACAAGCCTATTACTTCTGCTTTCCACTCTGTTACCTGTCATACTCTAAATGGGTTCAGAAAATATCAAGCGAAAATATTTGTGCGGACAAAGTCAGACGGAACCGCTAGTGTGAATATAATGAAACAGTAATTTAGCAAAACTTCGCTTAAAGTTTGTTTCTTCTCGCATTCTTTTTATTCTAAATTGTATTTTTATGTATTCTTTGTTGCCAACTTTCTGAAGTATGAAAACTTAAATGTTTTTGCGTTACGTGATAGAGGCATAAAATATCGATTTCAAACAAATAAGAAATTAAACAAAAACTCACAGGCAATACACGCCTGTCGACCCACTCAGGTTCTTGCAATTCATGAAGTCTGTTGAAAGCGGTAAAGTTTGCCCTGTTGAAAGAAATTCAAATCAGTCCAATATTTACTATTTACTAACATTGGAACGAACAAACAAACTCATAAACTTTCGCTGGTTATGTCTAGTACTTTCCGATAGCGAGTAGATTGAAGTTGAATTTTGTTGAATAGACTTCGAAGTAGGTATTACTCTGTCTAGACTTATAATAAAAACGTTACTGATCAAAGGCACCTGGGGACTAGGGAGCTATTTACAGGTTTTGAATAACCATTTCCAAAATTGTCTACTCGAGCGTACTATTTCACCAAAATATAAAACAAACTCTAAAAGGAATTTTACATAAATCCCGCGGCGCTCTAAATACTTTCTGAATCCAACCTTTTTGTTCCTCATTCCAAGTAAACGGACCAACTGCACTTAACTTTTCCTCGTTGGTACACCAAAGAATTTCCTCAAGATATTAAAAACATCCTTTCACATAAAAGAAAAGAAACGGAAAATAGAAAAGCGGAGCACTCGCGTTAAATGTCGCTAATTATAATACTGAACCCTCCCATCACGAGTTGCTGCTAATGATAGTTACTTTTCCTTTTTGAAGATTCCGCAGATGAACGGCCCCGAGCAATTAAACCTTTCCGTATAAGATACTCCTTTCCCCTTCATTAGGGAACCATTAGACCGGCGGTAATTCGAACGGGTAACTTACATTAATATTACAAAACGGTAAAACTACGCAACGCCCGGCTGCAACGCAGGTGTACCTCCTAAATATTACACTAACTTTTTGCCTCTACCTCGCCTACGGGGAACTTTTCTATCCTATAAAACTCGATGCGCTTCCTTTTTGTTTGTTACTTACATTATCTTTAATACAATGAGGATAGGCGAGTTTTTAACAAGGTTTTTTCATAAAAAGGTGTTTGAAGCAAATTTTAGGTAGAGAGGCATTATGTTTAGGATCTTATCTTATGCAAAAATGGTTTTAGACCGCTTTTAGACAGAAGAACAAATCATGTTAGGAATAGCAATTCTAATATTAGACACGTACCGTACACGCTATTCACACGTTGCTCATTCATATTCTGTTAGAATACTATAAAAATAATTACAAGATTTCCATTAAACTTCGCGGTTCGAGAAACTGAAATCTCATGCAGAATTTTTATGGTATTAAAGTGGGACGATGTACGTACAGTCAGCCGCTATGTTTTATATAAAACGCGAGACGCATACGGTCTATTTGCGAGTACTAATAACGGTTCATAGTGCTCTGCGCAGATTGCTCTGTTTGCATACTAATTGCCTCGTCTGGACCGCATAGCGAATATCAGTTAGTGTGAAAGATTCATAACTTGATCCAGCCTTGGAAGAGTACATGGTAATCTAAATTATTTTCTAGACGAGGTCGGTTTTCTCATTAATCTAATAGAACCACGAGCTATTTACAAAGTGGAATCGTGGAACTATGCAGAATTAACTCGGCTATGCGTGCTTGACGATAGCTCTGCTTATTATTTGGACAACATTAATCCCGGATGTTTGTTGATGCCTTTCGGTCGACTATATTTACTTAGTTGTTAACCTTAAATAATATCTTTGGGCCGCGAACACTTAATTAAATCTCAATTATGAGTAAGCTTCACAGCTACAGTTTCAATCAATACAACGTTTTCAGATCTCGTTTGGGCATAATCTTTACATTTGTTACACATGTTATCATAGATGTAATTAAATTGGATTTGTCTGCATGTTTGTGTGCCTTAATTTTAGCTACTTTCATAAAGAAATATAGTCAAAACTTTGACTCATGCGAAAGAGTGCCTAGGTCATTTTGACAACCATTTATTTTCGTGGATTAACCAACGTCCTCTAAAGCGATGTAATAGCAGGAAATAAGCTTCAGTGACGTAAGCAAATGGTTAAATTTTCCTATAATGAACCTCTAAAAAGGGATGAATGGGTTTACAGCAGAATTTTACAAATTGCTGGATGATTTTGTGGGAAGACTTGTAATGTTAAATGATATTAGACTATGCGCTAGTGATAAACTTGTGATCGTGTAGCGCCGGCGCTGCCAGCGCTCCAGGGATTACACTTCGTCAGACTATGATCCAGTTCCTAAGCCCGCGGGCCCCCGGGCCCCCAGCACTGAGGAGACACTAATCCAGTTTCCACGTTACGACTTCATTGGGAGCGCACTTTTTAAACTAATGTTAGGGATAATCGTCTACAACGTCGGGCTTTTGGCAATATTATTATTACTAACTGGAAATTAAGTTGTTGTACCTACAGACCCGTTTAAGTAAACATGAAGCTATATAAAATGTTGGGTCGTTGTTTGAATATTAACATTTAATAGGTACTCGAGTCCACTTAATAAAGCTGCTTATATTTACCATAAACTCAACGATAAGATTGTCTATAGGTGAAATAAAAAGAAAACAAAACACATACTACCTGTTTTTATTTTTCTCGTAAAAAAAATCCATGCAAACATTTTACGGTGGAAAATAAAAAGTGAAATGTTTACCTTAAAGCGCGGTACACATCGGGCCAGCGGCAGCGGTATTACAAAGAGCTTTTAAGCCCTTTCCGCACACGTCACGTGCAGGCCGGGACTTAGCCGACGTGTGCCTGCCTAATTACCTGCGATTTATAGCCTGCGCTCCTCCCCTAATATTAATTACAACTTATTGTTCTAATGGATGTTGTTTTTTAGGCCCAAGAGACCTTCTAATGAAAGTTCAAAATGCTCGCAAAAAGCCAGGACAAATTTTTTGGTCGTATGTAATTCCATTTAGCGCCATTGTTTGGTTGAGTTTATAGATCTTAGTAATGCTTTAGGATTTTTGGATAATGTGGGTAATATTTGATGTAGGTATACCTTTAACTGAATATTTTAACTTTCCTTTCAATTAGAATAGCATATGAAACATTTCAAACCCAATTTTAGAATCATAAAGTGTAGAGCTAATTTCGCGAGCACCCACTAACTAAAATCAACCTCAACAAACATAGATTTTGAGCTAAAGGATGAGTGAGATTAGTGGGGCCATAACATAACACATTCAGTCCCGCAGGCCTCGTAAATTCTGACCGTTTTCATACAGGACGAGTTAATTTTTCATGTGTGTCTCTCCCAAATATTTTTGCTTTACCCAACGTAGGTGTATCTCGGCTAATGAAGACTTCGCTAATACTGTCGACCTAACAAAATATACATGTCGTTTGATCCTCATTTTGATCCTAATCGTAGATAACTTCATCTGAGTAATGTTGTTTGGATACGTTGCCCTAATTAGAAAGTTACCAACAAAATTAGGAAAATATTTTATGTTTATGCGGGGATTTTATAAAAAGACGGTAATTTTTTTTAATATGTGCTGGGTTTAAAATGAAGTAAATTAAATACCTTAATGAAGTATGGTTTTATTTTATTACACATTTTTTTCTTACTTAGTTAATAAAGGTATTTAATTCTGAAATAATATTTTCAGTTCCACCCACATAACATTGCGATTAAAGCGTAGGTGTTGACATTTTACCTAAGACCCCAATTCTACAATATTAATTAAACCGAACACCCCTGCGTCACGTTCCTTTGTTACCTAATACACATGGGTATCAATCACTCGATCAAATTTGTGAGTACCTAACACGACCGGGCTGCGAGTGAGTACCTGCGGGGGGCGGGGGGCGGTTACCCTGACGACGCGTGTACTTGACATGTGTTTGTTTTTCGTTCACTCGTGAGACAGCAACTTTGTAGCAACGCCAGAGTTGGCAATTAGAATTTACCTATCCCATTTTATGAACATACTAAAATTAATTCTGAAATAAAATGACGTTTGTTAGTCATTGAATGCCTCCTAAACGACTGGATCGATTTCGATGAAATTCTGTATGTGCATTTTTTAGTGTCACTCACAATTGCGCAATTTTTTTTTTAAGAATAGCCATCTTTTTGTCAAAGCAACATCTTTCAGGACTGATAGTATAATATAAGATGTTAAAAATCACCTGCCAGAATTTCGTGTAAGTACATGCTCAGTAACCTATAAACAACTTATCCCAAAAAAAAAAATAGAGCGGCGTTATTATTTCACTAAAAAATAAATCAGCAAAATATTTTTATGTGCACTGTACTGCAGGCCAGTTTACGTATCTATTTGAATACGCGTCCGGACTTGCATTGTGAAAATATTGCATACCTTTGAAACGGATTGTTATAAATAAAACATTTTTCGATATTAATTTCTGTTTGTTCTAAACACATCCTTGAATTTCTTGCAGTTGAATTTTTAACGCCTTATACATATAATGATACCAGGTATTTAACCCTATCTAGCTCTATCTAGTGATACTTATTAGAAACTAGTACTCACTCCAAAATCATTTTTTTTACCTATAAGTCAGAAGATGTTAGCCAAGAGTACATCTGGATGCAAATGAACAGATTTCATATGATTTAATTTAGATGAGACTAGGTACTAGTTTATTTACTGCAACCACTCACGGACACCCCAATATGCAATGCGTTCATTCTGTATTCATAAAGGAAAGTTTCGAAGGGCTACAAACACCCACTCATACTACAATTCTGCTCTCATAATCAACCGTGGCGTATAAACATTGACATGAGCGATAAAGCCACGAAACTCGGTCAGTCTCAGGGGAAATTCCAGTTTCTTGCGACCTTAGGGTTAATCAAAAAATATATTGAAGGCAGTGTGAATGTTACAGTATTTCTTTCATCAGGTGAACCTTGCCTGGCGACTTTGTACCTTTTTGAGCGAGGGCTGATGTTTGAAAAGGATGAAATTATGTTGAAATTGGCTTAAAGATCGAGCTCCAGATAAGTATATGATTTATGTGAGCTCTTTTCTCTTTTGAGACTTGTTTAAGTTATTTTCTAGCTGTCAACGACAGAGCTGAGCTCTTTTGACTTTGGGAAAAGAAAAGCTAAGTATATATTTAACAATCCAATATTTCTTTTACTTAAACCAAACTTGTATTACATCGAGCTTCGCTCCTTATCAGAATTCATTCCGAGTTCTGACAGCTATATAAAAGAAAAATACAATACATCAAAATTTATTCTAATCCATCAGTTTGCCGGGGTATATTTAGGGTTTGTAATTTGTTCTGATAAAAATACGGAAATTTTCTTGGATCCGCGAGGTCAGGCGGCAATCAGTTATTATAATCCCGCCCCATTGCCAAATCTTCGTATAAAAGGAATGCAGTAATAACACTTCGTTGACTTCAAAGCATAATACATTTCGTCTCACAATAGGAATTCTTTTTTTGTGGAATAATGAATTCGGCGATCTTTATAAAGCGGCGGAATGAATGTGCCTTTAGTAAAATACGTCTTAGGTTACTTAAAAAAAACAATTCTATGTATACGATTCGTATGCTTACTGTGAAATACGAATAAAACCGTTCACCAATTTCCATCGAACATGAAAATGCTCTTTTATCCATATTTACCTTACTTTCAATGGCACTCCTGACTCCCATAATATTAAATTTAAAAACGCTGAGCTTAGAGGCGTACCCTAAAGTGTAATCGAAGCATAAATCTCTTTAATTTGCTTTGAATTTTCCTCCAGCTTGATATAAACGATGGATCTTTAAATTTTCAGACAAATTGCGATGGACATTATGTTGATTTTAGATGGTTTTTAATATTTTTGAGTTATGCATATCACGGTTACGAGATATAACCAAGTAGAGCAGTTACTTAACATAATAATATATAAAAAGTTAATTAGATTACCTTGAACTTCTCTTGACACAAAATATGCGGACATTAAAATTTTTATGAATGCGTAACGTCGAGATCATTTTGGCTAGTAAATATCCAAAAGAATTTTTTGAAGGAATAACAAGGGACCTTTTTTATATTAAGTAATTGCTCACAAAGTGTCCTTAAAATAGGTGGGAGTACCTACCCACTTTTATAAATGGAGACCCATTACGTAACCAGGCCTGAAAGTTTCCATGTCTGAAGAGTCCTTGTAGTTTATGAGTTATTCGGTTGATCGATTTCCTATTAAGCCGGCGATACTCCCACTTGGGGCCTGATGAACACAGCCGCCATTCTTAATTAGGGATATGATCCACAAGAAAGTAATTTCCTCAGATTATCTTTGAGAAAAATACACAGGCCGAAACCAAGAATGTGATAAACTAGAAGAGTCATTAAATGTGATTACAATCCGCGGTCCCTTCACAGCTGATATGATTATTTGTACCGCACGCACATCAAGTAGGTCATAATGAAGATTGAAGAACTTTTAAAGTTTCCGATACCTACAGCTAACTAAATAAGAGATTTTTTCGTGATTTTCGGCATGTCTACCATTACTGTAGGATTCATTACATTTATAATAGGAAAATCTTAGCCACACTTTATTAAATACTAGCGACCCGCCCCGGCTTCGCACGGGTGCAATGCTTTTGTCATTAGACAATACAAACATGTTTTGCTTAGAGGTTAGGTACTCTTGACAGCGCGACATATAATTGGCCATGTGAAAAACACTCAACGCTCAAATCTAATCCTGCAACGTTGAAAGTTTGACCCTGCGATTTATTAATGGTCATTGCAAAAGATATCTTTACCAGAAATTGTAGGCGTTTAAATTGGAACGGTAAATCTGATGGTATCAGAGGAATTCGGGGAATTAAAACATCTTCTCCGGTACCACATCCGGTGAGTATTGTGCACTCTATTATGAAAGTTTTTAGTGATTTTACCAGCAAACGTGTGCCATTGCAAAGTTTAGGAGGATTCAGGTTTCTTAATAAAATAACAGGACAACCTACTTTCAATTCCATTTTATGAGGAAGGAGTCCAGAAGGGTTCAAAGAATTAAGAAATTCTGTAGGAAAATGAACAGCTTCTTCCGAGTCGAGAACAGTATCGACCGAGTAATAGGTATATTTGCGTCGTCGGCGTATCAATCTTTGCAAGAATCAAGTTATTTAACTTATCTACTTGTTCGTTAGTTGGTGTCAGAATGACTCTTTCTTTAAACCAAGATATAGTCTTACAACTTATGTTATAAATGTCAGGATAGACATTGTTGACCAAATCTTGGATGTTGACTATCAAAACACAAAGCCGGCCGCGGGTCGGTACCGCCGCGGCGCCGCAACAACTACGTCCCTGCATTTTAAATTTGTAATATCTTCGGAAATATTCGCTTAAATTACATGCTGTAAAAAGCATATTGATCTATAATAAATGCACAATTTATTTAAGGTAAAGATAAAACTTAATTGGATAAGGATTAATGCTGTATTGTTTAAAATTACTTCGTAAATAATCATTTTTTAGTATAGGATAAAAAATGGTTATGGTGGGTTATCCCTAAGAGATAGACATATACCATCGCGGACTTTTTTGTTGAACTTTTTAAGGTGGACAATACTGTAGTATGTTATTTTGGTCTATCTCGTAGGGTTCAGCCAGCGTTTGCAATATAAGAGCAAAAAAACGTGCTTATTTACGACATCACATTAGAAACTTTTAAATTTATCAGTGTTTCTCTACTATAATTATGCATGTATTATACATATATTATACATGTATTAAACATATAAATCTTCCTTAAAAATCACTCTATCTATTAAAAAAAATCCGTTGCGGAGTTTTAAAGATCTAAGCATATATAGGAACAGACAAACGGCGGATAGCGACTTTGTTTTATACAATGTAGTGATACATATAAGTTTTTATTAATTTTATCTAGGTACATACATTGTTTTTATAGCCAAATTTATTTCATCCGTCTTCGAGCTCATCTAGAGTTTACAATACACCACATTTGGCTGGTTTATCTACACAAGTACAGTTTAAATAAACCCATAAACGAACAATTTTCCTTTACACACTCCACCTACATAGTTCAAGTAAAAAATTGAAAGTGTTACCTATGTTACAAAGAACCATTCAGTACCTAAGCTGGAGGCCCTACTATGAAGTCTTAAAACGATCACGATTCCGCTTTAAGAGAGAGACGGAGCTATACATAGCGAATAGCACTATCCCTTTTACATGATCGGAATAGGGCATGCATGCATTTTTTTATTTGCAAACAAAATACTTATTAGGTATCTCTAGTAAATCATTATGAAAGAATTTTTAAAATAACGTCATCAGTGTTGAAGTTATTAAGCTTCAAAGTTGACAATTAGAAAGAAAAGTCCGATACAAACTGTGACGTCCAATACTTATGACGCCTATACAGCTGCCATAGAAAACAGCGTTTTCGCGAGCGGGAGATTTTTTTTTTTTAAATAGTTTAATCTCGTTTGTTTTTCGGTCAATTTCGATTCTATTTTCACTGTTAGTATTATATTTTTGTATATTTCTAGATAAACTGTTTAGATTGTTAATATTTTTTCATGCATATTCCCTATTGGATGACATTAGCACGTCATAGTAGGGCACTTAAGGTCCACTAAAACTACATTAATTTACAAGGTCAATACAACATGGCAGGAAAGTCTAGAAATATGCGCACCATACATCTTTGTGTAACAAAGAGAAGGTTTATATATTCTACGATAGAGAATGTCCATTTATCACTATATTAATCGTTTCGCAGTCTCGCACGTAGCGGCTATAAATCCCGGTGGTTATTGTAGGTAGGTTACTACCTTCGTCCTTATTATGCTTTAATGTGAACTACCTATGTTATCCGCAGACAGACCGCCGGCGCCGCGACACGGCAATACGACAGTGATGCAACGACCCTTATTCGTGGAAATTGTGGAAATTGTTAAAAATCTGTTTAATTAAAAAAAATACATCCGGCTTCCATAAAAAAACACAACAAAGTTTAAAATAACTTTAATTTCGGAAGACGGTGTTAAAATACGAAGACACAACCAACTGTAATCAGTCAGGACACTGGTGCCCTGCCATCCTCTCATGATTTAATCAAACTGCCTTCGAGAGGTTTTACTTCTTTCTCGGAAGATTACTGTCATAATATGGTCGAATAGTTATTAGAAAACTTAGGTAACCTATTAAACGAAACACGTGTCAGCACACCATCATCGTGTCACTGATGCAAACGGATAATTAGGTTAAATGTTATCTGAACACATGAAATATACGTATGATGTAACAAATTAAGAAGCGGCCCCGCCATTTGCATTAGCAGCTATACAAGAATACCTTTCACTCACAAAATTTTATTAAAGCCGACTATAACGAAAATTCATAGAAAACAAACTCCGGAGCCATTACGATATTGTTTCTCCCCCGTTTCCCGCAAGTGAGGAGTTGTTTGTACACTTACTTGGTTTATGGACGAATAATAGGATTACTTTTCACTCACTTTTATTAATCATGTTATTTATTACGTTCCCCTGTGGTTCCTGATATATCATTCGTTAACTTTCTTATGGACTAGGGAACAGTTAATATGACTATCCTTAGACAAACTTAGTTGATTTATTAAGAATTGTTGACCTATAGTGAGAGTGTAATTGACATAAATTTTGGAACATAATTATCTAGGCAGCGGATTAGTGCCTAGGGTTGCGGAATTTGTTCGAAAAAGTCACCGCGGCCCTGGAACGCAAAGGGCTTTAGAAGGAACACGGATGGGTTTTAGTCAGTAAGAGTCTGACACGCCCTTTCGCTCCACCCAGAGCGGAAGAAGTCATTTGATGATTTCCCATACTCAAAAAAAAAGCGGATTAGTGCCCTACTATTATTTTGATCGATATCCATTTATATCAATAAATGGATAACATAAAAACGTAGGTGTAGGTAACTTGTTATGCTAAAAATCCAAAGAATTGAATTGATAAAAAGCTTTTATTTGCCGAACACTTCATAATGCATACAAACCAGAACGGAGTGGCTTTTAACAAAACGTAGTTAATTTCCATAAAATTGAGCAGTACATCAAAGTCATGTACAGTTGGATAAATTACGTACACATGTAACGTTCACGAATCGCGTAACGTGTGAAATATTCCGCACGATACGTCACAACTAACTCGCGAATTTGAGTAATTGCACGTTCGATGCAATTCATTCATTAGTTTAATGCTTTATATTCCTGCATATCCTACCTTTGTAATGCAGTCTTTTGGGAATTTAGTATTGCCCCCCGATAATCGTCCAACTGAGGGATTATCTTTAGAGTGATTAAATGCAGCCAATTGCAATATATTGCACTAGGACGATACGATATGACGTTAAATTGACTAGAAAAGTAAGAATGAGGTTCCAACTTAAATCATGCCAAAAGAATCATATAGTTTGATCAGGTATGTGCTATCTAAATTTATGCTGCATTCAAAATTACCAACAAAGCAATATAAAATTTTATTCCAGAGATTTGCATTCTCTCTACCACCATTCTTCGCATCTGCATTCTGCTGAAATACCCGATACATTCCTCACGTTGTTTACGATTACCCACTCACAATGTAATATTTCACATCACACAAAATTCTTGGCCTTGCATGTCACGTAATTTAATATTCTTTCTGCATTCCAAAATAAAAAATCATATAGCACTTACATACTATGCAAGTATAATCACTGTTAGAAACATTTAGTAATCCTAAGAAATAATCATGATCTTTCAAAGTAAATGTGAATGCTATTTTTATTTTTTTTTCTTTTTGTTTCAGATGCTAACTATTACTTATCACCGGTAGAAAAAAGTTTTGCTCAAGTTCAACCGCCTTTATTTCCGAACACTCGTCCATCTTCATTTTTCGAACATGGGGACAACTACAGAGTTGCACCAACTGTGCAGCAGCCACTCTACAACGAGGGTCAAGCCAGGTTTCCTAGCCCTAACTACAACCAAAATCCGACTCCTTTTCAATTACCGACAGGCAGGAGTCAAGCTGGAACGCAGTATTATGTAAACCAACCCGAATTTACCGCACAAAGATCAAGGTTCAGGCCAGCTTTACCGTACAATTTCCAATTCGTACACCCAGCTTCAACCAAAAGGCCCGACGTGCAACCAATACACTCTGTAGCCTATCAGAATGATCCGTCAAAACCAGAAACATTTTTAGGTCAAATTACTTTAAACAATCCTGATATTGACTACTTACAAAATAACAGATTTAAGAACATGCCTTTTGACGGCAATAGCTTAAAGAGCAACGGACAGAGCGGTCACATTCCTCACGATGACGATGATGAAAATGATAACCAAGACTTATTTGACCATCACAGGGTGACCACATATAATCCACATAAACTCGCAATCAAACAAAGACTGAATGTTAAACCTAACACTCCACGATTCCCTCAATTAGATTCACCTTCTATTAATGAAAACACGAATACTCAAAATATACCAATCAACGCATTTAATAAAAACAACAATTTCAATGCACCCAAAACAAATGCTAACTCATATCAAAGTTCTTCCACGGAATATAAGGGACTCCTAGATATAGAACCTTTACTTGAAGACGACATAAGCGATATTAGCTCATTTAGGGAGCTCATGAAAAATACTCAAGGTTCTTTTGATGTGGAAGTCATTAAATCCAATCAAACGCAATCTGATTCAGCAGATGATAGTAAACCTGACGCGAGTTCTATGAACGCAGACAACTACCCCAGAGAAGCTGCAATAAAATCTACAACCACAACGACTTCCACTTCTACAACTACTACAGAAAGTAGTATCCAATCTGATGAAGATCATGGCAGTGAAGATGCAGGGGACGAGGGCGAGTATGTGGAATATTATGACGATGTTGAAAGTACTGAAGTGAAACCTACCACTCAGGAACCACATTCAGTAGAACATGCTACCGATATTTATGACGAAGAATATGATACTACTGAAGAACCCGAAAAACCAACTGAAACAGCAAAAACAAACAATACGGAATCTTTCGACGTTCTAGTAATGAAACCCGAAAACACGATGGTTAAAGATGATAATTTCAAACATTTTGTAGACACCACTGTAATTGATCAAACTGATCACAAACATAATGAAGAAAAGGAAACTCCTACTACTGATTATAGTGCACCTGCTTCTGATGAAGATGTTACGTCGATAGAAACACCATCAATTCTAGGACAGGAAGTTGTGTCAGTTGTTACCACTAAGAGTGTAGTTAATGGCACTATATCAATACCAGACGTAACTTATGCACCAAGTACTACCAAGCTAAATCCGTCTTCTGAAAGTACTTCACCAACCAGCAACCAAATGAGTGATTCCTCGGTTCCTGTAACAACTGAGAATTGGGTTGTAGTTGCATCGGTTCAGACAAGTAGAAGTGTTTCCGGTGCTCGGTTTTTACCTTTCCCTACCGTGGAACAAGAAGAAAAGAAACAAGTGTTAGCGGACGACATTGAAGAAGATTTAGAAGACGAGCAAACTGTGACGAAAGACCCAAGACAAGAAACGAACGGTCTAATGAGTACCGCGTCATCGACCGAAAATATTAACGACAAATTGGATAGTATTCAGTCAGAGTTGTCGAGTGCAGTTTTATCTGGATCTTTAAATAACGAAAATAAAAATATTGAGCTTATAACTGAATCAACTACCGAAAGTACGACCACTTCAACGACAACAACTACTACTACTACTACAACCCAAGGCCCTATAAAAGTATTTACATTAAAGAGCACCTCGTCTCCTTCCGCAACAGAAAGGTCATCTCCAGATCCCTTACCAGTGCAAATTAAAAAATTCGCGCATCGTGTGACTTCGTCTACCACACCTAAGCCGAAGAAAAAACCTTCCTTAGTGACTGTGATGGATGACGTAGATGGACTGTTGCCTGCTGGTTATAAATCTAGACTCTCATTCAAAAACAAGCGAACCAGCACGACTACCACAAGCACTACTACTACAACTACTAGTGCACCAGAGACCAGTGAGGTTCCCATCATTAATGGAACACAAGGTCGATCATCCGGTATCAGCGCAAAGAATAAAGTTATTGTATTAGATATTAAATCTTTACTGCCTAAAGAATATAAGCCAAAAGACAATAAGCCCCAAGAAGATCTCGTCAAAAAACTACAAAAGGATGATCTGAGTAAACTGTTGCCATCGAATTATAAACTCGCAAGCACGGATAACTCAGAAGCCAAACCAACTTCGAAATCTAATATTTTAGACAAAGTTCAAGAAGTTGATAACTCTGCTCTCTTGCCCAAAGATTTTAAATTAAATACTACGGTGACAGAAAAACCAAAGGTTGCGCTCAAATTGCCAGCAAAGGCTATACCAATAGACGTATCAGCTTTGTTACCACCAGGATTTAAATTAAACGAGACAGAAAAGGAAACTGCAGAAGGCCCGGTTATTAAGCTTAAAGTTGCTGACATTTCAAGTCTATTGCCACCTGGCTTTAAATTAAACGAAACTGTTGAAGAAGCACCGGCGCCGCCCAGTACTACGACCAAAGCTCCTGGAGGTATGATTAAATTGGTGTTCCCCTCAAGACCAGGCGGTAAAGTACAAAGAAAAACGACTACGTCCAAACCATTGGGTCCTGTCCCGGAGACACCAAAAATACAAAAGGGTTGGCCTACAAGGTACTTATTTTATTTATCTTTTATTTCAATGAGATTACATTGGATATTTCCAGAATAATACCGACTATTCATGTTTTCAGGGCTTCAACTGAATTCACTGGTTGGCCATCGCCGTCTACGACACCATTTTCTATAGAAAAACTTCTCGAAGCTCAAAGGAATGCTACTGCTACCAGTCCAATGCCAGAATTTAGTACGGAAGCAACGACACGACGTCCGACCACGACAACGACGACCCCTGCGCCGCCTCCGCCGACCACTCCAGGATTATGTAGAAAAGAGTGTGACATCGCTGCCACTATAAAAATCGTTTCAGGTCCGTATATTTTAAGTATACTATCACTATCCTTATGGCAAATTTACACAGTGCGAGCTGCTGACTAGACAGTAGACAGATACTCGGATTGCCTCTTATGCCAGCAGCTCAGCTCACCTTAGCTATCTTCACGATGATAGTAGCTGCCAAGTCTCTTGCGAGTTCTCGCAATGTCGAGTCATTGTGCTTTGATTAGAAAAACAGTAAGAAAATAAAAATATTATGCCAAGAATTGGCGCAGCACACAAAAATACAGGTTTCGCTCGCAACTGGCTGGCTGGCGAGCCACAGCCGAACGCGAGTGAACGATGCGAGTGATACTATCAGGCGAGCAGGCGAGTGAAAACAAAATTGTTGAAGTAACTCGGATGCGAGCTACTATCCAACTCGCACGTGGCAGTAACTAGTAAGATATGGCTTAAACAAAGTGACGTCAGTCAAAGAGTATCAATATTTTTTTAGTAGTCTGTCATCAACCATGTCAAGTGGTATTCAATGTAATAAACAAAGCTTAACCACATACTACTTTTGCAGGAGTCAAATGGATACCCGAATTATTAGATCACAATACTGTTGAATGGAAACGACTTGCTACAGATGTTAAGGAAGAGGTGAGTAATAAATTAAATTTTAATGAATGTCTCACTAAATTGAATGTTTATGTGCCAACCCTAGATAAACACATCTGGTAAAACTCGTTTTTTTTATATTTCATCGATCGTATCTTTTCTATTTTGCAGTTGAATTCCGTCTATTCGAAATCGGACCATCTACGCAAATGGTATAAGGGTATTAGAATTGATGGGTTCAGCGAAGGCTCTGTTCTTGTTGACTACTTCATTGAACTCAAAGAGGTAGAGGAAAGAGTGGACACATTGGATTTAAAGAAAATGTTCCACAAATCACTTCATGATGCCAAACCTGGTTCTGTAGTAGAAACTGTTACAGAAGAACCGATAGACGATGATTTTGATCCTGATGTAATGTTAGGTGATCAACCTGATGAAGAAAGGATGAAGAAGAGCAATGAGAAAATGACTAAGACAATTGATAAGTCTGCTGGGAAATTAGAAATCGGAAAGTTCGTCATGGATCCTGCTTACACCGAGTTCATAGGTGAGTTAATATTCCTTCTCATTTTCAAATTACACGTGTGACTTTTTTAACATAACTGACCATTTCTTTTCTTTCTTTTGTTTAGTTTTACCCAAGCGTGAGGCGCCTACTCCTGTGGCTCCCGAAGAAGAATCATTCCTGCCTCAGTGGGGTATCGCTGTGATTGTCATTGCGCTGGCTTCTCTTCTGTTCGTCGTAATATTTGGAGTTACAGTAGTAAGTGAACCCAAACCGATATCAACTAAAGATATACGTTTTTCATTATTTGTTACTACATGGATTTATAACTCTTTTGTATTTTTTCAGTTGGTAAACCGACAGAAGAGTGCGAAAGCGAAACAGCCCATACCTCTCAGTGAAGAAATGCTTCGGGATCTGGATAAAAGTCATATGGGAGGTTTTGACGACGTGCATCCAGTAAAAGAACGTGAACTGCCATATCTCCCTTCGGGCAAGGTAAACAGAGTCCAACTGCAACGTTAAAAAGTTTAAAATATTTTAATTCTGTGTTTTACTGATTGTTCTTTTTTGTTCAGCGTATGTCAACTGCGTTCATCGAGCAGTTGGCTTACCCTAACCCGGGCGACTCGTGGCGGTCGGAGTGGACCCCGCAGCTCCAGAAGTACATGCAGCATTACACGCCTGACTCAGGACGAGGCTCGCAGATCTACGGGCCCGTTGGAAATGCTTATGGGTACGTACCTTCTTATATTTAATTTTAATTTTAACTAAGTTGACAAAACCTGTCTAACTGTAGCCATTTTTAAAACTCACGTGAAACAGATGGCAGGTGCGACCAGCTTACCGGATAAGTATCGCCCGATACTGTAGAATTTTTGTACCGTTCGTCCAACTTTCCATGAAATACGCTAGAGACGACCGAAGCTTACTTTTACCACAAACTTTTCCCGCAGCGAAACCCTGCGTACATGTTTCATGGAAAACCGCTGCTGCTTGTTTCATGGCAAAACTTTGGCTGCCGGAGCAGGGTCGGCCAAGTTTTAAATGTTGGAACATATTATGTATGTTAATAGACGTATGTTGTGTCGACAGATACGGCGGGGGCTCGCAGCTGTACGGGCAAACGGGCGGCGGCTCGCAGGTGTACGGCTACACGGGGGAGTACCCGCGCTCGCACTACTCCCGCCGTCGCTCCGACTACGACAGCAACTTCTAGACCCTTCTAGAATATATTCGCCTACTGAGACTTGACACAATCTTGACAATATCTCCTTTTAATCTCGAGCCCTAATTTATAATATTCGAATAGAACGTTTCATCCATTCTGTGTAGATTAGTCATTAACTTCAAAACATACTGTAACAGGTTGTGAAATAATTTTATCATTATGAAACCGAACATTATTAGATCGAAATTAGACTCGTATTTCAGAATTTATACGATACGACTTTACATTTTGCATAATATTTTTAGCAGCTTTTAGTCCGGCCTATTTGGACTTAACAGTGCCAACCCAAATGGTTATGTCGCGTTTGATATTTATTTTGTAAACAACAATATTTCTGTAATTAAAAATAGTTATTAAATGGAAATTATCTGCCAAAATATTAACTATTTACGACTGATTGTGAGATGTAAATAAGTAGAATAAGAACTCACCAATATTATAAGTGGAGACTAATAGGTGAGGCTACGAAGTACTTGTGTAGATATCTCTCCGCATACCTATATTTGCTCAGAACCTGTAGTGGATCGTGCCGTGGCCCGTGTGTGAGCGTGAAACGCCTCTTTGTGCCAAATGTTCGTGCGTCTGTGTGTGCGTGTAAATATAACATAATATTCCTTTCGTATAGAGACATTAACGTTAGTGGATAGGTATCGGACCACACTGCACAGGCTCCATCCCGCGCCGCGAGTGCTTGGTGGCGAACTATTTACGTGGAATGTTGTGTGTTCCCATTTTCAGAATAAATCATATTTATTCGATCATTTTACTCATACTCAGTGTCATTGAAAACGCATTAGGCTAACGATCTTCATGTATGAAATTCATAATCTTAAGAATGTAATTGATGATCGTCAATTTTTAATTATTGCAAAAATCGTCAAACAGGTTCATAAAGACGTTAAATTGTAATTTAAATATAATTAGCAACTAGCTACATAAATAAATAACAACCCTAATTAGAGCGAAGTTTTAAAAACTTGGATTTACTTGAATGTGTCAAAATGATGAATTTCGTCAGATATATTATATTAATTGTATTTGTAAATTCCTCGAGTAACGAGCGTCACGGTCATTATGTACCTACCAATTAGATTAAGTATAGTAATTGCATGAATTCGTGTATATAAAACAATTTTTGTACATGTAGATTTTAATTTAATTATTGATTAGTTAGTGACAAAGTAAACCATTAAGATCCTGAATATAGATAAATATATAATGTACACGGTCGTTTCATTTATTACATAATATGCTATTTGAATTATTACTAAGAACTAAATCAAATAATAAGTTATCCCCTCTAAATTCGTAGGTTCCTATTCCTTTACCTATTGAGAAGGGAAGAATATACCTCATTTTTAATATAAACTAGCACTTCGCCCGCGACTTCGTTCGCGAATATCATGTTTTTTCCCGTTCCCGTATTTTCCCCCGTTCCTTTATAGCCTTCGTTATGAATGTGGCTACCACATACAACAAAATTTTCTAAATCCGACTGGTAGTTCCAGAGATTAGCATACTAGTCGTTCAAACAAACAAAAAACAAAAAAACTCAGCTTTATTTTATTAGTATAGATTAGCATATTATTAGTATAGATATATTAATAGGATCAGTTAGTATTGACTAACTATTCCAGTTTAAATATGAGGTATCTCTTATCTACATGTTAGCGACATACCTATTTCTATGCTACGCATTCAATTGATCAAGATCCTCCTCATATTGTTGCCCCGCGCTAGGATTTCCGTATCGTGGATGCGTTTACAAACATACTAACTCACGTACACAAACAGCCATGCAGACCCGGAACAACTATCTGTAGGCCATACAAATATTTGTTCCGTGCGGGAATCGAACCCATGACACGCAGCACAGCATTTTTTGGATTTGGTTAATATATAAAATTCAAACTGAGTAAAACCTAGTTGGAAATTATATTTTCGAGCCGTTTGGGGTTTTAACTCTTGGACCGTGGAATCAGAGTGCTCATGCGTTATATGAAGAACTTGCTAAACGCTTAGTTGACACTTCGCGTGACCCAAGGGCTGGCTTTTACCGAGGAAAAGGATAAGCATTACCATACAACGTGACAATGCCGCCAGTCTTTTGGGCTCGCTTCCAGTCGATAGCGATGCGGACGAATTTTTTGACGCCATATTTTAGTTAGAAGTTTTTATTTTTATTTTAAGTGTATATATTTAGATTAGTATTTAAAATATAAAATCCTCTGTAAAGGTTAAATATAATACATTAATATAGAAACAACTTAGTAAAAACGAAAATTATTAAAGCGCTCTTCCTCTCCCTACTTATTTAAAATTTTGCTGTGCCCGACAGGGTCCATAATTATTTATATTTTTTAAATATTTACTACCTGTATATGTACATTATATATTGCAATAAATGATTTGAAATTTGAAAGAAAATTCTGATAAAGTATTATGCAAGCAATAAATAAAAAATAGCGTCTGCAAACAAAGCTCCTTCTTACACTTAAATTCTGACAGCATAAGTGACAGGCAAAACTGAAGTTCCAATATAAGTAGTCCGTTTAAGACGATTTTATACTTCTTGCTCTCTTTAGAAAATATTCACTATAAAATTAACTTGTACAAGAATTGCAAGGTCTTTTCCCAGCGGTAAACAGTGCCATAAATACAAAATCTACATCTACAGCTAGTCGATAACTTTATTAGACCCAATGATAAGGAAGGCGACCCTCCGATTCCAAAAGGAGACGAAATTTCAGGACAGACGTTCACCGTAGCTAGATCTCCTTACTTTTACAGCTATGTCATGGAAAAATTAACTGATGGCGATAAGCAAAGGGGATCCCACAATATTACACCGATAAAAGAGCTATGGAATTGCCGTTTATCGGGCACCGGCTCGATCTAGAAAACCGCCAAACATTTTTCTCAAAGAAAATATACATCTGGGTGTCCTTTTGTTTGAATAAAAAGTCGGGGCAGAATCCTCAAAGCCTTTTGAGATCCAAGATTACCTACCTTAAAAACGAAAGGAAAAATAAATGACCTGAATTTGTGAAGTTTTGTTACTCGGTAATCTTTGACTTTTTTAACAAAGCCACACATAAAATATGTAGCAGCAATGAACGATTGAAATCTGAAGATAAGTCTGATAGGCGTATGTAGACGGATTATATATTTAAAATTCCATGAATATTAAAACGTTGTATGAAAGCTGTAGCGCACGCCTCCTAAGTCTCAACTCCACATAATCTTTATTAACCAAGGGTGGAGGAAGGGTGTGCAAATCCCCCGCACCCATCTTCTAGATATTAAGCAGGTCCGTATTATATTATTACAACGGTGCTGAGAAACCCTTACGAAATAACAAACATATTGCATATTAATTAATACGTAAAGGAACAGAAACGGTTGAGGTAAGCTGGAAGCGTCATATGACGGCAATCAGTTGAATTGCGGTGTAGAATTTCCCCGGAAAAAATCCCTTCGGGTTGACAGTTTTTTGCGATGCGAAAAGCCGATAACACCAAGTTTTTATTAATACTGGATTTCTCTTACATTAAACCCAGCTTTTTCTGTATTTGTTATGAAATAAAAACAAGCATTTATGGAGTAAATATTATTTTAACGCTACGAATTTCATTAGGTAATCAATACTTAAACAGTACCCATGTTCAATTGTTCATGTCGATCAAACGAGTTGCGAGATTCGGAAGCTCTCCAAAGGTCTAGCAAGAAGTTTACATAACACAAACTTCAAAATGTGGAGCATTTGAACTTAGATCTCATCACTTATAAAAGCTTTGCTTCCCGACCCGCATTAATACAAATTCTCCCTTTTCGATTCGTGTTGGGTTTTCCCGGCATTCTGGAGACATGCAGCGAGGGCCGGAATTATACACATTACCATGGAAATAAAAACTAGTCGGGATGTTTGTTTAGGGAAAGCGAAGCCGCGGCTGTATCAATATCACATTTATTCGTACCTGCTGAGCAGGATTTTTCTTTTATCTCAGAATACCACTTGAGCGTCTCATCTCAATCTTGTGTTACTTACATAAATATTTATTTATTTGCTACTACTTTGACTATTTTTATACCTACCTTCTTTTGTCCAAGTTCGCTTAGAATCGAATAATATATCTTTAGTTTCTTCGGCATTTTGAAGGCCACGAAACTGTTCAGGTTTCAGGGCCCTATTTATTTATGAAAATTAGTCAAAAAAATACATAATTGTCTTAAATTTAAGAAAGCTGAAAATCTGTCTATCTATACTAATGTAATAAAGCTAAAGAGTATGTTTGTTTGTTTGTTTGAACGCGCTAATATCTGGAACTACAGTCGGATTTGGAAAATTATTTTTGCATATATTACATTCATGAGAAAGGCTATACGGGAACGGGAAAAACGGGATACGCGCGTACAAAGTCGCGGGCAAAAGCTAGTGTGTGTGTATTAAAGACACTAAAAATTTCGGATTGTCAGATTTTCACTTACGACTTATCAATCATGGTATGTCACAATTTTATAACTAGGGGCTTGGTTTAAAATTCTAAACCAAAATTCTAGAGTTTAAACCAAAATTACACATTAAACCAGAATGGATTCAAATAATAGCTGTGTTAATCGATAGTAACACATGAGCAACAAACGGAAGTGATCTTTAATTGGTGACCCAAAGGTTGAGGTCAAATAAAGGTTGACTTGACCATTGGCATTGCAAATACGACCGTTCCTGAGATGATGTTCTTTTGTTTCAACTGTGATTATATTTTAAAGAAACTTACAAAAACTATCACGATCACGAACAGTTATATTATACCAAATCAGATATATATCCTACAATATGGTTTGGTATTTATACCGTACAAAAGTGTTTTTTTAATGTTGTATCACTAAATGCAACATTTAATATTATTTAACAGATAATTGTCAAGTTTAGGTAGGTTTTCAGCGAAGTCGAATCTAGATTAATATGTATTAATTCTTTATTTGTTATTTTAGCGAATCTTGTTTTTTGTATCATTCGATATTACATGTTATCATGGTCATATCTGCAATCGACGATCACAAGCAAAAAGCAACTCCACATAACAAGAAGTGTCCATGCTCATATAGAGCGGAATGCGGACATACTTGAATCACACGATAGGTGACATAAAATAATGGAAGCCTGCTAGCAATGTCATGTGACTCGGTCATTGAGTTCCTTTGTGTCCAGTTCGAAACCAATATCTTATTCGTATTGTAGGTTACAATAGAGTAACAGACTATCACTGAGGAGATCTCAACACAAGTCAGGCTTCACCGAGGCTTTCTTAGCTTTGCCATTATTAAATACTGATGCAAATACCGTGCGCGACTAAATAGATAAGGATTTACTTTCTGGGTTCCGTAATAAAATGGCAAAGCAACCGTCACAGTGGTTTGTCTGCCTGTCTGTCCCAGTTGCTTATTAATGGAATAAATAATGCAATCAACTTTGGAATACTCGTACTTACATAGTTAGGTATAAGAAATGTTTGTTTTTCCGTTTAGTTACATTATCTGAGAATTATGTGCATGCCTGTAAGTGACTTGTTTACACCGGATCCTGTCTAAAATGTAGTTTCAAAATATTTATTTTGAAATAAGTCGTTGGTGTGCCTGTTAAAAAAAAAAAAAGTTCCAAGTCCGATTTGCACTTTACCAGTATCATATTTCATCCCTGTTCATCGTATAGAACAGCGACTATAGTTAATCAATTAATACAATCGTCGAACCAATAATTTACCTAATTATACCAACAGCAATAAGTATAATAAATACAAAACATCGGCCTCGTGAAAAGCGGGAGGCTTCAAACAAATTGTTATGCAGTCACACGTGCGTCATACGTTTCACAAAGTTCATTGTTTGCTTACAGCCTAACGAAATCGTAGAACAGGACATGGCCTTCAGTTCTCCGAGTTCTTACCTTTCGGGAGTTTCTTTTTTAACAAAATGGGGTATCAAGATCATAAATGTAGTATGCATCAGGACGGATGGGCCAAATTCGTTACGCAGTGGGAACCAGAGGAAGACCTGGGATACACTGGCGTGACGACTTGGAGAAATTCACGATAGATCGGTCGGAGAGGGCAACACACGGGGAAGAGTAGAAGGCCATGCGAGACACAACAGGTAGATTTAAAAAGCCATTGGGCCAAACTATCTCACTGCTAGATAACAGCCTCCCCTCCATTCTTTCCAAGAGTCACGATTTTGCGCTTCTTCTTTCTAATTCTTAAAGAAAGGCATCCAGGTCGTCCCGTCATCTTCTACGTGAATATTAATACCTACTAAAATTAATTTAAAACGAAGCTGTAGCTGACCTGTAGTTTTGTATATCGGTACGTACTTTTCATAAGTGAAGATAGAGTAAGAGGTGATCTGTTTGATATACAAAGTACAAACAGTAGAATTTGTATGTTACATGGGTCCGCAGAATATATGTATTATATATATTATTTACTTTTACTTACCTACATAAATAACTTATTGCAAAACATTGTGGTAAGCCGCAAGTATAATAGTTTAAAAAACTAAACTATATACAGACGCCACTACATCAAGCTACCCGAAACTGCCAAATTTTTCCAATCAACCTTGTACCTAACGCTTCAGCGAAAGTTGAAAAACTATTAAAGAAATTTGACAGACTATTGTAGATTGGTGTGCTGGTGTCTGTACTTTATGAGTTATTAATAGTCTTTCATGGGACATGGACAATATGGACATGGGACAATCACGAGTGAAATATTAGTGTGCGATACTTTACAACCTACCCTCTCTAGGTGCGTAGCCGTGATGGTTCCAAAACAACAAAGCGAATACTTTCAAAATTATTTATGTACACTTTAAAAGGCGCCGCGTTCGGTTCCGTACATATTTTACCTCCGGCCTGACATAAAATATGTATTATTAAAATCGTTCGCTTGTTTTTTGCCGATAAATAATGTTTCAGTGCATCATAAAGGTTGCATAATACTGAATAATATTTCATTTTAGTTCGTTAAATATTTATAGCTTCGTTGGATCAAATCAGAACAATAGGTACTTTTTTTTAATGACGTGTTGACGTTAATTCTCCGATAAACACAAAATACAGGAAATATCGCTCCGTTTTATGTCAGAAACCCGCGTTCACAAATCTCTGCATTGGCACTAACGTTACCAATATATGGATATTGGAAATAGTGGTCCAAATATAGACTGAATTTATCGGGAAATGTATATTGGCTAAAATCGCCAGAACTAAAATTCGATGCTTCAAATAAGTGGACCAGCAAAATAAAGGTATATTTCTCGTCCTGTGAACAGCAACGCTAAATAAAACATAAATGGGGAAAATGAACATTTCAAGGTATCAAACTGTTATCTAGACAAAAACAACTCGACAGCCACTGCAGATAAAATCGAGTGAAAAAGCTAGTGACGACATAATGGGCTATTTCGAATGAGCAACAGCGAGCAGTCAGCAAGTTCGTCGATGTAGCCATCTCTGGCTGTTTTTACTCCGGAAACTTCATCAAGTGCCATTATTAGTTGGTAAAGTGCAGTAAAAGTGAGTAAAGTGCTCATTAGTCATGGCTGTGTAGAGATTTAGAAGTTCGCGATTCAAGTGTCCATTCAAAGTTGAAACGCCTACGCCGCATGCGGTGTGAATTAACGTAATCACGGTAAGTGTTGCCTTTTTCAAACCATTACTTTTAATAGAATAAGTGGTTTTCAACGACTAACAAACTTATAACTTCATAATTCTATTTTGAAATGGTAATTGATACCAGTTTTTTTGCTATCAAGGGAAACCTTGAAAAGGCGCCTGGGACTTTCGGAGAAAAAACCGGGTAGTTTGGGATTTTTATCTCGCTAAACCTACCTCGTAGATCACCAGGATAGATGCTTATGCGGCGAGGCAGCACATACCCCTATGTGCTACCTCGCCGCATAAGCATCTAGTCCTCTTAAAATACCACCACGGAACAACCTATGCCATCCCTGGTTGATACACCGAACAGACATCTTTGAGTTGGTGGTTACGGGGGTCACACTGAAATAATAGGCCAGTAAGAATGTATATAAATTTCGAATTAGGAACTCTTTGGGAATCTATAGATGTGTAATGACTTCTTATGTCATTTGTTTTTCAAATTGGCGGTAATTTAAAAAGTGAATAACGTGCGTCGAAATGGATTTGACTAGAGAAAATTTTCGCTCAATTATTTATTACGACTTTCGTTGTGGTCTTACTCAACGACAATGTTACGATAGACTTTGATTAGGATTTTATGACGAAGCCTCATCCCGTGCCACTGTTTACAACTGGTTTAATGAATTTAAACGTGGTCAAAGCAAACTCACTGATGATTCGCGAGAAGGACGTTCTTCTACGGCGACTACTGAAAATAAAGTGTGTGGTGTGCGGCAAATAATGATAGAAGCTGATAGAAGGGTGACATATCAACAGATTGGGGCATCTTTAGGCGTTGGTATGAGTCACGTACAAAAAGTCTTACATGAACATTTAAGCGTCAGAAAGCTTTGAACTAGATGAATACCTCATCATTTGACGGAAGCTCAAAAACGCCGTCGTTTGGGTTGGTGCCGCTCAATGCTTAAAAAATAAGACGGAGGTGACTCGAATGCTGTATATGACATCGTCCCAGGTGATGAAAGCTAGATATATTGTTACGAACCTGAAACCAAAAGACAATCTGCGCAATGGATTTTTCCATTCGAAGATTTGCCGCCAAAAGTAAAGATGGGCAGAAATCAAGGGTAATAGACGATTGCCTCATTCTTTGAACGGTCAGCATTTCGTTCACGTCGCAACAATTGTCCTAGAAGATAAAGGGACTGTTACTACTGATTGTTATGTCAGTCATTGTTTACAAGTTGTCTTGGAAAAAGTAAGACAGCAGCGCCCAAGAAGCAGGATCCTCCTCCACCACGACAACGCTCCAGCTCACTCCACCAGACGAACTATCGAATATTTGTCTATCGAAGGTGTGTAGTTAGTGAGTTATCCTCCTTAATAAAGTAAGGTAAGGTAAGGAGGTGGGTTTCATTTATTTCCAAAACTAAAAGATGAACTTAGAGGAATTCGTCTAATGAATCCTAAAGACGAGTGGGCCCACTGCTTCAGTCAATGGTTCTATCGCATGAGACGGAGCTTAGAAAGGAACAGAAAATCAATGAAAATGTTAACAGGCTTCCACATCAATCCGTTTTATAAAAACTTTCAGTGTGACCCACGTCGAGTTGGCCTATTTAATAGTAGTTTCAAATATATCCCTAGTTATTCTTATGAGTTCTTAATTATTATTTAATAAAAACGTTTCATAGATTTTCTTTTTATGTTTCAATTAGCATTGTATCTAGCACGTAAAAAAACTGGTTCTATGTAATTAGGAAAGGAACTGTCTCCTGAGATACAGGTTAGTAACCTAGTTCAGGAGGCAGAGCTTTTATGTTACAGTGACACTTGACACAATGAATTGAACCTCCTCACAATACGAGCCGTGTCGAGGAGTACTGCCTTCTGTATCAGGCCCTTTATCCAGCCGAGTAACGCCAGCTTTGACAGATGGTCGTCGAAGCTTTTGGCCACCAGGCCATTGGCCGTAACGACAATCGGCACAATGACAGCCGAGTCCACATTCCACATGTCGACAACCTCGTGTGCTAAGTCGAGATATTTGTTATTATTTATTATTATTATTATTTCCGATAGTGCACAAAAAGTAATATTTTTCTATGTATAAAGTTGGTAGAGACATAGGGAAGTAAAAAAGTGTGCCGAAATATTACCCCCAAAAGGCATTTCTGCCGCACAATAACGAAGTTTACCGTTCTCGCTGAAAGGTTGCAACCACTAGTGGATCGGCACAGGGTGAAAGCAACACAACTGAAACAAATAGACGCTGACATATCCGTAACACGGTTCCGAGTAACGAACATCCAACGAAGGATTAAAACCCAATTTGTCGTCCTTTTAAAGCTTTGAAATACTAGTGGGCAGGGCAATTAGCAACCAGACGTCAAGGCAAAACTGAGTCGTAATATAATCAACTTTGGTATTTTGAAAGCTTGATCTAGTTTCTGTGATCAGAAAATTGACAGGCAAATCAATAGTTAAAATGAACAGTTTAAAGACAATTTCCGGATGAATGTGATTCGAAGGCAAAGTAACTAAAACCTATCAACTTTCAACTATGGTTTCATTAATATTAAAGTTAAAAAAACTTTTTTTTTCCGAAATTACTTTTTATATTATATTATTTTATTTGGAAGTCGGTTGTATTTTTTTGTATAAAAAGTTTTTTATTTTCTACTTTTTAGTGGTAGGTACCCCACATCTAACAACACCACTGGAAAGTCACAGAATAGCAAAATACGTTTACTTGGTTGACATATTTTTTCCGATTTAAAAACCAAACTATTTCGATTTAAAAACCCAACTAATGAATCGATTTTGATTTAATTTGAGATTAGACTAATCGGAAGAAATCAATTTTCAGATAAAAAAGTATGATTCAAATCGTTTCTTAAATGGCGGAGTTATGAAGTAACAAACATAAAAAAATACAACCGAATTGAGAACCTCCTCCTTTTTTTGAAGTCGGTTAAAAATAGAAGGACAACACTAATAACAGACCAACACGATTAGAAAAAACGAAAATCGACGCAAAATCTAAGAGGTAATGTCTATATAAAACGTTGCCATTACCTGGTTAACGTTAAATCAGGCAATGGGTAAAAAGACTGTCAGCGACTGTACAAACACCGATTCCCTTAAATCACGAGCCTGCTGACACATTCCATTTCAGTTAATTCCGAGATCATGCGGGCGGAGATTTATTGTTTACCGATAAAATATTGTAAGGTTAGAAAACTTTACCTCCGCGAAAGTATAGAAGGTACGAAAAATCGCTTCTAAAATATACCTTCTAAAATATGCCCGCGACTATCAGACCTTCGTTTTTTTATAAAAAGCTGAAAGTTTCTCTGTGTATGTCCCCAATACAGGTAAGATCAATCCCCGAATATGAAGTTTGGATCATGGTGGCTTTGGCTAGTAACAAGTAGCAAAGGTGTATCAAATTGTTCCTCAAATTCGTTTAAGTATAAGGCTCAGTTGTCACATATTTTTAGCCGACTTAAAAAAAAGGAGGAGGTTCGGAAATCGGCTGTAGTTTTTTATGTTTTTTTACCTCACAACTCCGTCATTTCCGGTAGTTCTGAAAAAAATAATATTTATTAATATATTTATAGATAAATTATATTTATTTTTTCAAGTAGGTTAAACATAATACTTTTACACGGCGATCTTTTTTGGTAATTTTTTGACATTTTTCTAGATGAGGCCGGTGTTTTCTAGCTGACTACCCTGAGAAAAAACACCGAAACAACTCAGAGGTCAAAGTCTCTTTTAAAGTCCATACAATCGTACTGGTCAAATCATATGAGAACCATGTAGGTTAATATTTGAAGTGGTCTCTTAAGGAAAGTACCACACAGATTTGATAGGCGGCGGCGACCTCTCGCGCCCGGCCCTGATCCGATCCATGGTACGGAGCGAGGGGGCATGGAAAGCAGTCACCTCAGACAAGGATCAGGCTTGGGTTAGAAGCGCGTTGTGGTCAATTCTTCTAATTTTTAAGCAATGTTCGCATCTCAGTCGCAATCTGTAAAAAAAAATATGAAAATTGAGGGTTTTTGACAGCGTCAAATGAGACGCGAATGCGACTTTGCTTTAAAGTTAGTAGATTTGGCCCTCTGAGGCTCTAGACAAGTCACATTCTGTCTGCGGTAGCGTGGCGAAGGCGGTTGCCAAAACGTCAAAAATGTTTGGGATTGACAAACGCTGTCGAAATGTCACGTGATCAATCCCTTATATTTTGGCATTTCGACAACCGCCATCGCTAATAATATGGCAGATAGATGATAGATGTCTAGAGCCTCTGATCTACGCGGTCTCTTACTACTATCGCTCAAAAGTATTTGGCCACCTGCATTTTGTGAGGTCATAATTAAAACAAAGGTGGACACATAAATTAGTTTAAAATTTAAAAATACCTAGTAAGTAATAATTTAAAAACAGTAAGTAATAACTCTGTATAGTGTCGGGCGTAAAAGAATAGCACCATCCCATCATTTCCAGTGGGTGTCGTAAGAAGCCTCTTACGACACCCACTGGAAATGACGACGACACCCACAAAGAATGCTGCTGCTAGCCAGCAGCAGCATTCTTTGTGTATTGCAAGAGCTACACTGCGATCACCAACCCGCCTGCCAAGCGTGGTGATTATGGTAATTGTTGGACATAGGCCGCCTCCAAGGGGCCTTGGGGGAGGCCTATGTCCAACAGTGGACATCTTTCGGCTGGTATGATGATGAAGTAATAAATTGCGTTAAAGCGAATTGCTAATAAATGTTAAAATTACTACGAAGTCGTTGAGTCGTACATGAAGGTATTGAAACAGTTAAAGAATCCCTTTCCAAGGTGACCAAGTACTTTGGAGCGGTAGTGTACCTTCTTTGAAACGGTTACGGGGCTGCTTGCAAACTTATACCTATGTTCCTTGTTCATTCAAAGTGTTTGGGGCCACCACCATACAATAAGGAAAGGGGATAATAAAAGGCGATGTCATAACACTTTCCATTAGACTAGCTTCTCGTACATTAATAATGGGTTTCTGAGAACCGTGGAATAATCTCGAAGCCACGGCGTATACAAGCCAACAATAAGGGTGACTGGTAACAAACTAACTGTAGTTATGAAAGAGTAGTTGACGTATTTAGAATACCGTTTAGTTTTGTATCACTGTTTAGTTCTATACACACACACTAACGCTAACACTATCGTTTAGGGTTTAGTTTAAATAAAATAAAATTATGTATGTGGGTATGTCGTTTTGTGGCAGTTAAATACTTTTTCTTTCTTTTCTTTCTTCTATAGTGGAGGACTAATAATTGTATTGTCGTACGTTATTCAAATAATCATTAGGCTGGATAATAAAATGTATTGTAGCCGATTTTAGTCTTACTTACATTTTAACTTTAGAAATATAATTTTTGTCGCCCGCGTATGGTGATCTTTTAAACTGCTAAGCTGAATGCGGTCGGCAGTTCAGATAATTACGAATCTTTATAAACGAAGTTCGGATAACGGAGTCTCAACTGTATGTTTTATAACTAAACAGAAGCATTCTTGCTGCCTATGGAAATAATTGTAACTTGCCAACTATTGAGGCAGTCTTTACCTACTTATTGTTAAGTTATATTTGGTCGAATAGACGTATTTTATTGTGACTGTCGATATATTTCTGTCTATTAGTCTAGTCCGATTCCTTCGAATAGTTTCACAATATTTGTAGATGATACACATCAAATCAAATAAAAAACAAATTTTATTTATGAAATTATACATAAGTATTCAGTGTACCGTCCATGATGGACGGTGACCGACCCCAAACTAGACTTGCCTGTATCTTGGGGGTCAGAGTCAAAGTCAACCATTAACTGGTCTTTAAATTAATGTACCTACACATGAACACTCGTTTATTGTTATAACATCTACATAATGGTTTTCACAACATCAAACTAGTTTAATAATTCATCATTTACTGAGAATTCACAACGACACAAGTTATTACATTGCTACTCTGATCTATCCCAAGAACTTCTCAACAAACTGGATCGACTTCTTAACAACTGTATTCGTTTCATTTTTGGCCTTCGTAAATATGATCACATTTCTTCCTTCCGTTCTCAGCTTAAATGGTTGCCTATCCGTCAGAGGAGATCCCTCAGATCCCTCTGCATGCTCTTCACTATCATGAACGATCCTTGTGCTCCTGATTATTTAAAACAATATTTTAAAGTGTTGGGCAGTTCTCACAGTCTCAACCTTCGAGCATCTAAAAACTTACTTCTTCATATCCCTTCTCACCGCACCGGGTTTTTGTCTAATTCCTACGCTATTTCTACAATTAAACTCTGGAATATGCTACCCCTTGACATCAAGAAGGCGGAGTCAAAATTTTCCTTTAAGCGTAAAATCCGAAAACACTACTTAAAAGCTTCTCATTCTTAGTTGTTCTTCGTCATGATTACTATGAATTCTCTTAATCGGTATGATTATTATATATCATATTTATTAGTTTATTATTTTAGCATATATATGTATTTTATTAGTATTATATATATTATCTGTATATTCTTTCCGAATTGTTAAAATTCAATTTTGAATCTTATTTTTATTTATTGTACACCTACCACAGTATAGTCTTTATAACCCAAAGGTTGACTGGTAGAGAATACCTTGATGCATTAAGTCCGCCCATGTACCACTATTGTACATAAAGTTTAAATAAATAAATAAATACTAAAAACATATTTTTTATATACACCAAGTAACTAATAATGTCTCTCCCTAAGTTTCAATAGCTGCTTTAGTCTATGGACGCCTGACGCCGCTGTCGAGCAAAAAGCAAGATTAACTAGACAGGCGCTTCCAAGTCCAAACAAGTAGCGAATAAAAAAAATAAACGCTGAGCGCTGTCTCTAGTCAGCTTAGGGCTATTAACGTTTACTGCTTTTATAATAAAAATGCCACTTTAAATTGTGAAGAAATACTTACGAACTTTTATTGGAGTAACTCCTAAAACGAATGAAAGGTTGATTAACACTGTTAAGTAAGCTTAGCAAAGGTTTTATTTCCAAACTTATATACCTTAGGAAAGAAAAATATTTATTATTTATTTATTTATTTAACAGTTTATGTACACACATTTAACAAATAAATAAGAAGAAGGGAACAGAAAAATAGGTACAAAGGTGATGCTTATTTCTAAAGAAATCTCCTCCAGCATACCTGCGAAAGGAGAGTCGAATAAAAGATATGTAGACATCGTGTGAAATATAGTTTTTTTTTTAAGAAATGATATCGGTTTGACCTAAATCGAACAGTGGACGTGTTTCGGCTGATATGATGATGATTAAATCATTGTAGCTTCGCTTGTAACGTCGAGTTCGATGGATTGCTGATTTTAGTACTTTGTTAGGAGAACGTGAGAAACAAAGACAGTGTCCAACATCCCATCCCCAAAACAAAATTCTTCAACAAATATTTTAGAAATACGTTGCTACTTTTGGCTTAACATGATTTATCGTCCCTACCTACTTTATTTATAGCTTGAGTGTACGAACAGTTAATAAAGATTAAACGAAATTCCAGATATTTCTTCAATAAATTCCCAGAGCCACAAAGGAAAATAATTGCTCTAGTTATCTAGTATATTGGCTATGAAATGTTGTATCAAAACAAACAGTAACAAATCGAAGTTTTAAATTACCAACAGAAATAGGATACTATCTGATTCATATTGATAGAACTTTGGAAATTCAAGAAATAATAAATTTACTTGAATAATTTTTTTTTCATATTGTTTCTACACCCACGATTTGACGTCAAACCTTGATTGGATATTATTTTTCGACAAAATTCTTCTATGAACTGTCCAACGGAAAAATTTAATTACACTATTCCAGTTTTCCCTCTGGAAATCAAACCATAGCCAGACTAAAGTCATTATAACTTTGCTGAAAAATAAGATGGAACACCACTATATTACCTTGTTTACCTATCATAAATACGTAGGTACAGTAAAATTATTTAATGAGATTACTATTCAAAGAAAAGTTAATTTGTGACTGGACTGGTTACGCAGGTCAAGATGTATACATACTTAATGACATACATATATGGGGTAAGTGGCAGTGGGCAGGGCACATTGCTCGCAGAATTGATAGCCGATGGCGTCGAAAGGTTCCAGCGTGGCGACCGCGTAATACACAGCGTTGGAAGACCTCACACGCCTCATGCGAGACTCAAAAGACCGGATGATGTGGTAACACCTGGGGGGCGCCTATGTCCAGCTACGGACGTCTTTTGACTGAAACGATAATGATGATGTGGGCTAAAAGGATATGTCGATACTAACCCGAGTTTTCTCCAATATTGGCCGCAGACATCAGGAGGAAGTGATAAGGTGAAAGTGGAAAGACCGTTGCCCTCCAAATGGGTTTAACGCCAAATAAAGCCATTTATTTAGGGATCGGTGAATCCTTTCGCCAGTATTTTAATGTGGGCGTCACCATACCCTTACGTACCTACCTATTATTGAAACCGTACCCATTTTGTTAGCATCGCTGGATTTTGTAGCCTTTGTATCCAAAGGTGGCCGTCCAATGAGTTTCGTTATAATTAATTTTAAACCCTTGGAGAGAATCCCGGCATTTCCACTTATAGTGAAATAGCGATTATTTGACACGTAAATATTTACGGGTGAAGGGATTTTAGGGTTAGGCGTTTAAAGAAATTGTATTTATAATGGATTAAGGGTTAATTGAAACATCTGGCTTAATTCTGGAAGGTATCTCGAATGATACCAAATTAGTTCGTTACGTCGCCTATAACCCCTTCCCTACAACGGTCAATAAGACTACGGTCGCCGGTCGGTAACACTACGTTTGCTTCAGATTCAGATAAATATTAGCAAATATTTTCAGCCAGAGGCTTTGCCCGCTTTAAAGCCTAAAATTATCCCAAGAGAACATGCTCCCGAAATAAAAATTAACAAAACATGATCTATTTGTGTGTGAAGTTTCATCCAAATTTGTTCAGTTGTAGGTCAAATCTGACAGACGGACAGAGTTACTCTCGCAATTATAATTTGTATCGAAGTATAGGTAGATTTTGTATGTTGATTACATCACAAGACTCTTCAAAAAATTTAGAAGATAAACTTCTCCTCCAAAAACATATTAATTAGGCAAATAGCTTGACTAACAAAGTTGAGAGGCATTGTCGCCTGCCTAATTAAAATGATCCCACGCGAACTAATATGAGAAATTCCTCGAAGCACGTAGGTCGCCATAATTACTGTTAAGCTATCCACACTCCCCAGATCCTATAATGGAATAATAATACTCGTTCTGGAGCGTGACTTGGCTTCTAATTCCCGTGGTACTGGTACCCACACGTCCTTAAGGCGTGTTCAACGTACACTGCAGACGGCCTAGTGCTATAGTGCCCTCGAGCTTTCTAACTATTATGATTCGGCCATGTTTTGCTTAGAGCAGAGCAAAGCTAACAATGCTTGCAAATTTTAACTAATTAATGTAGAAAAGTTTAATGTATAACTGGCCTGAAGGTTTAGGCCCCGATTTTTCCTACCAGATCCTAATACCTGGTTGATAAGCCATCAGCGTCAATTCTTGAAACTAAATAATGGCCTGAAGGTTTAGGTCCCGATTTTTCCTACCAGATCCAAATACCTGGTTGATAAGCATCAGCGTCAATTCTTGAAACTAAATAATAAAGATAAAACCCTATTCGTTATGTAGAATGTCGTGAACCTGAATGTAGGCGTTACAATGCTCATATTAAGTCTAGAAAAAAACGTACCTAGATTTTAAATACGTATTATATTCGCCCTTTAACCAAAAACACGTCGTCTTTACCATTTTCAAGGTGTCTGAGCCGTCTGAGACACGCGTGTATTCGTACACATTTCCCTGAATACAGTTTAATTTCCAAGTTCGTCTTGAATACTCGTAAATGAATCTTCATTAGGCATTATTGTCTCCTGAATCATCTCTACAGGTTGTGTGACAACCTTCTTAGAGGGTGAATAGGTACATTGGTACTTAGTTGCTTGTTAGGGTAGTAATTAGACTTGTGTGTGAGGAATTGAAATTAATTAGACTTGTGTGTGAGGAATTGAAATGTTTTATATTACATTAATTTACTTCACTAACTAGCCAAGTTTATGTAAAGTTAGTTAGTACTTTATGAACGTTCCTACAATTTCATTGAAATATTATTTCGTACCGATATAATTTTAATGAATTGAGAATATTTTCTGAAAGACCCGTTTATGTTTGTTAGACGCAGAGGGTAATAATCTGCCACCCCACCCCTTATTTAAGTCCCCTAAGCTGTCTCGGCACCCATGGGAAAAGATTATGAGGTCGACAAAAATCTGCAGTAGATTAAATCGTGCTATCGGCAATTTTCGTTTAAAACCTTCCCTTTTTTGCCTCCTGTTTATTAACGCTACGTGGGTATGCTTATACATGTTTACATGATCATTGTCTACACGTGGCAAAGTAAGTACATGTCTTATCAAGTTCGATACCTTTAAATGTTGTTTAAGTGTGTATTATGCAGGCTGACTTTGAATTCATAGCGTCAATATTAACAACTTTTTTTTTTTTTTTTTATTTAATATGGGTTTGCTCTTGACTCTAGTCTAGGTCATAGATGACAGAGACAAAGTCGACGATGGAGCGAGCTTACCCAGAAGAAGCCTGTTCACTCTAATTTTGAAGAGATTAGGGTTGTATGCGTTCGGAAACACAGACGCAGGCAGAGAGTTCCACTCCTTTGCTGTGCGCATTATAAAAGACGTTTGGAAACGTTTAGTGCGAAACATACGTAAAGTTGTTCATGTCGGAGCAACGCAGAAATGTTTAAAAAGAAATCATCTGTGTTTAAATAAAACTGCTAGGTCATGAGATTGTATCTTTGGGGTTGGTTCCATGTCAAAAAATTCGTTCAGATAAATAGGGGAGTGGTGGCATGAAAGGGACACGTATTGAAAGGGACAATTCAAATAACCGGTAAACTAAAAACTATTTCGAGACAACCCTATTTTTGTCGTATAGCAACCCTTTTTTTTTTTTTTTTTTTTCTCGGGGGGAAATCCTCATGGAAATCCTCCACCCTGGGGCGGGTGGAGGGGTCTGTCAGACTCTTACTGACTAAAACCACCCCGGTGTTCCATCTCCCACCTACGCCGGGGATCGCGGGAACGTATGCGACATCCGCAATCCCCGGCTGGTGCCGGCCCGCCTCTGCGGGCCACCTCGCGTCGGCGAGGGGAGTGAGGTGTTTAACTCCCCTCGCTACGTCAAAGAGGGGCGCACGGGAACACCACGCGCCGCCACCTCGGGTCCGGATGAGTGGGGGGCGACGGACATCCCCAAGTCCGCCGCCCCTGGACCCAGTTAGGGGGGCCGGAAGAGGGCAGCGTATGCCCTCCTCCGACGCCCGATGCGCCTGCTGCGGGCAGGGAGAGCGGTTGTGATCTCCCTCTCCCTTTCCGCAGCCTCCTTCTGCGCGATAACTGTCTCGCAGAAGGAGACCACCGCGTCCCAGGACTCCTCACCGCCGACCATAGCATGGACTACGGCCGGCAGCGAGAGGTCACCGCCTACAACAGAGATGAGGGCACGGCGCGGCTCCTCCCAAGCTGCACACTCTGCAAGCGTATGCCGCACCGTGTCCTCCCGACAGTCGACGCAGTGGTGGCATCGAGCGTCCGGCTCCCTGCCTATGCGACACAAGAACCTCCCGAAGCAGCCATGCCCCGAGAGGACCTGCGTCGCACGGAACGACAGGGAGCCGTGCCTTCTCCCGAGCCAGAGGTCGAGCACTGGCCGGATGGCCTCGATGGTGATGAGGCCGGCGGTAGGGCTCGAAAGCCTGTCCCGCCATTCCGCCACCAGGACCTCGCGCAGCTGCGACCGACGCAGCTCCAAGTGTTGCTGCGTCAGTCTTTCGCCGCGCGCCCGCGCGCCCTCGCGCCACTTATGTAGTGACGCGAGCACTTTCGCCTCCAGGTCCCACGGCGGAGATCCGGCCAGTGCGCAAGCCGCCTCGTAGGAGATCGTGCGATATCCCCTGATGACTCTGACGGCCATCACCCTCTGCGGCCTCCGCAGAACAGTGATGGTGCTGGCCGTCAGGTCAGCCGCCCAGATTCGTATAGCAACCCTGATTCAAGTTCGTTCGCGGCTAACTTCATACTCCCGTCATTTCAAACATGGCAGACTCGTGCAAGTGTTGTTAACGGGTGTGAAAACTATTTTTTGTGTAATAATAGCGGAACGTTTTATCGAGTGCTGTGAGATATTTTTTACGTCTGAATCACTGCATAAGATAGGTTGGACATTTAAATTTACGGAAACATAAGGTACGTGAACTTTATTTCAATATTGTAGATTTTGTGGTTATGTTTTCAAATTTTGAATCATATTTATGAAAGGGACATATCAAACGGTTATGAATGGGACGTCCCCTTCATAACTGTCCCTTTCAAGACTGCTATTTTGCACTAGGTTTCTAATAATTTGTTTACTTCTATTTCAGATTAAAAATGCCACCTCCAAAGAGAATGCGGGTAGATGCACACAAAATTGAAGAGGCGGTTAATGAAGTGCTACAAAAAGGAATTTCTGTGAGATCGGCTGCGAAGATAGTTAATGTAAGCAAATCCCATTTGCACAGATTGGTCGCAAAAGCCAAAGCTTCTGAATGTACTTCATTTGTTTATGAACCAAACATTGGCAATAAAAAAGTTTTCACGGTAGACCAAGAATGTTCTCTGGCAGATTACTTAAAGACTTCCGCAAAAATGTGCCATGGCTTAACAACCAAAAAAGTTAGAGAACTAGCATATCAGTACGCTGTTCGTTTAAATCTTAATATACCATCTTTTTAGAATGAAAATAAAACAGCTAGTCTAGATTGGCTTAAAGGTTTCTTAAAAAGACATAATTCGCTAAGTGTAAGAAAGCCAGTGAATACTTCACTAGCAAGAACTACGAGCTTTAATAGGCACAATGTCCAAAACTTTTTCGATAACTTAGAGAAATGTTATTTAAAACATAATTTCCCTCCAAATATGATATGGAACTTAGATGAAACTGCGTGCACGACGGTCACTAATGCACCAAAGATAGTTGCCCAAGCAGGTGTTAAGAGAGTTGGTCAAATCAGCTCAACAGAACGTGGCTCGCTTGTAACTATGCTGGGTTTCGCAAATGCTGCTGGTGGAAGTATTCCTCCTGCTTTTATATTTCCGCATGTTCATTTTAAGGAACATATGCTTGAAAATGGTCCTACGGGTGCTTTAGGCCTCTCAAATGTGTCTGGCTGGATAACTGAAGATTGTTTTTTAAAAGCTTTAAAACATTTTGTTCACTCCGTTAAGCCTAGTGCTGAATCACCGGCTTTAATAGTCCTCGACAACCATAATACTCATATAACTATTAATGTAGTGCTGTATGCCCGAGCAAATAACATAATGATACTGACCTTTCCACCTCACTGCAGTCACCGCTTGCAACCCCTCGATGTGACCGTATTTGGACCCTTCAAAGCTCGGTATAGAGCTAGCATGAACGACTGGATGACTTCGAACCCTGGCAAAACTGTCACAATTTATAATGTGGCTCAATTCGCTAAAGATGCTTTCTACGCTGCTTTTAATATGAATAATATAACTTCTGGTTTCAAGAGCACCGGGATATGGCCAATTAATAAAAATATTTTCTCAGAGGAAGATTTTTTGCCTGCTTTCGTTACAGACCGACCTCAGTCTCTTAAGACCCCCACTGGTTCAGCTGAAAACTCTGATGAATCTTCCCCAAATGAAGAAGAACTGAGCCATAGATCTTCTTACCTTATTGATGAACCTGAACTTGATTCAAATGCACGAACCGTTTCACCTTCCATTTTAAGTCAGCCACAAGCTTGGTCTTCTACTTTGAACGAGCCACAACCTGGAACATCTACCACAAAAGAGACAAGACCTGGATCTTCTACTCTGAACGAGCCACAACCTGCAACATCTACCACAAAAGAGATAAGACCTGGATCTTTTACTTTTAATGAGCCACAACCTGGACCCTCGACTTTAAACGAGTCACAAGCTAGATATTCCGATACTGAAGATCTTTTATCTCCGGAAGCAATTCGACCATTTCCTAAAGCCTTTCCTCGAAAAACCACTGGGAAGCAACGTAAAGGTAAAACCACGATTATAACTGAAACCCCTGAAAAAGATAGATTGCTTTTAGAAAATATGATGGATATCTTAAAAAGAAATACACCCCCGACTGAGAAACGAAACTTAAAACATGTGAAACAAATTTTCAAAAGTAATTTAACAGATCAGGAATCAAACCAAATCAAAAGTAACAAGAAGGCTAAAAATAAGAAAACCAATAAAAACAAAAATGCTAAAGTTAGTCTTAAGAAGAAAAAGATTGCACGAAAAATCGCTAGCAGTAGCAGCAGCAGCGATGTGATGTCAAATTTAGATTCCGACTCAATAGATGATTTTTCTGAAAATGAAGAAGTCACTCCAAGACTAAGAAATCGCAGCATTACAAAAAATGAAACAGGTCATGACGACCAATGTAATGTTTGCAACAAAAAGTATTCAGAAAGCACTGAAGATTGGTTCCAATGCAAAATTTGCACGAAATGGGCACACGAAACCTGTGGCGTTAAAGGTGTTTTTAATTTTTTTTGCTCACTATGTCATTAGAAACTAGTGTCTAAGTTTATTCGCGTCGTCTAGCTGAGCCCTTCTTGTTGATTCGTCTTTTATTTTATACATGTTTCATTTCTTGTTAATAATTAAAAGGAGACTGAGTGGTGAGACTGATTTTAGGTGCCTTAAGAAAGCTATTAATAAATTTAAGTTCTTTATATCTAAGAAAAACTTTTTAATACGGTTGATTTTTCTTTAAGTTTATTTAAAAGTGAAAATTAGTTTTTAAATTTGATTTTTAAGTGGTTATTGTAACAGAATTCCCTCAAATTAAGTACTGTCCCTTTCATAAATTACTGCGTCCCTTTCAATACAGTCAATTTATGAAAGGGACAAAATAAACATTTTTTTTAAATACGAAAATAAATAACTAATACTTGATAATTGACAATTATTGCATTTTACTTCAATAGTTTAATAATAAACGATTCCTATTCAACTCCAACCTGTTCAAAATATTTTCTCAATCACTTACCAGGACCTCAAAATCAAAAATGTCCCTTTCATGCCACCTCTCCCCTATTGCTTTTATTTTAAAAACCAACTAATAAATTTCTGCTTCTTCTTTGTCGAATCAATGATTCCAAGTTACAAGTTTTTGTTTTAATGACCAATAACTAATTCATTTTGACTAATTCAGCGACGTCGACCGCATTAGAGTTAGCATTGTAAAAGTCTTTCAGGTGTTGTCACAAGTCGCACCTACACGACTATCAACTTTTCGCCCTGAATAAGTTTGCTCAAAAACCATGAAAGCGTCCTTGTCGAACAAGTGTTAAGCTAAAAAAAATTGTGTGTATTTTTCTAAAACCTAACCCTTCCCAAACAACAAGCCTGGATCCGCCACTGCTTAGTTATATTTTAGATGCTAATGTCTGAGTGTCTAGATTCACGCTTTTGTAAGTTTTTTTTACTTTCATTATTTAATCTATATTTCGTGAAAAAATAAAACGTCAATATCGCGTAAAATATTAAATTCTTTCTTTCTTTTTTCTTCACATTGAGGGTAGTTTGGGTAATTTAGCCCTCATACATTTAACCGTCCTGTACACGAACCTTGCTATATGAAGCCGTCAATACCGTCACGTGGCACAGATTTCATTTGCACCTCGTATTGTCACTCGATCTTAATTGACACGAATAAAATGCGAACGTGCCTTTCCATTATCACACGGACGCGTAAATTTTAATTGCAAGAATATATATTAAATCGCTCAACGGACAGGTGAACCTTTTTCATGTTGGTGCGTTTATAGAGGTTTATGTATTTTATATAAACACCTGAATACATACTTATACATACGTATCCACATAGGTTATACAGGACAAACTGTGAGCTCATGAATCGTCTCAAGGCGATTTGAAGTACAAATTTTCATGAAAGTAATATCCTTTCAATTTTTTTGCAACAGCTCGACTCATGTATATTTAAGAGTTCATAAATACTTTAACAGAAACGCAATATATTTGTTTTCGCCATAATAATGAACGTTTTGCTGCAGTAAATAAATCTATCTATATTTTTTGTTAGAGCCTGTAAGCCTGAAAATTTCACTGCGGCGGCAGATTTAGGTGAAATTAATTGTACAGTAACGGCCATCCAGCCGCAACATACATTTTCCATCAGAGGGATTTGCCCGAAGAACACCCTCGGGGAGGGTCTAAATGAACAATTGAACGCGCACTAAACTCTTTGTTTATAAACATACATAATACTCGTATGTACATAAATGTTGCCGATTGTTTAACAACTCCGTCCATGTCCGTTCACAAATATGTGAATTATATTTTACTGATCTTTATTTTTAAAATACAAAATAAATACGCATACGAATGTTCTAATTTGTACGTTTATTTAATCTCAATCTCTACGGCTGAATCTACCAGCCTGAAGTGTGCCTTTTAGAAACATTTAAACTTTTTCATATTCTTAAGTTATTATCGTAAACTTGCTTACATCTAATAATGTGCAAATCACTCGACCTTCAAACTGCGTAAACCCAAAGTTCAATCATCTATGAGAATTGCGACTACTAAAAGACACGATTTGAGTACTCTCATAAAACTTTAACGACACTAACACTCAACAAAATAACAATAACTAAATACCAATATTTATTTAGTAAGAATCACAATTTAATGAAGACATGAAGGTGTTACAATATTTCACAACAATACAGTTTCTTGGAGCCTAATTAACCGCAAAGCTGACAAACGGTAACTATTATGACGCCTAAGATGACGCTTAATTATGACCAAACTTTACAAGACAAGCGGAACAGGCTTGAATTGTAACAACTTAGAGTCACGCATTTATTCCAAATTTATGTTTAGGTACGTAATTATTTTCTGATGCCTTAATCCACTGAAGCTGATTGAAGGGATTCTTATTTAAGCTAGAATAGGTCGCAGGTCTGCTAGAAGTTTCCAAAGAAATAAACAATAGGCTACTTTACTTGTAAAAAAACAGAAATAAGTTTACCTACACGAATAAAGTAAGAAACCCTAGTGAAAATATAATTAAAATTGATGAAGTCGTTTCTGTGAAATTCACTAGAATATAACCGTGTACCACGTATGTACAAGTATAAGCCCCACATTCGTCGTAACAAACTTCAGCTTTGTTCCAAAAACAAACTATGCTCACCATAAAAGGCTTCACTTGTTTTAAAAACAAGTTATTTGGCCAATTATGTCGACAAACATGATTGTAGTGAAACTGTTATTATTCATAAAGCTTCGTAGTGCTACAAAGGGAACAAAAAGGCTGTTTTCAGTGCAAAACAATAAGTAACCGCGTGCGGGCGACAGTCGAGCGGTAAATTGTTCAGGGGAGCGATTAAAGCGTGGAAATTGTTTCGCAACAATGGTGGTGACGGTTGCTAAGGACGCCATTAAATCTTTTATCTTGTTTGACAACGAAAATTGTCAATGAGTATGAGCTGCATTTAGGGTTGCACTGAAAATAAAATCTTGTGGTAGACACCAGGTCAATGTGCGATAACAGTCATTGACCCACATACATTGATTGACTTTCTTAATATCAAAAACAAAAATAAAGCTGTCCTGAATCAACTTCAGTCGTGATCCTTTACGTTCTCTAGTAATGAATAACGTTTCATACTTTATTGTTCGGGTATCTACGAAGGGATATTAGGGTGAGGTCAATGTACTTTATTGCAAGTTTATCTGGCGCCTACCATAGTAGAATTGAATAATCTTTATGGTACACCAATATATGTAGTAACACTGGCGATCTTATTGCAGACAGCGATATCTAACACATATCCTTTGGATGGATTGAAAGAACTTAAAATAGAAATATTTGAATAAAGGCGATGCACGCACACCGACAAGATCAGCACTGCTAATACAGCGACTATTAATAACTATAAATTTAAACTTGCAAGCACTTATCTAAATGTTTTCTTAGTACCTAAGTATGTACCTACCTACTACCAAAGAATTCCGAGCGACTTTCTTCGCTATTTTATACCCTTTTCATAAATCAAATTAAAGTTTCCAAATGCCTTTCAGAAGCAGATGAGTAAAAAAGGCTAAAGAATAATTTACATCTTAAAAATGACGTTCAACGTTGGAAACTTTTATCAATTGAATTTAAAAGTTACTGGAATATGATAGAGTTGAAAAATCGTATTAGCAAGCTGTAAAATGAGACTTGGACAAGTTTGCAAGTCGGAGGTAATTGTTTATTATGATACGGAAAATACATTTCTATTGCATGGCCAAAACGGAAAGATCTAAGTAGTGTGGTTATACATTTTTTTTAACAACCTATTTTGGGCAAAGGTTTCCCCCACAGCCTTTCACTAATCCCGGTGTGTGGCCCTCTCCGACCAATCCGTCATCATAAACGTCTCCAAGTCGTCATGCCAGCGTTACCTGGGCCTTCCCCGGCGATGACGCCCATCCTCTGGCTCCCACTGCGTAACGACACTGTCCTGATGCATTCTTCAGATATGACCAGCAGCAATCCCACTTTAGCCTGGCAGATTTGTTGCCCACATCAGCGATCCCTGCTTTGAAGTTAATCGTGGTATCGTGGTATTATTTGATCGCTGAGCTTAATACCTAGATAAGACATGAAAAGATAAATAAAAAAAAAAATATAAGATCTAGGAACAAATCGTTTTTTAATCAAGCAGCTTTATTTCTCCATAAAGTAAATTAGTACCTACGTAATATGTAGGTGGGTAGATTACATAGATTTATAAATACATAATTGATCTTTATAATGAATATTTTTTTATTTAAATAAAACATACTGTCTCTACGTACTTAATGTGAGCGCAGAATTTTTGTGAGTGCTCTTTTACATGACTGAAGATGCGGGCTGAAGACAGTATCCAATAATAAAAATAATAGTATTTAAATGTATGTAAAAACAACCTATCTTGTACCTAAACAAGAGTAAATTTTTACTACTCTTTGTAATGGCTTAATATTATATTATGTGTATCGTTTCAGAAACATCAGCTTTACTTTTATTTACAAAATGCTGTCAACATGTTTAAAAATAAAATTGTTGATTTTATATTGAATTCGCTCGATTCAATATTTTCCTACGTATATAAACAAAATGGAGTTATCAAACCTTCGCGGCTTCGGCTTACTTTCAAATACAGCTTTATCTCAAAATGTAATTAACCTCTCACCAAAACCATGAATATTTTACGTGAAGCTAAAAAATACCCCAAAAAGAATCTCCACGCTTTTTCTTAAAAAAGAACTCAATTTGGATTGAAGAAATATGAAAGGGATCAACATCAATTGTAAGTAAAGAAAGTTTTTTTATGTCGCGACAGACATTTCGAAACGATATAAATTTCAGTATTTACATGCCAATGGCTATGAGGCGGAGATACCCAATTTGGAATCTGAAAAATATTCCGATATTGTTCCGATTCGAGGTTCCGAGAGTTTTCTGTTTAAAATACTAGCTCCATTTAACTGTTCGGTAGGTATACCAAAGCGATAAGGTTAAAGAATGAGCTGGAGTCGATGGCTGAATTTTTATTTTATTGCTTGTTATAATTACTGCATCATACAAGGATATCATTAGACAAACTGTAAATACATATTCTTATGAATAAGTGCATCTTTCCAGCGATCAAGAAGAACTTTCGACATCAGATGTATAGATGTTTCCAGAGATTGCCTTCTTCGACTATTTTTTTATTCATTTTCATCCCGTTCTGTCCACGGGCCAGGCCTTTGCAGGGCATAGGCCTTTTCTTCTTTTCATTCCTCCCGACTTTGGGTAAGAGTGGACCAACCCTGTTGATAGGCGTCAAGCTCGTCCCGCCGTCTTCTCCTAGGACTTTCACGTTATTGCCGGACATTTTGTTTTTAATTTTTATTAATTCTATGAACAAACACATCTTATTAAAATTACCACTATTCATTGCGAATAGATTAATTGTGTTTTGTTACGCACACATATGTACCTACGTATGTTTCAAACTCAAATATTCATATATCAGCGAATGTAACAAATGAATGGGTGCAAGAGATCATCTCAGTATTGAGGACAATATCATTCTCGTCAAAAGTTACGCGGAACTCGCTTCGTACTCATTACTTCGACTTTTATGTTTATTAGCTTTACAGTCAAGTTTATTTCTACTCAAGATTTGTTAGAAAGGCGCTGTTGGCTCTGACATGTTGGATGTGAAACGAAACATATGGACAACTAGCTTTTGCCCGCGACTACTGTATTTTTCCGATCCCGTAGGAATTTTCCGTTCCTGTATAGCCTATAGCATTCCTTATGAATGTGGCTATCATATACAAAAATAAATTTTCGATTGGTAGTTCCAGAGATTAGGGCGTTCAAACAAACAAACTCTTCAGTTTTATTACATTGGTATAGATTTCTCTTCAATGTTAGAGTGAACAGACTTCTTCTGGGTAAGCTCACTCCGTCATCGACTTTGTCTCTGTCACCTCTTACCTAGACTACAGTACAGAGCAAACCCATAGTTTTTTTTTAGTCAAATGTCCTATTCTGCCTCGGAAAGCACGTTAAGCCATTGGTCCCGGCTGTCATTTGTAGATCTTTGGCAGTCGTTACGGATAGTCAGAAGCCAGATAATCTGACACCAGTCTTGCCAAGGAGTACCGTGTTACCCAGTGGGTTGTGGAGGTCTGGTAGGCAGCCGCTCAACGTAAAATACTGGTATTCAGCTGAATCCGGTTTGACTGGAAGCCGACCCCAATATAATTGGGAAAAGGCTAGGCAGATGATGTCCTATTCTGCTTTCAGTTTTACAATAGAATAAAAAACAAAGGAAATTTAGAAACGAGTCTATTCATAAATAATCCACGCAATTTTGTGAGAATAAATGCTCACAAGATTCAAACCCACTCATAGGTATAATTCTACTACCACTACAGTACCTACTCTTCAAGTATAATTTACACGAAATTCTACTTTAATCACAAAGTAGGCAACTAATATTAACTGGAATATTCAAATGGGTATTTAGCAATTCTGCTTCTATTTGCACCAAAATGTCGAGTGCCATGTCATAAAATATAACAAACAGAAAGTGGCTATTCTACGCTTCCTAATAATTACGTAAATGAAGATACAAATCCTCCATTTTCTTTCACTGAACAATAGGTTGGCATATTACACAATCTCGTTTAGACAGCAAACCAAACCGATAATTTCGTAGTACCTATTGTTAAAGAGGTAAGTACTGCCTAGTGTCTATTTTGTTTTGGGGATCTTTATACCTATTTATTGGTACCTATATTATCGTTTCAGCAAACCAACTCAAATTACTATTTAATTTCGAAGCTATTTCTTAATTGGTTATGAAATTTGCCATAGTGTGGCTAACTACATATTTTCTATTTAAGAGTTTAGGTATAATTAAACAAAATGGTTAGCGTTTTCGTCAAAAATATTGTCTGATTAGTTTTTAATTTTGTTTTAACTACTTTACTAAACACGCTACAGCAAGGGGTACCTACTTATGTAATAAAGCGAAAGAGAATTGGCGAGAAGGAGTTCAACACCCACCGAGATAAAAACGAAGGAATTGAAGAAGGCCTAGTACCAAGAGGGTCAATTAAGGGTAAAAAATAGAAAGCGAATCTTATTTTTATGTTCGTTCAGAAATATTTTTTGCGACCAACAATGGACCGACACACTTCCAAATTGTAATGAATGAACAAATACGATAAGAAGTTTCCGAATAGATGACAATACCAACTAAGAAAACAAAGAAAAAGACGTCAACAAAACAATAGCTGTATGTAGTATTTATTTTTCTTGTTTCATGCACTCCGTTCCATCAATCAATTGGCTACATAAATCTGAGTGACGTCATGAAAACACATACCTCATTCGCGTTGTTGTATCCATAACAGTCGTCAACGTCCAACATGTTCGACACGGACAAATGAACCCAGTTACATGAAAATGCATTAATATTTTGTTGCTGTATAATATCCGGGAGGGCAACAATGACTTTTCAAGGAACTTTATTTCATCACTATGTGTATCAAAGAATTTGGACATGCATACAGTTCTTCACCATTGAGATAATAACTACTTAAGTATAACAAATTACGTAATCTAAATACAAAGAGAAGCTAATAAATAGATAAGCAGCCCCAACAAAGGATATCTTTTGATGGACATCACAACAACTGCGCCTACAAACGGGAAGCGCGAAAAACATTTGCCCATGTTTTCCTTTTTAATCTTGGAAGCCAAACGGGGGAAAGCTCGAAACGACCATTAATCAGATGTCAACACACATGTTCCCGTATTGAATGAGGCGTTCTCTGAACTTACATAAACCGCCCGAAAAGATAGTCGCCAAAGAGAAATGTGTCACTTTGACCCGATAGCGAATCTTTCAATTGTAGACGCGCATTGTGCCCGGGACATCGCGACGTACAAAAATATACGCGCTAGGGTTGACGTAATATGTCCATTTGTTAAGACCTGCAGCGCAGACGTGCAGAATTTCAAAATAGCTTAGCCAGTAGCTCGAGAATTCTAAAATAACTTTAGCTTAGACAGAAAATATAAAGATCCAGGACCAATTGGCTTCTAGTAAGCCGATCAAATAAAGATTAGAAAAGGCACTAGGGTAGGTAAAAACAAAGTAGGCAAGTAGTTATCATGTAGGTCGTGACCCGTAGAAGTTGTCTCACTTGTTCAACGTATCTTTTACTGCGTCCACAATAAACTTAATTGGCACAAACAAAAGCTTTAGCTTCACTTACGTAAATAAACTCGGGGAAGTAGAAATTGGACTCACGTTCTGCGGTGGCAATACGTGTGTACGGGAACAAGTTTCTTGAAATGGGTGCCTAACTAGTGACTTCTAGTGAACTTCAGACAGTGCATTACAAATGCTTGTCATAATTTTGCTTATTGTTTTTTTGGAATATATTTTTTGGAGCAGCCGCGGTTACAGACCCGACTTACAGTCCTAGGTTCGAACCCACGCAGCCACATTATTTGGTGTAATTTTTATCATCACACTTCTCTAAAAACTGTGAAGGAAACCATCGACATATGAAGATTTTCCTAGGACTAAAAATTCGAAAAACTGTGACATCAACAACCCGCACTGGGTCCGCATGGTGAATTACGGCCCTTTCATAGCGAGGAGGCCTGTATCTCAGAAGTAGGAACGTTGCGGCTGATTATATACCTCCAATATAGAAGACTTTTGCAACCATCCGTCTTGAAAGTAAACGTTTAGCAGGTCTCATAGATTGTCAATAAAACATTAGCGATATTAAATTCCGGTAACAAATACGTCGGAATCTATCCGGACGGGCCGGACGCGTGCGGATAACGAGATTCGATTATTAGCCGGGATTTGTCAAGTCGAGATTGTTTTGTCGGGCCCGAATTTCGGTTCGCGTCGTCTTGCTATGTACAGATAAATCCTTCAGATATTGCTATTTTGTGGGAATAGGCAGCTGTGGCTGTTTTAAGATACGATACGTTTTGAGTGGTCTTCATATGACTAAAGTGTCTATAGATACTTCGAATGGGAAAGGCATCACTTGCCTTGTACGCAAACTGCGATGGGTACAGTTCTTAACGAGCAACATTCTTTCATTAATCAACAATTTATATTTACAAATTTATATTTTGCAGTCATATTAATCTCATTCTCATTAATCTTGTTATTTATCTTTCATCCACTTTTTCGCCAGCGTAGGATTAAGAGGTAGATTAACGTCGGAGTTGGACTTTTGAGGAATACCTACACCACAGAGGTTCCACTGGACCTGCCGGTCGATTCTGTAAACGTGTCGAAGTGAAGGCTTGGGTGAAGTGATCACGAAGTGAACTGTCATACCATCTTAATTACATGGATTGACAGCTCACTTCGTGATCACTTCACCCAAGCCTTTACTTCGACATCACTGCTGTACAGACAGTGCACGCATTTGTTTGTTATTGTGTAGCGTAACTTGAAACTTCAAGGAGCTCAACGATACTAATTGTTACAAAAAAATAACGTTACATAAACCGGAGACCATGCTCCCAGGATGATATTTCCAATCTCATTAAAACCCGCAACGCTCACTCGCAGGGATACAATACGTCACGAATACAAAATAGGCAATTTATGACCAAACACTCGGAACTTAGATTGTGTTATTTATCAAGAGTACAGTCGCGTTTGCGTACAAACAACTAACAATCGGGAACACAAAGAAAGCTATCTCTTATTAGATTTAATAAAATATATCTATAATTTATTTTAATATTTAAGACATTAATTGTTAAAAATTGTTTCCACCTGCAACCAGCATTCAAGTTGTATATTATATGTCACCGGATAATTGGAAACTACGTAAGATTAAAAAAATTCTTGAGAGATTGTAAACTCCCGATAAATTGTCAAATAAACATTTGTTCTTTGCCGTGCTGCTTTGAACCACCAATTAAAGCAGTTTTAAGAATATTTCAGTACATAATTTGCAACTGATTGGACTCTAGTTTAAATAAACCAATCTAAAAAATATGCAAGTTTTTGTTTGATAAACGGCGACCAACATAATATTTAATCTCGCAACCATAAAATAGGACAAAAGCTTTATCATTTTTCAATAACATCAACCTTTTAATAAAATGTTGCAATTTTCGATGAGCTAACATCGGAAGCTTCTATTGCCATCTCAGTATTTGACAGATTTCATAAAGCGTATAAAGATAAAAGAGATAACCGTGAATAAGGACCCATATCGGAATATAATTCGTATCCCCGAAAGGTCTTTTATTCCCGAAATAGCAATGTATCCGTTATAAGAATTGACAAATGTCATACACACCGCTTTTGTTTCTTTGGGACGCGGAACAGATCGGCGGCAAATGGAAGCGCTGAACAAGATAAATAGCCACACTTCTCTGAAAGAGGTGCTGTGGTTTATTACAAGCTTCAGAAAAACTGATTATATTTTGTAACATTTTCTGTTACTTAACAAAAAGGTTTGCGTATAATTAATTGTATTATGCTGTAGCCATATGGTTAAATGGACCATTCTATGATATGGCCGCGATTAGGGTTGTTGGAACTTAGGGCACTCCGATTTAAAAAGATTAGATTCGAATAGGATGACGGGAGCTAGAGTGAGTGAGCAAAGCGAGCGAACTAAGCACCTTTTATCCTATTAATGGCAGACATACAATAGGATTCGTTGTCGAGGTTAGGTGTGAAGTGATCATTTCATGAAGCGGATAATCATTTCATGGTATTGCCGACTACTTCTTATGGTCTATTTTACGATAAGGCTACGACAATTGTACAAATGACAACTTATAAATTATGTCCTTCGTTCAAATTAAACTATTGTTATACGCTAGCTAGAAACCGGTAATTTTCTTATTATTTTTCAGACAAAGAATTCTAAATTGTATTACTTTACAGGGCAGGTTGTTTTCACATAGGTAGTTGCTCCGTGGTAGGCACCTACCATCTCAATGAAACACACATACATATTTAATCAGAAAGCAGCCACAACGCGGCTCCCTGTGAAGATAAATATTTAAAGTTGAACCTGAAATATTTAAATCTACCGGAGATTTACCCAGGCTTCCTTGAGTTTTCTAGTTGGCCTCTCATCCATGAATGCAGTGGGGAAATCGTTCCCGCGTCGAAAAAATAACGAATTCTTGTCGAGGTAAAGCATTTCCTTAGGGGGCAGTCGAACCGAGCTCATGATTGAAATCCGACTGACCAGCACATAATCAGGTCATGCGTTCCAATATGTTTATTCTTCTTTACGTGTTTAACGGCTGAAGACTGCGGCTTTTTATTCCTGATTAAAAAAAAATATATGCCATATACCAGTTTATTTTCTCAAACTGCGCAAAAGATAAATATGTATGTGTGTGTGTATGTGTGTGGGTAGATATGTCGTTTTGTGGCAATTAAATACTTTTTCTTTCTTTCTTTATAAGGTAGATACTCCACGCTTGACAGGTACTTAGCGGAGGCTGTTGTGGAAATAATAAGAAACCAAAGGTTAATTAACTTTCGACCCATTTGCAAGCAAAGGCCAAAATATATTATTAAACAAATGTTTTTATTATATTTATGTTTTTTTTTTTAAACACGACTTAACAGTTGGACACTTAGTAGGTATTTGGGAATTTTGTCTACAGTTCTAGTCTGGAAATAAATGTACCGATTGACCTATCGTCACTCACTCGATACGTGACGTGACATCCAGTTAATCATTCGATCTTTATGTTTTGGGTGAAAGTATGATTCTGCATGTATCGCTTGATTCACGTGTATCTTACACATGAAATACAACATTAAACTCTTAAAACATCTATTTAGAGTATAATGTTGTAATGTGCCTGCCTCCAGCAAAAGTTTCCACGGTCGTGGTGGCAGAATGACAAACTAAAAAAACTACCTAACTGCCCGTGACCAACGACCTACTTAACTCCAAACGAAAATATTAACAATAAATACCAAAATTACATACAAAACTTCTGTAATACAATTTCCGTTTACTTTTACAAAAAAAGAAATTTTATAGCAAAAGAAATCTCGGGTTCCGCTAGAGGTTTACAGAAAGCCATAGGCGTAATTGTGTTTTTATATGCAAAGGTCCATATCTGAAGGAAAAAATCCTGTTTTATGTCCCGTAAACAATTGAACAGCGGCTCCTTTAAAGGTAAAATATGTTTATCTATGATATTATCTCGACAGGTAAACATAAAGGTAAGATATACCTATCTATGTAAGTGCATAAATATACATATACGTAGTTGGGTGAAACAGAAAAGTAATGTAATCTTTCTGATAGCGTTTGCAAAAGGTAGGTAGCTACGTAAACGCAATATTCTTTAGGCTTTTCATTTTCCATTGAATTTGTCACCGAATTATTTCACAGATAATCACCGTTACTTTGTTAGAAATCTCGATGAGACTATAAACTCTCGATATAAGGCAAACAGATAATTTCAAATACAGTAAATCCCACCCAAATTCGATAGTTTACAATACCGCCTTGTTTAATCAAGAAGAAAGCGTTTCCAATCCCACGCGATTTATTTCAAATGTGCAGTGTTTGCAATAACTCGTTGAAAAATACAAAAAGAAAATAAAAAGCGATTGCATAAACAACCACGTCTAATTCGTAGTTTTGAAGAAAGATTGGATATTTCCGGCACAATATATTTGGGCCTGTGATCCTATACCTTCGTTTGTTTGCTACTCAATCACGTTTCAGTGGACGACAAGGAAACTTCGCACAAAGGACGCCGACGTCACACAAATACACGTTTTACCTCCAAAGGATAAATAGTTCCATTGAAACATAAACCGGGAGAACTAATCCAGTTACAAATAAATTAGTAACAAGAAACGTGCTATTACAGTTAAGTAGAAAAGCCTTCAAGTCAACTATCTAGTAACAATGTTGAAGTTTGTGAAGATGTTAATAACACCTATTCAAAACAACTCAAGATATTGCTGCAAACTGGAATAATTACTTAACAAACAAGCTGGCTACCCGGCTAAATTCATTAACTAGTATCGCCCCTGAAATTTTCTGAGAATCTGTTTGTAGAGCAATATTGCCAACTGGAATTAAATTTATTTTTCGACGTAAACCGCGTCAAAAGGTGACCTTGCCAAATTAATATGAAAAGCTATTTATAGGTAGCAATAACCGGGGACTTAAGAACTGGAAAATCGATAAGTAAGGTGGCGATCCAATAAACATCAGCGAGGCCCAACACTAAACTTAATTACGTTGTTTTCTGTCGAAGTTGGTTAATCTCAATAGGCCAGTTTGAGTAGGCCCGTCGGGCGCCAATGAGCTCGCGTTTTTGTTCAGCTTCTTAATGAAGAGGGAAGATTATTGTAAAAGTTTGTCACTGCCAGCCTGATCTTCAAACACTTTCGGTATTCATTAGACAACAAAAAAGAAGTTTCCTGACAAGGTGTCGACACCGACAGACTTATGAAATAATAATGTTTGTAACAGTCAATCGAAGGACTGACTGTGATTTTCACAACAAAGGACCAGGTGCGAATACTTCGAAGCCATTATTATGGACAAATAACTTGAAATATTTTCTTTTCATTGCAAATCGAGAATTCAATGGTTCGAGCCCGTGATATCATTCTATTGAGTTGCTTCAGAGCTCAAAAAATAGCACCTGTAACAATTCTCATTTTTTCTCACAGATACAAAAATAAATCAACCGTACGTCATCTAAAGATGGAAAATATTTTCAAGATTCTCAAGATTTTATTAAATATCCGAAATGATATTACTATGGGTACGGTGATACTGGTATTTTCTTATAAATAAAATTATAAGCGTACCTACCTAATGAAAATGTATCGAATACTTTGAAGTTGGATAGCTTTAGGAACATTATTAATTTTGTTTACTTTCACGGCGTTTCAGAATAAGGACAAGGTGTCTGTATTTTTTATATATTGATAATATGAGGCTGATGTATATAATGCCTTGAATTTACACGTAGCTGAACAAGTGTGTAACGAGGATTGGTAGATGATACACTGCAAAAAATGTGTTTTTGAGGATAGGTTGCACTAGGTATGTGTACCTACTGCTACCTATCCTTAATAATACAGAACACAGTCAAAGAAATATCATCAAAGGATAATTCTTCAAACAGTTTCAGGCTTCTAACTACTCCGAGCAGGCGACCACTAATCCCGCATGCCACTATCAAACATTAAAATGTCGCGAACTTTACGACCGAGTCAATACTCGAAGTCGCGCCGCGGGTCCACAACTTTTTGTATGCTCTCTAAATTAGTCTGTACATTTTAAGTACGCAAATAGATGTGGCGGTCCGTAGTGCATCATCAGTCGTAGACAAGTGATACTAACGAGGCTTTAAACACGGTTCGTTAGACAAACCTGAGTGCCTACGGACTGCGAGGTAGAACCATGCTTTTAAAGGTTAGGGATGGCAAGAACGTTTCATCGGTTTGAATTTTTCACTCCCGTTTGTAAAAAGCGGTCTATGATACTGCGAAAAAATTTAATGATAATTTTGCAACAGGAGTGTTTAAAGATAATTTAAGCTAAAGCTTTTATTCTTCATGATCGGGCTCAAGAATTCTGTGACACCCCTGAAAGTTAAAAGGCGAGGTTGGCATGATAAATTCAAGGATAAATGACTGTAGATACGTTTTCGTTGAAAAATATTCGGTTTGAAACACTTGGCTCCCTCGAGGCTCATCATACAAGAATAATGGCTAACAACGCAATGGGGCAGAGATTTGACTGACGTTCTTTTCATATTTCAACATCGGGAGTAACAGCTTTGAGCCACAGCTGCGTAACTGTACTGAAGAATTAATATTTGACAGATTTTTTTCATCAAAAAATGTGAAGCATTTCATACTTCGGCCAACAAGGTTGTACCTGTCGTAACATTTCAAAAAGTAGTGAGTAGATTTTTATGAATATCTATCTATTGCATTATATTTTCCGGGTATCAGTAATGTAATATGGCTGGCGATAAATATAATGGTTTACATTTATCCGCAACTCATAAGAGAAAAACACTCCCAAACACATTTTACGTTACTTCTACGTATGTATAACCCACTCACATAGGTTGGTTCGAAGATAATATGAAAGCTATATTATATTACGCTTATGAAATTCACTCTGGCATATCGTCAGATTTCTCTACGTCGAGGTTTCACCAAATGGATGTGGGAGATGAAATGAGCACTCAGATAAAATAACTTTTTATTTCCGTTCCAACAAAGTGAATAACTTCCAAAATTGATATTTGATTAAAACGTTTGTGAGCGGATTTTTTTAACGAAATTTCGTTTTCTGTCGGCCACAAAATGGCGAATGGGAAAATTCTATTTGTAGGCCTTTTTATAAAATCAACTACACGGTTCTTTTGATCGCGGGGGTAGGTACGAGTATGTTACCACGTCTATTATGTAGATAAAAAAATATTACATACCATTCATACTCAAGCATCAAACTCGCTCCCATATCTGAAATGAATGCAATCAGGGAAATGTATGTATGAATCACAATGCTGGAGCGAGTCAATATCAGTTGGTACGTTCCATACATTAGCCGTGGCCGTTTGCGACGGAACTTAAGCGGGGCTTAATGTAAAAGCAGTCGTGAAACGCCCCCCTTTGTCTATAAAACAAAGGATATGAAGTCGGTCGTGTAAACTTAAGTGTTCGCTTGTAATTAAATTTTAAGACACTTTTCATCTGACTTTAAAGTTTATTTTGGTTCATCTTTGCTGATAAATATAAATCTTTTGGCGCCTAATCTTTATTACCAAGAACAAGGAAGTCTCCTCAATGCGGTCGCCTTAATTCGCATTTTGATGAAAAGACTGGCAGAAACCTTTTAACAACAAGTCTTTGTGAGCGAGACCATTTCATTAGTCATTGGTGCAAGTAAATGACTAGAAGAGGGGAAGCAAGGATTAAAATGGAAGTTGAGGAAAACGTTGAATCAAAAGAAAGCCCTTAATTAAAGTGAAGTTTTATTTAAACTACGCATAACTGATTACCATTTACAAAAGCTTTTTAATTAAGTAGTTTGTTGGAGCGTTACTTTCGCAAGAAAGTAGAAATTAAACACGCTTAATGCTTGTTTAATTTTGGAAGAAAATAAAACGGGGTAAACATTTTTTCATGGCAGTCTCTTTATATTTTGACTTCGGAAAAAAAGCAAAAAGGTTCATCAAGGATCAGTCTGTTTTACTCAACCAACTATACTTTGACATGAAATACATTCTGCACAAACGATGTTACCAATCACAATGTAATGTCAGTGAAGGCGAAACATGCATTTGTAAACCTACGCAGGTCTACAATCCTGACACGGAGACAATGTATCAACCTATTAAACCATTAACGCATTATCTCATTCAGTGAGACAATTTAACGCGACAAAATCTCTCCAATATTTTTATTAAAGGGAACGCTACCAAATCTACAAACGTTTTATTGATTTGCAAAAACAAAAATCAGCCTACTGTTTTAAACATAAAAACAATTTGGAACAATTTATTATTAATAAAATTATCTACTCGCACTGCGCATCCACTGGCGAATAAACTTTTGAAAGACCAAATGTGATTTATTTACGAACGAAATTTATTCCATGATCGAGTTTCTTGCCAATGAATGGTATGATAAATCTGTCATTATGCAAATACATGTTTATTATTGAACAATGTACAGTGCGAAAATTCAACGCTGATAGGTTCAGAATTTACATCCGAGCCTGAAAACACGTCGGAAACGTGATAGATTTATAACACAATGAACGTCACTTACCGAGGTTTAATTAACGTTACCAGTAACCAAATATTCAACATGATATCGAATATCAACACAAAATCACTGAAAAACATAACAGCTCATACTCGCAAGTACAGATGTAACGAAACGTCACAAAATATTTTCATCTTCGCGGAAAAAAAATCCAAATCAGAGTCAATTTATGTAAGTGTATTAGGATAATTGCGCGAGTGTCATCTTGTCACCTAATCCAAACAAACAGAGTGTCTGCCGGGGGGAGGGGGACGTAAGGAACTGAACATTATTTAAATTGGGCCAATTTTTGCGCCTACCTCTAAATGGAAACGTGACTCGTTTCAGAAACAATTTGTAAACAACATAGCGTTCGCATAATTTGATGACTTATCTCAGCTTCAAGAGCAAAAGAACTCAACGTTGATAAAAGAAACAGAATATTCCTTTACGTTCCAAAAGTAATTTTTCAAGAAAACTTCGCTTGTCTTAGCGTCTTCCTCTGTCAATATGTAATTCAACAATTTCTGAGAAGAACCCTCGACTCAAACGTATTAAAATGATTGAAAACTCGTGTGTTACTCTTGATGCGGTCCAATACTTTTTATATTATCTTTCAGCTTAAGGCCATTCGTGGAAAATTCGCTGAAAATTCGTCGACTAAAGTCGTATTCTTGTCTCACATCCCGCTCCGCTTTATTTATTTCCGGCACACTTTCTCTCGAATGAATCGTGGAGGGAAAAACAGTTCTCAGAGCTTAGTCTAATCCTGTACGTGTAGCGCAACATGAGCTCACTTACTGAGAGATTTACGAAAATTGCCGACCCATGAATATCGCGCTGTGCTCCCCTTACTGATATGACGACTCGCTCTTTGAAATATCTGTGCCTCGCTCAGTATTCATAAGTACCGGTAAATATGCTCCCAGGCTTTTGTAAATACAAATAAACGAAAAAGAATAGCCGCGATCTCATATGACTTCTGGCTTTTTCCTCCTAAGTAATGTTGCTTATGGGACTGCAACGACATGGCAACAGAAAAAAAAAAACAAAAGAAAAACGAAGCAGTTAATTCTCTTTATTGGCGATAAAAAAGATATCATCACGCTGTGAGTTTTAGGTGTAATGTCATCTTAAGCGACGCTATGCATTTGTGGTATTTCATGTATTCATGTTACGTTGGAAGATCCTGTCCGGAATTCTGGATACCGCGTGACAGGTGGCGCCATCTGCCACGATTCTCAGAGCGCTTTCAGATTTCAAAATAACGATATCCGGTCGTCTTTGTTGGGAGAAAAGTATTTTTATTTTCTTTTGAAGCTGTTTCTGTTTTGCGTGGCTGAAAGATAAGGAACGATGATAAAGTTGTCCTTTATATTTTTGACGAAAGGAAATATTCCTTTCTTGGAAATTGGATCAAACAGTCTCCTGTGTGTCACTTACATCAATGCGTCTTCAATAGTTTCAGCAGTGAATAGTAAAAAGGAGTGTTTCTCTTTGAAATCAAAATACTAACATTTCGAATTGATACAACCCACGTCAAGTACAGGCATGGTAATTAGGTTCGTCACCTTATGTTTATTCTGCTTAATTGCGTTACCGACTCAGAATGTCATGTCAATGTCTCAGAATTAGACTCAATGAGGAAGAAAACTGCCAAGTTTAGCCTCTAGTAGCGCTGGTATCGCTTGACTCGTCTTACAAGTTTTACATCGATGTGAAATATAATTATTTTTATTACAAATATGCCTCGTTATGCTGCAATTGTATGCATTAATTATGGTAACCATTCTTTTCCTAAGAATTTGCGAATGAGATGAAAATTGATATTAAAACTTTAATTTAATGTGTTGTACATAATGAAGACAATCAAACGAGACCAAATTATGGTAAAAAGGTCATGAATTCGATGTAAGAAATAATCCATTGCTGACAATCCTGGTTGCTGAGATCTGCCTTTCTTCCTTTTAAAGAGCCTCCTCGAGTCTTTAACTCAGCTTTCAATTGAGACACAGACAATGTTGAATACATAGTTATTCACAATTTGTCACAAAACGCAGTAATGTGGTAATTTAGCGAAAAACTAAACAAACTGAAAAGTGACAGATATTTACTTGAGTCAAGCGAGCGCAGCGACAAATGTAATTATTTTTTTTATTTTTTTTTTATTTCTAAATTAATTATTATTATTGTAATCATATATGGTATTCTTTTTTATTTTTTCCACCATTTATTGTGAAAACTTTATAATGAAAGCTACATTAGTTATATATATTTTATGGCTAAGTTACCACGAAGGATCACTGACTCCTAAGTCACAGGCACATACACCTAGTTTAGGAGTCAGGGTATTTAGAAAGTTTTGTTCTAAAAGCCTTTTAAGGGCTAAAACAGCCCTAATGTGAACTTTTGTATTTGAGTACATTATAGGTAAATTAAGTTTTAAAGGCATGAAATAAATTTATTTATTTATTTAAAAAAGCTAATGCCATGCTCATAAAAAAAATAGAATAAACAAAATTACAAAAGTTATGCAAGTTGGGAAGATATGCGTCGCATACGTCACCGAGGATTTTTCCGGAATCGACCGGCTGAATCGCACTGCTGTTTTGTTTGCTCAGTTCACGATAGACTCTCACTACGACAATTAAAAAAATAGCCAGTCCATTAACAAAGGTTTTGGTTTTCAACTGAATATTTCTATGACATTGCTTTTTAAACTTTGTTCTCAATTAATTAAAATACAGCTTTCTATGCAGTAGTCTGTTCAGATTCGTAGCTACTAAGGTACTTAATAAATAAAATCATTTAAAGCTGACATGTATATAATAGACTCGACGCTACTTGCTATATATCAAATTTAAAAACGATATTTTTGCACAGTCATAACCTTTTTTTTCAAACGACGTTAAAATCCCAATGATATTAACGATAGGTAGATGCGCTCTATGCCCCGCGCGCGTTTACGTAGCTATCGTGCTACCGATTAGCATCGATAGCGCTTGCGCTGTTTTTTAGAGCTGTGATTTTGGTGCATGATAGTATATACCTAGAGTCGACACCAGATAAACGTGCAATTACGGTCATAGACCCGCATACATTTATTGTCATAGTTAAGTCTGAAAACAGAAAATATAATGACATAAAGATGTTCTGAATCATCTATCGGATTCTTTACTTATTTTGTAAAAAAAAACGATTCATAATTTATTGTCCGGGGGCAATGAACTTTATTGCAAATTTATCTGGCGCCCACCATACTCGTATTTCGTCATTGAAAATCTCGTATAACCTATCCAGTTCAAAGAAGGTAATTCCTCCAAACTTTAATGGATAAGTTGGTTAGTTAGACAACAAACCCTTGCAGGCACCGACTGCACTCGACACGACAAGTAAAGCGGAGCATCCACCAGGCGGGAAACCGACAAATGTTCACAAACGCGCCTTGCATGTGACATCCCCTTTATGGACCGGACATTGCACTTTAGTACATTTGTTTGCATTTGCTTATACTGGCACTGCCTCAAATAAGTCGGAAGTAGGTACCAGGGTAGACGGAAGAAAATTATTTTTCAAATGTTAATTGATAATTTGTTGTTATAATAATAATAATAATTTGTCATTTATTTCGGATAACAAAGACCTATAACACATACCTTACAGACTATCACACATATTTTTTTTAAACCACAAAAATATAAATGAACTATTGTACACGAAGTGACGGCGTCGTGTTGCGCTGCGTAGCCTTTGGCGGAATCGCCGATACACGACATCCTTCGGCATAAACTCTTTCTTGAGGAAGGTCTTTATATGATGAGTTGGAACTCGCACCACGAACGACTTGAAATTCTTCGAGCTTTCTTCCTCTTCTTCATCTCCACCTTCATGAATCCATCCTTGTTACACGTGCCTATAGCTGGGCCTAGCTGTTTCGAACCCCTGTTGGCAGGTTCACAGCAGCTCTTCTTATCCCCCTTCTTGGTCCGCGACACAGGTTAAGAAATCATTGTTTTTTTGGAGCTGTGATTATAATGAAAGTTGTTGTTGCTTAACAACAACTTTCATTATAATCACAGTGGTTATGGTCCCGATTCAAGCTTTGAAGGTCGTGGGTTCGAACCAAAGCTGTCAAAATGGTGAAGTTTCCTTCATAGCTTGAGGAATCTCTGAACTAAAAATTCAAAGACATGTGACATCGACAAATCCGCATTTTGCCCGCTTGATGGACTCTCCAACTCACAAAGAGAACACCTGTGAACCTGCAGTGCCCACATTAAAGGCTGATTATGTTTATGCTACGCTATAACAAACATATAGAGAAGATTGTACAACCCGCAACGAAGACTTCTCTCAAAATACGACCACCAGTTTAAAATAACCTCAAATAACATCTGTCTACAGTAGCCATTATTTTGTTGGTTGAAATTCAACAGAACTAGTGCACGCATGTGGTGAATGCACGTCTTTAGAGAGAGGATATTCAAATCACGTGACAAGTTCCAAGACTTCTGGATAAAGTTTTAAACTTGTGCTCACTTGTAGTCTTTATGTTTCACTCAGGACGGCTTTGACTAAAGCGTACTGAAAATAACAGCACATTATATGTCAGGTTTCTGTTCCTCATATTTGTAAAGTTACCACTATTATTTTGTAAAATCTGCATGAGTTAAATAAAAAACCGTTCAAGTGCAAAAAAAAAAGCTCGTCGTTCTTGGTCAACTGTGAGTGCGAAAAAAAGTTTTATTTCATTTTTTAAATAGGGAAAAAATGAAAATTACGTAAAATACGCCACTTCAGATTACTCTCTATAAATCTCTTTAGCTTCATGTATGAAATTATTCTTCTTAGAATCTACCTAACTAGCCTATGGTAAGGCCCCGGGTTGCGGAATTTGTTCGAAAGAGTCACCGCAGCCTTGGAACGCAGAGGGCTTTAGAAGGAACACGGATGGGTTTTTTTAGTCAGTAAGAGTCTGACACGTCCTTCAGCTCCACCCAGAGTGGAAGAAGTCATTTCCCAACCCTTAAAAAAAGGCCCCCCTCTCCCTTTTCCAATCACTCTCTCTCCTTTGCTAATCACATATCAATCTGCTTTTAAAACAATCATTCTAATTAAATAGATCACAAAATCATAGGTTCAGTTCAGTTTCAACTAACTGATATCAGCTACATGTTTAGCGTGATAATGACTGGGATCTGTGATTGAGTTCGGCAGCACATTATAATTACGCATGTGATTGATATAGGACGTTACGTGTCTCTTGTTGATGTTTACTAAAGTGAAAAATGTATCAAAGAAAAGGACAAAATTGTTAGATTTCATCTGCCGCCAATTGGCTTTAGTAAATAGACCCCAGCCATATTGACTGCAAAATTTAATAAATGGCTGAGTTTTCACATGTTATCAGTGCAATAAAAGAAATGACATGTCTCCTTAGATCAAAATGACACCGGGAAAATGTACTGAAAAACGGAATAAAAAGCTACTGTAGAGATTTTAAGCAAAGCTTTAGAACTTTTCTGCATGGAAATAATTGCAAGTGCACGTTTATATTTTTCACTTAATTCGTAAATCATTTAAGTTGAATAGTTGGTGCTACACTTTAAACGGGCTGCGATGGAACCAAAGCGTTCTTCCGTTTTAAAACAATTTGTTTAGTGAGTGAACACAATATATTTCAGTGGCGTTACCGTGCCGAGAGCCCGAGAGCCGCGACTGTTGGACAAACAAAAACACACTCGGTCCGTGCTCGAGGGCGTCCGCCTGATTGATGACTGCTTCGCCGACTTTTTTCGATGACATTATCTTCTCGATGAAATCGTAAAATAAGTTTAATGGTGCGAATACACTTTTTTCCATTACGTTCGTTTCGTTTTAATCGTTTTGATTTGGTTTATTGATTTCAGGAAAATCGTTTTCCATTTTCATGGGTTCAAAATCATAAGAAATTTTTGTTCAATGTTGAAAATAAGAAATATTGTAGATGAATGTAAAATCATACTGTTACCTTGTACGTTTATTAAAATATAAACTTAACGACACCATGATAAATTCTAAGCCCCTATAAAACGAGCTTATCTCGACCAAAATTCATGCATCAAAGTTAAGAACAAACATATAATCCTTATTCCATTTTGAAGCAACTTTCAGTTTCCGTGTTTCGGCGCGGAGAGTCGGAGAGCCCAGCTGCTATTACCCGCAGTTACGACGGATTTTACGATCAGCCCGAAAGCCACATCTCTTAGTACGCTTCCGCGTCGGAAAGCGTCTCCTGCCGCGCCCACAAAAAAGTCTTCGACAAACATCCGCAGCCGTATCGAATTCCGCCCGATTTTTGTCAATCACGCCTCAGACTTAGATAAGATTTTAAAATCGTCTTTGAGAACCGCTCGCCGGAGCTTTGTTCTTTCGCCGTTCCTCATTCTTATTTATGAGATCGAGGTCACATTGGAAAACGGCAGCTATATGGCTTTTCTCGGTTTGGATTTGTTTTGGATAGATAGCTTCTACCTTGCTCTATGTTTTTACCCCACGCGAAAAAAACTGGCAAATTGCGAGTCGGACTCGCCCACCGAGGGTTTTGTTACTTGGTAGCAAACGTACTTATTTCCATTTTCAAGGTTAAACTAAAATGTTCGTTGTTGATAACCAAAGGGGATAGAACCTTCGTGGCATAACTACGAGTACTATGGTTAAACCAAACCAAGAACTATTATTAGAATATAATCTACTGCTTAGGAGCACCACGTGTTTAGTTAATTTTTAATATTTTTCTTTGTGCTAACAATGAAAAACTGTTTATTATATTAATTTAAAAAGTAACAGTTATCATTAATTAATAATAGCTAACAACATGAATTTTATCTGCGGCCAAAAAGGCCAAAAAGATCCCTATCTCAGAGTATTAATAAAATAAATATCACAGCGCTGATAGGGCCTGTAATACCACGGAGCACACACTAAAATTAAATATATAGATACAAATAAAACAATGTACATAAAGTTTCGTGTGGATATGAAGGAATTAAAATGTAAATACATATATAAAATAAATAATTTAACATCGAACAACTTCCAATGGCCCCAATGATCCAGTATATTTTGTCGATGTCATAGACATATGATGGAACGCGCGGGCGCAAGTGAAACGGTTGGCTATCAAAATTTAAAAAAATGTAGAATCATATTATGTAAATATAACGAAAAAAAAACCATATCGAATTTCACCATCTAAAATAGCGTATCACCGTACCATATAACAATAATAAATATTATTGAATAGTTAAGTAGTGTGTAGTGTAGCGTTTTGTCGCAAAAAAAAAGTTATGCAGAGAACATGGAACATAAAGTTACCAATACTAACTGCGCGCAGACCCTGGATAAGTTCATGTAGTTTCCTTTTGAATGCGTAGTCGTGTTGCTTGACTTGGCGTGGCGTACTAGACATGGCGACTTTACCTCCAAATATCTCGGAAATGTGACACTTTAGGGCAACATGTTGCTGTATTTTTTGTTTGTTTAAGTGTCCCCTTCCTATTTATATACGATTCATGGTGCGTCGCGATTCTGAAAAAAATATCGCGGATGGTAGCTATGCCAGCAGCTCTCTTACAAAAAGTTTCGAACCCCTGTATCATTGTAGCAACAATTCCAGAAAAAAAGGATAGCATTAGTACCTGTCCTGAAATAGGCAGCTGTAAGAAGACAGACAGAACCACCACCGTAAAGGTCCTTTTTACCAATTTGTTACGCAATCCTGATAAGACCGTCAGGTGAAACAGCGCGACAGGGGGGTAAAGTTACCTTCACATCCACAGATTTTTTTTTAGGTGCGCTATCCATTAATCTTGTTCTTAAATTTATGGTAATAAGTCACATAGGACGTACTGGATGTCTCTCTACAAAACGACTTAGACTTCATAGTTGTTGAAAATGGCTAATTTTATTTATAATTTATTTTCATTGTTTTAGTTTAAATAAAGACTTAAATGACGGATTAATTTGTTTTAAAGCAATATTTTTTTTATAGCAATTGATAAAATTCATCAATGAACCAAACACACAATTGATAAAATGCAAAATTGTCAAAAGAAAATGGCCGATATACGTTTTGCAATTTTCGTTGCGAGTACACTGAATTGTTTTCGTGTTGTTTATGCTGTTTTCTTTGCTGCTTATACTTTGAGTTGAAGAACTGTTCTTCCATAAAGGCTTGAAGAGTCCATCATCAGATTCGTCAGTCCGTCCGTCCGTCCTTGCGTTGAGGTCCACGGGGCTAAGGCTACTGAATTCGATGTATGTACTTAACTAATAACGTCCAAATATTGCAATATTTGGACGTTATTAGTTACCTAAGTGTTGCGGTATTGGACGCTAAAAGTTAACTGTTTTTACTATGCATTCTACGAGACGATGTGTTGATTGATTAAATATTGATTCAAATTCATTTGGAGCGCTTTTTATTTTCAATCTACTGTAAAATTAATTTACACACTACCAAAATTTTAATCCGTCTAAATATGGCAAATATTTAAAAAAACAACCAAATTTAAGGATTTAATACCGGGTATAGTATGGTTAGTTAGGGAATTCAAAACGTTGGCATTAAAATCCTGTGAGATGGCACTCTGTACCAGTATTATGGTAGTTCTCTGTGCAGCGCGATCAATTTTCAGGCCAGATATAATCAAAGTCATTCAATTTCACCTAGTGACTGTGCCGACCGACATCTCTTCTGCTACATAAATTCGAATGTAGCCTTTACAGAAAAAAGGAAATGTTTTACAAAAAATATTCTCACGATTCAACGTCTGTCAAATCTTAAGTGAGTGAAGTCAAACGAACGAAAAGTCTTTTCGGAGACGTCATAGCCTCTCCTCAATGGAAGTGAAAATTTGTTAAGAAATCTGATGTAAGCGCAGCTGGTATCGGTGAGCGTGACGTGTTAGTCGTCAGCCGGTAACATCGCGTCAAGCAACACTGACAAATTGTCGCCGGCGACAAACGGCGCGCCAGAGCCGTATCGCGGCCGCCATCCGGTTAAACCGCATGACACCTGTCAAGCCATAGCCGATGTGAAGTTAACTGCCCTCATCTACATACATTAGCTCGCCTACTTGCCTGACGGTTCAGGCAAGTTTATGATAAGACAAAAGCTTTTATAGAAATGATAATGTGTTCTTCGTAACAGCCATTTGAACGAATTGTTCATCTTTTATGATACTAGCCGCACGAGTCGACCTTCAAGGTTAAGCAATGCCTGCTGCAGCTCGATCTATGGACCATTTTAACATACTGAGATTCCTCCATACCTCAAAAAGCACGTGAAGCTGTTGGTCGCGACCGACCCTAACATTGTAGGGAAAAGGCTAAAATAATAACTTCTATCTCTCCGACCTCCTCTCACCTAACTCATCACTGACGGAGTGACGTGTGGGAACATAACTTATTCGCAACAGCTAGTGCAAAAGACTCCTTTGATCCATTTTTAATAAGCACAATCCCGCTAAGAGTATCCTTGTAACATTAATAGCTTAAAGTTTCCTAGGATGACGAGCCAAAGCGAAATTTAATTTCACAATTCATAAAATATAAAAATAAATAAAATAAAATAAAATAGCTTTAATTCAGACCTTGATCCATATTTTGTTAGTATTATACAAACTTATGAGCTATGTTAGTACAAAACTTTTTAATTCATATATCTGTTGCACTCACCTGACGCACCTGGTACATGCACATGTACATACACCCAATGCGCCATATGAATATGAATTGCTTTATTTCAAGTTATGGAGACCCATAATTATTTCATGTTGAAAACGAAAGTAAAGTAATACAACCTGTTTTGTGGGGGTCTTGATTGCTTCCTATACAAACTCATTAGGAATATTAATTAGAAAATATCCTTTCAAACGATTATTTTATAATAATAACAGTTAATTGAAAGCAAATAATCCATTATACGAAATGAAGTAATAATTTTCAATTTACAGGAATATGAACGCATAATTATTATTTTGTTCTTTTAATATTTGGGTCGCTTATAAATGGAAATAAATAGTTAAGTATGTACTTAATTTGCTTTTTTAAAAATGAAATGTAAATATTTCATTTTAGAGAAATATATATAAATAATACATCTCGGAAACAATTTAAATTATCCCATAGATCTATTGAAAAAATCAAAGTACAAAAAAGCAATTACAGCGATATCTCCTCCATCTCGTAAGCGCCTCGTTGTCAAAAATATTCTACAGTTCCGCGAATAATTTTTGCCCGACGGCCTGCAAACGTTCCATTCGTAGAGAAATAAAAATAAATTACATTGATAGGGTTGGCTTAAAACAATTGTCACCACTGAAAAGGGGTAAGTGATAATTTTATAATCTGCGCGCGGCCGGACGCGTTGATGGCACTTCCATTATCTAAATAGCCAGGTTTAATTAAATTTCCTTCGTTTCGCTGAAAGAATAATTCGGTTTTAGCACCTCTACACTAAATGTTATGACAATCTTGCTATCTACGTATGTAACTCGCATAACGCTTCATGTTTTGCTTTAACAGAACTATTATAGCTGCTTTTAAAATGTTTTACAATATTTTTTGGTGCAAAATATCTATCTTTTTTTTTAAACTACCTATGTTATAAAGGGAATGAAACCCAATGGCTACTTAGGTTTGTAGCGGCATCTATATAGCCATACACGAACTACAAAAAAGTGATTTGAAAGTATGCGAGAGCCAGGTCCCTTTCCGATCCGTTCCTGGTCCCTTCAGCTACCTTCTGGGCGGAGGAAAGTCCCGTACACCTCTGAAAGTGCAGCTAGAGACTGACGTGGTTATTTCTTTTTTATTTCTCAGCAATAAACGTCTTCCGATAGGACTATCGGAAGACGTTTATTGCTTTACGAGGACTCGTACAGCTAGTAACTTTTATATTTCGAAACTGAACATAAAATCCTCCCGACTAGCAACTAAGGACAGCAAACAGAGACGTCCGGGGGAAGATTAGGGGCTATCACACCATCTACTTCTAAACTCCGGACTGCTACTGACAAAAAAAAGGGTCTGGCCATTTAAATAATGATTAAGGTATCTGATGACTTAAGTACATATAAAACATATAATACAATAATTATATGTTTTATATGTACTTAAGTTATAACATCGCCTTGGATGTATCTGTGAAGGTGTTATAATAATGAATGAATAAATAAATAAATAATAATAAATAAATCCCTAATGGAAAACCCCAATTTCACTTTTTACCCAGACTGAGAATCAAACCCAGGACACCACGCTTAGCAGTTGCACTTCCATGCGATATCCTCTCGTAAATAAATGGATAATTACTACATACTCATTCTGGAACCTTTCTAAACACAATCTAAATAACATGTCCTACGTAAATACCAATGAGTACCTACCTTCTGTTTTCATTATAAAGTCCCTAATTCCAAGTTTCCCTCATTTAATATTCGCGAAAAGGCGACAAGCGACAAACCCTCTTCACATTCATACATGATATTTGTCATATCGCTGCCTTGACCACGTCCGCCATTGTATCCTAAAACATCGTCAGAATTGTAATTCGTATCGTGAACAATGCCATCCTGAAATCGTGAAATATATTGTTTTAAATTCTTCATTGTATGAAATGTTTGCAGAAGAATTTTCCAGTGGTAACATTTTACCTGCGAAGTGCGCTGAATTCTCTACGTTCCTTCATATTTGTGAAATAAAAGTAACTGAATCAGCAATTCAGTAGTAGCTTTGAAATTCGTTCTTCCAACTCACATTTACACAATCAAACATCGGGCACCGGAAGTTGTGTAATGGGACCCTTGTCAAATACCTTCGATCTATCACCTCATCGGCATATAGGTCGTCAGGGGGCCGGCTATACGTTACCATAAAGTAAACTGCGCGCCAGGCTTATCCTTACGAATATAAATTATATTCCAGCCGAAATCGTGTCTTCACATAATTTTTGCTTTGATGTTATTGAAAAAGCAGCCCAAATGTTGAATGTAAATTAAAATTTCACGCTCACGGATTCCATACAGAAAGTGTTTTCTTTAAATACAAAAAATTGGCAGAAGTCCTTAACTTTCCTGTTAAGGGAGGGTGTATTTTAATTTTTAAGTATGACGGCACAGGATCAGACATATTGTGAAATGAAACAGGTTCTTCAACAGTAAGAAATTATAATTTATTTCATTAATTTGTTTTATAGGAAAATACCTACACTTAAACAGCCTCTTTATATGAAAAGCGTCTTCTAAGATAATTAACTAAATACCATACAATAATAACCACGAAACATACTAAATCACAAACAATTATAATTAAGAGTAATACAACCTGTGCACAGGGCACCGCCTGAAGTCAGAATGCCTTGTTGCCTTTTTTTTTGAGTGGCGTCTCGTAGTTCAACCTAAGGTTGTCGACTGCTTAACCGGGCTTGCCTGTGGTGGCCTTAATATAAATATTAAAGCCTCCAGTCAGGCCTTTTTGCCGCTGTGCGGACCCCTTTTATACGCTTGTATTCGAGGACCCCGGTAACGACGTAGCGCGATACCGCGTGGCTTGATGCACGTGTTGTTCACAGTACGACGCCGACAAGAACATACGAAAATTGCATGCAATGAAAGCTGTATGTAAATAATTGGTCCAGTAACCTAAGTGAGAGAACCAAGGTTAACGACATAGCCCGAAGCATTGCTTTTGGCAAGGCACGAGCTTGCGAATGGGGCCATAGGTTCTGGAGTGAGAGTGTCTCCCCCAAATTGAACCAATGACCAGAGACTCTAGACAAGTGTCATTCTGTCAGCGGGAGCGTGGCGAAGGCCATTGTCAAACGTAAAAAAGCGGGCCAAGTGCGATTCGGACTCTCACACGAAGGGTTCCGTACCATGAACCGAATAGAAACAGTTATCTTGAATGAGTGCTTTAATTTTTTTATTTATGTTTTTTATTTATGTTATAGTAGTGGCAACAGAAAAACACGCTCTGTAATTTCTACTGTCTACCTTTTACGATTCTTGAGATACAGCCTGCTGACAGACAGACGGATGAACGGCCTGATGAACGGACGGACAGACGAACGGACAGCGGAGGCTTAGTAATAGGGTTTGGATACGCTTCGGATACGAAACCCTAAAAATGTATAAAGCACGAAGGAGGTCGATGTGGCGACACTTGAAGGAGACCTTGATCTATCAGTGGACATATTTTAGCCGAAGTAAAAGTAGTTAAACCGCATCATAATTCTTAGTTAATTGGGGACCCATAACATCGGCTAACTATTCCCATTTTAACAGTAAAGCACGCCAAAAACGCGTCTAATAGCGCTAAACGATAATTAAAACCCACGAAGGGATCCATTGGAGAGGACATAAAGGGCCAGCCACAACCGATGGATAATTTACTGGTAGAACAATAATTTGCCGGCGCCATTTATCCTGAGTATTCGCTCGGGCCGGCCGCTCCGCTCGCTCGACTCGTAAACAGACGTAATAAAGGCTAATGTATCCGCACAATGTTTTTAATATCGAAAATAATGTTTTATACTCGATACCCTAGATCTGCACGCCCAAGTATCGATTAGAAATCAGCTCTCTCTAGTTCGTTATGTTCAAGTAATCGACTTGAATTCGAGTATTCGATTCTTTTAATGGTGATATATTGTCGTCGGCGAATAATGGCCAGCTTTGCGCACTTCTCAAGATAATACGAAAGTAATTAAATTTAATACAGTAAAATGGTCTCATTAAGAATAAGGGGCCCATTGTGGCCAGATGATGAAGAAATATCAAGGACAGAATATTTTTCTTCGAGATTTTTTTAACGTCTTACTTTTCATGGCTAAAATCTGGCAATTGGGTTTTAATGGGTAAGTAATAGGTGATATAACAACAAAATCACTAATAATTATAAATCCGTTTACTATATAATAAATTAATATAGTAAACGGGCTCCTATTTCTGAGTGGTTTTAAAAAAAAATAACTTATCCGAGTTGGGGAACTCTGAGTCGGGGTGTTAACCATAATGACGTTTTTTATATATATGTATATTAAACGTTAGATCAAATGATTTTCGATTACGTATTTGATATAAACGTTATATCAAACAACGTTATACTAAATAAGTTTTAGAAGAAATAAATGTTATATGTAAAGAAATATATCAACAGTTGGTATATCTCACGTTGATTATATCTTATGAACGATAATAAAATGAAATTAGACCAAATGAGTTTATACGTTATGAAACGCACCCGGTTTTAGTATATTACCCCCTATTATGTAGAGTTCCGTACAAACAATGCCAATTGGATCTTAATTCTATAATCGTTTTAACTTATTACAGGGTCCTAAATTCGCATGGCGTCATAAGAATTATAAACAATACATCGCTTTTATTTTCGTCGATATCGATACAAAAAATCTCTTCCATGACCTATAAAAAATAATTGGGAGCCAATCGCTTCCTTCCGGTAAGCACTGGCGCAGTAATCGTTTCCGTTATCGATAACCTTTAAAAATGTTAAGGCCTGAAATTCGGTTTGTTTCGGATTTTATGTATTTTATGTGCGTAATTTTAAGAATTTTCGGTAGAAAATTTTAGGAAGAATTTGAGTTCACCAGTTTACCGTCAATTTTATAGCCGAAATCCCCAAAAAAATAAAACCACAAAACAATTTTAATAATATAAATAATAATTTAATAATTTAATGACAGTAGCTGTTTACTTATCGCTTTGAGGCTAAAAACTACACTTCCAAGAGAGAATCAGCGTAGTATTTCTATTTTACGTAGATGTCGATCTGCCCCCATCTATCCGCACTATAAAACATTCGACACTCATTTTTATTTAGGCTTTTGACATGGAGTAGAACGTATAAAACTCCATAAAGTCCCCGCATAGAACTTTCATAGCGCTGCGTAGCACAGTTTAATGCCACGTAGCACAAAAAAGTGCCGCGTAGCGCTGCGTAGGCGCCTATCGCGATACGTATAGAACTTGCGGGATACTATGTGGGCTCCGCATAGTGCATTATTGCTGTTACATAGACGAAGCTCCTACGCCATGCTTATCATTAGCAAAATTGACTGGCCTATTGGTCTAGTGGTTAGTGACCCTGACTGCTAAACCGGAGGTCGTGGGTTCGATTCCCACCCAGGACAAATCTTTGTGTGATGAGCATGATCATTTGTTCTGTGTCTGGGTGTAATTTGTCTGTAATATGTATGTATATAGAAATATATAAGTATGTTTATCAGTTGTCTGGTTGCCATAGCACAGGCTCTGCCTAGTTTGGAATCGGATGACCGTGTGTGAGTTGTCCCAAGATATTATTATTATATTATTAAAATTAATTCTGACATGGAAAAACTATTAAATTTTTATGTTGGGGAAAACTAATAATTGCAATAATACATTTTCGATACGTATAAAATGTGTTCCAGCCTTATTATTCATTAGTTAACCTTCATTATCAAAGCCAAAATCATCAATTATTTAAAAACACACGCACACCTCATCCATTAAGCAACCCTAACCCTCTACTTCGTCATCCGACGAAATAACATCAAAAATGTTTACATTGTTATGAATTTACGTGCGCATACATAATATAGCAGCCATACCGTCATCTGGGTACGGTGATGTATTTTGACACGGGCCTAATACACCGGGACAAGGAACAATATCGTCCAAAGTATTCTAATAAAGTGATAGATTGAACGCGATCACCCCTCATCGGCCCGCAGCAGAACGTTCGACACCGAATTGAAAAACAACAGATCAAAATATTTCTGGAAAATGCCCTTTGTTTTACCGTTTATTCGATTCCTGGGTACGTTATTGCATCTACATTGCTTGCCTTTTATCTCCCTTTTCAATTACGAGGTTCAGTTATGACGAATTTTTGTTTCAATGTTCCCTTGTAGATTGGTAGGTGAACGAAAATATATTATTTTTCTTTCTAGAATTAAACTTTCCTTTCAAAGAGAGTTTTCTCATCAATAGTGCCTAACTGGTTCCTATTAATTGTAAAACCTTCACAAAAGATCAAAGATTTTATGAATTGCTTCCTTCTTCCTTATAAGAGTGACAAAATACTCATACTCACGTTGTCACGAAGAAGGAAGAAGAGCAGCAAAATATTTTTCACCTTTTCTTAAGTAGGTATGAAACAGAAGGACTATGAATAACATTGTTTAAAAAAAATGCTATCGGGGAACCCTTTAAAAGGCGCCTGTATATTTGGGGCTAAGATCAGGAAGCGTGCGAATTTTACCTCATTCGAACCACCCCAGCGATCACCATCAGCACATGAAAAGGACCCAGTGACAGGAAGCCACTCTGTGCACCGCCTGTTAGGATGCTTTCGACTTTCCCTACCTGCTAATTGACCAACTAGATGGCAAACGTTACATTCAATAATTTCACGCTTGTTCTCAAAGGGTCAAGCAGAGATATAGTACACCTACTAGCACATTGTAATAAAATGTAAAAGAGGTAACTACACTGGGAGTTGTAGTCGTAACTTGTTTTATTTATCCGTCTGTCATAAGAACTAATATGTAGGGTAGTGTTCCGAGCTATGAACAAGTCGGCTGACGATCACTAACAATAATACGTACTTTACTAAAGTTGGCGGAGGTTTATGAGATGAGCTATAACTCGTCTTTCATTTGTTTAACACTAAACGACTATCGCTGTGCTGCTACCAGTAATGAATAGACACTTCGCATTTTGGGTAAGTATCCTAAAAAATTATTTTCAAATGGAAGGTGAGACATCATTTTTTTTTTTTTTTTTTTCCTGTTTATACACTTTAAAAGGGACCTATTGTTTTGAAATGTGTAATTAATACCATCACAATTTTTAATCGACTTTTGTATCGTGAAGAGTTACTTAAAAATAAGCATTTACAGCACCTTTGTTCCTTTCTATCTGTATTTGTCTTTTTTAGTGTTGTGTGTACATAAATAAACAAAATAAAAGGAAAGAAAAAAAATATTGGACTGTTTACTCAAACACAAACGAATTAACAAATCAAACAAGCGGAAATGAATACATTATTTATATTTTCAGCGTTGTTAAATAGTCAATATGTTAACGCTTGAACGAAATAATCAGTTTAGGATTAAATTTTATTTAAACATGCACGATCTGTTCGCCGGAATTGTTTTATATGATTCATGACTTTGTTTTGTATGCTATTCATCAACGTGCATATTTATAAAGCTTAAATATTTGCGATGACGTTCCTTTCAAATAATTCAAACAAGCTTTTGTTTTGTTGTTGTTTTGGGAGATGTGTAATGTTAGGTATAATTATTTTACGATATAATTTTCGTTTGATATAATTTTCATTTGTTATTATCATCTATTGTAATGACAACTTATGATATATATCCAAGCAATATAATTTCATCTTCAGTTGACATATCATACTTAAACTTATTTAAGAAACAAAAAAAAATATACTATTTATATGTAAGAACCATGTATCTCATTTTAAGTGAACTGTTATTTAAGTTCTTATGAGAATAAACATTCTTTAAACCTATTATATTCATATTGTAAAACATTTCTTTCGAATCGTCAATAAGACATGCACGGAATGAATAAATACGTCCTGCGTACTTATGGCTAAGTTGCCGCCTCGAATAAGATGTGGCATTTGGAAACGCCATGCTTAAATTGGGTCGTGACCAAGAAGGGGGCTCCTTCAACTTCCCTTGGTCACGACCCACTATTTCTGCCTGCAAGGCTTAAAGTACCGTCGTCAGGACGGGGGGTTGTTCTGCCGAGCAGGTGAAGGCAGGCATCATACGTCCTGACCACACGGGCATGCGAACTGTTCTGGTGAGCTGCCCCGTGACGGCGGCCAAGAAAATCTCGGAGGGCCGAAGACTCCTGGTGGGCTGGGTTTCTGCGCAGGTCAAACTGCTAGAACCCAGACCTCTGAGGTGCTTCCGCTGTCTAGTGGGCAACCATGCGGGAGCCCTTTGCACCTCGGAGGTTGACCGCAGTGATCTTTGCTTCCGCTGTGGTCAGCCCGGTCACAAGGCCGGCTCGTGTAACGCCACGCCGCACTGCGTTGTATGTGCGGCAGCTGGCAAGCCGGCCGGGCACTGGGCTGGGGGCAAGGCCTGCGTTCCACCCTCCAAGGCCAGGGGCAAGAGGATGCCCTTCGCCACCACTATTCCCGCCGTAGCCACCGCCATCGCCGCCGTTGCATCCACCGCTGCAGCTGCCACTACGAGTGCCGCGGAGGAGCCCTCACAAGGGGCTCAGGAGGAGGCCGTAATGGAATGCTAATAACGGCCCCATTACGCCTCCTCCAGGCGAATATCAATCACTGCGCCGCCGCTCAGCACCTGTTGCTCCAGAGCATGGCGCAGTGGTCGATCAACATCGCCGTTGTCGCTGAGCCGTACTTTGTCCCGCCCAGGTATGACTGGGTGGAGGACCCCAACGGCTCAGTGGCCATAATTTCGTCGGCCGCCACCGGTACCCCGTCCCTCGAGAGTGTCAGAAGAGGACAGGGGTGCGTAGCAGCACGGTTTGGGGAGATTGTGGTAGTGGGAGTCTACTTCTCTCCGAACCGATCTCTCGCCGAGTTCCACAACTCCCTTAGGGAGTTGGTTGTCGTCGTCACCGGTTATCGTTCCCTCCCCGTGCTCGTTCTCGGGGACTTCAATGCCAAGCACTTGGCTTGGGGTTCCCGATATACGGACACGAGGGGCAGGATGGTGGAGGACTGGGCTCTGGAAATAGGCCTAATCGTCCTCAACCGGGGTTCTGTCCCCACGTGTGTACGGATGCAGGGTGAGTCCGTGGTGGATATTTCGTTCGCAAGCCCTGCTCTGTCACCGCGTGTCGTCGACTGGCGCGTCATGGAGGAGGTGGAGACGTATTCGGACCACCGGTACATCCGGTTTGACGTCTCCGCCCAGACCTCAACTGCGCCAGTCTGAGAGACCCCGAGTGGTCCGCGGTGGGCGCTGAAGCAGCTGGACCGGGAGCTTCTCCTGGAAGCCTCGATCGTGCAGGCCTGGGTGTCACCACCAGACAGGCCTGCTGACATCAACGACGAGGCAGAGTGGTTCCGGGAGACCATGTCCGAAATATGTGACGTGTACTGGTGGTCGCGGGAGCTGGCATCGCTGCGCGACGCATGCGTTGCTGCACGGCGCCAGTACACCAGGCATCGCAGGCTCCGCATCCGGCCTCCGGATGCGCAGGCCAGGGAGGCGGAGCTGTACGAGGAATACAGAGTGGCGAAGGCCGCCCTCCAAGCGGGGATCCTGCGAGCCAGGGACCTGGCTCGTAAGGAGATGCTGGAGTCTCTGAACGGGGACCCGTGGGGACGCCCTTACAAAATGGTGCGGGATAAACTCCGCACCTGGGCCCCCCCGCCCCCCCGTTGACCCAGAGTCTCCGGCCCCAGCTGGTGGAGGACGTGGTGAGCGCTCTGTTCCCTTCGTGAGGGGAGCATACTCCCCCGCCTATGGCTCCGCCACCTGCGGAGCCCGATGCGGACCACACCGACGTTGGCGACGACGATGACAACGCTCCGGAGGTGACTGAGGTAGACCTGAGAGTGGCGGTAAACAGGCTGAAGGCCAAAAATACCGCCCCAGGACCCGACGGCTTACCTGGGAAAGCCTAGGTCCTGGCCTTGGAGGCTCTCGGGCCTGGACTAAGGGGGTTCTTAAGCGCATGCTTGGAGAGAGGCCAGTTCCCACTTCGTTGGAAGACGGGGAAACTGGTCCTCATTAAGAAGCCTGGGCGCCCTGCGAACTCTCCGTCCGCTTACCGGCCCATCGTGCTGCTCGACGAGGTGGGCAAACTCTTTGAAAGAGTAATTGCAAACCGCCTCGTCGGGCACCTGGTGAGGGTGGGGCCAAATCTGGCGGAGAACCAATTCGGTTTCCGCACGGGGCGCTCAACGGTGGATGCCATCATGCGCGTGAGAGCCCTTACGACTGGGGATGCGGTGTCCCGGGGCAGGGTCGTCTTGGCGGTGTCTCTTGACATCGCCAATGCCTTCAACTCCCTGCCCTGGAGTTGCATCAGGGAGGCACTCTGACGTTTCGTGCGACGCAGGTCCTCTCGGGGCATGGCTGCTTCGGGAGGTTCTTGTGTCGCATAGGCAGAGAGCCGGACGCTCGATGTCACCACTGCGTCGACTGTCGGGAGGACACGGCGCGGCATACGCTGGCAGAGTGTGCCGCTTGGGAGGAGCCGCGCCGTGCCCTCATCTCTGTTGTAGGCGGTGACCTCTCGCTGCCGGCCGTAGTTCATGCTATGGTCGGCGGTGAGGAGTCCTGGGACGCGGTGGTCTCCTTCTGCGAGACAGTTATCGCGCAGAAGGAGGCTGCGGAAAGGGAGAGGGAGATCACAACCGCTCTCCCTGCCCGCAGCAGGCGCATCGGGCGTCGGAGGAGGGCATACGCTGCCCTCTTCCGGCCCCCCTAACTGGGTCCAGGGGCGGCGGACTTGGGGATGTCCGTCGCCCCCCACTTATCCGGACCCGAGGTGGCGGCGCGTGGTGTTCCCTTGCGCCCCTCTTTGACGTAGCGAGGGGAGTTAAACACCTCACTCCCCTCGCCGACGCGAGGTGGCCCGCAGAGGCGGGCCGGCACCAGCCGGGGATTGCGGAAGTCGCATACGTTCCCGCGATCCCCGGCGTAGGTGGAAGATGGAACACCGGGGTGGTTTTAGTCAGTAATAGTCTGACAGACCCCTCCACCCGCCCCAGGGTGGAGGATTTCCATGAGGATTTCCCCCCGAGATCAAAAAAAAAAAAAAAAGGGAGGCACTCCGGTATCATCGGATGCCGACCTACCTCCGACACGTGGTCGAGGCCTATCTGACGGACAGGGCCGTCATCTACCCCGGTCACCGGGGAGAATGGAACCGGCGAGAGATGTCGTGCGGTGTTCCACAGGGTTCGGTTCTGGGGCCGCTCCTGTGGGACATCGGCTACGACTGGGTGCTGCACGCCGACCTCCCTAGCGGCGTCAACGTAGTCTGCTACGCTGACGACACGCTAGTCTTGGCGCAGGGGGGGTCGCACCAGGCGGTGGCCGAAGTGATGACACGCGGGGTTGCGACAGTCATTGAGAGGATCCGGCAATTGGGTCTCGAGGTGGCCCTACACAAGTCCGAAGCCATGTGTTTTTATGGTTCTCGGAACAGGCCACCAATGAGATCCCAAATAACGGTAGGAGGGGTTCACATCGGCGTCGGGTCGACGATCAGGTACCTGGGGCTCGATCTCGACAGCCGATGGAACTTCGAGGAGCACTTCCGACGTTTGGCTCCAAGACTGGAGCGGGCCGGGGTTGCCTTCAAGCGGCTCCTGGCCAATCTAGGGGGTCCAAACGCCTCCTGCCGGAGGCTCTATGCGGGGATCGTGCGGTCCATGGCCCTTTATGGGGCCCCAGTGTGGGCACTTACGTTGAAGGGGCGACCTGCCCGCCAGCTCAACGCGTCCCAAAGGGTCATGACCATCCGGCTGGCCCGGGGATACCGCACGGTCTCCGGCGAGGCGGCGAGCCTCCTTGCCGGATTAACGCCATGGGATCTGGAGGGGAGAGCCCTCGCGCACGTTTACGCGTGGCGCGTGGAGGCGCTTCGCCGGGGCGAAACTCCGCTGCTGTGGCAAATTGCATCGCGGCGGACGGAGCTCCGGCAGGATACCATGGCGGTATGGCAACGGCGACTGTCGCAACCCAGCGCTGGGCACGCCACAATTGCGGCGATAAGACCCCTCTTTGAGGAGTGGCTGGAGAGGCGCTACGGCGTCCTCACCTTCCGCCTGACGCAGGTGCTCACCGGACACGGCTGTTTCGGGAGGTACCTGTTTCGGATTAAGCAGGAGGACTCGCCCGGGTGTCAGCACTGTGAGGATCGCCCGGAGAACACGGTGGAGATCTGCCCTGCTTGGGCTGAGCACCGCCGTGTCCTCGTCGAGGCGATCGGCGGCGGCAACCACTCGCGTCTGGCCCTGGTTGAATCCATGGTCCGGAGCGAGGAGGCTTGGGAAGCGGTCACCTCCTTCTGCGAAGCAGTAATGCTAGCAAAGGAGGAGGCGGGCCGCGCGAGGGAAAGGCAAGGCCTTCGCCCCAACCGCCGCAACAGGAGAAGACGCCCCGGGCGTCGGGAGTCGCAGGGCGATCCCCGGCCACCGTAGGCGCGGGCCTGCGGACGGCGAGCATTGGGTGGCTCGCCGTCCGATCACCACCAGGCCCGGGTCGATGGCGCGTTGTGTTTCACGCGCGCCTCAAAGAGATGTCAGCATAAAAGACGGGGCCCGCTAGGGCCAGAGCCTGCCAGGGTTGCGGAATTTGTTCGAAAGAGTCACCGCGGCCCTGGAACGCAAAGGGCTTTAGAAGGAACACGGATGGGTTTTAGTCAGTAAGAGTCTGACACGCCCTTCCGCTCCGCCCAGAGCGGAAGAAGTCATTTGATGATTTCCCATCCTTAAAAAAAAAAAAAAAAGGGCTTCAAGTAACCAAACTTGAACGGGATCACGGGAGCTAAGTTCACTCAGTCACTTTAGCTCCCGCCATCCCATTCAAACCTAACCTATCCGTGACGGGATGCCCTAAGTTCCCGAGTTGGCATGGTCGCTCTTTTTTCAGCGGTTAGATCAAAATAATGTCAAAAATCAAAAATTAGGCTGAGTGCCAGCACTTTTTGAACGTCAAAGTTTTACACAAAGACAGGCCCGCCGGTCACCATTTCCTCGTGTTTTCGCTGGGAAGAAGAAGTGACGAAACAAACTGGGGAGTTTGTTGCAACACATCTGGCTGTTACGTTTAAAAATCTAGGATTTTTTATTTTGTAAATAAAATTGAGGCTACTAGACGCACTTAAGGGCACCCTGACACGGATAGCATATGTTCCTTTAAGTTGTTAAAGGAACTTACCCTGTTTTGGGATATACTTAGTTATAAAAGCAGGAAGGCATTAAGCATTCCAGAGTCTACTTAAAAACTATAGAAACAAGTGAAGCTATCAACGTGAAAGCCAATCACACTAACGTCGCAGGTCCGCTTGGTAAGCTCCGCGAACTAGACCGGGATAGCACTAATATACATAAAGGCGGATTACAAGCAGGATTTATTTTAAAATCTGATTATAGTTTCAATTTGCCTAAACTGCAGCTCTGTTTCAACAAAACAGAGTGCGCTGTAGTGCGCTTAGCATTTGCATCCTCATTAGAATATTTCTCTTAACACCCTTCAGTGCTAATGTACAAGGAAATTTTGAATTCACTGGCATGTTGTGCTGTGCTGTATGCGATTTATAATTTAATCAGTCGTTGCCATAAATTAATGTTTAATTAAAGTCAAGCCTTGCATATGTATGTATGCAAATGACGTCCAAATGAGACGATGGCAAATGTATGTGTCCAAACTCACGCTCGTAATTGTCCGATGGATCATGCTACAATCATTAAATGAATTAGTATTTTTTTATAATTTTCATTACACTAATGACAAAAAACTGCGTTCTGAAAAACATGTTAATTAGCTAACGTTAAGAAAACAAACGTTAATTACTAAAGCCTCCTGAAGCAACATTAAAACATATTTTATAATCAGAGCATGGTGAAATGGGAGAGGAAAAGCTTGTAGCTATGTACCTTATATTTTTCCGGAATTATGTCGCAGGTCGCAAACTCGCAGTAACACAACATTCCGCGCTCAAAGCTCACTAACAGGAAAAAGTTTTTAGCGAAAAAATGTAGTACAAATTGCCACGTTCAAGTGTAGTTATTACCCCATTAGAGTGAGTGAGAGCACCGGGCCGCTTGCCGCGCCGCGTGTCCCCCCCCCCCTCAAAAGCAGCGGAGATTGAAGGAATAAATCTCGCCAACTATGTTACAGTGCATTGCGGCATGAGCGCAACTCATTGTGGGACACCGCAATTGCTCAAGTTTCGGCTGTTTCACTTTGTAGAAGTATTTCACTGTCAGCCACGAACTGTTAGGCGCTTCCTCATCTAAGGTATAAGTACAAATGAATGCACATAGCCTAGTAGCTATACAGGGCGTGGCTTAAATAATGGATAACCCTGTATATGCGGATGACAAACCCCAAGCCCTATAATTAAAACATATAAAAAAATTCAAACCCCAGAGTCAATAGAAATCCGCAATTTTTTTTTTACATTTTTTGAAATATTGCTATTTTTAGTCACTTTCTCGGTCACCGTGTTCTCAAATGAAGGAATTTTCACTACCTGATTTCTGCGAAATATTCGTAAATAAACTTGCTATAAGATGTAAATTACACTTAGAGTGCATCACGTAGTTTTTTTTTTAAGCGTAAAGTGAAAAATATCTATAATTTATTTCCTAAGTTTGAGTTCGTCTGAAGTAAGAAAATATGGAAACCTAGCCGCCCATATTTTTTAAAACTTGTCCCTTTAATGTAGATTCTAAAATAGTGCATCAATAATCCATTTCCTTTTTAGATACAAAGTTATTGCTATTAAACTGAGGAACTGTTTTCAATTTTTTACAGTTCAACCATATTGCCGGTTATTTGATAAATTTACAACTTGTAATATGATCTCAATGACGTTAAGGGATCAGAGGAACAAAACAATAAAACAGCTATTTTAATAGCATTTATTTTTACAAAATTACACCAAGTGTTCTCGCACATTAGAAATGCTCTGTAAACCAAGCAATACTACTCCTGAGTCGTTCTCGACGTACGCCGACGCCTTCGACAGGGTATGGCATAACGGACTACTGAGCAAAATAAAATCACAGTTGTCACACTCCCATTACAACATCCTGGCATCCTATCTATCCGATAGAATGTTTCAAGTAAAAGAACATGATAGCACCTCTGGTTTTCATGACATACTAGCAGGAGTAACCCAGGGCTCTGTTGTTGGACCAGTTTTATACACTATCTAAGGTTTGAGAACAACTTTATTTCTCATAAAGAATTGCATACATAATTCACTTACTGAGAAACAATATCTAAAACTAAGATTAATAATTAGAGCGCACAGATGTACGTATATAGATCTTCACGGCAGACCTACCGCAAACCCCTGAAGTGACAATTGCTACCTATGCAGATGAGACCGCAGTCATGACATGATCTTCCTAACAAAGCGTGGCAAAAACTACAGGAAAGCCTAAATGAAATTCATCACTGGTTTGCAAAATGAGGGATTCGTGCCAACACAACGAAGTCTGTCCAGGTCGCCTTTACGCTTAGACACCAACAATGTCCACCCGTTAAATTTGGTCCTAATCGACTCCCGCAAAGCGACTGCGTCAAATACCTGGGTATGCACCTGGACCAGCGACTGACATGACAAAGGCACATTGAAACAAAACGAAAAGAGCTCGACATAAGGTACAATGGCATGTACTGGCTCTTGGGGAGAAATTCAAAACTGTCCATAGACAATAAAGTTCTGATCTGTAAGACCATATTAAAGCCTATCTGGACTTACGGCATTCAACTGTGGGGTTCCGCGTGTGACTCAAATATCATCATGAACATCATGAATTCAGAGAACTCAAAATAACATCTTCATCAACAGATATCAAATGCTCCATGGTTCATTAAGAAGACTGCAGTACGCGAACACCTGAACATGAACACAGTCAAGGAATAAATTAGGTGTGTTCTAAAAAATATAAGTCCAGGAGAGACAACCCAACCAATTGGCCGCCTAACTCACAATACCAGATTGTGTCAACAGGGTCCAAAGACGCAACATCCTACAACTGGTTGATTTGTAGAGAGACTTGTCTTGATATTAAAAGAGTTGCTCCTGATGGGAAAAAGCGCTTGCCTGTCAAATCCTCCTTCAACTCATCTGCTCATAGTTTCTGAAAACTGATTGCAAGATTGAAAAACAATAAAAAAAAGTGTTCTCGCACCTATAGGCATAATGTGCAGGTTAAACGATGTACATTCCGCAAATTATGCCGTACAAGTGCAAGAACACTTGAACGACACCTATCTAGATAGAAAATTGAGAAAAACAATTTATATATTTTTCACAAGAATGTTAAATATATCGTCGCTTGATGCGCAATTGCGCATTAGTATTTGTCATTGCACTCTGGGTCATCTCCCGCTTGTATCAAAATGTACTTCCCTATTCTTTTTCTTAACGTCAAAAACCGTAAATAGGCTGACAAACGCGACACGACAATGGGACAATTTCTATCAAGAAGAATTGATGGACTTGAGTTTATGTTCTATCTAATTTCAGTGCAACAATAATAGAAACGAAAGCCATTTAAACTCACGACATTTTACGGAAACAGTATCGAGCTACGCCAATATACGTATAGAATGGACCATAGTTTGGCGCGCAATCGCCAATCCGCTGCGAGCCTGTCGTTACTGGCACCACGCCAAATTCTATTTCTATAATTTTCAGTTCCATATAATGTTAGTTTGTTCGTTAGTACTGCTTATATATCTCCCTCTTATTTCGATTCTGTACATTGAAAATATTAAATGTTATCCAATTTTAGAGAACAATGTTAATTTGAAATGTTAAATTATAACTATTGTGCATGCAGGTCTTAAAATAACTGGTCAAACTTTAATTGGGTTTAGAGACTTTATAGGACTTTAGAACTTTGTATTCCTACAATGTTATATATTTATGATATAAGGCAATCGACAAAATCGCGCCTGTCCAGCGATCTTTTTGCGGTTGTATCGCCACAAAAAGTCGCAATGGGAGACTTCGCAAGAGGTCAAATACCAACCGTTCCTTACAAAACCAAACTAAATAAACATCATAAACATCACTTGAATTAAATATACATTAACGCCTACGCTCGTGAAATCCAATACCGGGACGTATAGTTACCTAAATAAATAGTGGGAGTTCGCTGGAATCTCGATTGACTAAACAATTCATCAGTCACATTAGAAACGATCTATATTTAGCAGTGTGCTGAGGGAAAATCACCGTAGATGTAGCAAATAATTATGACCCGAGTACCCGACCCGTGATTCATGATGACAGAATAACCCTAAGGGAGCAATGAATTAGGAATTGGTAACCTATCCGGATCAATGCTTGAGATCCTTAAATATGTATATTATTGTTGCGTATTGCGCCAATGATTTAATTGGGAGGTTTATAGACCTTAGCCACAATTTTATGGTGGTTTTTCCAACAGGTGATATCAAATAGATACAGAAATACGAGAGAAGAATAAAAAACTTTTACGCCAGACGATGTTTCTAAGAAAATATCACCCTCAGCAGTACCGTTGAGCCAATGTAAACAACATTGAAAGCGCAGTATCATTAGCTAACAAGTATCCTGCATCTGACACTTCGCAGACCTCGGCACAGACGTGGCTTTGAAACATGCTAGCCGGGGCACATTCCTTTTAAAACGCGGACGCGCACCGAGAAAGGATCACAAATTCAACCATAAGTGGGGCAAAAAGGGATAAAATGCGTTTTCACGGACGGAAGGACGTCGACTTAATAACAAAACCATTTGTGCGATGAGTTCAGTGCTTGCACACCTACCTGAATTTCGGAGAGTAGCGTCCCAAGAGGTTTAGGTTGAATTCGCCTCGCATTTATCATACACTACCGCTCAAAAGTATTTGGCCACCTAAAAAAGGTATTTTGTAAAAGTTTGAATAAACGGAACAACTTCGTAGTAATTTTAATTATATATGAGCAACTAGTTTCTGCCGGCGACAGAAAGTCGAAAAGTATCCCGAGGCAACATACTCCCGGGTTGAAGACATGGCCTACTCGTGTGCCCAGTTTCATCCAAATCCGTTCAGCCGATGAAACGAGAAGAGGAATAGTCAGACAAACAGACAGCTCACGGATATACAGACAGAGTTACTTGTATAGTAAGTATGGATTCCTTAAACATTATTAATAATTATGTTTTAAAATTTAAGACTCATCTATGATGTCCACCTTTGTTTTTAATGACAGCCTCACAAGCTTTGGCTTCACAAAACACAGGTGGCCATATACTTTTGACCGGTAGTGTATCTGCTACACACTTCATACATCATATTTCTCATCGCTTCGTCCACGAACGTTACGTATATCAGAAAGGATTTAGAAGTGACTTCTCGCTCGCGCCACTTTATATTATAAGAGTCAAGGTTTTACGACAAGAAAAAAGGTTACGACGAAAAACTCTTAAGTAATTACTTGCTTAAAACTATTTTTCTTTTCTTAATTATGATTGAAAGAGCTTTTTGTACCTTGGCTTTTATTTAATCCAAGTCTTTTAACTCTACAAAGTAAAACACGTAAAACATGAAGCAGTCGTAAGATGATCATGACTTTTAACCACAAGCTCATTTCCGATAGAATTATACCACGAGTAGATACGAGTATACTAAGGCCGCGCTTCCATCTGCTTACAAGGTTAATTACATTGCGGGGCACGATCAAGCGATTGGTCACATTATACCTTGTCAGCCCGCAATGTAAAACAACTTGCATGCGTGCATGCACGTGAAAACGTGGCCTAAGATTTAGGTTTATGATAATCCTGTTGGAAAGCTTGTTAAGAACATTACAACACGCAGATTGATCTGAATAGAAGGTATATTTACACATATCTTTTTTGAAACACAGCTTTCCTGGGATCGTTTTCACCTAATCGGTGTGACTCGGTTAAATCCGTCAGCTGCGCCATTTTTTTAGAGATTTTCGTTAAGTGACATGTGACAGGGTGTGCGTTAGCATGACAGCGAGCAATCCCCACGTAATAGTTTCCGACTGAACTGTTGGCGACTGATAAACAATTACCTGGCACGTCAGGCTTTTGTGTGGCAGTCACGGCGCGACGCCGCCGCCGCCACGCCGGCGACACGACCTGATAGAATCATTTCAGTATCGGTAAATAACAATATCGATAAGGCTGTATCAATGTTCATTCTATTCTCATATACCAACAGTGACGCAGCCAATATCTAATTATAACCACTCAGATTTTAGACAAATGATTAAATGATAAATGAACCAACAAACGTTTAACTAAGATTGTTCGCATTTGTTTTGAGCTCGAGTCGATCGCAAACAACTCGAGAACCTTCATCCACCCGAAGATATTATCAATTTATCCTTGTGTTCGGCTCGCTTGTCTTAGTAATTATGAACTCAAAACCAATCTAGACGTTAAGGCTTCTCGATCAAAAGAAGAATATTAATTGAAATTAAGATGCCCAGACAGGTTTTAATAAGATTATATTATTTAGTAAAATAACACTGGAATAGTTTCAATCTGTTTTAGTAACAATAAGTATTTTAGATAGCTGAGAGATAAAATTAGGTAGGTATGATTTGATCAAAAGCTGTGTTAACGGACACCTTCAGTCGAATGTTCGCATATATTGGCAGTACGTATTCAGGTTTCCACAAATTCGAAACGCGTAACGTTACCCAATTCATCGGAGCATTAACTGGAAACGGGCATTATTGTTCGCTTCAGCAATCCTCTTGACGGAGCCGGCGAGAGCTTGATATGATCGTCAAATATTGAATAAAGAAATGTGCCCTCCCTATATCGGACCAAATACTATCGGACTTTACGACGAATGGATATATCTTTAAGGAAAACATTAGATGAATAAACGTTTCTTTTATGGCCATGGAGATCGAAACATCAAAGGAACGTTGATGGCATTTATGTCACCGGATTATTGTGAACACCCTAAGTTTGTACATCTTGCTAGATTATGAATTGATCTTACTCTCGATGCTTTGTGAACAGTAGAGGTATGCTGTAAAAAGTGAAACAGTTACGTGAAATGAACATGAAAGTAGTTAATGCTTATAGTTTCAGGTAAAATTACAGTTCACATCTGCTGATATATTATCACTGTGAAAACTAAAGTGAAGTGGGGTTCCACTTCACTTTAGTTTTCACAGTGATATATCAGCAGAATTAGCCGGCAGATAATTTCGAATATAATAAATAAAAAATCGGTAGTTTATCATATATGTTAACGTAACTCACTGATAACAAAGGGTTTACAATCTTACGCGATTCATTATAAACTTACGCTGTTTAAAATAATCCGGTGACATACACAAAAAACATTCCTTTGTTCTTGTTTAAAACCATATCTAAAAGCTACGAAAATAAACCAGATTTCAATACTAATGGAAACTACGAGTGTAAACAGCAGGGTTTAGATTAAACTGTATGCTTACATAGTGGCCAGTCTGTTCGAGAACAGTGCTTATTGACCGCTGCAGACAAATATTTGTGTGTGCAGAATCAATCGCTGTGCCGATCATGGATTGTTTGTTACGGAGGCGTGTCTTCAAGGCACATACGTGAACGGGAAAAAAATACGGGAACGGGAAAAAACGGGATATGGGCGTACGAAGACGCGGGCAAATGCAAGTTTAGTTATAAAGTAGAAAATCTTGCAGACTTTTTTTATGCTTCGTTTAAATACTAGTTAGCAGATCCTTTATTCTTCTGTATTGAATTTGAACTTAGAATCCGCTAATCAAAATATAAACCAATCATACGCTTAGATTTTTTTTGTTAATTAGCCTGTTTTTCTATACCTATTCAATGTCCTTTTGATTGTAATCAAAGGGACGGTAACATTAAGAGTTACTTTTAAGCAAACATTATTTAATACAAAAATAAACTCCCTTTTTTCCTCAAGTTTACGCGGAATCGCAAACGAAAAACAAAAATAAATTGTGTAACTTGGTTTCAGTTACCTACACCTAGCTATAAAAAAAAATGGCGGCCGCAATCTCATAATGAGAAAGAACTGGTAAAACATTAATTAACTAGCTCGAGTCCAGTACTTGCACATCAAAGTGAACGCCGAACGAGGAAGACTCACAAGTCACAACTACATACATACGCAACAGCTATACCTACATAGGTATACGAACATGGTCGTTTATATTCGCTGGATATTTGATTTGTTCGTGAACGTCTTCATATTTCCTCCCTATCTCTCGCATGTATCAGCTTGGAATATATTCTTTGCTTGGGATACGGTCGAGAGTGCCCGAATCTCATTTAGAACGATTGATGTGGCAATAGGGCAGGGTGTCCTATCCTAACTGCCCGAGCCACAATTAGTCTGCTTCCACTTAATGACATCGATATTTCTTCACAAATAATCGATAAATGAGATGAATGTTTGTCGGAAGAGACATTATAAACTATATTTTGGCTGTGGAGTTTATCGAAATATGAGATATGGCGGTTTCTATCGTGGTGAATACATCTCGATTAAAATGGCAGGAATATTATTTATTATCATACCTTATAAACGGATACCATGGATTCACTACAAAATTCTGAACCGCTGGAATTTTTCGTGGTGTTTTCCTACTTATAAAAAGGTGCAGTTTTTTTATTAAATTGTGTATAATTGTTATTCCTATCTTGTTACCCTAATGACATTTTTAATAAAAAATAATTACTTAATTCATTATTCCTTATTTCACAAAAATAAAAATGTGAGCATTTCTAGATTTATTTCGATACAATTATAATAGTTATTTGTGATACTAGTGCGGAAAGTTGGTTTTACAAACGAGTAGACGAAGGTAAAAACAAATTTTCAACGTTTGTAACACATTTGCGAGAAAACAATACAATGGATAATGAAACAAACTTTTCGTTTTTAGATACCAGTTGGAAAGTCGCAACAATGTTTGACGTGCTTTTTATGAAAATAGCGCGAATTTACAAGTAGCACCACGTAAGCATGGTGAAAATTAGAACTACATATTTCGTCTCATTTTATATTTATTATTGAAGTGAGACAAACGTATTGAGCAAAAGCGCTTCCAAGAAGGTCATTCAGCATATTTATTCTAGTAATAAGAACAAACTCCTTGGTGGTTTTTTTTTATGGAAATTAAAAAGAATACGTAAAGAATACGCACGGCGCTATACAACGAGGAGTGCGGTAAAATAGGTACTTAGATGAGAGTACCTATTTTACCGCAAGTTCCATTGTATAGTGCGTAATTTGTACTTTCAAACAATGTACACAGGCTGCTTAAATGCATTTTTTGAGCAAATATGTTGAAAATCTAATTATGTCTTGATTAAAAATGTCAATGTAAAAATGTGTGCCGATAGATAACATCAAATTACAGTACATAGATAAGAACACTATAATATGTACCGTGACAAATATTTATTAATTTTAAATGTATTTTAGTTTTTTTTTTAATTTTATTTAAACCTACCATAGAAATATAAAAAAACTTCTTTATTATATCTATGAAACCTACACAATTAAACATCTAGATATAATATTTTGAAGGGCAAATTAAAAAGAAAAAGTTTTTCCAACTGTGCCGTGTGACGTATCAAACGAAAGGCTAAAAAATATCTCTAAGAAATAACTCTTGAACCTACTCCAGCGATCCGCACATAACAAAGAAAATCGAATAGGCTCAAAAGTTTTTTTTCATAAATTTAAAATATTCCATTCTGAAGTTATTCAAGTATTTAGATGAATTTCGGAGATAGTGGAGCCCCCTCCATTATCTCCATTGGTATGGTTAAAACGTTTTGGGAAAACTTTCAGTGTGTGTACATCTGAGGAGTGGAATTCCCTGCCGAATTCTGTGTTTCCTGATAACGATACCTCGAACAGTCTCCTGAATGTCATTGCGGGGAAATTTGATTGCCCGCTCGTTCGTTATTTGTTCAACCTGCATGTTTACTAACATATTTATTAAGGTTAATGCTTACTAACAGTACTTTTATTTACATAGGTATTTACAACTGTTTAAATAAAGACTACTAACTATATACACTATACATAAAAATAAAAACTGCTAACGAAATTAACCCCAAAGTATGGTTTACTAACAAATTATGGAGTTCCCGAAATAAAATTATTATTATTATTTAAGTCAAGAGTAGACAGGTTATTTCTAGGCAAGCATGCTCCATCGTCGACCACACCGTAGTTTTCCATTAGGTGTGATTGTGGTCAAACGCGAGTCTTTCAATAATACAATTATAAAAAATGGCAATAGGGAACAACAGCGTGCTTTCCGAAGTACAGTAATGGTCCCCCATCCACGGACCGACCTCGTCAACGTTGCTTAACCTTGAAGATCGACGCGAGCGGCTTTTTACTTACTATACTACCTACAAAATTGTTTCAAACAGATCGAAACCACACCTGGGAGATTATTATCATAATCAATACATATTTATATCTATGACAGTAGGTATTAGTCATACACGTTTCTGGTGTGATTCAATTAGAATTAACGGATATCTCTCTGTTGATTAGCAAACACTTAGTTAGTGATGCGTTTCCTATCCTATTATTAGCCGGAGAACTAATCAACTGTTTCAGACACATATGAGGCGGATATTAAACTAAGTTTAGAAATTACTTAAAAACAGTGTTTTGGGATGCATGAAGGAATTGCGATACACGCTATTTGTTCCAACAGGCACTCAACTGAACCGAGCGCTCGGCGCATCCTGGACAGTCTCACGTAATACCTTATAAGACTGGCTAATCCTTTCCTTGCGGTGGTAGGGCTAACGCCCGCCTGGTTTGCGAGCGCGGCCGCCCTCCCACTGGAGTCCGGCGTCAAGCAGCCTGCTGTGTTTCGTCGACGCGTGGGAGTGCCAATGTCTTAGGGAATTTGAGAGTTGGCAGTTGCGTTGTCCAAGGCTAGTCCCAGCCTAGGAGTATACCTCGCCACGGCAACTCACTCTGGAGGGTAGCGGGATCCGCAGCATGGTCTTGCCGTTGGCTGACCGCAGGAAATTGGGGGCCCAACTAGCATGCCAGCCACGTGTGAAAGGCTGCCCCACCACATCGCGAAAAATCCGGAAATGTTTCGCCGTGCCAGTCGGCGACGAAGAGAAGATGCGGCGGGCATCTTCGGGGGGTTTGGGCGGCCCTGCAGTCTCCAGGTAAGTTTCCTTTATGGTGAATTAAGCTCGTGGGGGCTGCTTAGCCAATTGGACTCGCCTCGCTTTCTCTCAAAAAACTCTTAAACCTCATGATGCGCAAAAATAAAAGGAATACGTTTAAGCTACGACGGCACTTCCTCTCTCTTAAAGTGCAACTCACTAACATCCGTGGATTGCACTCCAATATCAATCCGGTCCATTACCACCTTAAGACTGAGAAGCCACACTTGTTCTTGTTGACGGAGTCGACGCTAATGACCCCGTTAGACGTGGCGTACCTCAAATACCCGGGATACTCACTTGAGCATTAGTTTAAAAAGCAGGCTGGGGTCAGCGGGTACGTCTGTGATAACATATACTGTCAACGTCTCCGCTGCTATGAAGTTGCGGGCTTTTCTACTCTGTGACTGCTGGTGGACACCGGCTCTCATAAAACAATTTATGTCGGTGTTTACAGGTCGAGACTCTTTTTACAGGGGCAGCCGAATTAGCCCATCACAAATATCCGACAGCGGAGCTTGTTTTTCTGGGGGATTTTAATGCCCATCATAAGGAATGTCTGTTTCTTTACCAGAAAACTGACCATGCTGGAATAGAGGCGCGCAAGTTTGCGATATCACAAGATCTCCACCAATTGGTTGACCAAGCTACCCGCGTTCCAGATGTCAAAGAAGAAGGCCACACACCCAACTGCTTAGACCTTTTGCAACACAACAACACACCCGGACAGGCACACATCCGGACAGGCACTCTGTATCCGTTTGGGCTCCGCTCAAATCTTCCGACCACTATCTGGTGAAATCCGTGTTTTAATGTTCTCCTTCAGATTTAAGCCCTAGAGGCACGAGGTGAGTATGGAGGTACGGGTCAGCAGACTGGGATGAGATGCGGTTCTTTGCATCTTACCCATGGTGGCGAACTTGCTTCTCGTCGCGCAACCCTTCCGACTGCGCGTTCGCAATTGTTGACGTGATACGTCAGGGAATGGAATATTTTATCCCATTCTCTGACGTCCCACTTGGCTGCAAGGCTCAGCCCTGGTATAACTTGTGCGCTAGCTAACTTCTACAAAGAGCAGACATACCAAGCCTGGGCCATGCCCTGCAGTGACAGGTGCAACAGTCAAGGTGTTCGCGCAAAGGAAAGACCTACAATTCTGCTGCTAAGGATTGCAAATGGGTGTTACGGAAGGCGCGTTTTGGCCACGTTGGAAGAATTGGGGCCAAGGTGGCGTCCTACCCTTCGTGTAGCAAGAAGTTCTGGTCCCTGACGGAACGCTAGCTCATACCGCGCAAGAGAAAGCAAACCTATTTGCCTCAATCTTTGCCAAAAATTCACGCCTTGATACGGCCTCTGATGATTACATCATCTCACATACTTCACTGTGGCTAGGCAATGCCGGAGATCTCAATTCACCTGAAAAAGGTTCGTAAGGCCCTTTGTAGTCTGCACGGGATACCCGCGAGAGTCCTTAAGAGCTGTGCTCCAGAGTTGTTACCTGTCTTGACGCACTTGTAACGCCTCTTTCTAAAAATCGGAGTGGTGTTGGAGTCCTGGAAGCTTGCTAATATGCAGCCAGTGCCCAAAAAGGGTAACCGTGCCGACCCTATCAACTATAGACCAAACGCCATAATCTCCAAACTGTTGATGGAAAGGGAACTTAACAATAAGCTGCTAGCATACCTGTAAGACAATGAGCTCCTCAGTGATCACGAGTATGGCTTCCGTCGCATGGCTGGGGTGAGGCCATTGAGAAACACGGCGAAGCCCTTGCTGGGTCGCTTGATATCTCAAAGGCCTTTGACAGGGTCTGACATGCTAGTCTGCTGGGTAAACTTCCCACGTTCGGCATCCTTGCTGACGTTTGCAACTGGATTTCCGACTTCCTGAGTAAGCGATCGATCGAAGTGGTCATTGGATCATATGGCTAGTGATGCCGGTGTTCCTCAAGGGTCTGTTCTTTCTGCGACTCTATTTCTGCTGCATATCAACGACCTGCTGTAACTAGGTACAATCGGTTACGCTGATGACGGTACAGTCTCTTGATAATAAAAAAAAGATACCAATACAGTGCCTTGATGGAGCGAATAAATTTGACCTTAAATCTCGTTTCCCAGTGGGGCGACTATCATCTGGTCAAATTAGATGCTCTGAAAACAAAGGCGTGTCTTTTCACCGCTAAAAGGAGTCCGTTTCAGTTGTCTTCATACTTTCCGAGATACATCTGTACCTGTTACTGACCACTTAGAGCTTTTGGGCATGGAACTGATGTCTAATCTCAGCTTCAGCTCAACCATCGAGTCAAAAGCACAGACTGCAGCCAAGAAGCTGAGCATCCTAAATAGGATGAGGCGATACTTTACATCGGCACAGCTTCTGAGTCTGTACAAAGGACAAGTCCGTTCCTGTATGGTATATTGCAGCCACTAATGGGATGGCTGAGCAAAATTCCAGCTTGCTGTATTGGACTCGGTGGAATGCAAAGCAAAAAGGCTTATAGGCGACGAGACGTTGGTGGCTATACAGCCTGGCTCATCGGCGTAGTGTTGCTTGCCTGTCAGTCTTCTACAAGCTATACTTCGGAGAGTGTGCGCAGGAACTCCACGACTTCATACCACCATCGCCTTTTTACCGAAATCCGCACTTTCACGCTCGAAATCCCGACTGATCGTACTCAGCGCTTCTCCCCCACATTTATTATGCGCACAGCCAAAGTGTGGAACTCTCTGTCAGCGTCTGTTTTCCTTTCCACATATAACCCGTCTGCCTTCAAAACAAGAGTGAACAGGCATTTTCTGGGCACGCTCGCTCCATCATAGACATCATCCATCGCTTTCCATCAGGCGTAATCTCCGTCAAAGAGCAAGCCCATTCCGAAATAATAAAAAAGTGTGATATTTAGATGTAGATGGATTAGTGCAATACCTACAAAAAAGCACAAGTAACTAAGTACATACAACGTGTAACAGAATAAACAACTTACCTGAAAAGAAGTTATTGTACTCATCATTATGAACAAACTTTTATATGGGACCAACCCCAAAATCGATGATACTTTTATAGTTTGCGGTACTGCTCCAGCTTTTCGATTTCCTCAGCCTCACAAGGCTTTGCAGGCTTATGTAGGTTATACAGTATATGGGTTCTTCAAAGCTACACCAAACGGGAGTCAAGCTCCCGCACGTGTCAAATATACCTGACGCTGATGTTCTGCTAGCAAAGTGCATTGACATACGACGTTGACCTGAATTTAAATGGAGCTATTTAATTGAATTAAAAAAAAAACCTGAAGCGAAAAATCAGCCAAATTTAAAAAATCTCACATCTTAATATGAATTCTTGCTTTTAAAAATCTGATCAAAAATGTATTTTTTTTAAATCATATTGATTTTTTTTAAATCATCTATTGATTGTTTAAAAATCATCTGTTGATTTTTTTATAATCATCTGTTGATTTTTAAAAAGTACATTTTTAATCAGATTAGAATCTCTTATGATTTTTTAGCACGCGGTTTGTACTTTGTACTTTTGTAGCTATCCACAAGGGAATCTAACGTAATAATAACAAACACAATAACTTCCATAGCAACTGAAGTTTATTGAGAGATATGAATACGAACAGCTATGACACGCGTGTGTTATGATATGCTTCCACGTGTGTGTGCCCCCGGGACCGCTCGTTAAAACTTTACGGCTGATCTGATCCGGATCCACTAATGATGAACAGCATCGAACAGAACACGCCATTATTATGGAAAAATATCATTCCACTTTTTTTCCAAATATGTTTATTCAGTTTGGAAAACTTGCAGACAAATAAAATCAGTATCTTAAATTATATATAGGTACACAAAAATGAATACAAAAAAAATAAACGTAACCTTCTTCTTTACGCAACTCGTAATTCCTTTCCTCCAGTGGACATTTATGGGGCAGAAAAAACAAACGGGCAGTCTTTCCATTATTCGATTTCCTTTCACTTCTATATACATAAATTCGAAAATAAATTATTGCTACGTTTTAAAATGCGTTGAGAGTTTTCCTCGTGGAGGAGTGGGAAGTGGAGCACAGTACTGCGGCACATAGCATTTATAAAACAATATATCTAAGTGATAGCGGGGCACAATATATACGCAGAGAGAGCGAAGTGTTCAAGCGTGGTCGGAGATTGCAACGGACGCTTTTCACTATATGCAGTGGAGCGCGAAAACGCCACCGATAGCGGGCCGCACACCCCGCGTGATACGCCTAGTGCTGCCGCGATTAGCATACTAACCCCAGACACGGGGATTTAGACCCATAGCTACAAAATTATGAAAGGTTTTTCTGATAATATGAATCCTTGCTTCAACTAAGATTGAATGTTTTAATTGGCGGTTACAGAAGCCGACAGGGTATCGCGGCAGATCGTCGAAGTTGTTTTTTTTTATTGTTTCCATTACGCGCTGCGGCGTAACACGCCAGCTACGGTATCGTAGCACGCCGGTTACGGTGCCAATTAAAGACAGCTTCGCTCGAGTACACGATGGCTCTATCGTTGCAATAATACAATAAAGGGGATATGTGTAAAAAAAGTCAAAGTCATGTGACATATACCAATCTGCACTGGACGCTCGTGGTGTTTTACAGACCACTCCCTCTCAGAAGACCTGTTCCCTAGCTGAGGGAACAGTTTAACTGATTATGCTAGTAATCAGATTAGTTATTGATACTTCATCCATTTCGACACATTTTAATAGTAGTAGGATCCCGTAGTTTCCCCGCAACTACACGCATCACTAAAACGATCCACCCAACAAGTTATGCCACAGCTATGTGCTTTTTGTTTTGTGATACGCTAGTCTTTGTTTCACATTTGCATGTACCTCGCGTTTCGCCTATAAATCCCACTGAATATAACATATTCGAACTTGTATCGTATTGAATGAAAAACCCGAGCTCCAAAATTGTCTGTTGTTTTGGCTAGTTTTGTTTTGTTCCGGTTGAAATGCAAAATATAGAGCTTTTTAAAGGTTTGTTTTTCGATGAAAAATGGCCGGAACACACGTCACGTGACGCTTGTGTGGTGGTTACAGCTCGGTCAGTGTTTCGTAATGACAGCATGAAATAAACCTTCATTGTAAACTAGTGTTCCCGGCGAACTTCGTACCGCCTCAGATTTTTTTGGCACTGTTTTGTTTTTGTCATGTAACAGAAATGGCGTTATATTCGAAAATGATTTTTGGTCATATTTTTTTTCTAAAATTTCCAATGTTTAATAGTTATTCTGCTATTCGGGGCAAAGACAAATCCAACAAACTAAAAATTTTCAAAATCATTCCAGCCGTTCTTGAGTTATAAATGGTGTAACTAACCCGACTTTGTTTTATATACAAATATTATGTATTATATTATATCCTCTCATATTATGTAAGCTACTTTGTTTATTCTACATTTCCAAGTAGAACAATATAACTGCTCGTGTATAATAAACTAGGTATTCCGATAGATCCAAGAAGATATTCAGGATGGAACCAGATGCTGCATAATTAACGCTATTATTCACCTACAGCTTCCATATTCACATAATAAAGCTAGGAGCACAATGAATCAGGACCCAAGAAAGGCATACCTCAATACACAAGTCAATGCATAATTTTCCATACCCCCATTGTCCGAAGAATTAATATTCTACCGACAGAGGGCGCAGTCCGGGGCAGTTCTATTACTATTTAATCTAGACTATTATTTACCCGGCTAAGACACGGAGAGCTCAGGTGGTCCACTTCGCTAAGTTACACCCTCACACCTTAATATCTAAACGGGATGCAAAATTGAAGCTTGAACGAGCCCGACCTACAAACCAGTTGCCGGGAGGCAGTTAATTCTCACATAAATTTAGCCTCCCGCAACATAATACCGATATAAATAGATACATGAGGGTGCGCGTGTATATGAATAGAATTTATGTAGGGGTTATATTTAGCTTTGTGCTATTTTTGTCCTCTTTTTATGGTGTAATTAGAAAATGTTTTGACGTCACATAAAATACCAAAGCTTTTCATCTGTTTAAAATAGAATAATGATGAAACGTATCGTATTTTATTTTCTGTCGCTAAAAGTATCACTTTATCGGATATTATTTAAATGATGTGATCTGATAGTCTACAGCAGTTACTTCAAAATCATAACCCTCCTTCTGACGCAGTCGGGTTAAAACTTTAATGTTTATGAATCTGAGCAAGGAATACCCTGGATGTATCTGGTGTTTAACTTTCCTTATAACTTCAACAAACAATTGAAGACCATTTTCAGTTGGACTGGACTCAGAAGCTCGTTGCTAAGTGGGTGGCATATTTTTTTTTTTTGTTTTATTAACTCTAAATTACAAGTTTTGTTTTTCTTCATTCACTAAAAACAAAGCACACAACAACAACAACCTCAGGGGTCTGTCCTAGCATGCCATGGCCTGAGATTTGATCAACGCGCTATCAACTGTTAAGTTTTAATCGAGTTGTTGTAATGTTCTTTCAGCTTGCGCTTCTGTAAAGTCTACTTACTGGTATTTGATTTAGTAAATGGAAATATAACAGTGTAATTTCTAGCATGCGTACTTATCTATTTGCGTAGGTACCTTTTGCTCTACTTTCCGTTCTAAAACAATCATTATAGACTTATAGAGAGTACATGTATCAACACGTATAGGTTTTTATTTAAACTCATTTAATTGTATCCAGAAAGTTTTTATCGATAAAAAACGTATGCCCATCCATGAATGGATCTTAACTTCGGTGGACCTTTTGACATAATTATAATATCAATGGACGGGTGAAGGAAACACAACCATATTTCCCACTCTCAGAACAATCAACAAAGTGAAGTGGCTGTATAATTTCTTCGTAACAAAATGAGCGGCGAGATAGCAACCGAGATTGCTCTTAATAAACTACGATGACAGAGCGAAGTGAAACGTAATCTCACAGAACCCTGAAATATCACTGATCTGCGCCAAGAATATAAAACTGAGACATATACACAGTTATCGTATCGGACGATAAATGATTCAGGGAAGAAAGGGTCCTCCTATTTATGATTTTCCTACGCGTATAAAATTCTGTATCCCCCGATATAAGTAATTCTATACCGCTCAAATATATAGCACAATTTCCCGTTAGATTCGTCGGGCGATAGCACTATTATATTCACTTTTATTCGGCAATGTGAATATAATATATTACTGTTCCAGTCAAAATGAATGTATGTTTGATTACTTTGATTACATTATTTTTTTAAGGACAAGATAAGGATTAAGCCCTCGCTCTCTATCAAGTGCTACTAAAGAATAGTTGGAAAAGAATATTTTGTTCGTACATATTAATCAAACATTTATGCCAATACAACAACAACAACAACAACATTACAAATGCAACATTATGCTTTAAGTTACGATTCAAAGTCAAAGTCAATTCATTTATCTATTTAAACTAGACCATTAAAAGGCACTTTTGAACGTCAAATTTACAGTTTAAAATTAAAATATAAGTGACTCTAGTTGTCCATTCGCAAAAAGTAGATTCTTATGGAGAAGAACCGACAAGAAACTCCATAGTTACTCTTTTCAAATATAAGTTTTACAATATTTTGTATACATAGGTACATTGATCAATTGATTATACTATGTGAGCACAATGCATCCAACATTACACTAATATTTGATTGCCGTAAGATACATAATGCGTTATTATGACGTGCAAAATATAGTTCAAACTCATCCGTGCGATGGCAGCACTGTTGTAAGGTCTATCACTGTGATTAAACGGTATTATTATGCCTCTCTTGTTATCTTGTTTTAATTAAAAACAAAAGTGAATGATTAAAATTTGTGCAAAACTATTATTCTCCCCTAAACGATGAGTAGGAGAAAATAAAACTTCAATTGAAAAACAAATGTTGCGGAATTTGTTCGGAGGAGTCACCGCGGCCCTGGAACGCGAAAGGCTTTAGAAGGAACACGGATGGGTTTTAGTCAGTAAGAGTCTGACACGCCCTTCCGCTCCACCCAGAACGGAAGAAATCATTCGATGATTTCCCATCATTAAAAAAATATATATTGATAAACAAATAGATTTTGTAAGAAATAATTAAAATTATTCGTAAAAAGTAGCACGGTTACAAAAACTGTGCGGATGGTTACAGGTAGCAGTCAAATTTAGGACCAATGATAGCAGCGACATCTGAAGTGAGTTAGTAGAGTTTCATCCCTATTCATGAGTTCCCTGCAGGCCTCGTGTTTACGACCTTTAAAGCCACGTTTATCGCATGCACACACGTAGACCTAAGCCCGTTGAAACTACAGATCCTTTGTGCAAGCCATTATCAACACACCAAAATGCTTCACAACCGTCTTTGTTGCCTTTAAAGCCCAACGATCCCTGGCTAGTTTTCAGTAATCCTAAGCTGTAAACAGAATCCTCGCGCCCACAACGATCTTAGCCGGCGATTAATATAGAATATCAGATGAGGGGCGCCACCGCTGATTATAATCGAGTGACTGTCAATCCGGTTGCTATTTCATGACGAGGATTTATGGAGCGAAGGCTCGATATCAGCAGTAAATTATTTACCGTCCGTCGATCTCGCCCGGCCCTCGTGATTAATGCTCGACAGTAATGTAAAAACGTACTATGATACGACGATCGTAACAATTTCAGGATGTTATTACTACGAGGCTATTAAAAATTTAATTTCGGCTCATAATTCCTTGAGCACATATCGTAACAGCACGTTTTATTTCAGGCGCTGTAAAACCGCTACGGTCGCTACAGATATATGACAACATTAACTCACTTTTAAGCTACGTAGCACCTATTCAATAGCTAATAACGCGTATTCGCGTAACGTGTGATTAATTTTAACGGCTTTCGAGGAAATACGATTATGTCCTGTTTGTTTCCCATAATTTACTGCTCATTATTCACTTTACGTAAGACAATGACAGTGGAAACTCAAAAGACATCATCAATTATGAGTGAATTATGGTAATTACAGTGGCGATAGTAACTAGGGCTACAAAAAAAAGTGATTAAAAAAAAAAAGTGCAACATTACTTTAGTTTTCCAAGTTAGTGTCGACACAGACTTCCCCGCAACGACATAGTAAAATAATTTATCCCCAAAACGGAAAGATCATTATCATCATCCTATCAGCCGAAAGACGTCCACTGCTGGACATAGGCCAGCCACAACAACCGGTCCTGTACGTCTCGTATCCATCGGCTACCAGCGACCCTCACCAGGTTATCGGTCCACCTTGTGGGAGGCCTTCCCACGCTGTGTCTTCCGGTACGCGTTCGCCACTCCAGAACTTTTCAGCCCCATCAACCATCTACGAAAAATGTACCCTGCCCACTGCCACTTCAGTTTGGTGATCCCTCGGGCTATGTCGGTAACTTTGGTTCTCTTGCAGATATCATCATTCCTGATTCGATCACGCAAGGAAACCCCGAGTATTGCCCTCTCAGCGCAAAGATGTATGAATAACTATTCGGTTGCTTCCGTCGTACAAGGGCGCTTAATTTATAGCAACCGCTTATCATTCGCAACATGCATTCATTTCGGACAGTCGCCTAATTCTCACAAAATGTAACGTGCCAGTTGGAGAGCTAGTGAATATCCGGGGCCAGCATTTTCGGAGCGGAAGCTGCGTCACAGTGACAGGCGTGCGGCTAGCCACGACACGCCTCGCCCCGGGGACGTTTTAATTAGGCTCTAACTGGCTCCCAACTATCGTGTCCTCCAACACTAGATAATTGCAGTTTCTGCACTTAAGACAACTGAGAAATGATCTTGGGGCAATTTTTATTAAAACTGTTTTCAAACCTATTAGCGGTAATGAACAGTAATGAGCTTTCACAAAAAACACAGCTTAGTTTTTAGTCGTTACACAGCAGATTATTACGCGTAGGTATATGGGGGGGGGGCGTGTATACGTCGTCGTGTATATGTTGAAGTGCTTTCAGACGTTTTATGCAAAGAAAATACAGTAGTGTAGCAATCAGGGTTGGACTGGCCATTAATTCGAGGTGGCATACCGCGGTGTACTTGCACGAATAAGTGAGAATGTAAATGCTACACGGTCAGCTGATGCGAGCTATGAGCGCCATTGCTCTGCCGAGCACCTTTCACTTTATCCCCACTCCGCGGCCGGCTGTAATGTGACATGAGATAGATGGACAACAAAATTCGAGGCGATGGAAAAAAAAATACCTTAAAATGCCTCAATTCCCATTTATTTTTGGCAGATTGTGACTAACATGAGAATGCGAACGTTGCTTAAAATTTAAGAATGGGCACTGATTTTTATAATACACATTACAATGTATTTGAATATTATAAAAGTGCAAATAGACACAGACGAATGAATCATTTAGTTAAGGTTAAACCTCCTCAAAAGTTTTCCCGTACTTCCTGGCCGAAGTTGCAGCGGGATACTTAAAGCAGATAACTAGATGACCCGTTCTCCAACTACAAAAGTTCCTTTTCAATTCGGAAAGTTAAAAATTGAACTTCCTAAAAGCAATTCAGAAAAATCTGAAGCGTCGCTGTTCACTGACAACGAACTCTCGTCACAGATTAAAAAAGTTTTTAAGTGTTTCCGACTATTATTAAAGGACAATTTTTTAGACACTGAAGTACCAAGGGAACTAGAAAACATAAGAATAATCAATACATCGCTCTAACTTACATTTCATGCATATTAGTTAGATTTCAGAAATCTAGTTAATATGCATCAAAATCACAGTTGACAATGATGTTGTTATTGTCACGGATCCTATTTTGATCAAGTTACACTGACCCGCAAATTGCAAAAAACACAAGAAATATTTAATTTCGCGGGCTACCACTACGGATCAAAGCATTCAAATTTAAGTCGCTGTTATCATCTCAGCGACAATCAATTTCAAGAACTTGTCAAAATGGAGGGAAATTAGAGGTGCTTTTGACAGTTTGCTACTGTGATGCGAAAGCGAATGCGAAAAAAATGCGAGAATTTCCCCTCAGGTTTAAACAATGTGTCCACGTCCTTATCCCACCATTGCCCTTTTACTACCGGAATACCAGACATACTGCTGGGTATAATCCGCACTTGGTCGAAATCCCGACTAGTCGTACTCAGCGCTTCTCCTCCACATTTATTATGCGCACAGCCAAAGTGTGAACTCTGCCAGCTTCTGTGTCCCCTTCCACATGAAACCCATTCAAAGCCAGAGTGAACAGGCATCTGGGCACGCTCGCTCCATCATAGACCTCATCCATAGCTTTCCATCACGCGTGATCGAGGTCAAAAGCAAACCCATTTCTCAATAAAATAAATATTAAAAAGCTAGTGTAGCCCGTAGCTTCATTTCTCCGTTGAAGCTGTTAAATGCCCCGAAGCGTAAAAGTGAGCTAGGTACATCTACTGAAATAAGTTCCGGAAACTCAACACTATCTCAAATTAAGTTAGACAAAGTTGTGTTACTTATATCAAAGAGATGCAATTTAAATTGAAGTAGTTACCTACCTTCGAGCCGTAGCGAAACTTTTCTCTTTGAAGCCGAGATATCCTACACTTAATCGTGAAGTACCTACAGTAAATTATTCTCCAAATGTAAGCTACCTGCATGGAAACTAAAAATGTTCACGTATTCAATATGTGGGTATGATAATAATTTAAAAGTGTTCATAAGGCAGTTTAAATGCATGTCGGGCACTCTAAGGTATATCTCAAGCGCCGCTCCGCCCGACTGCACAGTAACGGCCAGTTAAAATGTAAATTTATATACGATCAATGCTGCAGAACTTTGCAGGATCCTTCGGCGTAGATAATTAAAACAAGGCACGAACTAGCCCATCAACTAACATTAATCGACGTGAAAATCTTGAAAAAAAACCCGATTCAGTCTCTTAAGTGCCTCGACGGGAAGAAGTGGTTCCGTAGCAACTTCCTTTATTAGTTATTATACTCTTTGGTAGCAACTGTCTAAAGTACGTTTCAACTTTGCCGTTGTCGGTGTTATGCTTTTAGCGCGCTACGTTAATCTTGATGATCACGGATCAGAACATTTTGTCGCGTAACTTTTGCTAACACTCTTAGTAGCGAAGTAACTAAATTAAGAGAACTTCAAGCGAAATAGTAGCTCACTTTCAAATATTATCATTCCTAGAAAAAACATCGAAATGAATGTTATTTTAAAAGACTAGATACGGTGTGTTTTTCTAAAACTGTTTTTTTTTATTATTCATGTCAACTTGAACAGCCTACGCAAAAACGCTAACAAATAGACAATTTGCAATAAAACGAAGACAATGTTGTTGACAGAATTTTAGTGTGGAGAGCGTAGTGTTTATGCACGACAGTGTCCACAGTGTACACACAGCTGAGCCATATTTTAGTTAGCAACAAACCTGCCGACTGAGAAGGTTATTCCGTGCGGCCTGGCTGCAAACTGTAACAATATTAGCGAGGAATATTAACAATATTGCAAGTCCGGAATGGCGTGCCCGCGAAGTCGACACTCAACTATATATACTGCAGCCGGCTATCCTTTGAAACTAAACTGAACTATGGACACAATTTGCAGGCATATTATAGGTACCTACCTTGTGCATCGAATACCTGAGTTCCTGCTGAATCTATTTGCAAATGACATTTAATTGTTCCATAGCATTGCTATGCAAAAATGCTGTTTTTGCGTAACTAATAAGGATATAAAAATAACTTCAAATCGTATTTCTTCTCTATTTTTCCTTTATACATTTTTGCGCAAGTCGTACTATTTTAGTAACATCTTTAAAATAAGTATTTTTTTCAAATTCCCTTCTGACAAGTGATTTTTATTCCATAAATACTTAACTAACTAACTATATACACTAGAAATAAAATCTCCTAACTAAATAAACCCTAAAATATGGCGTCAAAAAATTCATCCGCATCGCTGTCGACTGGAAGTGTACCCAAAAGACTGGCGGCATTGCCACGTTGTATGGCAATGCTTATTCTTTGACCAAGGTAAAAGCCAGCCCTTGGGTCACGTGAAGTGTCAACTAAGCGCCTTGAGAGATCTTTAAATAAGTTATGTGCACTCGGACCCCAAGACCCGAGAGTTTCAACCCCAAACGGCTCGAAAATATAACTACCAACAAGTTTATTATATTTCCGCCGCTTGAGGTTCTCTGCAGCCGCAGCAGCAGCGCCAGCACAACACGAAGAGCTAGGAAGATGGGATGGCGCAAGAGTATCGACACAAGTAGCGTCCCACACTAATGGCCTACCCATCTTCCATGGAAATAACGACATGCCGTCCGGTCTCTTGCCATCGTCGCGTGCCAGGCCATTGGGTTCTAACACAGCCGGAACGCCGACGGTGACAAGTTAGTTTTTTTATTGGCTTTAATCTGAGATTAACTGACTCGAACGGAGGTCCTGGAGTGGAGGTAAATGATGATTAAAGCTCGAAGTAATTTTGAAGAAACTTAACAAAAAAATCTAACTAAGAACTATATAATTGCTTAGGTATGTTTAAATATTGTACCAGTTATTTATAGATTATAATACCAAATCCGTAGGCTTCATGTTAACTCACTGGATACGCAACAAATCGACCTAACATCGAGTTATCAATCACCCACTTGAAAGTCTGACACTCAATGTCGTGCCCAACATGACAGGTACACTACCTACCTGCCGGTTTTACGACAACACACGCATTACCTTTTACGATGATTATATTGACTTCATCTTGATACTTTTATCAAAGTCAATATTAGTGCTCTATGAAAAAATTACCTCCAGTATCTTCCCAAAAGCACTCGGTAAAATTTTCAACAGTCGATATTTTTTATACAAGACGCGAAAACGAAGAGATATATCAAACCGACTTTGATTAATATAAAGGATGTTTGCGCGCCGTGATACCAACCAGGTGTCTCCGACCAAATTAAATTTCTGTCACAGGAAAAGAGGGCGAATGTTACTTATACACGTCGTAACACATAAAATTACATTATTAGGTACGTCTCAAATTGCCTTCAAATGTTCATATTTGCGCAAAAAATATACATAACGATGATTGGTAGGTACTGCTGAAAGCCTATTGGTAAGGGTTCCTTAAGATACATAAAAATACATTTTCCATTTCCTCATTTAACTACATTTAAGAATTTCTATTCGGAGTTCGACAGTAATGTTATTTTTATGACAAAAGTATTAAAAAGTTTATATCTCAACGAAAATTACATTCTAATTATGTTGAAAATTAGCACACATGAAATAGATTCTGTATATAGGTGTCTCAATATCACATTAATGTCACAAACATAACACAATATACCTAATGATTCCCGATGTAGAATTGTAACGCCGCTTGTTCCCCTAGGGAGTTGTGCCAAGGCACTGCATCAAGCTATCTTAACCATAATGCGTTTATAACAGAAATGTATTACCTACATTATCTACCGCAGCTTCCAAAACATACTTAGTACCTATTCGTCTACAATATGAGAAAATGAATGGAAAACCTACGGATAATCTGAAAGATACGTAATTAGTGATGCTAAATTTTGTTTAGTTAAATAAATCTAAAGTATTATCTAAAACACTCCTGAAGATGCTACCGTGTGACCTATCTAATCAAACGATTTTTCATTATTTTAAAATAATCCGTTCCGAAGTTCTAACAGAAAAAAGATGTAAAATGACCATTCTCACCCCCCTCCCCTTATCTCCGAAACTACTGGGCCTAAAATTTTGAAAAAAATACAGATTATAGGTAACAGGAAAACCTATGAGAATCCCATGATTTTAAAATATCATTTAAAAAATAAAAAGAGCGGAACTCTTTGCACGCGAGTCTGACTCGCACTTGGCCAGTTTTAAAATATGGGTTGGGTACATCATATTTTAGAACCCATATTCTTAAAGAATCGAATCGCCGTCTTCCATCCCAATAGATGAAGGCAGCTTAGGTGCCCAAGTTATTGTCGGGCCGAGAATTATTGTTCCCTCCCACCACTAAATTGTATTAGGACGCTTTTATGTGCTAACTTCCACGTTTAGAAAAAGCATTGTTCTGCAAATTGATGTTCCAGACTTGCACACACGTTTATCACCGAATATTCCTGGATAGATCAAAGTTTTTCTTACAAATCGACAGCACAAATCCACCTTGTTAGTTTGTTTATACCACGATCTCTTTTGTTAGAAGCCGTGGTAACGAGAGCTATTCCAGTTGATTAACCGATTACTAAGAACAATTAGAAGTGGGAAAGGGGATAATGCACGAAGATGCTTATAACTATATATCTTGCAAATAGGGCTTCAGACTTGTTTGGTCCCTAATAAACAGAATCCAAACTAATGTTATAAATGCGAAAATAAGTTTGTTAGATACACTTTCACGAGCCAAGAGGATCATCGACAATGATGGGCTCGTCGAGTCGAAGCTCCAAAGTCTTGAGCATCGACGCCGAGTTGCTAGCCGGTCGGTTTTCTATCGGTGGCATTTTGGGGAGTGTGCGACGGAATTGCATAGTTTTATTCTGCCAAACCCGTTCCATCGGTACATGGCGGACATCCCACCCACACCCATAAAAGGTTTTGGGAACACATTCATTGTGCGTACAGCTAAGGAGTGGAATTCCTTGCCAGAGTCTGTGTTTCCTGATAGCTACAACCTGGGAGTCTTTAAGTCAAGAGTGAATAGGTTACTTCTAGGCAGGCGTGATTCATCTTCGACCACTTCATCGCTTACCATCAGGTGAGATAGAGGTCAAACGAGTGCCTTTCAATAATAAAAAAACAATTTTATGAATTTTGATACTTACAGAAATAAATTGTCAGAAGCCAGTAAATCTGACTCCTGCCTTGCCAAGAAGTACCGTGTTACCCAGTTAATGGGTTGTGGGGGTTTGGCAGGCCAAGATATTCAGCTGATTTCGGTTTGACTGGAAGCCGATCCTAATATAGTTGGGAAAAGGCTAGGCACATGATGATGATACAGTAATAGTTGGGATCCTAGAAACGATTATAGGCTACTTTAAGCGAACATAAAACACAGAGCAAGCGAACCGCGGACAAAAGCTAGTTATGTATAATTACTTGCCTGTTCTCAAATACAGGTATATCTGATTCTTTGGTAGAACGTAATATTGACCTTTCCATCAAAGTGAAGAAGAAATCTAGACCTCACAGTGGGCTCCTGAAGATAGTAAATAAATGTCGATAATTTGAGCAGTTTTATCGGGGTTCCGGAATTTAGGACACAAAATAGTTTTCCTTTTACATTTATGAAAACCATCAAATGAACTCGGAGCTGACTACTGGATTTAAGGTGATGGTTATTTATATAAGCCCACATCAATAGGTGTACTGTGAGTCCCATAGCCTATTTTTTTATTACCATTTAAATGGCATTAGTTTACAATGTTGGGGTGGTTGACCATTCATATTATACCGACCTTCGTACCTCCGGAAAGCACGTTAAGCACCCAGCTGCCATTTGTCATCCATCTTTAACAGTTCAGTGGTTTCAGAGAGTCTTTGGGAAATTTGACTCCAGTCAGCTACATCCGATGAGACTGGAATCCTGATACAGTTGGAAAAAGGCTAGACAATTCTATTACTATCACTGCATATTATAAAACAAAATCCTCCGCCGCGTCTGTCTGTCTGTTCGCGATAAACTCAAAAGCACCGATTTTTATGCGGTTTTCACCAACGGATGGGGTTATTCATGAGGAAGGCTTAGGTGTATAATTCGTCCCGAGATTCCTACGGGAACAGGAAAAATGGAATATGCACGTACGAAGTCGCACTAATATAATAATGCTGAAGAGTTTGTCTATTTGTTTGAACGCGCTTTGGAGCTACCGGTCGGATTTGGAAAATTATTTTTGTATAATGTTAGCCACATTCATGTGGAAGGCCGAAATTCCTACGTGAATGGAAAAAAACGGAATATGCGTGAACGAAGTCGCTAGTTGATTGATAAGAATATAAACTTGGCTAACTACTAAAAGTCTATCCCACGTTGTATCATATTTTGGGACTGGGCTTGAAATTACATAAAATTATTATTTGGGGCGGCGACCTTATATTTATAGTATCGATTTTGGTTCCACAAAAGTACCTACCTACGAGAACTTTCAAACAATAGGTATATATAGGTAAGTTGGATATAATTTGCGATATTCTATTTACAAAACACCATTTATTTTACGTAGTTTAGCGCAAACATGTACGAGGTGAGTGACAGGGTAACGTCGCGCATGCCAGTGCCATTCTTTACATAAACAACTGGGAGCACAGTTCCAGGGGTGCGTTTGAAATCACTTCACAGATAGTTGTACAAAAGTTTCGCCCCTTACGTTTCTACCTGTGCCACTTGTTTAATGCGGGCTGTTGCGAACGATTCGCCCGCATGTTTATTCGCTTTACAATCGAGACAAACTTTCGAAGAAGTGCTGTTGGAGTAGAGAAATATCGTGTTCCAACCAACATCCCCCATACTTAGTACTTATTTACTTGCCTATTTGTTATACACTCGCGAGCAGTAAACTGGAATCACTTCAATGCAATGAAAATGGATTGTGGTATATCATTAGAAACGCAATTTTTTTAGCTTTCAACCTCTTTAATATCATAACCAATTATTATTCACCTTATGTCATGGAACGTAAAAAATAGACATACCTACATTTTTAAAACAAAACAAACTATTGTTTGATAGTCCGGAAACCCTATAAAAAGTGAGCGTTTATGAAGATTGTTCATCAGTCCAATGTTTGACTTCACAGGAAACACCCAAGCTAAAGGAAAATGGAAACCACACCTATAGAAGCCGCTAAAGTCGTCATCCCAATCCAGCAAGGGTTGTCGCAGCGAACTATCGCTCGACAGCTTCATCTGAGCCAGTCTCGGGTTTCGAAGGTATACACGAGGTTCAGAGAGACGAGAAATTTAGTCCGGATCTAGACGACAGCGATGCACTTCGGTGAGAGATGACCGATTTATTGTCACCTCTTCTCTCCGAAATTGACACGTGACCGACGTGGGGCTGCAGCAGCAGCTCGGAGAAATTTTAGGGAGGGCTGTCTGCGAGTGGACAGTGAGGCGAATCAAATTGTAAAAAATTGTTTTGAACAACGCGCGATGAAGTGATTCCAGTTATTGCTCGCGAGTGTATATTAAAGTAATAAATGCGAAAATAACTCTGTTTATTTGCATGTTTGTTGATTTCGTTTTCACACCTTTACGGCTAAACAAATTTGGATGAAACGTGGCACACAGGTACAGATTAGGATATTTTTTATGCCGAAAGTGCCCCTGGAATAAATTCCAACTTTCAAGCGGGTGAACCCGCTGTAGAAGCTAGTCAATAATAAATATGGAATATCCAATAGCTTTAAATTACCTAAAGAAATAATTCAGCAAATAAATTTAATGTTACTTTGTAATCCTAAATATTATCACGTTTCTTCAACCGTGCTGACCTTTTTTCCTTTTCAAATGCATAAAAGGATTTGGTATTCGAATTAATTTTACGTAGCGTTTGTAAAAAGGAGTCCAAAACATCTCGATGAAAGTGATCCTTGAATACTAAACAGCACAATACGAATTTTAAAGGTGTTGCCTATTGATAGCTTCGTTTACAAGCTAGGCAGTTTAGTTTCTCCCCAAAAGACTCGTGTACTACTTACCTACATCAAATCACGCATTTCCCTTCCAAACTAACGAACGACATCCTTTTGTTTTGTTTCCGTTCATACATGGTCATACGCACGTCGCTGGTTAGCCATTTAAACTCACTTTTTTTTTTTTTTTTTTTTTGAAGCAAGCCGAGATTAGAGACACCATCAGGTGCCTACTTGATCTACCTACTTTTGGTTGTAATGCTCGTTATCTGAAATCCATGCTTAACATATATTATAAACGTAGGTTCTGTTTTGTAGTCATAGCAAACCGCCTCGTCGGGCACCTGGTGAGGGTGGGGCCGAATCTGGCGGAGAACCAGTTTGGTTTCCGCACGGGGCGCTCAACGGTGGATGCCATCATGCGCGTGAGAGCCCTCACGACGGGGGATGCGGTGTCCCGGGGCAGGGTCGTCTTGGCGGTGTCTCTTGACATCGCCAATGCCTTCAACTCCCTGCCCTGGAGTTGCATCAGGGAGGCACTCCGGTATCACCGGATGCCAACCTACCTCCGTCGCGTGGTCGAGGCCTATCTGACGGACAGGGCCGTCATCTACCCCGGTCACCGGGGAGAATGGAACCGGCGAGAGATGTCGTGCGGTGTTCCACAGGGTTCGGTTCTGGGGCCGCTCCTGTGGGACATCGGCTACGACTGGGTGCTGCGCGCCGACCTCCCTAGCGGCGTCAACGTAGTCTGCTACGCTGACGACACGCTAGTCTTGGCACAGGGGGGGTCGCACCAGGCGGCGGCCGAAGTAATGACACGCGGGGTTGCGACAGTCGTTGAGAGGATCCGGCAACTGGGTCTCGAGGTGGCCCTGCACAAGTCCGAAGCCATGTGTTTTTATGGTTCTCGGAACAGGCCACCAATGGGATCCCAAATAACGGTAGGAGGGGTTCACATCGGCGTCGGGTCGACGATCAGGTACCTGGGGCTCGTTCTCGACAGCCGATGGAACTTCGAGGAGCACTTCCGACGTTTGGCTCCAAGACTGGAGCGGGCCGGGGCTGCCTTCAAGCGGCTCCTGCCCAATCTAGGGGGTCCAAACGCCTCCTGCCGGAGGCTCTATGCGGGGATCGTGCGGTCCATGGCCCTTTATGGGGCCCCAGTGTGGGCACTGACGTTGAAGGGGCGACCTGCCCGCCAGCTCAACGCATCCCAAAGGGTCATGGCCATCCGGCTGGCCCGGGGATACCGCACGGTCTCCGGCGAGGCGGCGAGCCTCCTTGCCGGATTAACGCCATGGGATCTGGAGGCGAGAGCCCTCGCGCACGTTTACGCGTGGCGCTTGGAGGCGCTTCGCCGGGGCGAAACTCCGCTGCCACGGCAAATTGCTACGCGGCGGACGGAGCTCCAGCAGGATACCATGGCGATATGGAAACGGCGACTGTCGCAACCCAGCGCTGGGCACGCCACAATTGCGGCGATAAGACCCCTCTTTGAGGAGTGGCTGGAGAGGCGCTACGGCGTCCTCACCTTCCGCCTGACGCAGGTACTAACCGGACACGGCTGTTTCGGGAGGTACCTGTTTCGGATTAAGCGGGAGGACACGCCCGGGTGTCAGCACTGTGAGGATCGCCCGGAGGACACGGTGGAGCATACGGTGGAGGTCTGCCCTGCTTGGGCTGAGCACCACCGTGTCCTCGTCGAGGCGATCGGCGGCGGCAACCTCTCGCGTCCGGCCCTGGTTGAATCCATGGTCCGGAGCGAGGAGGCTTGGGAAGCGGTCACCTCCTTCTGCGAAGCAGTAATGCTAGCGAAGGAGGAGGCGGGCCGCGCGAGGGAAAGGCAAGGCCTTCGTCCCAACCGCCGCTACAGGAGAAGACGCCCCGGGCGTCGGGAGTCGCAGGGCGATCCCCGGCCACCGTAGGCGCGGGCCTGCGGACGGCGAGCGTTGGGTGGCTCGCTGTCCGATCACCACCAGGCCCGGGTCGATGGCGCGTTGTGTTTCACGCGCGCCTCAAAGAGATGTCAGCATGGGGGACGGGGCCCGCTGGGGCCAGAGCCTGCCGGGGTTACGGAATCTGTTCGAAAGAGTCACCGCGGCCCTGGAACGCAAAGGGCTTTAGAAGAAACACGGATGGGTTTTAGTCAGTAAGAGTCTGACACGCCCTTCCGCTCCACCCAGAGCGGAAGAAGTCATTTGATGATTTCCCATCCTTAAAAAAAAAAAAAAAAAAAAAAAAAGGTTCTGTTTTGTGTGTTTAACCTCTTCACATCCTAATGGCTGTACGGATTTGTATTATACTTGGCATACGGGTAGACCATGTCCTAGAATAGCCATTAGGATACTTTTAATTCCGGAAGTACGATTTCTTAGGTCAATTTTCAACATCCACCCGGGTGAAGTTTAAGGCTAATCTACAATAAATGAAAACCAGAGATCGGAATAGGTAGACTATATTTACCTAACGTTCGTGGAAGTTAGTAACATAGAGTTGTGTGTAATAGGTACCTCCTCTAAAATCCCAGAATCATAAATATGACGATTGTATCCCGGGATTTAAAAAATTGCAAATTACTTATTGCGCTTTGAATACATTTGAACAAAATTATTAAATTGAAGAATCTTATTATATTTTTAGATTTCCGTACCTAATAAAACTGTTAAATTAAATAGCTTTGTTTTCGCACACCTCTTTCTTCTTTTGATTCCTCAAATCAATAATTTATAACTATACTTAAAGTCCAGTTCATGTTTTTATAATCCCGGGTTTTAATTGTCATGATTCCATTTATGATTCCGGGATTTTACAGGAGGTATTATCAATTCTATGTTGTTTACTTCCACGGACATTAGGTAAATATAGTCTACCTATTCCGATCTCTGATGATACATGATGGAATACAGAACTTTTCGAACATTAACATAAAATGAAAGCGGAAAAGTTCAGAAGGTTTTCTTTTGCCGGGTAATGTTAAACATCCAACATTTTAATCTTCACTTTACCAAAGCTGCCGAGGTACAGAAGCTAATCATTTTTTAATGTTATTCTAGTACGAAAATTTAATTAAAACTCGAATTTGGCCTTTTAAATTAACGAGAGCAGTGTTAGCCCAAGACCAGCCGTGTAGTCATATTATTAATAATAAAAATGAATCGCTAAATGTGTTGCTAAGTGCATAACTCGAGAACGGCTAGAGCAATTTCGCTAATTCCTTTTTTGTTGTATTTGTTATTGTCAGGAGAAGGTTTTTATGAAAGAACATTTTCAAAAACATTAACATCCGGGCGAAGCCGGGACGGGCCACTAGTTATTAATAATATTTGTTCGACAGATAAGTATTTTTTTATTAAACTGTAGTATGATGTATTAACGAATTGATATTTCCAGAAATCAGTTAAACTATCTACAGGTTAGTGTAGTTCAAGTCTGTGCAAATCATTTCACTCTTTTCGTCTAGAATGATGAAAGATGTTTGATAAAAGATGATGAAAGATATAAAAAAGTAAAATTTTCGGAAAAAAAGTTAAGGTCGGTGGAAAAATAGAGAAGTTTAAGATGGCGCAAATTCACTTTGACGTAGGTACCTTTCGAGTGACGTCACACGCCAGTAGTACTTTTTCGGTTTATAATAAATTTTAAAAAGCGCTTACATCCGTAATTTTTTGTAATTTTTAAACCTTTTTGTTCTGCGTTTTGCTTTCTCACAGGTTTTGAGAAATTATAATAAACAACACATAAGTACCTAAACCATTCTGTGAAGCATAAATAGTGCAACGGCTCAAATAAAGGTTCTCTATTTACATAGCGCACACTGAATTAGTGAGACAAAACGCCGAACGGGCAACTAGGCAAACATCACAGCGACGGGTACCTTTAGAGGATTTATGAGCCCGTTGGCTAATTTGGCCCTGAAAACCGCGGGCTGTAAATCGGAGCGGACGGGAGCATTAATCACGAGGTAGGGGATTTAAGCCTCGCTCCACGATTTAACACCCTGCCATTGCGAAATATCAATGCAGAAACTATCGCTGCGGTTGGTATGTATATGTAGGTGGGTTGTGCCCGGCTCGAAATCAATTAAGGTTTATTCTTATTCTTCGTTATTTTATTATTATATACTAACTTTAGCCCGCGGCTTCGCTCGCGTTTATATAGATGTTTGCAAAAATTCTTATAACCGTATCCATGGTCCCATCATTCTATGTTTATGTCACCGGAAAATTGCAGACTCCGTAATTCCGTAAGGAATTATTGGATAATAATTTCTCGATGTATTAACAAAAAATCTTTATATTTACAATCAATCCCATCCAAATTCTATAATTTCCAATATATCCGTCAGTACAAAATAGTTTACAATTTCACGCGACATTTTACAATCTAACGGCGTTTGCAATTTTCCGGTGACATAACTATATACCGAATTCATCAAATTCGCCTCAGCGAAAATAATTGTACATTCGATTCGACCTCCTTAGATAAATTACTTAAAGTTCTTAAAGTAGGTAATACTGGCCAGAAATGGTAAAACAATAATTCAATGCCATTAAACATTTATTTTCTTATTAAGTATTATTTTTCTTTGTGCAGTTGGCATTTAAATCTTTGGCATTTTTGCTTATTAGCGTGCCTGTAGATTTTTTTTTATTTGGTGAATATGTATTTAATTGAAACAGTTAGTAAGTTACTACTGGACGGGCTATAATATAAATACCTACATAATTTACAATCATAGTATTCACTATCACAACAATTTAGGTATGAGAGAGTAACAAGTAAACAAAAAAAGTATAAAAAGGGTTCCGACGAATTGAGAACCTCCTCCTTTTTTGAAGTCGGTTAAAAAGTTTAAATACATACAATATTCATTAGTAGGTGCAGCTTATTGACACAAGTGAGCATAACCCAGAATTGGGTTTAAACCTTAATAAGATACAGATTATGCACAGAACCAATAATTGCACATAAAATCCTAATTAAATTAATTTTATTATCGGATCGGTTTTTTAATGATGTCTCTGTGAGGCAATTTGTGACTACTTTTGTTAACTATGGTAACTGTGATAACAAATGTATGTAAATGAATAAATACAATTAATTATTAAATCCTACTTATATGTGAATACACTATAAGTAAAATAAAAACGCCATTTATGCGTCATGTTCACAGTAAATGCTCACTTATTCTATCAATTAATGAAACAAATCAAGACTTTTTGCTTTTTTCTCAATTTTTGGGTCACGATTTAGCCCGATTTTCAGTGCCTGTTTATAATGTCAAAACCACAGATAGGACTTAGATATAATAATGAGTAACTTAGGCTACTTTTATTTTAGAAATAGTATTAGAATATAATCAAACGAAGTCGCGGGTAAGTAGCTAATATAATATGTTAGACGACTCAAAATAATCAAAATGTTTTTAGGTAAAATCCAACAACATGACCAAAACAAATAACAAACGAACAAAAAAGTTAGAAATGATAACGATACATAATAATCATTTTTTATTTATTTAATACTTCAATGTACAATGGTGGTACATAAAGCGGTTTTAATGCCATAAGTCATTATTTACCAGTCAATCTTTGGGTTAAAAGGAAATCCGTTTAGAAAGTACGAAAAAAAAAGACTATTAAAAATAATGTAATAGGTATAACCAAATAATGATAATATGTCATGGTTCCGTGTTCTGGAATTTTATTTATTTCAATTGGCAATACAGTCAACCACAGTGCCGTTTGATTAATTGCATGGTGGGGTGAAATGGAAACGAACCTCACGCTGGAAGTAGCTCGGTTAGTTCGCAGACGGTAGTCGACCTAGTAAGACGTTCTGACTAATTGGTAAACATGGTAAAGTTACATCAAAGTTGTACTGATTATATTAGAGTTATACTGATTGTTTTATCGAGATTATATTAATGTATGTGTCCATTTGATATTAGTAAAATATAATCTAAAAGCATAAACGGTGGTTTTATTATACATATAAATAAATTATGCATCAGTATGTTTTAATTTTCTTGACGATATTTGTCGAAAATTCTTCTTACGACTTCTTTTAAGTGATTTTTTAGAGATACCTTTTCATCCCCAACAGGTGGAGCCACATCTGTTCTACGTTTGTTCTGATGACCATAATCGCTTAAATCGTCACTTAACAATCCTAGAGATTTCATGGCTGCTACACTCTTAACGAACGGAAGCTGCATCTTTAACGCATTTGATAGGCACCTATTAAGATTATCTATGGTTACATCTGCAACAGAAATTAATCACTTTAGAAGGCCTTACTATGAGCTTTTTCATTTGATAGGTATGTCGCATCGCACAGCACATGAAAAAACATAGAAGTGACCCCATTTTCAAAATGTATTAATTTCTTTATTCATCAATGTTTGAGTCACACACAGTAGTTCGTATGTGGCTGTGACAGACGAACAGACAAACAGCCAGACTGACCGACACGCGAGTGATCTTATATGGGTTCCGTTTTTCCATACGGAGGTTTGGCACCCGAGAAATCGCAATAATTTTTAATCATATCTTAAAAGGCATCATATTTTGCAGAAAGCTTATAAAACTTACTAAGTCCGGTAGCACAGGAGAACAAATCGATGTGACAATGGTTTATCATTGTTTTGAGTGTGAACGTCAACATGTTCTTATGCCAGATGACAGCACACGCGGGGTCGTAGGCATCGGTGCAGGCGATGGGGCACGTGTGCTGGCAGGCCTGGTGCGAGCCCACGATGCTGAAGTCATACGAGCGACGAGTATCCTCATCTTTTAGGTCATAGGATCTGCCCATGTACCTCCTTGTTTTCAATTCGCATACCTCGTTTTCTACTTGATTCAGTTCTACAATATTTCATAATTATATTACGTACAATTCGTAAGACGCTTCTCGTTCACCACATTTTTTTTTATTAGTGTAAGAATCATTTTCAAAAAGCATTTAAAAAGTTATCATCTTAAGACAAGAAATACTCATAAAACATATCCTATATATAAAATCGACCTGCAAAATTGTTTCTATAGTCGAATACAGTCGATTACTAAGTCGTTTATCCTTCAAAATTTAAATAAATTATCATTAAATTTCTAACTAAACATATCTACGTAAACCGTAAATGATTTCTTTTCAAAAATCCATTCTGCAATTGTAAAACAGTGTCATTCATGCAGTTTGTTAAAAAATTGTGTTTTTTCCTATAAAATAAAAACGTATAATTCACGAACCTACAAAAGATTCTTCTTCACATGCCGCTTTTCTCATATAGCAAAGATTTTGATAAACCAATTTAGGTGAAGGGCTGTTTTTAATTTCTGCTATCGCACAAACTTCGTCGAAAATATTAGAACAACGGATTTCGTCACATTCTTTTCCTATTGTCGAGATTATCAATAACGCTGAAAAGAAGTAGACCATTATCCCTTTGCAATTTTTAATTTTAATACTCGCGATTCATTCATTGCGACTGCCTATAAGCAAGTACCAATAAGCATCTTTTCTACATCTACACTAATATTATAAAGAGGAAAAATTTGTATTTTGTGTGTGTGTATGTTTGTAATGAATAAACTCACAAACTACTCGACCGATTTGAATAATTCTTTCAGCAATGGATAGCTACATTATCAGCGAGTAACATAGGCTATATTTTATTCCCGTACTCCCACGGGAACGGGAACTACGCGGGTGAAACCGCATGACGTCCGCTAGTACTAAATAAGGTCCTATTAAAATTGGTGGACCAACTTTTAGAATTCATTCAGACCACCAAAATAAGAACATTGGTAGAAAAAAAATATTACAAAATTGCATTAGGTACTGTCAAGAAAAAAAACAGCTAACGGAAATACACTAAAAATGTTGGTTACCCAATGCATAAACACATCCATGTCTTTGTTATCTCATAATAAAATTCTAATACTACAAATGTGCAGGCGCACGTGACCACGTCTAGTACCTACCCATAATGGATGTGTTTATACTGGTGTAACGAAAAAAAATATATTTTAGGTCATATAAAATTACTTTAATCAGTGTTTTTTTGCTTGGATATCTTTGGTTAGACGTACTGAACCGTATGGGACCTTATATAGATTAGGTAAATGTTACGATAAGATACCTAGGTACATATGAGACTACTTTTTATTTTGCTAGAAGAGCATCAAAGCGAGATACGCGGAAATATTAAATTAACTTTTCATTAAGGTTAATGTGAGCTAAGTCCTGCTGGGTGTTTGTGTCGGCCGCTACTATATGAAATTTAAGAGAGCACCCTTTGGTGCATAGCTACATCTTAACTTCAACTAGGTGTATTTACAAAACAAAAATTAACTACTTATATTGTAATCAGAGGGCCAATTTTTCATACATTTTACACAGATTGCGACTGAGATTCGCATGCGACTATTGCTAGAAAACTAGCCCTCTGAATTTAACTACAAACTCTATGTCATACATTGACAAAGTTATTGTTATTTTAAGAATCTCTTTTAGAATCAACTTAAAATAGTTAATAAAGTAAATAGTAGCTATAGTCGATATCTACTTGACTTATTACCTTCAGCATTGTTAAGAAAGGGGTAATTAAATTCATACTTACTCGTCAAAATATATAAAACTAGCATTTTTCGGGTTTATTTCAGATTGTCATGTTGGCTATGTACACAGTCTCGCTAGTCAGTGGGCCCGAGTAACCGTGTTATTGGAATTACTTTTTAATGTTCGCACAAGAGATTTACGTCCTAAAATTTAATTAAATTCGCAATTCGTCAGCGTGATAACACATTTATCTTTGGATGGGAATTTTGGGACACGATTTTGTGTCGTTAGTGCGTTCGTATTTATTTTGCGAGAGTAGGAAATTATTCCGTCGTATGGGGTGGCTGGTGGCTGCGGATCGCAATGGGCAAGGACGCGTTGATTTATAGCTGGACGTTAACTTTGGAGGCCGGGACATTAGCGGGGAGTGATCACCCGCGTCGCGACGCGCCCCCCACGCGTCCTCTCGCCGCCATGCTCTTCTAGCTCACTAATTCTCGATGCTCATTTAATAGGCTTACTGTGATTTGGAGCGACATAGATGTGCGGCATCGTAACAATTTAACAATTTGTCCTTATAGTTGATGGTGATAGTTCAGGGTTGTCACTTTATGTGGGTTAACCTCGAAACTAATAGGTACCGGATGTTTCAGAAGTGCATGGTCATATAATTAAGGGTGATGTTATGTATCTGATAAACAGTAAAGAAACGATAGCAAAACGAGAAAGAAAGATATTTTTTTTTAAACCCGAGCGCAAGAAACGACAAAGTTCCAAACAAATCATTTTTCAGTCTGATGCTGTTAAAGACACAAATTTTAGTTCAATCACAGATTTGAAGCCACCAGACTTCTTGTAAAGTGAATTTTATTGTTAAATCAGTCCGTCCTTCCGTCACAGAACATTTCGAAGTTATTAAAGAAAATCGATAAAAGGTGACCATTGCCGCCTTGTCTCCGAAACTACTGAGCCTGAGAAAAAAATACAGAATAAGAATATTGTATTTGTATCAAAACATAGTAGGTGCATTTAAGGTCCTATTACAGATAATAGGTACATAGATTACACGAAAACTATAAGAAGTATATGATTTTAAAGTAACATGTTAAAAAGGCAATGATTTAAAGCGGCAGTTGTATATTGTAGAATTGGTAAGATAAAAATTATAAAATGCATGTTTACTAACAAGTTCAGCAGTAAAAAGTGAGCAGTAAACTAAATAGAAATTATTCGCAAAAAATATTTAAATGGTAAAAAACATGAATGTACAGCTATTAGTGGTCAGTTAACAAATCGGAATCAATTTCAATCTTACCTCGACGACGGATCCCCGCGGTGCGCGGCTCCTATTTCTGACTGCAGGGTTTAAAGTATAACCTAAATTGAATGGTATAACGGGAGCTAAGTTCGCTTGTTTCGCTACCATTCGAACCTAACTTATCCGTGTCGGGGTGCCCTAAGCTCCCTGTACACTACTGCCCATTCCATCATTTAACTGCCCATTTCATCATTGTATACCCAGAACATTTATTTTTTCAATTGATCATAACAACATCCCTAATGCTTAAATAACAGTAGCAAAATTTTTTACTCTTAAAAAAATATTATTCGTTCGGAACCCTTTGCACGCGAGTCCGACTCGCATTTGGCCGGTTTTATCCCTGGATAATACTCCCTTGTGATGATTTCCGACTTTAACACAGGTGAAGCAAGTACATAAAGAAATGACTTTCTAAAAATCTGTCATCCTTACAATTCTTTGGCTAAGGCTCGGCGCAAACGGACCACCAACCAAGCTGGTTGTCGCACGCTACCGCCACATTTGTGAAGTGCGCAACAGCGGTGTTTGAAAGCCTCCACATTTTATAACCTGCTCTCTGCTGCGCAGCCTATCTTATATCTAAGTATTTTTCTGTCATTGTAGAAGCGCGTGTGGCGGGTGTCTTGTTCGGCCCTAGCTTGCAGCGACCACAACTGGCGAAACTGCTGTAGCGAGGGTTCGCCACCGGCTGCACATATGCGGAACGTCTATACAAAATATATGAAAAAACCGGCCAAGCTCGTGTCGGACCACGCACAGTGTAGGGTTCCGTAGTTACCCGAATCCTTAACCATGCCAGAAAAATAGTAAAATGTACTTAACTATGATTACGTTACGAATGCATTTGGTTTTAAGTAATTTTCTATGGAATTATTAGGATTTTATTACTTATCCAGTTCCATTTTATAAGTTGGACGACTATTACTCATTAACTCGTTAAGCCGCAGCAGTTAAGCCCAGATAGCGGTGATAGTTTTCCTTTTAAATTCGTTATATATGCTAGTACCATGAATTTTTTCACGTCTCCAAGAAAAATTCGTTTAGCTGGCAGAGGGAGGACACTTGACTCTAACAAAAATTTGCACTTTAAAGCTTAATATTTCGCAAACGGATCCTTGGTTGGAAAAATGGTTTTTCAAGCCCCCAATATTTTTAAACGACCTATCCAATGACACCACAGCATGGAAAAAATCATCGCCACTTTACCCTACCTGTAAAGTAGTGATGTATTTTTTACCCCTTAAAAACATTGTACTTCAAGATTTTATTTTACCACTTTGTCGGCATTATTAATATGTATATGTGTGCTTATTTCTTCTAGCGCTAAGCATCTCTGAGCAAACCGCAGACGGACAGACAGACAGGCGGATATGGCGTAACTATAAAGGTTCCTTGTTGACTACGGAACACATTCCACTTTGTCGACAACTCCGACAAAGTGGAATGTCTAGCCAACAGTCTAGAGTCCCAACGCTCTCCCAGCTCTCAACCAGTGGACCAAGTAGATCAAGCTCACTTTGATATGGTGGATGTTGAAGTCGGACGTAGAGCTTCCCTCCCACCAGTCGAAGATCATGATGATCCTCTGCCACCCGTCACTCCCGACGAAAAGCAGGATATCATCCAAAGGCCTAGGAATGCCCCTGGCTCCGACGGCATCACCAACAAAGTGTTTAAACTCTTCCCCGCCTAACTCATAGTGCTAATGAATGCCATCTTCAATGACGTATTAAGTAACAACATGTTCCCCCAAGCATGGAAACAAGCCACCGTAATCAGTATCCCCAAACCAGGCCAGCCCAAGTCTGATCATGCCAATTACCGTCCCATCAGTCTACTTAACGCTCTCGGTAAAATCTACGAGAGGCTTATCTACAAGCAGCTCAAAGATTATGCTGAAGCAAAGAGTCTTATTCCCGACGAGCAGTTTGGTTTTCGAACCGAACACTCGTGCATCCAACAAGTCCACCGCATCGAAGAGAACCTAAGCGCTGGTTTCTAGCGTGGCTTGATGACGGGCGCCTTGCTCTTTGACATAGCGAAAGGATTCGACAAAGTCTGGCACAATGACTTAATTTATAAGCTATACCAACACGGCGTCCCAGACCGTCTCGTGCTCATCTTGCGAGACTTTTTGTCAAACCGCACCTTTCGCTTTCGTATCGAGGGTGCACTCTCATCCCCTCACTCCATCCGAGCAGGAGTCCCCCAGGGCTCAGTGCTTTCCCTTTACGCAGTCTTTACGCTGTTCACCAGCGACATTCCCAAAAGTTAAAATACATAACAGTTGGCCCTATTCGCCGACGACACGGCCATTTACTATGCCGGTTGCGACCCTGACTCTACGCTCGCACTCTCCAAACATCCGCAAACATCTGCGGTAGATGGTTCAGGAAAAGCCAGGCGGTTCTCATTTCAAAACCGCGGCATAAGCCCCTCGCCCTCGTCCAATCACCATGTATAACAAGGCAATCCCCTGGGAGAAGCAAGCCAAATACCTAGGGGTCATCCTGGACAGCCACCTCACCTTCGCTGAGCACATAAGGCAGGCCCGTTCTCGCGCTGCCTTCGATCAAGGAAGTCTCCACTTTATCACGACCGCCCGAAGTAAATTTTCACTCAGCTGCAAATTGAGACTTATAATAAACCCTGGCTAAAGGCTTTAATATTTATATTAAGGCCGCCACAGGCAAGTCCGGTTAAGCAGTCGACAACCTCCTAGGTTGTCGACTGCTTAACTGAGAGACGCCACTCGCCTGGTCGGTGGCCCGTTTGCGCCGTGCCACCACCACCAAAAATACAATATACAAAACTATTGGTATAATAACTATTGGTATACTATTGGCATATACAAAACTATTGGTATAAAGTATTGGTATTTCTAAATTTAATATAACAGAGGCTTTAAATATAAAACTTCATAACATCGTTGGATAAGATTAAGGTTTATTATAGTTCTTGTAATTTCGTGAAATGAAGCTGTTCATAATTTATGATCTTTAAAATTAAAACCATTCTTTCCTCAGGGTAAAGACTGCTGTTTTATAATATAAATTTTTTACACTCTTAATAAAACTGGCTGCATAGCAAGAAGCTATGGCTCGGTGGCACCTCGGCTTCCAAATAGAATTGAAATGTACCCATGGCTAGGCTTGTTGAAAGTAAGTATGTGTATCTCTTTACTTAGGTAACAGTAAGTGCGCAACTTCATCTAGAAATAAAACATAGGTTGCTTCTTCTCATTATTTTTGAAGAATCCAAAGAAGAAAGAGTTGAGCGAAAATAAAGCTATTTACTTTAACAGTTTTAGTAGGTACGCAACTCTAAAAACATAATAAGATTCTTCAATTTAATCATTCTGTTCAAATGTATTCAAAGTGCAATAAGTAATTTGCAATTTCATAAATCACGGGATACAATCGTCATGTTTATGATTCCGGGATTTTAGAGGTAGTATTATTAACTCTATGATACTTACTTCCACGAACATAAGGTAAATATAGTCTACCTATTCCGATCTCTGCTAATACTCAAGCTTGGTAACTACCTCTATCAAACTCGTTTACATACACAAACAGTGACCTATTTAATAAAACTGACAGACAACAAGTGACAATCTGACAATCCGACAATTATATATTATTACTAATCTGTCGCAAAATGTGACAATGGAAGAAAAGAAAAGAAAAATTGTAGTGTCACAGAACGGATATGCATGGCTAAACTAGAAATATTTCGGATTATCAGTTATATTGAATACTAGCTTTTGCCCGCGACTTCGTACGCGCACATTCCGTTTTAGTAGTCTAAAACCATCTTCGCGTTATTGCCTTTCTAATGAAACCGGTTTGTGGCACATCGGTTAGATGCTTTCAAAGTCTATAATGGACAAAGTTAGAAACATTTTTTTTGTTTTATATATTATTTAATACAGATTGTTAATTTCTTAGATTGTAGACAGTTATTAAAAACTCTTATCATTAACATTCAGTCCTGACTGTATGACGTGTACAGCAGTGTGAAGTATGAATACGCAGTCGTTAGGATCTGAAACAAATAATGTGCGATGAAATGGGGCCATTTCATATCCTAGTATGCACCTAATCACATTGTTAGTTGGCCAATGGAGCAAATCTTGTATTTTTAAGGAGCGTTCATATTCGCATTGCAATCGCAAACTGACAGAAACACCTCTAGACCTCTTATTTCCGCAAATTTTCACATTGTCGCTGCGATGATATTCCATTGCGATTTGAATTTATTGTACGAGAATCGGAATTCATCATCATCATCATATCAGTCGAAAGACGTCTACTGCCGGACATAGGCCTCCCCAAAGGGAGAATCGGGATCAAAATTCAGAACATTAAATTATAACTTTTGGCGACTTGTTCATCAGTCATCCATTAGTAAAAACCATTTAAACACATATCTACATATTCAAAATAGTTTAGCCAATAAGTACTCAAAGACCTTATAAAAAATATATAAATTGTACAATTGCCATAGGTATTGTTTGCTATATATTTTTTCTATAACATAAACTGTCAAAGTAAATACTTACTGAACTATATGTCATCATTGTGATAGCGCGGAATTTGAGTGCGGTGAAGTACAAAGGCCGCTGTGACCTGCAAACAAAACTCACTCTAACATTCACAATTTTATACGCAGAAGCACTGCGTTTTCTGTAAACGGATATTTGGGGCTTTACGTATCACATACCAGCGGGCCAGTTCTATTAATTTTCAAATAACGTTCGCATTCGCATCTCAGTCGTAATCGGTCAAAAAATGTAGGCTTTTCTGGCAGTTTGCGACGGACATGGTACTACGAACGTTGTTATAAAATTAGTAACATTGGCTTTCAGGGAGCCTAGTGCGAGTTTCTTAACATACTCGATCGCGTTAACCTAAACTTGCGCTTATGTCAAATCGTATGGAATAAAAGACGTTTTCCGTTATTGTCACCAGATGACGCTTATTCAGTTTTAGTAATAATTGACGTTTACGAATACATTGAAAACTCGCACTAAGCACCTGGTAAAAACATCAATCCGTGTAAAATGTATTGAGTTCAAGTGCAGCTGCATCCAGTATTCCAGTCAGACTGAAAGGCGATCGCAACATGTTGGGAAAGGTTGCGGAATTGGTTCGAAAGAGTCACCGCAGCCCTGGAACGCAAAGGGCTTTAGAAGAACCACGGATGGGTTTTAGTCAGTAAGAGTCTGACACGCCCTTCCGCTCCACCCAGAGCGGAAGATGTCATTTGATGATTTTCCATTCTTAAAAAAAAAAAAACATGTTGGGAAAAGGCTATAGTATATTAGTCCACACTTGAAATAATTTCCCATTCGCCTGTGGGCGAAGTCGCTAGCAAAAACTAGCAGGAAAATAAGGCTACTTGCAAAATAAAGTCAAAGAGCGTACCGTTGGAGCACCACGAGCATCGCGCGCCGACATCTTGTGTTGCTTTTATACCAACCGCTTTCATACACCGCGTTGGCTACTCCCATGCTCTGCAGGATCCATTGAAAAACACACTTAAAACATTCTCACGTCTGGCACAGTTTCCATGTAAGCTATTACATTGAAATGCTTAAACAAATTCACTTTGAGAGTGCAGGAAAAAAATGGCTGTTTTTGTAAGTTAATTTACATATCACACTCACAGTGCATTCAGTTTCGTTATTTTAGGGAAATGAATGCGGTGCTCTGTGTTTATCGTAATATTTGGATAGTGCTGTGATCATTTTATTTAGCTGATGGTAAAATCGAAATCAATAAAAGCGACACTCACTGCTCGATAAATGTCGTCTGCATACCAGCAGATGACAAACATCTGAGTTAGAGCCGCTCCGAGGTAAAACTTATTGCTCATTTCCATCCATGAATCCAGAAACTGTTAAAGAAAGTTATCTTAATCATTATAACAACGAAGTTTAAAGCTAGATAGAATATACTTTATTGTAAACCAAAAGTGGCTACGTAGCGGTCTTATTGCTGACAGCGATATCTACCACAGAACCTTAACTTAAGCTGAAAGAACTGAAATAACAAGGGAGTAGTCAGCCGTTTACCTTCTGCTAATAAAACTGTATGCAGCTGTTTTTTTATTCAAGATAATCACTAGAAGAACTAATTCGATTTAAAAATGTCCCTCACGAGTAGGAAAGTTATACCTACTGACATTTGTTAAGTGCCAGCTAATTTTTATTCCGGGAAAAAGTACGGTCACTGTGCGATAAGCCACGGCAGCCATGTGTAACCGAAGGAAAAACTGGTAGAGAGATTGTCTTGTAACTTATAGTCCTCCTGACCGATTTCGGACATGGCGGCCAATGTCAACTGAGTCTAGCCATCGGCGCGGGACATATTTTAGTGCACAAGTGTGTGCGCAAACACAGGTGCACTCCCTCTTCCATCACTCATATTCCGATGGGACGGCAACCCGACACGACTGGAGAGAGATCAGGCGCAGGACCAACGGCTTAACGTGCTTTCCGAGGCACGGGGGTGTCACACCACCAACATCCAAACTCCGGGCTGTCAATGGGAAATTCCTCTTGGAAAACCCAATAACACTTTTAGCACGACCTGGGAATCGAACCCAGGACTCCACGCTCGTCATACGCGCTTGTGACCACGACACTTACCACAATAGTGAACATAACACAGCAAATATTCACTGAGCTTAGCAGCACGTTGATAAGGTTCACTACTGAAAATGCGTCCTCCAGATCATTGATATATCTGAAAAATAAATTACCTACATTATTACCACTTTTCTATTTGTTATTTTTAAAGTTTTACATAATATTTTCACTATGCCGCAAGGGTTGCTTTGAAGTGGCTCGGGAAAAAGACCCCTACAAGGATTTGGAGGAGGCCTTTGCCAAACAGTGGGACAGTAAAAGCTGTATAAAAGAGCAATAATAATATTTTCACATAATAATGGCCAACCTGATGAGTCGTTGGTGTATTTTAACAACCTCGACGATTTCCTTATAACATTCATTGCTTCCAGATTCAAGGGAGTCTTTACTCTCAATAGTTCCCAGGTGGCGTATTTGATCCTGAAGTAGACGCAAGAGCATACTGATATGACTCGCCATCGTCATGAATAGAAGATCAGAACCCAACATACAACAGACTGAAATGCATCCTGAGAAAGTATAGAGAAAAATAGATTTCTGTCATCAAAAAAAAATAGAATATACATACTTTATTGTGCAAAACGTACTAACTAGTAGTTTTAGAAGAAGAACTTAATAGTTACAGAACGATTTACAAAAAACTTAATTATATGGAATGAATGCAATGGCGGTATTAACGCTGATAACGATCTATGTATGTACCAGGCAACCTTCGGATGATCTGAAGGTACAAAAAGTTATGTAAAATTTATTTCTTTTCAAGAAACTGACAAAGAAGATACAATTAGATTTAAAAAATACATTTTGTCTTTGGTTCAACTATTTTAACTCCACATAGAAACCGACATCGAAAGATCCAACAAAATACAAACCGGAGCACGTTTCAAAGACGTACACCAAGCCATGGATGATAGGCTTGGTTTTATCAAAAGGGTACGCCATCTGCCACACGTAGCCTAGAGCTGAAGGAAAGCCGCGCAGCTTCCGGTACACGAGCACCGCGATCGGCGTCAAGTTGTACAGCCACACTCCCAAGATATTCCAAAAGGCGTACACTGAGAAAGATAGTTAAAAAGAAATCTCAACACGATTCACTGTCTCGAAAAAGAAGAAAACTTTAAAAAGCGAAGCGTCTGTGGTTTGTTAAAACGAAAATGTTGAAGGAAAAGATTTTCTAAATGAAGGAAAACACAGTGGATTATTTGTTTAGAGATTTGGATACTTAATGGATTTTTCAATGTATTGAACAATTTAGTATTTTTAAAACCAATATTATCATAATGTGGTCAATCTCTTGATTTAAGTAGCAGATCGATTGGTACTATTAGCCTCATTTGTAAAAACTCATCATGATTAGTTTAAATATTGTTTATCTGATTCTAAATTCTAAATCTCCATAGAAATACTTAAGAAGTCTACTAATCAGTATTTAAAACTAAGCATATGATAAGAAAGTTTTTATTAATGACCCTTAATTATAATTTACATGTGTTGCTGCTTTTTTCACTCTAATACGAAACATCTGTTCTTCAGGAATCAAACTAAACATTGATAGTATTTGCGCAATTACACAAATCAATACATTGAATGTAGGTACTCGTAGAAATACTCACTGAACTGTCTATGTTTCAGTGCTGAGAGGCTGTTCCGCTTCATCTCAACCCCCTCTTTGTCTCTGATAGTAACAGGCCATATCTCTGCTAGCTCAACCACCAGTTGCCTAAACGTATGTCTCTTGTACCAGATGGTTAACAATTTGCCAAAACCTGGAATACAAATAGGTTACATCGAAATTGTTTCGGATATAGTCGGGAACTAGATGATAATGTTACAGGACTAACAAAAAAATCAGAAAGAAACATGAGGATTTTTTAAATTTTAATAAAACCTAGGATCCACCAATTCCTTTAATTGTAAAATGACGGTGTGGCAGCTTTTGTATGGAAAATATGTTAAACAGCCATAATTCCTGAGTTAAAATATCTGATTTTTGAAAAATCAACCCTAAACCGAGCCAAATCTAGGACAAAGAACCCTGAACGAATAGCATATAAAGAAGAAATGTTCAATGTTGTATACAAGAGATTCAAAAGCTATGAGTAATATAGCATTCCTTACCTTCTTTATATATTTCGAACGTCTCTCTCGATTTTACGACGGTCACCTACCCTTTATACTTTAAATATTACTTACTCATTCCGTCTGACTTTGAGCACCGGTCCTGTAAGAGCTCTTAGCAAATGTACTATTCAAATGAGGAGCAAGCACCGAGCTTTTTTCTCTGTTACTTAAGCTATAGTGTATTAACGAATAAATTAGGCATCTGTGACAACCCTGAGAGCCAATTCTACCAATTTTTAAGCAAATTTTTGCAATCTGTCAAAATATAGGGTTTTTGACAGATTGCGACTGAGATGCGAATACGAACGTTGTTTAAAAATTATTAGAATTGGCTCTGGGATGTCCTAGTTACTACAAAAAAGTAGTGCGGTTCTGTAAACATTTCACCTTGTAAACTTAGCTGAAGTGAGCTGTTTCCCTTACATCAATTAGAATGTCTGCTCACTTCACCTAGGTTTTCACGGTAGAAATCGACCGGGCGGTCTTGTAGTTCAATATACTCACTCATAGTGCCGTATCCAACGATGTGCAAATAACTACCGACGAATTCCTCAACAGAGGCTGAATGGATCATTTGTCCGGCCACGTACGCTATCTCACCGGCCAGCATCAGGACCAGCATGATGGACGTCAGGACGAGTGTCACATTTGTCATTAAACCTTCGTACAAAGTTTCCGGTACATCGTCGATGAACGACAGGCCTATTATGCGAATGCAAAAGTTGCAAAGATTGAACGTTTCTTGGATCTCCTTTCGAGCAACATATTTTTCTCCTCCCAACATTGTTGAACACTGACCACGACGAATACAAGAAAATTGTGCCAGAAATATTGAGCCTTACTTGTTGGTAACTTCTATTTGTTAATTCATTATTTAATCATGTACTAAATTACGTAGAACTGGTATAATATGTACAAGTGAACCGTACAGCGACCTTCAAAGTTTTTAATAACCAGGTAGGAAGTTCTTCGACAAGTTTTTCTGTCACTCCCAAATCTCAATCTTCCAAACATTTTATTGCTTACAAACTTTTCCTACATTTAGCTTCGTGAAGTAATTTTTATTATAAATTGTTCTATTTTCAGCGGATAAGTAGGGGAGGATTAAGAATTAGGATTTATTTCATTAGGATTTTTTCAAAAATATTTAATTACAATCTTTACTCTTCCATTATAAAGCACACAAGAGCTCATGACAGATTCTTGTCTAAAAGTTCAACTAATTTATTTATTAACACTTAACGCACACAAATGTACAGAGGCGGACATAATGCTATAGTAATTCTCTACCAGTTAACCTTTGGGTGATGCAGAGAATATTATCCCACTCTTTAGGAGCTCTTCGTACTCTTTAAGTATAACACGTAAGGCGAGGCGCCACCGGTACATGGTGGACTTCACACCGATAAGCACAAAACGCTTTGGGAGTCTGTGTTTCCCGACAGCTACAACCAAGCCGGGCCAAGGGCCAAGTGCGTGTCGGGCCACGCACAGTGAAGGGTTCCGTAGTTACAGGTGCCGTAAACCATTAAAAAAGTTGCTAATTATTATTTTACCAATTTATCAGCGTGATTTAATATGTATACCCATACCAAATTCTAACATTCTAATGCTAAGCGTCTCTGAGCTAAACCGCGGACAGACAGACAGACGGACATGGCGAAACTATTAGGGGTCCTTGTTGACTACGGAACTCTAAAAACAGATATTTCTTACTACGGAGTCTACTTTGCTTTTTTCATTCCTTATACCACTAACGATGCCTTAAGCTAGCCATAAGCTCATACGTCATCCATGATGTCCTAATGACATTGATCTACGTCGCGATAATGAGATATTAAGACATCGTATACTCTATACTCACTCATAGTGTCGTATCCAGCGATGTGTAAATAGCTGCCGACAAATTCCTCGACAGATGCGGTATTAATCATCTGCCCGGCGACGTAGGCTATCTCACCAGCCAGCATCAGGACCAACAGAGAGGACGACAATATGAACAATAGATAAGACTTTAAACTGTTGTAGAATGTCTTCGGCGCGTCATCTAAGAAGGACAGGCCTATAATGCGAATGCAAAAATTGCAAAGATTCAATGTTTCATGGATTTCTTTCCGAGCCACCTTATTATCTTGCTGCAACATTTTCGAGCTCTAATCAGGACGAACAGAACAAGGTTGTGTCAGCAAAAACTTACCTTTACTTGCCTTTTTAATGCTTTTTATATTTCACTACATATCTAATTTAATTATACAGATACAAAATTATGTCGGAATTGTAAAAATCAGTACAAGTAAACCATACATTAACGACCATCAAAGTTTGTAATAACCAGGTTAAGGTTTTTCGGAAACGACCAATAACTTTTTGTACGTTTACTTTCGAAAAGTATGTAATAATGGTTATAATATAAATTATCTTTTAGTGAAGAACTTGTTTTTGCCCGCGACTTCGTTCGCGTGGAATAGTTACTTGGGGCAGACATTTTTATTTTAAGATTATGAAGTTTAGTACAGAGAAAGAATAGACAGATAGTTTTATAAATGTTCGACGTGATTCTTTAAATTGGCACAACTTTTTTATTTATGAGCCGATCGACATGCAACAAACCCTAAATGTTAAGTGAAACTTACCACAATGTATTAGGAAAACCAGATCTAAACCGTTTCTGAGATCAGCGTGCACAAACGCACAGATAAACAGACAAAAATTCTAACAATCATCGTTTTGGGTGCTATTTGCGTTGATAAAAATCCCAATAATATTTTTCTCAATATATCTTCCATATACAGACATCGATCCGTTACGTTTTTATTATATGTATAGATAGAAGATAGATAGCGGACAAGTACCTAATCAAATTAATAAGTCATGGGGCCAGCAAATATTTTCTTCTTGAATAAATAAAAATATGAAGAAAAGTAAATTATGAAGTTATGAATCTTGTTTCCTTTTTAAATACGGTTTGACTAAAAATAATGTTATAAAATAGGCAATTTAAAATGAAAGTAGGTATAATTTACTGAGGAAAACTGCCTTCCGTGTTTCAAATTTGGCCTACCCAGCCCACTTGAAAAGTTCAACTTGTATAGGTAACTATCGGCTTTATATGGAATTTATTGAATTTGATACGAGAGTATACAAGTTGAACTTTAAACTCAGTAAATTATACCTACTTTCATTTTAAATTGCCTATTTTATAACATTATTTTTAGTCAAACCGTATTTTACAATACATCTAAGTCATAACGAGAAGAAAAAGTTAATAACCGTGTCAGATTTATCATAAATTTACGATCTTTGCAGTAACCCGCCACACTCCGAGCCTTCACGACTATTACCATGTTAATGCAATTCGAATGCGATACGCCACATGTTTAGTTCCATCAAAATTGATGCAAAGTCTAAAAATATCTTAGCGTAATAGGTACGACCAATTTCAATATTGAAATTTTACAGAACTAGTGACAATAAAGTTATTAATGATCACCAGTCGTCATAAAAACAGTAAACAAAACAACAGGATAGTATTCACGTTACCGCCGTCTGTATAATACCGTAACATTACCAACCAATTACCATTTCAGTGTTACAGTCTGCTTGATTTCTGACTTAATTATTCCAATTTCGCCGCAAACGATGTCAACTGCAATCATTGAATTCATCATGTGCAATGACGACCAGCCCGCTTGATCTGCATTGGTAATTGGATTCCAGTGATGCTTACTAAAACATCGAGGATCCTCGTAAAGTGGTTCAATGCGGAGATGTGATTAAAACGTGACTCTGAAACAATGCAATTAGCATGGAACAAGCATGTTCTATTAACTTTCACTTCCATTGTTTGTACCAGCTGATAACAGATATGAAACATTTCAATGTCCTTTTGTTATCTCGAAAATTATTTCTTCTAATTCCAATTAAATTTCCTAAGAAAACTGTCGCTTGTGAGCTATCGTTTTGTGACCGTTGAATAAGATTTTACTTCAAATATATTTCAATTTCGGTTAGTTTCATACACTGTGGACTTTTGAACCGACTTCAAAAAAAGAAGGTTATCAATTCGACCCGTATAAATGTAATATTGTCAGAATTGCTCAGTTTTTGTACATGTTAGTCTATACCAGTTTCTAAACATGTGTGCCAATTTTCATAAGTGTGTGTATGTATGCATGTATGTTTGTCCACACATATCTCAATAACTATAAGTCGGTTGGCCTAACAGTGTAATTCTAAAACATGCCAATATGCATGTTGTTTCAATTTTTGCATGCAGTTAGGCTCTATCTAAACAATTTCGATTAAAATTAAAAAACGTGACTTAGCCATTTAAAAAGTAATCTTGTCCATCCATCCATCTACAAATCTACAACATAATGAAAATGGTTCGTCACTTCATGTGTACTAACACATAAAACTTTAGATTTTTTCAAGATAAAACTTTTATTACTCCCTTTTTAGTTATTTAATTAAATAAATTACAGTTTTGAACTCGGTTTAATTTATTTAAATTACTGTGTAGGGTTTCGAACAACCGTAAGAAACAGAACCCTTATAGGATCACACAGGCGTCTCTCTGTATGTCTGTCCGTCTGTCACAGCCAATTTTCTCCGAATCTACTGGACCGATTCTTCTGAAATTTCGTACACATATGAACTTCTGCAACCCAAACACGCGGACGCGTTACGTAAATAAATAAATTTTGAGTATAGGGGTCACTTTTGGGAGTTTATTATTTATTCAAACTGTTCCATGCGTGTGACATATCAAATGAAAGGATTTATTGTGAGGGTTTTTAATTATAATTATTTTTAATTATATTTTTTTCTAATTTTAAAATAGGTACAAATAATTTTGAAGCTATTAAAGAGATAATAGATTACAGGACAACCTATAAGAAGTCTATAGTATTAAAATAACATGTTACAAAAATGAAATTCGTTCGGAACCCTTTGCACACGAGTCCGACCCGCACTTGTCCAGTTTTTTCTACAGGTCTGCTGGTCAACCCAAAACTTCCACACACATTCATGTTATGCTTGAACATACGGGTGCGTTTCACTAAAGCGGAGCCGGGCGGAGTGAAGAGGAGCAGAGCAGTGAAAAGTGGTGAGGTTTCTACTAAAGCGGATATTTTGAGCATTTTAATTGGTCCATTCATGCGCCGGTAAACAGCGCTTCGCTTAGCTCCGGCTCAGTGAAAACACATCTTAATTAGCTTAAGCGTGTTGTGATCGACATAAATATATACCTAGTTCAGAAAAAAAAAACTTTTTGCAAAAAAATACTATACTGCCGAAGTGCCAACATGTAAGGTTCAGTTCACTCTTTAACTTCAAACATTTATGATTTTTCTAATAGTACTTAGGTTCTCTTAGGTCAGTCTATTGATATTACTTTAAAATGGTCGTAAAATCAATCAGAAACACGGATTTACTTAAGAACTGCTAGTCTAACAATAGAAGGAACTGATTTCTCGTATAATGGTTCTACGTGTCACCAGAAAATTGCAGACTCCGTAAGATTATAATTAATCTTTATTAGATTATAATTTCTCGAAATATTATGAAAAAATCGTTATGTTTATCTATAATAAATCCCATCCAAATTCAATAGTTTCCAATATATCCGTGTCTTATTAAGAAAAAATAGTTAAAAATTTCACGCGATGTTTTACAATTTTACGGCGTTTGCAATTATCCGGTGACAACGCATTGCGAGAAAATGGAATGGATATACATGAAGGCTATAACAAGTCATTTCTATTACGATGTTCGACGGGACCGTAATGGTACTTTTTCCCGTTAAAGATCTACTTAAATTGTCAGTTTAAACAAAACAAGTTAAACGTCCGTCGAGTAAAAAATATGCAAATTGAATTTTAGGAAGGTGACTGCGGAAAGCGATGGCAAGTTTGAGTGAAGTTGTGAACTGCTCTCAAGTCCGATGTAGGTACATTATTAGTTGCAAGAGGCAACACCCCGTCTCGACGTCGGACGCCCAACTGAAATTGCATTTCGTGCAACGCTACATGCAACACAAGCAACTTGTCGCGCAACACACCGCTCTCCTTTGAGGTGAACTAAGTTTGGTTATTAATAAACTTGTGGTTCCGACAAACACCTTCTTAATATTAAGTGTTTCAAAATACGCCCAAATAGTTAGCTACCGGAATATAATGCTACTGGTAATTGAAATACGTTTATGTGTAACACCAGGATGATACTTTAATATGAGTTAAACACAATAGTAACCTAAACAAATTATATGGAAGTAGCATCTTCTTCTTCTTGTCTTCCGTGGGATCTATCCCCAAGGACTCGGCCAACCGCATAAATGTACTTTATCGTAATCCCGAACATGGTCTACCAAGATCCATGCAAATCAGTTTAGCCGTTAAGAAATGAAAGGTACAAATAACCTCAAAAGCCTATTACCCAAAATCCCAATAGAAGGCCCAACTTCTGTCTACAACAAAGTTTACCAACTATAAATTGGTTGACATCATATTTACACTACATATCGGCTCCAAAGTTTGTATAGGCACAGTATATAAACAAACTATCGACCTCAAATCCTCGAAGTGAAGCACGGCAGCTCACCTGTCCCCGGGATTATTCAAGTCCCGCATTTAGCTGGCTTTACGGGATTACGGGACGACGCGGGATCTCGCGAAAGTAAGCAGCCGGATGCCCGTTTATCCACTGACAGATCTTTACTTGTACTTTGCTTAACTTTTCAAGTCACGCAACGAGAGAATGTTCCCTAGGTGACCGTTGTAGTATAGTCCTACATTAGTAACTTAGTACTCAGTGTTACAATAGGATATTGCCATGTTTAAATGTTCTCCATTCTTGTAGATATCTCTTGACTTTGATTATATGATAAGACATTGTTTCTTCATTGACATTGGACTAAACTACTCATACGCATATGAATAGTTTAGTCATAATTCTGCCAGGAAGACCGAGTAAAGTAAATATTTTGATGCAAGTGCACAAAGTTTGTAACTCGGCTGTAGTGACTTTTGAAGTCAGTGATGGAGTCGAGAATACACTGGCAAACACTCATCACCAGAGATCGGAATAGGTAGACTATATTTACCTAATGTTCGTGGAAGTACGTAACATAGAGTTGATAATACCTCCTCTATAATCCTAGAATCATAAACATGACGATTGGCTCCCGGGATTTGAGAAATTGCAAATTAGGCTTATTGCGCTTTGAATACATTTGAACAAAACTATTATATTGAAGAATCCTATTATGATTTTAGAGTTCGGTACCTACCAAAAATGTTAAATTAAATGGCTTTGTTTTCACACAACTCTTTCTTCTTTTGATTCTTCAAATCAATAATTTGTAACTATACTCAAAGTCCAGTTCATGTTATATATATAATCCTGGGTTTTAATTGTCATGACAACATATCAACTCTATGTTACTTACTTCCACGAACATTAACCTATTCCGACCTCTGCTCATCACTCACGTATCACTCGCCAACGCTTATCAACATGCTCGCACTGTACGTGAAATGCATTGTGGGCCTAAAACCGCTGCAAGACGAGGCAGTTTCAAGTAAGTACATATGTTGAAAAAGTATAATCTTACCTATAATTCCAGATAACACAGACAGAAACAGCATCCATCATTAAATTCTCTGATCACACATCCAAACAGAATTTCAATTAGATGCAACATGAGTGCTGCATAAGTCTCATTGGCTTTGCACTTGTAGCAAAGCTGTGAGGCAGGAGAAATGTAGGAGCTCCGTGCGGCTTATCTCTTTACGACGGCGACGGCCGGCGGCATGGGAAGCCTGCTCGACTTTTTAAAGGATTACACGACTTGTGTACTGCACTGAGATTTTATTTTTAAATCTTAATAAAATCCGGCTTGGGTAAGGTGACAATTTTGTGCTGAAATGCATTAAGAAAATTGTATGAAGTAGATTTATTGATAAAAAAACTGTTTTAATAAATACTTAACTAACTATATACTTACATTAGAAATAAAAATAAAAACTCCTAAATAAATTAACCCTAAAATATGGCGTCAAAAAATTCATCCGCATCGCTGTCGACTGGTAGTGTACCCAAAAGACTTTCGGCATTGCCACGTTGCATGGCAATGTTTATTCTTTGACCAAGGTAAGCCAGCCCTTAGGTCACGTGATGTGTCAACTAAACGTCTTGAGAGATCTTAAAACAAGTTATGCGCAGTCGGACCCCACGACCGATAAAAATTTAATAAATAATAATAATTTGATAAAATTTACAAAATAATTAGTTGACATTCCTGCAAATAGTTGGTGTCGTTCTGTTGTTTCTGCCTAATTTTCAGGAATACATAGGTATTTCTGAAAATTCCTGAAAAGGATAACTTATTACATCTCAATGAGGCATTAGCGGTAGTAGTTAAATCATCTTTAGATTATTATTTCTCGATATATTGTTGGCAGATCAGTTAATAATACCAATCCAAATTAAAAAGTTTCAAACATATGCATGTCTTATTAAGAAAAATTGGTCATAATTTAACGTGATATAAAAGAAAGAAAGATAATGTTTATATATTTTGTTTGTATTTGTTTTTGTTTGTTTATATTGATATTTAACAATCTTACGGCGTTTGCAATTATCCGGTGACATATGCAATGCAACCCCTTCATCTTAATTCTGTTAGAAACAATTATGGCTTACCACACAGCGACCCAAATCGGTTGTTGGGCTGTGGTTTATGTAAGTTAATTTAATACAAACACCCACCATTCATGGAGCTCCCCATCTTATATTATATTCTTTCATCAATGACTTTGGTACAATCTAACTCTATAAATGACAATACTATCTATCTTTACTTATAAAATCGTTTGTCCTGACTAATCTATCAACGCACAGCCAAAACTGAAACTTGGAATGTAGGTGTATTTTATGAGGTACCTAATACATCAATATAAGAAAGGATTTTTAGAAATTTTCAAATTTGAGGGGGGAAATGAAAAGGGGTACTTCGTATGAAAGTCTTAGTTAATACGCGGTCGAAGTCGCAGGCGTCAGCAAGTATAAGTATAAAATAATAACCTACTCAATCTCTATAGGATGCAGAAAATAAACACAAAAACGTGAAATAAAGTAACGGCTACTGTCAAACGCAGTTCAGAATAAGCACGTACGGTCGTACGTACAAATACAATCAGTATGTATGTACTATGTATGTCTTTACAAACTATTTAAAACTAGCTGCCGCCCGCAGCTTCACCCGCGTGAATGTCGAAAATTATCCCAAAGGAACATACTCCCGGGATAAAAACTATCCTATGTCCTTTCCCGAGACTCAAACAATCTCTATACCAAATTTCATATAAATCGGTCCAGCCGTCAGCGCGTGAAGAAGTAACAACACACAAACTTTCGCCTTTATAATATTAGTGTGAAGTGTGATGTATATACCTGAAAACCGAGCCTTATCATTCCGAATTTGCACTTACCACGAATTTCAGTAGCATCTGCAGCACTGAGCGAGTGACCATTAGCGGAGATCTGAAGATATGTTAATTACGAAGAGGGCGCTCCAGCCGGCGGACCAAGACAGCTTCGTACCCCGAGCTAGCTTCTTAATTAAATATCTTGCCACCAATAAAGTTCATACTTCTAGTTTCAGAAAGCTCCTACAAAGGATTTTCATTAATATGTAAGTTACTTTAAAATCTTTACCCACACAAGTGAAACAGGTGCTGTGTGCAGTTTGAATTCAAAACATAATTGTAAAAATATTCTTCTTAGATTTATGAGATGTAAATTAAATTTAGTTCATCTTTCTAAGAAAAGTAGCAGGAAGTTGGATTAAAACAAACAGAGGCATGCACGACATAAAAGTAGGTACCTACCTACTTTAAAATATCAAGTGCTTGGTATGGCGGGTCGCCTGCAGCGGCCCAGCGGCCGATGAGGAGGCAGCGACCGCCGCGGCTTTGGCGCGGCCGCCGCCCGCGCCGGCCGCCTCCCGTCGCCGGCTTCACTTCAATTTGCGCCCAACCGCACTCCCAACAGAATTCAATTACGAGTACATGAATAAACATTCCTTTTTCCTTTGCACGCCAACTTCATTCGGATACGTATCGAGTGTAAGTGGAAAACTGTAATTGAGTGAAAAATACTATGCTCGTTTAAACTATCACTTCATTGTCCACTCACAATATTCATATTTTTACTGCAAATACTGACTTTCATACACATGCTAAAACACTTTGAAACAAGCTTTTACGTAAAAATATTTTGGTAAAAACACAATAGGAAAATATAAGGTCGTTTATACCTCCATAAAACCAACGATCCAATACATCAGGAAAACAATAACCCTGGTGTTTCACACTGAAGTAGACATATGGGAAATGGACAAAAAATATATTCGAGCGGAACCGTTGGAATTCTAAAGCAATCCATTACGTGAAGCAAAAGCAAATCCCGACGAACGATGCGCTATAAATCCGCAGTCGATGACAGATCTCGCGCGCGCGCACGCCGCCACACTGCCTTTATAACACTTTATATGAAAATGTTAAATTGAACTTGATTTACAACAACGCCGTAAGTCATGTCCTCGTATTTGCATAACGTATGTACTGCAGCATATCCTGTGTTTATGCAGAAAGCAATTTTATTTATATTAACTGTTAACGCTGCAAGTCTTCAAAGCGTGTAATATTTTTAGGAGTGTTGTTCAACGTAACAAAAAGTTTTAACGCAGTTGAAATACAGGATAGAGTGATTCTGAAACGATAATGACGTAATAATAAATTCAGTGTACCTGACAGCAAAGGACGCGGACATCTCAAACTGTTTTATTATGAATAACTGAGCCAAGTACAGAGATCCGGGCTGTGGCGTCTATTTTTCAGCTGACTAAGCATTGAGAAAATCGTGATAACCGATGCCAAGTCTGTCGCCTTTGCACTTGCTGAATTCGGAATATCATTGTGAATAAGACATTCGCTCACGGCCCAGCGCTCGGGAACTTTTTAGAATGAAATTATAAAAACGTTTTATTGCGATTTCTAAAAACTAAGTTTTGGTATTTTGTTACTAGAACACGAGCATTATATTTTAAATATTTGTTATGTAAATAAACAGATGGAATAGATAGAGATATATATATGTACACCGTATACAAAAGTCCCCAAAAAGATAGATGGAGAAAACATCACATAGGGTGACACACTGGGCGAACTTATCGCTAAAAGCGCTGTTTTAAAGACAGAAAAGAACATATGTGCCAAAACTACAAATAACCAACTATCTATTATGAGAGCTCCAAGGTAGACACACAGGTACAGAAATCTGGAAGGCACTTCATCGTAACCAGAAGCTAATGGCATTCGGGCGGTACTCAGTGCTCACTTAATTAAGTCAGTAGTGAACGAGTTGCGAGCCACATGTTGCGAACACTCTACGCTCACGGCACCACTACTCGCTAAGTGCGGTAATAAAGAACATTCTGCTTCAAGCACGGACTTAATTCGCTCCGTCGATGATTATAAAGTTTTGCAAGACTCGAACTTTGCTGTTATACTTACACGCAGCTTTGCTCTTCCTGAAGTATCATCAAGGGGTTTCTGCAAAGGGATCTGCAGTCTTAATCTTAAATGCCACTGCAACAACATTTTATAGGATCTTCAGATGGATCTGAAAATCCTATAAAATGCTCTCAATGGATTCAGTTTAATTTATAAAATTGTAAAAGAATAAAAGCGAGTACCCTTGGTAATTACAAATTGGTGACTGCATTCCACATTCTAAAGTATAACTGACGTCATTGAGTGTGTCTGTGACCAACACCCTACCATCTGCGCCATCCTACAGTGATTCTGAAGTGCCGCGTCCTCGAGCGTCCTAATAAAACCTGAGCAAACCCTCACAGCAACGAGTTAATTTACTCCAGTGATGATGTTTACCTTTTCACAGCTTAGTGCTTTTTTCAAGCCTCTTTTAAGTGCCGGTCGCTTTTATAACTTTTGCGTAAGCACTAAGTCGGTTAGGCAGCCACTCTCAGTTACATACTTACCTTGATTTACGAAGAGCTTTTTGTTTTCTTATCTTTTTCCACGAGATGTAAATAGCGTTGAAATATTTTCAAGAAGTTTAGTAAATGCTTAGGTATTAGTAGTTATCGATTTAAACTCATATTGTTTGATTGATGCTTCGTAACGAGGTCGAGGTAGAAAAAATCTTAAGAAGTTCTGCAATTTCTACCACTTTTACTGCTCTACTCCGCTCGTTGGGGACCAAACTCCACTTGAGTGGAAACATTCACCACTTTCCAGTGCTCATCTCTGCTCTGCTCCCCCCCCCCCCCCCCCAAACAAATGAATATAATACCTGAAATTACTCATAGCAGTCACTCAGTCCCAATCGAAACTACACTAAAATGACTTCACTATCTCCGGAAGTTCGTACTTTCCTTAGAAACAATACAAAATGGCTTCCATGTTATAGATGTATTCTCTATATTTTCATTGTATCTCACTGAATCTAGTGCAGCGTATCGCATTTGCAGGTAGCACTAAATCGTTCTCTTCAACGATTGGTCCGTTCTACGTGGTGCCATAAATCCTACTTCGATCGACGTGACCATTTCTCATTGCTCCGCTAACGATCGATTCTCTCATTTAAATCTGGCCTTGTCTGTAAGTACCAAACCTACTTACGCCACCTTTTTTCCATCGTCTCCACTTTAATTAGAATTGGGTTCCCAGTTAATTTCCTTTTTATAGAGCCCGAGGCGTTATCAATCTTTTAACTTTCGTTGATTAACACTCAAGCTTAATTACGTGTACTTATTTACTGTTTCGTTATTATCTTAAAACAGCTGAAGCTTGTAGGTTTGTAGCTATATTTATAACAACTCATATTTTAGTATCACGAGAATCATTGTAATGAAATACTTACGAAACGAGATCACGTTTCGTACTGAAACGAAAACGATTCGATGATAAAAGCGAACAAATATATCTCCAATATCAAAATAACATTGAAATCTCAGTCGAGAAAAATCAAATTATTACAGATCTGCGCACAGTTGTGTATTTATTCGTCGGACCCTTTTAGGGGATTGTATTAAATCGCCTGCTCACTTACGTCCTTGCGTCCTTCTCGCTAACGAGGGCAGTCACAAGGATGCCGTAGAGGACGCGTCACGTGCGACGTATTGAAATAGGACGCTCTAAATAAACTTTCCTTTCCATGGCCCACTTCCCAAAATTCCAGAGAGTTGTATTTTACCGAAGCCGTTTATTGCGACTGTAAAACCTTCCACACAACAACACTGGCAATAAGCGAACATCAAACGGAGCAATATACCTACCTACTCCGATCTCAATGGAAATGTTTTGTATACAGAATGTGAGAATGAATATACTGAATTATTATTGCTGTTTTCTCTCTTTTACGCCTTTGTGTGAATAAGGGAGACATCTGAGTGTGAGGAAAATGATATGTTGTACATTTTTCACAAGCAAAAACCCTGCAATTATTGTTATAACCATATAAAACAGTTCGTGTCCAGTTACAAAATACCTCTTCATTGCAACCACACCGCAAAATAATTTCAGGACGATGAGCAATAGCACAGCAGCCACCTGTGAACAAATAATGGCGTGCTGTGTGGTTTATTACAGCAATATCGTTGTAGTATTGTTCTCTGTCGCGGTTATATGTCTGACCAGCAGGATGTTCAGTTATGGTCTTTGGAATAATGGTTAAGTTCTACATAATCTAGAACTTCGTGGGTTGTCACATCCGCTTCCTAGGTTTAAAATGTCATTGACGGTTACGAATAATTGGCGGCTCGTCTCTTGTGTTAGGAAGACATTTCCCAGTAATATTATAGAGGTATTCAGAACAGGGTGCGAAGTCCCGCGACCTCCATTGAAAAGAGAGGATCCTTCAACAAAACGCGTGTTGTGTCTGATGGGTAACTGCTCTTTGATTGTGGTCAAGATGTTGTATTATTAAAGAACTTTTGATGGCGTGATGTAGGATTTTTGTGACGTCCGATTTTTGTAGTACATATATAGGTACACAATAGCCGGGTACATAAAAGCCTACATGTAGGCTTTGAATAATCAATGGGTTATTCCATAACAAAACGGGTTAAATAGAAATTTAGTTGGACGCCCCCCACTTTGTTTCAAAACCATCCAATATTTAAATTCGAAAGCCTCTCTACAAATATCAATAAACTGCGATACTTTGCCCGCGTATAAAATCTCAAACACGCAATTTGCATTTACGTCAGTCACATTTCACGCCATGACCCGGCAACCTCTAACTGCTTCTGCTTTCCGTGTTCCACTAAAATTCCACGGACTCCCGATTCTAGGCTTTCTTTTTAGTGAAACGTCCTCTTATTTAAATGTGAGCAAATCCCCGACGGACTGTGAGAAGGAAATTAAATAGTCTCAAACCTCTAAAGTTCTTAACAGTCGTAATGAAGGAGCGACGTTGATATATTCAGGGAATTATTTGACAAGTTGCTTAGTAGGTCACTTCAAGTTCACGATCCTCTTGTAGGTAAGCAAGCTCAAATATTAAATATAGCCCAAAGTACCACTCGCTGTACCACCACACCCTGCACTACATATAAGCATAGTCCATTATGAAAGCACAACTGTCTCGACCCCTCCGAATATAGAAATGACGAACGCCCCATATATTTGCATCTTAAAAGAGCAAAAGTTTCCCCATTCGAGTGGCTGAGTTTTGCAAAGGTTCGTAACGCTAAGGACACACTTTGTCAAATGTGGTGTGTTGCCATTTAGCAATGAAAACAAACGGAATACTATATCAGGTCAGCAAAGGTATTAAATTGGTCTAATTGAATTGTCGTGTACGTAGCAAATGTCGTGTTTTACAGCCGCAATAAATAATACTAGATAGACAGGTACAGTAAGCCGCACATCAGTTTGAACAATACCAGTGGCCTTTTTGGTATCCTATCGCAACTCTGTACTAAGAAAGGAACTAAGGTTTTTGATCTACGTACGACGCATAATAAAAAAGAAACAAAATTACAGGAAAGGAAAAATTGCGTCATATCCGTGCAAAACGGTCGTCGTTCAGCATAATACTGGAACTCGTGTGCGAGACAGAGCCACAGCTTCAGCGCAGCAGTATTCAGCGACAGCTGGCTTTGTCTGGATAATGTCGACCGCAGTAGCTATGCTAGGCAAGCTCTCGACGTTTGGTTGAGTGTACCTAATAATTCCAACAACTCAAATATACGGTGTGATAATAACGGTAACAGCATTTTTGTTTTACCCACAGTCACATTAATAACTAAAATGAAGCAATCGCGTCAGTCCGTTCTGGACCTAATAGAGGCCCAACGCGACAGCGCGACCCGCGGGAGAGTGCTGGACGCAAAAACTTGTTCAACCAGCTTTATCACGTCGGGCCTCCCGCGTGCGCACAAGTTATTATAATCTGACGACCCATTCAAATGAAAGCTGTGCCCGAGGGAGCCTGGATACACATAAGTTGTGAAAGTCTTGCGGGCACCCCGTGGGAGAACAATCGCCTGCCTGTCCCTCCAAAGATAGGCACGTGTGTGATTTGGGCTTCATTGTGCTACGGTATAAAAAGGTTCTTTTTGTGTATTATGAAAACCCAAAGCCCTTTCCTTGAGCGCTTTGGAAAGAAAGGCCCAACTCGGCCCAAGTGCTTTTAAAGGCGAGAATATCGGATAGATGTTATTATACCGCAAGTCCCTACCTCCATGAATGCATGTCATGATGAAAAATATGTTCAAACTACTTATATATGAAGTACAGAACGTAGTTAAATATTGTGGTACGCGAAAGTTTACAAGAAAATTCTGGGCATGACATCTTGTAGCAATTCAGTAGCCTTGCATACGACTTACTTAAAATTAAATTCAGAATTTCTTCTCATATTTTTCTGTTATCTACACAGAATAATAGAGAGCCTCAATTCAAAGAGTATTTAAAGAACAAAAGCAACTTGATATTGCACCTCAGCCGAGGTGACGTGTTGTGTCTCCCGGCGGGCGTGAAAGCACAACGTTTAAATAAAATAAAATCAAACGCCTGCAGTTTTAAAGACTCCGACGCGACTTGTGAACGACGGAAATGCCTGCAGTCTCACATTGATGTTCATTTTTAAATATCTCTCTCTTTTATCAAGCTTTCTTTTTACGCGTTCTATCTCAAGTTTTTCTGGAATGTCACGAGCAAAATAAATTGGTACTTTGCTTCTTTAAAAAAATATATTATTCCCTCGATAACGTAGCAATAAAACATTACAATCGAGTAGTAAGCACTTCTTTATTTATGAAATTCTGCTTCGAATAATATCTACCGTAGGCCGATAGTTAGATACTGTAATTTGTGGAATACACACGTTGTGTGATTAATTATTTATGGTTTTCATTAGTTAGGATTGCACCACTAATGTTAATCATGATGCACTGCTGTTGCTAAGACTACTACGTATAGACGTAGCTCGTCGGCAACGTGATGGTCTTGTCGCTACGGCTCACGAAACACCGACAAAGTCAATTTGCCTTAGGGTGTTACTACACCAATCGAGCGATCGTCGAACGATGCCATTGATCGGCATCGGTCGACGTTGATCGATTGGTGTGGTAGCTTTGGCTGATCGACGTTTACCGGGCTATAAACAATTGATCGACTGCCGATCGATGCCATCGATCGACGTTGATCGATTGGTGTGGCAGCTTAACAAACAAACAAAAAAAAGATTTTTTTTTCTTTCTTTCTTTTCTTTTCTTTCTTTCTTTGGCTGATCGGAGAAAGAAGTAGAAACTATTGACGATCGATCGATTGGTGTAGTAGAAACTATCGATCGACATCGACTAATCAATTTCACCATCGGTCGATAGCATCGATCAACGATCGATCGATTGGTGTGGTAACAACCTCAGCCTTTTCCCATCAATGAAGCAGCCTTCTTGTTATGTTTCTAATCGGTTGCCAATGAGTACCAGTATTTTTAATAGATGGTCACTCATCCACGGACCGACCTCGGCATACATTGCTTAACCTCGAAGACCGTACCGTGTGGCGGTTAGGTATTATTCAGCCACGAGTGCAACTAACACCTTTCTTTAGGAAATTGAATATTTATACCTACATATAATAGAAAATTATTACGGAATTGCAGTTCATGACGAAGACGAGAGCGAAATGGAGCTGCAAGTTGTAGCGCAAGACCGTCCAATTTTAATTACATAACAAAGTTTATGGATCGGCTGGCGTTTGACCACCATCGCACCTATTGATAAGGTTTATATAAAGTAGTGCTCTTTAAAACAAGTCCTAAGAATATCTCAACTTTATTCATTTTAAAATAAACATATGTAGGTATGTACCAAGGTATTATGTTATTGTTCACATCGCAACTTGGGAGCGCCTTCGCATATAATCAAATTAATCACGGGAACGCAAACCTTGGCAAACTTTATTGAATAATCACGCACAGTTGTAAAAATAAAGCGTTTGCCAATCTATCTATGCCTATTTACCTATAAAGTGTAAAAAAATATATTTCTATTTTTCTCTTTACCTCTCAGTAAGAAAAAAATACGTCATGCATCATGCTCTATTCTTGTAGATACCCAATCTGCTTTTAGCTATGTAATCGCTTGTTTACTAAAAAAATGTGTATGCACAGCGATATAGGTAAAAAAATTGCATGGACGGTCACAAATGCATTATATTTATCGGTCTAACTACTCAATAACAATTGGCTTTTTTATTATTCAATAAAGTTCTGTGTCAAAAGCACAAATAGAACTCGCAATAATTCCGTTAGTACCTTTTATGTCCAATTTTAATACAGGAGAGTAAAATAAAATTACGAGCCTCCCAAATGGACGTTCGACTGTATATAGAGCTATATACATAGGTCAGTGCTGAAACGTTTTATGTATGTGTTTATACCTATTACTGATGGGTATAAACACGATGATAAAATAATAAGGTTAATATGGAGGAAATATTATGGATAAAATAATAAGGTCCTTCCTGACATTTAGTGTAAAAAGAAAATAAGCATTCAAAGTGACGAACGAAACAAATAGAAGATTGTTGCAAACACTACTTTACTAACTAAACTAAACTGTAACTGAAACCATTAAAAATAGAGAAATTTAAGAGTGAAGGCCTCGGCCCGGACTGCGCCTTCCATTTAAGGAATTCCAGGAATCCACTGCGTGGAGACTTGCTCTGCTCAGTATTCAGTGTTCATGCGGCTGACGTACCCAATACCACTTGAACCTGGCAGCCTTTATGCCCGCGTCTATAATGCCCGCTTTGGAGCGCAGCATGTTATTTTTCCACTCAGAATACTGTGTGCCATGCGCATACCCCTAGGCGAAACTATCGCCATGGTGAGTGACCAGGTCTCAACATCATTGGTTACGATAAGCAGGAAACACATATCGATGAATTTTCGATTCAGGGGGATCGGCATATCACCCTTCAGTAGCGTTTTCATGAACCTTACTAATATGGAATAACAGATTCTCTCACAAACTCATCTCAATTAATCACTCGACCTAGTATACCGACCTACATGTTAATAGACCAAGAACCTGTTACAACGCAGCTCAACAAACAAAATTGTTTTTTCGTCCGTATACTGATCATGACAGGACTACAGGAGAACAGCAATATATTCAAAGAAAAGAAATCCAAGAAGTGACAAGAATCTAAAGCAACATTACAGAAACATTTCGTTTAACAAAACCTCAATTCTAAGACTAAGATGAAAAGTAAAACAGAGAACCTACTTACAAAAATATAATTTACACTCAAGAAGAGACGTCGTAATTAAGGCAAGCAAATGTAATAAGTACTTAGGTAAAAAAACTGTCGCCACTGCTCTGGCGAGACTGTTTAGTTAATTCAATGATACTTATAACGGTTACCCACTTATGAAACTCCGCAAAATATTTTAATGTGAATTAAATAGGTAAAGTATGTGTATTTTTAATGACGCAGAACCAACATTAAGATAAATTTGGAAATGGTAAGGTAGGTAATTGTATGATAAATAAGAGAAAATTAGGATTGGGAAGGTGAATGCATTAATATAATAAAAAAAACCGAACAAGTGCGTGCCGGACCACGCGCAGTCTAGGATTCCGTAGTTATCAGTCTCCTAAACCATGCCAGAAAAATAGTAAAATGTATTTACTTAACTATGTATTACCTCCGTTAGAAAATTACAAATTTAATGTACTTCGTTTTAAGTCGTTTTCTATGGAATGATTTGAAATGTTTAAGTTACCTAGTTCCATTTTATAAGTTGGTCGACTATTAGGTAGGTACTCGTTAACTTGTAAAGTCTACTTACCTGTGATAGTTTTTCTTTTAAATTCGATATACTTATATGAATATTTTTTCACGTCTCCAAAACCAACCGTTTAGCTGGCAGAGGAGGGGGGACACTTGACTCTAACAAAAATTTGCAGTTTAAAGTTTAATATTTCGCAAAAGGATCCTTGGATGGGCGCAGCAGATTACGTACTGACCTACGCTGCATTGGCGGATCCACGGGCTACTGGACTCAAGAAAAAAACCGAGATGTCTTTGATAGCCTAAACCCTTAACGAAGTCTTTGAGGATTTTACGAGAAGTAAGCCAAGTAGGCTTGTTATGTGTTAAACTAAATATTTATTTTTGTGCTTTTATAGTGTTGCTACTTTGCTAAAACTTACCCTTAGCGACGTCAAGCCCCCTCAAACGACAATCCTGAATCCGCCACTGCTGCTCCGGTATAGCAACAAAACCTGGGGGCCATTTTGGTCTAGACACAAAGATAATTCAAATGTATTGGCCTCACATAGTTTTTGTCGTATTCTTAGCATATGAATTCTATTTCCAGATACGTAATTCCATTCGTCATTCTGCAGGCGGAAATTAGTTTTTTTATTCGCATCGACTTTTTGTCGCGCGTGCCTCCAGCCTCCTGCCGAGAATTTCTTCCCTTTGTACACTCATTACTGAGGGAGTTTCCAATCGATTGAAGACAAGCCGAGCAAACATACAAATGTAAGCTCTAAGAAAGATTTCGCACAACCAAAAATAAATTGATGAAGAATGTTCGAATCAAATAGCCATATTTTTCGCAATGTGGTTTTGCACATTTTATTTTTTTTTCCGGAAACGTTCCTGGTCTATATCTACTTATTGTCGCTCTTTGATGTGGTCATTAGCATTTCAATTTGTTGCATCTATTGACACTCACTCAGTGTGAGATTGAATTGAAGACACGTTTCGACAACTCAACATCAATTTTTCTGTCTATGGTATTGTAAACTTTAGAACATAATACCTAATTCGCTTAGAAAATTGCGAAATATTAATTTAACAGTAGATACCTATTTCCCCACCCTAAAGGGCGTTCAATAAACTTCCGACGTTAAGGCAATAAAATCAAGCGATAAAGATGCCTCTCCAATATATGAATCTTCAACAAGTTGATATGCGAACAGTCGACCCACCTCCTCAGGGCTCTTCAAACTTTACATTTTGGTTCAATTTGGCATCGAAAGAGCAGAATCCCACACTCTCGCGCTTTTGACGGTTCCGACGACGTTAAATATCCGACCACTCAATTATTTATAATACGCTCTAGGTAGATACCAATCTAAAATATTGTAAAGTTGTCACGTTGTCAGTGTATAAATACGTGCTCACAAATTTTGAACTTCAGTCGACTTGAAAATGATGTTGAATAATTCCTACCCTTGATTTTCCAATTAGCCCAGACACATTCGTTGGAATATGCATAGATTGATATTTGCTTATCTCTCAAGTCAAACATCGAACTTCATATTACAAACGTACCAATGGCAAGGTTACGTAGCCAGCACCTATACTACTGTGTATACTTCCAAAGAGTTGGCAAACTAGCATCAGCCAGTTATAACCAAATTCTACAAATTATTATAAGTATCATCTATTATATCACCTTTATAATTGTAAATAATTAGCTCATGTAAAGCCGTGTATAGCCAGCAATTAGATAAACTAGATGACCGCAAAAGTAAAATGTAAAATTCACATTGCACATATTCAGGATATGTGCAATGTGAATTTTGTTACTTCAAGCGTCACCAAGGAGTGATCCCCAATACAATACAAACATAAGTCTTAAAAAAGACTAGCTTATGTCTCATTTTTAACACGCTTTTATTAGCTTCACCTGTATGTATGTATGTATGTAACCGACCCTTTTGAGCTCGATTTTGCCCTACTTTGAACGATCAGATTTAGTTCAAACTTTGCACACCTGTCAAGGATCGATGACAATGCAAGAATTCAATTAAAATATCCGATTATCCTAATTAGATTCGCCAGGATTAATTAATTAAAATTAAAAAATATTCTAACAAAGCAAAACATTATCCATAAATACACACTTTTTTATTGTTCACAAAAACACACATATTCTATTTAAATAACCTTTGACAAAAAAAAAATTGTTTAAAAAAACTAAAAAAACAAGCTTTTATAGAAAAATCCAACTAAAAAACAGAAAATAAAATTTAATAAATATGATTAAGAATAATGTAAAAAAGAAATGAATGTACATTATTGTAAAAAAGCATGGGGTGCATAGTGTCAATAGTTATAAACATTTTATTGACAGATAATGAGTAGAAGAATCATCACTTTGATAATATGTATCTTCACTTTAAATGCACCCCACGCTTTTTAACAATAACGTACATTCATTTCTTTTTACATTATTCTTAATCAAATTTATTAAATTTTATTTTCTGTTTTTTTTTCTATAAAAGCTTGTTGTTTTAGTTTTTTTAAACTATTTTTTTTCTTTAAGAAAACCCAACTTCATGGTTTGAGGCAACCACAAAGCCGTAAAAAAAACAAATATCAACGAGAAAGACAGTAGGACTCACAAGACTGTCATGATTACGACAGTCTTAATATAGCAAGAGCTTCAATACACCAAGCGTATGAAATGGTTGTACCTCACGGCACAAGTTAGTTTGCGGGCTCAGTCGTGCAGAGTGCACCGCGAGGAGCTTACAACCCGAGATCGTCTAGATAAGGCACGCAGCCGCGCCGTGCCGCTGCCGTGCTGACTCGCGAAATGGAAATACAAGCACTCTTCACGACCAAGAATACCTGATTTTTAGTATGACCACAACTCCTTCAGGTTTTATCTTTAAATAAAGGAACAGAGATGGTTTATTATTCTTTAATAAAATCTTGAGAATTATTTTTAATTAACTGAAAAAATTAAAGCCTACTCAGTAGATATATAATTAAAAACCTAACACTTTACTTACTAATGCCGCCAAAAATTCAACCCTCTAATAGGAGAGCTGGTAGACATTTTTGGGTAGGTGTTTGAGGCAAGCTGATTTTTTTTCCTATTCCTCTCCTATAATAGCCTAACACAGAACTGCAGGGGAGTAGCGAAGCCGAATAAAATAAACCCTTATATTTTCAAAGTTACGATTTTTTTACAGAAGATATCCTTGAGACAATCTTTTTAAATTTTTTATTATAAATAATATCCTGTAAAAAAATCAACTTGCCTATAACTCAATTTTTTTTTGAATTTTCTGCAAAATGTTTAGCAAGCGTCTGGCAAAATTAAAAACCCGACTAAATGATCAGGGTTAGTTTATTTTTTTACTCTTTAAATATTCTATTTAAATGTATAAAAATACAGATTTCCTCAAGGATATTTTTTGTAAAAATATAAGGGTTTATTTTATTTAGCCTCGCTACTTCCTGAGGTGTGCAGTTCTCTGTACAACGTGGAGACATCGATACGACAATAAATGAAAAATCTGGCAATACTGGTACTAGTATAGGAATATTTTTATAAATTCTATCACCCTAATTAAAAATAAACTTTCCAATTGCATAATACGTCAAAAAACCCAAACTAGTCAAGGATAGTTGGCTACTATTCTGACGAAATATTCCAAGCAGTCTCTTGCCGTTAGTGAAATCAAAATCTGTAATAAAATACAACATATTCGTATGAACTAGTATTGCCAGCGTTTTGAATTATTGTCGTATCATCGTCTCCACCCTGTATAACTTCGTCAGTTCTCAAATTATTTCCGTTATCAAGTCAGGACACGTAATACCTTTTGAATCTACGGTATTGATTAGACTACGGCATAGAAAACTTTATTTAATTGCTTGATATCAATGATCAAATTAGCATAAACCGTTCACAAATGCCTAAATAGACATCAAACTAAATACTTTTTGTGTCGACTGGTCATTATTGACAAATGACTTCAAATCTGCTGCATTAGATTGTCAGCGTCACACAACTCAGTGTCATTCTGCGACATTGACGTTATGACAACACAGTATGGAAAGCAGTAAAGCAGATTATATAGTGAACGCAGCCAACAAAAATACTTACAGGTCTTAAGGCGGCAAACCTCATTTTATCGTAGCTTTACTTAAAATTGCAGTCAAAAACTATCATCGTACAAAGACACTCATAGACAAGGCTCGCAAAAGTCTAAACTTTTTGACCTTTATATAAAAATAAAAACATTTTTCACTATCAAGAAGAGAGATGTCAGGACTGTCACCTGACAGTTATATATTTGGTAGAATTTGATATTGTTTTGAGAAATGGTTTATTTCTTATACTGGATCTAAATAAATACAATTATCAAATGCTCGTTCTATTGACCTGCCATGGTTCTGACATGGCGACATATTACCAAAGTCTTAATAATTATAGCATTTATACGTCACGTGCTTTCGCTCAAAATCAACCAAAAGTCGAATCCTCAAGACTGGCAAGTAATAGAAGCACTGGCAGAAGAGCACCCATACTTGGTCGGCCTGTTGAGCGGCACCAAAGATTATATCTGCACGGGTACCATCATCGGCAAGCGCTCGATACTCACGTCAGGCAGCTGCGTGTCGTACAATCCTAGATATGTCCTAATAACTGCAGCCTTGTACAACAAAAAAATTAATGACCAATCTGTATTTGATGTGGCCTACACCAAGCTCCACGGAGACTATATATTCGATCTGAAAACGATGGATCCCAATGTCACTCGGATGCACAGTAATATAGGCTTGGTGTTCGTGAGGCGACCCGCTTTGGAAATTTTTGTTGTAGCCGTTGAAATAGGAAACTTTTATGCTTCAGAGTTAAAGGAGAAAAAACTAATAGCAGTTGGTTATGGGAGACTCGGTACGTCCGACATGGTAGCGTTACAACATCAAGCGTACCATCAGACCCCGTGCACGAATCCGAAGTGGTACTATTGCGTTTGCGGCATCGAGTATTCTACGCACACGAAAACCTATAACTACGAGTTCGGGACCGGAGCGCCGGTGTTGTTCGGTCAGCAGCTCGTGGGCGTCACCGCCACTCCTGGTGGAACACTTTCGATGAAAAACTTGGGAATAAAATACAATATCTTTACCGTGATCGGGCCGTACCTGCCGTGGATAGAAAAGTCACAAATTACTAGTAATAAAGTACAATTAAAAATGGCGCGCGATAGTGACATCCAGCTGCTACCAAGTCTATTATTAAAACTTGTTTGTATATTATTATTAGTAATTAGTAAAGCACTTTTATGAAATAAGGTATTTTTCTATTTATCAAGCCTAAGAACTAAAATGGTCAAATTAGCACGTTTCATGGAATTCACTCGCTTTTCGCCAATATTCATTCGGAAATTAGCATATATTACGATCTAGTTGTGACCGTAAACAATACAAAGTAAGGAAATAAAAAAGAGGCAAGTATCGTCAGCCGCTCAGACATTGTTCGATCGAGACCCTGTGAGTACCTACGTTATGTTCTCTTAGCGTTACAAACTAGGTAGTAGTTATATAATTTTAATATACGGAAAGTGCATTGCACTGGTAATTATCGAAATATATGTATGTGAGCGCTACTGGCTCAGAAATACTGCAGTGCTGCTCATCAGCTACACAGTGAAGTGAAATCCTAAGGAAGATCTAGTCATCTAGTGGTTTGTATCAATTCCTACAACAATTACCTAAGTACGTACCTACCTTTTTGTTTTTTTTTTTGTTTTTTTTGGGGGAAACCTTCAAAAGGCGCCTGGAATTTTGGGGTAAAGACCAGGGAGTGTGGAATTTTTACCTCACTTAAACCACCCCGGTGATCACCATCCGCACATAGAAGGGGCTCCGTTACCTTTCAAAAGGCCACTCCGGAACCCCCTCTGTGCAACGCCTGTTAGGGCACATCTTTGGGGAGACTGTAAAGGGGTCTCCCCTTAGCCTCGCTGTGCACGGCAGCACGTGATCACTATGCCTAGGATCACTGGGTTGGTGGACAGAGTCCCCACTATGAGCGCCCGTGACCCTGGAGACCCATCTGCCGTTAGTGATGCAGGCGGGGTTTCGGCGTTTAGGCGTCGAGGCGGTTGCCTCACCGACGCCTCATCAGCCCTCTCACGATCCCGCTCGGCGTCCTCCTTCTGACTAAGTACGTACCTAAGTACGTAACGTACGTACGTAAGTATTTTATTTATTGACAGGTACAATTAGTATTAACAAGTAGATATTAAATATTAATATCTACTTGCTAATACAAATTGTACACTAGACCACATAAATTCCCATTCATGAAATGCAGATAAGTTGTTTTTATTTCTGTTAGTTTATTTACCTGCCTATTTTATACTTTGCATTTGTACGTACTTACTTTGTAGGTACTTTGTATTTTATTAATAAAAAATCCTCACTCATCAAAATCATCACTTTTTAGCCGATGAGTACCTATGCAATGACACATCATAAGTAGGCTAGTATTTTATTAGGCTAGTATTTTTTTATGTACATATGTTCCCCGATTACTCGAAGATGGCTGGACCGATTTGGATTTATACCTAACAGAATAAGAAAAATGTTCATTGATAACATATTCATCAGATCGCAAACACATTTATTTTCTGATAACCATAATCACATTGATAAAGTCAAGTAACTAAAAAACAGCTCTAAAACAATAATGGTAACCTTTGACTCCTCCCTGATGATAAGCCACCGCATTTTAGTCTGTAGTGAGTATCTTAGAGCGTCAGATGTCTCTGTAAAGATATTGTTTTGTGTCAGTGAAATAATAAATGAAAATGAATTTTTGTAAGGTTTTATTGCGAAAAATGAGTCAACAGAAGAAATGGCAGCCCTTAAAGAAGGTTGGCATCATTGGTGTGCCGTTTGAGAAGGGGCAGAAGAAGTACGGAGTGAGCGTGGCTCCGGCCGCGATGCGGTATGCTGGACTTCTAGAACAACTCAAAGAAATAGGTAAAGCTCTGCTTTGTCATAATCTAGAACTCACCGCATACGTTTTAGAGAATAGTTCCATATTTAAAAACACAAAGTACCTATGTGTATAAAAGGTAGAACATAAGATACTCGTTACGTCCTAGAACGAGTGTCCTGCGTTGGTTCGCAATTCGTTTGTTCGATTTTAATTAGTCCGAACACGGTTGTTCGAAAACACGTTAGTGCGAAAACGGACCGAAACATTTTAGGTCGATGTAACGTTGTAGTTCGAAACACGTTTGTCCGAAACACTATACATTGATGTAACGTTGCCGTTGGTACAAAATTTTGACATCGATAGTGTATTGTTTGGTTTGGATACGACACTACATTTATTACTACAAAGCTGCGCCCCGCGGAACTGCCTGTGAGTTTAAGATCCTTCTTACAGAGCGCTGATTTCTCTAATAACCTACGTAGTTATTTTCTCATTTTAGTTATACGTATCCAAAATAAATTACTATTTCCAACTTGCACATTATTTTCCTACTATATTCTCCCGCTGCTGCACAAAGGCTTCTCTCTCTTGCCGTTGTGTTGCCTTTTCTAATCAGTCTCTAATAAACGCTTCTGAATCGTCACGTCAGCGTTTTTTCCGCGATGTGATGCCCGACCTCTGGCATAGATACCTCTTTTGGCTTGTACTTCTAGTAAAAGTTGTTTACATTCATGGGTCCTTTCACCTCCTGAAAGTTGTACCTACTACCCACTGCTACATACCTGTATAGGTGTATGCTGGTAGCGGAGCGATGCAAATCATTAGGACAGAAAGCAAAATCGCGGTTAGTGTCTAACTATCATTTTAACTATTATTAAACTTCAGACGGGCTCGACGTGAAAGACTATGGGGACATTGAGACGCCCGGCATCGAAGAGGTGGCGATGGAGAACATGGCCCACTTGGCGCTGGTGTCAGCCTGCAACAAGAAACTGTCGGCCAAAGTATCCCAGGTCCTCAGGGACGACAGGATCGTGGTCACTATTGGGGGTGACCACTCCATCGGAGTCGGTAAGCCATCACTTAATAGTGCAGCAGTGCGATTCTATAAACATTTCACAGTGAAAAAATAAGTGAAGTGAACACGAAGTGAGCTGTAAATCCATGGAGAGGTAATCATGATAAAATGACGGTTCACTTTAAGCTCGCACTCAAGTTATCACGGTGACTGGCTCACAGAATAGCCCGGCTTTTCTTATGCAAAATGACCGATGTTCGATTAATTTTAACACGTTTCTCATTTGATTAAACAAATAAATTATTCCGTATTTCTGGAAACAAAAATCGTTCCAATAAACCGCAATAAAGGGTTTGGTTCGTAGTATTTTAATTGAAAACCGCAATTTTTATTTAGAATACCCAAATTGATAGATACTGTTTGTTACATTTCAGGCACAGTTGATGGCCACTACCAAGTTAACAACGATATGATCCTGATTTGGGTCGACGCTCATGCAGATATCAACACTAACAAAACGTCAGATTCGGGCTCAGTACACGGAATGCCAGTCGCTCTTCTAGTCAAGGAGTTCTCTCATTACTGGCCTTACCTACCCACAATGGACTGGCAACAGCCCTTGTAAGTCATCAATTCGTCATACTCTTCCTATCCTTTTTCCATGTTACTTCCACCGAGTAAAGGAATGTCGCATAACTCGTAGCACGGTTTGCTACGCGAGGTGCTACGGTATCGCACTCTTATATTTAAAGCTAACACTTTTTTTTTAAGATAAGGGGTCGTCCATTAATCACGTGATGGTTGTTGCAAATTTTTAGACTCGCTTCCCCCTGGTGTTACATGGTGAGGTTCATACTAAAGCACACCCTACCCATATTCACGTGTATTTTTTGTTACAAAGTACCTTAAAAATCAGAATAAATAATTGTCTTTAAATACATCATACAGTGATCTAATTCAATTCTGGTAAATTCGCGTTCAACGAAAATATAAAAAAACGCTTGATGTCTCACTCCTTGTGATAGATATTTCGTGATTATTCTCATCCCCTCTAAAATTTAAAAGCTAAATTTGTTGTTCCATAATATCGTGCATTTGCCATTATCTACCATTTACAAGTGGCCTATTTTGCAGTGCATTCTGCACATCACTTTTTGAAAGTCGTTCTTTGAAAGCATATTTTATGGTTGCAGATTCTCCATAAAAAGCTTAGGATACATCGGTTTACGTTCCGTGGACCATTATGAAAGACTTGCAATAGAGAAATATAACGTACCCGCCTTTGCTATGGAGGACGTTGAAGAGTGAGTACCTATCGCCTACAATGAGTTAAAAATAAAAAACTAACGTATCATTTAAAATTCTGGTCTTCAATCAACTTGTTTTCCTTATGCTTCCAGACATGGTATTAAGAAGTCCATTGAGCACGTGTTGAAGCGGTTAGACCCTGAAGGCCGACGGCCCATCCACGTCAGTTTTGACATCGATTCTTTAGATGCATTAGAAGCTCCCAGTACTGGCACACCGGGTTCGTACCTAATCACAAAAACGTTTATTTCAAGTAAAGAAGTTTTCGTAAGAGTCAATTTGTTGGCACATCACTGTTGTCCCGTTGTTACTATTCATACGAATGGTTAAAAAAACAACGTATCACAAATGGGGTTGCAAAATTTTCGAGCCCATTTCAGTCGCTCTCGCATAATAAAATTGTTTTTTTTTTATCCATAACAAAGTGAACAGCTATCCTTTTTTTATAAGAATGGGAGGCATATATAAATATTTGGCCCGCAGCGCCCAATCAATAAATACGCCGCTGCCCAAAACGCCCACCCTTCACTATTTCCTTGCTATTCAATCATTACTTAATTATCAGTTCAGGTCTGCCTTTAGAGCAATATCTAGTTCGAATAATAGACACTACCCTTATTATATTCTACAGTTCGCGGAGGACTATCTCTTCGCGAGGCCATCAATCTCATGGAGATAGTACACGCGACGGGGCGCTTGCGGGCGGTAGACCTCGTCGAGATCAATCCTGCTCTGGGCAACGAAAACGACAGGAAGGTTACTATAGAGGCGGGGATGTGTGTCCTGAAGGCAGCCCTGGGCTTTTCGAGACGAGGCACTGCTCCGCGTGGGGTGCTGGACCTGCCCATACAGGACACTGAACCTTAGATGATGACGACTGATCAACACGTAATATCAGTCATCCTATGAATATAACACGTTGTATGAACAGTATCTGCAAATGTACCTGTTACCTGTTTTTACTTCAGTGCGCAATTGTGTATATAAGTTTTTATGCAAAAATCCACCAAGTTTGTAAACTACACTTTACCTTGTAAAACTACATAGGTACCTATATAACCTGGTGAGCCCGGGCGTAAATATGACATAGGTCGCCCGTGCCTTAGAAACCTTTCGCACAAGTAGGTAGTCAGTTGAACATTTACCTAAACTCAATTTGCAATATGTTCGGTGCTTAGGCCGAAAATATTGCAAATTGTACATTTATTCTTTTAAATGTAATTTTACTGAACGAATACGTAGGTACGGTCAGCAACATTATCGACTTTCGATGCCGTTGCTGATCTTACACACATGTTTGACGCCAAAGATTATGATATCAATGCACTTGGTGAAGTTATGTTCTTCCGGAACGTTGACTGCGGTTCGAATAATACCAGTGACTCACAATAAAGTATTAAACAAAGTCTTGTTTTATTGCTTACAATCTAACCATTAAAAGAACAAAGTGAAAATCAGCGGAACGGTCGCAAGTATTGAAATCATAAACTGAATTTTATAGGTTTTTCTATTGAGTTTGCTGGACAGACATGCTATTTAATTTTCTTTATGCGTCACCAACCCAACATGATAGTGCTTCTGGTGAGTACCTACCTTATTTACCTAACTTAATGAGAAAACCTTGCACACATTCATAGGTCTATGGGAAAAACATACCCATAACATCACGCTTAAATTTCCCAAATTCCTAGATAGGCAGAACCGAGGCTGAAATTAAAATATCATTACACAATACTTACAGATTATAAATATGTTTTTGGTGGTGAACTGCTTAGAGGAAATCTTGAAAAACGATATAAATGAAGACATAAAATCGGTAATGGGTAAATACCTGAGCAAAATACCCGATATGGAACCACGTTACGTTCTCAACGACAAGTTATCAAGCGTGATTAATCAGTATTTTAAAGGGAAGATATCTACATTGCCCCTGTACAAGATAAGTTTGAAGATAGACAGGAATCCAGTGAAGATCCCGTGGACCTTAAGCTCCGTAGATGAGGCACGAGACGACGTAGTATTGCAGAGAGCCCAGTTGCTTGAGGAACCAGATACACCTAAGCAAGTAAGGCATTATGAAGTGGTGAAAGCATCCGATCCTAGTTCGACTAAGAAGCCCAATGCGTCGGTGAAGGCGTCAAAAAGGGCAACGTCAACCACGACGGAGCCGCCCCTTATTGAAATACAATAAAACAACAGATATCGTTTGGTCCTTTTATTTCTATTGCTTTTTCTTTACGTATTTACTGCTTAGCATTTATATACGTGTTGATTTACTCAGTACATTCTATTTACATGATAGGACAGTTTCATTCGATTGATTACTTCAAAAAATATGAACTTTATTCAGACTTGCATCTAAACAGGACTTGTCATTTAGTTACCTACATTAGACCTTAGTGATTTTATACTCTGTGCTTTACATGATAAACTATTAACGTTTTAATTTGTACAATTTGTAGGAAAAATATTGTCAGTGACAAGTTATCTATGTACATATTACATCAATTCACAGTTTTGTGCGTAAGTAATTTGTTCACAAACTATGATAATATGTAGGTATTATAACCAGAGATCGGAATAGGTAGACTATATTTACCTTAAGTTCGAGGAAGTAACATAAAGTAGATAATACCTCCTCTAAAATCCAGGAATCGTAAAAATGACCATTACATCCCGGGATTTAAGAAATTGCAAATTACTTATTGCGCTTTGAATACAATAAATTATTACATTGAAGAGTCTTAGTTTTTAGAGTTGAAAAAGAGCTTCGTTTTACATACATTATTAAATCTTGAAATTTCTGTTATTTACCTGATTATATTGCAATCTGTTTTTTTTTTATAATCTCGGTTTTAACTGACATGTTTTAGAGGAGGTATTATCTACTCGTGTTACTTACTTCCTCGAACTTTAGGTAAATATAGTCTACCTATTCCGATCTCTGATTATAACGCAATGCATCAATGAAAAAAACTCGTAAAAATAACATCAAAATAAGACCTGCCACCGCCATTTAAATCTATAACAATAACATAAATAATAATAGCAATGGTATTGTATGCAGCGTATTTAAGCCGCCTTATAGGATTAGGTAGATAGGTACCGATTCTTATAGATCGAGAATAAATAATTCACAAACATCAAAAATTTCGCTTCCTTAAAAAAAATTAGCAAAATGGCGTGACAAGTTTTAATAACAAGTAAAACAAAGAACATTACACAATCTTGTATTCGATAATTGCACGTTCTGACACTCTCACTACATTCGTCACTCATTAGTAGGTAATGGCAGACTCATAGACAGTTCTCCTCATTTACATTACAGATAGATTTAGAGCACCAACAAAATATTCACAACAAATTTTATGAAATAACTAGGTATGTACAAATGATTTGTAATAGCATATCCTCAAAGCGCCCTTATCTTTAAAGAGAGATTAAGGTACGTAACAGTAAGGATATACCAAAACATCTATATCAGTCGATATAATCATGCATTATTCTATCCATATAAAAAAACCCTTACAACTGGAACAATGCGTTTAACATTGAGAAGCAGGCCTCCATCCGTCATCTACCGAATCGAATTTAATTCTGTCCAATTGTCAATAACCTCACACAAATTGGAATCAAATTGAAACTTCATGCAGTTGAATATGATAAAAAAAGAACCTTGAAGATTTCGGCAGTCATGGTAAAAATAGGTACGTCACCTTAGTCTGTTTTTTTTGGTCGATTTATGATAGAATGTGCTTTAGGACTACAGATTCAGTATTGTTGTAACGTCCATGTCATCATCTACCTAGCCTTTTCTCAACTATATTGGGGACGGCTTTCAGTCAAACCTGATTCAGTTGAATACCAATAATTTATGTATTTAGCGGCTGAATCACCTTGGCAAGACTGGTGTCAGATTTTCTGGCTTCTGACTATCCGTTACGACTGCCAAAGATCCACAAATGACAGCCAGGACAAACTGCTTAACGTGCTTTTCGAGGCACGAAGGAGTCTTGGTAAGATTAAGATGGTCACCCATCCACAGACCAACCTCGGCAAGCGTTACTTAACCTTCCAGATCGAACCGTGCGGGTGTTATTATTTAGCCACGAGCTCCTTGTAACGTCTATGTCGCAGTTGCTAAAATGTGACTGTGTGAATTTGAGAAAACAGTTAAGTCCTTAATCAAAGTGTATACTGTCTTAATCTTCGTTTTTAATTTGTTAAAATACAGTATTCTCTGCAGTCATCTTAGTGTCGAAGCAACAAAATGTATTGACTTGATACCTTGTCTTGTCATGTCCTGTCTAGATAAAGAAAATGATTTGAAAACTGATGGTGATGATGATGACTGAACGGTATAAAGTAGAACCAGTGAAAACAATATTATGTAGCTGCAGGCTGTTCAAAATAGGTTTAAATGCTCAACTATTGAACAGGATGATAATAATGGCTGAGCTAATAACAGAAATGGAATCACCGGTGCGTCAAATAAAATTAAAATATCTAATGTAACAATAAAGAAACAATTCATAGCTAAAAACATGCTCCATGTCACATTAGAAGTTGACTTGAGCTCGGTAATGTTTCTGGAACTTATTATTTTTGAGAGACATCTTCATCTGCCACTTTGCTTGTACCCGCTTCATGAAGTGGATGTCACGTGCTTTCCTGTAAAAATAAAATCATTTTATTTAAAAGTTATGTAGGTAGTTACTTGTATCATAAATAAGGACTATGTCCCACCCACATAGAATTATGACAAGTCGAGTCGTAAAATTTTATGCAAAAATTATTACAAGTAATGCTAAGTCCGAACATGCGTACATGCTCGACGTTTTTACGTTCATTCGATCAATATCACACGTATGTACCTACCGTTATAATATAGTAGTAATATAGGACGTATAGATCTCACTGCTCACAATCGAAACAAAATGATTGAAGAGCAAAATTCACGTGGTTTATTGATACTTGCTCATCGAACATCAACGTACGTGTAGAATCGCCATAAGATCTATTTTTAACGTGCTGTTATCAGGCGAAAAATAAATGTTTTTGTTTTATGATTATAGAGGATTTTATCAGCCATCTAAATCGTCAACATTTATGTCCAAACACGTAATAAATAGGTACTATTTTAACTAGTAATAAGTGGTTAACGTACTTTGCAGCTAATGCCTGTTCTTTGGGCGCCCAACCCAAGGCCCGGTAGACACCAAGTAACCTGTGCAATTTGCGGTCCGATTTCTTCACCAGAGCTTGACTGTTCGTACTCAAGTTTTGTTTGTAGTATCTAAAATAAGGTAAATAAAGCTTATTAGTAAAGGTTCGAAAAATAAAGACACAGTTCGGAAATTAATGTTAATCAAATAAACACTATCGGCATTGCGAATGGCGTTTGGCTGGTACACCTCTGACCAACCCTGAGGGAAATACTGGGGTGATGTTACGTTTGGAGGGATATATAAAAAATATATTATTTTAAAAAATACATACATAATCAAACAAACAAAGTAATGAAATAGTAATTTAACTTCCATGTCCAATAAAAATAATTACGCGAACGTTTTCCTTTGATAATAATCAGAGACCATTATCATACGTCATGATATAATAACAACTTACATAATCGGAAGGAAACTGAGTACATAGTTTTACTTGAGCTATAATTAATTTTGTTCTATTCAACTTTCCGTTACGAAGGTCATACCTAGGATACGTAGGCCGTGCACGCGCTGCAGCTGTTTATTAAAGTGCGCGTTTCTTTTATTATCAAAAAAAAATACTCAATACTAACACAACTACCTCACAATGACTATGTGATTTATGTACAACTAGCTGTCGCCCGCGGCTTCGCCCGCGTGAATGTCTCAAATTATCCCAAGGGAACATACTCCCGGGATAAAAACGTCCTTTCCCGGGACTCAAACAATCTCTTTACCAAATTTCATCTAAATCGATCCGGCCGTTTGTGCGTGATGAAGTAACAAACATACACACACACACTCACAAACTTTCGCCTTTATAATATTAGTGTGAAGTGTGACTACAAAACCTTTGGCTTAACTTGAACAAATAAAAGTTATCTACAAACACATCCTATATGAACAGCTGTCTTGCAGACAATTTAATCTGTTCTTCAGGTGTATTAAAGAATAGAACAGGTGCTGAAGGATATTGAGCCCTGTACTCACGTACTGTACTTACCCTGTATACACGGTGCCATTTTTGTCGTCAGCCCACTTAATGTATCCGACATAAACTACCTCGATTTTTTTGTGTAAAAAGAAAACCCTGTTAATGTTTACGTAGGCTCGGACTGCGCTCGCTACAGCATACATGTTTCAAACTACGGCGTTCGTCATGATAATCTATCTATATAAAAATGAATCCCTATTTCCCTTGGTCACGGCATCACGCGTGAACGACTGGACCAATTTAGCTAATTCTTTTTTGTTATTGTCAGAAGGTTCTTCCAAAATAAATTTTAAAAAAAATATGCATCCGGGCGAAGCCGGGGCGGGTCACTAGTGAGTTATATTTGAATTTTTTTAATAATTCAAATGTTCATAAATATCTTCTTTTTTTTATTTTTTTTTCATAATTCAAATGTTCATAAATATCTTCTTTTTTTTAAAAAAGTGTAGGAGTCTTCAATAGTGCAGGTGTTAGGGCACTTGAGGTATTCCAACAAGTAGACCATGTTTGGGACAGGAGTAGGTACCACATTTCTTACAAAAAAAGTAATGAATTTGTACAAAATAAAAATACAAATGCCTCTCGCAACAGCTTGTTTCAAAGTTCGAAATTACTCACTTCATGAGCGAGCGATGACCGACGACGACGCCGGAAGGTAACACTAGTTGGAAGTCATCACCCTGCAGTGCTGACGGTCCTTCAACTTCTTCATCAACCTCCATGCCTTCATCACCATCTTCTTCTTTATGGTCTGGGTATGAAGCACTGAAACATAGACAAACAATTTATGATCATGTTAATTTGCTTTTGACCAAGATAATGCAGGTGCTCCTCCCATTCTGATCCCACTGGCGTTTTACGAGCGTTGGCGTTTCTCAAACTGTTGCCAAAAAACAACGTTGACGTCGTGTTGACGCGAAGTTTACGTTTGCCACTAGAGGTTCGTGACGATGGAGAAACGCCAACGCTCGTAAAACACCGGTGGGATAGCGGCCTTAAATCATTAACTGTTTTATATAAGCTAAGAGAAGATAGCCCGGCGCAAAAGGAACCTTAAATATTTATTACAAAATATGATTTAATTTACCTGTAATCATAAAAATCAGCATACTCTGCTAGAGCTAGTCCTTTATGCAACATTTTGCAATGTCCTTTGTCAATCATATGGCCCCGGACTGCTTCCATAGAGTAAAATGTTTTGCCTGTATCATTGCACCAGAGGCACATGTAACCTTGTGAAATCTGTGGAATTTTAATAAAATATTACTTTGATAATAAATGGCCAAAAAGTTATCACATAAACCCATGTAAATAAAATTATGTTATGATGTGTGAGACATCAGATTTCATAGTGCTGTGAGAATTACATAACTCAATAAAACAAACACAAACATGTTTATGTTGACATATTGTCAAGCAAGAAAGAGATGAAATAGCAAGCATAATGCTGCATGTTTTTGCCACCAAGTGTTTGCAAACACATTACAATCATAAATTGTATGAGATAACTCTTTCAACACAATAATACAATGACAAAGAATAAAGAGTCATCATCTGCCTAGCCTTTTCCCAATTATATTGGTGTCGGCTTCCAGTCAAACCGGATTCAGCTGAATACCAGTATTTTACGTGGAGCGGCTGCCTACCAGACCTCCACAACCCATTAACTGGGTAACACGGTACTCCTTGGCAAGACTGGTGTCAGATTATCTGGCTTCTGACTCACAGATCTACAAATGACAGCCGGGACCATCGGCTTAACGTGCTTTCCGAGGCACGGAGGAGTCTCAGTATGTTAAGATGGTCACCCATCCACAGACCAACCTCGGCAAGCATTGCTTAACCTTAAAGATCGAAGTTAATGTCATTAGAATATAATACAAAGAATTAAGAGTATTATATTCTAATGACATTAACTACTGCATTTGGATGGGATTTATTGTAGGTATTAAAAATGACCTGTTTACAAAATATTGAGAGTTTACAATCTGATCAAGATTCATAACAATCTTATGGTGTTTGAAATAATCCAGTGACATCATTATTCATTCTTACTCTACCCACAGTATAAAATAAAGACCAAAATAAGTTTTATATAATTAGATACTCCACGTGAATGTCGAAAATTATCAGAAGGGAACACACTCCCGGAATAAAAAGCCTGTGTTAATCCAGGGTGTCAGCTTCCTGCATATCAAATTTTATCAAAATTGGTCCATCCGTTTGCGCATGAAGAAGTAACAAACATATCGATGCCTTACAAGTTACAGGCGAAAAAGGATAACCGCCTCTTTTCAAATTTTACAGGGGAGTGATTTAAAGTTCAAAATAAACGAAAAAAAATCATGAAAAATTAAGTATAGCTCCCGAAAGCCTGGAAATGAGTTTTTATAATATTTAGCATGCTATCTATAAGATGGCGTTTTTATTTTTACGTAATTCAGCCTGCAAGAAGCAGTTACTGTCGGTTATCCCCAAATGGTCTTTATTTTAAAATCACCCAAAATGTCGTAAATTGAATTATCAAATTATCTGATGCGAGTAAAAATGACCTAAATTCAACCCATGTTTTATTTAAATTAAGGAAAAAAAGGTCAAGTCTTGGTTTTTAGAGAAAAAAAATGTGAAAATATAATCTAACCAACAATGTAACAATAGTTGGCTGAAAGGAAAATTGTATCAAGCACATTTTTTGAAAAGATGTCAATTATTTAGTGGATGTATTTTGATTATTTTACTTTAAAAAACTGTTATCTTTGCATTTAACATTTCAAGTTCACCCAAGAGGTACTATAGGTATACCTACAATAAAAAAACCATTTAATTAGGTAATCAGCTCAGTCTTTAATTAACATAAAAATGGCACCTCGCACTTATCAAATTAAAAACATACTAAATAACAATTGTTTGTAATAAATCGTATCAAAAAATCACCGTGATCAAATAGACTTAGAACTATTGCAATTAAAGCAACAGCTACTTGTATCACATTGAGATCAATGTTTAAAATCAAATTTATCAAAATAATGAAAACAAATTCTTCAAATTAGTGGCCCTTTCAACATCTTAATCACTTGTTTCAATATTTTTACTTAGAACAATTCAAATAATTGCAATATAGGTACCTAATCTAAAAACTATAAAAAAGTTCATATTCATTCATATTCTTATGATAGACGTACTGTAAGTATCACAATTTGCTTCTGTCTGTCTTTGACTTACAAATACACATAAAAAATGTAAACAAGCAGAGCTTCTTATTCTACGCTGTCATCCTCGATATCAGACTCAGGGAGTGTATCCTTAACATTACTGGAACTAATCAGGCTGTTGTATTCACTATGGAGAAAATTAGGAATTACTTTATCTCTACACAATTTAAGTAAGTCATCATGTTTGGCTTTAGATAAAGGAATTAAAGATTTATAGCATGCTGGTGGACTAATTTTGGTTTTTGGTTGCACTTCAATACTATAAGATTCAGCATCGTCACTCATCGAGTTTTTAACAAAAATCAAATTATCCTTCTTCTTCCGAAAAGTTACAATACGCATCTTACTTATTTTTCCTGTTAAATTTCCTTTAAAGTATTTATCGCTGACTATATCCCATTTATTAAAGGCTGAAAACTGCAAACGCTCGACTTTGTACGGTTCTGGATCTTGTCTTGCAGTTGTGAATACTGTATACCATTGTGAAGGTGCATAAATTATTGTATTTTTTAGATTTTTTTCTATCACGGCATGAACGGAATCAACCGGCATGTAAGTATGGCCAGTTAGTAGGAAGTTAAGCTGTATAGTCTGGATATTAACACATGTTTGCAGTGTTGTATGCAGCACTGCCATAATAATTCTGTTTCGGTTCTGACCCGGGCAGCAATCGGCATACAGCAACAAATTTTTAATTGTGCCACGTTCATCAACCGTCTGAATGTACTTATTGAGTATTGTTGCTATTTCGTTGGCTCCTCTTTTTCCATTACATTCATCCCAATAATAACAAAAGACGTTGCGAGTCCCATTTTCATACACGCAAAAATTATACACAGCTAATTTACGAGAATAAAATAAGAGCATACTAACTCCATATGGGGTATTTAATACCTTTTGAAGGTCGAAACTAGCACATAAAGTAGAAGGATCACTTTTATGTATATTCTGATGAGCTTTAAATCTGTTGTAACTTTCTGTTTTTTGTAATTCATGTTGCTTCTTTTCTTCTTCTAATTCAGGAATGTGTTAATCTGAAATATATGTCACAATTAATCAATATCTTTGAAATTTTAGTTATGTAATCTATTTGTAAACAAGAAATAAATAAATCTGTCCTTTTTCAACATGAAATTTAACTTACCTTATAATAAGTAATACTAAATTTATCGCGCCGAAACGGCTCGCGTGCGCACGTGGTGCTTGCCCCGTGTTCACCTGGAGACTAAAATTTGTTCCGCTGCCGCTTGCGCTCGTAGTTTTCAGAAAACGATACCGACAACCGCCAATCTAAATTATTTTTAATTCGATAAGCGCCATAACGCGTAGAGTATGAATTGGGATAAGGATAAGATTTTGGTCTAGCCGCCAAAATTGTATAAATATCGGGAGGGAAAAAAAGGATAAGCTAACTTTTATTACATATTTGTGTGCGGGTAAATATGTAGTAACCTCCATTTTTTCATTTATTTTTAACGAGGAAAAAAAGACTACAGACCAAACAGAGTCTGCAAAATGCGGCCAAAACGGAATAAACGACTAATTATGTTTTAAACACGAACAGGCATAACAAACTAAATACATATTTCTGAATTTTTACTTCCAGCCAAAATAGTTTAACGTACAATCATTAAAATATTACAAAAAGTCCAAAAGGTGTAACTTCTTTATTCTCAAATAATTCGTAGATCAAACACCAAAAAAATAATTTTACAAAAATTGAAGTCGTTTACAACGAAATAAATTGACAGAAGTCTATATTTTTCCTACCGCGTAACAGACAAAAAGTTTCACGTAGGCAAACGTTACCTAGACCAATCGACGCAGAAAAAAAAGGCGATTCTAAGTATGTATATAACTGAATTTCTCAAAAAATGTTGCTTATCCCTTTTCGGCCGTAAGGCATCGATATATACACACACACTAACAAACTTTCGCCTTTATAATATAAGTGTGATTTAATTTTTTTACCTTTTCTCCCAAATACAAAAGGAGTTCCTTCATGTCAACACAGTATTCAACGTCAGGTATGAAGAATGAATGGGCCTCAGACATGTGCTTGAGATTCTTGACCATATTCTTACTATGGTGGCCACAAAACAGACAGTCTCGCGGCTTGATCAGTGAATCACTGCCTCTGATTCTACATTCTTCCCACTCATCTGAGTCAAGCTGAAAATATAAACAAGATTTTTTTTTTTAAATTTTCTTTGGGATTCAAGTAAGCCAGTATTATATAAGTAATGTCAAATCACGCAAAATATTACCCATGAACAGGTATCATGGTATAATTAACTTCTGCAGTACCTAGGTACATAATATCTAAACTGATAAGGGATAAACTTTCCATTATGGACCGTCGATTTGGAAGTTCATATTTTTTTTGTAGATAGCACTCATAAATATATAGCTTTTTACGAATTTTGAAGTTTCGGAAATTCACAGTTTACGAGATATAATTGCTTAAACTTTCCATACAAATTGGAAAATAGCACGCCATTTGCAAATTTTTAGGTTAGATACATTGTCACGGTAGACGTCAAAGTTGACATTTCACGTTCCGTTGACGGTAGAGGTGTATTTTATTCAGTTTTATGTCATATTTTTACATATATATAATTTTATTTTCACATATTCACGCATCAAATTTGGTGTGTAATTAATGTGCACAATAACCGTGCTGTTTTATGCAATTACATTGAATATTTTACAAAAAAAAAATTACGATTTTTGTTTACACTATGGAACGGAACGTGAAGCGACGCCATTTTGTTATATCTGTTAGCCGTCAGTGTCAGTCATCGTTCGTTGCCCTTGCAGGTGAGATCGTATTTGACTACCATGGCGTCTCCGAAGCCCTATGCTTCTGTGTCTGAAGAGTCGAGTGATGTGCAAGTGTTGGACTCAGATGAGCCGCTTGTCACGGCCTCCTCTTCTGTGCCTTTGTCGAGTAGTGCGCGAGTGTTGGACTCAATAGAGCCGCTTGTGCCTACTGTGCGAGTGCAAGTGTTGGACTCAAATGAGCCACTTGCGCTCCCGTGTGTGTCCTCGGTCCTCGACGAACCGGTTGCTGGTCCTAGTGGGATGGCTGATCCCAGTGGAGTAGCAGCTGGCTCTAGTGGTAGCATACCAGCTATCGCTAGTTCTTCTTCGGAGGGGGAGGATGAGGACATTGCTTCTGCGATGCCCAGGCTTACTGGGTCATCTGGCAGAAGAATTCATCCTTACTCGGATGAGTTAAGGTTAGTTTTGATTTATTGTATATATCATTAAACATGTTTTTTATTAAAGGTTGAAAATAGTTATGTTTCAAAATGTTAGATTGAAAATGGTTAAGTTAAATTTAATTAGGATTAGTAAGGTTAAAAAAATGTTATTTTGTGCAGCTATCACTAATTTTAATCACTTTTTTATTGTTTCAGATCTATGTGGAACTGGAGAAAGATCTTCAGCAAACTGGGAACACATGAGCAATGTATTCAGTTTGCAGAGGAGAGAGGTCTCATCCCGAGACACAAAATGTGTTCATACCACCATTCGCAAATGACATTGACGAAAGGATCTGGACAAGTTGGCAAATTTAGATGCCGGAAAAGCAATTGCCGGACAAAACCAGTCTCCCGTGCTATTGGGACATGGTTTGAAAACGCACGGTTGTCCCTCACATTGATATTTCAGATGATGTATGCATTTAGTGAGGGACTGAGTTATCATCAGACGAGGAAAGAGTTGACACATGAAGACGGTCCTGTAGTGTCTACAAGAACCATAGCCGATTGGTTCAGTTATTGCCGGGAGACAATTGCCATTCATGAATTGGAAGAACAAAGGGCCCAAGGGAAGATAGGGGGCCCTAATAAAGTAGTACAAATAGATGAATCAAAGTTTGGAAAACGTAAATATAATCGTGGAAGACATATCGAAGGACACTGGGTCATTGGAATGATTGAAGACGGCAGCGATGATCTGCGGCTGGAGGTGTGTCCCGATAATGAAAGGTCTGCAGACATATTGGTGCCATTAATTAAAAAACATGTTGAGGAAGGCTCCATCATTCACACTGATTATTGGAGAGCATATCATAGCCTTTCTCAGCATGGATATACCCATAGAAGGGTCAATCATAGTGACCCAACGAATAAATTTGTGGCACCAGACGGGACACACACCCAGCGCATAGAGAGCCAGTGGAGAGGACTAAAAAAGCAATTTAGACTTCAACAAAATAAACACAATTTCACCGATTGGTTGTGCGAGTACTCATGGAGGCGTAGAATAATGGTGAATCATTTGGATGCCTATGAAGAATTAATAAATTCAATAAATTATGTTTATAAATTAGAATAAATATAAAAGTAATAAAATTCCTTGTGTTTTATTCTCACTATATGAATATCCGAAAATTACCCAAAACCGAATCGGGGCACCCCACTTTCCACGTGGTCTTGTCTGCCCTACCCCTAGAGTGTATATAAAAACCGGAGGCGCGGAGGGAGAGCAGCCCTCGCCCGCTGTGACGAAGCACGGGAACCATGCGAGGTGGAGCGGCTGAGGCTGGTCGCCGAAGGCGACCAACAAGCCGAAGCTGCGGAGCCGAGCATGAGTGACCGTACTTCGGCACGCAAGGGCGGAAGGGCTGCTCTTCCCGCAGCGCCGGAGATAAGGCGGAGTCAAACTGGGGGGGGAGAGGAAAGCTATCCATAAATCGATGGATATTTATGGAAATTTTTATTCTAACCTAAAAACTTAACCATAGATATCTCCATAACTATGGGGTTCCGCGGGATGGGGTTGGTACAGGGGGGTAACACACCTTCCCCCCCCCTCCCCACCCCATAAATCGATGGATATTTACGGAATTTTTTTATTCTAACCTAAAAACTTTAACCATGGATATCTCCATAACCATGGGGTTCCGCGGGGTGGGGATGGTACAGGGGGGTAGCCCCCCTCCCCCCCCCCCTCCCCCCCCCCCACCCCACCCCATAAATCGACGGTCCATAATGGAAATTTTAACCCTGATAAGACATTTGTTTTATGTCAAGTCATGGATATCAGTATTTTTCAAGGGATAGAATATTATGGCTGTCTAGTATTTCAGTATACAGAATTTTAAATACTGTTTCACAATGTAATGCAATAATTGCTGTATTGTCAAATAGATAAATACTGCACGGTCAAACATACCTCTTCAATTTCAGAATCTGTTTCAATATCCTCATCTCCAGAGTCGTCTGCAGACACCACAACAAATTTGCTAGGTTCCTTTGAACCAATAGCACTGGAAGCATTCGCACTGGAAGCATTCGCGCTGGAAGCTTTGGCACTGGAAGCGTTTGCACTAGGCTCTACCTTCACAAAACTGTCTGTATCTGAATTACCACTATGTTCCTCTTCCTTATTTTCAATATATCTTTCCAGAGACAACTTGTGCTTCTTACTGTTCAAGTGATTGTCAAAAGCATTCTTTGTGTTGAATAACTTGGAGCAATACTTGCAGTACTGTGATTCATCACGATTAGAGTTCTGGCTCTGTTCTCTGTGCTCTTTAGCCCGTAGTTCAAACTCCTCAAGAGTTACAGGAGGAATAGAAGCCACTTTTCTCTTCAAATTGTACCTGTGCCAGTCCTCTTTATAATGTTCACGTTGTAATTCAGGCGTTTTGAACATCACCTGGCAGGTTATACAAGTAAATGTGTCTGGCATTGTTACTTAGTTAATCCGACAATTCACAACTAGAAGTTATCACAGCTAAATGAACACTGGTATTGATTTTACTTTAGTAATTGGTTAGATTCTATGAAATGAAAGGAACGGTGATAAAACTGATAAGTTGAATAAAAAACGTACTTCGAAGTACCTACGTCGCACATACAACATACATAAGACCCATCAGTGATGTTCACCAGCGTATCACAAACGTATCTTTACTAGTCGATAAGTCGCATTTGTCTAAGCGCAATGTGATTTGGTGTTATAGCTATCTGGATCTATCTGGTGTCTATCTGGATCTATAGAACAAAACATACATGTTTCATAATATACAAATAAGTGCAAAGAAAACATTGATTTTCGCCGTACTAGACTAAAAACTAATTTATACAAACTTTTATAGTCGATTTGGCTTTAGGCATCCATTCATTCATAATTTCATATAGCTCGACCTGCTATGTTGGTCTTAAGCCCAGCACTATTTCGCATCTGACATTGACGGAAAAAAATCAGTTGCCAGTGTAACAAAGCCATTTTCTACTGATAAGGTCCTGCTGAAGTGGTTTAGCAAATTATGGAATTTCAAATAAGAATGTTATTGCTTTACTACAAGGTTCAGAATTCCTAAAACAAATGCAACGAAACGAAAAAACACAGTCTTAGGAGATTGTAAACACTGAGCGTATACCATGTATCGCTCACTCAACAACTACATTTTTTTCCCAAAACTGAAAGGTTGTAATACTATGCAACCTTGTCCTGCTGTACGTCACACACGACATGCGCAGTGCGCACTTCATATAAAATCATTTCAAAAACAGTAATAAAAAGGTTATTTACTGTTTTCATATTATTTCTGACGATATTCTTTTATTCTAATCTTTGTATTTTATGATCTTTACATTATGTGGACCTGCCGTGCCGGGGCCCTAATATCTCCCCTTTCTTTGTATGGCCCTATTCGGTAGTTGACACTGACAGCACAGTTGACCTATTGACACTTGACTCTGGTTGGTTAGCAGTCGGTGTCAGATAAAGTCAGATAGAAGTTTTGACTGTTTATACCAAAGGATTATAATATTATTATATATTATAATATAATACCTATAAAAAGTTACGTTTGCCCGCGTACGTTAATCAGTGTGGTATAATATTACACGAATGATCTTTTATTATTAGAATTAACATCACGATGTTGGAAACTGACGAAGTTGATGATGATTTCTTTACTCCAGTAGCTGGGTAAGTTTTAATTGGGGTAGCCCTAAAGTCGTGTGCTAAGTGTTATAAGTCTTTGATTGATCTGACTATTATTCCTTATCACACCGTCCTTTTTGATGTCACTCTCATAAAAGACTCACATACCACACTTTATCACTTTGTTATCTTTTCAGCACATCTCTGGCCAATATATTTGGAAATGTATCTAAAATAAATGAAGGAAAAGCAAATGACTCACTAAAATATATACCTCCAAAGCCTCAAAGCGTTCTACCAAAACAAGAACTAAGAAAAACTACAGATTGTATATTTGCCTGCGCTCTAATTGGACATGAGTGGTAAGTTATTAAGCGTGTTATACTACTGACATTTAGTTTTATTTGCATATCAATAAATTTTTAAGACAAGTCGAATTAATTAAAATATTTTAGCCTTAAATAGTAAAAAATATATTTTATTGTCACACTATTCCAGCTCCACTTTGATGCTGCCAACCAATCCAATGAGAAACAGGTAAAACTTTGAAGGTTTTCTACACATTATAATGCATATTCCTTCTGCAACTTTCAGGTTCAACAATGTCTACACATCAAGAGGAAAGCTTGGCTTTGCCATTGTGAAGATTCAAAAAACTGGTGCTCATAATATTGTACTCTATGACTCAAATAAAACTACCCTATCATGTACCACAATTTCACATAATTTAGAAGTCACCATTAAAAACAATACCTACATCTCTTATTATGATAATCTAAGAAAGTATTGGAGCATATATGGAACAAAGGAGGAAGTGAAAAAGGTTGCAGAACATTTAACTAGTTTTGAAGTAAACATCAAATATTCATCATACACTGACCAAGGCCCACCAGAACCTGCTAATGTTGAAATTAAGACAGATGCTGTTCCAGAACCAAGTGAGAAAATCGATAAAGGAAGTGATACAGACTCTTCAATCAACAGAAAAACAAAGGCTTCTATTTTAAATCGCATGGCAAATATGGGTCATTCAGTTCTGCCAACTCGAACTCTACCAGTAGAAAGAACTAGTGATTCATCAGACACAATGGAAACCGAAGCCCATCCAAAATCTGTGAGGCACAAACCAGTTAAAAGTATTATTAAAAGGAATAATGTAGAAAATATGCCTGAAGCACAGCAAATAACAGAGGCCAATCAAAGAACAGCTATAGTGCCAAAAACAGAATCCATAGCAAACATTCCATTATATGCATCCCATGCTGGGCAGTTAGTGCCCATGACAAGCACAAATCTCATCACAGGACCTAGTAATGAGATGGGTATGTTTATATCAGAACAAAGAATAAGTAACAGTGAGTTAAGAATAAATATGAACAGAATAACTGACAAAGTGGATGCAGTTTTAGACAAAATTAATAATTTTGAACAAAAAGGGACAAATGTACAAACAGATATTTTAATGAAGTTGCTAACAGAATATGAAAACAAAATCAAAGTATATGAAGAATTACTGAAATCTAGAAAAGATAAACATGTTGAACATCTAACTACTTCTATAAATGACAATCAAGTTGAAATATTGAACAATAAAATCTCTGAATTCGAAAAGATCAATTGCGAGAAAAGCAAAGAAGTATTAAATCTTCAGGAAGAAATTACACTTTTAAAATCTAAACATGCTGAAGATGAACTTGCTCATGTTAATAATGAAGGTGAATTATTAACAAAAATAAGTAATTTAGAAAACAATTCTAAAGGAAAAGATGAGGAATTGGCAGTGCTTCAAAAGAAATATGATAACCTGGGCAAAAAAGCCAATAATGCTTTACTTCATCACCAATGTGATAACATTGGTGATAAAATTAAAGATATAATGAATGATACATTTCAAACCATATCTTTAAATTTTGAAAATGATGAAAGTTACACTGGTGAAACTGTGAAGAAAATTATTGGAACAGTAATAAAAAAGATTACTATACAAACATTAAGTGACCAAAAATAATTATTTACTGTTTGTTTGTGTCTATTCGTTATTTATAAAGTAACAGTCCTTCCATGTTTTATTGCAGAAGTAACTTTTTTATTTGTTTGTTTAATTTAAAGAAGTTAGTCTTTAGACTAGCCTATGTAATTAAGTCATCATCTACCTAGCCTTTTCCCAACTATATTGGGGTTGGTTTCCAGTCAAACCGGATTCAGCTGAATACCAGTATTTTACGAGGACGGCTGCCTACCAGTCCTCCGCAACCCATTAACTGAGTAACACGGTACTTCTTGGCAAGACTGGAGTCCGATTTTCTGGCTTTTTCTTTTTACGGATTCGTAACGACTGCCAAAGATGACAGCCGGGACCAACGGCTTACCGTGCTTTCCGAGGCACGAAGGAGTCTCAGTATGTTAAGATGGTCACCCATCCACAGACCGACCTTGGCAAGCGTTGCTTAACCTTGAAGATCGACCTGGGTGGCTGTTATTTTTTAACCACAAGCTCCTCTCGAGCTTCTCGAGCCTATGTAATTAAGTATAACAAATTAAACCTACTGAAAAAGTTGTATCAAACAGCTGCTGTACCAACGGATATTATGATATCTCAAAAACGTTATTATTAAAAATAAACTTTTGAGAACATTTTTCGAATATTTTAATTAAGATAAAATATATATATTTTTATAAATAGTTTCAATGCCTGACTAACTGATAGAGGAACAGAAAAATTGTAGAAAAATGCACATCGAAAGCATTTGTGTAACATGAATAATTGGGTGCTCCAAATCGAGAAATGGCTAAGTCCACTTTTTCAGTTTTTGGTAATAAAAAAAATAAACATATTAAATTTTTTTGAAAACAAACCACGGGATATGTTGAAATTAAAATACCATTCAGTTATAGTACACAATATACTCTTTATTTTAGTATATAAAACAAAACATAAAAAGCATTTATAATAACTTTAATTAAAAAAAAATAGTTTTGGACTTATCATAAATCAACAGGACTTAGGGTTATCTTTCCCTCTTTTTAAGGACTAAGGAATTTAACAAAACAAAATTAGCATCTTTAACAGTATTCTATTAATCAAAAATGAGTAATAACTATTAGCCTTTAAAAATAACTAGGCTAGTTACTCTATTTCGTCATCCAATTCCTCAACAATTTGACTTTCATTTAATTTAGCCTGTTCCATAATCAAAGTTTCATAGAATTTTCTTTTTTCTTGTGGTACAAATCGAATAAGTTTTTTAATGTCATTAATTTTAGCTTCTTTAATTTTAATAGCATCTTGATAACAATCAGCAGGAACATCTCGAAGATACCTAGATATACCTACTCTATATAAAAAAAAATCTTTAAAGTTATCGCCAGTCATTGAATCAGAAAAGGCTGGCTTTGCATGTCTTTTAAATAAAACTCGACGACAACCTGAAATTCCCGGTATTGTTTGTTTAATATTATCATTATAGTAAGTTTTATAATCTTTAACTTTTAATACTCTTTCGTTACCTCGTTGTTCTTCTCGCTCTCCTCCTCTCCTATTTATTTGCCCTTGTTCTATCAGGTTCTTTTCTAAAAATACCACTTCAAATTTTTTGGCATTTCTACTGTTCACTACAAAATTGACATAACTTTCAGGTTCATATATTTTTTCATGTTTTAATTTTTGTCTTTCTATGAGAGCAAAATCTCTATCAATGGGCATCATTGAATGCCCAGGAATTGGATAATGTACAGAAATTGTTTCAAACAAGCCTTTCGCACACAACTGATCGAAATACGTAAAAATAAATCTGTTTTTATTTTGACTGAAACAATTATCACAAAATATTTCTAAATGGGTCTGATCTGGGATTTTATGGTGTAAGAAATAATCATCCAAAGCAGTTATTACTTCGTTCGGCCCTTTATGGGCATAATTTTCCGTAAACAAGTACATAGTTGCTGAGTTTTCTTTTAAGTTATGTATACCAAAATTATGAAGCCATAATTGCCTGAGATAATATTCATCAGTTACATTAGTGACCGGCAATGGCAGATTCTTTTGAAAATCAAAGCAAATAGATAATTTGTTTTTGTTCATATTTTTGTCTTCCTTTTCTGAACTACTATACTTTTTCAAAAATACTTCGGCTTTGCGCAAGTGCAACTCACATTCAGATTTTAAACTTGCAACTTTATCCTTGTCTTTAATAATTTCTGCAGATTGTATATCTACTTGAAATTTTTCACAAGTGCTACATATATCTTTACGAGGAACTGCGAACGAAATATTAAAATCTGTACTAAAAATTTCTCGAAATTTTTCATAAGTGACTGATACATCTAAATCGGTATTCTGTTTTAGAAAATCGCGGTGAAGTGTAGCAATATTAAGATGAGAATCAACATAGACCCTATGTTTGCTAGAAGATCGAGAGTAGTGCGACGCTCTTGCGGGGATATTTTCTATAAATGAATGAATTCTTTTAATTACTGCCTCAGTGTATATTATCTTGCTTGGGCCACGTCCTCGACCATCAGTAATGTCTTTTTCAAAATGCTGTACTTTGCATTTTAATCGGTCTCTCTTTATTCCATGTACAGCTAAAAAGGCCTGCTGACATAATTCGATCTTCTTACCCTTGAAAGTAACATAGTACTTAAATACTCGCCGATTTCTAGCTTCGCTTTTATCTTCAGTACGAGGTCGGAATCTAGTTGGTACTATTTCTTCAAGACAGCCCTGTAAATATATATTTTGTTGCGAGTGATTTTCAAAGTTAACAAATTTTTTATTTATTGCCATCATGTTTTTTCTCGTTAACTTATCTTTACATTTACAGCGACAGTCATTTATTTCACGTAATGTGTGGTCCTGTAATTTTTTTTTTCTTGCTATATTTTTTTCCCACTTTTCTGGCTTTGCAACTCTTTTCTTTCCTTTCTTGATATTTTCTTTTTCTTCTACTTCTGATTCTTCTGAATCTGTTTCAAAATTTCCAGTTTTGCAGTTCAATCTTATTTTTTTTCTATCAGTTATATTTTTAACGGAGACATTAGAGTCAGTAACTAGGTCCTCTTCAATCATTTGCAGCGGTTCAACAAGGCTTTCAGAAGGTCTAGACTGAGATAGGGAATTAAGTTCGACATCCGATGCTCCAATTTGATCTTCTTCCATGTGTGGCGTACTATAAGAACATGAAGGTGAAGGATCTGTATATATATCTATATTTGTGGCTGAACAAGCTCCTGACAATTTTAATTTCTTGTCCGCATCATTAATTCTAAAATTTTCCGGAGTCCATTCCTCATCAGAAGAAACCTCGTTAAATAATCCAGAAACTTGTGTATAAGTCTGAAATATAATTACTTATTTAAAGAAATTTGCAATACTAAGCCATACGTTTTTCGCGCATATTACGAACGGCGAACTTACCTTGATAATTTGTCCTCAGGATCCATAATAATAATTATGTTTCACTATTATTCGTAAAACTTTGGTACCAATAACTTTGCAACACGGAAAGAGGGTAATAATTCAAAAGATTTCACTTAACACCTCAGAGAGAAAAAAAACGATAACAAATTTAAACCTGCGTCATAATGTTGCAAGATTTTGAAATATTCATTTTGATTTTAATTTAGTCCTTTTTCGGTAAACCTTACGGACTAAGGGATTTATAGGACTTAGGGATTTTCGGAACTGAAAGTATCGTCAATTTTAATTTTTATAGTTTTCAAAAACCCAGTTAGGGATATCATAACAAAAAAATTGTTGGACGTATCGATAGAGAAAAAACGGCCGATCAACCTGTGTTACTAGTTTAAAAAATCCCTAAGTAGGACTTGGGGATTTTTCGAATTGGGGCACCCAATTAAGCTTTTAATTTTAATTTTACCTTAACCTTTAATCGGGCACAAGGAAGTATTTTCCCACCCCGACAGCCGAGTCATAAACAATCGTATGTTTTTAAAATGGCAACTCCCCAGTCTATTTTTTTCCTAAATATATTCTTGATTAGTTACTGATTTATTTTATTGACAACCCCACTCTTTCAAATGTCAAATGTCAACGTCAGAATCAAATTATGGTTACTTTTGAAAAAATTGCTCGTTTTTCATGTAGTGGAGACATAATTCTGTTAAGTTTCTTCAGAAAAGATTCTGGTAAGTAGATGTTTGATCCGTTATTGACTAGTATATTATATTCTGTGTAACATTCTTACGATATTCAATACAAAAATGTTATATTTGTGTGGATTATATTCATTTGAAATATTGTCTTGCAAGTGGGAAAATAGTTGCGATTGCCCGTTCCTGAACTCCATATTGCGTCAATATATATAAAATGTAGGGATTTATTTCTGTCGACTTTTTATTTTTGTAATTTTGTTTATTACCCGACTGCGGTGAAGAGAAAATAAGAAAGAAAAAAATAAGAAAGGGGGGAATTTTGGAGTTCCGAATGAAATTCGGCTCCAAAATGTCGGTGTGCATCTGCCCGAAAAAGGGGCTACCTACAAAAGGTGCCGATATTGCAGTACCAAAATTAAAGAAAAACGCACCAACATCTTGTGCTGCACATGCAAGGTCTCCTTATGCCCGCAAGAATGTTTTAAACCATGAAAAGTTATTTTTTTTGTTCGGCCCGATTAAGGGTTAATTTTGGATTTAAATGTTTCGCGGCATTTCCTACTAAAGCTGAATTTCAGCCAGAGCCGTCTTAACCCATGCGGGGCCCCTGGACACACCTGAGTCTGGGGCCCTTTTGGAAAACTGAAAACCGGCCGAGAAAGTATCGGAGCACAGGTAGTTGAGTTCGGTAGGCATGACTACATAACCGTACTACCCAGTGGCTATCTTGACAATCAACAAAAAAAGAAAAACCAAATTCGCTGTTGTTATGTAATTATTCCAGTCAAATTAGGGTTTCATCTTGGAATGAGAGATAATAAGCCGGAAACTCGTATACCTACACCTTCATTTTGGTTGCATTTTGGCGTTCAAAAACTTGTGTCAAAAGTCTCATAAAATCTCGTATCTTATTATCTTATCATCGTAAGTTATTGAAGGTCACAAAAGTCGGTTTTTGACGATTATCTCGGTTTCCATAGCGCCAATGATGTTAATACATATGATCAAAATTTTAAAGCATATTTGCAATGATTTATTGTTTGTGATTTATGTTTACACCAGTTCAGTTATGAACTGGTGTAAACATAAATCATAAACAATAACATCACCCCGGTACGCTGTGAAGGGATAAGCACATGTGAACCAGTAAAAAGTTAAAAAAATACTTAAAAAAAAAATACAACCGTCTTCCAAATAAAAAAGACTACAAGTACAAAGTATAAAATAACTTTAATTTCGGAAGTCGAAAACCAAAATTATAGTTATTTTATATAGGTAGTTTGTAGTGTTTTTATTTGGAAGTCGGTTGTATTTTTTTTTGTAAAAAGTTTTTACCTGTGTTAACAAATGAATAAATGATTTATTTTTGACTTTAAATTAATCATACCTACTTTGTGTAAAGAAATTAGTACCTACCTATATTTCATAACGTTTGCTACGTTATGGTTCTTTGCCTTCGATTGATTTTAGGGTAGCATTTGGCCCCTTTTGCACCCAACTTCCACGGTCCCTGATGATTATTATGTTTATAATCTCTTATTTGTATAAAACATAGTCGCCGTCGGAGAAACAGGCTGGCAGAGCCTGTTTCTCCGCTTATTTATTCTAAACCACGCGACACATTTAGATGTAGTTTCCATTAAAAGAAACAGCGAGAAACAAGGTAGGTTTGTATACGTCGTGGCCATACCGTAGATTTAGCCATTTCATGAAATTGCCATTTCAATCCTAAATTCGACGACGGACAGGGCCATGGGTCGATCTAAGCGGCTCAAGCCTCCCTAAAGACCGTGATTTCTTTGGTAGTCTACAACCTAAGTGAGATTTGTATGATAGATGATTATTTTATGACAAGATAGATTGAGAATTTACGAAAAGTAATGCAAGGAGGCTTGTTATGCGTTAAGTAAAATAAAATGTTATGTCCTATTTTAGTGTTTACTTTGCCTAAACCGCACCCTCAGCGGGGTCAAGTCCCTCCTAAATGACAGTTCTTGGTCCACCCCTGGTACGACAGAACCCCGCTGCACAGGACTCCTATTTTTGTCTACAAAGTTTAGAGGAATCTAACATGAATTGTATGACGGTAGTACGTTCGTTCGATTCGCTGGCTCACTCGAGCTCCCGTCATCCCCATTCGACTATCCGAGTCGGGATGCCCTAAGTTCACTTATCACCTTGGCCACATCATTAAATTTCTAATTCCACGACATATACACAATTTGCATACGTGGGAAGGCGCGAAAATTGGCCATTCTTCGAAAAATTTGTATATGAGTGTCTGATTGAATCTCTCCGGCTAAATTTCGTAGTCAATCTCAATGGACATTAACCAAGTTCACATGACATATTATAGTGGACAAGTGTATGTGCAATCGCAGGTGTAGTCTTTATTTCTTTATTCTCATAGTCCGATGGGACATCAGTCTGAGACGATCACGGAGAGATCAGGCGCAGGTCCTACCAGGCATGGAGGTATCATGCTGTTAAATTCCAAAGTCCAGTCTACAACTTATAAATTCCTAATTTAAAAACCCAATAACATTTTGCTCATGCTATGAATCGAACAGGACGCACGCTTGGCAGTCGCCCCTGCGAATCCGAGACCACAGAGTACTTTTATATATTATGGTCCTGGACCAAGGAGTCAATTCAAACTACAATTGTCTGCTTGAGATGCCTATTCCAATTAATGACATGGTTGTCCCAGCTTGTCATTATTATGTTTACGGAAAAGTCCAGTTTTAATTAGACCCTGTTCTATCAGCCCTCTTACAACCCTTCATAAATGAAACTTTCAATTTAAAGATGTCACTGTCAGTAAAGTGTCATTCTGATTCTCATTTATGTCATTGTCAGTCAAGCAAGTCGAACAAATTGCCTAAGTTGAAGAAGACAAATTATTTTTGTTCTTTTTTGTTCATCAGTTTACCAGTAGTTTACTGTCTGTGATATTGAATTTGGGTAGTCAAATAAGTATTACTTTTAAGTTGTCAAACATGGATGATTTGCGACAATCTTTAAATCAATATGAAGAACAGGTACTAACAACACAACTTCTATGTGTAAGTTATTAAGAAAGTATTTATATTATTATTTTGTTTATTTTTAGCTAGCGATGGTCAACTTAACCCTTGAAACTGTAAATGAATCATCCGAAAGAGAATCCCTGCTATCATTGCAGTCAGATTTGCAACAACTTATCCAACTAACTAGAGAGAATTTGGAAGCCTTAGTTACTAAAGACACTAAACCAGTTGAAGCGCAATCTTCTGAACCTAAAGATGAATTGGATGATGAGTATGCTTTGTTTATGGTAAATAGAGAAATTATTATCACAATTTATAATATGATTTTCGGATTACAAAATAATGATTGTGTAAATTCCATGTTGTTTCCAGCAAGAGATGGCTAAAACTGGTGCATATGAAGAAGCTAAAAAAGATAAATCTGATAATTCTAAAGATGCAGACGATGAGGATAGTGATATAGAGGTATATTTTTTCTTTGTATTTATGCTTTTCTTTTAGTAGTTCTAGATTTCAATTGATTTAGTTCTTTAGGTGAGCATGAATCACCATTTTTTTAACTATTAATTTTATTATATGAATATAAAATATCCTGTACTTTGCTAAAACTACTGACACTTTATTCTTTACAAAAGAATAAGTTATCTCCTTCTCATTACTTCATAAAATATTTTTTTACAGGATGAGTTGTCTTCTTTGCTGGGCATGAAGTGTGCAGTGTATCACACACACAAGTGGGGTGGCCAGCCGGGTCTCTACAATGCTATGGTCAGTTCTGTAATGCCTAGACAAGATGAGGACCAGTTCCAAGATCTACAGGTTTGTTATTTTTTGTTTATGCCTTTGATTTAAAAATAGTTGAAAGAAACCTCTTCCAACTGTAGCTTCTGCCCTTTTGCTTAGCTTTCGTTAATCAACTTTTGTTTAAAGTAGCATTTTGTTTTAACAGCCTCCTGGTCATCAATCTCTGTACCAAAATTCATCAAAATTGGTTCAGCAATTTAGGTCTAAAAGTGTAACAAACAAACACACTTTTGCATTTAAAATATTAGAATAAATAATACTGTAATTAAATTATTTACATATGTATATCTTACAGCCCTTGCCCACATTACTTGGGGTTGGCACAGAACATTTTCTTCTTCCATCTTGCTCTGTTAACTGCCATGCATTCAACTTCTGTTCTTACATGTTCCTCAGACAGAAAATCTATTTATTTTTCTTTGACCCACCCTTCTTTACCTCTCCATCCATCAACACTTGAATGAATCATTTGTTAAGCCACATGTGTTTCATCCAACAAAGTACATAACTTGTGTTTCTCAGGTTCGTGTTCTTTTTACTCATCCAACACACGCTGAGATGTTGCCTTGTCCTTTCTTCCTTGACGGTGAATGTAAATTTAGTGATGAGCAATGTAGGTGAGTCATATCAAAGTTACCCAAAAAAATGGAATACTATAAAATAATGATATAATTGTAATGTCACAATCAAATTTTATTTGTTTGGTGTTTCAGATATTCCCATGGTGCTTTAGTACAATTATCAAATTTAAAAGAATCAATAGAACCTGATTTTAGTTCAATTAAAATAGGTAGCAGAATATTGATGAAACTGAAACCACCTGATGATGAGGTAATTATAGTATTCGAGCTGAGTATTGAAAAAAATATCATTGTGGATCATATTACTTTCAGACTTCAATCGAATCTCAAGCCATAATTAAGGCTTATTGTATGATAAACAACTTGTAACACATTTCGTGTTGATTACAGGAAATAGGGTTAGCAAAAAAATCTACTGAAAAGTATCACTTATGGCATAGAGCAATAATAAGGAGTATAGACTTGGAGAAAAGAACTTGTTCAGTTAAGTTGGAGCATGGTGTGCACACGGGAGAGAAAAGGAAACAAGGGTCTGATGAGTATAGAGTAAAAATCGAGGACATTTTCCCATTGAATAGTAAGTTTTATTTATTTATTTGAAATTTTATGCATAAAGGTACAATGGCGAACTTAATGTCTTAGCCTCATTTTATTTGTAAGTAGTAGCACTTCGCCTGCTACTTCGTCTGTGCAGATTTAGTACAAACAATTTTCCCACCTTTGCACCCCTTGCATTTCCAAAGATTCGTTTTAACTCTCCTACATCATAAAAGGAAGCCTTATGCAACATTTCATGTTCCTAGTCCCAGTAGTTTCTCTTTTAAATATATGTTTTAAGTCTTGCTTCAATGATTAAATGTGTGGCTTCTGCAGTTGTTATAAGTATATTAAGTGGTGAAGTATGAATATTAATAGGAATTGAACTGCTTTGCTGATCTGAGCTGAACTGCTTGAAAGCTGTGATGACTGCATGACTTGTCTCAATAGCTTTTCTTCATTAGGGTTCCGAAAATTCGAAAATCCGTAAAATATGCTTAAGTATAGGATCACTTGGGTGTCTATCTGTCACAGCCAATTTTCTCCGAATCTACTGGTTTCTTTACATTACTCCGATTCTGTTGAAATTTGGTACAAATGAATTTCTGTGGCCCAAACACGGATGCTTTATGTAAATAAAGTGAGTGTGGGGCTGTTTTGGCGGCCAAACTAGAAAATTTCACACAATAATTTTTCAAACTGTGCCGCTAAACTTAATTATATTTATTTCGTAATTTTAAAATAAATAGTTTTGAAGTTATTCAAGAAATTACCATTCCTTTCCATTCATTTTGAAAAAATGTATACAACCTGTAACAGAATAAACGCAATACCTGTTAAGGGGTTATTGTACTTATCATTATGAAAAACTTGTAGTATGAGTTAAACCCCGAAATCGTATTCACATATGCCGCGCCGCGCCGCACGGTGGGCTGAAAATCGGCTTTCATAGACTTAGGGATTTCAATTTGCAAGTGCTTGTTTTTATGTCGGATATCGCTTCTATTAGTCATTTCTATGTACAAAAATGACACCCGAGTTAATTCTGCCCAAAAACGAAGGAAATATAATTTTTTTACGAAAAATTTGTATGAAGCTAGTATGAAAAATCGAATTATCTCCTAAACGGCATGTTTAACCGTATTATCCTTGGAGGTGGTCATAGTGCTAATTATTTATGATTTTTTGGTTGGCGATCGGACGAAAAATTTAATGCCGTTTTTTTTTTAAAAATCGTCAAAATATTTTTATTTGTTTTTACGTATGAAACGATTCCTTTTGGTGTTTATGTTGAAGAACACGGACTTTTAACTACACATAACATAAAATGGCATCACTCCTATATTTTCGAAGGAGTTGGCAGAGGTTTATAGTACACCCACACGTAGACAACTATGTTTGAGCTAGATAATTATCAACACAAAATGAGTTTTAAAACTTTTCATACAACCAAATGACCAATTGTTTACTCTTCTAATGAGTCCAAAAAGAAGTAATTAAGTAACTACACTGATTAGGTCTTCTAATGAGTCTTAATAGGTGATTTAATGATTTTCAATATCTCACGACAATGCCAACTATGGATTACATTCAACATTTCCTGATAAGTAAGCTAATTTGTTAATTAGCAGTGCTATGAGTTCTAAGAATAGTTAGTGACAATTATAGATTTTCATTAGCTAAAGAGGAGATAACTAATGAGGGTAGTTGAATAATTATTGGCGTTTTGCAATAAAAGGGCTAAAGTTTTGTTTTATAATTTAATTTGTTCACAACTGTGTAACCGCTAACACTAAATCAGCGACTATAAAATCTTAGAATGGAAAGTTTAATCACCAATTTAGACTTGTTTGTTCTTCTACGAAGTGAGAGTACTTCATTTGATCATGAAGTATTGTTCAGTGCAGTTGTATCCCGCATAGGCGATTGCCTGTCTGACGAAGATCGTGTTGTTCTCAAAGAATTTTGTCGGAGATTTACGCGAGCCGCTTTACAAAGGTGGCAGAAATCCAACCGATTCCTTGATAATTTCAGGAGAAAGTACGAGAATTGGTTGGGAGCAAATATTGATTGGCCGAGTTTTGTGCAAACTTTAGTTAATCAAGAACCAAGTGTTGATTAGGCACCAAGAGCGCCCTCAGTCTCTCCAGAACCGTCGACATCAACGTCCATTGGAACAATGACGAAAAGATCCCGTAAACCATTCGAAGATCTGGGAAGTAAACAAAAAAAGAGAAGATCTGATGAACACACAGGCGAAGATTCCAGTGAATTGGCATATGCAGCTGCAGCACGTTTAAAAGAAGAAGGGCATGGAGATATCGCCTCTGTCATCGAATACATGATGAAAAATCCTGAAGTAGCCGCTAAATTAAATGAAACGCTTAAGAAACCAGCGAAAACAATCATATTTACGCCAGAAAAGGCACTTGGATTGCCTCTTTCGCTAAAACTCTCAAAGTGGCAATATATTACGTTGCGTGAGGCTGCCATTCGGGAAGGTGCTAAAGATATTTATCCATCTTACTATAAAGTGCAACAAACTAAGCTTGATTGCTACCCTCCGAAGCAATCAGTGACAGTTACTGATTCATCGGCTAGGATTACACTTCAAGCTTTACTTGATATCACGGTTACAAGAATCCTTCAAAGCCTTTCTAACGAAGAGCATAACAAGCAGTTGAAGCTGATATCCAAGTGGGGATTTGATGGTGCTTCTAACCAAAGCCGATACAAGCAGAAAATTGAGGGTGAGGAAGATGACTCGAGCATTTTCATGACCTCCTTGGTGCCACTAAAACTCATAGATGGAGACAACATTTTATGGACGAACCCAAAACCATGCTCAGTTTTGTATTGTCGTCCAGTTCAGTTTACTTTTGTAAAGGAGAGTGAAGCAGTTGTCCTTGAGCTGAAAAAACAAATTGATGAAGAAATTGAGGCCCTTATCCCCACAGAGTGCAATAATAATAATAAGGTGACTCATCAACTAATGATGACGATGATCGACGCTAAAGTCTGCACTTACCTTTCTGAAGCTAGATCAAATGCATCGTGCTACCTGTGCTTAGCAAAGCCTACAGAAATGAACCGCTTAGATGCTGTAACATCAAAAATTGTGTGTTCGGACCTGTATGAGTTTGGCTTGTCATCCCTACACGCCCGTATAAATTGTATGGAATGTCTGTTACACATTGCATACAGGCTCGACTTCAAACGGGGGGCAGCGAGAAGTGATGAGCACAAAGAAATGCTACAGACAAGGAAGAAAATAATTCAAAATAAATTCAAAGATGAGCTCAATCTGTTGATTGATATAGTAAAACAAGGCTCGGGAACCACCAATGACGGGAATACTGCAAGAAAATTCTTTTGAGTTTCCTAATAAAACCGCAGCTATAACCGGTTTGGATGAAGACCTCATCAAAAGATTTGCTGTAATTTTACAAACAATTACATCTGGAGAGCAGGTCGATATAATAAAATTTAGAGATTATGCTCGCAAAACAGCAGAAAAGTACGTATTATTATACGACTGGTACTACATGTCGTCAACCGTTCATAAGTTATTAATCCATGGGGCTGACATAATCGAGAAAAATAATATTGTGCCGATTGGGACTCTCTCGGAAGAAGCCTCAGAGTCTCGAAACAAAGATTTTAGGAGGTTTCGAGAACATCATTCGCGGAAAAGAAGCAGGCAGGAGTCTAATCAAGACATTTTAAATATGCTTGTTGTTTCTTCGGATCCTTTGCTAAGTGCACAAAGGCCTAAGTTAGATGCCAAGAAAAAGCAGAGCTTTTTTGCTGAAACTCTCGACTTAATTCAATTTCAGGAAACTGAGTTCGAGTTTTTGGATATATCCAATCTGGATGCTGACTCAGAATTGGAGTCTGACAACGAGAGTGATAAGGAAAATTTGTAAAAAAAATATATATATGTACATATTTGTAAATTTGTATTTGAGTGTGTTTGGGTTTTTTTGTAATATTTAATGATATTTTTTTTTTATTCATTTTACTTTATTTTACAAATGCGTAGTGTTAATTCCTTAAATTAAATTATTTTGCATATAATATAACTTTATATGTTACTTTAATAATTATTTGATAATCTTTTTTTATTTAAATTAATATAAATGTGTCAAAAACAGCAATTTTTTTATTTCATTTTTCTTGATTCGTGTGTTCTTAATATTTGGGTTAATAACATATCGAACTTTTTAACTTGGACACTAAAAGGGATCGTTTTACATGTAAAAATAAATAAAAATATTTTGACGATTTTTTAAAAAAAAACGGCATTAAATTTTTCGTCCGATCGCCAACCAAAAAATCATAAATAATTAGCACTATGACCACCTCCAAGGATAGTACGGTTAAACATGCCGTTTAGGAGATAATTCGATTTTTCATACTAGCTTCATACAAATTTTTCGTAAAAAAATTATATTTCCTTCGTTTTTGGGCAGAATTAACTCGGGTGTCATTTTTGTACATAGTAATGACTAATAGAAGCGATATCCGACATAAAAACAAGCACTTGCAAATTGAAATCCCTAAGTCTATGAAAGCCGATTTTCAGCCCACCGTGCGCCGGTACGCTGTGAAGGGGCGCCCCTTCACAGCGTACCGACGCGGCGTAATGTTATGTTATAAACTGGTGTAAACAATAAACAGACATGCGATTTTAGCAATCCCAGATCATTTGCTATCATTTACTTCACCAAATTGAAATAGGGCCACTCCGAGAAAATACTCTTCCAAAATATACCCAAATCGCTTCAAGTGTGCCTATAAAATTTGAAGAGTTCCCTCGATTTCTCCAGGATCCCATCATCAGATTCTGACCTGATGACCATGCAACACAACAACATGGGAAGTAAACTGTTTCAAACAATGCCTGTGAAATTTGAGGGTTGCCCATAATTTTCCTGGGATCCCATCATCAGATCCTGAATTATACCTTCCATACGATTACCAGGCACAAATATCTGAATTGCATTAGAAAGTGTATTAAAAACATTGTATGTGCCTATAAAATTCGAGGGTTGCCCTTGATTTCCCTGGGATCCCATTATCAGAGTCTAACTTGGTATTTTGCTTTTCGTTTTGCAGCTGAAAATGAAGATAGTGATGACTCCGATGATAGCTTAAGCGACACAGAATACCCTCAAAGCAAAGCTATGTGTGAAGAAACAGGAGTTGACAATCATGCACTTATTGTTGAAAGCAGTCTTCTGAACCAAAACATCACCCCAATTGGGCAGTGGGAGCATCATACTAGAGTGAGTATGTATTAACGTTTATACCAATTTATTATAATTACTTGGTTTAAATTCCATTTGACTGATAATTGTTTATTTTCTTACAGGGTATTGGGTCCAAGATAATGTTCGCAATGGGTTATGTCCCGGGGACTGGACTTGGCGCAGCAAGCGACGGCCGTGTTCAGCCGGTTGAAGCTCGCGTACTACCTGTGGGCAAGAGTCTCGACCAGTGCATGGCCATCTCCGAGAAACATGCTGCTCAAGACCCATTGAAGGTAAATTTAACTTTGTTCAAGTAGAGTAAAAATCTTCATTATATTTTTACCTTGCTTGAATTACAGAGACTGTGATTATTGCTTTTAGGTAGAGCAAAAGCTGAGGAGATTACAGAAGAAAGAAGAAGAACGTAACAAAAGAGCGTATGAACGGGAAAAAGAGAGGGAAAGACGAAATGTCTTTAATTTCCTTAATAAAACTTTAGGCGATAAGACCGAAGCGGAAAACGAGCCTGAAACCGCTTTGGATGTAAAGCAGTCTTCAAGTAAAGACCTAAATATTGAGCAATTCAAAATTACGGAAGACAAAAAACGAATTGAAAAGGAGATAGTTAAACTGAACAGTTCATTAATCAGACATCCATCTGGATCCAGTGGTCACAGAAGTATTAATATGCAGATTGCAGAGAAAAATAAAGAACTAAATAATCTCATTCAGAAAGAGAACCAAATATCTAAGGAGCAATCACACAGAAAAGACAAACAGAAAATGACAGTTTTTTAATGGAACATTTTTCCTAAGGATTATATTGACTTAAGTATTTAAAGGTAAATGTTATAAATAAATTATTAAATAAGAGTCTTTTTTTATTATTTTGTTATAACGAAAACAATGCGATTTGCTACTAAGCTATGCATTCTACTAAAATTATTTTTATACTCAAATGGACTTGGACATGGAATATTTTAGCGTAACTCAGTTGCTAGTATTTGTAGCGAATGGGACAGATATTTTTAACCAAAATCCTATAAGTTTTTTTATATTTAATAATAAAGCGCCTCATAAAATGTTCACAGCACCACACGGATGCAAAAAGGTGATTGCTGTTTTAGAAATTGCAGGCCAAAAGTAAAATTGACTTGCAATTTGTCGATGCGTAGTCGTTATATTGCACAAAACTAATTCTCTTAGGAAGGTATCAGTAGCATCTCGGGTCTGGATTGCAGCGTTAGTAAAAATAGGCTCGCCTTCTAGGCCAATTATATTAAACGTTAACATAACTGGCAACTGAGAGTGTCGGCGACAAGACCCCATCCGCGCTCCTAGGTGCAAGTAGTGGTAGGGACGAACTAGCCACAAACCAATAGGCAACCGTGTTTCTTGTAAATATTCGTAAGGTCTAATTAGAATCTTGTTGTATTAGGTTTTTATTATTTTCTAATTAGTGTAGTAAGGTAAATTTGTATGTAAGAAGTCTTATTAGAGTCCGATAAGTTAGTTTTTTAACAAGTTGAAAGAAAATATTTGCATAACTTTTTGTATCGTAAATAATTACGTAACTTGAAAATGTGCTTTTTTGTTTATGAAGATATTGATTTGTAATTAGTGTCGAATGAAAGGTCTTGATGTAAAAACACTTTTACAAAAAGAATCAAGTCAATCAGATAAGTAGTTTAGGAAATATAAGGCAAAATGTATAGTGAAAATTTGTTACCTTGGCAATTATTCTAGTTTTTGTTCTAGAAACTTTTATGTTGTAAGGTTTATGACTTTAATTATGGTTTTATTTTATAGAGTAAGGTTTAAGAAATCTAACCATGTATAAATTATAAGGATTTGTTGGAAATTTTAATAAAATAAGGGCTCCAAGGGTTTCGGCTCATAGTAAAATTAAACGCTAAAAAGGGTCAAAATCGCGCGGGCGTCTATAAGGTAACGTCGGCCAGTATAAAAGGCGGGTTGATTTCCGGGTCGACAGGCAGTCGCAACACAGCCACCGAAGAGGCAAGATAAGGAAGAAAAAAGGAAGCCGAAACCTGCGGAACAAGAAGAAACCCAGGAAGCTTGTTTTTTATTTGTTTCCTCCCGGCTGCCCGTCTCTCTCCCGAGGTCCCAGTAGGAAGCACTCTGTACTCGCTTACGCATTCAGGAGTGCGTGGGACGTGCGTCACCAGCACAAGTAAGGAACGTACGTCAACAAACTGGGAGATTGTCCCAGGACGACAGTGCGGGCATTGGACGTGTCCCTGCCGTCCGCAACAGTTGGTCCTTCGAGCCGGATTCCTGCTGGAAGAGTACAGAAGAGTGCAGAAGAGTACAGAAGATACAGAAGAATCAGAAGATCGAGTTCAAGATGCCGGTTACCAGGTCACAGAAGGATGCTCCCTCACGTCCCGGGTCCCGTCCCTCGGAAAGGGACGCGACAGATGGAAGGTCGGGATCAGAAGGGGTCACGTCTGCGTCAGCGTCAGCGTCATCAGGAACAGCAACTACGTCAGATTCGAACACTTCTTCGGGCACTACGACTACAGAGGGCACCACGACGACTGAGACTACGGTTGCGACTGCTACCACGGCGGCGTCCGAGAAGAACGGACAGAAGAATAAAGCCGCACAGAAGGAGACGACTAAGAAGACTCCAGAGGATATCCCGGACAAGGGTGTTCGTGGCTCCGCCACAACCCTTAAGCCAAAGGGGGTCGGTCGTCGCGCCAGGTCCATGAAGACCACGAGTTCCTCAGCCAGAAGACGCGAGCTGGAAGCCAGAGAAGAATTAGCACGCCTGGAGCTGAAGGAAGCACAGGCTGCGGCGAAGCTAGCCCGTGTCAGATTGGAGTTGGCACAGTGTGAAGATGAGGACTCCGTGGATGAAGACCAGGAAGACAGAACAGCACAGGTGCAGAACTGGATCGAGACATCAGTTCTAGGGGAAGACAACATGGAACAACCCGAGCTACGAGGTCAGCACCCTCCAGAAGAGCCAGAGAAGGTGAAGCCTGAAGAGAACTCCTCAGCGAAAGGAGGTACGAACGAAATTCAAGCACTGGCGAATGTATTGAAGGAAGCCCTTACCACAAGAGGAGGACCAGTGGCGCAGCCGAAGTATATTCACGAGTTACCCTACTTCGACGGCAACAGCAGCGAGTGGTTGGCCTTCAAGGTTGTCTACGAAGATACAGCACCGATGTTCAACGAAGTACAAAACATGGCTCGACTAAGAAGGGCACTGAAGGGCAACGCAAGAGAAGCTATCAAGAGCCTGCTGTACTCTGAAGCCTCTCCGTTGGAAGTGATGCAGGCCCTCAGAAGAAGATACGGAAGACCTGATGCGCTGGTGCTGGCAGAATTGGACAAGGTTAAGGCGTTACCGAAGATTACTGAAAATCCAAGGGACATATGCGTCTTCGCAAGCCAGATCAACAACAGCGTAGCAGCAATAAAGGGTTTGAAGAAACCACAGTACCTGCATTCACCTGAAATGGTGAAACAAATCATCGAGAAGATGCCAACGATTCTCAAGTTCCGATGGTATGACTTCACTGCAGCATCAGGAGAAGGCGAGTTCTCCGATTTGACGATGGTCTCCAAGTTCCTGAACATCGAAGCAGACAAGTGTGGAGCCTTCGCGACTTCAGAAGAAAAGAGCGGGTTCAAGAGGACGCATCGACAAACGACGCATTCGACAAGGGAAAAGGACTTCAAGGAAAAGGATTCAAGACAGACAGGGGAGAAGACATGTCCTATGTGTGAAAGTGGACACTTCCTCGTCGACTGTCAGAAGTTTCAGAAGGCGTCGGTACATGATCGGTGGGCAACAGTGAAGAAGAGTCACGTCTGCTTCAAATGTCTTCAAGGGAGGCATCGAAAGGAGAGCTGCAAGAAACCACCGTGCAAGGAATGCAAGAGGTGGCATCATCATCTGCTGCACGTCGAAGCAGAAGACAAGGCCTCGGGAGAGAAAAAGACGGAAAAACAAGAAGAAGTAGCCAACGTCATGGCATCAGTGAATGCAGTCAACAGCGCAAGGGCATACCTGAAGATAGTACCGGTAGAAATCTTCGGGTCGAAAGGATCAAAAAGGATATTGGCCCTCATGGATGAAGGGTCAACAGTCTCACTTATCGATGAAAAGGTGGCAGAAGAAGTCGGCGCTCAAGGCAATAAAGAGGAACTGGTCATTGAGACAGTAGGAGGCAGGCTCATAAGGAAGAAGGATTCTCAGACGCTGGACCTTATAGTGAAAGGGGTTCATCAAGGAAAGAAGAAGACCTTGAAGAGAGTCCGGACCGTCAACGAGTTGAAGCTTGCACCACAGTTCCTGGAGAAGAAAAGGATAGAAGAATGCCAGCATTTGAAGAAGATCGCCGACTCTCTATATTATGAAGGGGAGTCACCACAGCTGCTCATCGGTCAAGACAATTGGGAGCTGATAGTGACTCAAGAAGTAAGGAAAGGGAAACCAGGAGAACCAGTTGCTTCTAGGACTGGATTTGGATGGGTGCTCCACGGATCAGATACTGGAGCTGCAAAAGTGGTGCACTTCCTGAACACGTGTCTACATGTCAGCACGCCAGATGAAGAAATGCATCAAGCCATCAAGGATCACTTCGCGATCGAGGCGCTTGGCGTGCAACCGAGAAGACCCACTACAGATTCGGAAGGAAGAGCACTCGCCATCCTAGAGAAGACCTGCAGAAGACTTGAAGATGGACGATTCGAAGCTGGACTCTTATGGAAGAATGAAGATGAACAGATGCCTGAAAGCTACACGTCCGCCAAAAACAGGTTGTTCAATATTGAAAAGAAGATGGACAAGGACCCTCAGATGAAGGTAGAATACGTCAAGCAGATCCAGCATCTTATCGACAGCAAGTATGCAGAAGAAGCACCTGTTGCACAAGAAGACTCCAAGAAGAAATGGTACCTTCCTCACTTCTCCGTGGTACATCCACTAAAGAAGAAGATAAGGATAGTCTTCGACGCTGCAGCCAAGTCAAAGGGAAGAAGCCTCAACGATGCTCTACTACCAGGACCGGATCTACTGCAGTCACTCTTCGGGATACTACTCAGATTTCGACAAGGACCTCTAGCGGTGGCGGCCGATATCAAGGAAATGTTTCTTCAAGTTCGCATTCGGCCAGAAGACAGAGACAGCCTAAGGTTCTTGTGGCGCGGGGATCGTCGCGACGTGCCGCCGAAAGAGTACAGGATGACATCGGTTATCTTCGGCGCAACATCATCTCCGAGCACAGCGATCTACGTCAAGAACCGAAACGCAGCAGACTTCAAAGAGCAGTATCCAGAAGCAGCCAGGGCGGTCGAGATGAACCATTACATGGATGACTACCTGCACAGCTTCCATTCAGAAGAAGATTTCAGAAGAGTGACGACGCAGGTAGACCTCATACACAAGAAGGCAGGCTTCGAACTCAGGGGATGGGCGTCAAATCAACCTGAGCTGTTGCAAGATGTGAAGACTGATACCATAGAGAAGACAGAAGTGGACCTTGGCGAGAAGGAAGAGAAGACACTAGGACTACGCTGGTTCACGAAAAGGGACTCCATCGGCTTCAGGGCAAACCTCCGGAACACACCAGAGGAGATAGCGAAAGGACTTAAGGTGCCCACGAAGAGGGAAGTCACCAGCGCAGTAATGTCGACCTTCGATCCGCTGGGATTAGCATCACCAGTTCTCGTCCAAGGCAAGAAGCTACTTCAGAACATATGGCGAAGTGGCGTCGGTTGGGATGATGACATAGAAGAAAGGGAGTACGAAGCATGGAAGATTTACCTGGAGAAGATGAAGCTGCTCCAAGACCTGCAGGTTCCAAGATGCCTGGCGCCACATCGCACCGAGGGGGAGCTGCACACGTTCACGGATGCGAGCGAGTCGGCGTATGCAGCGGCGGTTTATTGGAGGACAGAAGATGAAGACGGGACTTACCATGTCAGCTTGGTAGCGGCAAAGGCAAGAGTCACTCCACTGAAACCGGTGTCCGTTCCGAGACTCGAACTGCAGGCAGCCCTCCTAGGAAGCAGACTGGCCCATTCAGTAGAGGAAGAATTGGACCTGAAGGTAGTAAGGAAGACGTTTTGGACAGACTCCAGCATCGTACTTTCCTGGATAAAGACGGACCCGAGAACATTCAAGACGTTCGTAGCTCATCGCTTGGCGGAGATAGAAGATCTCACCAAACCGCAAGACTGGAGATGGGTGCCTACGGCGCAGAACCCTGCAGATGATGCAACGCGCGACGTACCAGAAGGCTTCGACTGCAACCACCGATGGTACACCGGACCAAGCTTCCTGAGAAGAGAAGAAGCTCATTGGCCAGCACCGAGGACCTTCAAGAAGGAAACCACCGGCGAGGAAAAAGTAGCGGACGTCGCAGCAGCAGCGAGCGCATCTCATCCATCACCAGACCCCGAGAGATTCTCCTCATGGAAGAGACTTTGGAGAGCCACAGCGAGAGTACTGCAGTTTTTACAACTCTGCAGAAAAAGGGAGAAGCTCAACGTCTGCAAAGGAGATCCCACCTGGAAAATGACACAAGGAAAAAAGGCGAAGACTGTTGAGAAGCAACACAGATCTTCGGAAACCAGAGAAAGGAAATACATACCACTGGACTCCGGACTACTTGCGCAAGCTGAGACTCTCTTGCTGAAAGGAAGCCAAGAGAGAAGCTTCAGAGAAGACATCAAGTGTCTTCAGCAAGGAAAGCAATTAGAGGGCAGCAGCAAGTTGAAAAGGCTCGACGTAGTGCTGGAAGACGGTCTCCTGCGACTGAAAGGAAGGATCGACGCGATACAGGGTGTGACCAGAGATTACAAACGACCCATCGTGCTCGACAGCAAGGACAAGACAACACGACTCATCATAGAAGAATTCCACTGCCGCTTCAATCATGGAAATCACGCAACGGTGATGAACGAGATACGACAACGCTTCTGGGTACTGGGACTAAGGTCAGCGATCAAGGCAGTTCAGCATCAATGCCAGTGGTGCAAGACAAGGAAGGCAAGACCGCAAGAACTGCCGACGGGCAACTTACCTGCTGAAAGGCTGACGCACGGAAGCCCTCCCTTTACGTGCACTGGCGTAGACTACTTCGGCCCTATGACGATCACCGTAGCAAGACGGCACGAGAAGAGGTGGGGGGCTCTATTCACATGCCTCACAACCAGGGCTGTGCATATTGAGCTGACTCCTTCACTCTCCACAGACAGCATGATTATGGCGCTACGACGATTCGCCGCGAGAAGAGGGATGCCGAAGAAAATCTACAGTGACAACGGGACCAACTTCGTCGGCGCCAACAAAGATCTGAAAGAAGCGCTCGACACCTTGAAGCAAGAAGACCTCACCTCAGAAGCAGAGAAGATCGGCGTGCAGTGGAAGTTCATCCCTCCTGGTGCGCCAAACATGGGCGGCGCATGGGAGCGTTTGGTGCGTTCAATTAAAATCGCACTAGACGCCACACTCAACGAAAGGCACCCACGTGAGGAGGTTCTCCACACTCTCCTCCTAGAGGCCGAGCACATAGTCAACTCTCGACCTCTCACACACCTCTCCGAGAACCTCGAAGAAGAAGCACTAACTCCGAACCACTTCCTCATCGGGAGATCCTGCGGCGCTGCGAGAATCGGCAACTTCGACGACAACGAGCTCGTGGGCAGACCCACCTGGAAGGCTACGCAGCGACTTGCCGACCACTTCTGGCAACGTTGGCTGCGAGAATATCTGCCCACCCTGCTGCCGAGGAAGACCAAGGGAAGGACCAGCGCCACAAACCTGCAGGTTGGAGACATCGTGCTGATCGTCGACCACAGCCTACCGAGATGCACCTGGCCACGCGGAAGAGTCCTGCAAGTGTATCCTGGACCAGATGGGCGGACAAGGATCGTCGACGTCGAGACGCGAGGAGGAGCGCTGCGGAGACCCAGTTCGAGAGTGGTGCTGCTGGTGCCGGGAGTATCGCCGAGCCAGGAGGATGGTGCGACGCACGAGGGGGAGAATGTCGGCGACAAGACCCCATCCGCGCTCCTAGGTGCAAGTAGTGGTAGGGACGAACTAGCCACAAACCAATAGGCAACCGTGTTTCTTGTAAATATTCGTAAGGTCTAATTAGAATCTTGTTGTATTAGGTTTTTATTATTTTCTAATTAGTGTAGTAAGGTAAATTTGTATGTAAGAAGTCTTATTAGAGTCCGATAAGTTAGTTTTTTAACAAGTTGAAAGAAAATATTTGCATAACTTTTTGTATCGTAAATAATTACGTAACTTGAAAATGTGCTTTTTTGTTTATGAAGATATTGATTTGTAATTAGTGTCGAATGAAAGGTCTTGATGTAAAAACACTTTTACAAAAAGAATCAAGTCAATCAGATAAGTAGTTTAGGAAATATAAGGCAAAATGTATAGTGAAAATTTGTTACCTTGGCAATTATTCTAGTTTTTGTTCTAGAAACTTTTATGTTGTAAGGTTTATGACTTTAATTATGGTTTTATTTTATAGAGTAAGGTTTAAGAAATCTAACCATGTATAAATTATAAGGATTTGTTGGAAATTTTAATAAAATAAGGGCTCCAAGGGTTTCGGCTCATAGTAAAATTAAACGCTAAAAAGGGTCAAAATCGCGCGGGCGTCTATAAGGTAACGTCGGCCAGTATAAAAGGCGGGTTGATTTCCGGGTCGACAGGCAGTCGCAACACAGCCACCGAAGAGGCAAGATAAGGAAGAAAAAAGGAAGCCGAAACCTGCGGAACAAGAAGAAACCCAGGAAGCTTGTTTTTTATTTGTTTCCTCCCGGCTGCCCGTCTCTCTCCCGAGGTCCCAGTAGGAAGCACTCTGTACTCGCTTACGCATTCAGGAGTGCGTGGGACGTGCGTCACCAGCACAAGTAAGGAACGTACGTCAACAAACTGGGAGATTGTCCCAGGACGACAGTGCGGGCATTGGACGTGTCCCTGCCGTCCGCAACAGAGAGCGTACCTGTGTGAAGGCGTGTTCAATGTATGAATCAAAACACATCCTAACGTACCTGATTAAGTAAAGTAGGTATCATCTTCATCATATATGATGAAGATGATACTGAGCGGCGAATGACTGTTCCGCCACTATAATAGTAGGAGAAAGTATAGTGGTGTAAAGGTTGCCGATGCCAGTTGGCAACAATGAAACACTTGGATAATTACAAATTTCTATATTTACATATGTGATGTTTAGTTTAAAATAAGCGTACATGGCATAAAATTACAATTAATATATATAAGACATATTTTTCTATAAATTAGATATTTGTACTATCGATCAATATTAACAAAGTACTTAAAATGTTAATGGGCGTGTGACTAGCAAATAATATTTGCTGAATTTTATAATTACGCATTAAATTTTAGTGACAGTGGGTCAAATATGTTTACCACTAAACTACTACACAATATTATAGGTTATACCTAAATTAGGTATGGAATTGTGGCTTTAATAACCTAATTTCATCATTATCCACTTGCAAACGTTAACTCTGATGCATATTAAGATAGTTTTAGAAAAGGTACAATTTATTATAATAAAAAAATGAGTATAAGATGTTAATTATTATAAAATTTAACTTTGCATTGCCATAATTCAAATAATAACTACTAAAACTTCTTAAAATTGCTACGTGAGCAAGATATTTGTACTTTTCCGCAATCAGTTTTCTTAAAGTGCTGATGTCTACATAAGCATTTGTCAATGCAATATATTTTAGTACTAACAAGATTTACAAATTGGATAACAGACCCACTGTGCGAAGTTCCCAGGACTACTAGGCTACTGAATCAATACCAATGTCAGCCCCAATACATCATGATCAACATAACACTGCATTCATCATGTTTATAGGTTAAAGGTTAAAGTTGAGTTTGGCAGTAGGAAATATGGTTCTGGCAACAATTTACTCACTCTTATGTCTATCATACTCTTTCTAACTAAGGCACAAGTCACATTAGAGAGAGCAAACTGATTACAGTTGCCCTACTATGACGTGCTAATGACGTGATAGTGCTATTTGCTATGCATAGCTCCGTCTCTCTCTGAGAGCGGAATCATGATCGTTTTAAGACTTCATAGTAGGGCCCCAGGATCATTATCCGACTTGGTTTTAGACTTGAGTCCTTAACCTATAAAACTTCTTGTGTTCAGGCATGACAATATTCCTCCAAACACGCAAACATGTGACTACTACCTGTACCTGTGTTTGCAACAATACTAATACGTATCATCTAATTATATGCTTATGCATTGAAAGTTCACTATAAAAATTTCCTAGACAAATTCATCACAGAGATTTGTTATATCCTCATCAAGATTACCTTATAACCGTCACCATCCATTCTCGCTCATACATTCATTGAATTACATTTATTTTAATATCTATATATTACATTAGGTAATGCAATAGAGAGTGATGAAATAAAAGAGAGACATCCTTTGTACTAAACTAAACGTCTTGAAATTAATAAGTACACTCTTATGAGACTCTTCGCCACGCAAGTAAAAATAATTACCCTATGATTGTTTTATGATGAATTACATTTGTGATGTCTTTATTACGTGAGTTGTGATTAGCCGCTTCTCGAAGCATCGCAATGAAATAACGAATACGAAATCTAATCGCGATCACAACTAATGTGACAATGCTTGAGATGAGATTCGCTTCAACTGGCGTTGTGTTCAATTAATCTATTATTATAATTAGAAGCGGCGAAGTTTAGCTAAACAGGCGGCTGTCACTGCTGCCTGTATTAAAAATGATTCCGATAACGATCGATGCTCGGCTGTATAACACAGTTCATCCGTACATCAATAGATTGAAGGTGTGCGAGTCCCGGGGACCATCGCTTATTGATGCTATAGCGTTGCTCGGAGGCGGCTGACCACGCACGCCATCGCCGAGTCTACGTTGTCGAACACAGGCACTCCGGAGCGTTTCGCCAAGTCTGACAGGTAGTGGCGGCCTCGGTTGTAATCTTTGACAGCTGCTTCGCTATACTGTAAAGGAATAATGATAGATATTTTTAGCAGGTTTATTGCGAAGTTGATATAATCATAGCAGACGTAGGTATAATATGAGCACTTTTGCCGGGGAAGATAAGACAAAAAACGTAAGCGAGAGTGACGACACAGCTTCACATATAGGTGCTAATAGACAATAATTGCTTTGTGAAAAAAAGTATGGTCGGTACAAACCACGAACGATGTAAATTTAGTGTCATTGACATAAGGGTCAAATTGTAATGATACGTCAAGTGCATAGCCATTGTTGTTGTAGTATTAAAATATAAGCTAAACTTACACCCTGTGCTTTCTGCGGGTCCATGGGCTGCACTAAGAGCACGGTGTTAGCAGGCCGCAGTCCCATGTAATGGGCCGCTAGGACCATCGCAGCGAAGCACGGAGAATCCGCACTCATTGCGAACACTAACACGCGGGAGCCAAGCAATAGGTCCTCGTCGTATGTTCCTGTGAAGAAATTCATTGTTTGAGATAGGTAACAAAGTTTTTTGTAGAACTATGAGTGACTTAAATGCTCGGGGTTTCTGCGATGACCTACAATGGCGTATTATCATTGTAGGTTCTGGCTTGTACGAGTCACAGTAGTTGGGGAAAGTATGGGAGGGCTTGTCCCATTTAAGGGCCCAGCAAGTGACTGTCTAGTATGGTAAGTCGACATCAGGCAATTTTTTTTCTGCATATAAACATATCATTCTGCGTATGGAACGATGATACAACATTCTGGAGTAAAATGTACCCACCTTTGAAGGGCTGAGGGGTAACATCTTCCGTGACCGTATAGAAGTCGGAGGCGCTGAGTCGATCATTGCGGTCGGCCCTGTCGTCGGGTGTGCGGTCCCGCAGCTGCACGTCGTCGGGCAGCTCTAGCGTGCTGCTGCGCGGCTTCTTGTCGCGGCGCGGCGACTCTGGGTGCGCGGGCGCGGTGCGGCGCGCCGGCGTCGAGAACATGCGCGTGTAGTCGTTAGCGCGGGGCACCACGTACGTGAAGCCTTCCCTTCGTACGACTTCTTCTGGTCGGGTGTTGTGGATCTGGAAGTGGGAGTTAATTAGTATGGCGGTTTTTTAAGGCAGGATCTAGCCTCTGAATGCCAGCGAAAGTCTGAGGCAGATAATAAACAGCGCTGACATGGTCAAACTGAAGCCTAACGCTCATGGATTCCTACAAAATCAGTTAGGTAGGTGCCTGCAGCAGGCTGGCTATACTGTGAGAATACTCATGGTAAGAATTGATATTTACAATGCCTTATTTCGTCTAAGGGCGGGTTTTAATGCTCATGACTGATGTGCAGTTGATCTGACCTATTCCATATTTGCTATAGTTCTTAACTGAATAGGTTGTTGTATAGTTACCGGGAAGGTCCCTCCGAGGTAGACGTCGTGCGTGGGCGCGCCTAGCATGGCGGGCAGCCCCTCCAGGCGGCGCTCGGTGCCGGGCGTGAACACGGCGTCGCTGGCGGCGGGCGCGGCGGGCACGGTGCGCGCGGCGGGCACGGCGGGCACGGTGGCCATGGCGGGCACGGCCCCCGCGGCTACGCCGCCGCTGTCTACCGCCGGCCGGTGACCACCGTTCTGAAAAGAAGAAGCAAACGGTGAACAATTAAATACCTTTAAATTCTGTGGCCGAAATAAGTTGGATGAAGAACCAGTATTACCTGAACTGGACGTCCTATCAATATCATAAAGATATTTAAATCATTTCGTTAAATTTTCTAAAAACGGCTGCAGTTTTATATCGTGGATGTCTGTGTTGCTGTTTTGTTGTGTCTGTGTCGAATAAATGTTTTCTATTCTGTTCATAATTTTATTGCGCCAAACTGGTGCAAGTCGCGGAGTTCCGTTGGATGCGTTTGGATATTGGATAGATCAGTTATTCAGGCGTTGCTAGAGGGAGGTCTATTACTAGCAGTGGACGAATTCGCTAATTTATAACGAGAGAATAATGATATTACATACCTTAGGAATGAATAAACCAAGCTTTCTCCCGTAAGCTTTGAGCCTGGGGTTGACAAGCCTCAGGCCGTTGCTGGCATCTCTCGTGCCAGGCTCGTGTTCACTGCGTAAGTCGCCACCCGTCGCCTCCGCCTCCGTTCCGTTTCGACTTTGAAACTCTGCAAGCAAAGAACGTTCAAATGATATATTGTGTAAGGATAAGGAGTAAATTCAATGTATATTTACAGCAGCCACAAACATTTAGAAAACAAAATTAAACTCTATAGCTGATTAGAAATACCTATCCCTCGTTTGAAGCGCAAAATATACAAGATAATAGCCTACTAATATGAAAAATAATATTCAGAACAGTAAACAACAACATCGAATTAAAAACCTAGACGAATAGTTTCAGTCTTCGACCCGTTTATTTTATTATTGATTGATTAAAATAGACATTTTGCAAGCAGTGGAAGATTGGAATGACCAATAAACATTTGCCACAAATTTAAATAGATCGAAACAATTCATGAAGCGACATAAGCTAGTATAAAATGGAAAACGTGAGCAAAAGCAGTTAGCACCCAAAATAATGAAAACTCTATGAAACAAGTGGAGCGTGGGACGGCTGTAACGTACACAAATGACTTAGTTAAGGTCGTGGGCAGACGTCTAATGCAAGCGGCTCAAAACCATTCCTTATGAAAGTGCGGCGAGTGTCCGGAAGTGGACGCGTTGCGGATGACATGATGTAAAGTGAATAGTGCGCACACGCACCGGGAGCGGGGGCCTGCGGGGAGCGCGGGGGCGGCGGCGACAGGTACGCGCGCAGCGAGCCCAGCAGGCGCCGCACGCGCGACCCCACGCCCTCGCTAGCCGCCGCCGCCGCCGGGCTACTGCGCCCTTCAACAAACACCACCCCTTACCACCCGCCACCCAAATGTTCTTAACTATGTATAAGACCGTCACTCGTGAAAACACTGTCAATGTTTCCGCAATAAATCATCCATATATAATGCAGCAATATATCGAAAGCGAAAACATAAACAGCTTATGTCACATTAAAATAAGTTTATGGACGGTGCATTGGCAGAAAACGACAGCATTTAAACGAGCGTCACGGACATAAAGTAGGAGTCGTGCTGACCTGCGTCGGCGGCGAGCTCGGCGACGGCGGCGCAGAAGGTCTCGAAGTCCACGGGGTCGGCTGCGGGCGGCAGGCAGCGCTCGGCGACCTCGCGCGGCGCTCGCGTGGCGTCCTTCAGCGCGTCCACGGCGCGCGCACGCGGGAGGCGCGAGCTCCTGCCGCCGGCCGCGTCATAGGCGCGCTTGAGGCGTAGGATGGTGTGTCCGAGCGGGTGGCGCGGCTGCGTGCGTGCGCCGCGCAGCACGGCCCGCGCGCAGCGCAGCGCGGCGGGGATGTCGGTGAAGGCGGGCAGGCCGCGCCGCTCCACCGCCTCCTGCAGCGTGGCGCGCGCACGCGACAGCTCCACGTACTCGCTGCAGTCATACACATATCATTTGAGATTACATTCTGCATACAAATTGGCACAATAGAGGCACATGCGAGCGACGATCGTTGCGCGTGATCTTAACTCCGCGGGTTAGTGGCTGACGTCAATACTTAACGAGATGGTCGTGTTTCTACCTTTATCGACTGTTACGAATGCTTTGACGTGCTAATGTTTGCAAAAATTTGTAGACAAGTGACACTGTATGTTTTGATACTTACAATGAAAAGCACATATAGATATTATAAGTATTTACACGCGTCAGACGTTAAACATGCTAGTTTCCGTCCAATGCGAAACGAAATAATAACACAGTGTAACTTTAGTCACTAATAGTTAACTCTGGTAAAGTCACCGTCATCAGATAGTGCTCCTTTTTTCGGAGAACTTGACACCAGGAAAATGATAGTCAGTCTGACAAGATGATGACAAACGGCTATCGCTCATCACATCGCGCATCAACTTCAAAGACATGAATCATCCTAATTCTCGTAATGACGATCGACTGATGACAAATTAATCATTCAACTTGATAGCTAAATTTTTTGCCCTGCTTTACGATTGCTAATCGAAATAATCTTCCTACTATAGTTTTTTTTGCGTTCCATTAATCTCTTCCTTTCTAGACGAAAAGTGTGTTCAAATATGAACAAAGCTTTGGCTGTGCAGTTCTAAAATAACCATAAACCTAAAATTGGGGTTACACTCGAGGGGTGACAGTTGACATGGAAAATAGCCCACATGACATTTTATTTCGTCTAAATCAGCTCCAAGACTTTTGCACCACAACTCACTCAGTGCATTTAACGCTAAAGGTATTCAATCATCCTGCCTTTGTCCTCTTTAACATTGACGGAAAAAGAACAAGAGTTTTAATATTCGTTTAGTATTACGTGCACCTAGAGGCTGTACACACATGCCTGTAACTTGCACAAAACTATGCAAGTAACTTGCATGCTTTTGATATACACTAATCAGTACTTGTTATACAATGGCATGCAAGGTTATACTTTTGTGCAAGTTACAGGCATGTGTATCGCGGCCTAGGCGCAGGTTACAAGTAGATTCATAGTAAAATACTGACTGGTCGGAGATGGTCTCGTGGCCGATGTTCTGGTGGCGCGTGTAGGGGCGCAGCACCAGCAGCAGGTCGCGGGGCGCGGCGGCCAGGTGTGCGGCCTCCACGCAAGCGGCCACGGCGCGCGTCTCGCTGTCCAGCACGAACAGCAGCGCGCGCGCCGCCGCCTTGGCGCGGTGCTCCACCTCCACCAGCTCCGTCGACCAGTCTTCGACTTGCTGCCAAACGGAACATGATTAGTTTAACGTGAATATGTCTCTTCTAGGGCCGTATGTACGTTAATGCCATCATGATTCCGTTGTGTAAAAGAGATAATTTTATCTCACCCTGGAACTATGATGGCTTAAACGGCGTCACAGCTTAGGTACTGTGACCGCCATGGTTCCAGTGCGTGAGGGGCCTTAGCCCCTGATGATGTATTTGATCAGCGGCAGATCCAGGATTGTCGTTTGAGAGGGACTTGACATCGCTGAGGGTAGGGTTTAGCAAAGTAGCAACACTACAAAAACACAAAATAAAATTGCGTAACACATGACAAGCCTCCTTGGATTACTGTCGGCTTTAGCCCCCTGGATCCGCCAATGTATGTTGTATTTTACTATCCAAATATGCTTCAGAGTCTGAGGAAAGCCGTTTACGGCTTTGTCCGACTTCTATCCGAGAAAACAATGCGTGGGATCAATAGCTGTACTGACATGCGCCTTTGCTCACATGTATGTAGTAGTATAAATAATATTCTTCATATATTCTAATATTATAAAGAGGTAAAGTTTGTGATTTTGTGAGGTTGTAGGGATAATCTTTGGATCTACTGAACCGATTTTGAAAATTATTTTTGTATATGATAGCCACATTCATGAGGAATGTTATATGCTATACGGGAACGAGAAAGTCTTACGGGAACGGGAAACAACAGGATATGCGCGTACGAAGTCGCGGGCAACAGCTAGTCTATCTAATATAAAGACGAAATTAACCGTCTGGATCACTTGCAGCTTACACGCATTTAGGTACTTGCCTAACGTCACGTTTCAGTGCCGACGTAGCAGAAATATAGGTAAACCAATATCGTAAAGCACTTTGGCGTCAAGCGTTTAGCTAAAAAGTAAGTGGGTATGACGTAAGAGGAGTACATGATTTCATTCGTATTTGAAGCCGTTTACATTTGAAGAGCTATCTATTACGTTTGTGTGATAGGACGTTTCAATAGGACGTGTCATATCTAATTACCAAAATCATATTTATCGAGAGCACGTTTCATTCAATGAAGCTGTGAAACAAATCTTGCGTTATCATTATCAATGTTATCATAGGCTATCTGTTTTTAACTGGAGACTGGTCTTCGCTTCTTGAAAACAATCTTTAATTTTAACGTTTGCACGTAAGCCCAGTTAATTCTGTCATCGACTCATTATCTGTGGCCTTTTAAAGTTGTGCCCCGATGTTATTGTAATAACAACCAACGTTATGAATATTAATGGTCGCCCACACCTTATTGTTATATTAATTGTACCTAATTATAGTATGTTTAAATATTTCACGAAAGAAAAACAAACTAGTTTACGAATTCAATTTGCAAATTGATAACGTCATCCTCAGTAATTAATATTTGTTCTAACTGATAAACTTGAGTGAAAAGCACTAAGTACCTATTGCAAAAAATAAATAAAGATAAACGTTTATATTTTCTCCTTCAGAAAATTATAAATTTTACTCGCATTATACTTAATTTTTTGAGTGGTCCCGAGTCATTCAATGATAGGTTAACTAAGTTGTCTATAGATTTTGTATACCGTTTTATAGTTCATCCATAAAATATTGCGGCACGATCAGCGTCCATTAACAAATTAATCAATTTATTGAAGCTGCGCGTGTCACAGCACAACATGTGACTAGCTCAAAGCGCAGGCCACACCGCCAGCTAACGAGCTGCGGCGAAGCGAGGCGAAGGAAACTATATAAACAAAGCGAAGCTTTGGCGAGCTAAACTTTGTGGATTCACACCGAAAAATACGGACGGACGGGCGAGCGAGCTCGAGCCGAGCGAGCATCGTTTCACCTCTTCATACTTCTTCGCTGGCATCGTCGGATTTATCTCTGTAGTTCGGGGTGTGAACCGAAGTATGAAAAGAGGTGAAACGATGCTCGCCGGCTCGCTCGCTCGATCGCTAGCTGGCGGTGTGGCCTGTGCTCAATGCGGTACATATTTTTTTTTGACCCGAGCGGACAATACTACAGCTGGTCTGTAATCGAGTTTGGATTACATCGTTTAAGTTTTCTTTTCCAGTATTGTTGAACCTTTAATTGACTTCATATCACGTCGTAAATGGCGAACAATGTTCAATTGTTTACTGCATTAACATACACATCGATGTAATGGCTTATTGTGATTTGTGATGACTTTGATCTACAAGAGCGCTGAAATTGAACGTTCGAAGTCGCAGTTATCACATTAAGCTCCATCGATGACGCTCAGTGGCTAGAACGGGGCCCGGGGCAGCAAAACTGAAATGGGCCCTCGCCTGGGAAGTCAGAAGTGCCTGAGAGATATGACAGTAGAATGCAAGGACAAGCGAAGCGTTGAATTTTTTTGCACTCCCGACTCTATTAGGTTTTTTTTCCTTTGAACACAGAGACATCTGTTTTGACTGCAAGACCGAGCGTAGCTTTACAATATCGAATATTTTAGCTAGTCTTGAATAGCTAAGAGGTTTTCTAAGTCCATTCAAGCCAAAATAGAAGTACCGTAAACCTTTTTATTTTAATAGTTGGCATCAAAATTTTAAATGTAGGATGCAAAAGAGTGGAGCAAGCTCAAAAAATTTAGCACCCCGTCTCGAATGGGTAAGGGTTTCATTCGACCATTCATACAGAAGTAGCACTTACTTCTAAGTCCACTTATGCAGAAATAAGGACGCAAGATGGAATTAAAAAATTGCACCCCACGTTAAAATTTTGTTGAGCATATTTTGATCTTGTTGGGGATTTCATTTAATAAGAATTCTCCAGATTCAGATTTGGGCCCTTTCAGGACCAACGGCCCGGTCGTACCGCCAGTGATGTCATACATCATCTCTATTAACATAACAAAACAACACGGTTTTACGCAGTTATAATGAAGAGTATAAATGTAAATAAGTTGTTTATTTTGCATTAAACATCTGTATTATGTTCTACAGTAAGTTTTCGGTGGTTCTCAATCGAATATGGTCATTGTATTGTTTTTCTGAGGTAGTGACAACCGTCAACGATTAATATTAGATACCGCTTTTCATTATGATTTTTTTTATATTACGCCAGTATTGTAATCAATGCTTGTCTCTTCTCCGTATGTGAAGACGCCTTCGCCTTTATATACGCCAATATATTTTACTACACTGTATAGTCTTAAACTCACCGGGTTAAAATAGGTAATGCCCATCTTCTTCAGCATCGGAATGGCTATGTCCGATCTCCAAGTAGTAGGGTTGCAGGATCCGCCCAGGAACACCTCGCAAGGCGGAGGGGGCGCCTCGCTGCCTGCGCAACACCATACGTCAAAAATTGTCACAACAGCTATCAAAGTACACACAAATGATTAAGCATACATAATTAAAATAGAGGATGAACTGTGTGGTAACTGCTGAATTGTCTGATTTTCAATTTATCCTATAAAGAATCTATCGATCTCATGCGTGCTTTGAAATAAGCTCCGAGTTTGAATCTATTCTAGCTGATGTACACATAACATATTATCACGTGGTTATCATCCCACGCTTTTCATTGCAAACACCATGTCTAACGTAGTGTCTACGTCAACAACATGAATAATTCCATAGATATTGTTTGAAGGACGAAGCAATCAATCACCATGTGAACAGTATTTGATGTGTTCTTTGAGACACAACTCATAATAGGATGAGTTGACCCTATTTCTAAGATGGGCTCGAGGCACGCAAAAGAACTACTGTTAATTGTTAACAATTGTACTGCGGCTGGACACGCAAGCAATGAGCTCAAACCACAGCGGTTTGTTACTATTTGTTGAAGATTCATGAGTGGCCTATACAAACCAGTATCTTATGTTTAATACATGACGTCGGATCTACGTAGAAACAAAATCTATATCCAATAACAATCCACAAAACCTTGGCGCCGACACTTATTATACGCGATACAAAGAACTAAGATGCATACCAAAAATAGTGATATTCAATTAATATGCTAATGTAAATCTATCTGCATGACAGTAGGTGCATTGATTGCAATGATTTGATAGCAATATGGGTACATACGGTGTAGATTAGAAAGCATCACGGCAAGGCGAGTGCCGGTGCTGGGTTCGTTCACCAGCGATACTCATCGTCAATGATTGATGAGTATCGACCTATCGACTGCGTAGGCTGCACATATGTAGGCCGACCACCGTACTACATTAAACACCTACTTGCATACTCGTAGATTAATGACTACCATAAAAGGTCGCCCATTCGGCCGAGACAGAACTTAAGTTAAAAAAAATATATGGTATTGTCTACTTTTGTCACATCATGTATGACCAAATTATTCGATTTAAAACTTCGTACCTACTTCCTATAACTACACCGTTATGTCTTCAATTGTTCATCGTATTAATCCCGTGGTGTGGTATACTTAGGCTTATTGATTACTGACTGAGTGAGAATATTTAATAAACAAAAAAAAAACTAGTATTTACACATATGGTTCGACTTTTAATTGTATTGAATAACTTGACAATTCAAAGACAATTTTTAGTAGTGTATCGTGTGTTCAAGACAAGTTATTTAATTTGAAATAAAAAGTTTGCTTTAAGTAAGTACATTATTTAAGTTCATTATTTCATTCTTACACCAACTCACTATCTTTTTTTGTCAATATCTGAACCTTTCACCTGTCAAGTTACTGAATACAATTAAAAGTCGATCTATGTAGTCATTGCAACTTGGAACAATTCCTAGTGAGTTTCTCTTTACTCCTGCATAAGTCCGTTTACTTTTCAATTATACTTCTAACGAATAATCCATCACTTTCCAACTTTCTAGCATTAAAATTATACTGGATAGTCAAGTTATATTTTAATGGACACACCACATTCTGGGATGAATTCAGACAAAATAACACGACTTGATTAACCTATTTTTCTATCTGCTATACCTAATCATCAATATTAATTTGGATTTTTTAGAACAACACATAAGATACACAAGCACAACACAGAACGACACGCACAGGTAAGTATTCATTCATGTTTACACTGCAGTTTATAAAACGTGGCCAACCAAACACATCAATCCAATTCGGGATCTTCGTTCAATGCCAAAACGAAAACGTAAACACAACGCCAGATCAACAAACGCACTAACATCGGCTGGTCCGCCCGCACACAGATCACAGATTTGAATAGAATGTCCCTGAATTGTCACAACTTCAACGTGAACTCAGGCACATGTACCAAAATCCACATTGTACACAGCCATCCTCTTTTACTCGTGTCACTCGGTAAAATATATGATACGAAACACTGGGAGAAAATCATGTATGTTTACAGCGGAGGAATTCATTATGAATATGTTATGGCAACTTATAATATACACGGGGTTGTAATATAGACACTTTTTCATTGATGAATATAGTAATGAAGTAAGTAAGAAACGCACAGGGCACTATCATTGTGGTCGGCGGCATGGTTGCGGATGTATCGTGCAGACTGGCGTGCACGCTGTCCACCCGCGAACGGTCGGCGGCCAACTGGCGTCCGTTCGCAACTTACATCTACGCCCAAGTACTAGCCAATTCCGCATTTTAAAATATTCCGTTATTTCTATAGCACTACAAAGACATGGCACAAAGACTTATGGTGTTGATGGTGACCATAACTCATCCGCAAACCTGTATTTTTCATCTCATCCACAAATGATTTTAATGAGCGTATGTCATCATCATTCTAAGAATCAAACATTTAGAAGACGGTATCTTACATTACCCTAGTCATACTATTTATTTTATGGATGATGGATTAGATTGGATTGGATTGAATGTATCAATTTATCTACTCCCATGATACATAAATAAAATATTACTGAAAAACAGATGGAAAGTAAAAGTTTACCAAATAGTTACTAATTATTATGTATGATGAATGGAAATTTCACCGCTGTGCATTTCTTCAATTAAAGTACACGCTATAAAAATTGTAAAAGTTTTCAACATCTTTTGAAAAAGTTGAAAGCTGAAAGAAGGTCAAATATAATATAGCGATGTAAATGGAAAATAAAGAAAAATTGGCATTGTTTGTTTGTTGTAAACTTAAGTAAAGTAGTCGTCATTTGACAGAATAATTCTTCCGGGAGATAAGGAAGTTGACGCAGTATCGTTTCATCGTTTGTTTACGTTAGGTATATCTGTAGTTGTAGTACTGCGATGTCATCTGTATTATGTTTTCGTAGCGTTCAGCGGCCGAAATCGTGGGCGCGTAGTACACTGAGCGGAGCATCGCGCCCTCGCTTCCGTACTCTGTTTATAGTCTGTGCGGAAGAGCCTGGGAGGCCACGCATTATATTTACTTACTGATCTCTGCCTTTTACGAATTACCCTGCGAAAGCGGAACTTCTTTCCGATAAGTATTGCGAGATTCGTATCTAAGCGCCTCATTTCGTTCCATATGCTGAAAACGAAACTCCAACTTTCTCTAATATTCCAAAGATAGGTAAAGAGGTTTATGTCTGATATTTTTAAAACTGTACAATCTTAATTTAGTTGTCTCTAATATTATAAGATTAGTCAGATGCGCCGGGAGATTGACGCAAATCGGAGCATTACATGTGCGGGTGCAAATAGGAGCGAACGTACAATGACTGTAGCATAGGGCAATCGCATTAATAGCAGAACAATTAAAAACATAGATATACGCAATAAGTGATGAGCACATGTCCCACGAATGTGAGTTAGTTCCTATTTGTTATTATGAATATGAACATCATCACTGTCATCGCACTGTGCGCTTAGCGGAGCGAGTGCGTAACTCTTGATAAGCTACTGATCATACGTGGCTATCAATTTATTTATTTCTTGGCTGCCTTTGATGAACTACGGTCGCTGTCTCTAATTTATTTGATTTATAAAATTAATGAAGTAGTGTATGTTATCACCGAGTCCTTGTATACAAACAGCTGAAAATCTAATCTCGATACAAATCCTCATTCCATAATAAAATTATGTTAGCCTACCGACGAACTTGATTTCGAGAAAAATGTACCTTATCAATTCTCAATCATCATTCGATAAAGGCATGTCCTTTAAAACAGTAATTTAAGATCTATTTATTTTCGATAAGTATCGACCAATCGAATATCAGTAATTCAGCAGCTATCAAATAAGCTGATAACAGATAGAACAGCGTGGGAAGTGGACGGCGACACAGAATTTGTAGTGTATGAGATATTGTTGCGTAGCCATAGGGACCACCAATGTGTATTTCTGGATTGGTACCGTGCGGAAAGTTTAGTCACCATTTGTTTCATCACGGGACGATCGACCTTCCGCAGACGAGCGTGCATCCTGAAGCGGGGACGGGAGCCCCACTCGGAGCCAAAAACTTTATTATTTGCAGCAAACTTTCCGCAATGTCAATCTTTATAGCCATTTCAGTTACTTCGTGACGGGCCAGAATAAGGTCACTTATTTTTTTATTATTCTAAGATTAAACCAAAGATCTTACCGTTCACATGTTTACAAATGTTGTCCTTATCTCTGAGCTCCTTGTCTACGTTCCATTGTGGCGACTCAGGTTTGTTCGAACTCCTGCGAATGAAAACTGAAATTAGAAACAAAACACAATCGATGAACTTGCGTAGGCGTTTCCGCATGATAATGCAATGAATGGTGTGCAGGCAGTCAATGAAATCATCATTCATCACTAAAGGGTGAAATTATACAAAAGGTGGCCTTATTATGTAGGGATTCTTTGCATGACAAATATATTTTTGTGTGGCGTGTAAGGGTCAACGCACGCGTCATACGTGATCCCAGTCCTCAGTTCAAGACCGAGGAAAAGGAGACAGATCATTTTTACGTCATCGGTAAAATTAACCTGATTCATGTCGTGGTGGCTGCGGACAATAAGGACATTGCTTGGGTCTTGAATTATGTCGTAGGAGGTATTTCAATATAACATTAACAAGTTATTTTATGTTAAGTTATTGTATGAATTCGCAGTCAATTTTATTGTTAGATGCCTGCTAAACTTTCCTGTTCAATAGAGTTTTATTACTCTAGCTAGGATTTCATCGTAAGCAAGCGCCATTAGAAACTTGTCCCAGTTTTGAATTTTCCGAAATACCGAGGCGAGCTTATTACTAAATAGAATAAAAGTTCTAACAACTAATAGATTAACTAATAGATCAACTATGCAAGTTTTGGTTCACGAAGTTTTTCCACCTGCTGAAATTCTTGACCGTCTTTTGAAAATGTGTTATAATGTCTCCTAATTGCAAACCATTATTTTTGTTTTTTTTCAAGGTTAATTTTACAACGACAAATTATAGTTAAAATATAGAAAATTGTGTTTTTTTTTTAATTTTAGTAAAAAGAGACCAAGATGTTGGCGAAAGATCTGGAACAACCTAGGGCGGAAGTAAATAATGTGGGTCGAAACGGTTAATTAGCAGAAACTGACTAACGACTGACTAATTCTGTAACAAGCATGTGCTCCGCCGCGTCACAAGGGCTCAGTGACTAAATTCTTTTCCCAAGAATTTAAAAGAATCCGATATGCAAAATAGTATGAAATATGGACACCTGTTAACTCCAACCAAATAATTATGGATATTTGAGAGGTGTCGGGCGCTAAGAAGTTTAACGTGCGGGGTATAATTCATTTGTAAATTAGGTTTTCATGATAATGAAATTCTTAAATGGACATAACAATATACATATGTCACCGAAAAATTGCAAACACCGTAAGATTGTATAATATCGCGGGAAAATTGTAACCTTTTTTCTTAAGAAGACACGATATATTCAAAACTATTGAATTTGCATGGGATTTATTGTTTACAAAACGATTTTTTCATATTATTTCGAGAAATTATAATCTAATAAAGATTTATTACAATCTTACAGTCTGCAATTTTTCGGTGACATATATATAAAACAAAGTCGGGTTAGTTACACACAGCATTTATAACTCAAGAACGGCTGGACCGATTTTGAAGCGCTTTGGTTTGTTGGATTTGTCTTTGCCCCGAATAGCAGAATAATTCTTAAAACATTGGAAAATTAAAGAATAAAATATGCACAAAAATCATTTTCGAATATAACGCCATTTCTGATACATGACAAAAACAAAAGACGGCAAAAATGTATTCTGAGGCGGTAAGAAGTTCGTTGGGACCTAGAGTTAACATTAAAATACAAACTTCACGATTTACTTCAAAATAACATGAACAAGTGTTAGTTAAGTAGAAACAAATGGATGACTTACTGCCTGGCTTGCCTCGAACACCGTCGCAGTTCAGCTGCGAACACGCAGAATTCTCCGAATGTGAGAGTGAGCGACTTGCGGCGGGCACACTGCCGCGCGCAGACCAGCATTTCGAATACTAAAACAATAACAATTTTGATAAATAACAAACAAATGCTTCCTGAGGTGGGGGAATACTGGGATGACATCAACTATTAAATCGTCATAGCCTTCACTGAGAAAAAAAGTTACGTACCTACTTATTATTTTTATAATTTCATTTCTATTGTCATTGAAGAAGAGTATTCTATGTCCTGTCAGTGAGGCTACGGTAACAGTTTGCAAAGTAGATATTTGTAGGTACATACGCGTACACGGATGCTACGTATCTCATTATGTAAATTTAATATCCCAGAATGATAAAGCAGTAGTCATACCAAATATATATTCTTGTTATAAAACAAACTTTACGAAGAAACTTAATGATTCAGATCATATTTCTCTCTCAATATTTTGCGAATATCTTGTTGTTCCGTAGTAGGTGTTAGGGTCAGTCCACGTCCGTGATTATTTCGTCCTTAATGAGGTTCGTAATCTAGTATCACATTGGTTACACATTTAAATACTAATTAAATGTTAGTAATTTACAAACCAAGCCCACACGAGACGAAACTTATTCCGAATAATAAATAAAGTACTTTGCACAGTCACGTCACCCTACGCGGGCGACGAGGATTGAAGTCCAAATTATTTAGATATTAATAACTGGGTGGGTTAGCTTAGAAATATGTTGGTATGTGTTTCCCGAGAAAAACATATCCTTTCCTGGTTCAAGTGACTAACCTATTTATCACGACCTATATTACATAATAGCTTTTGCTCGCGACTTCGTACGCGCATATCCCGTATTTTCCCGTTCCCGAATAGCCTATATATAGCCTTCTTCATGAATGTGGCTATCATATTATTATGCAAAAATAATTTTCCAAATCTGACTGTGGTCCCAGAGATTAGCGCGTTCAAACAAACAAACAAACTATTCAGCTTTATTGTTAGTATGGATTGTTAAAAGAACACTCTTAACAAGCTGACCCGGCAGACGCTGTCCTGCGCGATTCCAGTCTTGAGTGAAAATAGAGAAAAGCACTCTGTTTCTCTCGAATTTTCCGGGCAACTTTTAATTTTTCTCTCCCCAAGAACCAAACTCGAAATAATATAAACATTCAATGAAAAAATAACAAAATCGGTCCACAAATGAAAAGCAATTTTTATTTAGTATATATGCGCTTTTCTTCGGAATCTACAGCAGAACAGCCTTATAATAGTATTTTACAATCACAACAACAACGTGATGAGGCGATCAGGATTTTAAGTATAATGTACTAGTAGCACGAAACCGGTTGCTATTTACAACGACTTCAACTGAGACGATAACAAAGACTATCTAGTTATACCTACATACACTCACCTAACGACTCATGTTTACGCAAATTAAATGAATGGGAAGATCATTAGGTACACAGTTTTATTACTATTGTACACCTTTGTAGGAACTTCTGGATACTAACTTTTGTGAAAAGGCAACGAGACAATATTTGCGGATCAGCCTTATAAAAAGGATTTTTTTTTCGGATCCAAAAAAAGTTCCATCACTTTATAGTTACTGCTTTCAAACTAAACATTCGAAGGCGTGCAGATGCGTCGGCGTTTTTCGAGTAATCATTTCCATACGAAAAAAGTGCACTTTATTAAAGAGAGATAAGTTGACTTGCCTGGAAATGAGGAAACATTCTATTCCACGTGATGAACATTTAATACACTCAACGAACAGTTTATATTCACACACATTATGCCTTGTTGTCTGGTGAACTAGTAAAAGACATCTGCGGTGAAGTAGAAAGTAAAAGAATACAATACGGGGCGAAGTCGGTTGGTTCATATTCTGGGGCATTTGCCAAAAAATCTTTGTGAATACAAATGGTGTCAAAAGCCGTACCGGTACCACATTAACTTTGTCTAGGAAATAAACATGAATACCAAAGAAATATCCGTGTGAAACCATAATTTTTTCTAGGATTCTTAAGAAGTCCAATCAATCAATCAAATACGTTTATTAGTGAACACAGGTAAATAAGGTGAAACAATTACAGGGTAGGTGTCTGTGTCCTGCCACAGTAGGTGGCATACAAATATAAATTTAAATTGAATTTGTGCACTAACAAATATAAATTTATAATAACACATGTACACTCCAAACTTTTGTAATACAGTGAGATAGATATAGGAAAAGATTAGGTTTAATGTCAACATATCTCAAGGTTACACGAGTATTAACTTAATATTGACACACAATAAACTTTTATGTCTGTTAAAACGCATTAATCTCATAAAGAATAAAAGGACAGAGTCGGACGTCCGTGTGAAGCATGCAATAAACAGTCGGCGAATCAAACGTGGAGTCATGAACTCATTGGGCGGCAGTTGGTCATCAGTGAGCAATAACGGTGAGATCACTGGACGCGCACGCGCACACCTGCCGCAATAACAATAGCTGATATCTACCGTAATTATACACGTTGTATCCTATTCCAAGCGTAAAATAACGATTACGTTATTAATTTCTATGATTGCTAATAAACCATTCTAATTATAAATTTATTATTATTATATTTACCTACTGCCAGGGAACCGTAGATTTTTACGGCGAAAATGGGTGTATGAACAACGGGCTTAGCAAACAATGAAACAAGAAAATATTAGTTTATAACATTCGTTTGAAAAGTATTTTATTATCTGCTGTGTTTTCATTTAAGAATATTGTTTGTTTAATATTTTTCAATTTATTTTTACCGTGGTTGTGTTTATGTTTTTCACGCTTTTATTTTTAAGTAATTATGTCTAGCAACAAAAGAAAAACTGTTCAAGAAATGAGTTCAATAGAACTATTAGTAGCTTATCACCTAATATTGTTGCGTGACTTATAGAACCTAGGCATCACGCGTTCGTGTTAACACCTAGAAGAAAACGTAAACGATATGACCCAGTTTCAGAGGAAATTAAAATGGACTGGGGATGTTTAAGCAATCACGCGAATTTTGAAATGGCTTTTATACATAATTATAATAAATATATCATAGTATACACTAGCGAACCGCCGCGGCTTCGCACGGACACAATTTAAAGCTGAAGAGTTTGTTTGTTTGTTTAAATGCGCTAATCTCTGGAACTGCCAATCGGATTTGGAAAATTATTTGTATATGATAGCCACATTCATGAGGAAGAATAAAGGCTTTATGGAAACAAGAAAAAACAGAATATGCGCGTACGAAGTCGCGGGCAAGAGCTAGTTATATTATATATTTAAATAAACCGTCGCTCTTTCTATCAGTGAAAACCCGTTCCGTAGTTTAGAAGTAAGCGGAGACATAGACAGAGGCAGACAGCGACTGTGGTACCTATCCTATTTAGAGATCAGAGATTTGAGGCTGCTTTTGAAAAAAAAATCAGTATCCATATTTTATTGCAATGCATAATTCATGCTTATTTTTATATCATCATTATTAACCATTATAATATAAATTCAATGCTAGATAAAATATATCGTCATTAATTTAGACTAAACTTTTTGTGCCCTTACAAACTTTTGTGTTTGTAAAAGCTTGTATTAACACTTTAATTGTTCGCCACGTTGCACATAGAAGAATGATTGATTAGCAAATGACGACATCGATAATTTCGGTGTAAAATATGCAAAATTAACATTGATTCACATATTTTTAATACCAACTAAAGATCGTTATCATTTCAAGTCCGAGTTTACTGGGGTATTTACCGATATCAAGTACGTATTTAAATAATTAGGACAAAGATTACAACTGGGAATCACATGGAATCGCGTTTTATAGGTACCTAAGTCCTTTAATTCTGACGACGCGGTTGGCGCAGTCGTTGAGCAATTGACTGCTGCGCTGCGTGTCACGGGTTCGATTCCAGCACGGAAAAAAATATTTGTAATTGTATAGCTTACAGATAGTTGTTCCGGGTCTGGCTGTTTGTGTATGTGATTTTGTATTATTTTTTTGTTATGGAGTAATAATAAGTTTCACAATTACTGTTATTTAAACATTGGAGATGATCAGTTGAAAAAAATAAATGGGCAGTTATAAAATGATGCAATGGGCACTTAAATGATGAAATGGACAGTGCACAGGGAGCTTAGGGCACTCCGACACGGATAGCCTGATAGGTTAGGTTCGAATGGTATGACGGGAGCTAGGGCTAATCTATTATTAATTCAGTTTAGGTTACTTTTAACCGTGCAGACAGAAATAAGAGCTCCGTCGTCGAGGTTAGGATTTAGAAATTGATTATTGTTTAAATTCAAATTTCTTACCGACTAATTCCGAATGACCACTACTAACTGCCCATTCAATTATATATCAACCCAATTAGGCAAATGTCTGCCCATTTAAATATTTTTTACGATTCATTTCTATTTAGTTTACTGCTCAGTTTTAACTGCTGAACTTGTAAATAAACATGCATTTTGTATTTTTTTACTTACCAATTCTACAATATAAAACTGCCGCTTTAAATTGGTGCCTTTTTAACGCACCCACGATACAGGAGAAATTCCTAGCGTGGGGCAACGTTTTTTTTTTAATAAATAAATAATGATTATACCTACAAACCGTCATAGATGCTTTCGTACACTGTTCAGTAAAATTTCTAATATCATTAGAAAATGTAAAGTATGTACTTACATATTTTTCAATTTGTCTGAAAGCAGCACTTTTAATTCCATACTATTTGACATGTTATTTTAACACATGAAACAATGTTACACAAAGACACTGTAGATCTACTTGTATGTTTGTTAGTGGTCATTAACTGTGTGACCTGTGAGTTGATTGCAGTTGTTAGATTTATGGACGATAAATATACAAAAGGGGCGAAGCTTAACGTGGCAAGCCCGTAAATTGTTTTATATGACAGATAGTAATCGTAGAATACATTTGTTCTGTTGCGATACCATCGCCGCCTTAAGATGTCTGCTCGTTGCAGTGATATATAGATCAATATTCGTTAAAATAATATCACTGTCAAATTTCTAGATTGGGATTTAAAGGACCACCGGCTTCGTGGTTACTGCAATCCGCACTAAGGAAAACTTCCGCACCGGGGCTTGGTAAGCGTAGCATTAGTCGGCCGCATGCACACTGCACACCGTCTGTGCCGGCTGCTACGCCGAGACCATGCTTGCGTGCGTTGCTTGCGTAGTCGCTACGTCGCTCGCGTTGCAGCCGCTCAGACGATGCGAAGAATACGCGTAAAGGTTCTACGTAGTAGGTAATAAGGCCTACGCAAGCTCCTCAGGTACCGCGTAGCAGACGCGTAGGCCGTATTAGACACGGCGTAGCCGTTTCCAAACGCCGGGCAATCGCTTTTAGTTTCAACGAAATGGATTACGACGGGGAATGTTATACATTCATGTGCATTATAACGATTAAACTGGAATAATATTGACACTGTCGCCACTATAAAACTTCCTCTAGTATTTACAAATATTTTTAATTTTATATATTCTGGTCTATCCACAATGTCACAGGAAAATTGCAAACGCCGTAAGATTGCAAAAAAACGCGTGAAATTGTAAACTATTTTTTCTTAATAAGACACGGATATTTTGAAACTTGAATTTGTATGGGATTTATTATACACAAAACGATTTTTTTCATAATATATCGAGAAATTATAATCTTGTAAAGATTTATTACAATCTTACGGAGTCTGCATTTTCTGGTGACATCTTCAAGTTCAAACATCCATCTCAACTTGTTTTCTTATTTAAACGATTTCAAAGTAAATTAAGGCGAAGCAGGACTTGAACAGATACTGTGTTTTTGTTCTTTTTGCGACGATTATTAAGAACACTTATGTGTGGCCAATTTGTCCTAAAATAAAAAGGTAAGAATATTTGGCTACAACTGCCTAAACAGTACCTATAGTAGAAGCATTTAGTTAAAAGTGAGTTAGCGAGTCATCGATATTTGGGGTATTTATTTATACGCAGTATTTGAATTGTGTTTGAGTCAACAAGTACTCATAATAAACACAAGATAACAATCATTACTTTGAACTAAGGTGTAGTACCTATCAGTTTAACCGTTTATAACACGTTTCATTCTTTGATTGCAGATAAATAATAAAATGCATTGAAAAAGCACGAGATTATTATCTGTGCAGAACTAACTGTAGCAATAGATCATACTGGACAATTAACTGGCAGCAATTGGCAACATGCGGAACTAAAATGTGTAATTTTTACTGACGTATTGACATTTGCTGTTGAATCAGCCTGATGATGATGATGTCACCGCCTTATCGCTTATCCAATAGAGCCGTCATCAAAGCGTATCAATCATTAGCCTCTACTTTACGTTTGCCTAACGAATCACGCCACATGACTGCCTACTCTCAACTATGTATATTCACATACCAAAAAAAGATTTTAATAAAACATTAATTCTATCCATGCTTAGTAAAAACGTTAACATAATAGATATTTTCCGTACGATACGCATACGTATCAATGATATCATATTTTAACATAGCTATGATTGTAAGACAGGAACCAAGATAATGGATCATGGTTAGTGACACAACTGTTGAGAGATCGTTGAGAGATCAATAAAGTTTTAATTAATGTTATTGGTTTCGTATAAATCATATTGAATTAATTAGACACATTGATGGGTCAACTGTGTTTATGTTAACAGATTGGAGCTTTATATTAATACGCCGAAGATTAAAATAATTGATAATTCAATGGCCATTAATAAATAATTCCATCAATTACATCCCTGCCTGCCAATCAGCTAGTTGCATGAATTGAAACAATGAAATTCGATTTAAAGCTTATTTGTACAAAATGAAAAAGTACGTAGTGCCTGTACCAGGGCAACTTGAATGCCCTTGTGATAAGGGAAATTGAAATATGTGGATAACATCGTTGGTATCAGATAGCGAAGTATGAAGTAATATCGTTACTAATTGATGTAGTAGGTCGAATACCTTGTTAAACATAGTGTGTGTGTACCACAAAAGGCTGATAACTAGAACAGGGCAATGGGGGACCTCAATATTTATCGATTTAATCCCTATGTATTTATATTATAAAATACTTTGCTTAGGGTGTTACCACACCAATCGACATCGATCGACGTTGATCGATTGGTGTGGTAGCTTTGGCTGATCGAGGGATACCGGGCGATACAATATTGAACCACACCAATTGATGAACGTCGATCGATGATCAATTGGTGTGGTGGAATTAGAAGCTATCGATCGACGTCGACTAATTCATTCTACCATCGATCGACGATCGATCGATTGGTGTAGTAGAAACTATCGATCAACTTCGACTAATCAATTCTACCATCGCTCGACGATCTATCGATGCACTCTTACGCTGTCGCGTTTTTCTGTAGGCCGCGTTGTTCTTCCATTTTTTGCGATATTGTATCCAGAATGTTCACCATCATTTAGAAAATTTATTCCGGAAGGTGTAATGTGCATATTATTATTAATATTAAACTCACACATGAACATACACAAATACAATACTACATACAAACAAACAAATATAATACATCACATGAAGAAATCCTAATGTTTTGTCTCATCGTATAAACCGTGCGAAGAATATTCATTTAGATGTATTAACCTTCATAATTGTAGGTATCTCATTCACATTAGACCTACCACAACGGTAATTTTAGACGGATGCAAGCTTTTGTTCTCAACTAACAAACACAAAAGTAGACTTTAGATGCCTCAAGTAGACTTCATTGTTACAAAAAATATATCAGACACCCAAGAATTAAGAACACTGGGCATTCTAATACAGACCCAGAAACTTCACTGAAGGGGGCAATTCAGGTGCACAATGATTATTTAAGCTAAGTCAAAGTCAAAGTCAATTAATTAATTTCAACTAGACCATTAAAAGGCACTTTTGAACGTCAAATTTACAGTTTAAAATTAAAATATATATAAGTGACTAGTTGTCCATTCGCAAAAAGTAGATTCTTATGGAGAAGAACGGACAAGAAACTCCATAGTTACTCTTTTCAAATATAAGTTTTACAATATTTTGTATACATAGGTAATACATAGGCTATTAACAAATAGTCAATCACTGACAAAATATTTGATGACGATATCATTATCACTGCCAAGATACAATTTATCGTCAACCAGTGATAAACTCTATCTTATTAGCTACTTATTCATTGGAAATAAATGTCCAAACAATAATAAATGTGGGTGACGTCATTGCGTTACTGTACTGAGCGTGTACAGGGCACTTCCTTTGTACTAATCTCTGGCTATTAACAACTGATACCTACCTAAATTATACCTACACAATAAATGTAATATTTCGTCTTCCTCACGTTTGAATTGAGCTTCATTTTCACGGAAATCCAAGTAATCGTAGATATTGCATATTTTAAGTACCTTTGAGGCTACTTAACATAAGCGGCCATCTTGAGACAAGAAGTATTAGACAACAAAATGCTAGGAAAGTCATGATAGGAATCGAGCCTTAAAGTTTAGGTTACTATCAAAGACTTTCTCTATGCTTACTATCGTCGTCTTACAACTTTAATTCATCCTGAACTTAAAAATTGTGTTACCTGACTTTGGAGGTTAAAAAATACGAAATCAGAGTGCAATAGATTTCCGTAAGTTAATTACTATTAAACTGCTCCGCGGTCGTCAACTCTATACTCCAGAGAAAACCGGAAGTCCAAGCCCGACTCTTATAACTCCGTCGTAAGTAAAAATAACTGCTACAGTTATTTCATGGCAAGCGACTTAATTGTTACTCATTCCTTATGGCCGGTATTTACTTGATGCAATTACGTTATGTACACATTTACCTATAGGTACATAGGTACATAGGTACATATGTGTAGTGGGATAACCAAGCAGTCAGTCTTAAAAATATGCATTAGCCAATAGGAAGAATGGTCAGGTTTATTGCTTTACGTCATCTTTACCGTTAAAAATTCGCCTGAATTGAGGTCTAGGATGGACCGGGCCTGACGTAGCATATAGCCCACTACGTGCCATTTGGTGATGCTAAGCATTTTGTAGTTTGGTAAAAAGTAGGTAAACTGATGATCCTTACCCTGAGTCTTAGTAGGGTATAGTTCGATGTCGTTGAAAAGGCTCTGCACCCGGTCGGCTGAGGCCGGCTCGTCGGGCGGGCCCACTCGGCACTCCCATGCACTCGCTACCTCCCTGTAACAACAGACGTTCATTCATACATTATTACACAAACTGATAGGTACTCTACTTTATCTGATACTCCTGTAATGCTGATTTTATCTAACATCGCCATTAATAACCCACCTATGACTCGATAAAGTTAGTATCACCATACTGCAAATACAAACTTTGTATCGAATATTTAATTAAATAAAGAGATATGGTGATCTAATCTTTTTTGTCCGCTTTCAATAAATAAGTACTATTTTATCACAAAACCAATATGAAAATGAGCTTATATTATAATACATTTGGGTTAAATAGAGACACTTTTAAGTAAACGAAACACTGCAAGAGTCTGTAACGTATTTCAAATATGGGTGGTAACTGAAGAGCAAAGATACGGCGGCCACTATATGTATGTTAGATACGTAATCGGCCGGGTAAGTCATTGATGTGACGCCACGCCATACACTATGTTCTCACACTTTACTACGTACTGGTGTAATTGCACGAGTATTGTTACAAGAATCACCACGACCCATCAGTCTTGAACAACAAAGTTAAAATTTTCTGTTTACAATAGGTATTTATTACTTACAAACTAAGTGAGTGAGTACTTTTTTTCTGAGAAATATCAAATGATACATTCAATTTGAGTAAGTGTGAAAACCCAATCAAAATGTAAGCGCGGGTAGCTACATACTTAATACTAGATACATATTTCCAGCCAATCTTGGTCCTGAAATACTGATTCACTGTCTGACAGATCTCGAAACCGTTTTATAAATACAAGACTTATTTATAAAAATAACAAACAGTAATTAATTGCTATTCCTACTCCTGCCAATTCAGCACCCCTTTTAATGGGTAGAGCCTTTAAAGGAGGGGCTGAATTGCATTGAAAGAGAAGAGCAGTATTTTAGAAACATTAGATTTCAGGCACAAATAAATGTAGTTATGTATTTAGAATTTATATAAATAATGGAGGTAAATTTCCCTTAACCCTTTTAAATGGGTTGGATAATTGAAGTTCATAGAAGAAAGTACGTAGGTAAGTAAAGCGGGAGAAGTGCTAGTGTAAAATAAATTAGATTTCCCGTCAACGACTACAAACACGGATCCAATAGCGTCTTTAGCTGTACCTTAACGTTACTTACATGTAAGAACACTAGGATTAATTTAGCAAGTTAATTAAATCGACAACGTTGACAGAACATTCATTATAATAATCGGCGTACCTAGTTTTCATGGGAAATGAATGAAGTCCACACCCACGCCGTGATATCAAAGTAACCGCTAGTAGACGTTACACAAACGAAACCTACGCAGTTACAAAGATGTGGGAAGGCGAGACAGCTTTCCGTTCCGTTGCATCAGCACCAGACTTCTTCGATCCCAAGTGTAATCGCAGCCGTAAACAAAGATTTCTGGCAGTCGGCAGCTATGGTCGGCAGACAGAGCATCGACTAAGGGCGTTGGGTTACTTATAAAAGGCGATAGCGACCGCGATACCGAATGTTCCCACGTGAAACAAACAGCGATAACTTGCAAATAAATACCAGAGATACCTACATTAGATTTCACAGAGTTTTGAGACGCACTAAATTCTTTCCCATACTAAAGCTTATGGCTAAGTTACTGGCGCTTTTGCTCGTGAAATTTGCCCTCTTCTACGTTTCCACTCAAGCTAAACGAGAATATAAGCCCCTACCATTCGCACATAAATAGTATATTTACTTACTTTAAACCAATCTTTTACTTATACTACTAATTATGTTTTCAACTTACGAATACTCAAATGAAAATCCATATTTACATGAATTGGGACATGCCAAAATCACTTTTAAATTAATAACATAAAATAAGATACAAAATGCACTTGCAAATAACAACTTCATTATTTTTGGTTAAGTCTAGAGCTAGCTAGAGATACGCCCTCGGGACGGTGCCTAAGTACGTCTACTGACTTCGTAAAGACAAACTTTAACTATTTATGTAGTAAATAATCTTTTCGCAGTAACGTCAGCGCGATTCGCATCCAGTCGACTTCTCGATATTGACCCTAGCGATAACCGGTCGATAAAGTTATAATTAAGACTGTTTTCCTTTTCCTAAAACTAAATTAAATATGTAGTTATTTCAGCAACTATAAATATGATTTTAGATCCTTATACAAGTTGGTATGTAGATTTTAAAATTAACTTTAATGATTAATTATTAGGAAATTACACAATGTTTATTTACTTACAAAACAGGACATTACTGTGTGCATCAAAATGTGTACTTACTACACAAGCTAACATCATTTCAAAAGAGTCACTATTTGTATTGCTTGTCTGATAACCTGGATTCGACTTTTCATAAAATCTTGTAGTGGTTTACGCGGTGTTTAGAATTTGTACAAGTATATAGATTTTATGTCGTAAGAAAATAACTCGATAAGAATGCAACATTAAAGAGATTTCTAGACCTCATGATGACGTGAGTACCTAATAAGCGGTAGGCAGTTATTGAATATAAAGTTGACCATTACATTAGTCATAATGACATTTCATTGTCAGTCCCTTCAAACGAAACGGTTAGTTGCATGAGTAACCCTCAATCATTCAATTTAACGTTCTAAGAAAGCTAATATAGGTAAGTCGCCAAAAAGACCGGGTCAATATGGATGTCACTTATGATATCTATCATAAATCTGGCGCTGCAACTGTGACTCGATTCTCTGGGGTCCGTATGTCATAATTATATTCTACAAGCTACCGCCCGCGGCTCTGCCCGCGTCAATGTCGAAAATTATCCCAAAGGAACATACTCCCGGGTTGAAAAGTATCCTATGTGTTGTTCTAGACTATAATCTACCTTTGTGCCAAATTTCATCAAGATCCATTCAGCCGTTCTGACGTGAAAGAGTAACAAACATCCATCCATCCATCCATCCATACTTACAAACTTTCGCGTTTATAATATTAGTAGGATACACATTATGTCATCAGTCAGTACCACATTCTACTTTAACGACTCATATGATACTATCTCTTCAGTCATCGAATAGTTAGTGTTCTGGCTCTGTGTACTTAGTGCACGTTTTTAAACGTACTAGTGATCGAGTTAACGTAAACTTCAACTTGTATTAAAACTACTACTAAAACCTTGGCACCGCCTGATTATAAAAGCGAAATATTTTTTCCATTGGTACTATTTGTGATACTGATAAGCTAAATGCTACGCGATTGAGAACTTATAAAAAGTCGCACTGGGCCCTCTGAGGGACCACTGCATGTTTTTTATCGTACTCATCTCAGTACAATATATGTACGTTTACCCCCTAACGCGATGGAGTATCTACGTTTAAAACCTCGCACTAAGTTCACTAACAAGCAAAAGATATTCCTGTTTTTTACCCGACTGCACCAGAAGGAGTGTTATATTTTTTTACTAAATGACTCAGAGTGAAATTACTCTAAGTAAGAAGGTACACATAATTTCCATCGCGTTTGTATGTTTATGAGAAAACGAGGTGTATCCGTGGGGTATACGCGGTGCCAAAGCTTTAACTGAACTGAACTAACTCCGTATACGAAGAAGACTGGGCACTTAAAGCATTCAATCTTTACCTAAGTTGCAGGCAGAGGTCACTGACCGCGCTGCCATCGGATATAATTTCAACTGCAGCAGGATTTCGAGCGCGGACGGTATACAGTACCTCTATATACCAGACAGCAAATCAGTTAAAGCTCTCGGTACAATATTATTAATTTTTTGTTGTTGCTAATTGTTGCTTCTATTCGCATTGGTCGTAAACAGAGGTAATGAAAATATTAAATCTAGAATTCACACTCTTCCCAATCACCATGTTACGCTACCTAAGTTATTGGGCTATATTTTGTGTAGCTGTTACCGGAAAAATTCAGACTCTTTAAGATTGTAATAATTCTTTATTAGATTAGAATTTCTCGATATATTATGAAACAATAAATCCCATCCAAATTCTTAGTTTCCAATATATCCGTGTCTTATTAATAAAAAATAGTTTACTATTTCATGCGATATTTCACAATCAGTATGGCGTTTGCAAAATCTATATTTTCCAAAGAAATCGCTGTTTTAAATTGCCGCAAGTTTTATACTAGTTTACTTTTTTCAACAGCTCAAAGCGGAATGGTATAATGACATTCAACAATACCGATACTGATAGTAAAACTACAAACGAAAAGCGCGTGCGACCGAGTTGAGTGCTTACAAAAATATACCATGACATCATGGTGTGCGACTGAGACGTGCTGTTCGGTCTCACTCGCACTGGCACGCTTATAAATACACGAGTGCATTTACTCCATTCGTGTTCGATTATGTATGTTCGATTTGGCAGTCGACATCAAATAACGATTAAGAGATGGTTTTACAGAACAAGGTCGATGAAAACTCAAGTTATACCACATTTATAGCAGTTGTTCCTACAAAATAAAAAATGGTCATGCCCCATTTCCGGACGGATAACGGAGTTAACGACTGCTTGTTGTTTTGTTCAGCTATGAAGTGTGAGATCATGTATGCCAAATTAGATATTATATTATAATGAATTGCTTTAAATAGGTATTACTTTATTTTTTTGCTACGCAATAAAATTGCCTTTTGTAAGAAGCCATCTATGGGATAGTAAAGTTTAGTTATTGCTTTTTATAAAAGGCTCAAATGGTTATACTTAGAAGTTAGAACCAACATTGGATATGATGACATGGGTACTTTTTTATTTCAAATCAAGCAATTAAAATATCATGAAGGCAGTTAGGCACTTATCATGTTAAATGGAAACCTGTATCTTATAATTGAGCTACTTCACATACTATGTATAATTGTATATGACTACAATAACAATGACTGTGTAAATAGCTTTGCAACTCCACTGTTTTTCAATTATATGTAAGTCTATAAACTGTGGCCACAAATTAACATTATTAAAATATTTGTGAATTTATTAACTGTACCGAGTACGTGACGTCACGGTCGCATAGTGTCTACTGTGTACAGTAGGCGACAAAAATGCTGCAAGCATAATGACCATGACTAAGAAAGCTTTTGGATCTGACGTCATTCAAAGTTGTTGACCTGAGTTCACATCCACGTATCACTCATTGTATGAATTCACCTATGTCCTACGAAATTGATCATCTGTAGACAACGTGACTGGCAGGTATTGGTCACTCTACAAACTTCATAGTATTCGCTATTGTTTTGTGTGTATGGCATAGTAGAAAACAGATTTATGATGATATCGTGGTTTGAATTTTATCCAAGAATTTTCATCCATCCATCCATACATACCAATATTATAAAGAGGAATGTACCTAACTGTCTGTCTGTTACCTCTTCACGTCTTAACGGCTGAACGATTTTGGATGAAATTTACAGGTACAGATATAGATTAGATCGTGGTGAAGGACATAGGCTACTTTTTTATTTTCGAATATTCCGACATACACGCGGGCGAAGCTGCTGGCACATGCTAGAATTTGAGAAGATTACATAATCAGGAAATTTCGATACGTTAGGTAGTAATAGGTAGATACTATTTTGTCTTATCCTTGAATCGGAAGTTTGGTTAGTGGATACCTAGCTTTTTATTTAAACCATCAATTTCTTCATAACCGCGCGCCAGCGAGGTCAGAAAATTAATGAAAATAATATAATATACCTAATATTAACTCATACTAGAGGATAACATAACAAATGGCGATGATATCATGTCTAATTTCTATAATGTTTATATTTCCATTAAGAAAACGTACAACTGCAACAAAAACTATCAAACTAGAAATGCTAATGAGATTTTTTTTATAGATTAGCTCTGAACAATAATCTTAATATTTAGAGAATCACAGAAATCACAGATAAATACTAGGAAGTGTGATTCAACTTATGGCGATGAATAATGAACAGTTGAACACATTATTATTTTCAACTAAAGCCTAAATATATCTCACTGCACAAGGATGTTAGCATGCATGAATCCAAATGTCACTGCGAGCAGATGAGGACATCCATCACTCCACAAAAACATCTGTGTGTAGTCATAAAAATAAATAAATTCCGCGTCTAAATCAACAATTGGTGTAGCATCGTAATTAACGACATCACCTCCACCCCGCGACCTGGGTAAACAACTCACCATGATGTCATGCATTGCTGATGTTGTTGACCCAACCACTGCGCGCACCTTATGTTCCAGCGAACATGTGTACAATACAACTTCGGATTGCCAAAAGTTAATTCAAAGATTTGATTGTACAATAACTGCGCACATTTTATAACAATATTTATGTGCTTCATTGAACTGATCATTAAGGAAGTCAACGTTGAAGCATGGCTAATCGCCGCTAGCGATTAGCCATGCTTCAACGTTGACTTTGCAATTGAGTTGAGTTTGCACATTGTTTTATTTGTCCAGATGTTTGACTTATTAACCTAGTAATTAATTTTCCATGTTTTTAGACATACCTGGCTAACGTTCCCTTCCATTTGATTAAACCGTTAGATTTATTCGTTTTCTGGTCCTCGATGACTTCACACTTAATAGGTTGGGGCGGGTCGAAGGTAGTGGCATGCAGAGGTGGTGCGCATGCAAGCGGCTCCATCCGACAAGAGATAGCAGCCCGTTTAGGCGGCGTGGCCCGCGGGTAGGTGTGGTGGCGAGCGCTGCTGATGGCGGCTGGCTCGCCACGCCTCTGTTTTGGTAATGTCCTTGCACATAACGCACTAGCTGCATTCTTCAGATGGGATCGAAATCTGCTGTTATTACTTGAAACACTTAGTACACCGCCCTCCATCTTCATCTCATCGACCACATTACTTTCACTGCACTAAATGTCTGCTTGAGTCCATAGTGGTATTTAACCACTTCATCACTGTAAGTTTCACCTTTTTGAATCCATTTTAGTCTATTTTGTAACACTTTATGCTTCTGTTTCAATTCTTTCTGGAACCAACACCATCCTTTTCATTGTACTCAACTTTCTATATAAAGATACGTCAAATTACTGTGGTGAAGCTTTATCTAACCATTATATTTTACGGATAGCTAGTTTATCTTTGCAGGGGCATTTATTTATACTAACACAAATTCTAACCACCAACTGAAATAATTGTTATTTTTTTAAAGTTATTTAGGGTGTCTTAGTCAAGTCAGTCAGCATGAATTCATATCGGGCAACAAATATACTTTTTTATTTCGGATATTTTGAGACAGATATTCCCTGTTAGATACAATAGCCATCCAAAAAATAATGGAAAGATAAATAAATTCATTATTTGATCATTTCTGGCGGTAGTAAGCTTTCGAATAGAAATGCCTATTCAATAAAATAGTAGTTCAAGTGCTTTGTCTTTGTTTTTTTATCTATAAGTAATACCTATTAAATAAAGATTTTTTGTTGGCATCAAAATCTTTAATACCATTCTCGTCAGTAATATCCTTAAAAATTTAAATAATCTTGGAACAATCTTCTAATAAAGCAAGCGATCGTGTGAGCAATAGATCACGCAAGACGTATAAATATACTGATCAGGTTAACATTCTCATTGAGATCCTGCTCTCATTTAAAATTAAAATAATGTAAGGTGGGATTCAGTTTTGCAAGTCACCGAAGAACTACGTCATCTCAGTTCATTATCTTGTACGACTTGACCTTAATCTATAAAAGCTAAAAGGTATTGCAATTAAGTATAATTTGATGACTAAATATGATATTATTTATGTGCCTAACCACCCACAACCAACCAGCGAACGGTAAAGCGAATTAGTTTGCTAGCAAATTTAGTGGCGTTGCGGTCTACTTGGCGAGATGCATGCTAGACTGCATTGCGGCATCGATCTGATACTAGAACGTCGTGAACGTCGTTACGAAGACTTTTACATCGTTACAGAGTGATTTGCAAATTCATGGATTTTCTCTTTCTACGTGATGGACTGATGACCAAAGCAGACTCTTTCAGCACTTCTTTAGTACATTTTTATTTTTAATAATGTATGAAAGGATCACGATTTTGCGGAAGGCTTTACGGTGGAACCGCAGGCCTGCCGGAGGGTGGAGGGGGGAGCGGTCGTGGGCGCGCTGACATCACCGCCGGAGCCAGCCGATCTTACATCACCGTCGACTGCCTCCCACTTGGTACCGCCTGCGCGCCCGCACCTCCCCTCCATAACTCCTTAACACTTATTGAAAATCGATAGCCGCATACGCATAAATGCATTTTCTTTAACCAATCGCACTAATTTCCCCAATGATTATATTATCTTATTTCGCGTTTGTCTTTTCGGGCGGACCGCAAAGGCTAGAGCGCAAATAAATTCGAGTATCTTTGATATATTTAATTGGTAAACAGGATTATTTTGCAAAGCTTTGTCTGTGTGGAAAAGAGACAGGGAACCCTTTGCCCTGCAGTGTCGGCTAGATGGATAGATGAAAATAAAATATATAAGATAGACTGTTGCAAATAAACCGAATGAACTGTCGAACCATGGACAAAGCTGTTTCTTCAAGAAATTAACCATAAAATCAATTATAATTGCTGTCCATCGGAGATCAAGGCTAATATCGCCCACGACAACCGCTTATTAACTAATTTCATAACAATTAGCATTAATTCATTGTAACCTTCATTAACCAGTTACTAAGCATCGGCAGTTGTTTAGAAGAGAAAATGAACTGAGAAAAATGCAAACTTTTTTAAATGTCAGAATATGACTACGATTCGCAATAAAAACCACATGGTTGGACAACCGAACCCGTCAGCAAAATATGACTATGATAACCAGCCTACGAGTCATATTTTAGCTATTGTGGATAATACGAATGGATCGCATGCTTTTAGTAAGGTAGGTACCAACTTTGGAACTTACTAACAGATTGTTTTTAGGTTTTTATTTGGAAACAACATTAAAAGTTCGGAAGGCAACAATATCAACCTTCTTACACCGACCGTTTTGGTTTGCACGACAAGCAAGAAACGTAATGCCAAAATTTGCCTGTTTTGCCTGGAGTCACCGTGGTACATTACGCTCGTGCCTTCTCTGTATTACGACGAGAGGCCTGCGCCCTCCAGCAGCAACACCTGGTATTATTGTTGTCCTATACACATACAAAGAAAATATCGATACTTACCGCTAAAAAACTCAACATAATAGGTACAAAGCATAATTGTATGAAACCATTTTAATACATTGCTAGCTAAGTAAAAAAAAATACTCTGAAAACTTTACGAACACAATAACTGCATTGTATGCATGTGTTATCAATTCAGTATTCTAGTGCTCTAATAGTTTACTATTAAAGGTGATACGTTACTACTATGAGCCTATTAACCTCAGTGGATCCTTTGATCGCACTTCACAATCATGTTTTATGTTAAATTGTCTTGTTGTATAGGTCTGTTGATGAACCGTAAAGTAGTATGCATCCCCACATTTCCCACGGCAATGATGTCAAATTGGTTTATCAATCACGGCGGGACGGATGCGGCGCGGAGCCGCCGGCCGCCGCCGTACGTGGGTGGTGTGTTCTGTAGTGCGTACAAGCCGTTGAGTTCATGACGCGATGTTAATCGACCGGCGAGATGCGCACAGCTATTTGATACGAAAAATATACTCACTTTATACTTGAACCCTTGGAGATAGATAACGTATCGAAAAGATGCGTATTCGTTTCAGTCAAACGCTTACACAATGCTTCTGAGATGATAGACACGGAGAAAAATATAGCTACGAGTATTTCCAAACCGTTAGGTGTTAACAATTGGTATAATAGCTTAAACAGGTTTAACGGCATCTCGTGGTGTGCACGCGGATGTGGCCGGTAATTTGAAAACGATTGTGCCGAGTCGTTGCGAAGAGGTAAGTATTGTCCATTGATTGCTAACAATAGAGGTCCGAGGTCAGAGTTTTGTAGTACATCGATTGTGTTCTCATCTAAAGAACGACCTCAGAACATCCTGCTAGGATGTTCTGAAGTCGTTCTTTAGATCTTTGCACAATAACCTCATCTAACAAGTGGACAAAAAGTTAATCCAGGCTACAGAATTATCATTCCCAACTATGTCAGACGTCGACTTCCAGTCCTACATTGAGCTTTCAAGTCTACTGGATGAAGCCGAATACCAGTATTATACATAGAGCGACATCTGTGACTTTCGGGCTACAGAAGTTATACCGCATATGAAATATAAATCCACAAAAGCTGTTTGTTGACCGTATATTTCATTAACATTTTATGTAAGGAGTGTGGTACATAAAGAGTAAGAGATATTTTAGACAAGGGGTGGATTTAGGGTGGACAAGCACTTCTTCCTGAGGATTAGAAGCATACAATAACTAGGAAAGTTCAGGCTTCTTAACAAATTGTCCTACAAAAATTGACCCCAGTTCATCAGTCAGTGTCAGACGTTTCATTTCGACACAGCATGGCCACTCCTACCACTTCTAGTATACAAAGAATAGACGTCTCTTTCTGTTACATCGTAAACGTTTTATCGTTCATTTTAGGACACCGCGCCGCCCGTAGTAATATTTACAGGGGCTGCTGAGCATTACTTTCGTTGGGGTAGACAATAGATTATGACGACTTTGATTGGTTACCAAGATTTATGCTACAACAAAACAAAACGTGTATCATCAAAATCTTCGTTTATTAAATTAGATCTTAGCTTTTGCTATTATAAATGTCAAAGGACGACTAACTAATCCACGTGCTTATTAGCTAAGCGTCAGATTTAGGTATACGACCTCCACATGGCACACGGAGCGCCTATCTCATACGATGTATATCTCGAAATAGAATGCTAAGTATTCCGGATTCTGTTTGCAGCCATATGAGGTATTTCTGTTAGTCATACAGTATAATGATGTAGTTTGATTTATTTATTTGCCAGTGAGCATGACCCAAGCAGGAAATTGGTGTTAGTTGGTAAACACAGGGAACAGCAATTTAAAATCATAATTCGCAGCTTTATAGATATTATACGAATACGAATCATGCATAAATTAATATTTATCTTATCTTAAAAATGTCGCATTTTAAATAACGTCTTCTACGTATTCTGAATTCATCAAGTTGCTACATATGTACTACTATCGGATCTGAAATAATTTCAAGGTTACATAATATTTGGGCGAATGTACCTAATTTGTTTATAATGAGGGTGATTAAATCGATAGTCGTAGCTAGTAGGTAACCTACATAATATTAGGTGTTAAATGTGCGTTGTATTAATTTTTTTTTAAGTTGGTTTTGGAAAAGAATCTTCTAGTACAAAGCGAATGAAATCTTTATAGCTACGAGTTAGTTGACACTAAAATAATTTGGTTTAGTATTCGCTCACTGAGTTGGTTTCTGAAGAATATTGAACCGAGGTTCATTTTAATATTACAAACCCGTATGATGAGCAACTTTAACAAAAAACGGGCACACGATCAATGAAGTCATCGTTGTCGGTGTCGACGTTCGTCATCAAGACGAGAAGCATGGAATCAGGCAGCCGTTGCAAATCGAAAACGTACCGAGGAACATATAAATATCTACTTAAAAGTAATACATATAATATACATACAATATTCAACGCATTTTACTATTTTCTTGAAGTAGGAACAAATCTATTTCAATGGTAACAAACTAGCATGAACACCTGGGAAGTGGGAGTTGGGCTCGCATATGAAAGGTTGCGTACCATTAGGGACCTTGCTTCTTGCACGCAAAAAACACCAATAAAATCCCGTTTTTTCAGCGCCCTTATTTTTATTAAATTTTTAGTATTTGTTGTACAGCGACAATAGAAATACAATCTGTGATTTCAACTGTCTACCTATGGGTTCATGAGATACACAGCCCGCTGACTGACAGCGGCGGCATAGTAGTAGGGTTTCCTTGTAACGGTATCCTTGGTACGGACTACGGACCCTCGCAAAACATTTAACGAAAGCTGGAATTGAATTTAACTATGATAATATTCCAATGATAAGGTTAAAAAAGAAAAAAACTTATAAGGTCATTTATTTAATAGGAAAACCTATTAATGACAATGTTTTATCTACTCGCATGAGATTATTCAAGAAAGAACTAATAATAGGCAATATAGGTATCGTTTAATTTTCAGATTAACAGATAGGTACTCTATGAAAACGCATTGTTTTAGTTTTCCATTGTCAAGTTCAGAACCAATACTCTTGTAATTGATCTTATGTCAAAAACCATTAATTTTATCCTACGTAATAATTTGAAAGGAGACTGGACATATTGGTCTAGTACCAAGAGAGATTTGATTGTCATTTTTTTAAATAGATTAAGTATTAAGTATTAAGTGAAGACGATCGTGATTTTTTTCTTAAATCTAAAAACAGTTTAAAATGTGAATTTTAATCTATCTTTCTAATATAATAAAGCTGAAGAGTTTGTTTGTTTGAACGCGCTAGAACTACCAGACGGATTTGGAAAATTCTTTTTATATAATTACTAGCACTTCGCCCGCGACTTCGTCCGCGCGGATTTAGTAGGTACTCCACAAACTTCAACGCCCCCTCAAACCCTTTTTAAAGGTAAGTTTTGGAAAATTAAGCACTACGATATCCATTCAACGGTCTCAGGATCAGCCTACTATCCACCCAGTTCACCCCGTTCACCCCGCCAGAGGTGACTATGTAAACATTGTTAGATCTGTTTCAAATTTCCCACTTTTAGCTTGTTCATTCCAATTTCCACGTAAATTGAAGTAAGCAATAATGTCCTCCCCTGAAATATTCATCAACCCTTTTCGCCCCTTATATTTGTTATTCTTAATTTTTTATCCAAAACATTAATGCCGTGCATTAAGTTTCTCCCCAGTTCGCTCAAACCGCAACATTTTTCTTACTTAGAGCATCGAAAAATCCAAATATTTGTTATTTTTCTTTTTTTATCCAAAACATTAATGCCGTGTTTCAGCTTCATCGGACTTAGCGTTAAGATTCTCCCCAGTTCGCTCAAACCGTAATATTTTTCTTACTTAGACCATTTTTATGCCCGTCGTAACTTTAAAACGAAAGGTCCGATTTGAGTAATTTGAAGGGTAGTTTACATGTACATTATCAACCTTAATTCTAAACAAACAAACTAACTAATCTTTACTCTTTATAATATTAGTTTAGATAGATTAGATATATAATCCTGATGATGTGTCTGTTTGAGTATTATTCGCAAATTATCGGCATTCGATTGAATCTATAAAATAATCATTAAAATGTCTTGCTATCATTTTAGGAATATTAAATTTCATAGAATTGGTTACCTCCCAAGTTGCTTTAGACTTGTTAGTGCTAGTTCCTATAAAATAGCTGTTTTGAGCCCTTTGTGTTAATTTGATCACTTTTTAATATCTCTTTGAGAATTATTTGAAAGCCGCTTTTGTATCACTATTTCGCTTTATTCAGAATTGCTATAATAAAGTTCATAATAAAGATCAAATAAGTTCATTGAACTTTATAGAATTTACTGGTGATTGTGGAATACTGAGCATACAAATGATAAAAGCACTCAATACATTGCAAAAGAACTTGGCCCAAAGGAAATAAATACTAAAAATATTCTGCTTTTAATTTTCAAGATTAGAAACAAAATTTAGGATTCGTTGAATCTCGTGAGTTTGGAGGAATTACGTTACCCAAAAAATTGGGGCGTTTTTCAATTCTATTAGATTAAAACTCCTTTAATTGTATTAGAAGTTTCAACTACCATTACCGAAGTTAATGCAATTATCAATGTCTTCAGAACTGTTCAAAACATTATGCGCGCGTGGATTTCCTTAGCAGAGTTATTTTAGAAATGTATTTATTATACTCTTCAAAGATCTTATACTTACAATCATCAACAAATATATTTCGAAAAAGATTATTACAGGATTTTATGTTGATAAAAAACTCTATGGCCCATAACTCATTAATAGGTACCAACTCTTAACATCTTACACACGTGATAACTTTTAAACGAAATATCCGATTGAGATGAAACAAAAAGTATTTTACTTTTACATAAATACTCTTGATAACATAATGCTTAATTTCGATAAAGATTAATATCATGATACGTATTTAACGTAGTTTTTTTTTCTTTAGACGATTTAATAATTATTTTGAACACAAAATGGGTTATTGTGATTAAACCATGATAGCTAGATATATGTTCTCGCGGACTTTTTTGTAGGTCTTAATGGGATCTTCTAATCCGTAGTACATCATTTTGTCAATAGTTTTTGCAGCGCACGCAAAAAAAGGTTTTTGATTTTACACCTTGTGTTACGAAATAGCAATTTTATTACGGATCCCTAATTTTGAAAAAAAAAATACGCGCATATCTTGTTTTACCCGTTCCAGTATAGCCTATAGCCTTCCTCGATAAATGGACTACCCAACACTGAAAGAATCATTCAAATCGGACCAGTAATTCCAGAGATTAGCGCGTTCAAACAAACAAACAAACTCTTCAGCTTTATAATATTATAGTATAGATAATAGCCACATTCATGAGAAAAGCTATAGGCTATACTGGAACGGGTAAAACAAGATATGCGCGTACGAAGTCGCGGGCAAAAGCTAGTCATGAATAGTTATTGAGGACCAGATTGAAGGGCAGACATTTTCTTTGAATCCCTGGATAATGTAAATTCCTGATGGGTTTAATACAATTTTTGGCTGATAAAATATCTATGGTAACAAGATAATAAGTACAGTGATTAAGCAAACAAAAGTTGTCGTTTGATTACTGAGCTTGCTTTAAAAAAATCTTTTGCAAACCAAGCCGAAGGAAATGGTCTTAATTTTTTAGCATTTTTTTTATAATTTTATAGAAAACAAGTTCAACAATTGTCGTTTGGTTGGTTTTTTAATTAGGTGCTAACAGTGACAAAACGTATTTAGGTACCAACATTATTCAAAATAAATATATTGGTTGAGGAAATATTCATACTACCAGATAAAGTAGGTATTGTACGGCTGCAATTTATTTTGCGAATTGAGTTGGTCATTCAACTCCGAGAGAATTCTGTGACAAAATGTAATTAGATCATTCGCTCGTAATATTACATTCTACAAAGATTTAAACGGCCTCCAAATTGTTTAAAATTGTAACAGCTAGTAATTTGCAAATGACGTAAAATTGATTTTAAAAGCTGTGAAGTTTTTGCAATCTCAAACATATACATTCGACATTACCTCAAAGTTTGTCTGTAGAATTGAGTGTTCAGACTGAACAAATACCCCAAATTGTATAATTCAAAACTACACTACTACTATGAACATGCCAACAGAGGTGTATAATGAATATTCATACATATGTCAGATATACACCTTATCACAATCTACTTGTGTACTAACCTTTGGTAGGCATATACATAATAGATATATGATAGGTATAATACCCCTGATGATATTGTTGCAATATTGAATATCAGTTATCGATAATAGGTGTTCCTTTGAACAGCTTTTAGTTTGTGTTGTATTGGTGAACTTGCGTATACGTCAGATAGCTCTAATGTGATATTTTATCTACTTTAAAGTTTAAACATTATTATGTAAATTATTTTAACCGCAACACTACTTCCTTGTTTGAAATCATGAATCATCTAACATTATAAATGTCATTGTTCATATTTTAATGTGGAGAATATTAAATATACGAATGGTGATAAATAAAAACAAAACTGAGCGAACCTTAAAATAAATGTATGCAGAGAACTGTTAAAAAATTAAACAATAATACCTAAGACTTTGGTGCCTTGCCAAACTTCGGTCAAATTAACGTCAACGTAACAAAATAGTCGAAACTAAGCATTTGAACAAGTGACTTAATTATTTATTATGTGTTTATACCTACGCCCATAGTGACGAGACAGCAGCACTTGCACCACCCAATTTGATTTATATATAAAAGCCTTACGTATCCCTCACCACATTTCGATAACGAGCAGAATGCAATATCAATAAGTATACAGTATGCTATCCATTACTGACATACATAACAAAAGTATGTTTCTAGTTTTATTCACCCGTATAAGCTAAACATAGCATGGCAGTTTTCCACTAGTGTGATATTATGTTCATTAATCAGTTTTACACAACGTCACTGCAAATAAACTGTCATATTTGTTCAATTAGCGAAATTTTAAAACTTGAGCGTAATGTGTCCGCGTATGTACCACGCGGCGGGGCTGATCGCACAGCACTGGTGACCGGCGAACGATAGCGACACTCCGACCCTACGACTGGTACCACGAAACCGGTGACGAGACGCACTGACGCAACAGCATCGCAAACAACGAGTTCCGTGCCGATCGCGGCCCCATCGCGGCTACAACTGATTGTACCAGCGACGCTGAACAAGCGTGCTTACCATGCGAGCATTGTATTGTAGCCTCGGCGGCCGAAGCTGATAACAACCTGCGAATACGTCCACCTCTATCTGATTCTATACAATACACTCGTTAAGTACTAACTTTAGCTATATTTAATTACGTTGATAAATACGCGTCCCTTCACGGTGAAAATGTCACAAACAGAAGTGATAAACACATTTGTGTGTATACACAAAGCTAACGAAGAAATACATACATACTTTCGAAACAATAAGGGCATAGTTAAATATAATGTATATGGCTTAGACTCACTTTGAAAATGCAGTCATTAATCCAGTCGTTTTAAAATTAAAGGGTCACCCAGAAACAACATAATCTAAATTAATATAGAATCAGAAAAAAGGAACTCAAAATGTCCAAATTATCAAATTTTCATTCTCGTGTAGGTACTTTTTCTTGCAACACCTCAACGCAAACTATTGCCACATTAGATTTAGAAGGACATTACGATTGAAATAGGTAATGACTTTGTAAGCGAGTAGCAGTAATTCCAATGTCACAGTATAATAAAAATATCAGCGCTCTACTTTTTTACTTTGCGGAAATTTCCTAGTTTTCGTTAAATAAATTGAAAGCTTACTTGAGAGTTAGGTAGCTCGACTTGCTGCTGCTACTGGGTTCAGAGAAAATAAGAGTTTGTTTTTTGGTGGTTTAAGATACTAAGAAAAAGAGTTATTTCTTTCAATGTCCGATAATAGTAAGTGTGTATTGTCGCACTGTATTTTATTTATTTTCAACATTTTGCACAACTGTTAAGTGAAGTCGTGAGACGTGTAGGGTGTAGGACTCGTTCAACCTCATCTAATTGGAGTCAGGGCAAACTCAAGAGTCCTGGCCAAGTTTCGGCATCAAGATATTGTAGACTCATCGTCCGTGAGACAAATCTGTTTCTTTTTTTACACTTTCTTTCTTTTATCACATCAAATCTGGTGTTCCTCAGGGTACCATTCTAGAACCCTATCTGTGAAACGCCGAACACCGTAGAACAAATTGGTAAATGCCATAGTTTACGGTACGATTTGAGATTGTTTAGTACATATGTATTACAGTTGGTGTTCTAAACGCAACAAAAGAGTATCAACAGCTCATAAAACCAATAATTTATTTATAGTAGTACTGCATGACAAGTTTTACGCGACTGTAAATGAAATATCGCTACGTGCTTCCACGTTCCACTGATCAATATGAAAATTGGCATGAGCGTGGCTTCCTTCAAAAAATACATTTTTAATACTTTTTTTAAGAATAACATTTCAGAACTACACTATTCACGTCATAATTTTCATTATCTGTGCCAAATTTTCAGATCATAGATTTACTTTATATTTACATTCATTTATTATACACTGCAAAAGGTAAGTGTAGGCACCTACCTACTTTGATAAGGCGGAAATCTACCTAATTGATTTAAAAAGGGAAGGTATAATACCAGATAGGCCTACTAGTCTAAGCACAAAGCAGTTGTTTTCGCTGAAATTAGTGATTGTTGATTTTATTGATCGTTGTTGAAAGTTGGCAGATTGTTTAGATTCTGCAAATGTAAATATACCTACTAGACAAAGTAGACAACGAATTTTATGAATGAATAAAATAATACTGATATAACAAGAATTTACAGATGAGCAAAGTAAATAACATTAGTCTTTTGAGAAATGTATGATCACAATAAAAGCATAAAGCTGAATTGACATTGACAACAGCCATTACTTCCTACACGTTTTTGTTTTCTCATTATTTGAGTAAACAATCATAAATCAAAGAACGCAGATGCATCGCTCGAGGCACTAACACAACATCCGTTGTCGGACAATGACCAAAATAAAGTTGATCGCAGCATATTGCGGGGAGCATGCTGCTATATTTTGGCAAGTCGAGCAGTGCGTGTCGCGGGCGCCTGATGGCATCATCGCTATGGAGGATCGTGACGTCACCGCGCCTTTTCCAAACGTGGCCGCCAGACGAAAATAGTCCCCGCCCCGCTACCGACCGCGGCCCCTCGCCTCGTCACCGACCGAATTAGCGAGCGAAGCGGTCGGCATTCAGCACCGGCACCGACCAGCCATGTCAGCCCAACAAAGACAATCCATTTACAAGTTCAGAAGTCGCCTGTTGACCGCAGGAACGGGCGCAGGTGTATGCAGCGGTGCAGATAACAAGATCTACATGATCCAGCGAAATGCAAACCTGTATTTATATTAAATTAAAAAAGAACAATGCCTTATTAAATTTTAAATGTTTATGCTTTTTTTCTAAGCCGTTCTTTTGGAGATGAGGGCGGATAAGACTGTTTTAAAAATTGAAATTCGTTGAAAAAGCTATTATAATTTACTTACCCCACACGATGTCACACTTTCAAATAAGTACTGTAGAAAGCTTTCGTGCATTACGATATAAGCTGTATTCATTTTATAATAGACAACTCTTCAAATAGAATAAGATCGTATGCAGGCCAAGTCTGTTGGACGATTGACTGCCTACAGAGCCTAAGTAAGCTTATGGTTGGCTGTATATGTTCATACTGTGGTCGTTTCGGTCCAATATTTTGTTGCTAGTCATATTTATTACACCCTCGAAGCTTCAACATACGTTTGTTTGATGTAATTATTTATTTAAACCTTAGACTTTTTACCCCACACAATCGGTAAGTGGGTGACACAGGGGTACGATGTGACACGTAATTTTATTCTACACAACCTTTTATTTCGATTAATATAAGTATGATCGATTTTTTTTTATGGATTTACTTCACGACCGCAGAATTATATTAACTACTCAAAAATCAAATCATATCAAATCCGTTGAAGGGGGTGTGTACTGTGCCATATTTAATGCCAAACCAATGAGATATCAATTGATCGAATTTTAATTTATTTTCCTTACATATTTATTTACATTTTTAAATATTCTTTAAAAAAAACATTAAAAATTTAAAAATAAGTAGTCCGCCGGTGTCGGGAGCAGAGTCTTAGCTACCGGTGGTTAGGGTTCCAGAGAAAGGAACCTCCTCACAATACGAGCCGTATCGAGGAGTGCCTTCTGTATCAGGCCCTTTACCCAACTGCGTAACGTATTTTATTTTTATTATTATTAAAATAAAATACAGATGTTTAATAAAAAAATGTGATAATATCACTTTCCACAATGAACCCAATAACAAACAGATGACCTTCTAATTTTCCAGGCATTAGTTTAAATCAATAACTCGAATAATGTATAAATTAACTCTTGTAAGCTTGTAAAAGAAAAAATCACCCCATCATAGCTCGCCTCGAATAGCACTGCGAATTTTCCAGGTAAGGCCCTTTGCGTTTAAAATCACCCCTTGGGTCTTAGGGTAAAATTATGATAAAGTGGAGTTTAAACGGTCGGGACCCCTGGGCAACATAGTCGAAAGTTCCTTTATCTACATATCTCTCTCTTTTATCTATACTAACTGACCCAACTTCGGCTGCATCACATTTTTCATAAATGCTGTCCTATTGTTTGTAGCGTGATGACGACGGTACTAATATTGTCCTTGGTTGGGTATACTTTCATAGTGCATACAGGCATAATCGTCGGTTGGTACCCCATTCCATTTGAAATGTGTAACGGGCCTCTGCGACTTGGCTTCGGCCCTACGTACGCCTACCAAAGGACCGGGACCTCAGGGTCCCAAGATTGTCAAACATATTAAATTAAATATAATAATAATTATTATTTATTGAGAGTAACAATGACAGTCATATTGTGTTAGTCATAATATTAGTATACAATACAAATGCAAAATAGTTTAGTGACAGAAAGGAAATTACATGTAATTTCAACGTGTTTGGAGCCTCCTTTTAAGCAAACAATGCCTGTATTAGAAGGCTCCGCTCTTTCACATCATTGTCGTACAGACGCCAGCACATCAAGCTATCCGAAACTGTCAAATTTTCCCAGTCAACCTTGAACCTAATGCTTAAGCAATAAAGTTAAAAATCTATTAAAGAAATTTGGCAGATTGTTATAGCTTGATGTGCTGGCGTCTGTACAATTATACTAACTAGAGCTAATATAGTGTACTGACCTTAAGGGTAAATATGCAATGTGAGTACATTTTTCTGTATTTAGTTTATATTAACTAATCTTAAGAAAATAAAACAAAAATATAAAAGCCAAGTTGCAATTTAAATATTGGCAGTAAAAATCCTTACTAATATTTTTATATTACATTATTTTTATTTAATATTATAAATGCGAAAGTAACTCTGTATGTCTGTCTGTCTGTCGCGCTTTCACGCCAAAACTACTGAACAGATTTAAATGAAATAAGGTAGGTACACAGATAGTCTAGACTAGAGCCTGAGAAAGGACATAGGCTACTTTTTAATGAGCTTTTTTCGCATTAAAAAGTAGCCTATGTCCTTTCTCGGTTGAAAGGGGGGGATGAAAAGTTGTATGAAAGTATCGTCATTTTTAGAGCTAGAAGCTTGAAACTTATTTTTTAGGCTGTTGATTCGATATAAATAAATATGACATTCAAAGTTATTTATACGTATGTGTCTTATTTGTAAAATAATTAGCCAAGTAATTAAAAATGCTACCCAAAGACACTAGGTATTCCACGCGGACGAAGTCTTAGGCACAGCTAGTAGAATATATATATATATATATATAAATATTATAGTATAATAGCTTGTCGCGAGATTTAAGTACTCGTTTTTACTTAGTTTAAAAATTCTATAGTTGAAATCAATCACATCAAGTTATTTAGCTTTTATATCATATAAATTGTGTAATGACGTTATACGTTGATAGTAGACGTTTTAAAGTAATTTTTTGTTTCTTTTTAGTGTATTTAAATAAAGGCTTGTTTTTTAAAAAGGTTTTTTATTTTTAATTTATTTTTTACTTTTTAGTTATCACTGGACACATTTCTCACAAATTCCAGACGTATTGGAGCAACGGAGTTTATGACCAGCATTTAATTTTTTTAAACTCGCATTCGTATTCTCAGTAAGTTCTTTAATTTGATACCCATATTGTAGGCAAGCATTAAAAACTTAGTCCGCCATATTGGATTTAGAGTGACGCCACTTTATTTTTCGAATTATTCTCAGCAAGCCCTTTCATTTGATACCCATATTGTAGAAGTGCATTAAAAATAACTAGTCCGCCATCTTGGGTGTGCCGCCATATTGGATTTAGAATGACGTCACACAGTTAACTATGCATTGTCTTCCAAACCGAACGTGTTTACAAAATTTCAGCTCAATCGGTTGAAGATAACTCCCTCAAAATTGAGTTGCAAGAGTCCACCCGAACAAACATAGTTACATACATACATACATTGCAAGTTAAATAAAAACTTTTAAAATTAAAACTCCTATCCAACACTCATAAAATCGTCCACTCAAAGCATCGAATGTTAAAAATATACCTACAATGTTTTTTTTAATCGGGCGACGCGACGATGCTAAGAGTCGCTACGCTGGGTCTGTCTACAATCTAGTGCCATGATGACGCAACGAGAAAGCTGCGACAACACTACGAAAAGGCTACGGTAACGCTACGAAAACACGACGACACCGCTACGACTATGCTACAAGAAAGCTACCACTGTGCAATAATTAAATAGAGCTAGTGCTACAACGACGCTACGAGAAAGCTGTGACGACGATGCGCTGCGACGAATCTTACTTTACTATACAATTATACTGTTACGAGCTTGAGGTTCGTGACAATAAAATCAGCCGATTAAATAACCAAAATGACACTTTAATTTAACAACACTAATTACAACTTTAAACTCACTAATTATAAAACACAACTTCACTACTGATCACTATATTTGCATTTGAAGATCGCTTTCGAAGTATTCTCTTGTATCGCAAATCCAATACTGACTCGGTCGCGGGTTATGCGGTCCTTATATAGGTCAATTAATAAGTAACCTTCTACTGTAGAAGCATCTGGAAAGTACCGGTGCCGACTGACTGACCAGATATCGAGAACTGAAGAATATTCTGGCATAGAAAAGTCTAGAAGGTACCTGACTCTACTAGTTCTGCTACTCGATACTAGATGGCGCTAGTAGCTAATGTCGTTATGTACCCGGCATTAATTCTGGCGCGGATTAACGAAATAATGTAATATCCGTAACCGTATCCGAAACCGGTATAATATGATCTAGAAGTTCAAAGAAAAAGGAACTGGCGGCGCAGCAGCCTATAATATTACACGAACCATTTCAAGCTACTTTTGACCCCTTCACAACTCGAAACCTATTTAATCTTCATACATGAAATTTAGAACATTTATAGAAACCCCTGAGGATGTCTAGAATTGAATAGAGACTTGGCTAGTTTTTAACAGCAAATATTTGTTTTAGAAGAGTAAGATATAGTACCACTAATTATAAAAAAAACTTGCGAATAACATAAAGATAAGTTACGCCATATTTAAGAAAACATGTATGAAAACTTGCCAAGTCGAGCTTAATTTATCTTATCAGGATCATCTACAGAACTTGGCACCCATTTAGATCTCAATTCTTTTGTCGCTGAAGTCGACAATCAAGCATATTTTATTAAACTTGAACTTGGCTCCCATTTTCACCTTTTTGTTTTCTATATCCGTATCCAGATCCGAAATTTCATTTCCATAACATCCCTGCCAATTAGTATTCGGTATGTTTATGACATGAACGTGTTATACGTTAAACAATCGTTTTAACTGTATTAAATCGATTAGTCAATAAATTTTTATTTTCTCATCGATTTAATTCAATTAATTTATTAATCTTTACTAATATTGTAATAGAACTGAAGAAATTCTATCGTTTGTTTGTTTGTTTGAACGCTCTTATCTTTGGAATTACGAGTAAAATTTGGTAAATTATTTTTGTATATTATAGCCACATTCATGGCGAATGCTATAGGCTATACGGGAACGGGAAATTTCTATAGGAACGGGAAAAAAACGGGATATGCGCGTACGAAGTAGCTGACAAAAGCTAATATCGGAAAACAATCGAATCAATCCAATTGGTTTAAAAAAACGTATTACCTTAACTTATTTTTAGTAATGTGAAACAAGGAATAAATTTAGTGACTGAGGACGTTCTATTTAAAGAGAACGATCAAGCAGATAAGCTTCCTAATTGGCCATTATCTCCACAAAATGACTCCACTCCTCAGTATATGAGAGAAACGAGAGGGCTCTTCGCCACTGGATCGTATTTTTACTGACCCGAGTTCTACGCATCGATGATGCGGCTATTTATTTTACGAATACGAATGCTCTATTAACCTTTTAATTGAAAACAAAATGAATGTCCATATAACTAGCTGGACGTTATAAATTATATTGGGCGATCAATTGACATTCGATTATATTTGACATTCGATGGAGCAGGAGGTTATAGCTGGAACCTTTGATATTCCATTGTCATTCTGTAATCCTTATCTTGAATTATTTGTAGTTGTCAGGGCACATCATGTCTTATTCTTCCATACTTCTTTATCTAGTAGTCGAAACGTACTAGGTGTTTTTTTTGTAATATTATTACGCTAAATGACCGAGTATTGTCATAAAATACTATTAAGTACATACTGATAGTTAAGATCTGTTATTAATTTTATTTTAGTTAAAAAAAATAAAGGTGTTCGAACATTTTTGTATGGGAGCTGGCATAGCCATTCGCCATTTTGTTTTTTTTTCAAGATCACGGCTCACGATGAAGCATATACATGTAATTATATGGGTAAAGGACACTCAAACAACACGGTGCTCTAAAGTGTCACGTTGCCGAGATATTTTGAGGTAGTCGCCATGTGAGACCAATGAAAATCATTAAAAATTAACTAATCAAGTGCTTATATGCAGTTGATTGTATTCTAATAATAGGCATCATGTGGCTAACATTTTATTTGAAGTGTCATTTACCCATTTATACATGTTTCAATCGTGCCCCGCGATTCTGAAAAAAAAATACCGGACAAGTGCGAGTCAGACACGCACACCCAGGGTTCGATCGAGTCTTGGTTTTTTTCGAGTTTACATTCCCTACGGAACTATGAAAGAATTCACATTATTCTGAAAAAAAAATATAGCATATGCAGGTGAGATTGAAAGACAAACTTTAACTCTGTTGTTAAAAAAACGTTCACCCAAACATCAATGTACGTCACGGTCAATTCACTTTTCACTGTTCCAAGGGGTAGTAGACCGGAGTATTTGACATTAATTTCAGATTGACTCCTCCACGCTTCCTTGAGAAAAAGGGTCTTGACAGACGGACAGACTGACAACAAACTGATCCTATAAGGGTTCCGGTTTTGCCGGCTGAGGAACCCTTACAACAAAATGACGGCCGGGTAGTTGTGCCACAAAGGGTCTATCCTCTTTAAAATTTTCTCTAGACGTTCTAGATGTTCTTAGACCTCCAGTAGTCCACAAAGCACAGTTTGGGAACTAGTGATCTATAGAGATACGAACACGTAAAGAAAAAATGTATAAATCCTATGTGAAATCGCTACCCTTTAAACGATTTTACACATAGGTATCCTGCGCTCTTTCAGTCTTGCAGTAGCCGGTGATATAATATTGACCCATGACGATATTGACGTATTTCACAGTTTTAAGGTAAAGTATCCCAGTTGAAATTCAATTTTCTCATGTTCTTATGCATTTTGCCGGTCAGTGTCCTGACACTGACCGGCAAAATGCATAAGAACATTACAGCCTGCTGTATGTTGAACAAAATATGATTCGCGACCGTAAAACGTATTTATCTAAGTTCATTTAATCCCATTGAATGGCTATATCATAAAAAAGTCATTCAATTGGATTAGATGAATGATACAACCCGTATTGATGATTTTAATTATTATAACTCAGTAAAACCATGAGTCCCGAGCACGTAAACTCATTTCAATACATAATAATCGCCAGTCAAGTTACTTTTTCGTATAGCAAATTTAACGCCGCTCGGTTTAGTAATAAAGTATCCCAGTCGCACATTAAAATTTTTATTCGCCCGGTTAATAATTTTCCGTAAGTAATCAGTTTCAATCCTGAAGATATTTAAAGAAGCGCTTGACTGATCCCTTGGGTTTGGAAGTAAGTTAACGAATAGTATAATGCGTAACTTCATTCATGGGTTTTTCTATGCTCCCAAAATTATTTAAGTATTTGGATATCTGGAGACTACTCCTGGGATGATTCTTCACCATTACTGGTCATAGTTGGCTACGGCCATTCTATTTAAAATAAACAAATAAATAGTGTCAGTGTTTGGTTTGGGAATAATGCAAATTTAAACATGCTTCATTCGGTTCCATATTTTGCTTGTTTATATTATTCATAAGTCATAAGATGTCGAGTTGAGAATTTTCAGCTTACCAATAAATCTACAAAAAGTTTCGGGTGTAGATTTTCTTTGTCCTTCATGGTAACTTAGAAACACACAATATATCGAGCTGCAAACGAAAAATGAAACCAAATATCACGATAGGTATTTAATCGTCATATTGGTAGAAGCACTTAATACACTTACCAACTGATATTCTAGCTGCACATGTGATGTTTTTTTTGTGAAGTTTATTTTCTTAACACATCAGCATTCAGTTCAGTCTGCTTATTCGGTAGTAGGTAAGGTACAGACGCCAGCATATCAAGCTACAACAATCCGTCAAATTTCTTTAATAGATTTTCAACTTTATTTTTAAAGAATTAAGTTCAAGATTGATTGGGAAAATTTGACAGTTTCGGGTAGCTTGATGTGATGTCATCTGTACTATCCTTAATCTGTACTGGGCTCCAAATGGTTGTCAGTCTTTATATTGAGATTTAACTGTAGATTGTGCAAAACATGCTTTCGGAGCCCTATGCATTTGCATTGCAAGAAGCTCGCTTATGTTGTGGTAACAACAATGACAACATAAGCAGGTGTAGTTGCAACAGAAATGGTCACTATATCAACGAGTTAAGAATGAGGCCATGCAGAACGATAAGATAGCGCTGCAATCGCTGTGTTAATAATTATTTTTAAAAGTAGAATGTGTTTGTGAAGACGTTTTGCTAAGCCATTCATTGCTGAAAACGCGCGCGACAGCGAATCGGTTCCGAGAAACCTACTCGCGTTTCCTGGAAGCGCTACTATGGCCGCACACATTTGCAAATCGCTGCGTAGTCAATATGGCACACATAGTCGCCCACGGCCCTGATAACGCGCTGCCGTGACGACTTGACGAGACGTATCGGTGCTCTCATTAACCAACCAACTCGTATTGCGTGCCCAGCTCGGCTTACACCCAATCAAACAATTTGTTGCAACGCAGTTACGACGCCAGCACGAAAAGGAAAAATTCAAATGTCACCGCCACCAAAATGTTTGTTTTGTTTACTTAAATTGCAGTGAAAATTCAAGCGGAAACATAGACCAGACAATAAGTTATCAATAATAATTAAAACTGCATCACGTGCAGCAGCAAACTCTACCTCGGTTATACGTAAACATAATTAGCAACGTACTGTATGAGAATATAAATACTGTAAAGATCTAGTTATTGACAGACATTGCCATTGCCAATAATGTGAGCTCAATAAAATGATCGCAGAGCATCGGGGTCAGCGGCGAGATGCCAACGGTCAATAATGATGGCTTGACATCCGAACTGAATAGCAATCAATCAATTAAACTCTTATTTTACTGCCAAGAATATTTTGTTTGTGTTTGGTTGTCGGACGTAACTCGTTTATTTTGTAGGATAATGTTTGTGTCTAAATGAAGAACTGATATCATTAATGCAGCATTTCTATTTTCACTGTGTACGATGAGGACTTCGTGAATCTGTCCTTAATTTCATTCATTATATTAGAACGAAACGTGCGCAATATTGAACGTTCAATATTGATATATTTTCGTCATAAAAATACTTGTCCTAAACAAAGGTATTTTTTTTCCTATTTTGGGAGGGTGTAGGTGGATTACGTTCTACTAACAAGCTCTTAGTGGAAAACGAGGACAATTTTAAGTGAAAATTTGAATGAAAGACAGTACAGGTATGAAGTAAAAATAAAGAATCGTACTGTGAATACTCACTTGGTGAGGCTGGAGGTAGCATCGCAGCGCGCGGCGGCGGCGGCGGCCCGGCGCTCCGCAGCCGCGTCTACCATGCCTCTGCATCACCGCGATGGGCATCACTTGCGAGTCGCGCCACCTCGCCCCGTCACCTCACCACCACCCACTACACCGCCACTACCACACTGACATCACAATGTACATACAGAACCCTTACAATCTGCCTGCCTGACACCTGATCACTTGAGGTTGCTATTCAATACGATACTATCGTGTGGGGTTTCAATTTAAAGTTATACTTCGTCTATACCGACGATTGCAAGGCTACATCCAGAGCACATAGATGACCTGAAACAAATAAAAACTTCATTATAACTTCACCATAAATGAAAGTATTAAAAACCTGTCATGATGACACGCCTAACCTACGTATTTATATATTTTATTAAAATTGTATGTGGTTTAGAGAAAAAGTTGAAACATTTTTTATTTTGGTTGCTGACTGCTAAAGAAGATGATGTTTTGTGGATAAAGCTAGGGACGACGGGGATCCGTGAACGCAAATGCGCGACTAGCGACGATTTTGAAAATTCTGTCGCCTGGCAAAACTTTATATTTTAGACACAAACACAACTATCGCAAGTTACTGTAATCAACCAAAAATAAGATTTATTCACTTGAACTACGAAAACTGCCATGAAATACCGCTTACAAAACCGGCCTTATTGTTACAGGCAGACGTGCGGTTGACGTTGCAGCTTTCTGAAGTGTGGTGGGCTAGGAATCTAACAGCTAATACACAATTTGGAATGGATTGAAACCGTATCACAGTAAAACACAGTACTATTGTTAGTTGATGAAAAGCCTCAGGAGCGCTTGTATTATGGGTAGGTGTTTAATTAGGGGAGGCCTTTGTTTGACCAGCAGTGAACACCTTACGGCTGAAATGAAACCTGCCTCGACTTCGCACGGGTGCCAATCAGGTATATATTACGGTAAATGTGATTAATTGACAATTATTAATAATTATCGAAAGTCGAGGTAAGAGTAAGAAATTAATCACTTTTATCGGTGATTATTAATAATGTAACCTGAGTTTCGATACATGTAATAAATTTTCGAAAATAAACATCATAAACCTGATTTATGGGGGAGAGAAGATCACCCCCCCCCCAATGCTACTGAACGTGGTCGTAGTCGACGGAGGACGGACGGCTTCACGGGGCTCCTATTTTTGGTAGTTAAAAAAAATAACTACGATGGTGATGACCTTCTAATCTAACCTGCCCGAGTCGGGTGCCCTAATTCTCAATATTAGACAAATAACTTCGAGTTTTATTTTATTTTATTACTTTTACCGACGAGAGTAGTGAAGTATTATTATTATTGAACATTGTGACCCTAGGCAACCAGTGTTTGTTGCACGCATGTGTTTGCAGACTGAAATAGTAAGCTGTAAGTAATCAACACAGCAAACACAAGTTTCAACAGCACCCAACTCTACTCTATTTGATGATGATAAAAAAGTAAATCATAAGTATAGTTTTATTATCAAAACATACTTAATGTGAGTTAGCAAAACAATTTGTTTCCAAGTACCTCGGTCGGTTCAGTCACATTGTAAACACTGAAATTATAGGGCACGCCTCACACCCGTCGGCGTAGTAATGTCCCCATTTTATATTACGAAGGTCTAATTTAGCTCCTCTGTCTTGTGATGTATCGGTTTCCTTCCGTAATGTTTCAGAAGCCAGATTTAGATAGTGCCTGCTCCGCGCTGTATTGAAATGCAAAAAATCCCTGGAAGCGTTGCCCAAAAAATTGGAACATTTCTGTCGTTTAAGAAACAGCTCAGGGCCTGCAGTCTCGACACTGATAGCGAATTCGGTAATTTCTAACGAATAATACCTTTGTCATGCCTACCGAATAATATCGATACGCTTAGCGGGCTGTCAAAATTCAACTCTAGGTTCGCAAAAGTTTACGACGAAAAAAAGTTTACGAAGTTCAGTAATTTGACATTTGCGATGACATTCGCTGGCTTTGTAAGTAGAGACTACCAAATATCGGTATTTTCAATTCGATAGCACTTATCGACCGAATTCGGTCTGTTCTCGGTAGGCGATCGGTAACTATGTAGACTGCCTTCAGATGTCATAATCATAGCAAGAACTTTCTTCTACTTTTCGTGTCGATGGTGACCCTTAAAAAGTTTGTGCTGAATAGGTGGCCTCGTTTATAGCGGCATCAGGGCATTCCGGTCCTCAATGGTACAGGTGTAAGGGCACTTAGGGCACTCCAATAAGTGGGTCATGTTTTGGACAGTAGCACCGCACTCACATTTGGTATGAAAAATCAAACATTCAGTAAAACCTCATATTGCCAAGTTCCGCATGCAGTGGCCTATCTGGGTGCGTAACCGATTGATTGCTTTCCATATTGGCCACTTCAGTTCACATCCAGTTGGCAGGAGTTCCTGAGGTTTCAGGAAACGGGAGGTGGCTGTTGTTCTTTCCACAACTTGCTGTTCTTTCTTTTGTTTGCCTTAGTCCCATGTTACTTGAATCGGCCTCGGCTTCGGCGCAATGCTCCAATTATCCCCACTGTCACGTTATCATTAATAAAATCAGAACTAATCTCAACTAATATTACAAAGAGGAGAGATTTTTTTGTTTGTTTGTTACGATTTGGCTCGAATACTACTGAACCGATTTTAAAAATTCTTTCGCCAGTAGGAAGCCACATTTTTAACTTAAAATATAGGCTATATTTTATTTTCTAAAAAAAGAGAGCCGGACTAAAATTGCAATAATGTACCCCAAAGTAGCAAAATTTTGTCTAATAAAATCATTATTTGGTGTGGGCTGAGAAAACTATTGATGATACATAAAAATAATATACTACGTGATTTAAGTACTCATTATCTATACTCACTAATAAAGCTGAAGAGTTTGTTTGTTTGTTTGAACGCGCTTATCTCTGAAACTGCCAGTCGGATTTGGATTTTTTATTTATTTATGAGGAGTGCTATAGGCTATACGGGGATGGCGAAAAGCGGGTGTGCGTACGAAGTCCTATAAAAAAAGTCCGCGAGGGTATATGTCTAACTATTATGGTTAAGTCACAATGATCGCTTTTGGTTCAAATGATTCAATCAAAACCCGGGTGGAATGGAACATAATGATTTTGGTATCACGATATTAATCCTTATCCATTTAAATGGTTTAATAATTAAAGTTGATTATATACATGTAAATTACACTTTAAATTATTTCAATCGGACCTTTCGTTTAAAAGTAACGACGAGTATAAAAATGCTCGTTTAAAAAGTAAGAAAAATGTTGTGGTTTCAGCGAACTGGGGAGAATCCAAATTGGGGCGAGCCTATTACCAGTAACCGCATTCCACGAATCGAGACTCTAGGGTGCTGCCGAAAATATTGAATGGAATAAAGACTCGTCATCCATGATCTTTTTCAACCAACTGCAACTTAGTCTAGATTGGGCTAATCATGGTTAGCCATGATTAGTCCAATCTAGACTAAGTTACCAACACCAAAGTATTAGTTAGCCAAGGGTTAGCCTTTGGCTAACTAATCCTTTGGTGTTGGTTATCTCCATTTCTTATTTCTCAGCCATCTTTTCGATACGAATTGACTCAACCTGCCTTCACCAATCATCAAGGCAATCAGTTAGCTTGAACTCTGCAGAATGATTATTTACTTAAGCGGAAAGGTTACTTAAGCGGTTATCTACCTAGCTTTGTAAGGAGAAATAAATATCCACACATTTTTATATTCTAGTTTCCTACCTACTTAACGCTTTATTTTTCTAACAATCGTTGAATAGGTACCTAGTAACTATCTAAAATAAAAACGTTTTTTAAGCGGTTTCCGTTTAAACACAATCGTTCCTCTATCAGCAAGCACGTATAAAATTGAATGCTTTTACCTAACAGGGACATTCAAGCGTAAGTATTTTATTAATAAATAGATATTCATGGTACTCTTGACTTCGAAATACTAAGCATCAATTATGTAAGTACCTACAGAATAATAATTTTATTCTACTTTACAATAAACTAGGAAACAAAATATTGAACAGGTAGGTACCTAGTCAGTGCCCAAAGCGTTAAAGTTGTTGACGAAACATAATAAGCATAGCAATGAAGTGTAAGCCAGTATTAAAATTTTATGTATGAGATCATCGATATGTATATACAGCAAATGTAATAAATATAAATATGACTCACCCGTTATGTACTCTGCTACAGAAAGACCGTGTAGGTTATCATTATCACTATTGATGAACGTCACACACAATACATTGAACACACACGTCGTCACAAATCGCCCACACTTTAACATTTCCGAGTTTTTCAATGAATACTAAACAATGTAACTAACCAATATCATTTTAGATACAACAAATGTAACTAATTTCTACTACAGACAATATCGTATAAGATTTGTGTGAAAGAGAAGCAACGCTAAAAAACAACAAATTCTTGGTATTGAATTTCTGTAAATTTAACGTGTGCTGCCATCTCTGAATTATCATGCGCAACATTTAGTGATGAAATAGAAAACACAGACGTTTGACATTTGATATTATGCTTGAAAAGAGGTAATAACACGAATGTGTAACAATCGAGATCGTTGATTTTGTGAATTATCATTTCACAATTTCACTAAGAAATACGTGAAATTTAAATAAAAAGGGAAACACGGTTGAAACTTCCATAATATTTGTTTCTTTTATTTTTTCATTTATTAACTCTGTAAAGTAAACGTCGCTCCAAGGCTACTGCGTTTAAACAAGTACAACTTTTTTTGTGACAATGTCTGCATCTGTTGATTAAAATTTGAAACATAATAAGCTTCTAAACAAGGTCAACAGTTTTCATCAACGCATAGTGAACGAAAATAATTAAAAATAAGTGTGTATTATGTCCATACTTTCAAAAATTCTACGTTTTACGTGTCATCACCAAATATTCAAGTACAAGTGTCCGCGAAAATGATCTGTACTTTGTTTTTCGCAATCACAACGTTACATGAACATGGATGACCTAAAATGCGAATATGTGAAGAAAAAAAGATGTTTGGGACTCACAAGAAGTGTAAACTGAAGTAATAATAATGTTTCGCACATCGATTATCGACAATCATTTACCTTTTCATGCCATCGCTTAACGATCGGTGAATTGCATGGTCACAAAAGTGAAAATGTGATGTGTCAAACTGATTGTTTACCTCGCGGACAGGTGAGTGGTTTGTAGAAGTGGTACGCGAGGGCGGCGGGAGGCGGGCGGTATGTCTGATCGATCAAGTCCCGTGAACGGCGGTTACGAGGCCGCAAGGCTCACCGTCCGCAAGGACCTTTTCCCTGAGGTTCGCCTACCTAAGCTGGCGACTGATGGATCTGACGCTGACTCTGACCAAGAGGAAATCGAGTCAGGCTCTGGTGTAAAGCTGGAGACTGATTTCGAACAGAGCATAGACGAAATCGCCAGTCATAAGGCGCAAGTGGCTAATGGGGCACTACCGTGTCCTACGCGGCCGCGACACAGGAAGCACAAGCACCACTCCCGACAGAGTTCTCAATCCTCAACTGTGAATGGTTGTCTTCCTCCAAAAAGTAAAAGGAGAAAAGACTCGTCAAAAGATTCATCGTATAGAACACATTCTAAACATAGTGTTGTGTCACAAGTGAAAGGTGGTAAAAACTTGAATTTAGTGAGTAGTAGTGAGTGCCAGGAGGATGACGACGACGATGAGGAGGCCGAAGAGGAGGAGGAGGAGGTGGAGGAAGAAGAGGATGCCGAAGATAGTGAAAGTTCAGAGGATGAACAGCTCAAGCGCAACTCAAAGTTACCGTTAACTAATATGCCGCGGCAAAGTGGTAAACCATACAGTCATGAACTTAGTCAATTATCAACAAAAAAGAGTAAAAAGGACTCAAGAGAGCGTAGAACTCATGCAGTTATACCGTGTAGTGGCAAGCCAAGGTCCATGTTGGACATTCGCAGTTCACGAAGTAAAAAGAAATCAAAGAAGTCAGAGAGCGCACCCACATATCGAAGCCAGATAATGGATACTAACTCTATGAAGATTAAGATTAGGAGGACAAGTGTCCATGAAACTGTAAGTAGTTGCTGAATTATTATTTTTCTAATCTTACCTACCATGGTTGGCTAGCGATTGAGTCCTTGATGATACTAATTGAATTCATTACATTATTTCTATAGCTGTGTGCATTATTTGTAGACTACAAAACTTTATTGTTTAAAAACACATTATGTAAAAGCAAAATGTTGATACAAAAATAATAAAGTACTAGGATTTGGGGATTTTGATAACAGTGTTACATTTTACTATTCTATAGTCATTCAAAATACCTACTCATTGCTATAATCTTAATACAACAGCTTTATTATTACACTTTCTCTAGACAAAGTAAACCTCTTTGAATATTAATTATTGTTGCAATCTGCTCAATCAATAGCCAATACATAAACTGCAGTATTTGCTCACAATGCATTGAATGTAAGAGTAACAAAATGCATATCAGTGAGCTTCACTTTCCATTCTCAGCTGTAACTTGTTTCCATGTTGTTATAGCTAACTTGTTTTGGACTGGTTACATAAACATATTTTGTTAAGTGTTTACTGTGTGAAGGTATTCTGTGTCAAAAATTAATTTTTGTTCTATTTATGTTTGATTCAAGATTAATGTGTTTATGTTTACTGGCATTGATACTGGTAAGGAAGTAAGGTAAATGCTTGATTAAGCAGGTACCATCAGAAAAGTAAACATAAACAGCTGGCTCACACTTAGTTCTAGTAATACTCTTAGATCAATGAACTCACCAAACTTGTATTTCTTCAACTATGTACTTTTATGCTTTTGTCCATTCAATGAATGTAGGAACAATTGGGTCTTATGGTTATAATTTAAAGTACTGTGATAAAACAACAACAAGTGATTTTATGACCCCTACAAAAAACAACCTCAGAAGGGTTGTTGATTAATGTATATTTTCTAAAAACATACATAGTAAAACATCACACCCATATACCCCATAGAGGTGAAACTGGGCTGTGCAGTACACCATCATAATTAGCCAGTTATCTTTTAAGCCTCATGTAAAATAGATAATATACCATGGTTAGTTGAATATATGTAAAATGTAGATATTATTTACTAAGCAACCATAGCCACACATTTTTGCTTGTATGATACTACAAAATTTTACAATATACAGCTGTGTGATCAAGTGATAATACAAAATAATATCAGAAGCATTGCAAGGCAAATTATGATGCTTGGGTGAACCAAAGACTGACACAGAATTTCAGTAACCTTGACTTAGCTGTAATGAATATGATGGCATTATTTACTTTCGAATAATTTACAGAAAAAAGGAAGAAAAATGCAATGAATTGTGATCATTCCTAAAGAATAATATAAATCTAGGCAAAATTTATTAAAAAAAAAAATGTTTAAACAAGTTATAATGTTGCATATATATTACTATTGAAATGCAGTGTCCAGTGTATGAAAGTACAGTTTTAACATCTGCTGTGCCCATGATAAATAATGAAATAATTAATTAGGGAAAGTAGCAAAACTAGCTGCATAGCAACTCAGTTATGAAACTGCTTACAAGAAAGATATATACAATGATGAAAATTAAGCTTATTTGAATGTAGTTTTTATATATTTATGTGTAAAGGAGTTTATTCAGTTGTGTGGTAATGATTACTTAATATACTATTTTATTTTGTACCAACAACAATGCAGCCAAGGGTGCTTCTCGGACGTGCTTTGACCTTTAAACTAGTGAGTGTACAATTTTAAGAAAAAAATCTTTTCCATTATTTTTACTTTAGATGCCTGTTTTGATAAAACTTCCAAATAATGTGAGTCCTACAAAAATGCTTTTGTCATTATTTATTTTATTCATTTAAGTAGGTACATTGCCAGAAAATGGCGACAGGCTAGTAGTACCTGTGCAAGTCTCATTTTGGGAAATTGCAGCATCTTTTCTTTTCACTGTCTCTCTCACTTGTTATCCCTAAAGTTGACACAAGGGATATTTTCCTTGGCCAAGACAAAATCATCAATCATCAGCTTATAAAAAAATTCAACACAGAACAAGTGATAAAAAATGTTGTTAATAATTTTCATTTGCTGTGGCTACTCTTGTTTGTTACTACGGCTAGCTTTTTTCTGACTGGCTTTTCGCCGGTTTCGCTGTGCTGGCTTATCCCACTGGGACCATGCATTTTTTTGGGCTAAAAAGTAGCCTATGGCAATAGTATTTCTGTCAGTGAAAGAATATTCGTAATCATATCAGTACTTCCAGAAATTGTACTACAGGAATGGTACCTCCTACAAACAAACAATTTTACTTTCTGGTAAAAATTAGGTACTTTCTATTTGAATTATAAATTAGATAAATGTATTATGTAAACTTACGGCCGGTCTCAATAACTTATCTACCTTTGACCAACTATCAAATTAGCTACCAACAGTAGCTGAAACGTCATGTTTGAAAGGCAAACATGACCTGTCAGCTACTGTCGGTACCTAATTTGACAGTTGGTCAAAGGTAGATGCGTTATTGAAACCAGCCGAATGTTAGATTATCTGGGATACATAAGAGGGCCTTGGAAGTTTACCGACAGTAGCTGACAGGTCATGTTTGCCTTTCAAACATGACGTTTCAGCTACTGTTGGTAGCTAATTTGATAGTTGGTCAAAGGTAGATGCGTTATTGAGATCAGCCGTATGTTAGATTATCTGGGATACATAAGAGGGCCTTGGAAGTTTCCTTAAATTACCAGTATGCTCCAGAACACCTAAACCAATGAAACACTCAGAAGTTTGTTAACAACTATCTTAATACATATACCACCCACATACAGTTGCATGTCCCTAAAAAGTAAAGCCTTATTAAGCAAACATTTCACTGTCCCATTTATAGATGAAATTTTTATTCTGATGTCATAACATAATTATGTAGCATAACATCACACCTGTCAACAAATTTCATACCTCCACACCATCATTTCTCTAGTTCTGTTCAAATCCCATTTTAAATCATTATCTTGGCACAAATCATAACTTCTGGTTGCTACTATGCAATTTCAAATGATAAAACACATGACATTTTGTTTGAACTAGGGATCAGTTCAGGACTACACTCGTAACAGCCACGCTTGCAACTACTTTATCAACAATTCAGTCAGTTTGATTTACTTTGATGCCCTTCATAACTTTCTTGACTTGTTATCAGTTGATTTCCTCATCAATATTATTGTTTAATATTATTTGGGCAGGTAGGAAAAGGTAGTATGGTAGTAAAATCACAGTTCACATCTTAGAGTTTGTTTAGAATAATATTCTTTCAACTTATGTTTTGCTATTTTAGCAGTATCTTTACCAGTTACAAATTCTACCAAATACCCCAATTTATGTTAATAATCGAATATTACAGGTAACACCAACGCCAACATCGGTTGCCGATATTGGCCAAAGGAAATCTAAGAAAAAGCGGGCGGCGTCGCCAGCTAGTGTGAGTTCTGGTGAGGAATATGACCCGTCGCGCGGAGACACTGCTGCCGCCATGAGCGTCGCTGCGCCCAAGCCGCGCCATCCGCGACCCAAGACTCCTAAGCCTAAGAAAGCGACCAGTTCTAAAAGTAAGCAAAGTAAGTACATCCTCAATTCAGAATTTTACAACTTTTTTACTAGAACATAGGGCTCTCCCAAATAGCACCGCAACTCGCATCCGTTCTACCTCAGCTGCCAGTTGCATGTTTGTTATTGATAAACGTCAGGAGATAACAAGATAGCGTAACTTTTGTATTCTACAGACATATACCTATGAGTATTTTTGGGCTCGATTCCATAGGCGTTTCGGTATCCTTGTGTAAGAAACTCGCTGACGTAAATTAACTTGCAGCTTATTCCTATTGAATGTTAGTGCCATGCAAAATACTTTCACAAACACTTACCGACATCTACATACATTGTATTGCTAAGCAGCAATCTTCATTATTTACATATCTTAACTACTCAATGTTACATTTTTGCAGAGAAAAGTGAAAAGACTGAAAGAACTAGAATTAGTGGAGCTGAAAGTAAGGAGACTGGACCACAAAGTCCTTGGGGATATTCTATGCCTAAGGAGATTCTATTAAAGATATTTGAATATGTTGTTGCCTCTCAGGGCACATTGCCTTCTGTGATCAGGTAAATATTTTCAGGCAATCTTTATTACAATGTACTGAGCTTTATAATATTTACGTAATACTCACTCTTTTACATTTCTTTCCAGAATTGGTAGAGTATGTAAGTTATGGCACAGTGTGAGTTGTAGACCAGAATTGTGGAAGAATGTAGATCTTGCGCAATACACTAGTGAAAAATGTAAAACAGATTACAAACTGGTGTGGCTCCTGGAAAACCGGTTACCGCAATGTCAAAACTTGAATATTGGTAAGAGAAGAATTATGCTAGTTAACTTATTTATGAAATATATTTAACCACTCCAATAGTATCCATTTACAAACATTGTTTGCTTAGGTCCTTAGGTGGTGATATGGGATCTGCGTGGCATGAAAATTTGTTATTTGTTTATTTAAAATCGTACCGCTCATCGACTGGAAAAAAAATATCGAAAATCTTGAGATTACATTTATGTAAGCCTAATATTAATGTAGGTACTTATAAACTATCCAAAATAAATCACTAACTGATGATGGCAACCACATCAAAAGTCGTTGCATAGTTTATAAGAACTACACAACACGAAAAAAGACTTTGTTTTAAAATATGTACCTATACATAAACTTGATAAGCAGCATACCTAACAGATAATATACCAGGCATTTAACAGAATGTTTTAATTAGCCTTAATTTAACCAATCTTAACCAGTTTACTGCTACAGGCAGCTTCATAGATTACCATGATTAATCGAGTTCCATTTTATTGTACAGCTCAGTGGAAAGTCAGCAACGTGTCGTGGGTGCTGGCCTGCGTGGCAGACTACTGTCCTCAGCTGGTGGAGCTGAACGTGGCCGGCTGGAGTCGTATCACCTCCGAGCAAATGTTCGACCTCATGCAAGCTTTGCCCAAGCTACAGAGGATTGATTTGTCGCTGACGGTAAGATACTACATGAAGTTGGAAAATGTATTTTGAAGCACATGCTACTCTTATACCCTCTGTGTTGTTTCTATGTAACCTTCCTCAATATCCCGTTCTAGCGTGGCAGTGGACATCATTGACCCACCTATATTTATCAATATGAATAAAAATGAATTGCTAAATGTGTTGCTAAGCGCAAAACTCGAGAACGGCTGGACCAATTTCGCTAATTAATTTTTGTTATGTTTGTTATTGTCAGGAGAAGGTTCTTATGAAAGAAAATTTTGAAAAAACATTAATATCCGGGCCAAGCCGCGCGGTCCACTAGTTGATAATATTTATTTCAAAATACGGAAATATAGGCTGAATTGATACAAATACATAAAATTGAAGTGTCTTTTTTCAATATCAAAATAACAGCTTTCTAAATGCAGCATGCAAAAAAAAATATTGTTTGTCTTTATTTCTGTCCGTTTGTTCCGGCTAATATTCAGAAAGGCTGGACCCATTTTGACGTGACTTTTAGTGGCAGATAGCTAATGGTATAAGGAGTAACTAAAGCTAATAAGTTTATAAAAAGTATTAGGCTTTTTCTCCTGAACGGCTGAACCGATCTTGGCGGGACTTTCACTGGCATATAGCTGATGTTATACGAGTAACTTATTTTAGAAAAAGGATAAGAGTGCAAAAATAAGATGAAGAAGTGAAAAAAAAAGAATTTTCCAAATCGGTCCAGGCGTCTTCGAGTTTTCGGGAACATACATTTAAAAAAAGAATCCGACGAATTGACCTCCGTTTTTGAAGTCGGCTAAAAAGACGTTGACTGGTATTGCCATGCTAAAGCCTATCCCAGTCCACTGCTTATTGGCCTTTGTCTCCCCAGCTCCAACCAGTTATCTGCCTAACTATGTATTATTTGTTATAGTCTGAAACGGGCGGATCGAGCTCGTGCATGTCGGCGGCTTCGATGACGCGCATCACGGAGAACTTCGGCGCGAGACTCACGCATCTCATGATGGCGAACAACAAGTTCATAGCTATGCCGCAGATACTGCAGTCGATTGCGGTATGTCTTTATTTATTTTATTACTAGCTTTTGCCCGCGACTTCATACGCGCGTTTTCACCCGTCCTTGTAGGAATTTCAGGAAATCCTCTTAGTGCCCCCCTGCACTTCCCAAGGAACCTACATGCCAAATTTCAGCTTTATACGACCAGCCAGTAGTTTCGGCTGTGCTTTGTCTGTCAGTCAGTCATTAACGGAATATTTTATATATTTTGATTGATTGATAGGTTCGTGTTTGACGTCACAATGGCCACCATATACCTATATAATAACAACTTATACATGGCTATAGGTAGGTTCAGCATATCATTTACCCGCTACTGCGAGGGACTGAGGTTTCTTCAAAGTGTACGGTAGGTAATTACTAAATGCTTAGGCAGTTACTAGCTGTTAAAAAAACATGAAGCTATTTGCACCTTCCAAAGCGTAGATCTCTATGGAGAAGAACGTACAAGAAACTCCACGGACACTCTGTCGAAACATTTTTTGTTTTACAAAAATCAAGGATTAGGAACGGTATCTTTACATTTTTGTCACATATAGATGTGAGAACAATGTACCTATTCCGGGCTCGATGCTGAAAGGTGACCGGACAAATGACTTTACGTAAAGGTTCAATAATATTTATTTCTGAGATTTCCTGACCAAATAGTCTGGCAATCCCATAAAGTGTTACACTGTAAACAACTATGAATAATGTTTTTTTATTGTATATACTTTCAAGACTTCATTGTCAAGGCCATATTTTAATAATAAGCAGCTACTAATATCTACCTTGGTCATTCATGAGATAACCCACGTGCATGTGAAAGACAAATTAAACAGTTGTATCGATGCGCGATGGGCATGTCCTGAAGAGGTTCGATAGCACAAGTTTTATAAGCATCTGGAGAAGCTATCGATGAATAGATAGATCGCTGAAGGCGGTAGCTTTGAACACACTACGTATTGTGACGAGCTTCCCTTAGTTTTCGTGTAGAGATTCCTCATAGATGTCTTTCATCCTGGGACGGAAAAACATTCAGAATTTCTCTATTTAAACAAACAAACACAAACGCGGAGTAAAGTTACAACCAATACCTTTTTTTTACCGATGCGAATGCATCAAAATGACTCCTTCAACTGTGGGTGGAGCGGAAGGGAGTGTCAGACTCGTACTGATTGAAACCCATCCATGTTCCCATCACAACACAACCATTACCTGCAACAACGGTTGCAGGTAATGTTTGTAAAATACTAAAATACTTTTTTTCGAGGTATAAGAGGTATTATGTTCCTTATTAATAAAGGGACTGTGTTTCTTCTACTGCATCCGCCCGTCAATTAAATGTTTAGGCGGGTACCATCCTGCCAGTGACTGTTCGTCACTAAAGTACTCATTCGATTACGAAATTAACATATAAGGCCAATTTTAACCCCGGAAAAATGCTCGGACCTTGTGGTAGAGCCCACGGAAGCGAAGCCGCAGGAATAAGCTAGTTTATTTTAGTAGTAGCTCGCGTATGTTTCGACCCGCGCACACGTAAAACAGAGTCCCTACTCTACTAGCCTCGCGCTTAATGACAATCTCACTTGATGGAAACCAATGATGTATTGTAGAGATGCCAGGAATATTCGACCTATTCGGCTACTTTTTTACTATTAGTTATTCGGCCGAATATTGCAAACCGTTCGGTCGAATACCGAATACCAAATCATTAAAAAAACGCATATTACTCACATTTTAATTTTAATAAATAATCAGCATATTTAATGCTTAGAATCTATCAGTAGTAAGTTATGATGAATACTAGTAATTCTTGTCTTGCGTTTGCTGACCACCACTTGTAAAGGTCTGCTGTCTGATTCAATGATGCAGGTCGTAACCGGTCATCCGCAAAATGGACACCTATTCGTCGCTTCGGCCGAGAGCATGCCGAATATTGAATGTCTTTATAGCTGCTCAATAAAGAATAACATGTGTGTTTCCAGAGCCACTGCGTTAACCTGGAAGTGCTGGACATATCGGGCACGCTGGCGGCGTCGCACCCGGCCGCCGTGCCGCTGGAGGCGCTGCAGAAGGGCTGCCCCAAGATGAGGGTATTCCGCGCCGCCAACTCGCAGCTAGTGCTGGCCAATGCTACTACTTCGCAGCAGGTATGTTGTGTTACTTGTAGATAGTGATATTGCTTTCGAGCTTAGTCGAACTATTGTGATTTATATATTCTGGAAAGTATTATTTAATAAATTTACTAGCTTTTGACCGCGGCTTCGTACGCGCATATCTCGTTTTTTTCCCGTTCCCGTAGTAAATTATCCCGTAGTCACTCAGTCAGTCAGTAATTTTATAAATTAGGATTAAAAACTTCAAGCACCGGTATAAAAGCACTGTACAGAGGCGGACCTCATGACTTAGACATTTCTACCAGTCGACCTTTTAGTTAGGATACTGGAGGCAGAACATGGAAGGTGCAACTTAATAGAATGACATTAATTACAGTACGATAAACCGCACGTTAGCAGTGCACTACTGACGTGAGGGTCTATTACGAGATTTAGGCAAGTTCCTGTTTGTAGAGTGTTAACTCTGAAAAGCACCCCTTGTGTCGTCATCTCCAACGTTCGATTTGATAAATTAACGCACGAGTACTGAGTGCTTTATAGTGAATTTCATCAATGTTGGATTCTGATCAGAAGACTTGTAACAGACACTGCTTCTCGCAGACTTGACCTGGATTTATCTTCACAGATGGAGTGCAAAGGCTGGCCTCTGCTGGAGGAGCTATCGATCGCGGGCGAGGCGGCGACGGAGCGCGTGGTCGTGGGCGAGTACCGCCTGGGCGACGAAGCGCTGGCGCGCCTGGTGCGCGGGGCCACGCGCCTGCGCCTGCTGGACCTGCGCGGCCTGCAGCGCCTCACCGACTCCGGGCTCGTCAGGGTGCCCGCATGGGACCTGCAACACCTCTTCCTAGGCGGTGCGATACTATTTTTATTGATTTAACCCGTATTGTCCAACTGCTAGAAAAACCATGTCCTTCCAGGAACTCTTCCACTACGCCTTTTCGAACTAGGCTTCGCGGTATGCTTCAAAGTCTTTTCACCACCTCTTTCTGGGCCGGATTCGGGGACTTCGCCCATGTTCAGGCACGTTGTGCATGCGGCTATCGTGACTGTCGTGACCTGGCCAATTCCATACAGTTGATCTTCTAGAATATGAATACATTTTTGTCAGTGAATAGAGCATTTCGTAGAATGGTCGCTCAAGAATCAAGGCGGTAACGAACCTTTTTAAAAGAATGAAGAAGAAGATTGCCCGTGACGTCGAAAGCGTTGATCACAATTAGTATTAGTCGCATTAACTCGTTACTTCTCAATTGACGTTAGATGTTACTTGTTTGACGTGGACCTTTTCGTAAACGACAAGCGTCCATACAATTTGAATGTTGTGTTTAGGTTGCAACGTGACGCGCCAAAGCAGTGCGTGCTTGGAGCTGATCTGCGAGAAGTGGTCGCACAGCCTGCTGGAGCTGGACCTGTCGTGGGCGTCCGCCGAGCGCGTGCTGGACGACGCCGTGTCCGCGCTCGCAGACTCGCCCGACAGCAAGCTCAGGTAAGTCCTGTGCACCACAGCATAACGTTCACAATCGGACTCCTGACTCTAAACCCACACTCATTCATATCCTTATTATTCCAGAATACTCAACTTGTGCGGCTCATCAGTCTCCTTGGAACCCATAAAGAAAGTTCTTCTCAAATGTCCCCATATCGAATCTATAAATCTCAGTTCTTGTCGCGCCCTTCCGAGGGGCATGAAACGCTTGTACACTGGAAAAGAAATACAAGACCTCAAAGATAGCTTAGATCCCGAAAAAATAAAAGCCAAAGAGAAAAAAGAAGAGGAAAGTGCAAAGACGAAGAAAGGCGTTAAAAAGTCAGCAGCTGACTCCAAATCAGAATCTGCTAAACAAGAGCCCTCTGAAGACGTTTCCGATAAATCGGACATCAAAACAGAATCGACATCTACAAAGGATACAACCTCGTCTTCCGTATTTCAAGAACCTTCAACTGTTACAGATAAGCAATCGGCTTCAAAGAGGACACCGGTAAGATCTTCTCCAGATAGTAAAACACTTGAAAGAAAATCTGGCAAGGAAATTATTGCTATGGTACCTGAAGGGAAAAGATCAACGCGGGGTACCACTCCAAAATTACTAAGTCCCGCTACGCAGTCTAGACCGGATTCCTCTTCCACGCCTAGGTCAGATCCCGTCAAAGAACTAAGTCCCCATTTCAGTCCAATCGCGAAACCAGACAGTCAAGTACAAAACAGTCCGGATGTCCAGACAGAGTTATTAAATCAAAGCCAAAAAAGCAGTAACTCCTGGAATCTTGGTCAATTTAAAACTACACCCACGCATAAGTCTGAAGCCAGTCCTCTAAGTAGGTTAGAAAGTCACACTAAATTAAAACATGGTAAAGTTATAGAGCAATGTAGTCCAACCACCTCACATGATAACAAACCTAGTCCTGAAACCCATAGTATCAAACAAGATAATATGAAGAATCCTAATAGCTGGAATTACGGTAATTATAGTCCTATGCCCCGCCAAGACACTCAATTCTCTTCACAAAGAAGTCCTTATTCAGCTCAACCAAGTCCTGCTCAACCAAGCCCTTACTCCACGCAGCCTAGTCCGTATTCGACTCAACCAAGCCCATACTCTTCTCAGCCTAGTCCCTATTCGGCCCAACCAAGCCCAGACACAAGTCAAATTATTAAGCCAGACTTGCAGAAGTCTAATGCTTGGAATACGGGAAACTACAGTCCCATGCCCAAACACCACCCACCATTTTCACCGCATCCATCAACCCATGCTAGTCCCGACCCAGGAGTCGGTTTAAAAAGCGATAACCTTAGGAGCAATTCGAATAAAACTCCGGGACATAGTCCAATGTCACGACAAGACCGCATACACCATAGCCCGTATTCACCCAGACCTAGCGTAGATGTGAGCTATAGTAACAAAAAGAGCCCCGGAGTCGGTAACTACAGCCCGATGGTGCGTTCAGATTGTCACTTACCTAGTCCGGACCGAGTCTCGACCGCAAGACCTTCCACTATTGGTGGAAGGCAACAAGATATTTACGGAAGAACTGTTAATAAAGCTCCCGATATGATGCACAGCAGTGCACCACAACCCGAGATTTCCAATTCCTGGGGAATAGATAGGTTTTCTCAGATGAGTAGCGCTAACACAACGTCGACCATCGAGTCGCTGGTGTGGGGAGCGTCATCGTTCAGCACGGAGCCGGCTCCGCTGCCACCGCGAGTGGACAACATTCCCGCCATGCTCAACACGCCGTCGCCGCAGACCTGGCCCGGTTTACCCTCGTTCGACACTAGTGTTCAAAGACCAAATGACGATTTAAGTGATCCGTGGACTTTTGGTCAATTCCGTGAGCAGCCGCACCATGTGCACAACACGTTCGTGGATCAGAACAGTTTCGACCTGAGTGCTCACTTAGGACACCAGGCGCACTCGTTGGAGAGATATTTGGACGACAACTTTCCAGAAACATCCCGCGTAGAATGACACTCTCGCCAGCCTTGTTAAAGTAACTCGAATGAAACTGAATGTTGTTGTGGACAGAATATTTTATAACGATAAAAATTCCTTCTTTGGGGGAATAGGGTGATGTTGTATTTAATAATGATTGAACAATTATATAATAGACATTGTAAATAAGATTTATTTAGTTAGAATTAAGAGTAATGAAGCTAGGAATGCATTAATGTTATTTTGCAGCCGATAGTTTATGAAATGATATAAAACATAAGAAAATTATAATTATTAAGGATAGTGAAATTCATCCATCGACTTAGATATTGTTGGATTATTATACTCATGAGTTAGGTTTTAAAATGAGTTTATTTTAAAATGCCAAAACCTGTTTCACTAAGGCCAAAATTAATTTATTTCTATCCATTTTGTTTTCTTTTATAACATGAGTTTTAATTTTTGTAGGTTTTTTCAGTAAAATATTTAATTAAAAAGCAAAAGATTTATTTGGTTAATTTGTCTTGTTTAACTTTCGACTAAACCATTGCAATAGCATAAAAAACATTCCGTTTTATACTGTCTATAAATTGTTTTCTTATAATTATAACACTGGTTTCCCCTCAAAATTGCTGACACCCTAAAACTTTACTTATTTATTTGTGTTGTTAGATATTTTAGAAATTGTTGTGTTAACAATGGAAGGAAAGTTTTATTGTTGATGTGCTTTAGAGTAGGCCATAAAAATAGGTTTAAAGTTTACATAATTTGGTTTATAACTTTAAAAAAAAATAGAGAAGAAAATACCGCGATGGGTGTCTGATGGCGTTAGATGTAACGCATATGATTTTGAAAAAGTAGTTAACTAGTTGCATGTCATTATTATATATTTAATGTTTCCACAATGTTAAAAATTTGCAAGCTCTTTCCAACTACTTGCCCCAGTATCTGAAAGTTGATTCAAATGAATCTGTTGTCCAATCTTGTGTTAACTAAAGTGTTAGATTGTGTTGTAATTTTAGTCATCCAACTACGATAGCTTACAAGATTGAACGGACTACTTGACCAGGCTTTGAGTAACTGAGGGTCTTAGAGCCAAGTGCGAGTATTTAACCTACTTGATCGCGTTGACGTAAACGTAAAAATCGTGTGGAGAAAAGAGTACTGTTTTTGTCACCAGACGGTTATTCAGTTTTAGTACAAATTGATTAACGCGATCGAGTACCTACCTTTACCTAAAAAACTCGCATTAAGGTCACAGATTTTTGAACATTTGGTAGCAGTCAGTTAATAGACATCTTAGAAATACGGTATTTGAATAAATAAATCTAATTAGTTCGTCAGATAGGATTTCCAAAAAATGTCGGACTCGTATTTTTTCTTTTGTCACGTAAACCTAAAATGAAAACGATACAGTGCGTTGAAAACTCATTTGAGGTCACTTGCCAGTACACTTTTACTGGAAAGTGACGTTACAAAACCTTACCTTTGATGCGTTTTATCCTCGTAATGATTTGATAAAATAAAAAATACGTATCCAATGTATTTCGATAATTATCGAACTGACGGACTAAATAGAATCATATTTTTTTAACCAAGACAACATCCCTATTGTATCGACATCACTGTTTCACTTCACAAGAAAAAAAAGAAGCGAAATCTATTCTAACTGCACTATTGAAGTATTTGTGTTGTAGAATTTCTAAATGGAGTGTTACCTGTGTAAACTGGTGCAGCTAATAGTGCTAGCTATTATGAAAGTGCATGTGGCTCTATATAATCACACTCAGCATCATTTATAATATCCGAAATATGTGTTTACACTTTGCGTTCTCAATAAATTGTTTTTTATTGAAATTATGATCACTTAGCTGTTGTAATTGCACTAGCCCAGAGAGTTTTCTTGTTTTAACGCGAAGTCGTGCATAAATGATGCTGTTTTGTTATTACAAATGAAGACTACAAGTGCTTATTATATTTATCATTACCTTCTGTTGCATTTTAAGTTGTCTGATAATTTAGATCAACCTATGCATTATAAATAATGTCAGGTTCAGGATTTATTATATTTGGTCTTTATTATTTTCAACACATATTCATTTCCAAACACTTATGTTGTTGCAATATATCAGCGTGGGTCTAGAGTTGCAACACAATTTGGAATAAGAATCTCAACAAACATCTGCATATTTAATATCAGCAAATCATGAACTGATTATTACAATGGAATTAATGTTCTAGATCCACTGCTGTGTATTCATTTAAAAAAATATTTATCATGCTTGATTTTCTAACACCATTTTATATTTTTATACTTTTATTAGTATTGATAATGAAGTTACATTTTATGGGAAGATAAATCTAAATATCAAACCTAAATCTTTATTTTAAAATTAAAGCCAAGTACAAAGTGCTTTTTTATAAATTATATGTATATGTAAAATATTATTGCATAGGTACATACTTCGTGTTGTATAAGAGACCGTTAAAACCACCAAATATTGTTTCCAATACCTACATTAGCCTTATAAATGCCTAACTTTTAACTGAAGAGATATTTTATAGTTTTATTAACTTATTAAAAATGAAAAATTATTATCTTCTATACATAGAATGTATAAATATAATATTAGGTAAATATTATGTTAAATAATCGTGTACTATAGTATGTATAAAATAAAGTTGACTAATATCTGTAAGTTCTGTTATGTAGAGATTTTTGTTTGTAATATTGTTACAATACGGCGCGGACTCTTACAGGTGGTCCAATTTTTATAATCTAACCAATAAAATATCGATGTGGTTGTACATTTACATTTTGAATAGAATGTACTATTTATTAAACTTCTTTTGTTGAGAAACATCATCCCATCTATTTTATCCACATATCCCACTTTCCAATTTTAGGTCAAGGGGGTAACGATGAAATATCGGTCTCAGTTGCCACCAAATTATTTAGACCAAATTCAATTTTACAATTATGATCTTTATTTGAGTAAGTTGTAACACAGTTACACTTAGGTTAATTATTAACCAAATCACCTATTGTAAATAATAATAGAGGGGATAACTGGGAAAGTGTTACAGATGGGAAATAATGTAGATGCTGCCCAGGAAGAAAATGAAAACATAAAACATGTTATTAAATCTTTTTATTTTGACAACAAGCGTACATATAACGTGATAAAATATTTATGCTGTAACGAGGTATGTAATTTCAATTTTAACTTATGATTAATTGCATTGCACATATTATTCAATAACATCCAATACACCACAAGACAGAGAGTAATTTAAAATGGATATGTAACAGTTAAAGACTTCATTCATACATACATTGTGAAAATAAGAAAATTAAAAGGAGAATATTTCGTGAACCCAAACAAACAGGAACCCGTTTTGGCACAATAAGTATCAAGTAATAGGTTAGGTGTAACTGAAGGAGTTCAAACAGAGCACAGCTACCACATAGGTACATAGAAAACTTGGTGAATGTCCTGGAGAAATATTGGAATGGAGCCAGTATTTCAACACTGCAGGTCTGCGAGCGGACAAATCTCGAGTTTGTTACGGTCTGATAATATACTTGCATACTATTTTTTGCTTAGGTTCTAATAATACCTGTGTCCATAATTGTTTTTATTTTTTTCAAATACTTTTCATTTCCGCGCCGCGCGATAGGCACTTTATTAACGCATTTCCGAACAGTTACTTTTATGCTAGCTAATGGTTCAGTAGCTACTTCAATAACTAACCTTAGTTACTAGTTACACAAATGTTATTCTGTAGAATTTAAGTGTCTAGCTGATACGGTTCCAAAGATGTATTGACGGACGGCGTTTTAGTCTCTTTTTGACCCTTTGGGTGCAGAATCCTACCTAAAGTCGGAAAAAATTCATGAAAACTAGACCATTCCATTCATTTCGAGATTATACATATATAGTTAAACTAGTTTTAAATGCCAATATAATTAAATCATAATTATTCATGTTTCAAGTTGCTACATTATAATTAATCAATTTTGAGATTCCTAAAATAATATGTCTGAATGTGGTATTCAAAATCATAAAAAAAGTATTTTTCTGTACCAAGTGCGTTTTTTCTTCACTATCACTGACTTTCTTTCTCTTTCTTCATTAACTATTTATAAAATAATGAATATAATCATATCATACAGACATTTACAATAAAGCCACGAAAATAGACGAATGGAATGTAGAAGATCAAAATAGTAAGGTCTATGTTAAATACTGTCATATTCCTCATAGTTAAACTCAGTAGCTGGTGAAGGCCCCAATAAGTCCTGTTGAGGATTAGTAGTCTTTTTGTCACTTTTAGATTTCTTATGTTTATGCTTCTTTTCTTTTTTCTCTGATTTGTCATTGTAATCTCCTCTATCTTTGTCCTTTGATTTTTTTTTCTTGTGTTTTTTCTCCTGTTACAAAAAATAACGACTGAATAATTTCAAATTCATAAACATTATGTTATGTATAAACAAAGGTTAAAAACATTAAGTATTTACCTTGTCAATAGGTTCTTTAGCTGTGTCTGGATCTTCGCCGCCTAAAACAAAGTTAAAAATTAACAAACACTGTGGACCTAAATGTGCACAGTTATAACATAATACATAATTATTTGACTGACTAATATCAGAATAGCCTAACCTTCGGGGGATCTTCTTGCACTGGTATCACCAGCCCAAAGTGGGAAGTCGTTGTCCAGCGGCATTTGTACATCAATGTGACGACTGTTTTCAAATATAGGCATACTTCCTATATCCACGCTATCAATATCGACCTCTTCGTCCATTGTCACGCGATTCATCATTTTGTCAATTTTAATTGCATCTTCACCTTGATTTGCTCTTGACGGAAATTCTGTTGACAATTTTGCCTCTGCTCGCATATCCACTGATGAAGAAATGTCAAAGTCCAAGTCTTCCTGATCAATAGTCACTTTGGGATTTGTAATATTCTCGTCATCGCTGAAATAATAACGCATGATAATTAGAAGTAAAGAAGAAACTATCACTTTTTCGAAACATATAGGAGAGGTTTTCCTACCTTTCAGTGTCATAAGTAACATCTTGATTAGGGCCAGATATTGCTGGAAGGTCTTCCAAAAAGCTACTATCCAAAGTTCCTGCATAAAACTCGTCTAGATATCCAGATGAGGCTGACACGGCACCAGATGGCGTACTCTGTCCGCTGAAATACATCGAACAATATGATAGTATAGAATATGAAAAGCGGCCACTTTTTTTAGAAATACAAAAGCGATATAAAGCAAGTATGAAACCGCAACTGCAGTATGAAATCAGTCCTACTAATAGAGTAACAAATGATTTATTTATAGGCTGCTGTTACCTGTCCTGTTGAGGCAGTCGATGTGGCGTCATATCCATGCTTACTTGATTATTTTTAGGCCTTGTTAAGTCTGAACTAACATAATGACTTTGTGTAACTTGAGTCGGCGTTTTTAATCCATTGCCGGCTAGTGACTGCGCTACCTATAAAAACGATAAAAAATATAGAACGGAGACCTGAAATGTACACAGTATGCAATCAAATTAGTATAATATACTAATACTACTAATAACATACTGTTACGCGCCAGGATTAATGTCGGGTACATTAAGTTACTACTAGCGCCATCTAGTATCGAGTAGCAGAACTAGTAGGGTCAAGTACCTTCTAGATATTTCTTTGCCAGAACATTCCACACTTCTCGGTATCTGGTCAGTCGGCAGCGGTAGTTACGAGTACTTTCCAGATGTTTCGAGAATGGAAGTTTCTAGAATAAACTGACCTATAAAAGGAGCGCGTATTCCGCGACCGAGACAGTATTGGATTAGCGATACAAGCGAATACTTTGGAAGCGATCTTCAAGTGCGAATAAAGTGATCAGTTAGTTGTGTTGTAAAGTTGTGTTCTATAATTAGTGAGTTTAAAGTTGTAATTAGTGTTTTTAAATTAAAGTGTCATTTTGGTTATTTAATCGGCTGTTTTTATTGTCACGAACCCCAAGCTCGTAACAATACTTACAAGTGGGTTGACGTTTGGGGGCACAATAGGTTTGCCGGCGCCAAGCACAATGCTGGGAGAACGATCACTAGCAGGACGAGGTTCAGGCTGTCCCGCACTCTGCCGCCGCTTATTTGCAAGGCGATCAACAAACAGGTTGTAGTGGGATTCTTCTGAATTCTGGAAACAAAAAACCCTTATTATAACAGCACCTCACCTGGAAAAATATGGGAGTAATCTTCTGACAACACTTCGCGGAATTCAGCAATGATGTTGTGTACTTTCCTTATTACTACTAAAAGAATTTGGTCCATAAAACTTAAAATTTATGGTGTACTGGCTCCAGAGTTCCATCTATCTCGGTACCAAAATTCATGAAAATCGGTTCAGCAATTAGTGTGAAAGCATAACAAACAAACTTACTTTCGCATTTATAATATCGCTCATTTGGAGCGACAGTGACACAAGTGCAAATTTGAAAATTTTTCACTACGCCAGTTTTAAGATTTTTTCCGGAATCCGCGCGCCAAAATGTAATATTTCAACAACGACTTTTCACTCTCTAGCGGACGTTTTTTGAACTTACAAATGTGACATTTTTACTCCTAACGTAGATTATCAGGCATATAATTTTGGTGTAATTAGGTCAGTTTCGCATTTTTCTGCAGTTGTGTCACTGTCGCTCCAAATGAGCGATATTAGTTTGGATTTTTACAAACCTGGAAGTCATCAAGTTCTTTTTCAGTCTCTTCTGCATCTCTCTGGTTTCTCTGTAGTTGTTCTAACAAACTTGTTTTCTGGAGTCGTAAAAACGGCACATTGAGGAATTTGTGAAGTAAACGTAGCCCAAAACCATTTCTCATTGAAGACTCAGCATATCGCACTGGGGCGGTCCTATAGAGATGAAATAATTTAGCAGGTCAGAACATTTTTTTCAATAACTTGCTTTTGCCCTTCTGTAAGACTTGGAAAAGTTGGGACTAGCTTCATTACCGTACCTGATAAGTTTAGCATGGTGAAGGGCTTGTTCAATGTGGTGGGGGTGTACTTGTCTATGATGCTGCATGTCACAATGGTTCCCAAGCACCACAACTGGTATATCAGCTGGCACTTGAGACAACTCCTTCACAACATAGTCAAAAGTCCTGAAAGAAAGTTCTGCTGGTCAAAAAAGAGGCCTTGATGAGCAATTACAATACTTGGTAGGAAGGGAGGCCTTGACTGTTCTCGTGAGAGATAGTTTTTATTTTCCCTGTAAATTACTTAAAATTTTTTCAACTAGTTTTCAGATTCTTTGCTTTACCAACTTTAGTATTGATAAGTGTCCCCAGACTAAACACTCTTAGCAATACCAAAGTAGTACCTAGTTACAGTAATTTTAACACTTCATATATTTTCTTAAATTTTTCAATTACTGTGTAAGTGGATGTGTTTCTGACCAAATTTAAGACAGTATCATTTGTACTTCCTGAAGTAAGCAGTAATGACAGTTGCATGTACAAAGTCACACAACACAAAACCCCTTATTTTATGATATTGAACTAAAAAAACTTGATTTAGGTATTCTCTAATAAAAATGTTTTCTTTTCCTATACTGTTTGAGTTTAAAGGAAGACATATTTTTGGCAAATAACAATAACTAACTCTATATATAGTTAGCACTTGAACGGTGAAAGCAAAGTTTTAGAATTTCTCTTGATTTACATAAAGTCTATTCTTTATTATTAGATTTCCACCTTGAATATACATACCAAGGTTTTGTTATGTCAAGCATCAATATAACACCATTAGCATTTTTGTATACATCTAAGAATGTGGCATCAAGAACTGGTGTTTCATAGCCATCTTCAGATGCTGCTGCAGCAGATTGGTTTTCTAATTTGAGACCCAAAGGAGGTTTCTTCTTTGTGCGACCTTTATCCACCACCTCCCATACTTCTACCTTCAAAATTATAAAGAAAAATTTGAATACTTGTTTTATAATAAATTATTATGAAATCACATAATTTATTCACACTTAGTTTATTGAAACTGTTTTTTTGTGAAATTTGCTTAATGTTAGAAAATATTATGAAATGAATCTATACATATTAATCTATAAATTGTAGTGTGTCCTTTTAGAAGTTTTGTCAATGCAATCAACATAATTTCTCACTATTATAAAACAAATCAATCAGATATTGTAATATTCTGTTACTTTGTACTTTCACTCACTTTAACTATGTAATCAGTATTTTTATATGTCCAGTGTATAGGAGCGACTTGTATTTGATCAGTTGGTGCATAGTCTTCGATAAATGGTCCACCTTGTAGACGCTGCAACAGGCACGATTTGCCTACGTTTCTGTCGCCTTTTATCAGTATTTTCACTACAATCAATAAATCGTGATTAACCTCATGTATGAAATAAGATTGTCGAGGAATATGCGGCACAAGTAACTTACTGTTAAAATGAACTCCTTTCGAAAACTTCTTCTGTAAAGAAGAAGACATTGGCAAAGGAGCAGGACAGCGATCATCGCCACTTCTAGTTAGTTTTTTGAGAGCAGAAAACATTGTTGATTCCCTTTTTCGGTATTAACTAACACATAACATGTAAAAACGCCACAACAATCAGCTGCAAGAACAAGAAACCAACATCAGCTGGTGTTCAATAGTAAAGTATAAAATATTGGCGAAAAAAAATTATACATCAATACAAAACACTCGACGACAGCGACGTCCACAGAGTACTTTTATTGGCGACGTCCAATCCAATCATCCAACGCTAAGTTCCACAGATAAGGCTATAAGAGCAAAACAGAAAATTGTTGTCAAATAGACAAGCGCTTTATTGCCAGCCTCTGTTTTCGTAATTCCCTGAGCTTCTCACGAAGATTCCTTAGATCTAAAAACCCTTTTCACTTAAGTTCTGAAATGAAAAGAGACTTAGAATGTATAAAGCATCCATTTAAAGATTAATTAATTTTTTCTTTCTTTTTGTCAGTTATTTACTCCGTAATTTTCTCAATTTTTAATGTATTGCTTTATTTTGCTTGTAATCTTTAAAGTCTTAATTATTGTGGACCCAATTAACATCCTACGTATTAAAAATACCCCCAAATAAGGCAAGTACGCTAAAGAAATGTAAGGCAACCCTAAAAGTAGACGGACATTTAAATATCACCACCCCTATCCTATCACCGTAGCGTACCCATAGGTCAAGCCGTTATTACCCAGGGCGGCAACAATCTGAGATATTCTTCTAACCTGTCTACGTTCTAATCAGACGCCACATAACTTTTTGTCAACAGCCAAGTCATGGTGGACTTTAGAATGGCGTATTATAATTGAATGTTGATATAAAATTTCGAGTCAGTTTTATTGACCGCAGAGGATATCTCTCATAGGAAGCCAAGCCAGCGCCAAGACGCAGCAGCCAATTCATGGTATACTTTGGGAGGGGCAATAAAAATAGAACTGATGTAAAATATTTCGTGTCTGTGCTGTTGGCTGCTGAAGAAATCTCGCATTTGGAGCCAACCCTGAACACCGCAGTCTAGTCATGGCGTATTTAAGAATGTGCTAGATATAAAATTTGAATGTTCATATAAAATTTTGTGTCAATACCGTTGACCAGTTGGTTCATCTGGAGCCAACCCTATATAGAACATCAGGTCATAATTAACATAGAAATTCATTGTCATCGAAACTGAACCAGTATTTAAAATTTCAACTCTGTAGGGTAAGAGGAGCTTGTTCTAATTTAGCTTACAAGATTTGATCTAAACCAACAATCATACAAACATTAAAACCATATTAATTTTCCATGATTAGATAAAACTCATAGTAGAAAGGTACCTGGAATCTAGACTTACCTAGGAATGAACCCTTAGGGCTCAAGTTATAAACGCGCCTTTAGTATGCTGTTGCGGCTGTTCGCAAGGATGGTTTCACGCCATAATGCGTATGAAAGCTATTGTTGACAGACCCAACTGCTCCATCCAAAGACACTAGATGGTAGCTATAGGTACCTAGGGTGATGTAAATTTAAGTACCTATTAATGACACTTAATAGCTTTAAGTACAATCTGTAACTAACTCATTAGGTACTAACAAGTTATGGGCTAATTAATTTCTGAAATTAAGAAGTTTTTTAAACTTTTAAGTAAGGCATAATGCAGGTATAAGGGTACGTCCACCTTGCGTGAATTGGGCCAGCTCTTAGCTAATTCAAGTAGGTAATAAAACAATAAATCTTCTTGGTATCTAAATGTTCGTTTGTACAGTTTAATATTTATATTACAATATTACTACAACAGTGTATGCAACAACTACAGGACTCACCATTAATCATTCAATTATGGCTTACGCCTTTTTAGTGTAGGTAGGCAGAAACTACAGAATGGCTATGATACATGGGGCAACTATATTTTGGGTATAAGTTTGTATTTCAGTGCTCTCTCTAGTCTCCAATAGGTGCAGATACAGCTACATCAGGTTTTATATTTTTCTTTTCCAACTATCAGTTTGTTTGTCTCCATTCAATAATGAGATATAAAAATTTGCTGCTACCCATTTTTCAACTCCTTCTAGCACTTTTTCATGTCAAATATCTTATTCAGCTATCTAAAATCTTTCTTTTCATGATAATAATGGACTTTTAAAATCTTCGGCTGTAGCTTCTGTCATCCTTGATGTTTCTTTATTTTTTTTTATAAATGTATGGGTGCTGAGCCATTTTAATTGTAGGTACACTGTGGTTTTACTTTAATATCAACTTAGTCCCACTTGGATTTCTTCTTTTCAAAATACTCTTTTCCATCTTGATCTACAGTAGCATAGTATCCCATTGATTCATATTTTGTCCTCATGTATGCCATATAACCAAGGGCAAATGTAAAACATGCAGCTCCTATAGTCATAACAACAATGTTCTGGAACAAAAAATATTGACTATCTTACTACTATTGTAAATGCAAAAGGATGGATGTTTGTAACTCAAATGGATGAATGAATGGATTTGGATGAAATTTGGTACAGAGATAGATTATAGTCTATACAATATATATAATATAATTTATAATAATAATTTACGACATTCACACCGGCGAAGCTGTTGGCAGAAACAAGTTTCATAATAAAATCAAAACAAACCTACAAAAAAACAAAGAATGCCACATCAAGGGGCCTTCATTTTTTTCTTTCTCAGGCTGTGTTTGACTCAACAGAGATTTTATTTTTAAAGTGAACATTTTTGATTGAACAACATGAGAAACAAATACCTATTGATGTAAATGTAGTGATCAGGAAGTTTGTCTTAAAACAGTGCTGCAATATACATAAAGCACAAGAAAATATGAATTTTGTACTTCATTAATTTCTAAAAAGACAATGTTAAGCATTGACTGTTTATTTTTATATTACACTATCAATGTATAAATTGGTAGTGTAATGTAAGGCGGCCAAACGTCCCGCATACTGCGGAACCATCCTGTAATGACAGTTGTAATCCTGCATTGCAATATTTAATAAAATAGACACATATTGCATTCCTATATTTTTTGGACCTGGTTGTGGTCCAGTACCTTCTTTGTTTGTCTTAGATAAACACTCCTAAAGAATGAGTGTTTCCGTTGACTAATGCCTTATGGACATCGAAACAGACAAACATCACTTCAAGTTGAAACGTTTGTGCTATGCTTATTTTAAAATTTAATATGGGCAGAGTTATGTTTCGGCGGTCGGGATTTTAGTTAAAAAAATATTTATTTATTACAATATTAATTTAATTATAAAATACAGGATATTAAGCTGGTGGCTGATTCAAGACTGAATATAATGCAAAGAAAAATAACTATCTCTAATTTCCGGTAAATGCATAATTGCAATACGACGCATGCTGACGGTGACTGCATACTCAGCGTAAAACGTCTGTTACGATGAGTTAACTCCTCCCTCCATAGGATAGAAGCAACTCTTGCTTCTGGCGGCGTCCGCGCTGCCTTTGGTGTCCTCCGCGATGTTCTTTGTTTTCCATTGATACAGCTTCCAGGATGCTGCTGCGATCAGTAGGATATATAGGATGATTGTGCTCCAGCTAGGTGTAGCTGCTATGATTGACCAATTATCTTCTTCTGGCACGGAGATGTCGCCTGCTTTGTTGATGAGTTCATGGATGCTGTCTAGTGAGATGTCTTCTAATTGGAGTTCGTATTGTATTGATTGTTCTGGGACTTGATGCTGCTCCGGTAACGGTATGACTTCGTTGATGACGACCGTGTCGGTGTGAGAACGCAGTGTCTTGTTCATGACGTTCATCTGGCAGTCTTCTGTTAGTGTAACGAGATGAATTCCAGATAGCTTCTTGTAATCTGTCTTGGTGTTGCATTGTGTTTTGGTGACTTCATCTTCTCTGAGAACAAGTAGCCAGTTGTTGTCTCCGATCTTCTGAATTTTTCCTCTTCTTAAGTTCATCTTAGCGTGAGTGCAATTTGCTGGGCGATGCTGAATGAGTGATAGTATACAGTCATCTGTGTCTTCCATTCTTCTAGTGTCGAGGAGCTTGCAGAGCTGGGTGTTGTCGGTTAATGGCTGACAATCTTCTTCCAGGTAAGCGTACTCATCGTTACCAAGTGCTAGGTATTTGGATTTGGGGATGATTGTAAGGTTATCTTTATTTGGGATAGAATAGAGATGAATAAGGTCATAGGTTTTTAAGGTAATTGAGGGGATTTCGAGTATAAAGTTAACTGAGTGTTCTGTGCTGTAAGCTTTAACTTTAATTGACTTCTCTATCCTGTATATATTACTAATGCTAATACTAGCTACTGGTTTAAACATAAACATATTTTCTAAGTTTCTTAACTCTTCTATTAAGTTCTGAGGACTTATTATACTAGGATGCATGGTACCCATCTGAGCAAAAGTCATAGCATCTTCTAATAACATTAACCTATCTAAAATTATCTGTAAACTAAAATCTATCTGTACGTAAATATCTAGAAAATGTAAATGGTTAGACAGATCGTTGGAATTATTAGTAATATTTTGTAGTAAACTAGCCAAATGTTTCTGATTGTTATTTAATTTTGTAAACTGTTTACTGAACTCATCGATTGTATTATGTGCTAATACTAAGGATTTTCTCTGTGAATCCTGAACATTTCTAACTCTGTTTTTAATATTTAAAATTTCTTCTTCAAACTTAGCTGCATCTTCATGGTCGAGATTACCTGTAATAGACTTAACAACAGTACCTAATCCATCTATAAGACCGCGTCGCTTTCTAACTTGCGGCGTTAAAAACTTAATCTTCTTACCTATAATATTAAGGCTATATTCTATTTGATTCCTATATGTTTTATGTAACTCTCCAGACGCTGTATTCTCAGCGTTTTTCGTGCTTGCATATAGGGACATCAATTGGGTAGATGTAAAGTGCAGATTGCTAATGTTGTAGACACAAGCAAGGCTAAAGTAGTTGTCTTGTTTAAGGAGTTGTCCTTGTTTAAGAAGGAGGATCCCATTGTCGTTATCTACATGGGTAATGGTTACGGTTGCTGTTGCGTTGAGCACGACGGCTCCTGCGATGAAGATCCTGCAACAAGATGAGGCCTCCGTAATAGCTTGAAATGAACCCTGATGGACTTAGAATTTGGATGGTTACCTATTATTTCAGCTACGTTATTTGGGTGAAGGTGTATGATCTTGTATGGTCCTTTGAAGACTGGTTTCGTTTTGTCACTGCGGGCTGACTTTGCTACCTGTTTGTAGACAGTTTCACCTACCTTGAATTTTATTTCTTCTGCTTCTTGGTTACGTTTAGTTAGTTAATCACCTGTTCCTTATTTTTGGACATGTGTGCAGCGATGCACTCTTGAACTGCCTCTGCATTGCCACGATGCTTAATAACATAGTCCTGGTAAAACTCTTTTGGGTAGTATAACTCTAGTGGGTTTCTGGATGATGTGTGTCCGAATAATAACTCATGGGGTGTATAATCTGTTGCCGAATGGATAGCGTTATTGTACGCTATTATAGAGTACTTCATAATAAGCTGTATAGGGTCGTCTTTGTTAGTCATTCTTTGTATCCTAATTATTTCGGCTAGGGTAGAGTGTAAACGTTCGATAGGGGAGTTAGAATTAGGGTTATAGGGTGTCGTAAAGTGTATATGGATTTTATGTAGAGCGCATATTTCTTTAATAACATCGTTGTCGAATTTAGTGTCTGAATCTGTGGTTATTTTATTCGGTAAACCTAACACTGAGAAAACGTTTAGCAGTGCTTCAGCTATATGGACACTACTGCATGCTGTTAGTTGAACTGCTTGGGCGTATTTAGAGAAGTTGTCAATGATTGTAAGGAACGTTGCGCCTCCGGTTGAGTATAGGTCCATAAATATATGTTCCATCGGTTTACGAGGTGTATCGGTTATAGCTAAAGGTGGTTTAAGTGGGTTGCGTTCGTATTTTGATTTCAAACAGGTGTCGCATTGATTAACGAACCTTTGAATGGTGAGAAGCATGTTTGGCCAATGATAATTTCTGTGCAACTGTTTGTATGTTTCCTGAATACCGCGGTGCACAGTCTTACCTTCATGATATTTCTTAATCAACTCTTGTTGTTCGGGTTTGTTTTCTACTAGAGTTACGCGTGTTGTGCATTTAAGTAGCTTAGGACCTCTATCGTTAAATATTGTTGTGTAAACTGTAGAAAAAGAATGGTACAATTCTTCGTTATAAAAGTAACAATGGAATATACGGTCAGCGATGGTGTGTTCTTTAAGGAATCTAATTATCTCGGACTCTGTATTATTTACTGGGATAAAGACATCTTTTATAACCACTTTTGAGTTAGTGGATCTGTTATCTACTCTATACGTAGATCCGGGTGTTGACCTAATGTGGAACTGCTTTAGTTGCCTATCAATAGCGTCTGCAATGATGGGTATACCTTTATTTTCATTGTCAGGCTGTGTATGTCTTGTAGACACTAATTCAGGTTCAGCTGACACTATGCTCATGCTATCTGTACCTACGTGAGATTCGGGAATGCTTGGATTTTGTGATTGTAGATTTTCATTGGGTTCTACTGTGTCTATTTGATTTTCGGCTTCCCTACGTGCATTTTCGAATATTCTATTAATTATCTCATCGTCTTCGTTATCATCTAAATTAACAGCTAGAGAGTCGACACTGCCATGGAATATTTTAACTCGTGATAGAGCGTCTGCGTTAGTGTTTTGGCGACCTTTCTTGTATACAACCTTATAATCGTATTCCGAGAGTTTTAAACGCCATCTAGTTAATTTAGAATTAGGATCTTTTAGTGACATTAACCAGGTGAGAGGTCTGTGGTCCGTGTATATGGTAAACTTTCTTCCGTAAAGATATGGTCTAAAGTATTTAATAGCCCATACTATGGCGAGTAGTTCCTTTTCTATTGTAGAGTAACGCGATTCAGTATCTGATAGTGTTCGGGATGCAAATGCTACCGGTTTATCGGATCCTACTATTCCTTGTGATAATACCGCACCTAATGCTACATCTGAAGCATCGGTGGTTAGGATGAAAGGCTCATTAAAATTTGGGTACTGTAGTATTGGGGCGTTAGTTAAAATTTGTTTGCACTTATTAAAAGCTTCTAAGAAATCCGGGGAGTGTATGACTTTACTATTTTTCTTAAGGCAAAGGGTCATTGGTTTAGTAAGCTTGGCGAAATCTTTTATGAATTTTCTGTAATATCCAACTAAACCTAGGAAGGCTTTTATTTCTTTCTGAGACTTGGGTAGGGGGAAGTTAAGTACGGCTTTTATTTTGTTTTTGTTTGGTTTTAAACCTTCATCTGTTAGTTCATGTCCTAAGAACTCAACCTGTTTTTGTAGGAACTGTGATTTATCTAACTGAATCTTTAGGTTGTGTGTTTTGAATCGATCGAATACTTGTTTTAATTTTTCTATGTGTTGCTGTAATGACGTAGATATTATTATTACGTCATCTAAGTAGGTGTAAACATTGTCTATGCCTCTTAATATATGATCCATTAGTCTTTGAAACGTACTTGGTGCATTTTTCAGTCCAAAGGGCATTCTAAGGAACTCATAGTGTCCTCGTTCAGTGGTAAATGCGGTTTTTTCGATATCATTAGGGTGCATTTCCACTTGGTGAAAACCGCTAGCAAGATCTAGGGTTGTGAAGTATTGAGCTCGTCCTAATCTATCTAATATGTCGTGTATATTTGGTAAGGGGTATTTATCTTCAATGATACGGTCGTTGAGACGTCTATAGTCAATTACAAGTCTCCATTTGACGTTTCCTGAGGAATCGGGTTTTTTTGGTACAATATGCACGGGACATGACCAAGGGGATATGCTCTCTCGCACAATACCTTGCTGAAGGAGCTTATCTACTTGTTTACGAATTTCTTCGCGTTGTTGAGGAGCTTGTCTGTAACTACGTACAAAAACTGGTGTATTATCGCTTAATCTGAGCTCGTGTTTGACAGCGTGTGTGAATGTGAGTGGTATATCTTCTGCATAGAACAAGTCCCTATACTGATAACATAACCGGGTTATTTCGCGCTTTTCTTCTTCATTCATGTGATCTGTACGGATTTTCTTTAGAGTTTCGTTTAGTATATGGTCAATGTTAGTTTGAACCTTTATGGTATTAATATCATGACTATCGTTTTTTTTGGAATTGGAAAATATCTCTAATTCGATTGACGGGTTAAACGGGATACACTTCTTTTGATCACTATGATTAATTACCGATGTTTTGAAAGAACCGTTTGTAACGTTAACTATAGCTGCTGGGGACATTAAACCATCTGACCAGATTAAATCATCGTGAAGGTATTGTCCATCTAAGTAATTAGTTTTTACTTTGACAAGCTTTTCGCATCTAGGTTCGATACTTATCCTTTTGGGTGGAGAACTAAAGTGTATTGGTATTTCTGCTGTAGATGTACGTAACACATTATTATTCAAATCAATGTTACTCTTTAATTTTTGCAGAAGGTCAATTCCGATAAGACCTTTATATTTAGGGTCGAAGTCGAATATTAGAAACTTATGTGTTATATCGCTATTAAACGCGGGAGGTAAGGGAAGGTACACTACCTTGTCGTGAACTGATGAACTGTGAGCTGTATTAATTTGGAAGGGTTCTGTTTCTACACAGTACTCAAATATGGTGCCTGCAATTACGTCAGTTGCTATGGTTGAATGACTGGCCCCTGTATCTAATAGAAACTTACCGTCAAACTCTGGTAGTATTATATACGGTAAATATTTCTTGGTCTGGAAGTTTATTGAAACTAGGTCTGGTTGTCTCGGTTGGTGTCCATGGTAAAACCCTGATCACCACTTACCTCTTGTTCGTCCATGGTTACATTCGGCTCGAGCACTATGCTGTTACCGTCTGTGATGTCGTTATAGAGCTCCATGTCGCTGGATCCTGGTTGATCTTGAGTGGCCATTTGAATTGGAATGTAGAACAACTGCTGTGCGAACTGTGGTTTTTCTGGCTTACCTGCCGTACGCATTGTGACGTCCGATGATACTGGCGTGGGAACCGATGGTTTTGGAATGTTAGGTTGATTCCTAAAGTTACTTGAACCATTAGGTCTAGAGTTACCTGATGCTGGTTTGGCCTTCCAGGGCAATACAGATTGTACCCATTGTTGGCGCTGTTCAGGGGTCATGTTATTTTGTTGAGGTACAAAGTTTTGTGAGAGAACAATAAAGCCAGGTACAAACGGGTTTGCTGTATTACGGATGGGATTGTTATTGCCTGGTTGTTTGGGTAGCTCCTTTGGCTTTGCTTGTGACGTTGAATGGTTATTATTGTAGTTAGCTCTATTATATGACAGCCTAGCCTCTTCTTGTCTAGCCGCTATGATGGCTGCTTCGAAGGTGTCTGGTTTGGCGATTCGAACGCCCAACGAGACGTGGAAGTCTAACTGGTTTATATACTGTTCAATAACCATCTTTTCATAATATGATTTATTACCATGCTCTCCTACGGAATACAGAGTATCCAACAGCTCACGGAGGCGTTTGCCGAAGCTTTCAGCGTCTTCTGTCTTAGACTTACGCACTCGCGTTAGCTCCTGCATAACTTGTATTTCATTTCGTGGTTCACCTAGGCGCCTTATTAACGCATTCTTAATTGATATCCATGAGTTTAAGTAGCCTTCGTACGCTATTGCGTCTATGGCTGGACCACTGAGTCTACTTTTAATTAAGCAGATGAATGCTGGGTGCGAACGATCTGCTTCAGAAGTTAACTGTAATAAGTTTTCTACTTCCCTAATATAATAATTGAGTAATTTAGGATTACCATCATATCTTGGCATTAAGTCTGCAATTAGTTTGTAAGGTTTATAGTTGGCATCATAGTCCCTGAGCGACATTGTTTTTCTGTTGCTTGTCTGCCTAGTGGCGCTTGACGCAAAACAATAGAGGTGTCAAGTTAAACACTTGGAATTTACTCGTGGGATACTTAACGCTACTAATTATAATTTTGTGGTTGCCTACTGCGATTTTAGCTTAGAGACAGACACACAAATACTAACATAAAATACACAAATTAAAATAAGACAGGAAATCGAGCAAGGACACTTGGTAGAACAAGAGCACTTACCAAAGCAGCCACTGCATCTCCTGTCGAGTCGAGTCTTCTCCAACGCAGCTTCCTCCAATTCTCCGGAGATTAGCCCTGATGACCGTAGAGGTGTCCGACCGCGCGATAGGTTCTTTGTAGATCACGAAAGAACGATTTGAGAACCGTCGCTCTTAAGATGAAGAGTTGGATTCGATCTTAGAACGTCGCGATCCTACCGACTGCGCCAGTTATGTTTCGGCGGTCGGGATTTTAGTTAAAAAAATATTTATTTATTACAATATTAATTTAATTATAAAAATACAGGATATTAAGCTGGTGGCTGATTCAAGACTGAATATAATGCAAAGAAAAATAACTACCTCTAATTTCCGGTAAATGCATAATTGCAATACGACGCATGCTGACGGTGACTGCATACTCAGCGTAAAACGTCTGTTACGATGAGTTAACTGCAGTTGTGAAAACTTTTACGACATTCTTAACCAAATCCCAGAATTATTAAAAAAATGCCACTAATGCAAAAAATATGATTTAAAAAATAAATAATGATTCAGTAGTTATGTTGTTTGTTTCTAATTTAAGTGAACCACTGACATGTCCGCAGTCTTCTAATGAATAGTGTGGCCACTTACCCCTATCTACAAGAGTGTCCTGTATTGATGTTTTATAAAGTTGGCCACATTAATTAATAAAAATAATAGATTGTGGTAGAACGTAAGGTTCTCTATCAATGCAGTAGATGTTCTATTAAATTAAGTCATTTTTATGGTCCTTTGTTGATTCTTTCAATGTCACATAGTTTTTCATGCAGTATGTTTGATTAAATGTTGAAAACTCTATAGTGTTAGACGTTACATAAAGATTGTATAGGTTATATTATTATTCAACTTACAGGCTTCGCATAAAGCTCAAAATTGATAACTCTGAATGCTGTCGTCGATCTCATCGACCGAATCCCATCTCCAGGCTTTTGTTCTTTATTTTTCGGGTCCATGATTATAAAAATTTGTAGATTAAGTTCTTATTAGCAGGTAACCTGGTAATAATGACGGGATTTCGATTATGCTCTGTGTCTAGTCCATCGTTTGTTCCTTTTTCAGAAAGCTTATTATGTCCTTTTTGAACTCTTTGGCAAGCTCTATTCAAATAAGAAGATTCAGCTGTGATATTTCAAAATAAGCTGTTGAAGATTCGGCATAAATTAATTTTAGTATAATAATTTGACAACAAAAACTGAGTTGCTTGCTGTTGCTGCACAAAATTGACATTTGAGTCTTGACTTTGACAATTAAAACTGTCAGTCACGGTGACAATGGATAGGTCTCGCAGTGTTACCCTCGTGTAAATATGTCAACTTGATGTACCAATATACACACCACTGGCTTTTACTAATCTGTGCCTTCTTGACTTATTGTTGTCTCTGAATGTCACTGCCCCTGTGTGAAGTATGGCATTCTAGAAGACCTAACCTCATCAGGTTATGGGCCCACGGCACGAGGAGAGGAGGCAGACAGACGTGTTGTGAAGAAAAAAATTGAACTTGAAATTCGTTTCAAGATGAAAGCCGCTGGAAAATTTAAGTACTCCGGCACGAGATTTGGAGAGCAAAATTGCGCAGTATGGAAGTACCAAATAAGCGTGTTATTGCGTTCAAAAAGGCTGCTGTCAATACCATAACTCATGGACTTTTGGGACAGCGGCTGAAAGTTCAGGAAGCCCTAAAAAAAAGTAGCGGAGCTACACCCAGAGTCCACAGAAAGCCTAAAGAAGATGCTAGCGTCAGAAAGTGAATTCCGCTCAATATCCGACGACTTGCTTCATTCGTTACTTCAATACACTTGTGGCAAACGTGCCGAAATAATTGAGTCTCGCCGAAAACTCTGTAGTGACACAGTACTCTCACGCATTACCTTACCTCCTTCACAACCGTTACCAACATAGAACCTTAACCAGTTTACCGTACCTCTTTCAGAACCATTACCAGTTACCACATGGAACCTGTATCAGTTTACCGTACCACGTTTAGTTAAGACACATCTGTTCAAGAAACAGGGAAGAACCGTCTTGAAAAAGACGAACAACTGCCAAAAAAATAGGATAGCATCGACGCAGCGCGTACATCGACTACGTCACACGCGCGCATCAGTTCGCTCTGAGAAGAGCGGTTTAGTGAAGAATGTGAAGATATCACGACGGACCTTCGAGATGGCAGCGGACACGCAGTGACGCAGCTGTTCACGCACACAGATGTTTTCACTCCTCAACGACGCCCGGCGAAAAGGATCGGTACCTAGCGCTGACCCATATTTATGTGCGAGCATGGCATGCGAGCATTCCATATTTATTTGCCGTAAACGCCGTAGCGCATGCGAGTACGACGCGCCGCGCGACCCGCGCCCCCTCTAACTTCTTGTACATTGTAAATAAATTCACTAATCACTAGTTGCACCATAATAAATGTAAATATGAATAGGCAAGTTAATCAGAAAAAGAGAGACATCGAAACGATCCAGCCATCCCTCTAAAAGCCGAAGAATATTTTTTACCGATCGGTGCTCAATGACATTCCACCATCGGGTACTCATTTAAGGGCTGAAGACAAACTACAAGAGGCGATCAAAACACATGGTGTCTCTAAAATTGCTCTGGCCCCTCGTCTTATATTATCGAACCACATTTACACAGAAAACGAAAACAAACCAATGCAGCCCCGAGACCTTAACTCCTTCAGAAAACCACAGCAAGGTGTCAAAATATTCAGGAAAATGGAGTTCAAACAGCGACCTCAGAAACCAGTCATCAAAGGACCAATTTTAAGGAAAGGAGTGGAGGGGAGAGACAGCATTGGACAGCCAATGGTTTCGGGCGGGACAACTAGCAGACCACATATCAGCGTGGAAAAATCTAGGTGCACCCTTCCTCTCATAAATATTCTTAACACCAAAGTCAGACGGACAATGGAGACCAGTCTTCAACTTCAAAAGACTGAACGAATTTGGCAGGTTACAAAAGTTCCGATTGGTAAACCATCGAAAACTATAATACTTCCAACAAAAAGGAGACTACATGGCGAAAACAGACCTATCACAGGCCTATCTTCATGTACCAATAGCAAAAAGGTACCTACTGGCTACTAATAATAAAATTAAAAACTGGGTTGCCATGTAACACAGAAAACAGAACATACGATTAGTACCTAGTGTACCTCGACGATTTTTGATAGTGAATCAAAACCCACGGCTTCTGAGAAACGAGGTGTCAATGGTCAAAAAGACACTTACAAATCTGGGCTTCAGAATAAACTGGGAAAAGTCAGTGCTAAACCCAAAAAACAGAAATAACGTTCCTTGGAATAAACTGGAACACAAAATTGAATCTAAAAAGTTTCATTTTTTTATTCCTAATAATAATAGTACACACAGTGATACGTGAACGTAAATGGAAGAGGTAATCTCAGAGGTCAGAGTATGTAGGCACAGAGCCGAAATAGTTCTTTGCCGATAATAGATTCCAGGAAAACCGATAAGAAGTCTATGGTTAGAAAGTTACATGTTATAAAAAAAGGAAATACGATACTTGAAAACTCAATAAATTAGATTTAGCCAAAATCCATTGCTCATTAAAATAAAAATTGTTAGTCTATTATTTTGAGAGGTTTTAGAAAAAAAAGAGAAGACGCCAACTGGAGTCTATGGTTTATGGATATCCATGGCGATTTAGTTGTCAATAAAGATAATTATTTTCGGAATAATCTGAAAATGTTAGCTATTATTCTATAAGTACTTGTTAAGTTTCAATATTTTTCAATTTTATGTTATTTTAAAGCTTAATCCTTTGTACAATGGAGTCTGATTCCGCACTTCTCGCTGATGTTCCTGATGGCGCGGAAGTGTTGCCTCTAGAAGAAAACCAAGGTGGAGAAGCTGTCGATGCTTCTGATAGTAATGTAACTAGTAACGAAGAACCTGCTGCCGCTGAAGAGTCAGGTAATTTTGAACCCGTAGTAGCAATATTTTTTGAATACTTACACTCCAAATAAACTAGAAGTACACCACTACTTTGATTTGCATTTTGGTTTTGCCACTTCCTATGTTTTAGTGCTTTTAATTAATAGCATCAGAAAATATGCACGATTTAAAAAAGTTCATCAAATTCAAATAAGAAACTATTGTAGCTGCAAATGGAGGCCCTACCAGCAGCAGTGATGGTTTGGATATGGATGCTGCGGCTCATCTAGCGGAAGGTGAAGATCAACAGCCTGAACAAGGTAAAAAGAACTCCAAAATTTTCCTATTTCATTCAACTTACACGGTTTTATCAATATCTGATTTAAAAGAGGCTGTACTGCCAACAGCTTCGTTTAAATCTAAGTTTCTAAAATACTATTCAAAGAACGTTTTCATAGTTTGGTTTGATTGAGATCTAGAATCATTACATGCATTATAGTAGGCGCCAGATTTTTTTTTTTTTTTTTTTTTTTTTTTATTTAATATGGGTTTGCTCTTGACTCTAGTCTAGGTCATAGATGACAGAGACAAAGTGGAATAACGGTCATTGACCCACCTACAATTATTGACATTTTTAATTTGAAAAACGGAATTAATAACACAATGCTGTCCCGAATCATCATCTCTCGTGATCCTTAACATTGTCTAATAATGAAAAACGATTCATATTTAATTGTTCAGGTACCTATGAACAGTTATTAGGGAAAGGTCAATATACTTTATTCCACATTTATCTGGTGCCTACTATAGCACAAACATTTTCTTACTACATTAATTATATATTTTGATATAGCACTTGTACAATCTTCTTTAACCTTTTGAATGCCAGAGCATAAACACATTGGTGTGCCCCCAACGCCAAACCACAAATTCGCCTTTTGTTTTGTCGGCTCTAGCGACGGTGGGGTGTTGGGCACTTTTTCATTTGTTGGCTACAGCCAACTGTGGCGGTCAAAAGATTTAATTCCTATTAAGTAACATTTTCCTGCCACATACACTTCATACACAAGAGTGTTTGAAGTGTATGTCTCAGCTGAGCTGCTGCCACATTATTATAGTACTTTCTAATGTCAACTCTCCCGATATGGCATCATCCTCATCTTTGAATTTAAAAGTTTGTTCTGAAGTGCTGGTTATGTCTTGGTGGGTGGTGGTTTATGATAAGCCTTTCTCCCAACTTTTACTGATTTTGGTGTACACCACAGTATTTCTTTACTATCTTGAACATGTTATGCTAAGAACTAAGTTCTTAATATTTGGCTGAGGTGAACCTTTATTCTATAGCAAACCCTGAAGCAGAAGCAGAGGAAGAAATGGACATTGACGACACTACAACGGGAACGGTGGGAGATGAGTCTGCCTACATTGGAGATAATTGTCTGTCTACTCCGGTAATCAATTGTTTAATTTGTTCTTTTGAGTATAGGCAGCCAAGGCTTAATCAGAGACTGCAATGACTGAGGCAGTTTTCAACAGTCCTGCTATTTTTTAATTTGTAATGTGATTTCCATACCTGCTAACACTTCCTCTTTTGATTTTCTTAGGAAAATGAGAGTCAGTTAGATCCAATGATGAAAGAACAAAGCTTGGATGAGGCTGAAGGCCTGGCAGAGGCTGCTGAGGAGTCTCCAGACCAGTCCATCAGCTCAGCCATGCCCACTGATAGTGGAGTAGGCGAGGGGGATGGTGCACCAATTGTGCAAGATGGTATAATTACACTTTTTATTTCTGGAAATTGGAAACTGTAAGAAGAGCTTTATGATATAAGAAACATATTGAAATTGCAGATGAATCTAGCACAATGGATGAAGATATGGGTGGTGGTGAGGGTGTGGCAAGTAGTGACGATGTCAACGACATCAGTAGTGCTGCGCAGGACGTCCTCAGCACAGGCATTAGGTACTTTTACAGGACAATGATTACATTATTATTTACTTCAATTCTATAATATTTTTATGTAATGGGTGTATTTTGTATTTATTTTCAGTTCAAGCACGGCAGAGGGTGGTGCTGATATTTCAAGCAGTGGTCAGACAGAGGCTCCTCTAATTTCCTCCACTGCTAATGGACCTGCAGTTCTACACTCATTTTCTCTAGCACCTCAACAACATCAACCCAATGAGTTAGTATCACATGTAACAAACCATATTTGTGATTAGTTATCATTTCAATGATCTTTATAACAAACAAAACAGTGTGATGGCATTATGCTTATTGTAATTTTGTGTTTCAGATTCAGTGATGCAGACACGTCTGAAATGGAAGGTGCAGCCGACACAATGCCAACTGTCAGCGAATCAATGCCGTTGCTCACTATGACAGCAAATGGCGCTGCACTGCTGTCGCCTACTTTGCTACCAGGTATTATTATATTGTACAAGCTGTGCCCGCGGCTTCGCTCCCTTCACCAACAACCGTCAACCGTTACCTACCCTACTCTACCTACCCTACATACCTAACCTACATACCTACCCTACATACCTACCTTACATACCTACCCTTCATACCTACCCTACATACCTACCCTACTTCCCTTTTTTTTTGTTTTAAAACCTTCCCTGTAATCTGGCAACCAAAACAAAAAAAGAATTAGCCAAATCGGTCAAGCCGTTCTCGAGTTTTAGCGAGACTAACGAACAGCAATTGATTTTTATATTATACAAGCAGCAATTGACTTTTATATATATATAGACAAGCTGTGCCCGCGGCTTCGCTCCTTTCACCAACAACCGTCAACCGTTACCTACCCTACATACCAACCCCTTCCCTTTTTTTTTGTTTTAAAACCTTCCCTGTAATCTGGCGACCAAAACAAAAAAAGAATTAGCCAAATCGGTCAAGCCGTTCTCGAGTTTTAGCGAGACTAACGAACAGCAATTGATTTTTATATATATAGATTGTATTATTTGTTTGCGAGTGACGAGTTATGACTTATGAGTTTTTAGAGTTACTGTATCTGTGGGAATAAATAAGATATGTGATGATAATAAAAGCTGTTAATTGGTTGTCCCAGGAGAGGAAGGCGGTGCGGGTGTATCTTCGTCGGTGGCCGCCGAGAGTAACGAAGCCGCGGGCGAGGGCGAGGGCGCCGTGAGCAGCTCGGTGGCGGCAGCCGGCAACAACGGCGCGCCGCCGCTGCCGCCCAGCGACGCCGCGCACGCGCTTGCCACGCTCGCCAGCGCCGCGCTGCACCACCAACATGAACAGGTACCCTCGACTTGTTCTTTGTTTTGCACGGGAACTTCCATATTTTTCCAAAATAAAAGTAGCCTCATTTACTCATTTTAGAACATCTGCCAGAGAAAGTTATTTTTATGTAAGTACATTCATAATAATATCCATTTAGTACAAAGCTGTTATTTTGTCATTGCAAACAGGTACATAATTTTATTTATTTATTTGTGTAGTCAGTTGTCAGTCAAGTCAGTTGTATTTTTTTAAAAGTTTTTTTTTCTTCACTTTTTAGTGGTACCTACTCCACATCTAACAACACTTCTACGACTAACGACTTCAAAGTCATAGGAAAGCAAAATACGCAATTTCGTTTACTGGATGACATACTTTTTCCAGCTATTTTGATTTAAAAACCAAACTACTGAACCAATGTCGATGAAATGTCTATGGGACCAATCGGAAAGTATATCATGTCGCATAAAAAAAAGTTTTTTTCAAATTGGTTCATATATGACAGAGTTATGAGGTAACAAACAAAAAAAAAACAAACATCCGAAATGAGTACCTCCTCTTTTTTTTGAAGTCGGTTAAAACAGATATTCGTCAGTGTGATCCATTTCTTTCAAACGTATCGGTGATCACTGCCGGTAATATTGCTTAGACCTTCCTTACTAAAAAATGTTGTGTGATATTTTATAAAGACTATGGTACTGTAATAGGCCGAGTCAGAGGAGCCGAAGCAGCCTGACGAAGAAGCCTGGTACACCGTCGGGATCGTGAAGGGGAACTCTTTTACGGTAAATATTGCTGTACTTTCATACAGGCATGGGTGATAAAGTGAATGACCAAACTTTAGAAATCCGAACTTATGCTGATTTCCGATGTGTAATTTTGGTCGTTGTCATTTTATTTATTTTGTTACTCATGTTGCTTACTAAACTATTTTATTTCAATAATAGGTCCAGAACTACATTTCTGATCCTAACGTGGACTTGACCAACTTGTCTCTGGACAATTTGCCGGACCTAACTGGTCTATCCACGACGGCGCTTGAACACGGCACAGCGTATAAATTCCGGATTGCCGCCATTAATTCCTGTGGGCGCAGCGAGTACAGTGAAGTGAGTACAATTAACTTAAGGGACTAACCACACTTATTCAGCTCTATTGAGCCTTTGTTCATAGAAAATAACGAGTTTGTATGGAGATGCTTACGCATCCGTTCAGCTTTCCGCGTCCTATCAGTTTTCTAATCGCTCAGCGAAACGCGAATGGTACTGAATAAATGTAGTTAGTGCGCAAGCATTCAATCTCTCCCAGCTGTCTTCCGAGACTTTTCCTAACTATGTAGTCTAGGGAGATGCAGCGCAATACCATTATTTTTCATGGAGTCATTGCCTAATTCCGTCCACAACCCAGTCACTGTTTAATTTCCGGGAACAAAGGTCTTGGTTTGAAATGGATGGATACCTTCTATAAACTGACCTCAGCAGCCGCCTTGAAGTTATCTGATATTCAATACATACTGTTTCTTTTCATAGGAATCAGCATTTAAGACCTGTCTACCTGGTTTCCCCGGCGCACCATCAGCCATCAAAATATCGAAGTCAGTGGAGGGAGCACATTTGTCGTGGGAACCGCCGCAAGTGGCTGCTGAAGGAATATTTGAATACTCAGTGTACCTAGCCGTGCGGTCTACTACACCATCAAAGGTAATTCGGTATTCTTACTTGCCATTTCTAAATACATAATATGAATGGAAGTGACCGGATGTGAGCTCTAATTAAATCTTATTGACTAGGGTGTACAAGAGAGGGAGAAGTGACAGTCTCTTCTAAATGCTAATTACTTGGTCTAGCTAAGGGAGCAGTACCATGCATACAAAATGTTCTTTTAGTAATGCAAACCTTGAGTCTTTGTACTATAAATAACCTTTATGTGGGTACATAAATAAATATAAAACCATTTTGTAAATGATAAAATTTTTACTTGTGCTGCTATTGACCGCAGAATTCTTATATTGACTGCAGAATTCTTAAATTAGTCATAAAACGACATCTAACTTGTAGTTTACTTTATAATTTAACCCAATTTCGATAGTTAACAAAGATTTTGTCCTTAGGAACCTACGAAATCACAACTAGCGTTCGTACGAGTGTACTGCGGCAAGGCGAACACATGCGTGGTGCCGCAGGCCTCCCTCAGCGCCGCGCACGTCGACTCGTCCACCAAGCCAGCCATCATATTCCGCATCGCCGCACGAAACGAGAAAGGGTACGGCCCAGCTACTCAAGTCAGGTGGTTGCAAGGTATGTACCAAAATGTTCCTCTTAGAAAGTAATATGTTTTTCAATAAAAATTTTTATGAGGTCCTACTTTATTAGTCCCGGTCACTTTGGTTGAATATTAATCGTGTTCAAGGTTTTTTTATCTACATCCAGTTAGATTTATATTCCAATATAGTTGGGTTAGGCAGATGATGATAAGAACAGGGTAATTCAACTGAAAGGAAACTTTACAGGAAAAAATATCGTTATATTGGGCTTTGACTGCGTAATTTCACGGCATTTTTTTTTCACTTGAAAATGGTCAACAGTTTGTTTATTGAGCATTGCAGATGGTGCGTTAAAAGAACGATGTGTATATTGAATAGAAAAGAATACTCTTTAGTATGTACACCTTATAAATGAACGGTAAAGGAGGCAGAAAGAGAATGTTAATTGAATACTTCGCCAAAAAAATGCCTGATGGGATCATCGCATGGTTGGCGAGGTGCATTGCATCCCGGTTTTCAGTGCTAGACAAACATCGACCTTATTCTACTTGAAATAAAGTTTAAAACAAAAATATTTCGACTTTATTTTGCTGATTTGGTTGGAGATTATTTGTTTGGAAATGTCAACCGCGCTCATTTAACCTCTCCAGATGAGGGCAGTTCAGATGGATACGTCATTTACAAATTTAATTAGAATTGGCAAGAAAAATTAAATTAATTTAGTCAAATAAATAGTAATTTATTTGACAAAGTATTGTTTTTTTTTGTATCAGAAATGTATGTGTTGCACAACTAGCTTAATCAGCAGTTTATTTTAACTAGCTGCCTAAGTGACATCCAGCCAACTTGTCTAATACAACATTTAGTGAAAGGGCTTGGCAGATGCATAGGCCGTTCATTGGATAGGGATAAATGCGACGAAACACTCGAAACGAAACAGACAGTCTGAACTTCGGTGGACCACAAAGCCCAAACTGCGGCCAAAAAGCTGGGCATCATAAATAGAGTGTAGCGATACTTCACGCCTGGACAGCTTTTAACTCTTTACAAAGCACAAGTCCGATCCTGGAGTATTGCAGCCACCTTTGGGATGGCTCAGCTAAATACCAACTTGCCGCGCTTGACTCGGTGGAACGCTGAGCTAAAAGACTCATTGGCGACGTAAGACTGGTGGATGCCAAGCTTCACAGCTTGGCTCATCGCCGCAAGGTTGCCTGCTTGTCGGTCTTCTACAGATTGGACTTCGTGGAGAGTGTCCAGGAACTCCACGACCTCATTCCACCTACCCCCTTCTATCATCGGACATCCCTACCTTGTTGCTATTCCACCAATTCGCACTAAACGTTTCCAAACGTCTTTTATAATGCGCACAGCAAAGGAGTGGAACTCTCTGCCTGCGTCTGTGTTGCAGAACGCATACAACCCTAATCTCTTCAAAATTATAGTGAACAGGCTTCTTCTGGGTAAGCTCGCTCCATCGTCGACTTTGTCTCTGTTATCTATGACCTAGACTAGAGTCAAGAGCAATCCCATATTAAATAAAAAATAGTAAAAAAAAAACTAAATATTTAATAGGTACTAACTTTTGCTCGCGATTTCGTCCGCGTGGAAGTGACTTGGGGCAGCCATTTAAATTTTTCATGTTTATTTATTTTTTATCAAGTACCTATATACAAATGTTTATGGTTTTATCTTCAATAATGACGGATTTCCATACAAACTTCCACCCCTCTTTTCATCCCCTTAAAGGAAAATTTCTGGGATAAAAAATATCCTATGTCCATTCCCGGGACTCAAACTATCTCTACCAAATTTTTGCGGTTTAAGCGTGAAGAGATAGAGACACAGACAGACACACTTTCGCATTTATAATATTAGTATGGATTGCATATCTTTATTCAAGTTTATATCTTTCTTTAAATTGCTCTTAAAGGTTTACAATTACAAAAGTAAAAATTTATAGATAACTAGCTGACCCACGCTACTTCGTCTGCGTCACATTTTTATGAATGCTCGGCTCTTATTGGTCGTAGCGTGATGTTATATAGCCTATAGCCTTCCTCAATAAATAGACTTCCTAGGATTAGCGCGTTCTACCAAACAAATAGTCAAGAGTAAGTTAACTGATCGAGTGGTAAATGATCAATTATCGACCGCCGAGAGTAGAAAATAATTAAAGCCCTAATATCGCTATTAATAAATAGGGGTTGGTGATAGAAGTGTAAAAATTTAGGATTGTATGTATTGTTTAATGCCACATTATAAAAAAATAAAAAATATGTCCAAAAAAAAATGCTAGGGGTGGACAACCCTTATCGCTTAGGGGTATGAAAAATAGATAGCCGATTCTCAGACCTACTGAATATGCATAATAAAATTTCATAAAAATCGGTCGAGCCGTTTCGGAGGAGTATGGTAACTGACATTGTGACACGAGAATTTTATATATAAGATAATACTAACAGAGCGAAATGTCACAGCTAGTCAGTGTAACCAGCCCGCCATAATTTCCACCTAATGCCAAATGAAAACCCTAAAATCGTCAGAATTATTTGAAAATTCTCCTAAAAAAACACTGATATTGACTGACGTTGAAAACTCGTCGCAGCAGTTCAATTACTACTGCATTCGACTGCTAACTGCAAAATTAAATTAAACTAAAGAAAAACAAGTAAACAATCACCAATGTAGGCATGCATTTTTCATTTTCTGTTAGCACAGACAAAGTACCACAGACGACATAAAAAAAAAATCCTTTTTAATGGTTTACACTAGTGATAGTTGGTTTTTCTTTATTAAAATCCGCATTCTAAGTCACAAAGAATTGCTCTAGATGGCATTACGTGTCGCTAGGTCAATAAATAAATAGATATTATATTATTAATATTTGTTGTTATAGCGACAACAGAAATACATCATCTGTGAAAATTCCAACTGTCTAGCTTTCACGGTTCATGAGATATAACCTGGTGACAGGCAGTGGAGTCTTAGTAATATGGTCCCGTTTTTACCCGTTGGGTACGGAACCCTAAAAAGCCCCTAAAAGTACCTCAAATAAACAGCCCCTAAAAATCTTATCCCACTTATTTACCCCCTTAATGTAGGGAGAAAACCCCTTAGTTGGGAACCCTGCAGCTGGTTGAATATTGACATTTTAACTAAATTTTAGTGAACATGGCTAGCCAAACCATTAAACGTTATTGTACTAAGTCATGTGCCTAACTGTTAATATTTCTGAGCAATTAAATGCCGGGATGTCATGTAGCCGCTAACTAAACGGCGCCGTTCAATGAAATGGCGAGGCAGCCTATTAAACGGCTGATTAAGCCAGTTGGCTGCGAAATATTATATAGGTATATCTAAGATATAGGAATCACTAACAACTTTTTTCAATTCATTCATCAATTAGTTATGTTTATCAAATTCTGAACTAGGAACCAATTTGTAACTTCGTCAAAGCTGATCAGATTGATGTAATATTTAAATTCCAAATTTCATTACCTTATAACTTTCGATTATCTCATAACCTTCCATTACCTCTTAAACATAAATATAATCATCCTTTCGCATAATTGGCATGTACATATAGTTGGCAATAGGCATGGCAGCAACGGTGAAGCATCATCTCTCCGTAAATTTCCGGCAACCACCGCCCAGGCGCATATTTGCTTTTCCTAGGTTGCATGACGCATACCAAAAAATAAAATAAACAAAATTACAAAAGTTATTCAAGTTGGGAAGATATGCGTCACATTCGCGCAAATCGAAGATGGATATCCATTTCAGGAGTACACATATACGCTTGTCATAACTTAGTTGGGATTAGGTCTTCCGTGCTAGCAATCAAACACAATGTCAATAGCACGGATAGTATAATGATAACAAGTGTACTGGGTTATTGGAATGTACCAATAATAAGTACACGATTGCGACAGTACTCCTTCTATTCCGTGAGGTTTTCAGTGCTTTCAGAGTGCGCGCTTGAACGTTTGCACAACCATGTGTACACTACAGGTACTGTCGCAAAAAATCAAAAGACTAACAGACGCGGAGAGGGCGGGTCCAAGGACTCGCCGCCCGCGCACTCCGCCGCGGGCGATAAGCTGCCGAAGTCGTCGGGTGCCGCCGCGCCGGTAAGCTCCGTAGATAGCCGTTGTAAATGTGCACTGTTTCCGGATTATTTTAATTTCATTTCCATTATAATCACCTATCGATACTGCTGCATATTCTGCGCCGCGAATGTATCTTTTAATATTATGCTTTCATTTATTTGTATTGTTTTTATTTTCGGTGGACCAGGACTAATGAAGTAGGATCTTGTTCTTTCTTATTATTTATTTATTGTTTTTCTTTAAGTAGAACAGCTTCAAGCAATTCTGTCTGATGTGACTGATGTAAGAAATGTACTTTCAAGTATGCTGTAGCTTAGAACTGATTTATAAATCATATAAAAAGGGTGACATAGCCTTTTCTCAGATGAAGATTTAAGATATGGGAAAAATGTAACTATGCACTGATAAAGAGGATCTTTTATTATTGAATTATACTTCTTTTTTATTTATTTTTAGGCACGGTGGAGGGTTTGGTACAAAACTCTGCATCCTTATTAACACGTTTTCAATTGATGTTATCTGTTTCGGCATTATAGCAACTTACATTGTGCTGAAAATTTGTTGTAACACTTATTTTTGAACTGTCAAATTGTAATGAAACAGATTGTTATTATATTGTGAAGCCAACGATCTGAAACTTCTCATTTCAATGAGTGTTTGAGCAAAATGTTCCTGTGTTGCAGGCAACATAATAAAGTTTTATATTCATGGTAAACAAAAGTTGTGCAATATATCGGTGTGGATGTATGGCGGCAATCACCCCGTGTCTTGATATTTAAATGAATAATCTTAACATAGTATAAAACAAAGTCGCTTTCGCCGTCTGTACGCTTATATCTTTTAAACAGCGCAACGGATTTTAATGCAGTTTCATCAATAGACAGAGCTATTCAAGAGGAAGGTGATATGTATAATCGTCCCGAAATTCCGACGGGAACGAAAAAAATGTGATATGCACGTACGAAGTCGCGGGTTAAAGCTAGTGTCTAATATAATGCAATGTTTTTTGCAGATATAAAATCTACGGGCATGAAGAGGTCAGGCGAAGGCAGGTTACCGGGTGCGTCACCATCCAAACAACCAAAACAAATGTTGCACTAAGTGTTGAGTTTGAGACAGTCTTACACATTTAATATAGACCAATACATTAGTTTGTACACACCACTACAGATTATTCAACAAGTTTTGTTTAAATCGAGGTTCGTACCTAACTAAATATGTTACTTTAGCATAAGTCCCCATTGAGAGTGAAATCTCATTATGCCGATTTTATGAACACAATACTTTCACCTGCCAATCCTTATTATATACACATATTTTGACTTTGCTTCTTTCCTCTAGCTAGTATTAATAATAATGTTGATTGTAAACTATAATTTTATGGACTCGTTACCGTTGTCACGTCGCGTCAGGCGGTAATCATAGACTGATTGATGTATAAGACGCATTGAGATGGATTGCTAAATATGGAAATGTTATACACATATCTGTGGAATATAAATATGGAAATAATGTCTTTATTTTTTTAATCGTCCCAGGATTTATTTATACCTTAAAGATATGGTAATGATAAAATAGGTTCTTGAGCCAATTTCACCACACACTAGCATTAATTTATACGATTCTAGAATGAATTATAGTTGACGATTTGAGATATATATACCACTTGTTCAAGCGTAGTGAAATTGGCTATAAGGATAAAAAATATACATGAATTCCATTTGGCTTTTAATACTTAATTACATATTATTGAGTACACTATACATTTGTTTCATTGCTATAAAATGCTATCTATTCAAAACTCCGGTAGGCATTCCAAAAGAAAATAAAAATACAAATTATCATTATTATTATTCATACCTTTCGTTTTATAGAAAATTTCCTATATTCAAGATATTTTGCGTTTTATCATGATATTAAAGCAGTATCACTAGATTTATTATTTGGACAAGTTATAATTTTTTTATTGTGATATAGGTTCGCTTGACACTTGTAGACAGTGTAGAACCTTGGTTACTGAAAAGGAAAAAAATACAATTAATCAAATCGTTATGTAGCACCTACAAAAATAATAATAAGATGCGATTAAAAACAATGCCTTACCAATGAAGTAGTTCCAAAGAGTTTGTACCATCCTATGACGATATTAGAGAGGTTCAGGTCATCGAGCATAATCTGCGCCACGCCCATGAACACCTTTTTACCCTCTATGCGTCCATAATCGCCCCATACTGTCACCTGTACGTGAAAACAGTTGCATAGTACTTGGTTTTTAAGATAGATGCGCATCTCTAAATTATTTTGAGTTAAAAACGCTATAATTTACAAAAAAAACTGCAGTGGAAGACCGCTACGTCCTTTCCGCCAAAAAATTCACTCGCCGCGAACAAGCATGTCGTTTGCATCCATTGGCGACGTTAGTGAAGGAGTAAAGTTTGCTTGGGGGCTATCACATTGCTCGGGGGTAACGTAGGAAGTTGATGTTGCTGACACCTTCGCGTAACCTGTACGAGTTACTTGTACGACAGATATTTAGTTACACAATTATACTGGCACTTGGCGCATATATTTGCTTTATATTTACAACATTAACGTTATTATAATATTTATAATACCAAAGCACCGCCAATATTTCGACAAATAGGTACTCCAAGTGTAGTCAGCATTTAAAAATCAAAACTTTTGTCGAAGCTCACCTGTAATACGCAACCTTTAAAGTTTTCTCTAAAGGTAAGCGTTTGTTGGTAAAGCGGGTCGAGTGTCCGGCGCGCCGTGCTCGTCTTAGCTTTAGCGATGCAGCGCTTGCCGCTCACAAGGTACACTTTGATGTAAGGCGCAGGCAGAGTTCGTCTACCTGGCTGCGATACCAAGCCCCTGGCACGGATTACCTCCACCTGAAACGCACCAAGTCGCCTAAATACTTCAGGAACTCGGAATCTAAATGTACGAATCTAGGTGTTACTATCTAGTGAGACTTGTTCGGGTCATGTGACTGGGTTAACTTGCGTCCTTGGCCTTAAGGTGTGAAATAGTTCCATAGTTAGGATCTACACGAGTGCTTTCATTAGAGCAAAACTCACCAAATGAAGATGTTGAGTTTTTATCCTGATAGATTGTGAAGTATGCGGTAAGTTGAATACCAGCAATAATAACGCTATACTTTGTTGTTTTTATCTGGGTTCTAAAGAAGCATGTTAAGATATTTTTTTGTGTACTTCAACAGAATCAAGCATTAACCTCAAGGAATCCTTTCTGGTAACACATAGACAGTTGTACATCGCCCTGCGTGGGCGCACCGAGCAACTGTCTCCCGACCAGTTGTCCTGGGCCTAAGCCGTCGATGAAGTCTGACAGGCCGCCGCCGTCTGAGCCAGACCCTCTCATACCAGGAGACCATCTAAAAACAGGTAACACGTTTGTTTACAAACGTAACTTATTATTATCAACTAAACGGATTCAGTTGTATATCTGGTGATGGCTATTATCTTCAAAGCGGTCTTTCAATTTTGAAAATAAAATTATTTTAATAAAAGCAATACCTACTTTATGAACCGTTTACTTCAAATTGTAATGAATTAAAATCAATTTACAAAAATGATTAAGTAGGTATTGAGATAAATGCAGTTTAGTGATTGAAAATATTTTAAAATAAGGTGTAAATAGGTATCACATAAAAGGTAAATGTAATGTTATAATAAAAAAAATGTGGACGAGACCTTTTAGCCACTACCAAAGGAATAGTTTAAAAAAAAAAAACAACATTTACAACATTGATACAATAGTGAAGAAGAGGGCGGTAGTCGTTCGGATGCATCGATTGGTAAAGTTAAGGCAGAGCACGTGGATTCCAGGTACTAGGTTCTATTAAAGTATAAAGACATCTAACTAGTAGATGTAATTGTGTAAAGGTGCAAGAAACGCTAGAGAATGGTCTGCATCTATTAAGTAGATAGGTAGTAGATTCAATAGTAAATTAAAGATTAAATCTATGAAGGTAATGTTTAAGAAAATAATAATGAAGTTCGGTACACAATCTATTTCTATTCTAACTTCGTATAAGTCTATATCTACAATTGTATTTAGTTTTATTTAATATCTGTGATGTTTCTAATTTCTCATAGCCAACACCACAACCAACCTTTTCTCTTTTTATATCTTCTGATTTAATTGTCATTAAAGAGACCGGTATGTGTTAGATTTTAGTCATCCTATGCATACTGTATAACTGAGTATGGAAAATGACAAGTGATTATTCCGGTGAGACATGCATGATTGAAGATGTAGGTATGTGTGTGTACATCAATCAGACAAAAGTTTGTGTAACGGACCAAAAAAATAGTGCATACATCATAGGCTTTCAGGCAACATTTATCATTCAATCACAATCGTGCATCATGAACGCAGGAACGCTTCTTTCTCGTCCGAAGACACCGTCTTCCTGCGGCGATGTGACTGAAAATGTTAATAAACGTCGGACACGAAGGGCTTAGAGATACCGGAAATAAATGTAGATGTTTCATGTTACCTACTTAACGAGAGGGTGCGATGCCTATGCAAGAGAAGACACGTGCGTGCTGAACAGAAAAGATGAGTGAAACACACCAATATAACTGGATCATGCTTTGACAAGACGAAAGGCACACAGAGAGGGGCAAAGTATGTAGAAGACGAGCAACATCGAGGCGCACATAGAAAAATGGAACTCTGCAGGCAGCTGGCGAACCGCGGCTTAAAACGGAGCGGCCGAGCGCGACTTACGAGGATCCCTCCGAGCTAGATATGGACACGAGGCTGGTGGCGCACACCTCGTGCGAGCGCTTGAAGGCGGTGGTGGTGGTGCCGGAGCGCTTGCGCCGCGCGCCGCCGCCCTCCGTGCGAGACGCGCGCGCTAACACCCGCAACATACATTTATTACCCGTCGAGAAGCACATTACACTACTCAGTTTGGATGTCATACCTTTGCGAAACATTGCGTTCAGTTTGAATAACCGAGCTTTACAATTTCAAACTAGATTACGTTCTAGTTTTGCATTACTTGCAATGGCTACTAGTTATTTCACATAGGTATATGATTTTATCTACTGTGAGTTACCATAGTGTATTCCAGTTTTCAGTAGCAGATAATTTCGAGCTAAGTGCGGTTATTTACATAAGTATTTATCATTTAAGTAGGTAAATTTTAATTTCTGGATGGCCAATCAATGTAACTTAGACATTAATAATATGCATGAGGAGAAAATAGGTACAGATCTATTTCAGGGTTGGGTTAAAAAAAATCATGAGCGTCATTAATGTACAATTATCAATGTGTACTACGTTCGTTTCACAAGACAAGATGGAAAATTGATTTAATTGAATTCGTCGTCCTCCGAAAAGTTCTACTGAAACAAGTACATCATCTATGGAGCGGTAAAAGTATAGGTACTGTCACAGGGGGTACATATATTTATGACAATTAACTTCCATATTATTAAAAAAAAAACATTTACCAAATAAAGCTCTACATTGCTGACGTACATAAGCGACATTGCACATTTATTTTTTTCATGACTAACATGCTGTGTTTTATAATTAACCATATTAAGTATGTTAATGCAGATGGCCTCTCTGTCGTTTCTCGGAGACCTTCGTAACATGGACGACAGTAATACGCGAGACGCGAGTGAGCTACCGCCCCGGGCGAGTGCACTATTGTGTCAATGTCGTCGGTGCCGAGCACCGCGAACCTGTCTTCGTCGTTCTCGCTGGAGGCTGAAGAGGCCCGTGACACTCCTCCCATGCCACCCCGCATTTCGGGCCCCACTTCCTCGCTCCGTTGCACCGTAAACGAATTTTTTCCACGTTTACCAAATCCTAACCTCCTTTTCCGTCCTGCGATTATCGTACCAACACTTGAATTGTTTACTAAATTAAAATAAATATAAACCTTTGTTAACATTCAAAGGTCCAAAAAGCATTTAAGAGATGAGTCAGGTTATATCAATAGTTATATATGTTGTAATTCACCTGTTGCTGACAATTGCGAGGTGGAATTGCTCTTCTTGCCCATACCAGGTCCGAAGTAATCCCGAGGTTCCGCCTTCAGCAGCACATCGTCGGTGGCGGGCTCCAACTCACCCGCCCCGCCCAGAGCAGTGTCGCTGAGGCTGCCGTCTTTGGTAAAAGTTACACCTTATTTTTAAATGTTAGTATAAGGTATCAAACCACCTTTATAATGTCTTATGAATTACCTGCTTTTTCATCTGGCGGCACATCTGCGTTGCTCAAACTTCTAGTAAATTGTCCGCGGCGCGACTCTCGCCTTTCCAGGGGTTGTTGTTGTTGGCTGCTGCCATTGCCACGTCCGTTCTCTCGTCCACCGTAGTCATTACTGCGCTTTGAATTCCGTCGGTGCGCAGGTTTTTCATGTTTTTTCGATTGTTTTTTATATAGGTTTATATCACGTCGTTGATAATGTGGTTGAGGTGCCGGTTGCGTCGGTTCCGGAGTAGCGCAGGCAGCCGGTTCGCCCGCGGTGGAGGGTTCCGTCGCCGAGTCATGAATGTTTTGATGAGTGTCATCAAGTGGCAGGTGTGATGCGACGGGAGTGAGCGCACGACGGGGCGAGCCGAGGTTCGAGGGAGAAAGAGCAACAGACAAAGAATTAGCCATAATACTAAATTCTCGATCTAGATGATATGTCGCTGCTAAAGAATACGACCGGGTGCGAGCTTTCTTAATAATGGAAGGCAAAGGTTTTTTGAAAGAGAAATCTATACTGGATTGCGGAGACAAGGAGTTGGGTGAGCGATATTCTTGGAAGGTGGGAACTTCGTTTATACTAACGGCTTTGGACTCGGTAGGCGAAGTATTTTTTGAAGTTATACTCATTCTCTTAAACATGTTTTTAATTTGATCGGGTGTTGAAAAATCTTGGGGTGAACTTAAACGTGAGCTTTTCAGCATCACCAATGAATCAGAATTTCGTCTTCGTTCGATTTGAGGTTTATCTTTTTTATCAAGTATCGCTGGGTCTGCTGTGGGGCTTTTGCCTGCTTCTTTAATTTTATTAACTTCCAAAGACTTTGTTTGATTAGGACTATTTTGATCATAATTGGTTTTTAGATCGAGTGATAGTAATTTTTTTCGACTAATTTTAGATACAATGGGATTATACTCGGTAAAGTTTATCGATTGATGCGAAGCAGATGCTTCGAACGGCTGAGTTTTGTTTGATTGAGTGTGCTGTAGATCTAAACTGTTCTGCTTCTCGATACTCATTTGTATTGTTGTTTCAGCTTCACTGCCCTCGCTGTCATAACCGTGATATAGCGAATGTATCTCTTGTTTTTGTATCAAATCAACAGTATTACAACTAATTGCAGCATCTAGATTAGATTCTTGACATATTGTGTTAGTAGTCTTACGGGGAATTTCAGGAAGTAATCTTACGCGCGGATTAGGTAAACTTTCTAATTTAGGCAGTCTTCTTCGTCTTATTCCTTCATCCAAACTTACATGTGGTTGATAATTATCTGTAGCTACGCTCAAAGGCTTTTTTTCTGAGCACCAGTTACTAAATTCAGATTGAACTTGCATTTTTTTTCTGCTAGGATGCATAAATATTTTAGCTTGTGTCGGAACTGGACCATAATAAACGTTTGCAGGCAAAGTACTTTTCTCTCGATTTATAGATATAGTTGTGACAAGAGATGGTCTCGTTGTACGGGACAGAGCCATGTGAAAGATGTAATCTTTTTTGTTTTCGGTAATTTTATACGTATTGGTGTATACGGGGTATTCGGGGCAGCTGTGACTTCGTTCATAAGCGTGCCGGTGGGATAGATCGCGAGTGCAGGAGCCGGCGGAGCGGCTGCGGGCGAGGATGCGGCGCAGGCGGCGGGAGGGGCGCGCGCGGTGCGACGGCGGTGCCGGCAGCGTGTCGGAGCGCGCGCGCAGGCGCCGCCGCACCGCGCGCTCCGCGCCCACGGGGATACTGATGTGCGGCAGTAGCCGGGAAGCGGTACGATCAGTACGGCGGTATCGGTACGGGTGAGGGACAGGGGTAGCACTATCGCAAGAAGAAGATGTACTGTGAGGAGGGAGGATTCGCTTCCGGCTGTAAAGTTATGTTAATAATAACTTTATACTTTAACTTCTTTAAACTGGACCTATTAGTAGTAAACGAAAATATATTCATATTTGTATGTATTTCGCGTGAGACAGGCGTCGCGTCGTACCTGAGCATTCTGGTGGGCCTGGGGCGCTCGGACTGCGTGCTGAAGGCGCTGGACGTGACGGAGGCGACGGACTCGAGGTCGGAGTCCTGCGCGGCGGCGTCGGGCGACAGGCGGCGGCGCGGCGCCCAGCCCCCCGCGCCTGCGCCTCCCCCGCTACGTGCCGCCAGCTCGGAGTCGGACAGTCCTGCGTAATGTCTTTCCCACCCTACATTATAATTGCTCTCACTGATATACAAGTTTAATGATACACATAATGCTTAGCTGTTTCTCTATTATGTGCGTTCGTGAAAGACTACACTTTTTTGTTTTTAAACATAGATTAATTATTCGTCAGTAATTAAACTGATGATTGATATCTATTAAAAGCTTTACATAAATTTATTCTAAGAGGCGCACATCTAAATCACAGCTGGCTGCCGTGTTTCTGCCGTCGTTAAGTGGACATCAATCTGTTCATTTTGATGGTAGTGTAGATTTTCGGTGGTTCCTACGAGACTAACTAGGACACGGTGACACAGTGTGAAGTGTTGGTAAAGCTGAGCATACACGCGTCGGTATGCCTGACTGACCATGTATGTGGTAAATGGCACAACTGCATGCTTATTAGTATAATGTTATCTGTCAGGTAGACCTGTGGATGCACGGGCACATATAGAGTGGTGGTTACTGGGGCAGGGCAGCGTGTATTGACCTTGTGGCGTGCTGCGGTACGTGAGTGTGGCGCCAATGTGATGCGGGGCGATCCACTTACGTTCCTCGAGGTCCGCAGACACTTGCGCGCGCACTGCTCTCTGGCCCCCCTGGGGAAACATAACATGTTGTTGGCTTGCGTTTGAGATGAGTGTATCTACAATACGGCCGACGTATCTTGGTGAGTCTGAACATAGGCTCTGCGAACTTTAGCGCATGTACACTCGCGATGAAAACTGTTAGGTATTGTCATTTTTTTTATATACCAATGTACGAATAAAATTTCCCTATTACCTTCGATCAATGATAATAAAATCTAGATAAAGGATCAGGAACAAAAATAAGTCGCTCGAACGCGAACGCGCACTGCGGCATTTCCACGTTTTAATGTTGGCTATGACTCTTAAATAAACTTTATCTACATCTTTTACGCCTTCTTCTTTTTCTTTTTTCATATACTGCGTTAAATCGTAAATAATTTTTCTCGCCTGGCGATTTATCACAGTATTATGTTTTGGTGGCATATTTGGCGTATAATATAAGTGCCAATTGACACTTGCAAATAACACAAACAAAACAAACTTAACACTAAACAAAAAAAAACTTAACAAAAAAAATAACAATGAAAAACAATAACAGCGAAAACTTTTGTAACCGACTGTGCTCAAGACAGAGATAGCGACACGAACACGACACCAATGCTAACGTGTGACTGAGACATATTACCGTGTACCGAACATTGCCGAATAAGCACGAAGTAACCAAAAAGGGATGTCCAATACGCGTGCCTGAGGGTGTTGTTTGATCGATTTACATTCAAATCGATTGAAATTAAGTCATAAAAATATATTTGTATTCAATTTTATAAGGAGGTTTTAGATTTTCTCAAACAGTCGTTACTCAAGTAGACGTTAATAGATAACTGATATTTAAGTAAATCATGTCTTTCAACTAAGAAAATAAAATTTTATTAGTTTTTTTTTATTTAAATTGAAATCTCGTTTATTAACTACAAAATTCACTAATATTTGTAAATCTATTTCGTTTAATATGTTATTTTAACAAAAATCAATAACTTCTAAATAAAACTAATCGATTACGATATTTGATTGAATAAAGTGTCGATTGTGTTTACTTATGGTCAATCTCTAGCCTAGACCACCGCCCCCCGTACGTCGCCTCATGCCACCATTTTGTTCCTAAAAAAATGTCATTGCGCGGCCTTCTGCGCGAAGTTCGGACTCGCCAAGATACGTCGGCCGTATTGTAAGTAGACATCAAAAACTAAAAAAACTTGAAGCGGCCATAGTCAATAGGTACCTAAGCCAGTTACCCTACGTTGCGTTGGTAAGCCAAGGGTTATTGGACATAGTGCGCTCTACGTAATTTGGAAACTGCTGCTGTCGTTAGTAAGTCAGCAGCAACCCAGTAGAAAACATTAGTACTTAACATTAATAACTGCGGTACCTGGTGATGAGGTATCTGTGGTAGCTGTCGTTTCTTGGGGCTGGTGGTGGGCGTGGCGGTGGCGGAGCGCGACTGGAAGCGCGGCGCGTACGCGTGCGTGGGCAGGCGCGAGCCGTCGCCGCGCTCCTCGTTCACTGCAACACAGCACATTGCTTTCTCATCCACACCTAGCTCCTACCAACCCTTGCAACACATGCCGTTGAAACTTTGATTTTTATTCATATCAGTAATAGAGTAAATACATTAATTACAAATAAGATATTCTTCGAAACATAGGAACAACAAAACGAGTACAAACTTACGAAGGTTGCCTTTGAAAGATAAATCATTCATTAGGTTATTAGATTCAGAATGGCATGCAATTGTTAAACATGATATGGAATAAGTACATTAAAATTCATTAATTAATGCGCTGTATTCATAGATTTGCTACCATATTACTTTTGAACTTGAAATTGCAGAATCAGAATACAACGCACAAAAACACCCATAATGGATAGCGTGCTCATATCAGGTAGATAAGGACGAGGTCAGCGGAAAATGCATGAAACAAAATTAAAGTGGAGAGAGCTAGGAGGTGAAACAGTAAGTGGCAGTAAAGTGGTGATGAGCGGACGCGGCGAAAGAACGTGCGTGTCTCGACGACAGTGTTCCGTGCGGGGTCGGGGCCCGCTGTCATTGCGACGTCCACGGACCAATCGGAAAAGAGTTAGGAACGCCGACGGAGTGGTGTCGGCGCCCGTGATTGGTAGGTAGAGTGTCGGCGCCGGGCGGCACCTGAGTAGCGCCAGTCGCGGTCGTTGGGCGGCGACAGCGAGCGGCGCGGTGACTTGCTGCGCGCGCGCGCCGGCCGCGCCACTCCCGCCGCCGACTGCGAGCGCGCCACCGCGTACCCGCCGCTCTACAACACCAGCACGCACACGTTACTTACTCACTACTAACTATACTAGGGCCCGATTTTTTAATCGACAGACAAGTTTTATCCAAGTAATAAGTATTGCAGCTTTTGTATAGATTATGTGCCAAACCGCTATATTTATTCTTCAGGTAAAAATCTCTGGCGATTGAAAAATTAGCCCTAAATATATCGACAATCATTATAGTGGGTATAACAAAGTGATGAGTAAGCCTGCTTTTGCATTTGTTAAAACTAAAATGTTAAAATACTATGCTTTGTTGACTATTTTCAATAAGGACATAAATGAATGCTACTACGGCTACGCAGTGTTCTATGATTGTAGAAAAAACGTGAAAGGTACGTGTTTGCTTTGTTGTAATACCTGTTGTTCAGACATTGCAATGTGTCCTGAAACTGTGATGCTAGAAATTGTACTTACGTCAGTCGTTACAAGTCATGTTAAATTATTGGGCAAGCATGCGCCTTTTGTCGTTCTCAGAGGAATACTGAATAAAGTTCCTCAGGGAAATTGTATCTGGAAGTCATGCAAATAAGCATTTTTATTTTTTACTAAGTGGGATTCGAACCCATAGAACGGAAGGGGTCTAAGTAACAAGTAACCTCATGCGGTTGAAAAAGTTTAACAGTACGGAATGTAAGTAGATGACGTGTATTCGGTCAACTCACGCGCTCTCTGTTCATGCCGGTGCGCACCCTGCCCGCTGGAGACATGTCGCGGCGGCTGGAGCGGGCGCCATCCATGTCCATTCGCTATAAAGAAAAAGTAAATACCAAACTACAGATCTACCGACTAACTAAAACGGTGCAAAAAATGCGGTATAAAAATGGCCTTCTAGCCCGCTAGCTAGACACTTCATAGGAACGTCATTTAATTAAAAACTGTCGAGGTACAAAATATATCTTATTTATTTTCTTTAGGTACAAAATAATGTCTTTACGAAAAGCTGTTGATAAATCTCGTTGGGACCTGCCAGATAGACTCACACGTGCAAGAGGGGGGCGGATGACAGCCATCTCATCACGTCAAATCACAGCACAGTTACCTCGGGCACAGACTCAGTTTTGAGGAAGAGTTTGGTTTTGTAGTCCTTAAATCCATGTGCCGTAATGATTGCCGGGTATCGTATCTATCTAAATAAAATTGCCAAACTGTAGTGGTAGTGAGCACGGCACATTGTTCATAAAATGAACATAACATAAAGGTTATGTAGTGTCGACCGCGTACCAGAAGACAGAAGAACTCCCATAAGGTAACTGATGAGGATGACCTGCTGAGGGCCAGGAGAGTCTGCTGTATGCCAAACGCACACGACCGGCCAATGTGACGGCGGTCGGGGGAGCCCTATGTCTAGTAGTGGACGTCATTCGGCTGAAATTATGTCTGTAAATATTGTTCATTAATAGGATTGTGCTACTTACGTCATGCGGCGGCGGCGGACTGGAGCTGGACGCGAGGCTGGACAGCGAGTGGTGGCGGCGCAGGTCGCACTCGCTGGGCGTGTCGGAGTCTGACAGGCGTGACGTCGACGTCGACGGCGGCGACAGGTGCTCGCCGTCCGCCTCGTCCTCGCGGTACCGCTGGTTAGTGGACATTCCGTAAGCTTAGTCAATAAGCGATTGCGCTTTTTTGATTATTATTTAACCTTTTGAACGCCATTGTCACGTATACATGACAAGCAAGCAAGGCACGCGCAAAACGCACGCCACGCACGCCAAACGTCACAAATATGTGACAAAAAGTACGGCGAAAATGTGGCTTGGCGTCGGGGCAGGCCTATGCGTTTATGCTCTGGCGTTCAAAAGGTAAAACAAATCGCCTGTATCGCGTAGGACTCAGTAGTATCTCACGACTTTTCAGTTGTCCAAATCTGAATCGTTTAAGCGCTACGAAGAAACAGATGAATATTCAAGCATTTAGCAGTCTATGTAGGACTCACACAGACTGCCAAACACATTACATTTATAGTTATCAGTTTTAGTTGTAAAATACATTTGGAAACTTCCCAAATGTATTTTACAACTAAAACTATATTCAATGCTACGAGCCTTATTATAACTCAAGCGATTTTTCAGAATGGCAATTTTACTGGCAATTATCATTTGCCTAGTCTTTTGTCCCAAATACATATACCTATAGTGGAGACAGTGAGTTGGCTTCCAGTCAAATCGGATTCAGCTGAATACCAGTATTTTACATGGAGCGGCTACCTACCAGACCTCCACAACACATTAACTGGATAACACGGTACTTCTAAGCAAGACGAGTCAGATTTTCTGGTAATATTGATAATTTTGTAATTGTAATTGCAGCAAAATGTATGAATCGCCATAAATCTGGCTCGAAGCACCATTATGAACAAATCCAAACTTAGGCTCGTGTTTACGAATGAAAAAAAAATGCAACCGACTTCCAATTTTTTTTTTTTAAGTTTTTTTCTAACTGCTGAGCCAAACTGAATACGATTTTGATGGAACCAAATTGCAAGTAGGTATACCGCATCGATAGTTAAAAGAATCACATAAATCGGATCAGAAACCTCGGGAGTAATCGGTATTCACACAACAGCAAAAAAAAATCGAACCTACCGAACCTCTTCCTTTTTTGGAAGTCGGTTAAAAAGACTTTTTACGATACGATACAATATAATACATAAGAAAATAACAGAAATGTATAAATATTTATCTGTTCAGCCGCATTTCTATGGTAAATCATCAAATGACTTCTTCCGCTCTGGGTGGAGCGGAAGGGCATGTCAGTCTTACTGACTAAAACCCATCCGTGTTCTTCCTAAAGCCTTTTGCGTTCCAGGGCCGCGGTGACTCTTTCGAACAGATTCCGCAAACACCGCAGGTATATGTTGGTTTCATTATTAGTAAGCCAAGGACCTTCTTAATAGAGTACATTTATGAATTTAAAATCTGCTAAACAGATTTTTTAATAGTGATAGGGTCGCGTTTTACCACAATCTCGACGATGCACAGTGGATCGTCCCCATACAAGAGGTAGGACATAGAATTAAAAATTGAAAAAGTATTTAATTGAAAAAAATTAAATATGCAGTTGCATTACTCTATTAAGGTACTACAAAAAATGTTACTACGATTTTTTTATTCGACCAGTACTTTATGAGCAATTCGATGAAAACTGTTATTTTTGTATGGAAATGGGCACAAAAATGTCTGTATCTCATGATTCCCTCCTTGTTTCGATTTGCGGTTTTCACTACTGTTGTTTACCCATTTTATGCCACATTTTCTTCAAGGACACATGGTGCCCCCAGAGACCCCCTTCCGAGATATTTTGCTTTTAGTATCTATACTTTTTATTTTATAACTGATGAAATGGAGGTACATTAAGTATATTTATTACTGAGAATAAGTCATCCCTAAGTAGTTCCTTAAATAACAGGTGCATTTGTGATTACTTTAATGACTTATGAACGCTTCTGTTGCCATACAACAAAAGCGTTAATGAGTCATTAAGTAAAGATTACCAGTACTTGCTTAATCTAATTAGTTATTGTAATTACTATGTTAACAGCCCTTAATCTCTGCATTGTGATTGGCTAATGTCATCATTAGCTTATCAAATACATTGCTAGTTGCATACTTGCTGCCCTATATATTTGAGTGTGTTTAGCAAATGTAATTCAGTTGTAATTATAACTTCTACCAAGTGTTGTCATTATGGCTTTCCGTGGGTTTTCTACTTATCTAGATCTTTACGTTGCTCTTCGTAATCATAAAGATCTTCGTGACTATGACAATTTATTTAACACATTGAAGTCGAATACTAACGTCCAGTTAAGTGAAAGTGATGTGACGGATCTCAAGAACTGGTGTCGACGATTTTGCTATCGGGTTTACACCAAATGGGTGCAATCAAGAAGGACAGTCGATAGGTTCATTAACAAGAACGGAGAGTGGTTAAATTCCGATATCGTATGGCCAGATTGCTTTAAAGAAAATGTTGTAGCCACTGAAGAAGCAAACGAAAATGAGGCAGAAGAGGTAGTCAGTCCATCAAAATCAGATGCATCAACTTCAACATATACATCTCCTCGCAAACGCTTTGAAGATTTATCGAGTAGACACAAAAGAAGACGTGTTGATGACAATGTTGCTAGTTGCAGTCGTCCAGATGAGCTTTTGCATTCTGTTGAAAGTATACTTAAGTCTGCCGGAAAAAATGATATGGCCAGAATTATGAAAAATTTGCTGGAAAATCCTGAACACGTCTCAACAGTTTTAAATGTCCTGGAAACTAAGCAGAATCCTTCGCTTCGTGAAGTTCCTACTCACAAAGCACTTGCTCTTTACGTTTACTTGCAGTTATCCAAGTGGCGTTACATCACACTTCGGGACTTTAGTTTGAAAGAAGGTCATGCGAAATACCCAAGCTACTACTTGTTAGTTAAAGAAAAGCTTAAATGCTACCCGGCAAAAGAAGACATAACTGTGACTGAAACTTCCGCAAAGATACGGATCCAAGCCCTCCTTGATCTCACAGTTAGGAGGTTGATCGATTCACTTGAATCAAATTTTGATGCTGGTGAACAACTTGTGCTTCACAGTAAATGGGGTTTTGATGGAGCTTCAAGTCAAAGCATTTACCATCAAAGGACAACAACAAGTGAACAAGACTTATCCAGTGTATTTATGGCAAGTCTTGTACCGCTTAAGTTAGTGACTTCTAGTGGAAGTATAGTGTGGCAGAATGATCGGCCATCGTCAACCACATATTGTCGCCCGATTTCATTTACATTTATGAAAGAAACGGAAGCGAATGTTAAGGCTGAAATGGAAATATTTGAGACCGAGATTCGTGAACGAAAGCCGACTGATTGCGGCAATGCTACTGTTACGCACAATCTGTGGCTAACCATGATTGATGGTAAGGTGCATTCAATCATATCTGGTACATCGGCAGCAGTGTGTGATTTGTGCAAAGCTCGCCCAAGCGAAATGAATAACTTGGAAGAAGTGAGAGCTAAACCCGTGAATACAGATTTATACAAGCATGGATTTAGTTCATTGCATGCTTGGATTCGGTCTATGGAGTGTTTATTACACATTGCCTACAGAATGGACATAAAATCATGGCAAGCAAGAGGTGACGAAAATAAAAAAAAAGTTAAAGATAAGAAAGAAGCCATTCAAGAAGCTTTCCGAAGAAGCACAGGCTTACTTCTAGATGTTGTTGTGCAGGGTAGTGGCAATACAAACACTGGAAATGCTGCAAGAAGGTTTTTTGCAAACCCTGAAACGACTGCGGAAATTACTAAATTAGACGTTAATTTAATTAGAAGACTCGCCGTTATTTTGCAATGCATTTCCTCAGGCGAAAAAATTCAACTTCAAAAATTTAAATTATATTGTGATGAAACAGCAAATTTATTCGTGGAATTATATCCATGGTATAACATGCCAACAAGTTTACACAAATTGCTAATTCATGGATCACAGATAGTGGACCACTTATCAGTTGTGCCTATAGGTTTTTTGTCTGAAGAAGCATCTGAAGCAAGAAACAAGGATTTTCGTAAATTTCGAGAATGTCATACACGAAAGCATAGTAGCATCGCCACTAATGAAGACATTCTTCATAATCTGCTATTATCTTCCGATCCTCTTCTCACCAGCTTACGACCGAAGATGACAAATAAAGCAAAAAAGTCTTCATTTAGAGAACTAGACGATTTACTCATACGTGATCAGAGTGAATTGGAGTTCATTGACGTTTCAACTGATACAATTGCTGCATGTAGTGACGTTGAAGAAGATGATGACGATAATAATGATCATGATGTAGTTATTGATGAAGATGAAGAAAATATAGTTTAAGTCTTATAGTAGTATAGTACCTACCTAATATTATTATTAACAAGCAGGTTGTTTGTTAATTTCTTGTTTTTGTGTATTTTTTTTATTCTGTTCTTTTTTTGTTTTGTGTTATGCCAATAAATGTTTTTTTTTCTTTCTTTCTTTCTTTTCTATTATTGTTAGTAACTAAATGGTAGTGTTAATTAATTAATTTCCTATTACAATTTAGTTCTTAGTAGTTGTTTATTTTTTTAGTTTGTCTTATATGTAGTTATTTTCTTTTTTATTTTAATTTATTTATAGGTAGGTACATAGTTGTGTTATTTTTAAATTATTTGTTTTACAGTGTATTATATAAATAAAAAATATATTTATACCTACATATTTTCTTATTGATCATAAAACTCTTTTTCTTTTCGACTTGTTATTGTAAATGCGACTCAACCAATTACTAAGCTAATGATGACATTAGCCAATCACAATGCAGAGATTAAGGGCTGTTAACATAGTAATTACAATAACTAATTAGATTAAGCAAGTACTGGTAATCTTTACTTAATGACTCATTAACGCTTTTGTTGTATGGCAACAGAAGCGTTCATAAGTCATTAAAGTAATCACAAATGCACCTGTTATTTAAGGAACTACTTAGGGATGACTTATTCTCAGTAATAAATATACTTAATGTACCTCCATTTCATCAGTTATAAAATAAAAAGTATAGATACTAAAAGCAAAATATCTCGGAAGGGGGTCTTTGGGGGCACCATGTGTCCTTGAAGAAAATGTGGCATAAAATGGGTAAACAACAGTAGTGAAAACCGCAAATCGAAACAAGGAGGGAATCATGAGATACAGACATTTTTGTGCCCATTTCCATACAAAAATAACAGTTTTCATCGAATTGCTCATAAAGTACTGGTCGAATAAAAAAATCGTAGTAACATTTTTTGTAGTACCTTAATAGAGTAATGCAACTGCATATTTAATTTTTTTCAATTAAATACTTTTTCAATTTTTAATTCTATGTCCTACCTCTTGTATGGGGACGATCCACTGTGCGATGTGGTCGACGATGGAGCATCCTGCTTAGAAATAACCTGTTCATTCTTGACTCCTAGATTGTGGCTCAGAGAGTTTTATATATAAGACTTATAATCACTAATAATTTTTTTAACATAGTGAATCAATAGAATACTCACGCTGAAGCTGCCCATCTCCTCGTGTGGCTTCAACGTGTACCAAGTAGGTTCGTGGTTCATCACGATGTTGTCCAAGTCCAGGAGGACTTCTCCGAGGAAGTCGTTTGGGCCGTAACGATTGAAGTCCCACACGGTTACCTTGAAAAATATTTTTATTAGGTACCTACATATTTCATAATGTGTTGCTAGCATTCTAGGCTTTTTACGTTTTAGTTTTTTCAAATAAAGTGAATCGAGTGCACTAGGTTTCAAATAAATTAAATAATAAGTAGTGCCAAAATAGATAGCGTCTCAAAAAAAGCAACGGATTAGGTTATTATTTTATTTCAGTAAAACTTCAACTACTAGTAACATATTTACCTCCAAAGTCCTCCTCTTTATATCTGTAATACGAATGCCACAATAGATGAAATTTTGATTCCATCGTGGTTCTAAAGTGTTAGCCAATGTTTTCGTTCGTCGTTTGCTCTTCTCGCTTTTGTCGGGAAGTAGGAATATTTTCGCATAGGGACACCGAGGGGATCCGTCGGAGCGAGGCGTGAGTCCGCTCGCCGATACAACTGTGACACACAGCTGAGTAGCAGTCACGTCGAAGTATATTTTGAGCTGTATAAAGAACAACAAACTGCCTACTTAGTCACAGGTTTATCGATTAGTTACATGATACTAAAGCAAGGCTTAATTGTCTTGTTTCCCAACAAACATCGTATTTGCGAAAGCCGCTCACTGCGGATGGGCAATTTGACCTAGTTTTTGTAACAAAAACCTCAATAAAAACGAGTAAGCTGGGATTGGAATTGCGCCAGATTAATAACATAGGCTCGCCCCTGGAACTTCGCCCGATTATAGTGACTGGCTCGCTCTCTTTAACATTTGGGATTTGGCTACATCCGTTTGGAGTGGGGGAGGAGAATAATGGGTAGCCATTTTGAAACTGGGACAAACTCCTATAAATAGGAGTTAAGCCTTCTCCAGAGTATGATGTGATCCTAGGAACAAGATAAGCTATCTTATGATGTCTTATCAGCGCACATCCATGCGAGCAGCATAAATCCTGCGTCATGGCCGATATCTAAACGTTATACAAATAAGATCATTAGGCTACAAGTCACAAACAGTATTAACGCACCTGGATGCGTCCAGCAACATTCGCGTTGTGGTGATTATAACGCGCGGGGCGGCGCCGCGAGTGCACGTCGGGCGAGCCCGGTGACGTCACAAGCACGCTCGGCTTCTCGCATCCTCCCATCACTTCCGTGTATACTTCTGTGAACGTAGAACAAACTTAACTCTTCACGGGAAAATTTCTTGAAAGCCTCATGTTTTTGAAGGGTCTCAAACATCGATTTCATCATCATCTGGCTAGTTTTTCCCAACAGTCGAATCTGCTTTAAATCAACCAGATGCGGCTGAATACTAGTATTTTGCTTACAACCCAGTTACTGGGTAACGTCAACGCCATGTAACTAGTTTCCGATTTTTTAGGTTTTAATCGGTCGTTTATCTGTCCGTTAACGCTATTTGGCATAACGCCATTGGTTGGTTAGTGGTGAACGTACGATAAGCGACCGATAGTCCCTCAGAAACCGAGCATAAGTCGTGCAACCACTTCACTCCCGAAAAATTAATACTCCTGAAACCTTTTGCCATATGGTAAACATTCAGTGAATATTTACCAGAATAGTAATTACATGTTACTCGTATGTGAATAATATTCACTTACGTAAGATTGTTATATTGGAAGTTGTGAAGCTCTTATATGCTGCGAGGGTACCTTTGTGAGTCCTCCAGGGAAGGGCAGGGTTACGCGTGGCAGTGAGTGGTCGCGACACCACCAGCTCGACGTGCAGGTCATGCTTACTGTCCGCCACCACCGCCGCCACCTCGTCCGCGCTCCGACCCTGGAGGGGCACGCCGTTCCATTGCAGGACTTCGTCACCTAAGCAATGCAGACATATCAAAAGTTGCGATTAGTTTAACAAAGCGAAAAAAGAAATGTTTCGGCAAGATTTACATTATGCACCGTAACATCTAGGTATCGAGCCATATCAGTACCTGAAACACTAAACTCACCTATCCTGAGTTGTCCTTCTAGGTCAGCAATGGACCCTTTTTTGACTTTTTCCACAACTGCAACTCTCGTGCCGTCCGGCAGCAGCTTGCCCCCCACCACCTTAAGGCCGAGGATAGCTGCTGACGAGTGCGAGCTTCCTTCCACGACGCTCTTTCGCAGCACCATGTGTCCGATCATGCGCGTGCCGTCCGCTGACACCTGCCAGCTCAACGGGAACTGTCCACAACACTATCACGTTAATTATTTCATCATCAGCTTCACTAACGTATCCCAAACTAAATAGCTGCACTAATTAAACATTTACTGTTTTATCAGAACTTGTACATTACAAGACAGTAACAGCTACTCCACGAAGCTTTAACACCGTGTAATTTACAAGGAAGTGCACACTCAACATAGATAGGATGTAATGCATGCTCGCCAATGCAATCATGCTACAGCCAACAGTATCCATCGAAATCAATATCGTCATAAACACGCTTCTACTTTTCGGCTAAAATATAATAATTCAAAGTTATTCTACTTTTAAACTTTTGTGTTATGTATGTAAAAGTTAAGTATCTATAAGGCCTAATTGTTGTACAGATGGGAAAACGTGATTTAATATTTGCTAGTCAAGTACGCTGAACGCAATCAAGAGGTTTTTTTAAATATAAAATAACTAAAACAACTGAATTATCTGTAAATATTTCCTAGATATTATGCATATTCAAACCGCAAACTGAACTAATAGATAAATGAGTACTAATTTGAAGCAACTAACCGACATAACGTGAAGCGGTCTGTACCTTAGGGCAATCGCCTCTGTTCGAATCTTCACTGGAGGTGAAGGTGCTAGAGGTATCGATGCCCGAGTCTTTGGTGGCGGAGTCCTGGCTGGTCTGGCGCTCGGGCTCCCAGCGCAGCGCGGCCCAGTCGTGCGGCGCGCCTGACGCGTCGCGGCCTCCGCGCGGGAATGTCGCGGCGCCTTCATGCCCATCAAAGCGAACGGTCTTTTTTCTCCTCTCAGTGAACCGTCTATTGTCTGAGGAGTCCTCCCACAAATAGGCACTCTTATACACAGCTCGGTCTGGGCGCGGGCCCTCTTCTGGTGCGTACGGGCGCAGGTATGCTCCCTCGCCATCGTCGCGGGCCCGCCACCGGCAATCGGTCACAGAATCGAAACTGCGCCCGCCTGACGGCCCGGTCCTCGCCACGTCGAATGGACCGCGAGCCTCCGCCTCGTAATCGGCCGGCGAATGATTAATCAAATTGTAATAATTGTTGGCAGCCACGTTGGCGCTACGCAGATGTGGGTGCCGAACTGGAGCACATGCCTCTAGTTGTCCTAAGAATGATATCGAATGAATAACAACGTTTGCCTTCACAAGGCATCTCATCATCGCCCGCGTCCGCTCTTGTTATGGACCCACGCGCTAGTACGCGCCCGGAACCAAAATTCATTTTTTAATTGTGAAATACTTGTTTTCCAACATTATTCGGGTTTCCTATCTTATTATTTCTCAAATACGGCATTTTGTAAGAAGGCTTATTATTAGGTTTCCTATGATTATTGAATGAACTTAAACTGCGTGTTTCTCCGGTTCAAAATAAAGTAATAATTGAAAGCGGTGATCATCACGCACAAGCGGAAAGAATGTGTCAAACTTATCCGAGTAAGACAGTAAAACAGCAACAATAAAATAAAGTACACGACCACAAACAAATCTAACGGATTTATAAAAATATGAACAAGTACACTTCTTTTCGCCCAAGCATGCGTTTGTTTGAACCATAAATTTAGTGCAGAAGCCTCCTACGAAAATAAAATTTTACAGTGTTAGTTATAAAAATATCACAATTTTTGGTTCAAACAACAGAAAACTGTAAAATGAGAAGAGCACTAACCAATTAATTCTCGTATCTGAAATAAAAAAATGCTGTAGATTACAAAACATTTTTTATATTATTAAACAAAAATCGGCTACTCAGCCGATTTTAAATGAATAAATAAAACAAACAATTTGTTTGGTTTTAAAGGAAATATAAAAGAATGAGTGAATGCTCTTCTTAAGATAGATTTGAAGACGGGTGTCTTCGAAGAGATAGGACGTTATTAACAGCCATCACAATTGGTCCACCAGAGAAAGAAGTGTTATACGCAACAGTAATACTGATCATCACATCTAAACTTGAGCAATATAATTACAACGCATGATTAGATAAGTTCCCGACAAAACTCGCCCTCTCACCGATAAGAATTTATTCATTTTCTCGTTTAACATCGTCTGACGCTGGCTTCTGGAACTCTCGGAACTGCTCTTATCATTATTTGTACCTGCGAACAGGGGATGGCTGGTGAGGGCCACTCGTCGCCAGATCGCAGGCGCCAGGCGCTACGTGTCGCGGAGGCCGGGAGGGCTGCCAGTACCGGGCGCGTACATAGGGCAATGTGCTAACAAGCGAAACGTACGCGGCGACAAACAATTACAGTACAGTTCTAGAAATACTCCAAACCTAGCACCACACTCATTCTCCTGTGTGCGAGATTTGAAGCCTTAACACTTGAAGTTCTCTGAAAATAAGACTGATTGAGCAAACAAGTGTTTATGTCTTGAATAGTAATAATATTCGGGCTCTAAAATGTTACAATGGAACACGATTATAATTGACTACATGATTCAACGTGATGGAATACATATATGGATACAGATAAGTTTAGGTGCTCAACACTATCAGTTTCAGTGAGATATATAATACTTAGATAACTAACAGTCACAATTACCTGAGGCTACTTAAATTAATGAACACCTCGCACGGAACACCTTAACTTTATCATTGCGTATAATGCCAGAGATGAACATGACAAACGTTATGTATACGGTCAAAGTACATGTACCTACTGGATGTAGTTGTGGTGTAGTGTTGTGTGTAGGGTTCATAAACAAAATTAGCTTGGATGGAAAGGATCTTGTAGTGTTACAAGTGACAGGATCGGGTGACGGGTGTGAGGCCAGCGTGCATACTTACCGCGATCTCGATACTCGTCGTTCTCATCGGAAACACACTCTGGAACTTCATCATCTGAAGAGGAAGACCGAGGCGGGAGGAGGGGGTGTGACGCTGGCGTGAGCGGCAACAACTGGGAGGGGGGAGGTAACCCCGACTCGACCACCCCGTATGCCGCCTTTTGTCTCGGGTGTACTAGATGCGGGTGGGTTCTAGCCAGTCCTTCAAGTTCCCCGTAACACCTCTGCTCCTGTTGACTGTACTGACGCCGAAGAGCGCTGCCTGATCTCTGAAGTGGGAGGTTTTCTTTCTCCGCGGCACTATGTGCTCTCTCTAGTTTCGGTCGTTTATCGAATGACCCGTCAGGCTGTGGCGGTAGACCTCGTAGATCGTTTTCCATACGCCATAGCATGGAATCCTGTCCAGAACTTTTGTGGATCCATTGTCCAGTTTTAGATAACAGTTCTTGTTTCTTGCGGCACAGTATACATACCCATATAACCTGTAACAACATTTATTGTGATGAGCCTTTATGAGTTTGCTACGCCGCGCGCCGTTTCTTACTCCTTGACTTTAAAACACCATGTGGTCAAGAGTTTGGTTTTTAGAGATTGTTTATAATATATGTAATCATGAAGCTATATAAAGTCTATTTGAAGTTGATTGCAAACTGGCCTACACAAAGAGATTAAGGAGCAAAGTAAAGTTGACCTTGTTAGAACGAAGAGTGACTTTTCCTCCGCATCTGGCGCAGCACCTGACTCGGCAGTAGTGGCACGAGTGGCCAACGCCGTCTGCGAACTTGGTCTTGAGGCAGATGTGGCAGGTGGCCGCAAGCTCTACGCCCGCCGCGCGTTGCATTTCATTTCGAGTGCGGATTGTCTGCTCCAGCACAGTGACTTCATCTTGCTTACGTCTGCAGCAAAGTTCAAAATAAGAACTAATGTGACATTTTTTTAAATTAACTTGTAGAGCCTGAGGTGAAAAATAATTCATTATCCAAGTGTATCTTTGTCATCAGTTTTTTATTGAAAAAAGCCCGCCACACTATTCCTAACCATTGTAACTCCTGAAAGCCAGAATCAATAGCGGCGACCACCAAAAAATCGTCGATGTCTCGACGTTGAAGTTTGACATTCCCGGAGAAACGATTCAAATGTCTCGGTACCCGCAACAAAATAAACCAGAAAAGCGCTGCGGAGGAGTAAGAAAAACATGATTTCTAGAACTCCTACGTATCAAGCAGGAAACAAAACAGGGTTGGACCAATTGACAACGAGAAGTTTACAACTCCGCCAAGTCCGGTTTCCAAGCATAGGTATTCAAATTAATGCTTATTTTAATGGCTAATAAATTTTAACATTTGATTCCAAAAACACCACTGATATTCGGTAAAGAAAGACATCGCGAGGAGGACATATTTGCCATGAGCTAGCGTGGTCAATAAATGTGTGTGTGAATGTGAAGTGGCATTTGGTCTGCAGTGGGACAATAAATAAGTATTTTATAGCTGAATGTTAGTTCGTTGTGCATCTGATTTGGAATTGCTTTCAATTTCTGCAGCACTATCATTAACATAGTCCAACTCAGTTCGCAAAATTAATCATAACCCGTTGGTTTTGAATTAATAATTCGAGGTAATACATCGCCTCCTACTCAAGTATCGACTTTAGCTATGTGTATTTTAAGTTGACATTTAAGTGGCCATTCAATTAAAAAATGAACTTTGTAATGTATGGCATAGAGTTTGATGATCCAAAATTTGATAACTATCTCGAATTCTGAATTCAAGACTGTCGTTCTGAAGTCTTATTTAATACGTGGGTACTCATCATGCTCCCTTATCCCAAATAATTTGGGGTAGGCGCAGCATGTCTTGTTCGACAAACATCTCTATTTAGCCATCATCTTAACACCCTTCACATGAAATGTCATTTTCCAATTGCGGTTTATAATAGAGTAGAATCCAAAAATATACAAAGGTCAGCTGAATTGAATCCAAATAATGGATGACAAAGGAAGTGTTTCATTTTCAGTAAGAAATCAGAATACTTATTTGAGGACTGTAAAGTACCCACAGCGGTATATAAGTGAAAGGTTTTCACTTTTTGACAACAATATCATAGCTTGGAAATATAAGTCTCCTGTAAAATGGTCTAAATCCAGTTACTCAATATCTTTTAAATGAGTGCGTTATAATTCAAAAACTATTTTTATTAAATTTTCTATTTAATGCTGTGCCTATACTTTTCTTTAATGTCACTAGATACTAAATATGTTATCCTAAATATAAGCTATCTCTTATGTAGGTCAAAAAGTAGGTCAGATAAATAAATTGCAATGCTACGCTCTATACGTAGGTACCTACTAGGGCGAATTTCTTGCAAATAATTTTTTCAACATTTCAATTCAATTAAACACAACAATACACTGTTTTATGCCAATTCACGCACGTACTATCTTTGAAACGTTAACTCGATAAAATAGATACCCCGTTGTGCAATATAACGCCTCACTCGATATTGATTATATTTAATCCGGAAAGAAAGCGTCTCACACTCAGTAAACAGGTATCGTGAGGGAGAAAAACGAACGTAATTGAATTATTGTATTATAATTGATATTGATGCGTCATTAGATCCACTGCATGTTTAATGCGACACCCGCGCGATCACAAGTCATAGGAATCTTAACCATCGGCAAACAGGAAAAAGAAAGGAATTATTTAAAAGCTTTAGAGAAATATAGAAAATAAAGAAGGTGAAGCACCAAGTAAATCTGTTTATCTTTGTCAATACTGAACCGTACTTGAGCACACGGCCTCGCACGGGACACGTTTGTGTTCGACAGCAGGAACCCGACACGATCAGACAACACTATAGCGCGGATGACAATATGTTATAGTTGTTATAAATACCATCCGAGTAGAACAATGGCTAGAGCTAGGATCACGGCACTTTCACGAATAACAGTGGTGCAGTACGTCGAATGTGGGTAGAGGGCGTCGTGGGGGAGGGTGGCGCGGGCGGCGGGGTCGCGGGCACACCTCATGATCTCGTGCTCGCGCTGCTCCTCCTGGCGCTGCCGCATCATGACGCCCTCGATGATGGCGCGCTCCTCGGGCGTGAGGTGCGACAGGTCCGGCATGTCGGCCATGGCCGCGGGGCCGCGTGCGGCGCGCGGGCCCGCCGCGTGCTGCGGTGCTGTGCCCGCGGCGCGAGCTCGGCGCCACTCCACTCGGAGGTTTATTTAATAATGCCGGGCGGGCCAATGGCGCGCCGCCGTGCTCTGACGTCAGCGCGGCTATTGATCGCGGCGGCAGGGCGCGCCAGCCCCCTGTACCTCTGCCACCCCGCCGCCCCACGTACATGCGTGCGCATATCAACTATGCAACGATCTATGTACACATCTGAACTCACCAGCTGCTAACATCTAATTATTAACTCTGAGATTCAAATGTTTCAAGGCGGTATCGGTGGTTCACAGTTCCAGGTAATAGATATATCAGTTCGAATTGGTACCTCACCCAACGTGATAATTTACTTATTTAATACTATTTTATTCTAAACGGTACCCGTACTAGAGCTTCATTTGCTAAATTGGCACGAATCATATGACTTGTGCAGTTGAAGTCAGTATAGGCAATGACTAGTGAGTGGTTAGCTTATAACTACACTCGTTAGTCAACGTGAATTTGGCGGCAACTGGTTGGATAAAATAGTGAACTATATAAATTACCTATCGTTATATCTGCAATACTATTCAGTGGTCATGAAGCATCGCTAGTAGCCGGAATAGCCGCCAACAAAAATATGTCGCCTCCGTTCTAGTTCACCTTTGATCCAACAGATGACACTACCAGTTCTCTTTTTGGTAGTAAACGTAATAAAAACTTTAAAACCAATAACACCGATTAGCACAAGTAACCGGTTCACAGTCCTATGAACCACTTGTGGTTTTCGCGGAGTGTTGTGACTATTGTGCCTGCTGTGCGGACAGAGTCCTGTTAATAAACTCGCACTGTCAGTAAGTGATAAACACTTGAAACATTGTCGTAGCAGTTGACGTTAGCTACGTCGTAGCCATAGGTCGCAGCCTGCGCTCATTGTAGGATCACCGTAGCAGGCGCGTAGGCGATGCTTGCTACGCCGTAGCCGCCGATGTGGGTCACCACAGCAGGCGAACAAGTTTGTGTTTCAGTCTAGGCTGGTGTAGACTGAATTTTTTCTCTCTGGGCCTATAAAATTCTACATATTAAGCTATTGCATAGCTTTTATCGCGGGCTTTGAGCGCGGCGACCGAATCAAGAAATTCCGTAACGAAAATAAACCTAACACCCCCCCACTCCGACCGGCACAGCGGTGCGACGTTGAAAGCCGTGCATCGTCTAACGTCGTTTCAGTTCGGCAGACTTCGGCACGGTGTTTGTGTGCGTGCGACTAGACGAGTGAGTTCGAGCTGGCGATTTCAACATCAACTTCGCTGATAAAAAATCAGACAACTTTTCTTTCGGAAAAATTGAATTTGAAAATGAATAATGATCCACAAGAATCCACAACAAAATATTAGACCACCATTGACGCGGTATTTTCTAGATATTTAGAGGATATCAAGCCTCATACTTATGTTTCTTATTTCAGTTACCCTAAACCTATAGTTTCAATGATAAAAATTCCTGAAAAACCTACATGTATTGTAAGATAATAAAAATATTTTAAACAATATTAACTTTTCATTTAATCAATAAAAGAAAAAAAATGTTTTCTTATCGATCACCACGCTCAAAAAGTGTAACTTGAATTAATATCAAATGAAAAACTTGAATTAATATCAAAGAAAAAAAAATACTGCATAAATAAAATAAAAAAAAATTATAATTGCATAAGTTGATAAAAATGCTATGCAATAGCTTTACCGCGGCAGTCCCCGAGTGCCACACGTATTTTTTTTAAAGTATCTACATGAATGGGACTATTGAATTTGTGACAAATGGACCGTTTTCATATGGCATAGGCCAACTTTTTCACAATAATAGTGGGTGAAGAATAGTCTCAGCACACCGTCAAGGAGTGAATCAGAACAGTGTAGCATCAATAATGTATTAATGTGCTAGGCTACAGGGCCGTAGGCCGTAGGACGTAGTGGATGGCAGCTATGTCGTAGGCGACGTTCTTTCTGTTTAGACTACACCGTAGCAGGCGCGTAGTCGATGGCAGCTACGTCGTAGGCGACATTCTTTCTGATCAGACTACACCTTAGCAGGCGCGTAGTCGATGGCAGCTACGTCGTAGGCAACATTCTGATCAGACTACACCGTAGCAGGCGCGTAGTCGATGGCAGCTACGTCGTAGGCGAGATTCTTTCTGATCAGACTACACCGTAGCAGGCGCGTAGTCGATGGCAGCTACGTCGTAGGCGACATTCTGATCAGACTACACCGTAGCAGGCGCGTAGTCGATGGTAGCTATGTCGTAGGCGACATTCTTTCTGATCAGACTACACCGTAGCAGGCGCGTAGTCGATGGCAGCTACGTCGTAGGTGACATTCTTTCTGATCAGACTACACCTTAGCAGGCGCGTAGTCGATGGCAGCTACGTCGTAGGCAACATTCTGATCAGACTACACCGTAGCAGGCGCGTAGTCGATGGCAGCTACGTCGTAGGCGACATTCTTTCTGATCAGACTACACCGTAGCAGGCGCGTAGTCGATGGCAGCTACGTCGTAGGCGACATTCTGATCAGACTACACCGTAGCAGGCGCGTAGTCGATGGTAGCTATGTCGTAGGCGACATTCTTTCTGATCAGACTACACCGTAGCAGGCGCGTAGTCGATGGCAGCTACGTCGTAGGCGACATTCTTTCTGATCAGACTACACCGTAGCAGGCGCGTAGTCGATGGCAGCTACGTCGTAGGCAACATTCTTTCTGATCAGACTACACCGTAGCAGGCGCGTAGTCGATGGCAGCTACGTCGTAGGCGACATTCTTTCTGATCAGACTACACCGTAGCAGGCGCGTAGTCGATGGCAGCTACGTCGTAGGCGACATTCTTTCTGATCAGACTACACCGTAGCAGGCGCGTAGTCGATGGCAGCTACGTCGTAGGCGACATTCTTTCTGATCAGACTACACCGTAGCAGGCGCGTAGTCGATGGTAGCTATGTCGTAGGCCAAATTCATTCTGTTTTTTAATCAGAATCAGAAATCATTTATTTGCCAAAAATGTAGGTATACATGTAATATAGTTATTTTGTGGAGAGTCCCAATACATTTTACTTTACGGCATACAAAATTGTCTAACACATTCAAAAAGAGAAAAAAAATAAAAATAATAATATCAAGTTCAACAAATAGCCAAACTATTCTTTTACACAAAACATTATTGACATTCATTCAAAATAATGATGTCAATAAAACGAAGATGTCAATAACACAGACATGTTAAAAATAATCATGTCAAAACAATAAGATGTCGACAGTAATAAAGTCAATAATAGAACAAAAAAATCGGAATTACAAATAAATTATTATGTCAACAAAATTGATTACTAGGTGACATGTTTAGATTGTTCAGACAACACCGTAGCAGGCGTGTAGTCGGTGACAGCTGCGTCGTAGGCGTCGTTACAATAGGTACTCCGTAGCAGGCGCGTAATCGATGACAGCTACGTTGTAGGCGACGTTACACTAGGTAGGTACTCCATAGCAGACGCGTAGTGGATGACAGCTATGTCGTAGGTGACGTTACACTAGGTATTCCGTAGCAGACGCGTAGTTGATGTCAGCTACGTCGTAGGCGTCGTTACAATAGGTACTCCGAAGCAGACGCGTAGTGGATGACAGATACGTCGTAGGCGACGTTACACTACAATAGGTACTACGTAGCAGACGCGTAGGCTATAATAACCAATGTCTATGTCGTGGGTATACCTATCGCAAAATTTTAAGAATTAATAATCTGCTGTTCAGTACATTTTGTCGAGTTATGCTCCCATAATTTTATGGGGCTGTGGTAAGGGCGAACCCAGGATTTGAGCTAGAAGGGGTGGGGGGGCAGCTCATACCTGTTGCGCTGGTTGTTGTGCTTCATAGCCGACGTCTATGCACTGAGCCGTCGACGAGTGCGGGTGCGGGAGGAGCGTTCGTTCGCGCCCATCCCGAATATTCCCAGTCCACATGGATTGCCACCAGATGGCAATCGGGAATAAAACTCCCAGTTGAACCGGGTTGCGACTGGGAAGTTATTGCTCCCACTTCAAATCTGTACAAAATGAAGTGTTGGAAAATTAACATTATTACCTTATATTATCTAGAACCACAGCATTCCATATAATATAGTGTTACGAGCTTGGGGTTCGTGACAGTAAAAACAGCCGATTAAATAACCAAAATTACACTTTAATTTAACAACACTAATTACAACTTTAAACTCACTAATTATTAAACACAAGTTCACTACTGATCACTTTATTCGCACTTGAAGATCGCTTCCGAAGTATTCGCTTGTATCGCAAATCCAATATTGACTCGGTCGCGGACTACGTGCTCCTTAGGTATATAAGGTCAGTTAATTCTAGAAACTTCTATTTTCAAAACATCTGGAAAGTAACTCGTAACTACCGCTGCTGACTGACCAGATATCGAGAAGTGTAGAATTTTCTGGCAAAGAAATGTCTAGAAGGTACTTGACTCTACTAGTTCTGCTACTCGATACTAGATGGCGCTAGTAGTAACTTAATGTACCCCACATTAATTCTGGCGCAGCAATAGTATAGAATTCTGTCGTGTCTATCAAAGGCCACATGGATGGCCCTTAATGTGTGCCAACCAAGTAGACGTACTACACTACGTAGAATGGGCCGAATATTCCCAGTCTCCCCCTCATGGATTGCCACCGGTTGGCGACTGGGAAGTTATTGCTCCCACTTCAAATCACTGTATACTGCGGCGTGGATCGCCAAATGAGTGAAAAGATTTTAAATTTTGCACAGAGTAACACGTTTTTAATTCTCATATGCTAGTTTCTAGTAATAGAAATTGCCAAGAAAATTAACGTTTACTTTTTCCTCTAGGGGGGGGGGGGGGGGCACTGCCCCTAGCTTACGCCCTTGTAAAATAGTCTTATCCTTTGAAGGGGCTGGAGGCACAACTATTAATAACAGCTTTTGTGCTCTTAAATTTGATTAAACTTATGGCAGATTTTTTTTTTTAATCTGTATGTGTGCACGCGAATAAAAGGGCAGGTCAGGTCAGCTATATTAGCTAGGTATAATAAAATTACTTAATATTCCTTTAATTCACTTTATTTGTCCCAGACTCCACCAATGCGGAGACGTGCACCGCGAAGAGGGAACCTTTTGTAACTAACTAAAACAATATTTAGGTTATTTACACATTTCTCCTCCGAACAGCTACAGAGGATACGGTTGATCGGAGAGGAGAAGATGCCACATATTTGTTTGGAAATTAACAATAAAACAAAAGAGCCGTGAGCAGCGCGCGAGCATGTCAGATGGGCGGCTCAGGAAAATTATTTGATCAATCAAAATATCGATATTTTTTTCATAAATTAATCCATATTTATCGTCGATTTTCGTAATCATCAAAAATCTATATTTTCGAGTATCAATTTAATGATACTCGACATATTTTGTTTAGACCCACGTGTTTAAAAAAGGTGAAACTTTTCTGAAAATAAACGTTTTTATAATTTTGGAAATACTTTAAATAAGTAACCTACTGTCTGACATGTACATATTTTTGAGCGATAAATATTGATACTGTCTGAAAATATCGATTTGATATTAATTATCCGTTTCAACATCTAACGCTCGTCGCAAGCATATCTGCATAGCTTTGGTTGATTAATCCTAGTTGCTATATATCTCTTCTCGTCTCTACCTTGCACATTTCCGCTTTGGTGGTGTCTGGGCCTTAAGAAAACACTGCCAGTAAAAAAAAATATAGCATAATGAATTTTAACACAAAGAATTAGTCGCAATCCAGGGGTGGAGGTGTACATTCTCCCGGGAGATGGTTTATACAAGGGTTGTGGAACAGGGATTTAATTCCTTTTCTACCCCACGGGAACCTCTTAGTACGTCTTCGCATGTATTCATAGTCACGACATTCACATTTATAGTATGGCTCGTGTCCCAACGCGTGGATAGCTTGAAGGATTATAAGCGGGAGACAAATAAAGAAGAATAAGTTTCGGTATTTTCTCCAAACGTCCTTGCCAGGAAATCTTGGACAGCACGGATTGGGTGGGATCGGTCCTGGGCGGCAGTCGCACGGGGGGCAGATGGGCCGGCAAGGCTGGCCGGGACACGGATAGCAGGCGCAACGCGGCGGTGGCCGCGGCGGGCAACACTTGTAGTATCTGACCGTCTTGTGGAAATTACTCAACCCCATATTCACTCAGAGAATTTTTTAAATTTATGTTTTCTGTTTTATGTTTGATTTACATTTTTTTACGTAAAATTTTACTATAAAATTATGATGAAGCGGAAACTACAACTATTTTTCGACAGATTTGTGACGTGACATAATATAATTTCTTTTTAATAGGTGACATATTATTTATCTGACAGAAGAATCCGCATATTTAGCCAGAATTAAATCATTAATCAAAAAGTTTAGACGCGTATCTAGATACTTTTTTATATTGTCCGGTTAACTAACTTACGGCCCGTTTCAATAGATACGTTATTGAAACGAGCCGTAAGCTAGTTAAATTTGCTACCAAAAGTAGCATTGGTAAAAACGAAACGTTATTTTGGCCTTTATAACATGACGTTTCAGCTACTGTTGGTAGCTAATTTGGCAGTTGGTTAAAGGTAGATACGTCATTGAGACCGGCCGTTAATCAACCGTTTCATTGAAAACCTAGCCTTTTCATTGAAAACCTAGCCTTTTCATTGAACTACGCCTTTAAATCAGCGACATAAGTGACGTGGGCAAGTCATTAAACGATAGGTATTGAACCAAAGATGTCACTAAGATCGCTGAAATCGGCACAGTTAAATAAAAAGGCTAGGCAACCAATTAAACGGCTGATTAAGCTATTTGGCTGCGACATACATATGGGTAGACAAAAAAACAATGACAACCATTAAAAAAAAATTACAAAAAAATACAACCGACCTCCAAATAAAAAAAAACACTACAAAGTATAAAATAACTTTAATTCCGAAAGTCGGTGTTTTTGGTTGTTTCTTCGTATTTTAACACCGACTTCCGAAATTAACTTTGTAGTGTTTTTTTTATTATTTGGAAGTCGGTTGTATTTTTTTTTAAAAAGCTTTTATTTTTCACTTTTTAGAGGTAGGTACCCCACACCTAACAACACCCCTGGAAGGTCACAGGAAAGCAATCTGCTGCATCTGCCATGCTGCTAGTGGTAAACATTTGTCTGACATTATTTTCCATAATGAACTGCCGACCCTAAATGCCATATTAAAAAAAAAACATATTTTTTTAAATTTCATAGATAAAATTTTAAAAATGAAGTGTAAACCTGTTATTTGTCCACCACATACAAAACTTAGCTATTTTTACAAATAACATCATTAGTAATTTGTAAATGTTTTTGAAACTCATTCACACACCTGTAGTATAATCTTCTACTAAACGAGAAAAAAATTAAGTGCATAAAGTTTACGTTACCACATGTTAGACAAGTGAACACTAGTGTATCAATAAAAGGTGAAGAGTTTAAACACGAAGATGGCACAGTGTTCTTAGGCATAACTTTAGATGCGAAGCTTCATATATGTAGATAAATTATGCAAAAAACTTAGCTCTGCAGCATACGCCGTGGGAAAAAATCGTGGTTTAACTGATTTAGAGAGACAACCCGTTTAGTATACTTTAGTTATTTTAATAGTGTATGTCATACGTCATTCTGTTGTGGGGAAATGCCGCCGATTTTCAGTCAGTGTTTGTATTACAAAAACGGGCTATTCGTGCAATTTATAAATTTATTGAAAACGAGATTAATATAATGACTGTACAGTCATTATATTAATCTCGTTTTCATTAAATTTGTCTCTGAGGGAGTTTCTAAGACTTAATTTATAAATTGCAGGAATAGCCCGTTTTTGTCTCTCAGTATGTTTATGAGAATCTTTTGTGTGCACATAAAAATATTAATCTATTAAAAGATAGTGATATCCATAATGTAAATACTAGAAACAAATACACTTTTGTCATTCCTTAAACCAGGCTCAAGAAAATAGTTGGTTCATATAGATGCCAGTGAATACGTTTTTATAATATACTCTCTAGCCATGTTCAAGACCTTAGTATTAATAAATTCAAATTATTTATAAAACGTAAGCTATGCCAGAAAGCTTTTAACACAGTTAAAGACTATCTTGAAGACAAGAAGACTTGGGATTAAGCTGCTTCAATGATGGACAATGTACATGCATGGCGCAATGTTTACATTTACATCCCCATTTATTTGCTTATTTTTATACATTACTACCCAAATGTCTTTCCATTAGCATTGTTCGTCGAGTCGTTGAGCTTCTTATTGGTTCTAAGTTGAGCTACTCGCCTACGGACCAAGGCTTGCACTGACTGAACAGGTCCACTCAAATCTGTGTGGTTCTTTCCTCAAAAGACCATTTCAGACACTGATCTGCATCGTCTTCATATAACGTATTGTGAATTTGAGGACCATGTAGATCGCAATATTAGGGGTTCATTTCATGATAGTCGTGCAGTTTGAGTATTGTTCGTCAAATCGTTGAGCTCCTTAAAGTTCTAAATTTCAGCTACACGAAAACTGACAAATGCTTGCACTGTCTGCACAGGTCCACTCAAATCTGTGTGATACTTTCCTCAAAAGACCACTTCAGACATTAACCTACAAGGTTCTCATATGATTTGAACAGTACGATTGTATGGACTTTATGACCACTGAGTTTCTTTCGGTGTTTCTTCTCAGGGTAGTCAGCTAGGAAACACCGGTCTCACCTAGTTTAAAAATGACCAAAAAATATTGACGTGGAGAAGTGTTATGTTTAACCTACTTATAAATTTTTTATCACCTACATTATGTTTTTACTGTATTTATCCACTTTTTTCGTTTATTACATAACCATGGAAAGTGAGTACCTACTATTTGTGGGAAAGTTATAGAATTTTACACCATTTGACTTATTCATATTTTTCTTTGAAGTGTTTGAGCATCCAGAAGAGCACGGCGACCTCTCGCGACCGGCCCTGGTTGAATCCATGGTCCGGAGCGATGAGGCTTGGGAAGCGGTCACCTCTTTCTGCAAAGCAGTAATGATAGCGAAGGAGGAGGCGGGCCGCGCGAGGGAAAGGCAAGGCCTCCGCCCCAACCGCCGCTACAGGAGAAGACGCCCCGGGTGTCGTGAGTCGCAGGGCGATCCCCGGCCACATTAGGCGCGGGCCTGCGGACGGCGAGCGCTCTGGGCGGAGCGGAAGGGAGTGTTAGACTCTAACTGACTAAAACCCATCCGTGTTCATCCTAATGCCCTTTGCGTTCCAGAGCTGCAGTGACTCTTTCGAACATATTCCGCAACCCTGGCAGTCAGTGCTCCTCTACACTCCCCAAGGAACCTCAGGCCAAATTTCAGCTTTCTACGACCAGTAGTTTCGGCTGTGCGTTGTCTGTCAGTTACTCAGTCAGTCAGTCACTAATTCAGTTACGAAAGAATTTTATATCAAAATCAAAATAAAAAAAAAAACAATATAATATATTGATTTATTCGAAGTAAACCTAACATTTTCAAGACAGATAATGAAATTTTTCAAGCTCGCTTGTTCAATACTCCTTCATAATATAATTCTTCCATTAAGAGTAGGTAGGGCTGTCTTCACAAAATTGCCGACGCCTGCCAAATCTTATAAACCTCGGAAATTTTTATTTTCCCGGACATTCCCAAAAAAAAACCTCGTTTTAACCTTTTGAACGCCAGAACATAAACGCTACAAGCCACAAATTCGTCGTACTTTTTGTCACATATTTGTGACGTTTGGCTTACAGGGCACGCGCTTGATTGTCATGTATACCTACCTACGTGACAATGACGTTCAAAAGGTTAAAATAAAAAATCATAAATGATTACTGCTTGTTTGCAATATAAACTACAGCGTCGGCAATAGCCGGCGCTGTAATTTACAAGGCCGCTTACAAGCTAAATCCGGCACTGCAAAATATTGCATCGCTGGATTTAGCTTACGATTACGAATGATTTTCATTTGTTGTTTAGTTTTCACTTGTTGTTTAGTTTTCATTTGTTGTTTAGTTTTCATTTGTTGCTTATATTTTTAATTTTCAATCAATCGAGTTTTCCTTGACACAAAAAGTGTTCGGGTTTTACCAGGACCACATTTGAAAACCCCTCCCGGACGGTTCCTAGACGACCTCCAAACTAGGATAAATCCGGGGAAACCCGGACGGATGGTAACCCTAATTAAAGGGGCAAAATATTTCCATTTTGTGTGGAACTCAAAAGAAAAGCTGACCAGTCATTCCAAATGCAATGAATTATTTCTGACAAACGGGGATAGAATCCTTGTGGCATAGCTACCCGGCCTACATTTTGTTTTTTTTGTTTCAAAATGGCAGCGGATGGTGAAATATGTACCTATAGTAGACTAAGATCCTAGAACTGCCAGTCCTCTCTTATTTCCTCACTAACAAGATGTGTTGGATAGAGTAGTGTTAGTATGTACAGACGCCAGCACATCAAGCTACACGAAACTGTCAAATTTTCTCAATCAACCTTGAACCTAATGCTTTAGTGATAAAGTTCAAATCTATTTAAGAATTTTGACTGTCTCGATGTGCTGGCGTCTGTACTTTTAACATGAGCATACCTGCTACATTAGGCCGACGCGACAACACTGAGCTTGAAGTGTATCATTTTACCACATTTCTGAAGCGGGATTTGCCTGCAAAAGCCCACAGTTACAGTGATTATAAGAACGTTAGGTTATGAATACTTAAAGTATAGTTTTTGAGTAAAAGTGTTTTAACGTATTTGAACAAAGTGTGCTTGAGATATTTGAGCCAGCTGTGATTAAGATATACCTAGTGATATTTTAGCTAAGTTTGCCAAAAATAAAGCCAAGTGGGCGTATTTTAGCCAGGTGTGCTAGTGATATTTTATCCAAGTTTTCTAATGATATTTTAGCCAAGTGTGCTAAAAGTAAAGCCAAGTGTGCTTACAGAACGGCCAAGTGTGCTTACGGAACGGCCAAGTGTGCCTACAATACGGCCAAGTGAGCCTACGATTCGGCCAAGTGTGCCTACGATTCGGCCAAGTGAGCCTACGATTCGGCCAAGTGTGCCTACGATTCGGCCAAGTGTGCCTACGATTTGGCCAAGTGTGCCAACGATAAGGCCAAGTGTGCCTAATACGGACGAAGCTATCCCAAATCGCGTAAGTAAATCATGAATTCAACTACTTACTACTGATTATAGTATGGCTATGTATGTCGTAGATTTCAAATTTTAACAGGCCATGAGTGTGTTGATTGAAGGATCTAAATAGTCTATAAAAATATTATCATGATCTAAAATTAGCTTACAGCATTTATACAGACTTTGCTTTAGTAATGAGTTTTAGAAGTAGTCTCTACTAAATTTTGTGAATATTTTAAACAAACTATTCTATTATTTTATTTTTGAGGCAATGGATTTTGATGGTGCCAGAACTCCAGACGAAGAACCGCCAGTTCAATTGAATGAACGGGGTGTGAGCAATACAGACACAAGGAAAAAGAAACGTGCAAATAAAAGATCTAAGAGGAGGCGCAGGAGGTCTACTTCAACCTCATCGTCTTCAAGCACGTCAACTATTACTCCAACGACTCCATCGCGGCGCAAGAAGCAGAAAAGGACCTCGAGTTGGTCTAAAAAGGAGGTACTGAGTCTTTTAAATGTTTTTCAAGAGGGAAATCGTAACAAGTCTCGTAGTTTGAACAACAATCATTTGATTGTTATACCGGAGTTCGATCCCTCCAGTAAATCTCAGAGTATCGAAAGTTGGGTTAGAAAGGTTAATGAATTTTCTGTAATATACGAATGGGATGAGAAGCTGACTATACATTTTGCTCTACAAAAACTTATTGGGATTGCAAAAAAAGTTTGTTGCTGTTGAATGGTTTGAAGCTCTACCAAGTGTAGTATTTAGTTGGACAGAGTGGCAAACCAAACTAAAAAGAGCTTTTCCAAGTGATCAAAATTATGGTCGGCTTCTGGAAGAAATGTTAGCTCGTACGACTCGAAGTAATGAAAATTTATGTGAATACTTTTACGACAAATTAATGCTTATGCAGATGTGACATTAGTGGTAAGAGGGCTGTCGATTGTTTAACTCACGGGATTTATGATAAATTATTAGAAATGGAGCTCAAGCATTAAATTGTATTGAGCCGGAGGACTTGTTGCATTTCCTCAGCTTTCAGCGTACCGTATCGGAAACTGCTTCCACAAACAGAAAGCGTTATGATCATGCCTCGCCATCAACTTCAAATGATAGCTCAATTACTTGTTTTAACTGTCGGAGTAAAGGACACCCTTATTTCAAATGTCCCAAACCTCTAGTCAAGTGTTTAAAGTGTCACAGAGTAGGTCATAATAACGAAAATTGCAAACTCACTCCACTTAATCCACGTATTGAATCCCAGGTCAAATGATAACGTAGAACGTAAAACTTTAACAATTTCTACATGCAATGACGGCAATAAAAAGTTTTTCAAACAAGTAGAAGCAAACAATAAAATGTTCATTGGTTACATAGATTTTGGCAGCGAGTGTAGTCTCATGCGTGAATCGGATGCAAGTAGTCTGAACCCCACAAAGACTGTCTCAAAACTACCAATAATCAAGGGTTTCGGTAACTCTGCGGTTACGCCGGTGTATAGTACTCTTATTAACCTTAAAATTGATGAAATTGAATCAAATGTAGAAGTACTACTTGTTAATGACGAGTTTATGCAAACTCCTCTTCTAATTGGCCAAAACTTTACTGAGTTACCATCCATAGCTGTCTATAAAAAAAATAGTTCGTTATTCTTTTATAAAAGTCCTGAGCTCCGCGATAACACTAGTGATTTAAACTCTTTAAAACTAACATAATCGAACCGAATTCAGCTGGGTAGAAATAAATCCGAATTAGTCGAAGTCTCTGCGTTAGATTCATCTTATTCTGGGGATGTTTATATAGAGGGTTATAACAATCTCAAACCTGGGCCACGAATATAATTTACATCAAGGTACTTATCGTATTATTTTAGGTAAATGTCGCCTTATTCTATCAAATATTTCTGACCAAACCATAATACTTACCCAAAAACACTATAATTGCCAGAGCACTACCTTTCAATGAAAAGAAAATTCTATGCACAAATAAAATCGTAAAAGATATTAATGATGTCGTTCCCCTCACTAAAACTGAAATCAAAGTCTGTCCACAGGTTGATGATAAAACAAAAGATAAACTTTATCATCTATTACAATCGTATCGTGATTTTGCGTTTAATTTGAGCGAAATAGGTTGTAATAATTCAGTTGAAATGAAGATAGATTTGCTTGATGATAGACCTGTCGTTTATAGACCATATCGCTTATCACACTTTGAGAGAGGACAGGTACGGGAGATTATAGACGACCTACTGCAAAATGACATAATACAGGAATCTGACTCTAATTATGCTAGCCCGATAGTGATTGTTAAGAAGAAAACTGGAGAACAGCGCCTTTGCGTTGATTACCGATCTTTAAACAACAAAACTAGAAAAAATTGTTTTCCTTTACCACTAATTGATGATCAGATAACTAATCTCAGCGGTAATAGATTTTTCACTTCATTAGACCTTGCTTCAGGATATTATCAAGTGCCGATGGCTAAAGAAAGTCGCCCCCTAACTGCTTTTGTGACACCTGATAGGCATTACGAATTTAAAAGAATGCCATTCGGACTGGCTAACGCACCGGCCGTGTTTCAAAGAGTTATAAATCAAATGCTAGGTGCAAGGCGCTACGAATCTGCTATGGCTTATTTAGATGACATTCTGGTACCCTCACTTGGTTTAGACGAAGGTTTTTAAAGGCTTGAGGACATCTTAAAGCTATTACGAGAAAATAATCTTACCCTTTAACTTTCAAAGTTCCGTTTCTTTGACACTGTGATTAATTATCTGGGCTATGAAATATCCGCTGATGGTATAAGACCAAATGAAATAAAAATTCTAGCTGTGAAAGAATTCCCTGCCCCTCGCAATGTTCATGAAGTTCGTCAATTCTTTGGACTAGCTGGCTATTTTCGAAAATTTGTAAAGGGTTTTGGGGAAATTGCAAGACCACTTACCAATTTATTAAAAAAAGGGAAATACGTTCACTTGGACAGAAGATCACTTTCAATCACTTTCTAAATTAAAAGAAAGTTTAATAAACAGACCGATTCTAGCTTTATACAATCCTAAACTTGATACGGAGTTACACACAGATGCTAGTGCTTTAGGTGTAGGGGGAATATTAGTATAATGGCAACTAAGTCCCCGCGTACTCAAGCCTGTTGCTTACTTTAGTAGGCAGACAACCCCAGAGGAGCGTCACTTGCATTCGTATGAACTTGAAACATTGGCCATTGTTTGCTCACTCAAAAAGTTTCGGGTTTATCTATTAGGGTTAGAATTTAAAATTTTCACGGACTGTAATGCGCTCCGAACTACACTGACTAAACGAGACCTCATACCACGCATAGCAAGATGGTGGCTCCAAATTAGTGAGTTTTGTTTTACCATTGAGTATAGACCTGGGACGCGTATGGCACATGTCGATGCACTAAGCCGCAATACCGTATTGCCTTCTGATGTTAATGAAGAGTCCTCCGTTACCATTTATAGTATTGAGACTGATAATTGGTTATTAACATTACAAATATCAGACCCAGATATATCTCGTATTTTCAAAACCCTCAAGCCTGAATCAGACGAACAATCTAAAGATATTAAGAAAAATTATGTAATAAAAAATCATAGGGTTTATAGACTTGTTGGTGATGATACACGTTTGGTTGTCCCTCGCAGTGCTCGTTGGCAAATATGCCGTTATAATCATGACGATGTAGGGCATTTCGGCATTTTAAAAACAACTGAACGAATTTAATCGGTCATTTGGTTTCCGAAAATTAGGAGATTTATAAAGAAATACGTTAAGTCGTGTATTCAGTGTGCTTACAATAAAGATAATGCTTCCGGACAAAAGACTGGGCAATTGTATCCCATAGAGAGCCTACCTAAACTATTTAACACTGAACTCCAGTTATCTAACGAGGTTAAGTACCTGGGGGTCATCCTAGACAGTAAGTTAAAATGGAGCAATCATCTAGACTACAAACTAAACAGGGCATGCATCACCTTCTGGCAATGCAAGAAAATGATAGGTAAGAAGTGGGGCCTATCTCCCAAAATAATACTATGGCTATACAGCGCAGTAATTCGGCCCATGATCACCTACGGGGCCGTGGTGTGGTGGACCCGCACAAAGCTAGGTACAGCTGTAAACAAACTTCAGCGCATGCAAAGGCTAGCCTGCATGGCAACGACGGGCTGCATGAGGACTACTCCGACTGCGGCGCTGGAAGCCATACTGGGACTCCCTCCGCTCCACCTGTTCATACAACAGGAAGCGACGATGGCGGCAGTCCGTCTTAAAACACTGGATCTCTGGGGTAAGAGAGTAACACAACACACCGCTCTGCTCGAGGAGCTCAACAACGAACTCCCCGTAACAAAAGCAATCAATGACCCAAGCAATTTATCTTTGATAAAAAATACAAAATCCAATTGCATGAAGATCACCGCTGCGAAGGGCTGTGCCCCACAGAGCTGCGGGTCTTCACCGATGGATCAAAAACAGGTACTGGCACGGGTGCGGGAATCTTCTCAGAGGATCTCAACATTCATATAGCCACACCATTGGGGGTCCACAACACAGTGTTTCAAGCTGAGTGCATGGGCATTTCCCTGGCGACTTCAGCCATCATAAACAGGGAAGTTAGGGACCACTCAATACGCATACTCTCGGACAGCATGGCCGTCCTGCAAGCTCTGAACAGTCACACAGTTAACTCTGGTCTGATTCTCGAGTGTCACCAACGTCTCAACCAGGTTGGTAGATACAACAAGGTAACCATACAATGGATCAAAGGACACAGCGAATCCCGAGGCAACGATGCAGCGGACGAACTCGCCAGAAGGGGGTCGAGTATGACAACGATAGGACCTGAACCTATTGTACCACTCCCCTTCGGTCACCTACGCAATCTGGTAAGAAAACGCACTAATGATAAACATCACAAGCTATGGGTTGACCATACTGAGTGCAGGCAGGCCAAAGAGGCACTTCCCTCTATTGATGGCCGTTTCACGAAAAAAGCCCTAAGACTTACTAAACAGCAGTTGCGTACAGTCACAGCCGTCACAACTGGCCATGGGTCTTTTAATAAACACCTCTATGTCATAGGAGTCACCGACAGCCCAGTTTGCAGAGCCTGCATGGAGGAGGGCGAGACAGCAGCACACCTGCTACTAAGCTGCCCGGTAGTCGCTGATTACATGGCTAAGTACTTCGGTAACCCAGGTACCCTTTGCGAGATAGTTAGTAACACCAAGGCGTTGCTGGCCTTCCTTGGGGAGCTGGGGTGGATCGAATGACACATTTGTCCCACCTGCACGCAAAATACGCGCTTAGTCGTGGAGTTGCGGAAACCAGCCCGAGTTACATACATACATACATACATCCCATAGAGAAAGTAGGCATCCCGTTCCACACAGTTCACATCGACCATCTTGGCACATTTGTAAAGAGCAAGAACGGCAATGCCTACATCCTCACTATAGTTGACGGCTTTACAAAATACTTATTTGCTAAAACAGTGAAAGACACAAAAACCAGGACTGCAGTAAAAGTTCTTGAAAATATATTTTATGACTTTGGTTTACCTTCTCGCATCATATTTGATCGCGGTACTTCTTTCACTTCATCTTCTTTCAGGAGCTTTTGCGACAGTCACGGTATAAAACATGTTCTCAACGCTGTAGCTTGCCCCAGGGCGAACGCAAGCCGAAAGGTTTAACCAATCTATATTGAATGCACTAGCAAAACATAATGACGGCGATGACGAACGCAACTGGGACGTGCATCTTGGGAAAATTCAATGGGGTGTAAATAATTCCGTTAATTCCACTACTAAAAAGACTGCTACAGAGGCTCTTTTCGGCATCAGGTTCAGAGATAGTTTAAAAAATAAATTGAATGTTTGTGCTGACGCCATACCAAACACCTTACAAAACTTAAGAGATGAGGTCAGTTCCAATATTCGTGACAGTCAAGAAAAACAAAAAGATACTTATGATGCCGGTAGATCCCCTGCTACGACCTGTAATGAAGGTGATTTGATAAAGATTACTAGAACTAATTTCAATAACAAGGGTAATAGCACTAAACTTCTTTCAAAATTCATAGGTCCGTACAAAATTACAGAAGTTTTAGGTAATGACCGGTACAAAATTGCTGAAATTCCGGGTTTTAGCAAACGAAGTAATAAATTTAAAAGCGTCGTTTCCACTGACCGTATGTGACCCTGGATAACTGTAAGTTCTCCTGATCAGAAAAGTTCATTAAATGACAGCAGCTCGTCATCTAGTACCGAAAGTAATAATGATGATGATAAACCTTAAACTAGAAACCACTCTAAGATCATCGATAAGCCGAATGTAATGATTTTGAATGTAAGGCTCATTTAATGATTAAAAAGTGAAAATCAACTTCTTTGTTTTAATAATATTTTGTTTTTGGTTGTAATTAATTATTGATTGATTGATTAATTATTGTTTGTTAAATGTGTGCATAATAATTTTTAAGTTAGTCAATTGATGACACATACTGGTTACTTTGCTCTGATTGGTCGGTCAGTCTGCTGAATGTTCACTAACGTTGTAGTGGGGAGCATTCAGCTGGTGACCGTCGGTTTTAGAGAGAAGCATTCTGTTTTGAGGCGTCGAATAGCAAACAAATCCAACCAACCTGTGCTTTGGTCGTATTTTAAATTGATTATTATTGGTAGATTTTTAAGTATAATACTGTGTTGAACAAATTTAATAAAATATTTATAACACTGAGCTTGAAGTGTATCATTTTACCACACATACATAAAAATTACAGCACCCAGATTTAAAAAAAAGTGAATGATTGGCTTTTAGCACCTTATAATTGGAAATCGGTCGTCGCCGCGTCGGCCCAAGCTAGCAGGTATACGTATGTTAAAAGTACATACTAACACTACTCTATCCCACACATTTTGTTACTGAGGAATTTTAAAAGAGGTCTTGCAGCTCTGGGATCTTAGTCCATAGGAGTAGAGGACAATAATTAAACAAACGAAATTATTAGCAGCATGGTGCTCTATAGTGTCACGTTGCTGAAATAGTTGCCAGCTCGCAAACGTGACCTGCGATATAAAGAAAAGGTGATTCACAAAAACTGTTTTTTTATGTGGCTTTTGTTATAGTACCTGTACCGTCCTGTAATTTAACACACTGGATCTGGCAACGCTAATTCATACACAAACCTGTGTATGAATTAACGTGTCAGATCCAGTGTATCCACGGATAATACGTTCCACAAAATTCCTACATACTTCATAATTATGTATTTTACAAACCTGTAATTTTACACACAGACAATTTATAGCTCGTAACTCATAATTCCATGGAAAACAACTGACGTAACCTTCAGGACCGTCAAGCGTCAAGTGAAGTCAAACATTGACACTGACAAGTAACACATTTTCTGTTCTCAGTACAATGACATTTCTTTGTAAATATTTACAAAAGAAAAATTTGGATTCTGAATAAAAACTCAGTAAATCTCAATCGTATGATTACGCTCGCTCGCTCGTATTTGACACGCGCCGTGAAGAATTTTGGAAGAATTTTGGTACACGAATCCTTTTGATTTAAGTACCTACTTTACCCACTTCGAGAAAGTATTTGTAAGATAAGATATAATAAAAACGTAGGATTGGTCATCGGTTATCTTTTAAAAGTATTTGTGTAATGTGAAAACTATGTTACTTGCTAGATATTGTCAGTTTTCATAGTTATCGATGTGGAATCTACTGTGTACTTTATGTGAGTCGTAGATTATTTTACCTATTTATTTTTTTAAATACGTTTTGCCTTGGCGGTGTGGTACCCCCTCCAATCGTCGTGATTCATGCGGCGCTGGTGAGGCGTGCAAGGCCGCTGCCCGGCGAGGCGGCGAGCCGGCGCCGGCAAGTGATGTCATAAACATTCGGGTAGTGTTTGTGTACGGTCACCGCCAGAACGAGTTCTTAACGTTTTGCATATTATTTTAATTGTTCCAGTTTTATCACTTACGGTGTTAGCAGCTAACAATACCAGTGACAAAATGGATTCAAAGGCTCTTTCTTCTGCTATTGCCCAATTTTCAGCAAAATTCTGTGTTGTAAGTATTGCTTTCATTACACCTATTGATTTTTCTACCTCTTTACTGATCTTTAAACACTGTAGGTAGGTTTTTAATTAGAATTGCAAACATGAATAAGACTATTAGTTTCTTATTTGTTTGGAAATACTTCATAAAGTTTATGTGTATGGTTTTTGAATACCAAATATGGTGATGTGAGGTGAAATGGCCATGTTTTTAGTATTGTCCTTTTCTATTATGATTTGTTGCAAATTCAATAGCACACAAAATTATTTAATGAGAACTGTTACATTTTATTTTCCAATTCTTCTGTATAAATTCCATTTTCCGCATTTAGACAACAAATTCTTCTATGTTACCACCTTATGTTTTAAGGTTTTCAAAATAGTTTTGCTCAATAAATGCTGTGTAGTTTTCATATCTCTTAAAGATTCTGGTTTCCGGTTAAAATTTCCATTATGGACCGTCGATTTATGGGGCGGAGGGGGGAGGGAGGGGAGGGGGGCTACCCCCCTGTACCATCCCCACCCCGCGGAACCCCATGGTTATGGAGATATCCATGGTTAAAGTTTCTAGGTTAGAATCGAAAATATCCACAAATATCCATCGATTTGTGGGGCGGTGAGGGGGGGAGGAAGGGGGCTACTCCCCTGTACCATTCCCACCCCGCAGAACCCCATGGTTATGGAGATATCCATGGTTAAAGTTTTTAGGTAAGAATAAAAATTTCCATAAATGTCCATTGATTTATGGATAGCTTCCCTCTCTCCCCCCTTGTTTGACTCCGCCTTATCTCCGGCGCTGCGGGAAGTGCAGCCCTTCCGCCCTTGCGTGCCGAAGTACGGTCACTCATGCTCGGCTCCGCAGCTTCGGCTTGTTGGTCGCCTTCGGCGACCAGCCTCAGCCGCTCCACCTCGCATGGTTCCCGTGCTTCGTCACAGCGGGCGAGGGCTGCTCTCCCTCCGCGCCTCCGGTTTTTATATACACTCTAGGGGTAGGGCAGACAAGAACACGTGGAAAGTGGGGTGCCCCGATTCGGTTTTGGGTAATTTTCGGATATTCATATTCGCGTTCCATTCTATAGTGTACACAAAAATTGTTTTTTTTTTTTTTGTAAAATATTCAATGTAATTGCATAAAACAGCATGGTTATTGTGACCATTAATTACACACCAAATTTAATGTGTGAGTATGTTGTATGTATAAATTATATATAAGTAAAAATACGACATAAAACTAAATAAAATACACCTCTACCGTCAACGGAACGTGAAATGTCAACTTTGACGTCTACCGTGACAATTTATCCAACCTAAAAATTTGAAAATGGCGTGCTATTTTCATATATGTATGGAAACTTTAAAGAATTATATCTCGTAAACTGTGAATTTCCGCAACTTCAAAATACGTAAAAAGCTTTATATTTATGAGTACTATCTACAAAAAAAATATGAACTTCCAAATCGACGGTCCATAATGGAAATTTTATCCCAATTTAAAGTTAAACTATGAATACATAAATAAAAAATAAATTATCTATTCTAAGCACTACAAGAAAAAGCTTAATGGTACATTAATAGCTAAAACTAAGCCTATGTAATTATACAAAAGTAAACACTTACGAGGGGATTAAATATCATCATGCCAATATTTCTAGAAGTTGTTCTGTGTCCATGTAATTGAGTAACATTAAATATTCCGACAACATCTTGCTACATTTTGTAAACCTTACACTATAAAAGTTTAGTACCTTGTTGAGCCTATTATATAGAAAAGGTCCCAAGAATACATAAAAACGATTTGCAAACGCATGTCTAGTTTAGGCTGAGGCTTTATGCAAACCAAGTCCTTCCTTCTCTTGTCCGAAGGTACAGGGTCAAAAGGAAGTGCAGTGTGCTGGTGTAGCACTATGTTTAAAATAAATAATTGCCGCGCTGTAAGCACATTACATGCTATATAGAGCTCGTGCGTAGGAAATCTAAAAGGGCGAAAGGTAGCAACCTTTAGAATTGCTCTTTGAGCGCGCTCTAGCGGGAGTAAAATTGTTTTTGCTGCACCACCCCAAGAAGTTATGCAATATGTAATAATGGATTGACCCAAAGCTAAATAGACCTGTTTAATTAATTTATAGTCGGCTATGTTCCGTAAATTCTTAAAAACATATATTAATTTGCGCACTCTTGTACACAGTAATTAGATATGTTTACGGAAATTTAGATTTGAGTCAATGGTGACATCTAGATATTTTAAATGGTCAGCTTTAGCTAAAGTGGGGCAGGAACATACAGTTTCAGCATACATGCAACAATTATGTGCGTGAATGTTTAGATTAGTGAGCGGTATGTTAGTATTTCTCATTGTAAATAAAATATAATTTGTTTTATCTGCATTTAATGTTAGGAGATTGTATGTATGTATGTATGTAACTCGGGCTGGTTTCCGCAACTCCACGACTAAGCGCGTATTTTGCGTGCAGGTGGGACAAATGTGTCATTCGATCCACCCCAGCTCCCCAAGGAAGGCCAGCAACGCCTTGGTGTTACTAACTATCTCACAAAGGGTACCTGGGTTACCGAAGTACTTAGCCCTGTAATCAGCGACTACCGGGCAGCTTAGTAGCAGGTGTGCTGCTGTCTCGTCCTCCTCCATGCAGGCTCTGCAAAGTGGGCTGTCGGTGACTCCTATGACATAGAGGTGTTTATTAAAAGACCCATGGCCAGTTGTGACGGCTGTGACTGTACGCAACTGCTGTTTAGTAAGTCTTAGGGCTTTTTTCGTGAAACGGCCATCAATAGAGGGAAGTGCCTCTTTGGCCTGCCTGCACTCACTATGGTCAACCCATAGCTTGTGATGTTTATCATTAGTGCGTTTTCTTACCAGATTGCGTAGGTGACCGAAGGGGAGTGGTACAATAGGTTCAGGTCCTATCGTTGTCATACTCGACCCCCTTCTGGCGAGTTCGTCCGCTGCATCGTTGCCTCGGGATTCGCTGTGTCCTTTGATCCATTGAATGGTTACCTTGTTGTATCTACCAACCTGGTTGAGACGTTGGTGACACTCGAGAATCAGACCAGAGTTAACTGTGTGACTGTTCAGAGCTTGCAGGACGGCCATGCTGTCCGAGAGTATAATATGTTAGGAGATTATTACGAAGCCAATTAGAAACAATGTTAAAACCATTTTGAGTAAATTCATGCATAATGATGATAATGATATATTAATTATATTTAGGTTCATTTAATCAATTTCACGTTAAGTGCTCTTATTTTTGGACATGATAATGATAAATTGCGATAAACCTCTCATGAATTCTTGATAGCAAGTATAAAATCATAAAAAATATTCTTGGATTCAGTATTTATATAAAAAACTAGCTTTTGCCCGCGACTTTGTACACACATATCCCGTTTTTTCTTATTCCTGTAGTCATTTTGGGAAATCCTCTCTTAGTGCTCTCTACAATCCCCAAGAAACCTTCATGCCAAATTCCAGCTCACTATGACCAGTAGTTTCGGCTGTGCGTTGTCTGTCAGTCACTCAGTCAGTAATGGAATTTTTTATATATTAGGATAATACACTACAATACTGGATATACATATATAAAAGCGATAGGTTATACATTAATTCATTCACTCACTAATTAATCAGGATATCTTGAAAACTACTCCCCCCATAAAAGGATGAAATGGCGGGTGCAAGTTCATATGAAAAATCTTATTTCTTGAGCCAATTTGCTTGAAACGAACTTTTACACTCCCCTAAATGAAGATTTAGGGAGTGTTAAAGTTTGTATGGAAGAATCATGTTTTGAAGGTTTATAAGCTTGAACCAAGTTTCAACAAATATTGAGCTAAATAAATAATAAATAATTGCTTTATTCGTTTTTCACAACTACCCCCCAATGAAGGTTAAGATTCCTCCATACAAACATTAACACTCCCTACTGTTAAAGTTTATAAGGAGAAAACAATATTAATTTTTGGTCCTATGAAGTTGAAAGTCGTCATTATAATTTTAATAAAAAAAACGAGCGATTCTTACAGTAGTTGCATAGGATGTGTAACATCTGGTGTCTCACCTTGATAAAAAGCAACATTAACATTAAAAGTACCAACTGACAGCTAACTCAACCACTGCGTGCGCTCATTGGTCAAATCTAATAGGGCACGCTCATTGGTCAAATCAAATAGCGCGCGCTTCCCCGGCTTCCTATTACACACTTCCGTCCCATTTCACGAAATCACTCCCACAGATTGCAGGAAAGCGAGAGGAAAGATGTTACACATCAAAAATAAGAATCACAGTTTGTTTATTCATCAAAAATCATCCCCTAGAGGGGTGATGAAGTTTTTAGGGAAGGACATTACCTGTTTGCTTCAATTTACTTGGAAACTGGTACAAGCAATCTAAAAGTGGAATAATTCAAACAGATCTAAAGATTTTTTCATAATCAGCTCCCAACAGGGTGAAGAGGGCAACAGTTTCGCTGATCCTGTGTTCTCAGGAGCTAAAATGGTTGGCTTAATGTTTGCTGTTTGCTAATGAATAAAAGTCATTGCGATTAATTTTCAAAAACTACCCGTTAAAGGGGGTAGAGGGTGCGTTGAAGTTCGTGGAGTACCTACTTACTAAATCCGGGCGGACGAAGTCGCGGGAGAAGTGCTATAGTAGGCGCCAGATAAATGTGGAATAAAGTACATTGACCTTTCCCTAATAACTGTTCATAGGTACCTGAACAATTAAATATGAATCGTTTTTCATTATTAGACAATGTTAAGGATCACGAGAGATGATGATTCGGGACAGCTTTGTGTCATTAATTCCGTTTTTCAAATTAAAAATGTCAATAATTGTAGGTGGGTCAATGACCGTTATTCCACGATTATCTGGCGCCTACTATAGTATTTATATTATACTAGTTGCCGCCCGCGGCTCCGCCCGCGTGATTGTCGAAAACTATCCTAAGGGAACATATTCCCGGGATAAAAAGTATCCTATGTGTTATTCCAGACTATAATCTACCTCTGTGCCAAATTTCATCAAAATCCATTCAGTAGTTTTTACGTGAAAGAGTAACAAACATCCATACATACATCCATACTTACAAACTTTCGCCTTTATAATAGTAGTAGGATGTTCCATAGCCTACTGAGACAAATACTTTAAATAAGTTGAAGCTTTTTTATTCATCTTAAGTAAAACTTTAATGTGAAAGTAATATTCCAGTTTAAAATTCTCATACTCATCATTTGTGGAACATGCCTAATGTTATTTTTTTATTTCCTTAGGAACTAGAGAAAGGCAAGAGTGTGGTGTCATCACCCCTGTCGGCTGAGTTTGTCCTGGCTCTGCTGACCCTGGGCACCTCTGACCCCGCACATGCTGAGCTACTCACAGCTCTTGGAATCCCTGATGACAATTCTGTAAGTTTTTCTGAACGACTGACGATCTGACGCAAGACCTGAAAAGAGGACATTATGTGTGCTCATAATTGTGAACAACTTTTACTATAGCACCAACTATGAAAAATAAAGTTGTTAAAAATGGTGATTTCAGGTTTTGTGTTATTTCTGTTACACAAACATATGCAGAAAAATATGAATGTTTGGTATCCAATCGCGCCTCTGTGGCAGAATGAGTTTCAATGAACATTGGAACATATATATGTAGACCATTGATTCTAGATACTTTTTAACCTTGTACTATGTTTACTTTATACACGTAAAGCCTGTGGCAAAAGCTAAGATTCCAGAAAATCTGCATGTTTTTAAGGTCCGAACCTCTATAGGGAAAAACGGAACCCTTATAGGATCACTCACTAAAAATGACTATTTCCTCCGCCCTTATCTCCGAAACTACAGTCTGCATTGCATTTGTGTGCGTAAAGTGTTAATAAACTAAATAAATAAATACAATTTTAAAAAAATACAGATAGTAGTTCTTTGCCTATAGATCACAGGAAAACTTATAGGAAGGGTGCGTCTCATATCATATAAAGTTATTTGGTATATATTTGCATTTTAATAAAGCTGACATGATGTAATAAACGTGAGATATACCAACTGTTGATAAAGTTTCTTTACATTATAACATTTATGTACTCTAAAACTTATTTCGTATAACGTTATTGGATGTAACGTTTATTTAATCGAAAATCATTAGGTCTATCGTTTAAAATATACTAGCTGAAATTTTAATGGTTATTTTCCCGCAGCGAAATGAGATTGTCTTGGTAATACAATCGATTTATGAAAAAGAATAAATTTCAATCAGGAAATGGCAGAATAACAATTGTGGAAAAAAAAAATACTACGCGCGAGAGCTTATTTTCCTCTGAACATTTATGAATCGCTTTTCACTTTGTCGGCGCGCCGCCGCCGCACAGTGGTCCGGATTTTCAAAAAAGTGGACATAGGATGAAAAATGCATATTTCACTTAACAAAAAATTGAGTTGAATAGGAAATTTTACGCTGATTAATACTTATTACTACAACTTTTCAAAAAAATTGCTCCTTCACATAAAAAAAAATGTATGGGAGAAAATCTTTTTTATTTTTTTTCTCCGTTCAGTATCAAAGTATAGCAAGCAAACCTTATATTCTGGTAAGTACCTGTTGCCTCTAATACGACGACATATAAATTGCTTGCGTATCCCTGCGGCCTTGGCGTCTACGATGCTTCAAAGTTGTTGGAATAAGCCGAACTTGAAATATCATTTTTAATAATATAAGTATTAAAACATACACACTCAGGCATTTGGCAAGTATATATTTTTATATTATAATAAAAAGCAGTAATAAAATCTTCACCTTTAGTTATGTAATTAGACACGTGCTGATTAGTTGCCTATTTGCAACCGACTGAAACTACTCCTGTGATAAAAGAATCATTTACCCCCACCACCGGAGATATCGACGACGCTGATTGGTTGTTGAAGATGTGGTACTAACTTTGTTAGTCACTACTTGCGAGTGGGTGTTAGTTATTAATATCTGCGCATGACACAATTAAAGGGCCCGATGAGGTACAGGAGATCATCAAAAGGCTCCAACCTAGGAAAGCCCCAGGCTCCGACGGCATCACCAACAAGGTGTTTAAACTCCTCCCCGCCCAACTAATAGTGCTTATGACTGCCATCTTCAATGGCGCATTAAGCAATAACATGTTCCCCCGAGCATGGAAACAGGCCACCGTTATCGGTATCCCCAAACCAGGCAAGCCCAAGTCTGATCCCGCCAGTTACCGTCCCATCAGTCTACTCAACGTTCTCGGTAAAATCTACGAGAGGCTTATTTATAAGCGGCTCAAGGATTATGCCGAAGCAAAGAGTCTTATCCCCGACGAGCAGTTTGGTTTTCGAACCGAACACTCGTGCATCCAACAAGTTCACCGCATCGTCGAGCATCTAAGCGCTGGTTTCCAGCGTGGCTCGATAACGGGTGCCTTGTTCTTCGACATAGCGAAAGCATTCGACAAAGTCTGGCACAATGGCTTAATTTACAAGCTCTACCAACTCGGCGTGCCAGACCGTCTCGTGCTCATCTTGGGAGACTTTTTGTCGAACCGCACCTTTCGCTACCGCATCGAGGGTGCACTCTCGCCCCCTCACCCCATCCGAGCAGGAGTCCCCCAGGGCTCAGTGCTATCCCCCCTAGTCTTTACGCTGTTCACCAGCGATATCCCCAAAAGTAAAAAGGCGCAGTTGGCCCTATTCGCCGACGACACCGCCATTTACTACACCGGTCGCGAACCTGACGCTATCGCTCGCACTCTCCAAACATCTGCAAACATCTTGGGCAGATGGTTCAGGAAATGGAGAATCGAGGTTAACCCCGACAAGAGTCAGGCGGTTCTGTTTACAAAACCGCGGCACAAACCCCCTCCCCTTCGTCCGATCACCATGTATGGCAAGCCGATCCCCTGGGAGAAGCAAGCCAAATACCTGGGGGTCATTCTGGACAGCCACCTCACCTTTGCTGAGTACATAAGGCAGGCCCGTTCTCGCGCCGCCTTCGCTCAGGGAAGGCTCCATTATATCACGACCGCCCGTAGCAAATTGTCACTCAAGTGCAAATTGCGGCTCTTCACCGCGGTCATCCGTCCCATCATGACGTACGCTTGCGCCGTCTTTGCACACGCAAAGCCACGTCATCTCCACAGGATGCAGATGCTCCAAAACCGTTTCCTGCTCAAAATCACGGGTGCCCCCTTCTACGTCCGAAATGAGATTCTACATGTAGATCTCAAATTGCCCACCATACAGCAGTTCATGAAACGCATAGCCAAACGTTTCTTCGACACTGCTGTAAATCACCGAACCCTCCCGCATCTCCAAGGTACGCCGACCGAGGCATACCCTCGTCACGCCCGACGACTCTACCACTCTCCTCCAAGAGAGTCGCAAAAAGACCAGCACTCTTCGCAAACCACGACCGCCGTCCTTCCGCCCTCGCCGCCGAGGCCCGCCGCGACGTCCCCGTCAAAATCCGCCCCGACCCTTGCTCGAGCCAGCCCGCGCCGCTGAGCCTGTAGTCTTAAATTCGCCCCTTAATAATAATTCCAGTTCGATCCAGCCCGTCCCTAGCTGTCCTCTCCCCAGCGACGCCCTAAGCCGAGGCCCGTACCCCACAGGGGGTGCCCTTAGCGTGTAGTCGCTTAGTTTGTAAGTTTTTTATAAGCCCTGGCTGGAGGCTTTAATATTATATTAAGGCCACCACAGGCAAGCCCGGTTAAGCAGTCGACAACCTTATAGGTTGAACTGCGAGAAGCCACTCACAAAAAAAAAAAAAAAAAAAACACAATTAAAGGCACTTGTTTCTCAACCCTTGAGGAAGCAACATATTATCTAATTATCTGTGCTCAAAGTGCTGTGTGTGAAAGTTTAGTAATGGCTGCATTTGTTACGAACTTGGACATTTTTATGTTCCTCCGTGTTGAAGGAGACATGAAAAATTGGACACGACTCTATGAAGTTAAGTAATAATAATAATAATTTGTATCAATATAGCTTCATATGTGATACCTAGTTACCCCAAATAGTGATATTTTCGAACGTAATCATACTTTGCGGTAATATAATGATATTACCCCAAAGTATGATATGCAGAATAATAGATTTTGACACTTTTATGATTATCATTAACTAAATTTATCAACAATATAGTCGCAAATTTTTACTTTATGAACATGCAACTTAAACCAGCGTTGTCATATGCAAAAACTTCAGAAAATTTGAATTTCGCGCACTGCACCGGAGCAATCCCCTTAAGTTCCATATAATAGGTGGCGAGGCTAATAGAGGGTTGGGGAGACTTGTTTTATTAAAAATTATATTTTGGATTCATTTCAATTGGAAAACTTGTTAATAATATTAAGAAAATTCAACATTAGAATTTTAAACTTTGAAGCATCGTAGACGCCAAGGCCGCAGGGATACGCAAGCAATTTATATGTCGTCGTATTAGAGGCAAGAGGTACTTACCAGAATATAAGGTTTGCTTGCTATACTTTGATACTGAACGGAGAAAAAAAATAAAAAAGATTTATTCCCATACATTTTTTTTTTCAATATTTTTTTTTTATGTGAAGGTGCAATTTTTTTGGAAAATTGTAGTAATAAGTATTAATCAGCGTTAAATTTCCTATACAACTCAATTTTTTGTTAAGTCAAATATGCATTTTTCATCCTATGTCCACCTTTTTTAAAATCCGGACCACTGTGCGCCGCGGCACTCTGCCAGTAGTACCTACGTCACGTCTAGTGAGTTACAATGGCTTCTCACGCTTTCGAGTTTATGAATATTTTTTTAACTATTTGAAAAGAAAAATCATTATTATTTTTTAACCGACTTCAGGAGGAAGTTCTCAATTCGACTGTATGTTTGTTATGCGACCATTCCGTCAATTATGAATGGATTTGATGATAGACGAGAGCCTATAGTCCTGAGGTTGTCCCATTGGCACCAAGTCAAAATCTGATGATGGGGTACGCAGATGCAAACAAGTCAATCTGAATTAATATGTTTTTGGGGGTTATCTATTCCAAATCTAGTACCAATGCAAAGTAGATATTTAACTATGAGCTGGTCTGGCGGCAAATAGTACAACCACTCATTTTGGGAATAATGTCACTTAGTTGTGGGGTATCACCAATAAAAAGTGGAAAATAAAAAACTTTATTACAAAAAAATACAACCGACGCGACGTCCAAATAAAAAATACTACAAAGTATAAAATAACTTTAAATTTCGGAATTCAGTGACAAAAAACACTAACACACAACAAAACACTACAAAGTATAAACTTTGTAGTGTTTTTTATTTGGAAGTCGGTTGTTAAGTTTATGTTTCGATAGTACTACTGATGGCTAATCGTTCTGCTCGGAAAAACAGCTATAGAGGTATTCGGTACAGAGTGTAAAGTCCCGCATACCTCCAATTAAAATGGGAGGATCCTCCAACCAGACGGTTGTTGTGTCTGGTGGGCAACTGCCCGATAGTTGATGTTCGGACTGTTGTATATGTTCAAATCGCACGGAGAACTTTGCTTGCGCGATGCAGAATTTCGTTGTTAGTTGGTCGTAGATGGCGTTGCGATTCTTTTTGTTGTTGTACAAATTTCGTTTCTTAGTTTTTCATGTGGCGGCATTGATGCCGCTACACAACCATCATTTAAATTTCAGCGTGTATATTGATATGATTCCATAACATTTTCTATAATCCACATTTGAACTCGAGGTCGAATCTGTTCCAAACCCGAATCGGGGCACCCCGACTTCACGTAGTCTTTTGGCTGCTACCCCTAGAGTATTATATAAAAACGGCGAAAAAAGGCGCGAAGGGAGAGCAACTCCCGCCCGCTGTAACAAAGCCTAAGCACCCGTGCGAGCCGTAGGGGCTGAGGCTTCAGCGGCGGCGACCTCTCGCGTCCGGCGCTGGTTTAATCCATGGTCCGGAGCGAGGAGGCTTGGGAAGCGGACACCTCCTTCTGCGAAGCAGTTATGCTAGCGAAGGAGGAGGCGGGCCGCGCGAGGGAGAGACAAGGCCTTCGCCCCAACCGCCGCTACAGAAGACGCCCCTGGCGTCGGGAGTCGCAGGGCGATCCCCGGCCACCGTAGGCGTGGGCCTGCGGATGGCAAGCGTTGGGTGGCTCGCTGTCTGGTCATAACCAGGCCCGGGTCGATGGCGCGTTGTGTTCCACGCGCAAAGAGATGTCAGCATAGGAGACGGGGCCCGCCAGGGTTGCAGAATTTGTTCGAAAGAGTCACCGCGGCCCTGAAACGCAAAGGGCTTTAGAAGGAACACGGATGGGTTATATATAATAGTCATTTGACGATTTCCCATTCATAGAAGAAAAAAAAAACGCGGCTGAGGATGGTCGCCGAAGCTGAAGCTGCGGAGGTGAGCATGGGTGCCTATCCTTTGTTACGTAAGGGCGAAGAGGTTGCACTTCCCGCAGCGCCGGAGACGATGCAGAAGCAAGTTTAGTGTTTTGAGCTTAGGTTACAATAACTTGATTTTCTCGTTGACGACGACGTTTTAAATTCACGTAATTAAGGTTCTGGTAAATTTACTGGTAAAAAAAAATTGTTATGAGGAAGTCTCCCATTTTTGTCTCTGTTCTACAAACTAGGTAAACATACTCAGCCTATTCCGATCACTGATAATCAGTCAGTAATGTCTAATCAGTTTTTGCAAAAATATACAAAACAAAGTAGACGTTTCTAAATTATAATAAACTTTACTTATACATTTTAAATATTATAGTAACTGAATGAATACTAATTGAATATTATATCAAATGTGCATTATAAAAATGTTCATTATAACCATATAAAATTAGGTAAAATAAAATTATATCAAAAGTTCATTAAGTAATTTGATCGTTATAATAAAAAAAGTATGTTAAATAAAATTACTTAGGTCATATTATTATGATCATTAGACCTTTTGTTATTATTTAAAACGTTACACACCCACAATAAATATACTCATTATTTTCTGAAAACCTGGCTTAAAAAAGGAAAATATTACATTATTTTATAGTGTGACTTCCCATTAGTTGGCCATGCATTCTTAAAACTGATAAGGTTGGAAATTGCCTACTAATTATAAGTCATATGATATCTAACCAGAATATAGTTGACTGTTGCCAAAAACATATTTTTCATAACACAGTACACTAGTACAGTCATCCGGAAATTGTTTTGATTGTGATGTGAGAGTTCCACTCTTGCTCACTATTTATGATTATTATCCTATTTCAGATTCGCTCATCGTTTACTGAAGTTTCATCAAAATTGAAGGCTTTGAAGGGAGTTACACTAAATGTAGCCAATAGGGTGTATGTACAGGAGGGTCCTTACGACCTGGAGCCTAAATTGAAAGAAGATGCAGTTAAGGTGTTTGATGCTGCTATAGAGAAGCTGGACTTCAATACTGGGGCAGCTGCTGTCAGTGTCATAAACAAATGGGTAGGTAGCAGCAGTAATAAATAATCACTTGCAGTATTTTGTATACTTGGAAAAAACGGTAATTAACTTATAGGGTTGTACCTTCAGGTTGAAAGCCAGACCAACAACAAGATCAAGGATCTACTAAGCTCAGACAGTGTGGATGGTGACACTCGTCTGGTACTTATTAACGCTCTCTACTTCAAAGTAAGTCTTGTGTTTATATAACTTCCAATAAGATTTATAACATAGTTGATTATTCATACTAAATTATACCTAACGTTGGTTTCTAGGGTACCTGGAAGAAGCAGTTTGATCCCGCTAACACCATGGACCAACCATTCCATGTCACTGTGAACTCCTCAGTGGATGTGCCCATGATGTATAAAGAGGATGAATATTTGTATGGTGAGAGCGGCGACCTTCAGGCTCAGGTATAAATTTAGACTAGACTAAAACCGCGCAGACATGTGCAATGTAATTCACACTCGTAATGCTAGTTTTAAAAATAAAAAAGATAACGTAAACACTCACATTCTGTAGAATAATATTCATGTCTATCGATTCCGCGAATGCTCCGTTTCAAATAATACTAGCAGACAACAACATTATCATAATTATTGTATGCATATTTAATTTGTTTATATGGGTTTGAATTGGAATTCATAACAATATAATTCTGTTCCTTTCTGAGGAAGAAATATTGTACAATCTTGAGCCAAGCATGACTTTATTGACTCATAATGAATTAAGTACTTACTTATTTTTTATATTACTTTACTCATAAAAAACCCTCAACATTACCCTAGTATATTTATTATTTTTTACATATTTCAGCTGTTGGAAATGCATTACCAAGGCGGGGAGACATCAATGCTCGTCGTGTTACCAAAAGAAATCGAAGGTCTTGACGGTGTTTTATCGAAATTGGCGTCTGGCTTCGATCTCATGTCGGAGGTGGAAAAGATGCACAGAACCAAAGTACAAGTTACCATCCCCAAGTTCAAGATTGAAACAGAAATCGATTTGACTGAAGTGCTGCCCAAGGTTCGTTTTTATTTACATAGCTAGGTTCTTTCTGAAGCTAAGCTAACTTGATGTTTAATAAATATATATGGCACCGGAAAATTGCAGACTCCGTAAGATTGTAATAAATCTTCGATTATAATGTCTCGGTATATTATGAAAAAATCGTTTACATTTCACGCGATATTTTACAATCTCACAGCGTTTGCAATTTTCTGGTGACATATATAAAATTCTCCCGTTACTGACTGACTGAGCGGCTGACAGACAACGCACAGCCGAAACTACTGGTCGTAGAAAGCTGAATTTTGTCATGAAGGTTCCCTACACTCCATAGGGGAGCATTAAGAGAAGATTTCCCGAAATTCCTACAGGAGCGGGGAAGAACGGGATATGCGCGTAGTCGTGGGCTATAACTAGTAGCCTATAACCTTCCTCAAGAATTGAACTATGAAATGCAAAAAATGTTTTTTGAATACCCACCCACTGGAAGTTCCAGAGATTTGAGCATTCAAACAAAGAAATAACAAACTTTTCTGCTTTAATTTAAATACGAGTAGATATGGATTTACTATAGTCATGCAGTGCGATGCGTCACACAATACTAGGAATACTTAATACCCACATTTTTTGCAACAGCTTATCTAGGTTTAATGAAGGTCAAATTTCATTGTCAACAGTCCGTTTGGACTATTATAAAGAGTAGATACCTACTTTGCATTGTATGTGACGTGGTCGTCTTGGATAACATCTTTCAATATGGAGTCGATAATGCTCGATTGTTTATTCCAGCTCGGAATACAAGCGATCTTCAACAAAGCAAACTCGGGTCTGACAAAGATTTTGAATGTGGAGGAACCTCTGTTTGTGTCGAAGGCCGTGCAGAAGGCCTTCATTGAAGTAAACGAAGAAGGTGCTGAAGCAGCCGCGGCTACCGGTAAGCGCACATACATCAATACATTTATTTACAATCTTATATATCTTAGCCACTGTACAAAGACACTTCTTACATTTTTTTTTTACCTTCGCTCTGGATAGTTACATGGAATTTGTATTTAATAACTTATGTAGTATCGGTCAGTGACAATATGATTACATTGATAACAGACTTTCAATGATTGATTAGGGACTGGGCAGGGCACAAGATAAATTAACTTATTGAGTCAGTATTGTTAGATAAAATATTATTTTACTATGACTAAGAAACTTTTTCAATATAATCCATGGATGAGAACTATACATTTCTCCGAAAGGGTTATAATAGCGGGAAAATGTGAGTAAAATAATAACACTTTACGATTTCTTAATAATGACTAAGAAGTTTACTGGAAATAACAAGAACCTAAGTGATACCTAACTACTACCTGGGTCTATTCAGTTGGTTTTGTAGCCTAGTTACACAAAATATGAATAGAAAGCAAAACGTTTTTCATGCTTGTCAAGTTATTTTAGTGTGTAGGTGAACAGGAAGCATAATTACTTTCGATTACGATATTTAAATAAATTACCACTAGTTTCCGCTTCTTACTAACTCTCAATGCACAAAAAAGTTCTAAAATAGAACCTATCTCGTTTTGTTTTGAAAACGGTAGCAGGCCTATACTATCTGCTCGAACCTACTTCTACCTTGTAATGTGCCGTTTTAGTTTGTTGCGCTGTGTGTTGTGAGTTGAATGCTAATGTGGGCTGCGTGTGTTGTCTGGCTCGCTTGACCGTGTGGTGTGGGGGTGTGCAGCGATGGCGACGCGTCGCAGCCGCTCGCTGCCCACTAGGTTCGAGGCGAACCGGCCGGCGCTGTTCCTGGTGTGTGCGGCGCGCCGGGTGGCCGTGCTGGCGACCTACCGGCCGCCTACCGCGCCGCCGCGCGATGAACTATAGTGGTGTGTGTGGCGCAGGCATGGTGATAATGCTGCGCTGCGCTCGGCCGCCGGCGCCGCGCTTCCGCGCCGACCGCCCGTTCCTCTACTTCCTGCTCGGCAGCGACCGTGCCCCGCTCTTCATCGGAGCTTATCACGGCAACAACTAGCGCGTGCGCCCGTACGAGTATCAGCACGACAAACTCACTCCGTCTAGGGAGCTCGTGGCACGATTCACTCAAAATTAAATCAATCCCGATGGTGTCTATAACTGATTTTTCAGTAAGAAATACCTCTGATAGCCGTATTTGTCATGTACACTGTCTAAATCTTTAAACTAATGCTTTAATAATATACTAGTGTGGATATGTTGACGTCATAAAATTTTACAAAATACGTTATAGACATCCGGTTTGATTATATTAATTATATTGACACATATACACGGTGTTATGAAACAAATTAACATTTTTAATGCACTTGCAATTCTTTTTTTTCTAATTACATAAGTAATATTTTTTTTTTTGCAAACTCGAAGCATTTAAAATTATTTATTTAAGCGAAAGAAAATAACTAAAAAGCATACCGTCCTAAAAAACGTTGTATAAGTACTTATAATAAATTAAAAATGTTAACTTATCTCAAAAGTATTATAAATCTGTTGTAATGATATTAATAAGTAAGAATTTGATTAAAATATTAATTTTATTTTTTCTTTTTTTAATTCACCTCAAGTCAATACACACGGAAAGACCTTTTAGTGGTAACCTACATTAGGTTCCATTGACAGCCAGCGATAGGTACGCGTAATCAAATACAAATAAAAATAAAAACTAACTAACTAACGGTGCCCGCGGCCCGTCGGGTACCGATACACATCCATCACCAGTTATCACCAACCATCAACATTATTCACTGCTACCTCATAATTTCAGCATAATTATGCTTCACATGATATCATTATTCACCACCATACAACAATAGTCTCCTGGTACCAGCCAAACAAAAACCCGACACGAATAATATCGATACGCTTAGCGGGCTGTCAAAATTCGACGTTAGGTTCGTAAAAGTTTACGACAAAGTTCAGTAATTTGACATTTGCTAGCGATGACGTCAGCTGGCTTTGAATGTAGAGACTACCAAGTGTCGATATTTTCAAATCGTTAGGAATTATCGACCGAATTCCGGCAGACGTCGAGACGGCAGGCCCTGAACGCCGACTTTTTCCGCGATACTTGAAACGTTTTTTTGAGCGATGGCGACTCGCGATTTTTGAAATGTTTGTCCCTAACCGCGGCACATTACGGCTCGTTTTGTTCGACAGGATATTGTTTCGTGGAAAAGTTTGGTATAAATCATGTAGATAGTATAGAAAGAAAAATATTTTGTAACAAAACAACTGTGGACATGCCAGCATAATTTTGCCATATAAACTAAAATTTAAATGTTTTATAATATTTATTTCGGCCTTTACCTTGATGGGCTCAGCTAGACTCAGACCCGACCCGGTGTGTCGCTTCGTGGCTGATCGGCCGTTCCTCATAGCTATCCTCGCAAACGCAATAGTTCACTTCATGTCCTTGTACCGAAAGTGAAGAATCGTATGCATACTGCTGGTTCTTTATGTTTCTCAAAATAAATAAATATGATACATGATCTGAATATGAAAAATTTAATTGAATAACCCATTTGTTGTTTGAATTTTTTTGGTCAGTTTCTTTGATTGATTTGATCTGTTTTTGTCCATAAAACCATATCCTCCAGTTTTCATTAGTCAAAAAAATATAATTCAGTGGCGCTTACGATGTCGGACTCTCACACGAAGGGTACCATAAACCGAAGTAAAACACGTTTCTTGTATGGGAGCCCCCTTTATTTTTCTGCATGTTTTTTTTTATTGCATGTTTTTGAATTTAACATGATTTTTATTATTTGTTGTTATAGCGGCAACAGAAATACACACTGTGTGAAAATTTTAACTGCCTACCTATTAAGCCTCATCTACACGACGATATACAGTCGCAGATGACATCTGCTGATGAATCATAAACAGACGTCATCTGTGAATGAGTCCGCCGACGTGTAGACGGGGAAATTTGCTCGTCTGTGTGAGATATTTAACGTCGGCAGATGCGTCTGCCACCAATCCTTTGGTGTCGGTTTTTGTGGCACGCAACAAAAGGTTTCAGCGCGAGCGCCCGGCTCGAGCGTCTGTCCACACGTCTCACAATGCATCAGTATTATCGGAGTTGCACATGAGAGTTGCGCGTGCTTTATGCAGTTTTATTTTTTCGTTACTTAATCTCGTACGCTAAAATGGCTATTATGAACACTGACGAAACATTTAAATTCCTTGAGTTGTATGAAGCAGAAAACTGCATGTGGAACCCGAAAAATAAGTACCACAAAAATAAAAATGCTGTAGGTAAGTATACAAAACAAAAACAAAATAATTAATTGAAATAATGTAATTATTTCAATTATTTATTTCTGTATGGTCTATTGTAAATTATTGGATACTGTAATGTAAATTGAACATAAGTACTAAATAAATAGATAGCTGCAGCAGCTACGGTCTCAACATCCATTTTTTTTATTGTTGCGTGTGTCCGAGTTGCATCTGTCGAGAGTTAGCACAGACTGGAAGACCTACAGACGTGTGGTCGAATCGTGGTGATCCACCTGCTGATGCATTGAATATTGAAGTACAATCCGCAACAGAAAAATCGCGTCAACATTCTGATGTTCGCGCGATTTTTTCTGTTGACGACCGGTCACCCACAAAACAAAATAATGTGATACATGTGATGTATATGTGATACATAATATTGATTTCAGCATTCCACATCACGACGAAATGTTTGAGAAAAGTCAAGCCGGTGTGTCGCTTCGTGGCTGATCGACCGTTCCTCGCAGCTATCCTCGCAAACGGAGTAGTTCACTTCATTTCCTTGTACCGAAAGTGAAGAATGGTTTACTTCACTCAATTCTTCGTGAAATGCGATACATGATCTGAAAATGAAAAATATAATTGAATTGAAAGAAAACGCTAAACAACAAATGGTGTTCTTTTGCGTTCTATTTGTCAGTTTCATTGATTTGTTTGCTTCTTTTTGTCCATATAACCAAATTTTCCACGCAACTTCAGCAGCACCTAGGCACGACATCTTTTAATTCAATTTCTTTGTCTACTAAACAGACACCAATCGATGCGATTTACTAACTGCTTTTCAGCACATCATTTAAATTTTCGTGTGTTCTGACATTTTCAATACTTTGGCCGTGATTGGTCTTTATATTTTTCTCTTTTATTCGTTGCTGACCGTACAAAGCAAGGGTCAGTAAAATTCCGTCTCGAGTTGTCCTTTTTAAACTAATTCAGTGTGCAATTTAATATAATTATCTACTTCTACGTACCTAATTATGCATGTAAAACTCTTCTTTTTGATGGATGTGTGTGTCATGTTTGTCTGTCTGTCTGTCCGTACGGATGTCACAGCCACTTTTTTCCGAAACTATAAGAACTATACTGTTGAAACTTGGTAAGTAGATGTATTCTTTGAACCGCATTAAGATTTTCACACAAAAATAGAAAAAAAGCAATACATTTTGGGGGTTCCCATACGTTTGGGGTATCTATAGATAGGTCTTCAAAAATGATATTGAGATTTCTAATATCATTTTTTTTTTACTGAACAGCTTGCGCGAGAGACACTTCCAAAGTGGTAAAATGTGTGTGCCTGTAACTTCTAAAATAAGAGAATGATAAAACTAAAAAAAATATATGATGTACATAACCGTGCAAACTTCCACCGAAAATTGGTTTGAACGAGATCTAGAAAGTAGTTTATTTTTAATACGTCATAGATCGTAAACCGAAATTTACCTTTCATTCAATCAACTCAAATATAAAAAAAAACCATTTAATTTCATAAACATAAACCTTATGCATAAACCGTGAACCATTATTTATAGAAAATGTTACGGAACCCTTGGTGCGCGAGTCCGATTCGCACTTGGCCGGTTTTTTGCACCTGTTTAGCAGTTAAAATTCGCATATTGTTTTATCAATTCGGTGACGGTAAACAAGTCGGAATGTACGTTGATAACGTGTTGTGCCGACACTCAAGTAGGTATCATGGGACGACAGCAGGCAGATGATGATGACGTCAGATGATTGCTCCGAGATTTATATCCCACATCATCTCTCCAAAGGATAAAGTATAGGTCGCTGGGATTAATGACTGAGTTATGTATGTGCTCACTAGCTCTATCATACAACATACAAAATACTTCATTCGAACTGCATGGTGTATTGTATGGAAGTTTGGCACAGGATGCATTCCTACCTATTGCAGCACAACCCTACCTACTTACTGCAAGATAAGTCAAAGTTACAATCCATTAATGCTTTCGTTTTTAACACTTTGCCGGTTGACTGAACAAGGATTTTGGGCAATGTTAGGTTTGCCAACCTCTAACCTCTATCGATGTTAAAAAAAAAAAACAAAAGTCATTATTCAAATAGGGTGAGAGCCAGCACTTTTTGAACGTTAAAGTTCTACATATAGACAGTCCCCCAAAACGCCCGCCCAGCGGTGTGAGCGAAGTGGTGCAGCAAACTCCCCAGGATAAACAAACTTTAATGAAATAAAATTTTTTGTTTCATTTTTGAAACCTATTTGTATGTTTGTCATTAAGTTTATTCATTGATGTCTGTGCTCGACTGCTTTTTGTATAGCTTAAACTGATGATTTTTCATGTTTGTTTTGGGTTGGTGAATTCGTGATGTTTCTAAAAGCTCGTGATGTATCTATCTATCTATACTAATAATTAAGCTGACGAGTTTGTTTGTTTGTTTGTTTGAACGTGCTAATCTCTGGAAATACCAGTCGGATTTGGAAAATTATTTTTATATATGATAGTCACATTCATGAGAAATGCGATGGCTATATGGGAACGGGAAAAATCGGAATATGCGCGTACAAAGTCGCGGGCAAAAGCTAGTCTTGTATAATTGTATTTCAGCATTTGGCGTCTCGCTGTGTTCTGCGATTGTGGACGAGCGCCCCGTTCCCCGCTTCACCGCAGACCGCCCCTTCCTGGTGTCCATCGTCGTTGGAAAGGTTCCTCATTTCATGGCGACGTATTGTGGCGACAAACAATGATAGGCCGTGACTTTAGGCTTTATAAGTAGGTAAAGTGGTACTTCTACTACCTACCTACATGCACAAATGTTTACGTTAAATAAAAACTTATCTGAATTTATCTGTGGTTTTGATTGGCTTGGTTTATCCCTGAACTGTACTAACTAATATACCTATATGCAGTTTTTGTACAATGGGCATTCTTGCGTTTGGCAGCTTCGATGTAGTTGTCTATCGAAAAAAACTGCATTAAAACTGCAACTTTACAGCTGGCGTGAAGTGTACATGGAGTCCGTCTGTTACTCTTAATCAATAGGTACGAAAAAAATCAATAGAGCTGAGACAGAACCTTGTATTTTTATGTACCTTTAGTACATAAAAACGCAGGGTTCTATCTCAACCTTAGTCGTAATCTGGTAACCTACCTCTAAACAAAAACTACGTCACGCTCCAGAAATCTAAGACAGACACTGATAAGGTAATCTTGATCGGTTTGAGGAATGCTTTTGTTTTATAAACTTGTATAGGTACTTAATGTGGTTCGCTGTGCTTCTGCCTTTGTTGGGCTTGTAAGTTGTTTGTTGTTTATAATGTCGCTTGGAATCTGTGGAATTTCGGTAACAGCATGACATACTCCCTGATTGTCTGTCTACTGTATTCCAGCGATGGGAGTCTCAATGTTCTCTGCCATGCTGAACGTGACGCCCGTGCCGAGCTTCGTGGCTGACCGGCCCTTCCTCGCAGCCATTCTCGTTGGAAGAACTCCTCACTTTGTCGCAGCATACAGTGGAAACGAAGACTAACAATGACACGGTTACTAGAGCTCCTCAATGTCAAGCTAAAATATAACATTTAATTATTTTATACTTACCGTCATTAATAATAATAATATAAATTCACATAAATATTTTTGATAAATAAAAAGTCTACATTTATAATTTTTTTTTACACCTAAACTCAGTAACCTGACTTACCTACTATACATACGACTACGAGTATATATGTCACCGGAAAATTGCAGACTCCGTAAGATTGTTATAAATCTTTATTCGATTATAATTTCTCGATTATTATTAAAAAATCGTTTTGTATACAATAAATCCTATCCGAAAACAATAGTTTCCAATATATCCGTGTCTTATATAATAAAAATAGTTTACAATTTCACGCGATATTTTACAATCTAACGGCGTTTGCCATTTTCCGGTGACATATACATCGTGTAATAGAATAAACGCAATACCTGAAAAGGGGTTATTTGTACTAATCATTATGAACAACTTTCACAACGGGACCAACCCCGAAATCGCGAAGAAGAGTGTTACAAGTTATGTGTCCTTCCTACAGGAAGGTGCATTATTTTCAACAATGATGTAGGTAATGAGAACATAGGATTTTTTTTTATTGCAGAAAAATGTTAACAAAACGAGTCTACTTTGTAAGAACAACGTTATTTGGTGGAAGGTCCTTGTAACCAAATAAAAACTAACGAGCAATAATCCTCAAAACACCTACACCCGCGAGCTATTTGAATATCGTGACCGTAATCATACTTGACCCCACTGACCTAATTATGACTGTACACAAAATTACTCAGATCGGTTAGGTCACGAGGTACAAGTATTTGTAGGTTCATTAATTATATTTTTTAAATCTATGGGGGATCAAACTCGTCAACCCTTTTAATAATGGACCTCGTAATCGTAGGGCACTTCCAGAGGAAAGCTTCGTACTGTAGTTAGTTACCTATGTAAAAATATTGGTCAATTCAAACTTAATGACGTGTGTGGACTCCGCTGTTTGCTACGCGAATTTGTGCAGTGACTCGTGGAGTTTGAGCCGCCATAATTTTTGATTCTACCTGTTACTCGTAAATAACATTCATTTTTAAACATTTTTGCAGCGCTTCGCATAGTGCCATTATCGGCAAAATTTGAAAATACGGCCAGAAGGTTCTTCGGCGACCGTCCACTATTATTTTTAATATTCCGAATGAAGTATCCAGTTTTTTTGGCTTCTTACAGAGGTGAACCTGAAGATGACGAGAGGTAGTTGGTAGGTATACCTACCAAATTTTTAACTAAATAGGTATAGCCAACAAAGTTATTTGGTATACAGTCAAAGATATTAATTTTTCCACTGCACTGCTTATATTTATTTGTAATGTGCGTATTTTGACTTTTTAAGCTTATGTCATACTTACGAGTGTGGTGTAGGTACAATAAACGTCTACTCAGCACACTCACAAAATTGTTTAAAAGTAAGTAGTTGCAAGTTAGCTGCAGGCATACCAAATAGCTTTGTTGACTGTACATTGCTAAGAGGCGGTACTTAAATAGTGATGCTGCCTGAATAAGCACAACTTAACAGAACATCATTTATGAGCTAGTTGTACCATGTAGACTTATAAGTTGACCACCTAGATCTTTGAGTACCTAGTTAGCAGCCCTATTCAGCCAGTTATACTCCTATAGGGGCGAGTTTTTTTAATCCGTAGTTACCAATTGGTTAATTATTATGGGCACCAAAATATCGTTAATCTTTTGATAAATATTTGGTTTCACCAATGGTCATATTAGATATTTATTATGAACGTCAGAATCAATTCGTATTTAGTTTAAATAGTGCCTAAAAATTATTTGACCGTTTGAAAATGTTACGTTAAGTCAATAAGTGAGAATAATGGCAGATCATTTTGATCTTTACAGGGTCGATTGAAAGTGCAGTGCAGTTAACTGGACTTTGGCATGTGTGTGGATTGGTTCCTATTTACATAATAAGTAGGCCCAACGATTAGCTAAAACTAACAATACCTACTTAGGTCGAAAAACGAATTTGAACATTCCCAAAATTTTAAACCAATGAGTATCAGGAATCAAAAAACTCGCCCTAAGTCCGTATAATAGAGGCGAACCTATCACCAGTTAACCAGGCCAAAATCCGGACTCCAAGCCGCCCCTGAACTGCAGAACTGCGCACCGAACCTTGGACTACAACTTTAGGCGTTTGCTACTTACGACTTACGACCATCAAATCTACGCACAACGGGCAGAAAATTAAAATTCGGCAGTGTCTACATGTCTTACCAATATGATCATGGTAAGTTGCTCTAACTGGTTTATAGGTAGATATTGTAAAAATTGCAAACATGCAGCCACTAATGCCACTATCTCTGAGCTAGAGTAAGTAGTTATGTAGGTAAGAGATAAATAATAAATAACATACCTATTACTAGGAAAATACCTAGATGGCAATGTCCGCATATAAAAATACCCAACAGTAAATAGCCTGGGTATCTATCTACCTACTTATTTTGCCACACATAAAAAACAATACGTGTTCAATAAGGCGTTGTGTAGATCAATATAGTTTCTAGCTATACAATTCTTGAGCACTTGAAAATCTTTGTAAAGTAGTTTGTGTTGTCGGTTTATCTTCACGCTCTTAATCAATAAATGTTTAATTAATTACGTCCACATACAAGGCACACTTTACACTTGAACAATGAGCATGCTTACAAGCATGTATGACAATTGTTAGAAATGTAACAAATCGGCAAGAATCTAACTCTGCAATTACCTACTCTTTCCCATCGTGTACTTTGTGGCTTCTTCAGGTAATAATTTACTCGTGCTTAATTGTTTATAACTGAAGATCGTACTTAACTGTTTAATTGTTTATGGAAGTGCGTGATTTGGTCACGCATTCTCCGATCTCATTTTCATTAGGTAAGTAGGTAGTTGTGTATAGAGGACTCGGTCCGAGTCTATAACAGCCACTCAGCTACACAGCGAGTCGGCAACAATGAAAAATTGATAAATATTACTGACTATGTAGGTTTTCAAAAATGGCTAGTAGCCAGATTTTATTTATGTTTAAAACTAAACATAGAAGGTATCCATATTCCAATAGAACCAGCTCCTTACATATAAAGCGTTAAAGTAGGGCATTTAGTAAATACTTTCGAGTTGTTGCCAAAATTGGAAAATTCCAGACTATGCCTAATGCCCATGTTTATGCATTCAATGTATGATATCCAGGGCAATAGCGCGAGGCGTCGGAACGCCATGCTCTTTGACCTTTTTGATCTGGAACCCTGAAAATACCTATCGTTAATGTACCTATGTATTTCAGATGGGTTAGGTACTTTGAATTCAAACACTAGTCCTTATCATAAAAAATCTGCATATTTCTAAAATCCGATAACACAATATGATCGTGATAGCAAAAATTTATCGCAAACTACATAATACAACATTTTATTGGAAATCAAACCGTTTCTTTCCACTACTGTAATAATTTCCCGTTCGTCACACTGATTCTTGTTAGTGTTCGAGTAAAGTGGTGGTATCGAATATTGCAGGATTAATTACTACCATTAATTCAGCGTTAAGTGCTTACTTAGTTCAGTTTTATGCGGAACAGACTGTATTTACTACAGATATGGCAGAGTGCTCGCAGTGCGGTCACAACGCTCGGTTCGTGCAGTATTTACGAGCTATCTCGTGTTAGCTTCATCATCTGTCGTGATATCAATGTGATAATCATGCGCTGAGCGCTGACACTTCGTCTCGGTGTCTCGCTAATTAGATACTCTCTATACCTAAGGTTTACTCATAGAGTCATAGATATATAATTATAGATACCTAAGTACAAACTTCGTTAATGTAAGATCATTATTTTTCAGTGAAAGGTGGATGAGCCCAAATCAGAAGCATGTAAATATTTGTTTTGGCATCTCACTGAAACTAACGTTACTGCGAAGTTAGTCGGATGTTTGAAGTTAGATATGATTCAAGAAAATGCGTTTATTATATTCTTCTTACAAATTAGTTTAAACTCCGTAAAAACTAATGAGATACCGATTTACAATCATCTGCATGTAGGCCATATGAAGCCTCGTTCTCTCATTACGAGCGCAGCAGTTAACAATTTTTATGACACAATGAACAGTATCATTATTGGGGAAAAGTTATTGCCTCATTATGATTTGAGGCCTCATATCCGAATACCGGAGTTAAACTCTAATATCAAATCACATGTGTCAGAATCACAACCTGTGTACAGGCGGTTATATTTGCCTAGTTCTACCGGAATAATGAGCATACGGTCGTTGCCCGATTGGCACAGCTTTCTGCCAGCTAAGCCATACCCAATGCATCGTCCGGGATTTCTAAATCACCTGCAGAGACCGAACGTGCCTCACAATATGAACACCGCGTGGAACACACCCCTGCATCCGCATGCTACCAGCGAATTAAATTCGCCGGCTCAATCGACACAGGTTAATAGTTCGAGCATTGTTCCACACAACCGATTGAAGCCGCTGGTGACGATGACGACGGCTGTTTCTGGCGTTCCGCAACAAATGATTGAGCATAATAACTTGCCTTCCATTAACAAATTTACCCAAAGCCTCGATGATTTTGAACGAAGATTTTATAAGGTAAGTTTTTCTATGCATGCTACCTAGTAGACTCCTTTTCATTAAATTAAACACGTAAACGGCATTTAAGTGGCATTAACTCTTACCTGTACCTATACGTAGATATCTCACGTTTTATCCATTGGTACCTGTATTGTATGTAGGAAAAATCTACCCATCCATACTCATAGTTCTTTGATAAAATCCAAAAATATAATTGATTCGTTGATCATTTTTAGACAAAAGTTAAAGGCCACGTTGATGTTGATGGTACGATCAAATCTGAAGGACCATTCAGCTTGCTTATGAGTCTCATACCCTCTCGAGATGCTAACTGCTCAAAGAGACATCGGCAGCTCAGTCGACTGCCGAGAGATGACCCAAAACTCATCAGCTTAGTTCCACCGAAGTTGGGGGACACCGGATAGTGGTCTTTATCATATTCACGCAAGACGATTTTGTTAATTACGTCGTAAAATATTTTTTTTATTAAGCAGGAACTTTATGAATCATTACATATTTACAATAAACACGGATTCTTCGGACTTGAACTGAATTTCACTAAGTAAGGCACTATGCTTGTAGCAGCATATTAAATATGGGACCATGACACGAATCCTGGCACGTTGTAGTAAACGCCTACGAATTTCTTTATTACCTACACAGCAATTTTAAAATACATTTTGTAGCAACACAATAATATGTAAGGTGCTGTGACCAAAGTGGGCTTACAGTCGTGCAACACATACCTAAATGTGATTTGTTGTTTGTTATTGAAACTAGCTGCAAGGCAATTGATTAATTCCGATCGTACTGTATGGTTATCAGTACCAGTGTGGTGTTATAAAATTGAAATTCAGTATAGTATATTATCAATTGGAATTGAAATACCTAGAGTTAAGCTCGTCCATATCTTTGATCATTGACCTGAGTTGAAATGTATATCTATATACTTTTATGTAGGTCGTGCAGTCATACTTCGCCACAAATAATTATTGTAATAAAAGCATGAATCATCGTTGGGAATCCATGATAGGTGTCTAGTCTACTTATATCAATTGAAAATATATAAAGAAATTAATTCACATATTATCACTTTTAATCTCTTAGGTTTTCGTATTCAGTACCTACCTATACCTACTTAGATACGTACCTATTCGAGATGATCATTAGGGTATTTCTTATGTATTAAAAGAGTAGACGGCATTGTTACAGATAACGTTCACGAAGCTATCAGCTATAAGTCCTGCCGATCGACAAGAAAATGGAATGAGCTTCGTGCAGTCCGGCTTCTTTTTACTTCTGACCCTGATGGCTCTCTGGAAGGAAGTCGACTCTGAATCCAGGGCTGAAATCGACCATTGCGTTGGATTTAATGTTTCCGACGTGGTATTTATTGTATCTATAACTAGCGCCCCACCCCAAATTTGCTCGTGTTTTATATATCTACTTAATTACTAAGCCTGTCTCCATCTGCAATAATGTACCTTATGTACTTACCTACCTTTCAAATGGTGAAAGACTTTTTCAAACAGGTACGGGGGTTCCGGAGATTACCCTCGACATATAATAGGTACCTACCTACACAAGGTCACAAAATTTGCTTATCACTTATAAAAGAATAGACTACTTACATTCAAATTGAGGTCGCCTTCAGTAATCAACACACATTGATAGCTTAGTAATTTAGGGTTTGTGGCAGAAGTAATCAAGCTAAAGTTATGTGTACCAGTCTAGTATCCACCTACCGAACTTGGTACACTAATGACTGAAACAAATCTACTACACTCATCGATCTGTTTGCTCACCGATCTGTTTGTGTTTGGTGATTATGTTCGTTGGGCGTTAGGTAGGCTCCCAACTAGGGCATGCAATTATCCGGCCCATTTTACTATCCGAATAATACGGATATTTCGAATATTACCGTGAAGAAGGAAATAAAACTAATAAAAATCAACATTTTTATTTCAATTTTTGATTATACCAATGAATTCATATCATTTCACTATGTTTTCATGAAATAGTTTATGAGAACATTGTGTCAAGGATATGAAATTTGATGAATTGTTGTATTTAAATCTTAAGAAAATAAGATGTTCGAACAACTTTTAGTTGGCCGGCTATATCTACACGGTATAGCTTTTTTTGACTGCCTATTGATCTCTGGCGAATCCATGTACGAAACTGTGTGAAATGGGGAAGTACGGGTATGGGCTATGCGCTACCATCTCAAAACCTGTAGAATATTCCGCTTGATCCACTGATGGGAGATACTCTCCAGGGCGAGGTTGCACTAAAAAATTAGTTTACCGTTACTTTGTTTTCTTCGGCTAGTGTGGTTATTTCCCCATATAATAATAAATAATAATAATTCTTTATTATTAGGCAACTAAGGCCCATGGATAAAATAAACAAATTAAACAAAAATATAACTTCATTTACCTGCTAGCAGCTAGTGCTGCCTCCTGCTGAATGTACAAGTGTTAGGGAGTTATTTGCATTCTTATGCAGCCAGTGATATCGGAACAGGCTAGTCTTTGGAACTGTTGGACTCAAGTGGTCGAGTGTGCCGTTCTCGTCCACCAAATGAAAGCGCCATAGACCAGTATTTTCCTGATCGCGGCTAAGTGGCTACAACGAAATCTTTGGAAAGACCCCATGTTAAGCCTGACATTTTATGCACTGTTAAAGATTGTGTTTTTATTGAGTTTGTAGCCGTCATGACTTTTCCAGAGCAATTTGCAATCAAGGACCACTCCCAAATACTTGAGACGAAGTATCCGTATTATCCGGATAGACTACTATACATGATATTTGAATACTAAATTTGACGTATATCCGGATAATTTGGATATCCGGATAGCATGTCTCCTAATCTAACAATAGAACACAGTGGTCTTTAAGAACACAGTTTGGAGACCACTGCTTACCTAAGAACCTACAGGGTGTTAAACATACATATTTAAGGGTGCCGTTGGGTAGCATATATATATTAAAGAAACAACTGGAACATCCGGTATACGTTTTAGACAGGAAAGTAAAGTTAACTTTTCCCCAACATCCTGAAAACCGTCCATAAAAGCCATCCTTAACCTGTTTTTTATTAACTAATGATGGTATTATGATTTTGCTCATTAGGATAGCGTTGGTCTTGTGAGGCATTTCATATCAACGTTGCCGAACTCATCAGATAGGCTAAAGTTTCGGCGATCTTCGCGCCTAATGCTGTGGCCAGGATTGAACAAGAATATTCGGCTTGAAGGGGGCGCGGCCGCAGCGCTCATGCTTCAAGTAGAGCGATTCAACGGCACAGAATCATCGGACACCATCGCTACGATACTCAACCATAAGGTAAGGTAATTCTAACTCCTATAGAATTTCAATATTTCTATTTAGTGTTATCCTCATGGCTACGGACTAAACCCCTCAGTTCCTTACAATACCATGATTTGGGGGCCCGGGATGCAAGTAAATTAAGGCCATTCATACTGAATATTTTGAAATGGAACGCAATGCAGGTGGAAATAGACTCCGGTGGTGCGATACACGAGACATTTGACGAGGATGACGTGTCGGGGGGCGTGACCGCGGTGTTGGTGAGCACGCTGTATGTGCGCGCGCGCTGGCGAGCTGCTCCTACCGTGCTCAACGGCACTGTGCCCTTCCGCGACGCTGACGACGCCCCCAGCCGGACCGTGCGCATGATCCGCATCAACGATGTCATGAAATATGCAGAGATTACAGAGTGGGACGCTCAGGTTAGTCAACAAAATATGCCTCTGGTTTAAATGGATTTTATTTAATATCTACATATATGTTTTTATTCATACATAAAGTTGAATTAACAATGATGATGTTGACCTGCACAATTGTGATTAATATTGAAAGTATGTGGATTGAACGTATAGCGGCGAACTTACTTAGTTATCGCGAGGAATGTAAGTACCAATCAGCACTATGTAAATGAGTACCACCACCACCAAGTTAAGTCTGTTCAGTATGTGGGCGAATTGTATCCAGTCAATGGTCGGAGACGGCTTGTCCGCAGTGATATCCGAAGTGTGGCCGGTCAGTTCTTTAGTGTCAATAGCGTCGCTTGGGTCGAATTCGGTGAAAACCACGTACTTGCCGGGACCATTAGCCACCAATCGGTTCACTGACACAATAAAATCAGGAGGTGGCAACTTTCGTCGTCTCAAAAACATTAAAAATATGGTTTCTATGATCCCAACCAAGGTCACTATCATTGAATCACGCAGAAAAAGTAATATGATGGGCGTGTCCGCACTGTGTTTTGGTATATCGTAACCAATTTCGGTGAGAAACATGAAATGTCCATACAAGCTGAAGCATATCAACATTAGGCGCGTGTTGTCCTTGGCATCCATTGCTAGTGCTATCAGGGTGAGCAGCACTATGACGATGGAGGGCACAACGACGATGGCCGCCGGTCCCGCTGCTATTCTTTTCATGACAAATGTATATTTCAACATCGGATATGTGCTGTTAGGACAACAGCTGTACTTCCCTGGCAATCGTTCGTTTACCACATTCAGCAATTTCCAGCCCGGTCCATCTTGAAAGTCATCTTTTACAACGGGTTGCTTTGCATAAAATGTAAAATTGACTTGTTCCCCTGTGTTCATCCACGATCCAAAGTACATGGTGCAGTTTTGTACGTCGTAAGGCCAGCTGCGCAGTGAGGTGCGGCAGATGCCGGAGTGCGCGACGTGCGGCACGCACGTGACGGTGCCGTTGTGCCCCAGCAGGCACGTCGTGTAGATCGAGTCCGACTGGTACATTGTGGCGTCCGCGTTGAACAGCGCCATCCTCGGCGTCCATATTTCGTGGCTTTCCATTTGTGTTTCTTCTATATTACCATAATCTTCTGGTCTCCATGTTAACAGTTCGTCCTTCCAGGTCATAGCTACCCAGCTATGCAGTGTGAAAGTTTCTTCCAAGGCATCGAAGCTTATATATTTGATCGCAAACCGTACTTTTACGGTTACAGTTTGTTTGTGGTCCTTCACTGGTCGGAAATCATAATTGTACGCACAGAGTAGGTCCTTGTGGAGCTTCGCCTCATTATGAGTGACTTCCTCGCGTTCTGGAGGACAGTCACTTATTACGAGGGTCCCGGTGAGCGCTAACAGTGCGCAGAGCGCGAAGATAGTACTGCGCGCCGCCATGCTACGAGCAACAATGTGAGCCCTCACCAGCAGAGACAAACACATTGTCACCGGTAACTTAATACTATGAGCCGCCCCCTGCGATAAATGTTGATACCCACCATTTGCAGATGACAGCTGTGACTTGGTACCAGTTGTTCTATTTAGTGTTATCTACCTACGAATTGGCACATGTACTTGTACTGTAGGTAGGTAATATAATGGTCGATATGAAATGCTCAAAACAGACGCGCAACTGGCGCCATGGACCTTTATTTCTGTGGCTAAGGATGATTAACCTGCATTAATTTCTCCGAAAAGAGGAAGAACTTCCCAGAGCTACGCGAAAAAACCTTGAAGCTACGCGAGCAAGCTACGAAGCTACTCGAATAAGCTACGGCGCTACGCAAGCGCGTTTAGACGTTACGCAAGTATGCTACGACGCTACGTGAGCAGCCTACGAAGCTACACGAGCTAGCTACGACGCTACGCGAGCAAAGTACGAAGCTAGGCGAGCGCGCTACGACGACGTTACGCGAGCGCGCTACGACGCTACGTGAGCAGCTTACGAAGCTACGACGCTACACGAGCTAGCTACGACGCTATGCGAGCATGCTACGTGAGCAGTATACGAAGCTATGCGAGCAAGCTACGATGCTATGCGAGAAAAGCTACCACTACTGGCGTAAATAAGAAATACCGAGATTAATTTTTCGTGCTAACAGTCGTAAAATAACAGGAACTCGCAACAATTTAAGCTACGTAAATACCACCAATACTGTACGTATTGGATTTATGTAACTAACGTGAGTATCTCCCTTCTCCGCGCGTATCCAGTACTGCACAGTGAAAGCCGCCTAACAAAATATGTACATAATATGACCTATATAATTTGACGGCTTTCACGCTGTATGATAATTATCATACATACATATTTATCTATGTATGTATGATGATACAGCGTGCAACAGTGTTGCTTAGAGTTCAGATAATCCGTAAGTTTTATGTTCGGCACCTTTGGCAAATCGTTTCTTTAAATCAGTCGCAATTTAGAAAAAAACCGGAGAAGTGCGAGTCAGACTCGCGCACCGAGAGTTCCGATAGAGTCTTGATATTTTTTCGAGTATACATTACCTACGGCAGTTTGTAAACTTGTTTTTGTTGTTAGCCTATGTTGCCCCACTGCTGGGCAAAGGCCTCCCCCATATTTTTCCAGCTAACTTTATCGGTTGCCTTCTCCGGCCAATCCGTCCGAAATAAGTCCAAATCGTCACGCTTGAGTTTTTTGGCCTGCCTCGGTTGCGACGTCGGTCTTTAGGCACCCACCGCGTGACGATCTTGACCCATCTGTCATCGTGCATCCTGTTAATGTGGCCCGCCCAATTCCACTTTAGCCTCGCGGATTTGTATCCAACATCGGCGATGCCTGACTTGGAGTGTATAAATGTGTTACGGTTTCGGTCGGCCCGTTGTGAACGTTACTCCAGCAGGAATGTGGCTCATAGAGCGATATGAGTGAAACATATAATAAATACGTAATCTGCTGTGAATATGCGCCACATAAAAAAAATGAGCGTGGTGTCGTTTTGGAAAAAATGATTCCCGCTAGGGTAACATTGTTCCAGCAGGAAAATTCAAAACGAATGATCAGAGAGAGAATGTGCTTGGGCAGAGAGCTTATATTTGTGCAAAAATGTGCGCCGAAAATATAATTTGTGCGTCTTCAGGTTTTCGAGATATTGCATTTCCTGTTCGAAGTAACGTTTAGCAGAATCGTGTATCTCTAAAACCGTTGTATGTGCGCCTGTAGAATAAACAAACACGAGTTGCTCTATATTTGTGCGCATTTATGACAATTTGATTTAAGAAAATATTTATAATTTTCAAGTAATCGCGCTTCGTTGAAAACCCGAAAAAGCAGCGCCTGAGCCTTTGCCAAGTACCTACTTGGCAAAGGCTCTGTTCATAGGTGAGCCAAAATCAGAGTCTTCGGGCGATAGGCCAGTAAGTGCGCTGTATCAAAGCATTAAGTAGAAAGTAGGTAATGACATAAAATACATGCTTAAGGCTAGGTTCATATCACTATGTCGGGATGCGTTGTGGCGCCGAATATTAATCAAACGAATATATTCAAGCCTGCATCGTATCACGAGTTTTTGAGCCAATCAAATGCGCTACGCCACAATAATGTAATGTGACCGTATTTCAGGCTTTGGAAATTTCTTATGCAACACCGGGTCTCAGTCTTCTGATGTTAATACCTCGCAGCAACTCGCTGAGGGCTCTCGTGGACCACGTCAGCAACACCAGCATCGGAGGCATCGCAGCGAAGATGAGAACCATGCGGGTTGCCGCCACTATACCCATCTACACTCTGCGCATGACCTTACTGTTGCCCAACAAACTGCAGGCCGTATGTTATGTCATTGTTATTGAAGTGTTGTTCTCCACACATTTCCGGGTCGAGGCTATTAGAGAAATCTAATTATTTCGACGTTTTGGTGCACGCAGATTGCAATGTGCTCTCGTCTCATACAAAAGAGATAGATAATTGGCCATCATAGCAACAATGCTAGAGGATTTATATGTAACACAATTTTGAAAAAGTTGTGGGGTACGTCTTTTTTTCTTATGACGGCAGAATAGAATCTTCCTCAACATCATCCTCTGTCTGTCTAGGGTCGCCCTCCGTTCCATCTACTACTGCTTTTCGCACTAATCGCTTCCTTGTCATCAGTTGGGCATACCCAGACTGGTGGACGTCAACAACGCCACTGAAGCCAGTTCCCTGAGGCTGTCACATGCTGTTCAACGGATTATGTTCTGGGCGGAGGCTGGCCGAAACGCCTTTAAAGATGATGGTGGGTATATTTATATTCACTCTTCCTACTCATTATCTAGCTAGTGATTATCGTGCAAGTAGGTATATATGGTACGTTTAATTGATTAAGCTTGTAGTTTTATGATTTTCTGAGACAAACGATAGATAAGTAGAAAGAAACAAAATATTGCAGAGAACAGCATCGACGTTCCAGAAAATTCCGAACGTTTACTAAACTGGATGTAATTTGGTTGTGCTATTTTAATGTGTGTAAAATTACATCATGCCTATTTTCCCCAAAGGGTTAGGCAAAGTACCTACACCTCTGCCCGACATTACGCGCGCCAGTCCCAAATATTAATAAGCGAGACTCGACGGACATTATTATATGGATATTATTTAGGATCACATTTCACCATTTGAATAAAAACTAGATTCGTAATGTTCGAAAACCTATTACACCACGAACGTCATCAGCATACATAACCACCTCAGCATCTTGGCTAAATTGATACAAATAGTAGAATCTGCGCATGAATAATACACCCGACTGAATTTCTGTCATGGAGGCCAAACTCAATAGAAATACCAAGCAGTAAATATTATAGTTTACAAGTGTTTAAATACTATGTGTGTGTGTTTGGTTAGTGTTTTTTGTGTGTGCAAACAGAGGTGCACTCTCTGTTCCTTTAACTTTTTGAACGCCATTGTCACCTATACATGACAAGCAAGCGCGTGCCCTGTACGCCAAGCGTCACAAATATGTGACAAAAAGTAGGTACGGCGAATTTGTGGTTTGGCGTCGGGGGTACGCCGATGCGTTTATGCTCTGGCGTTCAAAAGGTAAATCTCATATTCCGATGGGATGGGAATCCGACACGGCTGGGATGTGATCAGGCGCAAGCCCAACTTATTTACCTACGTGCTTTTCGAGGCACGGGTGTGCAACACCACCAACTTCTCAATTCCAGGTTGCTGCTGAGATATTTCTGTTGGAAAAACCTAATAACACTTTCCAAGTGTGCGACCTGGGAATTGAACCCAGGACCCTACGCTCAGCAGTCGACCACGAGACCGAAGAGGCGTATAAATATGAATAGCGCACCATCGTTGTCCTTTTCCAAGGTCTTTACTACTATACCATGGTACTTATCGCAATGTATTTTACATACAAACGAGTAGTATATTAATCAGGTTAGGTACTAAAAAACTTGATTCATTTTTTAACAGAACATAATCTGAATTAGTTTTGGTCAACGTATTTATATATTCATAGATACTCATACATTTGGTACACAGTTCTAGATAAGCCACCAATCAATTAGCTATTATCTCGAACGCTATCGCATTGCGAGTGTATGTCATATATGTTTATTCTGATAATAATATTGATTACGTATGTTTTCAGGTATCGAGTGGGACCAAGCTCCAGACTTACAAGTCGTTGTGGACAAACCCTACATATTCTTCGTTCGCTGGCGCAACGTTACCCTTATAAATGGACATTTTGTACTGTAATTTACAAAAGGATTAATATATGCAACACTAAAACTGGATTTTTGTACATAACGGACGGTTTTTTTAATCAAATACCTGCACTTCTAAATAATAACATAAAAACGTTAGTGGATACAGTTTTGCTGTTTTAATTTCTCTTGATATGGTATGGATCACTGGATTTACGTTGTCTTATGGGGTTGCATTGTGGGTCGCAGAACAGTCGGCCGTACGTCTGCACGGTGATCCCGCTGCGGTGGAATATCGCGCTCAGCTCGGTCGTGCTGGGCCAGTAGGGGGCGCGCGCGAACGCCGCGGCCGTGTCGCCGTAGCAGTCGCGGATGACCAACACTTCACTCCCGCGACGACCGAATATCGCCCACTGATCTGCAGTCTGGTCTAGTAACGTGTATTTACCTGCTTACAGATTTCATGAGTAAATAACACATACCTACTTAGTGAGGACGCGAATTAAAAATAGGTGTGATAAATTTTCAGCAGTTTATCTGAGAAAATCGGGGGTTTTACTAAAAACAATGTTTTCAATATAGGTAAGTAGGTGCCTAAATGACAAAATTCCGTTTACTACTGATGAGTCAAGCTGGTATCAGCCTATCAGGCAGTTAATACCTTCTTAGATAAGGCTCGCCTACTTATCTTGCCTTGCCCGTGTCCTGCAAGTCTTCTATATATGTCATGCAAGTAAAAGTAGGTAGGAAGAGGTACTTAGTTGCTTTACCTGGTTCCTCCTCCACGATAATGATATTTTCCATGAGTCCTGATTCTGTACCATTGCCCATTAGGAAGTGTTTACCGAGTGTCGTCTCCACGACTTGCAATAAGCAAAGATTCCATTCCACGCGACCATCGAAATCACCATACTTCGTGATGTATTGTTCTCGTTCCTAAATACACAATATTATTTAGTACAAAACAAGTGCAAGGCTTCAATGGAGTCATCACCAGTGAACGTAGATAACACGAAATTCATCTAGATAATAATCAAATACCGGGAAGGTATATATTATCTACTACGATTAAACTGAATGATAAAGAAATAGGCGAGTTAAAAATAACGCTTTTTTTTAATTCACCAAATAGGTTAGGTACCTATCTATCGCCTTATGATGTGCAACACAGGTGATTCTGATCAGGGATTTATTAATATGTGCAATACCAAGCTCTAGAAGTGCCAAAGTTAGTTTGGGTTAGCCGTACAATTAATATATTTAGATATAGGTACCAATTCCATAGTAGCTCTAACATGAAATTGAAAACAGTCTACAGCCTTCGGTTGCGTGTAGACGGTCATCCAGCTTCCGACCACGTCTCGAACGTTTAAACTTTGCCCCTTTTTATATAAAGGGCAAATGTCATACATCGATATAATGCGCGTTGCCACTAGTTTAACACCACTTGCCACAAACAAAATTGCTAAATTAATAATACACTTAATATTCATTATTCAAATATAACTCGTTTACTCACGGAGTCAGCTCTACGAGAAGTAAAGATTGAGGTAGGATTCTCATCGAGATAAGTTTGTTTTAAGAATATTTAAATTCAATCGATGTTTAAATTTTCTTTACCACGCAACGTTGAAATTTGATTTAAGATTACCAAACACATGAATAAAAATATTTAAAGATTCACTTCACTCAACTACACGGTTGATCTCCTTTAAACTAATTATGCATAATAATGACGACCTTCTCATATCTCAAAAGCAAGCTCATCAAGTTATCTCCATGTTACAAAATCACTGGCAACGTTTTATACAAGACGTAGGTATCTATTTAATAAACCTGATAGGGGGTCATTGCAATCTACATAATTAACTTTTACTAAGGGACCATATCTGACGAAAAAAACGTCATCTCCCTAGCTTTACCAGTTTCATTCCGAGCCAGTTCTTTACAGAAGACCTGAAATGGCGATGGAGTGACATCCGATGGAGGGTTATACTTATAACCTATAAAATTCCATAGAGAAAAGTCAAACCCTTTTCTAAAATATATTTTTCGCGAAACCAAATCTCGCATTAGGAATATTCGACAAAATAAACCCGCAAAGCCAACGCTCGCGGTGCATGCAACGGTCTATTGGATATTTTTAACGTGCTGTGGTGAAATCTATATTGATTATAATTAGTAACAAGGTCATGTTGATGCGTAATATTATATTTTATTTACATATAATCAGTACGGAATATAAATATAAAGACAAAAATGGTTACGATATACAGTGTCATAGACGCGCTACCAGCCAATAACAATCTAAAAGCAAATAAGTATGCAATGTATGCAGAAAGCTCTGGACGAAATTTTAAAGAGTATTTTTTCGGTTATGCAGTTTACATTATTCATAATCTTCTACAATCTTCTTCTACCATATATAATTTCTTGAACGATTCATAATTTCGTATTAACGATGTATCTATGATAAATATTGATTATTTCTTATAACGTGTGAAGCAACAATTGGATATAGTCACACTGTCATATCTACATGAACATACATAGGTACATAATGACTTTATAATATGGCCTTTTAAAATATAAATTATTATCTAAATTAAAATATTAACCATCACCAAATTTGTAAAATATTTCGGCAAGAGTTGAACGACATGAGCTACCGATAATTTTTATAATATTCACTGATCAATAAAAACAATTTTACGTTGTATAATATAATTTTAAAGCTGAAATTATAAATAGTCGTAATAAACGTATAAAAATATTTAATATGATGAACAATAACTTTATTTAGGCTTACATCTGTACCTATGTTCATTGCTGGTGATTATACAAGTACGTTCCTCTTTTCTCTTACAAATAATGTTAGACTAGTTGTAAATACTTCATGTGTATTTTGGAATACTGCTTCCTGGAAACAAGAAAAAAAATACAAATTAACATTATTACGAGTTTTCAAAGAATATCTACGTGTTGTGAGCGATACAGTAAGTAAACAACTAAAGTGAGAGGTATCGGTTATTTCAATAATAGATTAACGTTTCATATGTAGATTTTTATTTAATTGAAAGTTTATAAGTGTAGTTACATTTTAACATTCTTATTTCTTGACATTGTCGTTATAAATACTCGTTGACTAGTACCATAACTTCGTAATAATACACATTAGACATAACAAGGTAGTCCATTATCCTGCTCGCAGCTGCGATGCCGAGTGCTGCGTGAGCCAGTGGAACATTAATTAAGTTTTAATCTTTTCAAACGGTTACAACAACAACTACAATAATTTACAGTATCACACACATTTGAAACTAATGCAATATATGCCATTAATTAGTCAAAAAGTTAACAGTGTAATATTAAAATGTGTAGCATATGAATTCATTAAAATGTTGTAAATCATCAAGCTGCCGAACTGGCCGTGGCTTCCGGGGATCTTAACTTACGTCTTCATTGTCTACATTATCATATTATAACAAATTATCGATTTCATTCATATTACCTATAATAGCATATATTTTATAACAAGCAAGTAAATATTAAGTAATGTTATGATATAAATAAGTAAAGGAGAGGTACATGAATCTGGGTGGCAAAAGAGGGTGCTCTGTAGGTACACCTATAATTCTTACTACAACGATGAAAGATATGTCGTAGCCAGATCTTAAAATTGGTAATTTCAAGAAGTGTCAGCATAGTCCCGAAATGGACAAATGCTTCATGAAATGACAACAAGTCAACTACGCACTATCAGCGCCGCCAGCGGTGAATAATGTTACTAAGTTACGGTACTATGATCATACAATGCTTGACCATATCACCAGGTTATTACTTCGTTGGAGTTGTTTATATTGTCAAACGATCTTTTCATCATCATTCCCTAAAATGCATTTTTTCATGAAATGCCGCCACTTTAAGAAATGCCCAACTACTTCAGGAAATGAATTCAACGATCTGGCTACGGCCGATACATTTTGTTCGCGTTAGCACAGTACCTAATATTAAATGGATTTCACATTAAGTTTGATATGCGAAGAAAACCTATATGGATATAAATAAAATTTAGGTACTTGGTAAAAAAAATTAAAGCTCACAAACATTCTTTCAGAATTCGATCATTAATGAACGCTATCAAGCAACAATAGTGTTTTACGTTAACATTTTAGAAGGAAGAAACGTGGCCGATACACCTAGTCTTATGACTCGAATTGAATTTTCGTAATTTCTACTTCCTTACAAATTACATCATAAGTTTCAATTTGGTCGACAAGTAGATTTATACGCTAAAAATAATTTAGCCAATGAAAAATTATTAAAAACACCCAACATAGACGTTGGGAGGCTAATTAGCAATTAAAAATACATTTACTTACGATACTTTAAATTAATCAAGCCAAGTAGGTAGGTAAAATATTAGTACACATACACCTAAAGTACACAGGTCGATGAAAATCATGAAAAGTAATGACGATTATGAATACACGTTAAAACAGGATTAGTACTTACACCAGTTTACATCATTACAGTGATAAATAATTATGTAGACTGTCTCAAATTTAAACATGCTAAAAGCCAAGAAAATCTGGGTCATACTACCATCATCTGTTCATGCCAAATGTTATATGGACGCATAATTTCAGTTTCTGCAATCCGGCTTTTAATAAACAGTTCTATTCAGGCGAAATGATAAATTGTACTGTGGCTCTCCTAAAACTGGACAATACGAGGAAGGAAATAAGTAAGTATACAGTTATGTTAGACAATGATAGCAAAAACTAATCTTATTTAAATTAAGTCAGTGCATGAAAGAATCATGCCATTTTGATAGACTAGTTACAACACCAGAAATAATCGTAAGTATTACCGAGCCCAATGCGAGTGTGATCCGTTTGATGGTAGGTACCGGATGACGATGATAATAAAAATAATTCTTATTACGATATATCCCTATTATAAATGATATAACTTGGCTTTTTAAACATGTTTACGTTTGGTACAATCTACGAGTTACCAAACCAACAACTATATAATTATGTTTTATATCCTAGTGGACATAGCGAGCTCGCGACTAAAATCGACTATCAACAATACAGTGCCTCCTATATCAAAAAGTCCTACATACCGGTCGACAAAATTGTTTTAATGAATGAGATCCCTAGATATAGGTTCCAACTGCAGGCCGTGTTTGTAATGTTTGATTCAATTTATGACATCCCCATCCTAACAATAAGTCTAATTTTTGTTTGGTGTGGGATCATTGCAGGTCAATAATAGTAGATGATGCACAGAGGGGATAAAAGAGTGTCTTATGTCACGGGCGTCATATTGAATCCCGCACGCAATAAAGGATTCGGGATTAACTCACGATCGAAGCGAGGGAGTTACTACTAAAAATCCTGAATGCAGCGAGGGATTCAAGCTAGCCCAAGGAAAAGACACCTTTATCCCTGAGGAGCATACTCTACTTTTCACACCTACTGCAAGAAAATTGTGCTCAAGCCATGAAGAGAAATGGCTGGCAACCGCGAGCGGCGCTCGTCGGCCCCCGCTGCTAGGACCAGGTCGCGCGTCATAAGATGGCCACCGGTAAATAATATTGTAATGAATTTCATTATAACCCATTAGGTAATAATGTAATTTGAATTTGGACCTCATTTTGGCCGCGCGACCTGCACCTAGCAGCGGAGGCCGACGCGCGCAGATCGCGGGCAATAATGACGTACCTTAGGTTAGGTTTGCATGACATATAATTTGACGTTTTCGTGCAGGTGGTGAGAAAATATTTTTACAACACTTATACTAGGTTGGAATGTTAAAAATGTTGCAAGATTCTATAAAATTATTACATTTTAGAATCACATCTAGTTTGAATCTATAGACCTCTTTGTAGGTAGTTATAGGATTTTTGATTATCAGCCAACTTACATCCTACGCAAATTGTATGCACGAAATTAAGCTATTGTGTTTAAACTTACTGCGTAATTAACCAAATCCCATTTTTTATTCACATATTGATACACTGTATTCTAATCTTTGCTGTTTTTAAAGTGAGAACATAATAGCACTAGCTAGTCTGCATGAGAATATAAAAGAAAAGCTATATTTTCTATTTTTGTCTCAACATGGCGACCTGATCTAAATATGTGATATTGAGCATTATTTTACTTTTAAGAATATTACTATAGCAATGAGTCAAAGTAGATATGGCCCTGTATGCTCGGGCTCTTTCCTTATTGGCATTGGAATAACACGCACCAGATTGGTCCTAGTGTTCAGAATTAAAAATATAATAACAGTGCATCCCTAGTGTGCAGACATTTGCTTAAATAGTCATCAATATAAATATAATATCATCAAGATTTTCAGTTTGAACACCACAAAAGATAGACACAAGATTTGATGTTAGATATCCTACTAGTTTAAATGTATTACATGGAAACCTTATTTAGAGATCTTAACATATCAATCAACTTAGACATTTATTCATAATTTTTGGTTATGCATAAACTTTTGATATCATTTTATTCAGAGATTTTAATTACCACGATTTTCTCAAGTTAATTATTTAATTGGAAAGTCAAGTTGCCTTCCATTTCATACATCTATTAATGGGCATTTGTTGTTTTTACTTCTAATCTCAATTATTACTAGTCCACTGAGAATTCAAGTGCTCTAAACATGTTTCTTTCTTTTTATGTGGTGCCTTATTATCACCATCAGACTTCATAAGGTCCAGTAGGTCTTCAAATTCCTGCCCAAAAATATCCTTGATTCATTCTGCCATATTCATTATGACAATTAATACTGAGTCGGTAAAGCAGATACTATGGTGAACTGGTTTCCCTTGGTCATGGCATCATGCATGAACGGCTGGACCAATTTTGGGAATTCTTTTTTTTGTTATGTTTGTTATTGTCAGAAGGTTCTTATGAAAGAAAATTTTGAAGAAATATACATCCTGTCGAAACCAGGGCGGGCCACTAATATCTTATAAAATCGAAGACAGCACAAATCTTTTGCTGCAAAAGACTCTCTACTTTGACTAGATACTGAAAAATAGCCAATTAAAACTTGACAGTGTATTAATTTGGATACAATTTCTTTAACTGTACATCAGTCAGGAATATCTAACATCAATCTTAGATTAAAATAGTGTAATTTTCACCTCTTATTAATCTTAAAAATGTCTTACTTGATGTTGTAAATTATAAATTCAAAGAAAATACACAGTACCAACAAAAGTCCTAATAAAAAGATTACCATAAACCGGAAATAACTGCATGAAGTACACCAAATAATAAAATGTGAGGTAAATGTAAAGGAATTTGGCTAATATTAGGCAATATTCGATACTGATTTTTTGCCACTAATGAACTCTCCAAGTTAATGTTTACATCTCATAAATGTCCTATAACAGAAACATTTTATTAAAAAACTGACAACTTCATTAAATACTATGCAATCTCCAATTGACTACAAATATTAGTCCAATAACTAGCTTTACTCTTAAATATAAGTTTTAAGGCCAAATTGAAGTATTTTATAATAATTATGTATGATTAGGATTACTAACATTTTTAGTTTGATAATGCAAGAGTAGTGGAAAAAGACCAGTACCAACACCACATAGTATGCGAGTCCACAGTGCAAGATGCAGCACAGGAGTACCTTTACATTTAAATGTTACTATGTAAAATAAAAATGTTATTCATGCAAATATTCTATACACCAACAACAATGGCCTTACATACTGAATTATCCTTTTCAAATAAAAAAAATCTGTGTTCCACTACATTATGGCTGCAACTTTGCACATTTGTTCTTTTTTCATACAAACTTCATACACCCTTTTTTACCACATATGGTACAATACACATTGTCACCAGATAAAGGATGATTAAACAGGATAAATTATTATTAATTAGCATTTAAATATCAAGGTCCATTACTACTGGCGTATTTTAATTTAAAATAACTTTAATTTCATGTAATATTGATTAATATGAATGTATTATAGATTATGATCCTTAAAACCCACTGTAACTTTCAGAGAAACCACTATGACACTAGCCTGAATATAAATAGAGAAACAAGTATATCAATATGTTTATGGTAATTAGTTTTATATCAAGTTTCATAGCTAACTAGTTGGACATAAAACATTATTTTGATATATAATAAATAAGGTTTCATATTTATGTAAGTGACATGAAATAGTTTATGAATATTCTTTTTTATTCTTATTATATAACAATGTAATGATCAAATATATATATATTCTTACTCATAATAAATCATTCAATATTTTTTGCAAGGTTGCTGTTAAGAGAGTATTTCCCGACAACCATTCTGATTTTTTACAAATGACATAAAAGTGAAATACAGAATAATAACTCACTGAATCTCTACCTATTTTGTTAGTAACCTGTAATATAACCGAAAATTATTTTGAAGATACTTAAAGGTACTTAAATAAGGGGTTGACATTTTGATGTAGTACTGTTTTAGCTATTTTAATTTGAAATTCCATAATTGACCCCACCTGTGTTCAAACCAGTGTTTTCTGAGGCTCCAGCTGGAGCAGGTGCAGGCATGGCGATGGGAGGCGCCTGTTCTCCCTTGGGACGGCCTTCTCCACCCGGCTGCACAGTCACGGCCACGCCATCTGAGTCATCCCTCTCCAGCGTGTGGTAATCTCCGGACTCCTCGGGAGGACGCGGCTTGCACTTGCCGCAGCAGCAGTTGCAACAGCAGCAAAGGCAGCAGCAGAAATAGCATCCGGTCAAAATGCCGCATACGATAAACAGGGCCTTGCACCAAGTGCTTGTCACTACGAAATAGGCGTTGACGTTTTCTTCTCCGAATTGTTCAGCGATATACAGCCCGAGAGATCCATAATTATCATATATATTCCGTTTCGTAGCATCACTTAGTATCGTATGTGCACGGTTTACTTCTTTAAATTTATCGGCAGCTTCGGGATTGTTAGGATTTTTATCGGGATGGTATTTTAACGCTAATTTCCGATAGCTTTTCTTGACATCATCTTGTGTAGCAGTTTTTGGGACTTGTAGTATTTGATACAGGCTGTCCCCTGCAGTCGATAGTTTCCTTTTATCCATTTTAATAGTCCAATTTAGTCAACGGTTTTATACAACGTGATCTAGAAATTATAATGCAAAACTAAGACAATCCCTGAAGAATTTACGAATTACGATAACACTCGGAACATCTCACTCAGACGACCGTGTGTTGCCAGTTTTACAATTCTCATTTAAAAATATGTTGGACGGCGCGGAAATGTTGCATTTAGGTGCTATGAATAATTGAAATGAAATGAAGATACTGACAAACTATAGCTAGTTTTCACAGGAGTACTTTGATAAGCTGCATCATATTTTCAAGACAACACGTGCGTCTATGATTCCGTTGAGTCTTTCGGCAATGCGGTAATTTCGGTGTTGACATAATGTTACCAATAAATTCATGTGAAAAAAAAAATGCATGGTAGTACTTAAGACATCCATGTATTCATGGAAGTATTAAGTACGATAGTGCACTTTTTGAGGCACCATTTTTTTTAAATTGTCTAAAGCCTGTGCTACACATGTAACTTACTTCCACGAACGTTAGGTAAAATATAGTCTACCTATTGCGATCTCTGGTGATGAGTTGAAAATTATTAATAATTATCTGTCATTATTGCTAATTACCAAATCATAGAAAAAGTACGAAAATAATCACTTTTATCGGTGATTTAATAATTCTCTCGAGTTCTGTCAGTACAGACTCAGTCAGTCGGGCGGGTTGGGGATTGCAGTAAAATAAAACGACAGTTAACCAAAAAACCGATTTTTAATTAGGTAATCGATTATAGTAATCGATGTTTTTAATAATTGTTTATTTTCTTACATTCCATCCAACCGCAGCAGTCGATGTATACGAGCAGATCAGACTGTATTCATATTCATGTTTGATAAAATAGTTCAAAAAGCTTCAATTTCCCTAACTGATTGTAGAATGCACACCGATGTAAGCCAAGCTAATACGTAAAAGCTCACTTCAATCGTTTTCTATTAGGCGATGCAGAAAAAACGCAGCATTAGAAGTCCTCGTGTAAATAGTTACCTATTAGAAAGTTAGACTAGATTAGACCATCGCTACGCGTCGCTGGTCACTGGATAGACCGTCAATGTCAAGGCAATGTCATAATAAATTGTCATGTTCATGACAGAAGAATGAATTCGGCTGAATTCCATGTGCACAAGCCTGTACCTATCGGCCAGTACAAAAGCGATTAATAAATTGTGCGAAAATCAAGGGTTGAAAACTTTCAACAACTTTCCGAGCCCCTCCAGAAGAAAAATAGTGCCTTATAAATCTTTTATAATCTATTCATTATTTTTGGGATATGAATTTGTGAAGGTTCAAGTCAAGCAACGATGAATTTTCGCGGTATATTTAAAATTTACCAAGACGTTTTACGTCGAAGACCGTATTTAGTGCAAGCAGTACAGACTGGAGCTCTGATGGGCTCTGGCGATTTGATCAGTCAGACCTTTATCGAGCGCAATCACATCACTAATATAGACTTTATGAGAACATTAAAGTTTTCTTCTATAGGATTTTTTGTTGGAGTAAGTAATTTATTCTAATACAGTTTATAAAACTTGTAAGTAATTTTAGTTCTTAGTGTGATAAACAAAATCTGTTGTTCATTCTTACAATAAAAGTTAGTTGACATGGTACTACAATTGATAGTAACATAAGAGCAGAATCCCCACTGTGTCCAACATCTTGTCCCCCAAACAAATTAGTTCAATCCTGACTGAAATGACTCTGTTCACTAAAATCTCATGCAAAACCCCTGTAAAGACGGCTATTGTTTAGAATGCCAAGTATCAACTTCAACCAGTTGATTGAAATAGCCCCATTTAAACTATGCAGCATAAGGTTGCAGTCAAGATTCATTTAGTCTCTCAAAAAGGCCTGTCCTTTTTATGATTATTCCCAAAACAGCTTGACCAATTGTCAAGCTGTTGATGTTGTGTGCAAGATGCTAATATTTGTAACTATGAAACACATAATAAGTTTTGCTTTATCATTTTAGGGGCCTGCATTACGTGTTTGGTATGGAGCTTTATACAAGTATGTTGGCTCTACTGGCACAACTGTTGCCTTGAAGAAAGTGTTTATTGATCAGATTGTATTTGCACCACTGTTTTTATTTGCTATCCTTAGTGCAGTGGCTTTTATGCAAGGAAAGGACTCAGATAAAGTTATCAGTGATTTAGAAGCTAACTACTTAGATGTTTTAAAATCAAATTATTTACTTTGGCCGTGGGTACAGATAGTAAATTTTACTTATGTTCCCCTCCAATATCAAGTTTTATTAGTTCAAGTAGTTGCATTATTCTGGAATACATATTTGTCATGGAAAACAAACAAGGAGTGATTGACAATAAAATGTTAAACATGTTTCAATTACTTTTAAGTTTAATTGCTTGTAGATCATATTATTGTATAAATTACTAGTTCAACATATTTTTAAATATAGCAGATTAAAAGCAATCTCAAATAATGTTTAGTGAGCATATTATTATTTTCTTGCCCATTAAATAATAATATGGTGGTAGCTCTTTGTGTGTAAGTACCTACAGCGTGTTTTATTTCACATTTTAACTTGACCTAAACCGTGAACTAATGATGACACATCATCTGATATCATTATCATCTAACACCAACAAGAAACATTATGCCTAGTTATTTAAGCCGAGTACATTAATTAGATAGTACCTATATACTTGATTTAAAACACACTTGAAAACTGGCTTCAACCCCACCGTTTTTAGGCTCGCAATGAAGTGTTTTTCGCACTAGTGTATTTAAATTAAATTTTATTTATTATGATCGAGTGTTTTGAAATTGAAAAACGTCGTTTGCGTTTGATGTATGTAGGCATTTGACAACGCAGTCTCGGCTGTATATAACGCCCTCGACTTCGGCTTGGGCGGCTATTCCTCCTCGGCAACAATGACAAAGTTTGCCCACTTACATCAAAATGTATTATTTAACAGTAACTTAATCTACTGACTCGACCAAGACGCCTATTGCACGGTAGGGTTTTGCTGTCAAATTTAACACAAACAGTCAAGACTGTGACTGACAGATAACTTATCGTGTTACGGATTCGGTCGGTCCGTTGTGATCGTTATTCCAGCAGACAAGTGGCACCTAGAGGAGTGATATGAGTGGAACGTATAATTAGTGCGTAATCTGCTGTGATTGTGCGCCACATGAAAAAATTGTCGTTTTGGAAAAAACGATTCCTGCTGGAGTATCGTTGTTCCAGCAGGAAAGTTCTAAACAAATGATCGGAGCGATAATTGTGCATGGGCAGAGAGCTATATTTTCTAGATATTGCATTTCCTGCTAGAGTAACGTTTTGCAGAATCGTGTAGGTACCTATCTCTAAAACCATCGTATGTGCGCCTGTAGAATAAACATAATAATAATAATACAATTTTATTTCTCAGTAGGTACCTACCTATATATTATGGTACATTTAGATCTTACATTAAACATTGTTTCACACATACTACCATTGCTGGTGTAGAAATATTAAATAATACGTGAAACCGGCCTTACATCGTAGTCAGTCATACAGTCGTAACTAATCAAACATCCAGATTTTCGTCAAACAATTTCATGCAACCATCAGTCACTGTATTAGACTATAGGTTATCCGTCAATCACAGCCTTGACTGTGGTTAAACTGACAGCAAAGCCAACCGTGTAATAGGCGCTCATCGTGTAATGCAGTGACTGATGGTTGCATGAAATTGATTGACGAAAATCTGAACCATCAGTTATGATGACTTATGAGTGAACGTGGTGGCGTCCATTAATAATCTGTCAGTCATCGCGCGGCAGCGATGAAGTCTGACACAAAGCACGCAAGAAATTAGATAAAAAGTTACCACTTCCTTATCTTCTAACAAGTGAGCCTAAATTTATGAAAAAATGCAGATAATAGTTCTGAAACCGGTAAAAAATATATACCCTCGTCTATTCATTGATGATAGATAATAAAGAATACCTACCTATACTTATGTAAGAAAATGTATATGTCACCGGAAAATTGCAAACGCCGTTAGATTGTAAAATACCGCGTGAAATTGTAAACTACATAATATGTTAATTAAAGCCTCTTTGGCGTTTTCTCTGTCACAATTAAATTGTCGTTTAATACCTATACATTTTCTCAGATTATATTTTCTATTATTCTCATTACAATCCTTTTAAGTTTCGCTTGAGACGCTACACCGCATAGTCAGCACTCTGCTACAGGTTATGTGCTGGCGGAAAAATGGAAACGAGCGAAAAAGTGGAAAATTTAAGTAGGTACAAAGGTACATAAATAATACCACTTCAAGGCATTTCAAGGCAAGAGTAACTGGGATACCTGGAAATATAAAATATCCATCCTGCTTAGAAGCATACATCGGGTATAGTAGATTGGCATTGGATATACTTAGTAGAAGGAAAATGTAAGAGACCCGTGTTGCGGCAGGTGTAGGAGACGCAGAAGTTACTGCATTTAGAATAAAACTAGCGCGTTTTATACAGGCAGAGAACAATGCTAATGATCCTGCTTTCAACAAATTGAATAAAACATACCCAAGAGAAGTTAATGGCAATTTTAGTGTTAATTAATGTTTTTCAGTTATTTTTTTCTATATATACTTAAAACACCTACTTTTACAAACGAACACAAACAATTTCACACACAATTACACACTTTTTTTATTTCATTTTCGGGAATACTATTATACAGAATATAAACAAGAAAAGTATTTAATCGTTGTTGTCTTTTTTATACCGATTTCTTGCCAGCTGAATTTCTCTCATCGGTCCAGGAGAATTTCAGTGCGGTCATGTCATGTCTCTCTTATTTGTACAGCTATGCACATTATACTCTGCCTCTATCTTAAACCGTACTCTTCGACAATTCTAATTTCATAAACAATGACATTGACAACCTTTCAATAGCTGACTCTACTACATGTGACCTTGCCGATTGCTTACACCTCATCCCAAATAACGAAAAACGTCTCAAAATCATGAATCAAAATATAAGAAGCATAAATTGCAACATGCCAGGTTTTAATGTCCTATTAGCACAATCGAGAACTTCGTGGGACCTAATTATTCTCACGGAATGCTGGTTACCGCATACCTCCAATCTTCCGGTATTGAATGGCTATAACTCTTACTCAAATAACAAAAACTTAACACAAAATGAGGGTGTAGTTGTTTACATAAAAAATGGTATACATGTTAATGTTGTCGAACCTGACTTTCATGACGCAAATTGTTTGGCAATACAAATTAATAGTGACACCGTAGTTTTAGCTATATATCGCCCGCCATCATATAACAATATTTCAAACTTCCTACAATCCCTAAATGAAATATTAATAAACTATTCTTCTTGTGGAAACATCATTCTCACCGGTGACATAAATATCAGTACTTCTAATCATGATCGAAATGCTTCACCTTACCTTGATCTGATATCGTTTCACGGCCTGCTTCCGGCTCATGTTATTCCAACACACGGAAAAACATGCCTAGATCACGTTATTCTTAAAACTAAGTTCCCAGCAAACGTTTTTATAGCTCATACAACCCTCACTGATCATTATACTGTCATCCTTTCTTTGAACCAATGTTTTCCTAGACACTTTAAACACATAGTCTCACGGCTGGATTCAGTTGGATTGCTTTTCGACTTAAATAAAGCAAACTTTCAACCAATTCTCGAGACATATGATGCAAACGTAGCAGCAGACAAACTTGTTCAAATTCTTAAAACTGTAGTAGAGTCAAACACCAAAGTAATTACCGTCTCCAAACGAAAAACAATCATTAAACCCTGGATAACCCCAGGTCTCCTGAGATGTATAAAAAACAGAGATAATCTAAATAAAAAAACAAAAAAACATCCTGACAATCTAATACTAAGGACAACATACAAAAGGTATCGAAACTTTTGCAACAAAATTTTAAAAAAAGTTAAAAGGGAATTTGAAAGAAATGAAGTGAAAAAGGCGGGTAAGGACAACCGCCGCCTCTGGAAGGTAATAAATAAAGTCTCAAATAGATCAAGACCCAAGACATCACCAACTGAGTTAATAAGCCCGCAGGATCCACCAGTTCATTCCTTAAATAAAATAAACCACTTTTTTGCCAATATTGGCTCATCATTAGCAAGTAAAATAGCCGCCCAACGGCAGGGTCATGATTGCCCCCCCAACCTAACTTTTCCCATTCGATGGTTATCCTGCCCACTGACGAAGATGAGGTAGCGGATATCATTTCCTCTCTCAAGCGCGACTGTGCCGTGGGCTGCGACAATATTTCTTCAAACTTTCTCATTGCACATAAGAATCTTTTACTACCATCCATTACACATGTCTGCAACTTGGCGATAGAGTCTGGTACCTTTCCACTTGCGTTTAAAAAAGCACTTATCCATCCCATTTACAAGAGTGGGGACCGACACTGTGTTAATAATTATAGACCAATAGCAATTCTGCCTGCCTTATCAAAAATTCTGGAACGACTACTGAACAAAAGGTTGGTGAAATATCTAGAATCAAATAACTTGCTGTCCCAGTTCCAGTTCGGTTTTCGTGCGGAGAAATCGACGGCCATGGCGGTGCATGAGCTGACTGACTTTATTGTTTCTAACATGGATGATAAGAAGAAGTCATTGGCCATCTTTTTAGACCTAGCTAAAGCCTTTGATACAGTGTCGGTCCCTATCTTGCTACGTAAGCTTGAAAACCTCGGCATACGAGGAAATCAGTTGTCACTTTTCAAAGATTACCTTACTAATCGCACGCAATTTGTTAAAATTGATAACCACTTCAGCGACACTCTTCCCGTAGCGTTTGGAGTTCCCCAGGGAAGCATCCTCGGACCCACGTTATTTCTGGTGTATATTAACGACCTCTGCAATCTCTCTCTTCAAAATGGACGCATTATTACTTTTGCGGATGACACTGTGCTTCTTTTCAGTGCAGACTCCTGGGAAGAAGTATATAACTGCGCCCAAGTCGGGTTTAATACTATAAATGATTGGCTGAAAACTAACATACTCACCTTAAATTTCAATAAAACCAAATATATAGCCTTTTCTTTAAGAAACAGCCCACAATCATCACTCCAACCTTTCTCCATTCTCGCTCACACCTGCTCATCCCCTCATAACAGTGATTGTTCTTGTTACAAATTGCAGAAAGTCGAAAATATTAAGTATTTGGGGGTCACCTTGGATTCTAAATTAAACTTTGCCGCACATATAAATTGTCTCACTAGCAGAATACGGAAATTTATCTTTGTGGTTAAAAATCTTCGGTCTATCCTTAACCCCAAGCAACTTCTATCTGTTTACTGTGCATTGTGCCAATCTCTCCTGACTTATTGCATCACTTCATGGGGTGGAACGTTCAAAACAAACCTTTTAGCACTTGAAAGGGCTCAAAGGGCAATCCTTAAAGTTGCACTATTCCTTCCTTTCCGTCATCCCACTGTGGAAGTTTATAAGTCCGCTAAAGTCCTCTCAATTCGGCAGCTTTTTATTCTCCATGTAGTTTTGAAACAACGATCTCTTATTCCTTTTATAAATACCCATCAAAAGACCGACAAGAGAAGCAGAAGAAGGATTGTATGCCAATCTAAATCAGTAAAAACCAAATTTGCCCGTAATTTCTTTTCTTTTCTTGGCCCATTTCTATACAACAGACTAAATGATTTACCTACTCTCTATACATGCCCTAAACAAAACAAATTTAAAAAAATATATAACTGACTGGCTTATCACCTTAGATTATACCCAAATTGACGATCTATTCAAAACCATATCCTATGTAACATACTGTTCCCTTTACAACGCACACAAAAATACCCCACACCAAACGCACTCACTCCACATCACACACACTCGCCCACACACCACACACACTCGCCCACACACCACACACACTCGCCCACATACCACATTCATTGACATATATCCACCCTTGCATGTATCCTAACTAAATCATTATATTTTTATTTTTGTTAATCAAATTATGATCTAATCAATATTGTAATATTGTTATGTAAGTATGAGATTTTTATTTGAATATTATATGCGAATCTGATCGTCTCCAGTACAACAATAATAATGTGGAACTTGGTTTTGTAAAAAACTTAGTTTAGGCACCAGTCTTCCACAAATTATTTATAAAATTGTGTCTGTAGACTATTGAACTACTTTCTCTGTTATTTGTGGTAAGAAATAAATAAATTATTATTATTGTTATTTCGTTTATTCATTTTTTTTTCTTATTTATACATTTTTAAATATTTCATAAAAATACAAAAATAAAAAACATTATTATTATTATTATTAATGGTAACGGTAACATTGTTCAAGCAAAAGGCAAAGGATCAATTTCAGAGATATCAAAAGAAAAATTGTGAATTTAGCACTCACAGACGTTTGGTACCTATGTACCAGAGATCCAGAGAAATCTGTATTCAGTGCTAGCTATGCATGATAAACAGAGAACTAGCAAGTTCATCTCGACCCCGGAAACTTGCGAAGTAATTTTGAATGGGGAAGTATCAGTTGTTGCAAACGTAGGTAATCACTGTGGAGGACTTTTTAAGTTGAAAGTTCGCAATGTCCTGCTACCAGTACCTGTACTTGCCACTACTACAAGTGATTTGATGCAGTTCTATCATGAGAGATTAGCGCATCAAAACAAAAGGCACGTTAAGGAAGTTTTTTAAAGAGAATTAGGATTGTCACTTCCAATAAACAAAGAGTTATGTGAAGCTTGTATCTACGGAAAGATGCATAGATTGAAGTTTGGCATGGCACGAGTCACTATTCATGCAGATGTTTGCGGTCCTTTCCCTATGAGTTATACAAAATATCGTTACTATGTACTTTGAAAGATGACTACTCCGGATACTGCATGGTTTATTGCATTCGAAACAAAGCGACGTCAAAGACAAATTGAGCATAATGCTAATATTCAAGCACATAGCCAGGAGACAATTCATGCAGATGTTTGCGGTCCTTTCCCTATGAGTTTTACAAAATATCGGTACTATGTACTTTGAAAGATGACTACTCCGGATACTGCATGGTTTATTGCATTCGAAACAAAAGCGACGTCAAAGACAAATTGAGCATAATGCTACAAGACGGTCACAGGACATGTACCTAATCAAAAAATTGATGAGTGATAACGGAACCGAGTTTGACAAAAAGGATGTCAAAGATATTTTAAATAAAAAAGGAATTAAACAACGTCTTGTTATGCCGTACACGCCAGGGCAGAATGACTGTAGCGAGCGCCAAAACAGGACATTAGTAGAAACCACAAGAACGTTGATGAATGCTCAGAGAGAACTTTCAAAAGCGTTATTTTAAACCGAACAGGTGCAACTAGAGAGAAGGACAAGTCACCCTATGAATTATGGTTTGGGAAGAAACCTAACATAAATCATCTTAGATTAATATTGGAAGCGCGTGTTCCGAAACATAAAAGGAAAAAATTGAATAAGAAAGTAATCAAAGGAATTCTCATAGGATACGACACTGATGACGGTTATCGTCTCTGGTATAAAACACAGAATAGAGTTGACAATCTTATCCGATCTAGAGATGTTATCTTCGAGGAGAAACCTATTCTAGGGATTGAAGCTAAGGCTTCAGGACTAGATGCTAAATCTGACCCAAAACCCATTGAGAAAGAGTGGACCGTGTCATATGACACAATTCTTGAAGAAACTATTCAACAAGAGCTTTCGCAAATCGCCAATCCCTTGAATCAAGAAACCCAATCGAACAGAGAACTATTCAATTAGGGGAGGAATTAGAAGACATTTAAGGAGGCCAATTGAAACAGCAATAGAGGCATATGAATCAGGAGATCAAAGACAGTCAGTCTTATTAGAGGGAGAAATAGAAAATTTATAGAAAACGAAATCGCATTTTCAGATAGTGAAACTGAAGAAGAATTCGTAGATGCTGTTCCTACTTAAGTTGAGATTCCGATGAATTCAGAGGGAGACGTTTCTATATCGGACGTTCCAAGATATAATCTCAGGGACAGAAGTACTCTACGACCTCCACGTAAATTAGATGACTATAGTTTATTCGGTCATTACTGAAAAAGAACCTTCGACGTAAGGAAGCAGTATCAAGTGGAACAAGTAAAGATAGATGGTTAGAAGCCATGAAGAGTGAAATCGATTCTTTGCAAAGATTACAAGATCTTTGCTCAGCGTTGCAGCAAGAGAGAAACTTCATCTTATACAGTTTGATGTTGCAACAGCCTTCCTCAGTGGAAATTTAACTGAAGAGATTTACATGATGCAGCCAGAAGGCTTTGAAGATGGAACATCCAGAGTATGTCGTCTAAAGAAAAGCCTCTATGGTTTAAAACAGGCACCACGCTGCTGGAACTACTGTTTTGCAGAAACAATTGAATCTTTAGGCTTCAAGACAAGCGACGCTTATCCATGCCTTTATACCAAATTCATAGGAGATATTAAAATCTTAATAGCACTCTACGTTGATGATGGTTTAGTTGCAGCGAGTAATGAAAACCTTGCAAATAGTTTCATCAATGACCTAAAAAGAATTTGATGAAGAACTAGCAAACTAGCTTTATTCTATCTTGGGTTAGAGATGGAACAAATGAAGGACGCCTCGATTTCCATAAAGCAGGAAGCTTATGCAAATAAGATCTTGGAGAGATTAAATATGAAAGACTGTAATCCAGTTTCAATCTCTTTACAGCAAGAAGGAATTATTAAAAAAAGGGAAAGCTGACAAAGAGTCACAGTCATTTCCCTATCGAGGAGCAGTAAGCTCGCTCGCTTACTTGATGGTGGGCACTCGCCGTGATCTGGCTTATGCTGTAGGATTGGCTTCGAGGAGGTTAGAAAAGCGTTCTTCGTAAGGGATCATGTGCTTCGAAACGACATCGTGGTTGAGAGGACTAGTTCTGCTACCCAGTTAGCAGACCTCCTAACTAAGGCCCTGCCCAGACCCAGATTGCAGGAACTAGCTCAGAAATTGGGTCTGAAGGATAAACTCAAACGGTCGACTATCAGCTGAGGGAAAGTGTTAAAGCATCTTTGGCGTTTCTCAGCTGCAGTGACATGAGTTTTATAATGTGTTTCCTTTTTATAAGACTTTTGTCTGACACAATTCAATTGTCGTGTAATATACATTTTCTCAGATTATCTTATATATAAAATTCTCGTGTCACAATGTTAGTTACCATATTCCTTCGAAACTGCTTGACAGATTTTTATTAACTTTTATATGAATATTCATTTATAACATTTATTTTTTGAACAAAATTTTTATGTTTTTGTAACCCTAAATTTTCACCCTTCTATCACCAACCCCTATTTTTTAATCATTTTAGTAATTAAATCATTTTTCATCCCGCTCGATATCTGATCAATTACCACTAGATCAGTTATTAGAAAGAAGCTAGAGGAAGGCTATGGGCTATTTAACATCACGCTTCGACCAATAGGAGCCGAGCATTCAAGAAAAATGTGACGCAGACGAAGTTGCGTCGGTCAGCTAGTATTTTCTATTATTCTCATTACAATCCTTCGCTTGAGACGCTACACCTCATAGTCAGCACACTGTTACACTATATCCTTTTGCGTGTCTACCACAGATTTTTATCGTCCAATCCTGACCAAGCCCTTAAGTGTAACTGTCCGACTTAAGACATTTGGAGCATTTTTTCTTATGTCGAACTGTGTAACTTAAGACACGCAAAAGGATATTTTCTTAATAAGACACGGATATATTAGAAACTATTGAATTTGGATGGGATTTCATAAAAACAAAACGATTTTTTCATAATACATCGAGAAATTAAAATCTTGCAGCTTTTGCCTGCGGCTTCGCTCCCGAAACTTATCCTCCACGGCTGTATTAATTATCTATGGTCTTGGAAAAAAAATACATCAAATTTCATTCATGTCACTGTCACTAACTAAACATCACTGGCACTATAATCTAACCTAAAATTGTACTTCATTTAATCAGCACTTTGTGAAATAAATGTCATTCAGTAGGTGTAGTTCTGTGGTATTGGAAGGAAAAATCGGTGTTCACGCACTCACAACCGCTTTTCGACCTATTCGGAGGACTGTTAATTTAGCTTCTCAGTTTTACGTGACACTCACAAGGCAGGTAATCCTTAAGAAACGTAGGTAAACATAACTATTCATAACCATCAATCTATAGCCGGTATAATATATTACTTAATTTGTTAACTTTTGACCGTTTGGAACCGCCTAATCGTGCCTTACGTCACAGTTAGTTTTTTCACATGATATGCTGATATATTGAATATTTGATATTTTGAAAGCCATAGTCTGGGTTTCTATTAGTAGTAAGTTTTATTGGTTCAAATCTAGTTGGATGAGGTAAGTACAGACAACGAGATAGAAGAAGTAGGCAGCTGAGTAACTATGTTGCGGAATTTGGTCGAAAGAATCACTGTCGCCTGATGGGTTTTAGTCAGTAAGAGTCTGACACTCGCTTCCTCTCCGCCCAGAGCGAAAGGAGTCAAGTGATGATTTCCCACCCTTTAAAAAAAAGCTGCAAAACAATAAAAAACATCTTTAGGAAATAGAGATATTGCATGGACTCAATGAAAACTAAACTCTTAGGTATATAATATTTTATCATATGTTAAATATATTTAATTCTTTATTTACTATAAAAAAGATTTTACTCTTTTCTGATTGCCTCTTACATGGGCATGCCTCAAGCTAAATTATCTACTTATTAATTAGAAATATACATAAAATAGAACATGACTTCTTCCTAAACAACTTTTTGATATATTGTATCAGAATTAGTTTATTACATTTACATGACTGAACATTGAATTATTTTACAAAAAAAAATGTTTGTGATTGTGAAATGTTTAAGAACCTTTTTCACTTCCAAAGTGCCAACCTCTTCCTTACATCTGTATTATACCTATTATGTTTATTTTTGATTGATGATATGTTTTTTAATTTTATTCATTGTCATTTTAATTTATTGATAACTTGTAAATAATTATTTTAACATTTTTTTTTATTTATTGTCAATTTAAGTAAAATTGACAATAAATAACAAATTTTCAACCCAATCTCAAGTAACTGATAATTTTATGTCATAAGGAGACTGTATTTCATATTTATAAAATTAACTAACATAGCATTAAGTGCTACTAACACATCCTACTGTGGATCAAAAGTTGTCTTGTATGAATAAATATCATATCATTATAATATATTACAGAAATCCACCATGGAAGGCTTATCACTGGTTTCATCAAATAAGATATTTGGAGGTCATCAGCAGGTATACTCCCATGAATCTTCTGAACTAAAATGTAAGATGAACTTCTCTGTATACTTGCCGCCCCAGGCTGAGGGTGGTGACGTCAAGTTGCCTGTCATATTCTACCTCTCAGGATTGACTTGCAATGAGCAGAACTTCATAACTAAATCAGGATTCCAAAGGTGGGTGCTCATTCCATAACAATATTATAACTAACCATATTTTATTGTATACTAAAAAGATTTAATTAACATCATGGTACAAAATATGGGCTAATGCAATAATATGGTTTAAAAAGGTGTTCAGACTAATAGCGGAAACTTATTATGGTGTTATCACTAATTTGCCACTCCATGTAAGTCTCCACCAATAGGTATGGAGGATAGTAATATAATACACCTAAAACCTGGGTAAGAGATCATATAGATTTCATAGATTATATTGGCTTGCTGGCACAGATAGAACCTTTTTTTATCAGTTTGACCAAAGGGCTCTGCTATTCCTTCCATTTATCTCTTTGTTGAATACCCCTTGTATATTAAATTTATAAATACCTACCTTTATTATTACATACCGTAATTGCTTACCCATTATAAAGATATAAAATGTGTTTATATGGCTTTTTGAACTTATGTAGATTATAAAACTGTATGTTAATTACAAGCATAACTTGCTAATTATTGTCCTTATCGAAATTATTAAGAAATTTATCAAATTATCATTAGGCATTATAATACTTGTTTTTCTTAAAATGCTTATAGTTGTAGGAATAAAATATTTTAAAACAAGAATTTAATATTTTTTACAGATATGCAGCAGAGCATGGCATCATTGTTGTGGGTCCAGACACATCTCCCAGAGGTGTGAAGATCCCTGGTGATGACGACTCCTGGGACTTTGGAGTAGCTGCTGGATTTTACCTTGATGCTAGTAAAGAACCATGGTCAAAGAATTACAGAATGGGCAGTTACCTCAACAAGGAATTGTATGAACTAGTACTGCAAGCATTTAGCAATGTGGTTGATGCTGAGAGGATTGGCATTATGGGACACAGGTAAATCTATAAAGATATACTTTAAATCACCCCTAATTAAATTGATAAGAGCTCTTAATTTTGTTTTGGTATTACGAAATTATAGCATATTGTGGTTATGCTGATATACCTGTACTGGTTATACCTAAATCTATTAGTAAACCCATGCACAGCTACACTATTTTAAAATACCTCTCTTTTTTCAGCATGGGAGGTCATGGAGCCTTAGTATCCACCCTTAGAAATCCTGGCTTGTACAAATCAGTAAGTGCATTTGCACCTATCTGCAACCCTATGCAATGCCCATGGGGTGTCAAGGTCTTCAATGGTTATGTGGGAGAAGACAAAAGCAAGTGGGCTGAATGGGATGCAACAGAGCTAGTCAAGAAATATGATGGACCCCCACTCACTTTACTTATTGACCAGGTAAGATTAGTTAATTAATTATCACACTACTGTCAACATACATATTTTATGAAGGATGTTATCTGTTAGAGGCACATGCTACTTGGAACCGTCAAATTAATGCATTGACAAATGTTGGTTCAAAAAGATCCGAATATTTTTGGTATGTACTGTACCCATCTTTTTTGCAAAAATAACTCCTTACGGTGCCTTATTTTTTTATAAGAAAAAGCTGCTTTGGCCAAATCAATGATACCTAATCTACTAAAATATAACTTCAATTGAAATGTTTTGTTTAATTTTTCAGGGATCTAGTGACCAATTTTACTTGGAGAAGCAATTACTCCCTGAAAACTTGGTGGAAGCATGTCGGTCAGTCGGAGTGCCAGTCATACTTAACTTACGCGAAGGTTACGATCACTCGTACTACTACATCTCCAGTTACATAGGCGAACATTTCGACTTCCACGCCAAAATACTGAAGGCCTAATAATTAAGGAAACGATTATTGACATTGTCAATATTTGTAAATGCATTTTTAATATCTGTTTTTATTTTTACAGTAAAGTTGTTATCTATAAATTAAACTCTTATTTCCTTTCACATAATATTTTCTGCTTACAGATGATATCCCTAATTAAGTAATAGGTACTAACAACAATAAAAACAAAATGTTAATTTTCCGAACATTAAAATATAATTTGTCACATTACATTTTTAAAATTTTCTTAACAAAAATTGTTATACTATAAATGTATTTGCCAGTTTGTCAAGTTGCTACCTTCCTGTGTCGTTTTTCCTAAGAGTATGGTAATACTGTAGGAATTTATCTCTATTCCCCCATATGCTGGTGGTGCCCCAGTGACACCAAGCCCTGAAAATGAAAATGATATTGTGAAAATAAACAAGATCGTCGTCGGTATTTTTTGTGGCGCGGGGACAACAATCAAACGAATCTATTCAAGCCTTCGTCAGGTCTCTACGAGCTTCGTAGCTAATCAACTGTGTCAGAAGGCGCCACAACACAATAATAAGACACCAGCTTTATTACTTCTCATGATGACAAGATATTTAACTGTTATTTGGAAGGTAGCACTAGGCAGTTGCGGCCGGGCCGTCTCGCGACTTCAGAATTAGTAGGTACGACGGACCACCGCGTTTTATACTCGTCATGATTCAGGTGAATGAACTTATTGAGAAATGGCCTGAGCAGTAAAAAAAGTAAAAGAAATAGCGCCTAGAACTGCCTTTTTTTTAAACCGAGCTGTAAGTTATAAACTTATAAAGTTATAACCCACCTTTAACAACTTGTTTTTATTAGCGTTTTTTCACTTTACGTCCTTTTAAAAATCTTGCACACATTCTTAAACAATATCTCAGTGTTAGGTATTATCTATTTATTACTTAGTATTTATTGATAAAGAACGGTAGACAATTCTATACTTACATTCCAAATAAAGCGCCACCAAGATGCGCTGCGTGATCAAAGAATTTCCATCCGAAAACTACGCCTGCTAAGTCAACGCTCATTATGACCTTTATAGCCTGCAACATAAATATCAAAATGTTTATTTATGTTAACTTATCATTTAAAGTCTCATCACTTCCCGTGGGTGTCGTAAGATGATAAATTTAAGCTAGCCATACCATCAATAGCAAGTATTGCGATAGTTCCTTACCGTGCCTGCAGCAAATGTGTACATAGGCAAGAAGATAATGCTCAGCCTTGTGTCAGGATATTGCACACATACATACGCCAAAACTGACATGATTGCCCCTGACTGAAACAGAGAAGAGGAACATTACTGAGCTTCCATTAGTCATCCATTCTGCAAGTAGTATAGTATACCACGATAGGAAAGTTTGCTTCAATACGCAAAACTGCTCAGTGCTCGTTGTTACGTAGCTTGGGGAAGGCCCGTCTAGCTCTGATTGTTGTTTGGTTTAATCAGTAAAAATGTCACACTAAAGCCCGGTTTCCACCGCGAGCGGAACGGACCCATTAATGACTTCGTTAAACTCGCAAACGCAAACTGCTTACTTGTATTTCCACCAACAAATAGTCGGACGGAAAGAGCCGAGCGTGTAGAAAGAGTAGAAATGAGCTCGCTCAGTTCTAGGGAGCGGAGCGAAGTTCCGCTCGCGGTGGAAACCGGGCTTATCTCAGTTTCATTTTGCAGTGGAAATCAAATGACCAACTCTTCGTTGGTGGAAACGCAAACCTATTTCATTAAAAAGGAGTCCGTTCCGCCTAACCATTTCCCGCACATTACCCTTTCGCAGTGGAAACCGGGCTTAAGCTATTTGTGTGTGTACAGTGGTAGTGTACATATTACCTAAATATATGAATCTTTGTGATTTGGATTCTTAATTGTCTTATCCAAATAATTTTGAATGGTTTGTTCATATAAATTTGTGACGCTATCCATAGTTAAGGGTTTTTGGCATGACATGTAAGATTTAAAAAAAAAAAAGTATACTTACCGCACCAAGACTGAGACCAGGCTGGTTTAGTAGAACCTTGTAAAGAAAGCTGGCAAAGCTGCTGAATACACCAGCACTTAAGTACATGGCTACGAACTGTTCTTTTCCTAATGAAGCTACTGCAGCTATATGGAGAAAAAAAACGTATTATTTTCAATTCCATGTGAACTATTTTCTTGATTTGTACATTTTATTAATTTTCGGAGGCCTGACTTTTTTTTTTAACCCTGCAAGTTATGTAAAAGCTTAGGTAAAACGATATAAAAAAAAAGTGAGTAGATACTCACTTATAGGATAGGTCAATATTACATCATCAAGAAGGATTTAATGGTATATGAAAAAGCCTGCAATTTGTTATGAATGAATATGATAAACTAAACAATAAATTAATGGAGTAGAAAAAAATATTGAAACAGTTTTCTGTTACATATTTGTAGTTTGATTAAATCAAACTATGTGTAAGTCGCGAAATAGAATAAACGCAATACCTGAAAAGGGGTAATTGTTAGGGCATGCTATCCAGATCCGGATACCCGTCAAATTTTGTATCCGGATAATCCAGAAGATTAATTAGTTTATAAATTATTATAATATTTAATTATTCATTCCTAGTACTTGGGAGTGGCCTTAGACAGCAAATTGGTCTGGAAAAGTCATGTTGACAACAAACACAATAATGCATCAAATGTTCATCAAAACATGGGGTCTCTCTCCAAAAATTAGGTTGTAGCCACACAGCCGCGATCAGGCCAATGCTGGCCTATGTAGCTTTAATTTGATGTACGAGGATGGTGCACTCGACCACCAGAGATCAATGATTCCAAAGACTAGCATGCTCCGATTTCACTGGCTGCTTGAAAATACAAATAATTCCCCTTCACTTATACGTTCATTAGGAGGCAGCCCTAGCTGCAATCAGGCTAATGCAATGCACCTAGGCATATGGGACAATAGTCTGTTCTGAATGAGTCACCATAACTACTACTAACATGTTCAACCATCTTATTTTCTAATGTTAATATCCACAATTCATTTAATTAATATCCTTGATGTTTTCATAAACTAATTCATAAAAACATTGTGACAATGATATGAATTTATACATATTTCCAATAATTGAAATTGAAAAAAAATATATGTTGATAATATTTGTTTTATTGACCTATATGTTGATATCCAAAATATCCGGATAGTATTTTGGTAGCATCCGGAGAATTTGGCCAGATAATTGCATGACCTGGTCATTGTACTCATCATTATCTTCAGTTTTACTATAGGATCAACCACGAAATTGCGAAAAATATCTGCTGTTCAGTACATTTTGTCGAGATATGCCCACAGAAATGTATGGGGTAGTCTATTTCTTTTCGCGTAATAGTGTTGTTTCTGATGATGAGTACTATGACCCCTTGTCAGATATTGCGTTTATTCTGTTATAAATTTTAAAGTCCCAATTTTTTCTTATAATTTTATGGCTAAAATTAAACATGCATTATTATTAATTCATAAAATAAGGGATCTTACCTGGCATGAAACTGTATAAAACATACATATTTGCAGCCAGATGCATTGCTGAGTAATGGCTGAATGTAGACAACAACATTGGTAGACATCTTGAACCTGATTATAAAATAAATAAAATAATTACTTATTTGTTTCCTCTTTTTTTACAATATTTACTGTAGCTTTCTTATTTCCCAAAAATCATTCATTATTCAATTATAACAAAACGTACTTCCTGCTGGGTTTGAACAGAAGTACTTGATCATATAGGGCTGCAGAGCCCTCACCCGCCAAGCACCAAACACCAATACATTGGCAGCCAATATTGGATAAAACACTTTTTCACTATCTCGTAGTCCTCTCCACCATTTAGTTACTGGCCCTGGCTCAGCTCGTTGCTAAAACAAATTGCTAACTCATTTGATACAATCATTTTTATTGGTTAGAGTGTAGCCTTAGGGGCGCTATGGCGCGAGGACTTAGAAATTTTTTCGAAAATTTTTTTTTTTTTTGGAATTCGATTTTACGCTCTATGAGCAGTAAAGAAAACCAAAAAAAAATTGTTGGGTCAAAAAAAAAATTTGGGACCAATTTCGAGGTAACGCTTGCTCGGCTCGCGCGTAATAGGTTAGGTTAGGTTAGAACTGTGACCAACTACGCGCTAGCCGAGCGAGCGAAGCGAGCGGTGCCGCGGCAGCGGCCGGCGAGCGCTACCTCGAAATTGGTCGCAAAATTTTTCTAAGTATTTTTTTCATAGTGCCCCCAAGACGACACTGACCTTTTTATTAACTGCATTTTACATTCACTTGATGAGATTACTTTTTTGGTTTAATTTTTTTTTACACCTTTCCAAACTACTTATACTTACAAGTTGTGTCTTAAATTTTCGTTGCTGGGCACTCAACCAGGTTCCTGGTTTTTTGAGGAATGATGAGGCATGTGTGCGTAGAGTCTCATACTCCCATATCACGCAGCCAGTTAGACTTAATGTGGATACCTGGAAGTGATATTTAATATAAATGAATGATATATGATATAAATGTTTACTGATTCATATTGGAAAACATTGCAATATTTGAATTTATTGCAATGTATAATAATTAACCATTTTAAGAATTGTATTTCTCATTTTCAGTTTATAAGTGAATAATATTGTTTTAGATTAAAAAATGTCTTATGACAGACCTGAGAAATTCTGTCATCATGTTTACTCATTAAGTTTGCGTCAATTCTATAAAAAATGCAAATAACAATGTCAAAACTCTACGTGTTACTGAGTCACTGACAAACAATGCACAGCAGCAATGACTGGTTGTAGAAAGCTGAAATTTGGCATGTAGGTTCCTTAGGAAATGTAGCAGAGCACTAAGAGAAGATTTCCCGGAATTCTTACGGGAACAGGAAAAATGGTATTTGCACGTACGAAGTCGCGGGCAAAAGCTAGTTTGTTTATAAAGTTCTCACCCCAATTGTAAAAAAGAAGGGTTTCCACAGAGCTCTAGCGTATAGTGGTCCGGATTCTATTTGTATTTGTGACAGTGGATCGGGCTCTAGGACCGTCCGCCGACCGCCTCGCCGACTGTTGTGAATAGAGTTGCGGACCACCAACCGCACATTTCCGACGCAACCACGGCCTTGATGGACGAGCAGTGGTCTCCTAAAATGTGAAAATTATAATTAAACGTCAATTTATCTTCTTATTTACTCATTAGGAACATCATTCAAACGTGTCCATTAACATTTTTTTCCTACCGACTATTCGTCATTTCCGCCGCACACCAAACATTTCTGAAGAACATTATATTGTTTTTTTTTTGCTGAAATTATTCTGTTACATTATTAGAAAACCAACTTAGTTATTTTATATGTTATGCAAATGTATTACAAAACATTTAGGAAAAATTTCAAATTGAATAGCTTTGACAACAGACTGACAAAAGTGACAATGACAAAATAATATTAAAATGACAGTGACACCGAAATCAAGACACTGAGAGCGACTTGTTAAAAATAAGGAAAAGGCATGGGAAAAGGTTGCATTGACGAGAGCTGTACTTTAGACTAGCAAAACATAACAGCGAGTTTTTGGCAGAATTTGTCAAGTGAAGTTTAGCGGCTGTTTTAATGATTCGTAAATTGATTTCTAGTGGATATTGTGATTGTTCACGCACCGGAAAATATGTGGAATAATTGAAACAGGCGCGATCTTGTTTTTTTTAAAGTATTTATGGATTAAAAATTTAGATGACATTACATTCAAATGTCAGTGTCAGTGACAGAAGACGGTGTGACATTTGTGAGATTCTTCTCTTTCAACTACCTACAGAAGCAATAAAATTGAACCAACCAAAGTATTATCACTTTATTCTCTACTAGCTAGTTGAAGCTTAACATAACAAGAAAGTTTTGGTGAATTATTTTTCGTTCAAATAACATCAAAAAATGTATCAATAAGTTATCTCGCTATATCCCTAGTTGATTACGTCACGGTTATGAATATTAATGTACCTGACCTCAATATCAAAAGGTAATTCAACTTTGTTGCGTGGTAATTCATTATAATCACAATTTCACAGCAACTACTTCTGATTTGTCATCGTCAAAGACAGACGCGTATCATAGGTCGTTTAGATTGGAATTAATACGAATTTACCGTGTTATCAGTGCAAGATTAAAGCCAGTATCTACTTACTTACATACTGCTAAGGGAAACTGTATCCATTGAAAATGTCGCGCTTAGACCTGGTGATATTTGGCGCCACTGGCTTCACAGGCAAGCAGGCTGTGATTCACATGGTGAAGTTCGCCAAGAAGTACGAAATTGGATCTTGGGGAGTCGCTGGTCGTTCCGAGTCGAAACTAGATGCCTTAATAAAGGAAGTCTCCACAAAAACGGGGGAAGATATCTCTAGCGTCAAGATAATAATAGCAGACATAGACAATGAGAAGACCCTCAAAGATATGTGTGGTCAAACTAAAATGATAGTGAACTGCTGCGGCCCTTATCGTATGTATGGAGAGCCAGTAGTCAAAGCTGCAGTGGAGAATAAGACTAACTATGTGGATATAAGTGGTGAACCACAGTTCATGGAGTTGATGCAGCTCAGGTATGATGAGCTAGCACGCGAAGCAGGAGTGTTTGTTGTTAGTGCATGTGGTTGGGACAGCATCCCATGCGACATAGGTGTAATTTTCTTGAAACAACACTTTCCGGGAACCCTTAACTCAGTAGAGTCTTACCTTAAGACGTACATACCGCCAGAGATTGAAAAGGAGTCGCGGGGCCGAGGCTTCATCAATTATGGCACTTGGGAGTCACTTGTCCACGGCATTGCTCATCAGGATGAGCTGCCAGCTTTGAGAGAGAAGCTGTATCCAGAGCATCTGCCACGCTTGAAGCCCAAACTGGAGCGGCAAAAACTACAAAAGATAGGTAACAAATGGTATCTTCCATTCCTTGGGGCTGATGAATCAGTGGTCTATCGCACCCAGCGCTACTTATACCACAAGGAACAGCAGCGTCCAATCCAGTTCAAAGCATATTTCAAGTGTGGAAGTATGGTAGAATCAATTCTTGCCATCATTTATGCAATTTTGTTTTTTATTATGACAAAGATCTCATTTACAAGGAAATTTTTGTTGAAGCATCCCAAGATTTGTTCCTTGGGAATGGTAACAAGAGAAGGGCCAACTGAAAATGTTATGAATAATACACACTTTACATTTGAGCTTGTTGGGAAGGGTTGGGAGAGCAGCGCTGATGTGGAGAACACAGAGCCAAATAAGACTGTTGTTGCTAAGGTGACTGGAACAAACCCAGGCTATGGTGCCACAGTGGTAGCGCTTCTGATGGCTGCACTCACCATCCTTAAGGAGAGAGAGGATTTGCCTAGGGCTGGTGGGGTTTTCACTCCAGGTGCTGTTTTCAAAGACACCAAAATTGTTAAAAAACTCATTGAAAACAACCTGAAATATGAAATTGTTGGGAGCAAGTAATTTTTATTAAGTTAAGTATTTTATTTTATTTGAGGGAACATTGTTGAGTTATGCTAAGAATTTTATTTGCTTTTGGAAAATTAAAAGTGCAAAAAGTTACGCTTTTTTATTTATTTTCTTTTGAAAGTGTGTAAGTTAAATCTAGATGTATCCCTAGTAGGTAGTCACTATAAAACTTGCCATTGTGGTGGGTAAATGTAACAAACATTTATTTATTATCACTATTATCAGCTATAAAGCCCCAGCAAGATCACTTTTGGAGTTGATGCCAGTTATTTTAATCCAACCTCAAATTGATGCCACCATGATACTGAGTGCTTGAAAAGTGTAAAATAGATTTTTATGAGCTTTTGTCTCCTAGGGCCCATTGCATTTTAACACCCCACAAGATCATGTCACAAAATAAAAACCAGCCCGTAAATGCATGAATTTAAAATTTGAAATAAATCGGAAAATGGGTGTAGTTTTGCTCTAATGAGCCATTACTAGGCCAGCCTTTATTTTTGCCGTTTTGAGCAACATTGCAAAGAGCATCAGCCAAATCATCGCGGAACTGACCAAGATTTGGTAGGAAGTTATTTGCTTGGGATGCCCTTTACAACGAAGATTTTTTCATAGTAAAATTTATCACGGTAAGGTCTAATAGATGATTTAATAGAAATACCATTTGCGGCTTTTTTGATTCTTATACGATGGCGACATAAGCAGCTATCCATCAAGTCCACTCCTCCCATGTGCATATTATACTCTTAACTATTTTTGGACAAGCGATATCGATCTTTTGCATATCATAGGTCAAGTAAAAGTAATCTTTTTTCCAGATAAGACTTTTTTATTATTTTTTTGAAGAATGGGAAATCATCAAATGACTTCTTCCGCTCTGGGTGAAGCGGAAGGGCGTGCCAGACTCTTACTGACTAAAACCCATCCGTGTTCCTCCTAAAGCTCTTTGCGTTCCAGGGCCGCGGTGACTCTTTCGAACAAGGCTACGTCTATCAAATAAATTTATTGAGTTATGTTGACCTTGATCTAGAATCAGCTCAGCTCAGGATTACCTTCAACAAGAGGTGGGTCCACAATACAGGGTGAATTTTTAAAGTGTGCGTGAATGTCCAAATCCAAAACTATGAGGAATAGCGAAAAACACTGAAAGGAGTCTCGACTCGAGCCCAATTTTGATAAAAACTAAAACTGCATCATTGGATTCTTGTTCGCTTCAACGCGACGTATTTTTGTTAGAATTATTAATACATACTAAGGTAGGTACTTTAAGATTGAGTTTTTTTTTTATTATTTTTTACTTTTTAAAGGGAACTTAGGTTTTTGTGTTGGGGGTTTTTTGTCTGTGTGACTTTTTTTCTCAGGAACGCGTAAAGGAATCAAGCTGAAATTAACTCGCAAGTATTCACAACAGCTACCTCTTAGAGCAGTGAAAAAACCAAACTTCTAAGTTAACGCAAACTAAAGGCCGCTTAAGCTCCGTATATGGCTCATTATGTGACGCTCGCAAGGGAATCAAAACCTTTAGGGTACTTCCCGTTGACCCGAAATTTGCCAAGAAGAAAGATCTTACAGTATAAGTACCTACAGGAAAAAATAAGGAATTTATTCTTTTATAGCACAAAAGAAATGCGAATACAAACTTATATTTTTGGTTGAAGAAATGACCGTAAAGTAGATTGATGTATCCGGGTAATCAAGACTCGATCGGAACCTCGGTGCGCGAGTCTAACTCTGACTTGTCCGATTTTTTTATTCGAAAGCCTATACTCCTGAGGTGGTCCCATTGACACCAAGTCAGAATCTGATGATGGGATCCTTGGGAAAACGAAGGCAACCCTCAAATTCAAAAGGCACATACAATATTTTTCATAAATTTTCTAACGCAATTCAGATAATTAGAAAAACGAAAGAAAGAAAAACTCTTCATTCACGTGAAAGTGACGCACATAGGTACTTACATAAAATGTTGGATACCAGAAGTAAAACAAAAATAAATAGTGGTTAGGTATATAGGTACCTATTCTAAACATAATAATATAGAAGAAAATATGCGTCACTACCGCGCGAAACGGGTAACGCTTAGCGTAATGCCAAGGCCCGTACACGAAGTGACGAAGGCATGAATCCACGGCGCTGGTTTTAGTGTAAGCCGGCGTGGCTGGTAATCAACATCTCATCTTACTGAGCTGATGATGGAAGGTGTAAGTCAGGATCTGATGCTGGGATCTCAGGAAAAATGTTTTTTCAGCGATATTTTCGCCTGTTGTCAACCGATTTGGATGATTCTTTTTTGTTTGGAAGAGTATTTTTCCAAAGTGGTCCCGTTTCAATTTGGTGAAGATTTGATGAAGAACTTCGGAGGTAGGCAACGGAACTCTTCAATACATGATAGCAAATCTCCCAATTGGCAAACTATGAGCTGGTCCAAAAACCTGGAACCAGAAACATTTTATAATTTGTTGTTTTTTTATAAAAAAGTTTTTGTAGTGTAGCGTCAACTCGTAAGAAATTAATGTGAAATAATGCAGCCACATTGTAATTATATACCTACCTAAAACAATTATAGGTACTACTTAAAAAAGTAAAAAAATATGAACATCATAAGTAATAAATACAAAAATATAAATATGATTTGTTACTCTTACCTACCTTGTTTCTATCCAAAAACATTTTTTTTTATAGAGACTAGGTACTCGCAGTTCAGCACACTAAGGCCGGTCACTGCTTAACCGGACTATCCAGGGTGGCCTCAAATGAATTTAAGGCCCCCAGCCAGGGCTTATAAACTAAGTTTCTGTAGTGTAGCGTCAACTCGTAAGAAATTAATGTGAAATAATGCAGCCATATTGTAATTATATACCTACCTAAAACAATTATAGGTACTTACTTAAAAAAGACAAAAAATATGAACATCATAAATTATAAATACAAAAATATAAATATGATTTGTTACTCTTACCTTGTTTCTATCCAAAAACATTTTATTTATTTTTTTATAGAGACTACTCGCAGTTCAGCTCACTAAGGCCGGTCACTGCTTAACCGGACTATCCAGGGTGGCCTCAAATGAATTTAAGGCCCCCAGCCAGGGCTTATAAACTAAGTTAAACTAAATGACCGCTCGCCAGAGGCATCCCCTGTGGGATACGGACCTCGGCTCAGCGGCGTCATTTCGGGAGGACATCAAAAGACAGGCTGGGTCATAACATTATTATTTTGGAAATTTAAAATTACTGGCTCAGCGACGCGTTCGGCGAATCCTACCGATCTGAGAAGGAGCGTATCGGGTGGCCAATTTTTCCTGTTTTTTTTATTTTTTTATTGGCCGGTGGGGACCACTTGACTCGCAGTTCAGCACGCTAGGGCTCGGACATTATTATTTTTTTTCCTGTTTGTTTTTCTTACTTTTACTTATGTAAAATAATCGTAATTTGTAGTGTTTTTTCGTTTAAGTCATAACACCCGCCGAAATGAAATTGTACTCAGATTGCGCGCCAGCAATGAAAATTGTCACAGATAACAGATAAAGAAATAAGCTGTCAAAGATTTACTTGCGTTCGTAAATGATAAAAAGTTCATTTATTTTTCACTTTTTTGTGGTACCCCTCACCTAACAACACCACTGGAAAGTCACAGGAAAGCCAAATACTTACCTACGCAATTTCGTTTACTTGGATGACATATTTTTCAGCCAGCTATTTTGATTGGCCCGGATTGGCCAATGGGATTGTCAAAGATGACTTCCGCGCGTGTGTGAATTGAGCCTAAATATTGTAGGGTACCAAAAAATTAAAGGAATTTCATAAAATGTCCTCATTAGCATTATTATACCCATTATTATACATATTTATAGCGCCTAGGTACCCTAAGTACGTATACCTACGGCAGTATAAAAATTACATTATTCTAAAGATAATAGGATTGATGTCTATCTACTTGCCTAGGTAATAGGTATGTACCTACAGGTATAATTATTATCTCATTACCTATTGTTATAATTATGTACCTACAGCGACCGTGCAAGCGTGATCAAGGTGATCCTATTATTTTCGTGTAGTAGCTAGGGGAGTAGGATTCGAGAGCGTTTACGACGTAGCGTACCTACCTACGACGGCATTTCAAACAACCTTCTAAACCTCGGTTTTCGTAATGAATGAACCGATTTTAATGAAACTTCACACGCATAAGCAGGATCCTACTACCTACATATATAGGTCTAAAAAGTTTATTGAGAACATTTTCGAAAAATAGTGTTACAGCTAAATTCGACCGATTTTAAATTTTCCATAGAAACAGAGATTTCAATTACCTATCTTTTTTTAAATGAAACTTCAAAAGTGTTATTAATTAAGGAACTAATAAATCAATATACTTACTTAATAAAATTAAACATTAGAATAACGGGTCTTTATCTTAATTATGGTATTATACTTAGGTAATGGTTGTAACTATCATGTATTCAACATTATACATAGACTAACTTTTGCCCGTTTTTAGGGTTCAGTCAACAAGGAACCCTTATAGTTTCGCCGTGACCGTCTGTCTGTCTGTCCGGGGTTTAACTCGGAGACGCTTAGCGCTAGAAAGTTTACGCTTGTTATGGGTATACATATTAATCATGCCGATAAAGTGGTAGAATAAAATCATGAAATACATTTTTTTTAGGGTGTAAAGTGGTACCCTACCTTGTAAAGTGGTACCGATTACTCGTTAACTTGTAAAGCCTACTTAGCTGTGATAGTTTTCCTTTTAAATTCATTATATACATATGTTACTACTATTTTTTTTTCACTTCTCCAAAAACAACCGTTTAGCTGGCAGAGAGAGGGGGGACACTAGATTCTAACAAAAATTAGCACTTTATTAGCATATTTCGCAAACGAATCCTTGGATGGAAAAATGGTTTTAGCAAACCCTCAATATTTTCAAACGACCTATCCAATGACCTCACACCATGCGGTAGACGATAAAAAAAATCATCACCACTTTACACGGGGGAGCAACCCAAAATGTATTTCAAGATTTTATTCTACCATTGTCGGCATGATTATACCAAATTGAAACTTTCTAGCGCTAAGCGTCTCTGAGCTAAACCGCGGACGGACAGATAGACAGACGGATATAGGGTTGCCAGGTCTTCAAACCAAAAATCCGGATAGACCAGCAAGTTTAGCCGGACATTTGGGTAAAAAGGCCGGACACCCTTAATTTTTCAGTTTTACTATAACACGACAATTTTTTTTAGTAAACCTGGCTTTTTATAATTAACCATTACATTTTCCTTTAAATATAATTACATAACAATAAAATTGAATAAATCAGTCTTCTTTATTATTAATAATTCAATATTTATTACTATATTATTTTTTTATAATTGCAATAGTATTAGTAGGTAGGTACGTAGCTAGCGATACAAGGTGAGGTTGACGGAGCAGAAATCAACACATGACAAATGTAAAAACTGCTCGGAGTTTCTTGTCCGTTCTTCTCCATAAGAATCTACTTTTTGCGAATGGACAACTAGAGTCACTTATATTTTAATTTTAAACTGTAAATTTGACGTTCAAAAGTGCCTTTTAATGGTCTAGTTGAAATAAATGAATTGACTTTGACTTTGACTTCGAATTCAAAAAGCCTAACACCGTCTAATTTGGCCGGACACACAACCAAAAAGCCTGACTGTGTCCGGCTTTATACGAACGCCTGGCAACGCTATACGGATATGGCTTTTTGACTAGGGATCCCTAAAAAGGGAGAAATAAAAGTTTTATCTTTAAAAAAATCTATAGTTAATAAGCCAACTTTTTTTTTGAAGTCGGTGCCAATAATTATTGTCACTGTAGTCGCATTTCGTATGTTGTTTATCGTTATATCCCGCCTACCGCAGTTAGGCTGGCACTGGCATTCAATTAATACTGTAGATAGGTACTTTATATACTTCTATATTTATAAATTATATAAATAATCTGAAAGTTTCTCTGTATGTCTGTTTGTTACGTCTTCACGTAGGGCTGCCATCACTTAATTTGCCGACGCCGCCGCGCCGGACAGAAATTAAAAACCTCGAACTTTTGGGTGAAATTGAGTTTTTTCCCCAAACATAACCAAAAAAATATACCTTACTATCATCGTTTTTAAAAAAAATAGACGTCTAATACACATCTTACACCATCATCACATCTACATCTGTAGAATGTAGATGATTTGGGTAACTCAGATGCGGATCCAAGATTTCGCTCTTCGTCGAGGCAATCGGCGGCGGCGACCTCTCGCTTCCGGTCCTGGTTCAGTCCATGATCCGGAGCGAGGAGGCATGGGAAGCAGTCACCTCCTTCTGCGAAGCAGTAATGCTATTGAATCAGGAGGCTAGTTCATAGTTGTTCAACAGTGTTTCTACATTAACCTAATACAATCGACAATAACGGCGACCGTGCGTTACTCGACTACTGACCAAAGCTTGCACTGATTGGACAGGTCCAGTTAAATCTTCAAATCTGTGTGGTTCTTTCCTCAAAAGACCATTTCAGACCCTGATCTGCATGGCCCTGATAATTATAACGTTTTGTGATTATGAGGACCATGTAGATCGCAATATTAGGGGTTAATTTCCTGTTAGTCTGGCAGTTTCAGTTATTTATGCGGCCTACCCAAATGTCCTTACTTTTCATCAAATCCTTGAGCTCCTTAAAGATCTAAACAAATGCTTGCACTGTCGGACTATCTACTCAAATCTGGGTGGTACTTAACTCAAAAGACCACTTCAGACATTAACCTACATGGTTCTCAAATGATTTGACCAGTACGATTGTATGGACTTTAAAAGAGGCTTTGACCTCTGAGTTTGTTTCGGTGTTTCTTCTCAGGGTAGTCAGTGTCCAAATGTCCACCTCTGACATTTATTTTTGATTTTTTGGACAAAATCTTTTATTTTTTTAGAACGTAACATTAAAAAATACATACAACCCTAAATTTCTATCACCAACCCCTATTTTTTAATAGCGATATTAGGGCTTTAATTATTTTCTACTCTCGGTGGTCGATAATTGATCATTTACCACTCGATCAGTAAGTTATTCTTGACTATTTGTTTGGTAGAACGCGCTAATGTGGTAAACATAGATCGGGGATACCAGTGAGCATCGCGGGCGTGAGCGACCCCACGGATATAGCTAATGCTTTATATGATTACTTGGTATGATTTTTAACCTATGTATAAGTCATAGTTACTTACTTACCTGTAGAACTTAGCAATACCATCGTTGTGCCAATAATAAATAATAAAGTCTCCTCCGATATATCCAACTATAGGCCGATATCGCCCGCCACTGTCTGTGCTAAGGTGTTGGATAGTCTGCTTGATAAAATTCTAGCTAAGCATATTGTTTTCGAGGTTTGTCGGTAAGTCAGTTTGGTTTTAGACCGAACTTATCTAGACTGTTCAATATTATACAGACAAAAAGACTCCTGTAATGGCATGTTTCCTGGATTTGGACCTGCTTTGGCATAAGCTCACTCACGACACCACTGTCCCGGCTGATGTAATATCACTGTTTAGATATTGGTACAGTAGACAAAAGAATACAGTTAAGAAGAGAAGTTCTGAAATGTACCTATGAGTTGGATTGTGGGGTGAGGCAGGGGGGGCTGAGCTCCGCCCGTCTTTTTAACCTATACATAAAAACTGATAGGTGGGCTCAGTACCTAACACTAAAATCGGTTGTCACGTAGACGGTGTTTGCGTGAACAACATCAGCTACGCTGATGATATGGTGCTGCTGAGCCCACCTATCAGTGCAATGAGAAGGCTTTTTAAAATCTGTAAAAGTTATGCAGTGGCTCACGGGCTCAAATACAATACCGATAAGAGTGTATGGTTGGTTTTTAAATCGGGTACTTTAACCTACGAACAGCTGCCTGAACTCTCACTCTCTGGGTCTCCTTTAGGTCGGGTTTCAAGGTTTAAGTATTTGGGCTTGGGGTCACTGATGACTTAAAAGACAATGTAGACATAGACAGGGAGCGCAGGTCGCTGGCTGTCCGTTGCAATATTCTGGCCCGCAGGTTTGCACGCTGTACTGAATCGGTAAAGAAAACGCTTTTTAAAAGGCCTACTGCCAGTCGTTATACACGTGCAGCCTGTGGACCATGTATACCCAGCGGCTATACAGCGACCTGCGCGTACAGTACAATAACGCATTCAGGTTGCCGTGGCGATGTAGCGCGTCAGGGATGTTCGCGGAAGCGTGCATAGACGGGTTTGCAGCGATCATGCGAAAGCGATGCGCTTCCATGATGGCGCGCTTGCGCTCCTCCTCCAATGGCATCCTGAATGTGTTTGCGGACCGGTGGGACTCTCCCCTCTTATAAAGATGGGTAAGTGTTCAGACACACTCATTCAAATAAAGTGGTGTACACTGTTGTTTATTATTGTGAATTTAATTTAATAGATACTAAAATTATGCTTAGTTGTAAAACTACTAACAATATATGGAAGTTATTCTGAAATAAAATATTTGAGTTGAATTGAATTGAATCCTAAGAAGTCTATAGGCTATATTATATCACGCTACGACCAATAAGAGCCGAGCATTCATGAAAAATGTGACGCAGACGAAGTTGCGTGGGTCAGCTAGTCTAATATAAAATTCCAAAAAAGATTGACGTGTAAAAGTGTTATATTTAACCTTACAAAATAAATATCATTTATCATTTACCGAAGCGAGCGCGAATATTATAAGAGCTCATAGGTAGGTAGCTTATAGCTTAGGTTTTTACCATTCGCATAAAATAGGATAAAATTTAAGTTGGTCTAATTATGCGGATAGGCTTCAAAAATCCAGAGAATTCCAGATGCGTGGAATGAAACCCCACCTCGGATTTTCTGCTAACCATTCATATAAGGTACTTCTGTTAACCATTTAAGTAAGTACAAAGTGCCTCGTGCAAAAATTTCAAAATTAGCTGACGTTTTGCCATAGGTTCCTAAAGGAAAGAATGTGTCCCCCTTTAAAAGATGAGGATCATTTATGAATATCGTAGTAACTAAACTAAATATGCCAAGATAAATGCAGGCTAAAGCTATCTTTTGTCTTAAATGGAGTTCTAGAATCGGGATACCTCAGAATACCTTAATCAAATTCCATCTTGATTATATGGATTGACAGTTCACCTCGTGATCACTTCACCCAAGCCTTTACTTCGACATGTTTACGGAAACGACCAGAAACTGGTCATTTCTGTTAACATGTCAAAGAGGCACCTAGAAACTTACCTACTTTAGACCAGTAATCACCACCTTTAACCTTTTATCAATAGTCTTATCAACACTCAACAGTCACCTGTGATCAGTCAGTAATAAAACATGATACTCGTACCTACTTACTTAGTTCGCATCACGGCAACAATCAATCGATATAGGAGGACTGCATGGTTACAGTTATCTATTCTGTGAAATTCGGAACAGTGGAGAAGCCAAGTTGTAGTGCCTACCCAGTGGCTAAAATAATCCTTTTTAGGTCTTTTTTGAACTCTTAGACTCGATTTCGCCCTACCTACATCCATGCGCGTAGCTATAGCTTTCGCAAGGGGGGGTCCACGGGTCCAAGAATTGTAGGAATTTTATGGCACGTATTATCCGTGTCCGTGAACCTGTGTCTGAATTAGCGTTGCCAGATCCATTGTGTTAATTAGGACGGTACAGGTACAATACAATAGGTAGCCACAAAAAAACGGTTTTTGTGATCACCTTTTCTTTATGTCGCAGGTCACTAGCTATGCACCACGTACGGGAGCTGGCAACTATCTCGGCGGCGCACACTGGTCCCAAATTAAAAAAAAGTGGACATTGATAGTAGACCGCTGATATTTTTTTTTATTGTTGATACAATGATAACAGATAAGGCAAAAAAATATTATTGTCCTACTTCAAATACTTTTCTGTAAAAAAAATATTTCTTTTTTTTTTGTATGGGAGCGATTACATTTTACTCAATTTCTCAAAAACTTTAAGCGATGTCGAGATGGCAATCACATATGTTAGAAAACTAATAATTCTGAGTATTTGACTCGAAGAAACTTATTGCTTATCTCTGCGTACTTTCGAGATAATAGTGACAGAAAATAACAATTTTTTTTAATGTTAATTGTTTGCTTTTTTTTAATCATAGCCTTACTTTAGCACATAATTATAATGTATGCGTAATGTCAAATAAATAAAAAGAGACTTCTCTGTAAAAGAGGTTATGGGGGCTCACTAATGACTGAAAAGCTATGACCTTTCTGATGGAGTACTTTCATCAGTTCTAAAAAACAATCAAAATGAAGACAAATAAAGCTGCAAACATAAAGTTGAATATGTTCACAAACGATTCTGAAAAAATATTATGGTGAAAGATTAATATTTGGGTCTATATTCTCTTGAGAAATCTCTATTTCCTCGTTTTCCAACGAAAGCAATTCATTGTTCAAGATCAAAGCACTAGCCTCTGGAAACAACTGTTTATGTAAACGAGCAAACTTTGGTTTGATATGGCTGATGTAAGGATCTGAGCTAATTAGAAAGCTGTGGATAATGTCTAAATTAGTCTGAACTCTACCGATTTTTCTTGTATGTGCCATTCTAACATTCCGGAAATCTTTATTCCTCGCTTCGGAAGCTTCTTCGGAAAGCATGCCTATCGGAATAAAGGAGAAATTTTCACAAATATCAGCACCGTGTATCAACAATTTATGGACACTTGAAGGCATGTAATACCATGGATATAAGTTTACATACAGCATTGCTGTTTCTTTACAATATTCCCTAAACAAGTTGGTATTAATAAGTTGACCAGATGAAATTGTTTGTAAAATGACTGCAAATCTCTTGATTAAATCAGGGTGGATTCCCGTTATTTCAGCAGATACTTCATAATTTTCAAAAAACCTTCTTGCCGTGTTACCGTCATTGGTTGTACCATATCCCTGTTTTACTATGTCAATTAACAAACCAGTTCTTTCCCGGAATTCTTCTTGTGTCAAATTCTTTTTAATTTCTTTTAACAATTTATCTTCTTTTCGTGCAGCCCACTTTTTGAAGTCTAAGTTGTACGAAATGTGTAAAATACATTCCATACATCTTATCCACATATGAAGCGAAGACAGACCATATTTATACATATCTTCTCTGATGAGTCTTTTGGATACAAAGTCCAAGTCATTCATTTTGCTAGGTAGGGTATTGCAAATATTACAAACAGCTGCAGAAGAAGTATTGGAAATCACAGTAGAAATTTTCCCATCAATCATAGTCATGTACAAAGCATGTTTAATATCAAAATTATCTACAATTGTGGGATCAAGATTACGAATTTCTTCCTCTAAGGATGCACTTTCCTTCTTTATCAATTCATTTGTTTCTTTTGCAAATATAAAGCCAATTGGACGACAATAGTTTGTTGAAGAGGGAGCAGGATTTTGCCACAAGATAGTACCACTCTCTTCTTCCAAACGAAGCGGAACCAAACTAATCATGAAAACTGAAGAATCGTCAATTTTAGTGTCGTCGGAGTGTGACTTTTGTTTATAATTACTTTGAGAAGATGCCCCGTCAAAACCCCATTTGCTTATTAGTTTTAGCGATTTTTTGTCGGCAGAGTTGTGCTGAATTGTTTTTAATATCCTATTGGTTGTCAAATCTAGAAGCGATTGAAGTCTTATCTTAGCATCAGATTCAGTTACAGTTATGTCTGACTCTGGAGGATAACAAGTTTTTTTTAGCTTCCAGGAGCTTTTGATAGGATGGAAGACCATACATTTTCTCTGAAGCAAGAATAGTTCTTAAATTTCGATATTGCCATTTTGACAAATTTGTTGAGGTGTAAAGCGCTAACGTTTTATCATCTGGTAAACACGGTTTGTCAGTCTTTTTAGCGAATAGTACATCATGTACCATCTCACATTTTTCCTTGTTTTGGCTGAGTTCGTTTAATATAGCTGCTAATTTTGTTTTTTTAGACTCTTTTAATTTGGCACATAAAGCATAAACTAATTCCTCCTCTGTGTGATCTAGAAGTGTTAGAGAACGCCTTTTCTTCTGTTTATCAGATATATCAACAAATGGTTTTTTACTTGTACTACAACTTAATTGATGAGTATCCACTTGCGTTTCGAAATTTGGAATTACTTCCTCGGCAACTTTAAAAATGCTGCTTAAATCGATATTTTGACATTTTGGCCAAACTATTTGGGATTGTAACCAGTCTGAATTTTTGTTAAGAAAGGTCTTTTGAGCTCTACTGGAAGCAGACCATCTTTTTGAGATATTACTTGAAAAATTACGACAAAATAATTTAATATTACTCAAATCTTCGGAAGACAATTCAACACCAATACGTTCAATAAGGGCATTAAATAAAAATTCGACATTTTTAAAACCACCTCCTGATTTAAGAACAACGTATAAGTCTAAGTTGGTGACAAATGCGGACATATTATAATTTTAAGGAAAATTGAAAACAAATTAGAATCAAAGATATCAAAGACAAAGTGACTTTGATTTTAACAAAAAAAATTACGAAAACAAATTCGACGAAAGAAAGACAAACAAAAATTATTTGATTTTAAAATCCAAAGATTCAAAATACAACAATAACAAAACGAACAAACAACAAGCATTTCTTCAAGCGCACAGAAAAAATAAGGACACGTCATATCGCAACCACATTTAGTTGTACACTGAGGTGTACGCGCGCGATTCGTGACCGTATTACGTTACGTCATGAGAGGCGGCCATCTTGTTATCCCGGCAAACTCGCGTCGAAGCTCCATTTTGCTGGCCAGCGGACCTATTGTGATATGAGTAAGGCTATGATTAAAAAAAAGCAAACAATTAACATTAAAAAAAATTGTTATTTTCTGTCACTATTATCTCGAAAGTACGCAGAGATAAGCAATAAGTTTCTTCGAGCCAAATACTCAGAATTATTAGTTTTCTAACATATGTGATTGCCATCTCGACATCGCTTAAAGTTTTTGAGAAATTGAGTAAAATGTAATCGCTCCCATACAAAAAAAAAAGAAATATTTTTTTTATAGAAAAGTATTTGAAGTAGGACAATAATATTTTTTTGCCTTATCTGTTATCATTGTATCAACAATAAAAAAAAATATCAGCGGTCTACTATCAATGTCCACTTTTTTTTAATTTGGGACCAGTGTGCGGCGCGGCGTGACACTTTAGAGCACCATGTTAATGTTGTTTTAAGTGTCCTCTACCCCTATAGGTACATGTTTCAAAGTGCGCCGAGATTTTCAAAAAAAAAAAAACAAAATGGTGGTCGGGTAGCTATAGCACAAAGGTTCTATCCCCGTTTGTCAGAAATAATTAATTGCATTTGGAATGACTGGTCAGCTTTTCATTTGAGTTCCACAGAGAAAATGAAAATATTTTGCCCCCTTCCATGGATGAATTTTATTATTAAGGAGTAGGCACTTAAGTATTGAAAGAGCAAGCGAAGCGAGCTCGAAAAAATTCAATACCTAAAAAATGTTAGGTTTACTTTCAATAATTAAATCATCAATATATTTATACCTACTAATATAATAAACCTGAACCTGCTTGTTTATTTGAACGCGCTAATCTCTGTAACAACCAGTCGGATTTGGAAAATTCTTTTTGTATATGACAGCCACATGTATGAGTAAGGCTAAAGGCGTACTGCATACAGGAACGGGAAAAAACGGGATAGGTATGCGCGCATGAAGTCGCGGGCAAAAGCTAGTAATAAAATATAATAATGCTGAAGAAGAGGTTGTTTGTGTTTTTGAACGCGCTAATCTCTGGAACTACCACTCGGATTTGATTTTTTTTTTTAATTCACACGTTCATGAGGAAGGCTCTATACGGGAAAGGGAAAAATATACGGAAACGGGAGAAAACGGGATATGCGCGTACGAAGTCGCGGGCAAAAGCTAGTATAAAATTCTTCCGTAGAAAGCTGAAATTTGGCATGTAGGTTCCTTGGGGAGTGTAGGGGAGCATTAAGAGTGAACTCGAAGATGTTTGTACTCCATCTCGCAGGTTTGGACTTTTAGGTTTCTTTTAAACATTTCCAAAATAATATACTTGTGGTTTCAGAATGTACAACAAGCGAAGCGATCTCAAAAATGTTAGCACCTCGCCTCGGATTAACTTTGACACAGGAACAGGAGCTCAAAAATGTTAGCATCTCGCCTCGGATAAACTTTGATATCTACAGAAACAGGAGAATGTCGGTCGCCAGAGCAAGCGTAGCGAGTTCGAAAATTGAAGTAGCTTCCGAAGACAAGCTTAAAAATAATGGTTTTGCCTGAATCCGATTTTGGTGAGAAAATATGAGAGAGCAAAAATATTTTTCTAGAGGTAAGTGTATAGATGCATTCGTTTTTCTTGTTAAAATATCGATCAAAGTACAGCAACATCCGGATATTTGGCGTCCCGATAAGTCTGATCATGTCGTATGTAAAGGGGGTGGGGGTCCAGATCACATGGACCCCCCCCCTTATATCCGCCCATGCCAACATCGCTAATAGGATAGGTCATAGCTGATAGTATAGGTCGTATCTAATTAACAGGCCCTGGTGGTAATTATTGGTGATAACAGTTTTAATCATAGAAATATAAAGAGTTTCGAGGGTGTATTGAAAAAAGGATAAAACCTGTTTTTAAGATAAATATGTATGGTTAAAACTGTATTAAAACAGTTTTCTAAATCGTCGGAACTGGGAATCAAAGGTAATAGGTAATATAGAACATTCTGTCTACTATTCAGAATAAAAATAGTTATTTGCACTTAAAACATGGTACATTTAAGGTCTTATTTTAGAATCATGATCTAACATGTTTTGTCATTTACTGGCATACAAATATTTGAGCAATTGTTTCCAAAAATAACGAATGTTATGTATAAAACTAATGTTTTGTGATATAATCACACTAATTATTTTTTTTTATAAATTAAATTTTTATTGCACTAGCAAGTCTCTTTGTATTTCATGCCAGCAGTGTTAGGGTCGTTCCTCATAAATAAGTTCCTCTAATAATAAAATCTCTCTAGTGAGCCATCTTGAATTGAAGGTTAATCATGAAATCCCTTTTCTACTTCCCACACGGCACCCTGTTACAACGCCGCGCCTTACTACACAAATGAAGCGCCTATAATTTGTGAATAGCAACCTGTAACACAGAGTTACTGAGCTACTATTGTGTGGGTCTGCCCACTCATGATTTCCATGTAGGCGTAATTTCGATTTAAATTGGCATAAATGATAAAAGGTAGGTAAGGGCACAGAAAATATAATACTACTATAAGCATAGTAAGGCTTAGTTCGTTTTCAGAACGCAATAAAAACTACCGTTACGTTGATTGTCGCCATCCTGGTACCCTGGGCCAAATACATGTTTTGCTTTAATTAAAATACAAATTACAACATACTATCTCGCATGTTTTTAAAATACGAAATACTTTTAAGTCGTGTATTTAAAATATAAAATACAGTATTTTAATTATTTTTATTTAAAAAGCAAATACTAATTACAAAATACTGTCAGGTATTTTTGTAGGTTAGGCTAGCCTTTTTGCTTACGAAAGCTATCGAGCGCTGTTTTCTGCAGAACGCACCCATTAATAAGATTGTTAAATGTACTTATTTATGTTCAAATGTATTTTGAAGTCAAAAGTATTTGAAATACTAACTGCTAAATACCTCAGCGTCATGTATTTCAAATACCAATTAAAATTGGTATTATTTATTAGTATTTCGATAACGTGTTTTAATTATTAGTAATTCAAATACTGCCCAACCCTGTCTGGTACACACCGTTCCCGATATTACATAAGTAAGTATACAGATTAAGATGTTTAGTGCACCTGAAGATTTGAGAACTGATCAAGTTGGTGTGGGTCACCCTAACTCATACAGTAGACGTCAATTGGAGAGAATTTAAGAATTTATAGTTAAAGGTAGCGCATTTTTGCGACGTATTTTAACTAACTACCTAATGAATTCTTTTATTGAGATATGAAATCACAAATGCAGAAATGCTACGGTAACTCAGAAGGTCCAAAAATAAATACTTTGTTGCTGCAATTTACTTATACTTGATAAGGTAAATTACTTATTAAAACTGCTACAGAGTTTTGACGAAATCCAATCCTTATACGCAAATTTTAATGGGCTACCATGGCTTTATCAAGCCGGTTCTCTGGCTGAATACAGTTGGTAACGTTAAGGGCTCTTTTCCTATGAAACAAACATTTTATTGTGTTCGCGTCTGAATAGGGGGGTTGGAGTGGGGTGGCTAGTGCCCTTCGCGCATGCTCCATTCAGTCGGCGACCCGGCGCGACCCTCGTCAACTTCAGTCCACACCTGAGGAGCTCAAGGCGAACCCTCGTGCTTCTTCACTAAAAACGATTTTAGGACTATAAAATCCTACCTTTTCAAAAGTAAGTGTTTACGTTTTTCTTATATTTAAACATGTTTGATTACGTAACTTAATCGTAAGTGTAACTTCTAATTGGATTTTATTGAGGTGACAAAGTGTTTAGTACATATCGACACGTGTTATAGGATAGCTGTGACATGAGCTGACACTTTAAAAATATACAACGATGATGGAAACTAAGGCGCAAGTGACGCAATTTTGTCCAATTTCTACGAGCTCTTTTCAAAAACCAATGGCAGAGATAGTTTTTCGGTGTGTTTTTCGTTGGTTACTATGTCACAGTGATGTTTTAGTGCGATTTTAATAAATCAAATGGCGTCGAATCGATATCGTGAAAACATGTGGACAACCATTTTGGACGCTCGCTCTAATTTATTATGTGTGATGAATGAGTTAACCCTAGTCTAGTCCAGGATTAAGACTGGCCGTGTTGCTAACCTATTTGACTCGTATAAGTAAATCTACTGTCTAATACTTATTCAGTTCTGAAATAAGGGTTTTGATTTGTGTTCAGTGTCGGGTCCAGATTGCGATTGTTTAAATAATTATCTATGTCGGTACCTACCTTTCGAGAATTACCTACTAATAAATCCAAGCCACTCATTATTTCTATTTTGTTTTACAGAAATGATGAAGCCAAAATTAACGAGCCACCGTCATCTATACGAACTACTATTTAAACATCAAACATTGTGACGCACAACCACCACATAAGTTTCGAATTTCTTTATTTCTAAATATTTAAAAATTTATAACTAGTTTAACGATTGCTTTTGAAGTCGTACCTAACTAATTAATACTTATACTTAAATCTTTAGCTATTATCATATTCTATAGTTATTTTTCTATAAAGGAATGGAAATTCGACTGTTTAAAGTTAAGAAAGGATTGTTTTCAACAAGTGTTAAGGAATTAATATAGATATAGAGCCAAGCTTATTGTTAACTATGGTATAATATTTGCGTTTGGTTAGGTGCTACAGAAATGTCCTTTTATAACAGAATTGTTTAGTGGAGTTAGTTAACTGGAAAGGCAGCATAATGGAACCGTTTTCTGATGAGTTATTATGGATTGTGGTTAGCGGGTTTGTAGTGGCATTCGTATTGGCTTTCGGCATTGGCGCCAACGACGTGGCAAACTCGTTCGGAACGAGCGTCGGCTCCAAGGTGTTGACGCTCACGCAGGCTTGCATACTTGCGACCATCTTCGAGATCGCCGGCGCAGTGCTCATAGGTGAGTCTAATTAATATTTAAACATAGTGATCACTTTAATAAACCGGCCAAGTGCGAGTCGGTCTCTTACCCGAAGTTCCGAACCATAAACCGAAAAAAAAACACGTTTCTTGTATGGGAGCCCCCTTTAATTTAGTTTATTTGTTGTTATAGTGGCAATAGAAATACACACTCTGTGAAAATTTCAAATGTCTACCTCTTACGGTACTTGAGATACAGCCCGATGACAGACAGACGGAAGGACGGACGGACGGACAGCGGCTTAGTAATCGGGTTCTGTTGGATAATTACCCTTCGGTTACGGAACCCTAAAAAGAACTTTGTGTTGAAAATTGTAGAAAAGTATAACTGACCTTATTTGCTATCCATACATTCAGTGGGTGTTTTCTAGTAGGTTATTAGTTATTGAAGTACTAGGTACCTACTTAATGAGTTTGCGGTACTTATTTGAGGTTGAGTTGTAATAGATTGGGTGCCATCACGAGTAGCTAGGTATATAGAGAAATATAGTATTTTTTTGTATATCATTGCAAAAATACAGTATTTTTGAAAATTCAAGAAAAAAAATAGTGCTTACACATTTACTTACTTTAATTTTTTCGTTATTATAAAAAAATACTTATTAAGTGCCTGTTCTCTTTTCTTTGCTTTTTTTGGCATGCAATAACCATAATCAGCACTAGTTTTTGCTCGCGACCTCGTACGCGCCTATCCCGTTTTTTCCCATTCCCGTTTTATAGCCTTATTCCTCATGAATGTGGCTATCATATACAAAAATAATTTTCCAAATCCGAGTGGTAGTTCCAGAGATAAGCGCGTTCAAACAAACAAACTCTTCAGCTTTATTATATTGATACAGATCGATTATCAGGCACGTCGAAGTTTAACGAATGACGGACTGTCACACAGACCTGTCAGGGCATTAATTGATTTTGCAGCTTTTTACTAGATATAACGTATTTCGGCCTTTTTCTTTCTTTCTTTGTTTTAAGGGCTTTATTTCTAAGCGATAATGTTGCCCAGTAACATCTATATAATCACTTACTAATGACAGTTAAAAAATATCTAACTTAAAACAAAAAATGAGTTTGTAGGGGATTCTGGCTTGATCTGATAAAGGACAAGGCAGGATGGCATTACACTCACCAACATCGTAATTATATGTGGATCCCAGTAAAGTAAATCTTAGTGCTCTCCATTCCGGACACACTCCATCAAAACATGCTGCACATTTTCGACTACTCCGTAGTCCTCACAGTTGGGTGACGTAACCTTTTTCATCGGAAACCTAACCTTTTTGATGGAATGTGGCCGGAACGAAGTCTAATACTTCATCATCTTCCTGCCCTTATCCTATGTTACTTGGGGTCGGCGTAACACTTTTTTTTCTTCCATTCTGTCCTGTCAAACGTCACGCTATCACTAACTCCCTTTTCTTTCATATCACTCCTAAATATAGTATTTTTCGTACTAAGTTATTTCTTTATAATTTTTAGTACAATTGAAATTGACTAAAATATAGTACCTACCTACCTACAATATAATATGGCACGGTTGGCAACCCTAACCTAGACCTACCTACCTAACCGATGAGTTGCGATATATTTCATTAAGAAACATACGAGTGATAAATATCGGTAAATTGGGAACGCCACAGATTATTGCCTGTAAAAAAAAAATGTCTTTGGACACTTTTGACACTTTCTAAACTCTAGACAACTGTTTACTTCAAAGTATTGTACTAGTTGTACTACTAGAACTAGTAAGTAAGTAAGTAAGTAAGTAAGTCTTTATTTCTGAGTATATGGTACATTTAGATCTTACATTTAACATCGTTTCACACATACTACCATTGCTGTGTAAAATCCCTAGGACCAGTAGATACGTTCAGCACGCCTTGGTACATAGTCTACTTATCATTCAGAAACTAAACAACGCTCATCTCTCCACAGGATATAAGGTATCGGACACAATGCGCAAAGGCATTTTGGACGTGTCCTTATATGCTGACGGTGGCGAGAAGCTGTTGGCTGCTGGCTGTCTGTCGGCGCTGATATCGGGCGCCATCTGGCTGATCGTGGCGACGGCTCTGCGGCTGCCGGTCTCTGGGACTCACTCCATGGTCGGGGCTACCGTGGGCTTCACGCTCACTGCAAAGGGCCCCATCGGTGTGCGCTGGTCTACTCTTGGAGCCATCGGTAAGCTTAGCTTTTAACTCTAAGAGCAGCATTATGATAAAGATCAGTGGTGAAATGACTTTATTGAAGTGAAAACTTCTTTAGCGGCGTTGTGCACTTTTTGGGATGGGTAAAAAAAGTTAAACTCGCGTCAGGACACGTGACCTAATCGAAAAATCGTAAGACGGAGGGAAAGTTCTGAAGTGTTAAATTTTTAATGTAATTGTCATGTTTGTGTACGATAGCGCAATAAATGAATATTGTAGTTTACCACATAAATGATAGTACCTTCTTTTGTACTGATAATTAAAGCAATTCGTGCGAAATTATTCCCCAACTATTCCAAAATATCAAAAATGCACAACGTTAATGTTCAAGTTTTCACTTCTGCCGGCAACTGAGTGCAACCCGTTGTTTTTTTTTATCTAATGCATAGTTAGATATAACTTATAATATTATCATCCTTACCCTTGGAAGTCTAGACGTAAAGGCGCCGAGCCCCAGATGGCTCGGCGGTGTTGTGTCATGTATTGGCGCCTTTTGGCGCAATTGCTTGGCTACAAAACTCTGTGATAAGTATTACGTAGGCCTAATTCGTTTGATTGGTGTAACCCGCACCACGGCACAATCTGACACAGTGATTTATGTGAACCTAGCCTAATGTGGGTACTGTACCTCTATGTGCACATCCGCTTTATTCGATGATTACCCATACTAAAGTATATCGAAAGTAAGAAAGAAAAACTATTAGTGTAGGTTCCTGCGACCAAATTAGAGAGAGGCTCATGAAAATACGCTGGGGCGGGTGATATCTTTGGATTTATGGCCCATTCGCTTGATTATTCAGTATTCGTACTTACGTCTATTGTTCGATGTTTTCAGTTCAAGGTTAGAGCTTTCATTATTGGAGAGGGAATTTTATGTACCAGAATAGATACAATTGTATTCTAAGTAACGACATGGGACAGATAAGGCATTTTTGTAATGGGATACACATCACACACACGTTTCCAGTCACTAAGGTATTCCGTAGTAAAAACATAATAAAAAAACACTATAATAGGACTAAAAACAAAAAACACTTGTAAAAAAAACCGGCCAAGTACGTGTCGGACTACGCATAGTGTAGGGTTCCGTAGTTACCCGTCTCCTAAACCATGCCAGAAAAATCTCTTAGTCTTACACCAGCCCACTGAAACTTATTTTAAAAGCTATTAACATGAGCACTACCTACGTTCAAATATGGGCTCGTAGGTACTTCGGTTTCATTATAATGGCTGTGCTACTTAACCTTGTTCTTAATTGTGTGGTATCATAAAGGGTATTTACTTAGTCTCTTGCGCGGTCAAAGGAAGCGCGGGGCCTTGAAGTCCCGGCACAATTTAAAAGAACGTTACGAACGAAGTACGTAAGTACATTTACTTAACGGTTTTGTACCATTTGATGATAAAACTGATTGTTGCGTCTTTCCATTTTATTCGTAGCAAATTACGTTTTATTACGATTTTTAGCGAAAGACTAAAATAACATGTTTATCGTCCGCAAAGCAGACTATCTGCACAGACCATAACTAATATTATGAGGTTCATGGAGTGAAACAGTTGGACAGAAGAATTCCCCGTAATTTTCTGATGCGTAGCGTTCGTAGGCGTCTCGTAGCACTTCTTCGTAGACCGGCGTAGACACATGCTATCTTTCAATTTGCACTGAATTGAATTGAACTTTTTTTCCTTATTATGTTTTAATTTTTAGGGTTCCGTATCCGAGAGGTAACTTATAGAGGCATGTAGCTCAAAGGCATGTAGCGCAAGCTCCAATTGAAAAGGGAGAATCCTCCGACCAGACGGTTGTTGTGTCGGGTGGCGAACTGCCCGATATTTGGACTGTTGTATATTGTCAAATCGCACGGAAAACGAATACCACGATGCAGGATTTTTACGACGTAGTTCATTGCTGGCGACATAGATGTCACTGTGTTACATTTTGTTGTGGTACAGATTTCGTTGCCTTAGTTTTTTGTGGCGGTATCGATCCCGCTACAAACTAACGGAAACCTATTTTATTGTCTCCGCTGTCCGTCTGCCTGTACCTAGTCTGTAACCGTAATACTTAGTTGATTTTTGTACAGAATTTGTATTTCTATTGCCGCTACAAGAAACGTGTTAGATTTTTTTCGATTTATGGTACGAAACCCTTCGTGGGCGAGTTCGACTCGCACTTAGCCGGTTTGTATATTATGTTCTGTATTTTATAAAATAGTACCTGCCTAGGTACTAAGTTTATCGCGTCAATGTTTCGGGTAGAGTTGCATGCCGAATTAAAGGCTCTCACGGCACCTAGGTCGGCTGCATACATAACATTAAATCTAAATTATGAACAATTTTGTTTCAAGTATTTTTGTTTACCTATCGTCATTTGTTTCCAGTGGCATCGTGGTTCATATCGCCCGCACTGAGCGGCACCGCATCAGCCTTGCTGTACTGGTGCGTGCGCCGGCTCATCCTGAGGTCCCCACAGCCCGTCAAGTCTGGCCTCAAAGCTCTGCCGTTCTTCTACGGGGCTACCATGGCCGTCAACGTGCTGAGCGTGGTGCATGATGGACCTAAGTGTAAGCAAGCTCCTAAATAAATAATAATCTCGATCGCAAAGTAGTCTTGTGTAGTTCGCGAACGAACTAGTTCGTAAGAGCGCTCCTACATCCTACATGCGACCTACGTGAACTAGGTCTCAGATCTATTGCTCTTTAGTTCGTTCGATATGACCGACCTAATTGTCTGATCGGGAGCGCGGAGCTGTCCGACCAAGTTGCGTCACCGCTCGACACTCACTGATTTCGTGATGCGCTCCTTACTTATCGTTCGGTCGTTCATTTATCCGGTCAGTGAATGTTGTGTTATTTAAGTGGCAAGACTGTTGCAAAGATTTTGCGCGGCCGGCGATATACAAGCTTTTTTGATTTACTTTTACATTTTTAAAATAAACACTTTCTGAAACAAGTTATAAACACGTCTGTTTTTTAAGTTTTTTTTGTTTTATATTGAACTAATAAATCAATGAAAATACTAAGAGTAAAACGTAAACAAAATAACTACTTTACAAAGTTAACAAACAAAAAATCGCACATAGCAATCAAGAGCAAACTGCAAAGCTCGCGAACGATCTGCTGTTCTCAGCTCACTAGCTCAGTCAGTGAGTCAGCTCATGTCGTGATCCATCGAGCCGGGAGCTGGTGAACTAAAAGAGCGAACTAGTTCGCCAAAAAGCCGCGAACTAAAATGAGCGCTCCCGGTCGCGAACTACTAATGCGAAAGTCTACCGCAAAGATTAACAAAATGGGTCATTGGTCATTGTACTCATTAGGTACTATGGGACCGACCCCGAAATCGTGGAAAGATAACGACTGCCCCATGCATTTATTTATTTATTTAAACTTTATGTACAATAGTGGTACATGGGCGGACTTAATGCATCAAGGCATTCTCTACCAGTCAACCTTTGGGTTATAAAGACTATATTTATGTGTGCAGAACTCGACAAAATGTACTGAACTTTTTTTTTTCGCGACTTCGGATTTGTTCCCATAGTAGATATAAGTTTTTATAATAATGAGAACAATGGATTACCACTTTTCAGGTTTTGCGTTAATTCTGTTACTATTTCTACTGGAATTCGTAGCCAGCTACGCATCCTAGAAAGCAACTAGTATTTATATTATTTATTTTATTGATTTTATTTATTTTATTATTTTATTTATTTTATTTATTTTATTTATTTTATTTATTTTATTTATTTTATTTATTTTATTTATTTTATTTATTTTATTTATTTTATTTATTTTATTTATTTTATTTATTTTATTTATTTTATTTATTTTATTTATTTTATTTATTTTATTTATTTTATTGAAGCTCTCTTGGATACCAGTACTGTTTTCTAAACATTTCACCGGAGAATTGCAAACGTCGTAAGATTGTAAAATATTGCGCGAAATTGTAAACGGTTTTTTCTTGATAAGACACGGATGGATACATTGAAGAATAAGGATTTGGATGGGATTTATAGTATATGTCACCGGAAAATGGCAAACTCCGTAAGATTATAAAATAACTTGAGAAATTGTAAACTCTCGATAAATTGTCAACTGAACTTTTGGAATACCTTTTTACGTATCAAAATCACACGAGCGTCTTTTAAAAATAAAATACATAAGTACCTCTTCAATGTGTTTTGTCAAAGCCGTGATGTTGATAATATTTAAAAAATAAAAAACTTGTACTTTTGTGTGTATTTTTTATAATATACGTGTGCTAAAGAAAACGAGCTACATCTGCCAACAAACTGCTTTGCAGTTTGGCTATGTGAATAAACACTTTTTCATTTTTATTTAAGACTTATTTTTTAAGACCATTACTTCCAGTACTGGCAATGGACAACATCCCGCTGTGGCTGGCCCTGGTGACCTCGATGGCGATTGGCGCGCTGGTTGCGGTGTGCGTGCGCCTATTCCTGGTGCCCTACTACAAACGACGCCTTGTCGCGCCGCCTGTCAACTTCTCGCTTGGATTATCTAATGGTGGGTTCAATATAGTATTCGACTATTTTTTTTTACATTTCTCAAGACTTAGAGAAAATAAAATGAACTAAGTATGTGAGCTACGACAGTGCTGCCACCAACACCGACCAATGAGCAAAACATTATGTATTTGCATTTATTTTAATTTTACGGATAGATTGTAGGCCGCCAGTTAATGTCCATCCACCATTTCTTGGTACGATAGGGAGATATTATAAAATAACGAATTTTGATTCGCACCTACAAGTACAAATATCGAGCGTTTATAATCACTGTAAATAATGATTTAACGGAATTTGCAATAATCATATGAAAATAAGTATAATATTTATGTAGTCAAACATTTTTCTGATTGGATTGCCACTCAATATGCAACACTTGTTGGTTCTCACATTACAGAAACAACTCCAGCGAATACTCCTACACACTCCAATAAAAGCAGCGTCGCACAACGTCCAACGTCGCTCCTGTCAGAAGATGGCAAAGTACTGGAAGTTATCGCGGAAAGTGCGGAGATGGTCACCCTGAGCGACGCAGACAAGACCTCCGTCGGGGTGATGAACGCCAGGAACCGCGCGCTCCTAGCCACCATGGACGACTGCAGTATACTGTCTAGGAGTCTCAGCCCACCAAACAAGTCACGCTTACAACTCATAGATGCGGATCCACAGATCAACCACTTGAAATACATAGACGAGACTTTGAGTTGTTGTAAAAGTTTGGACTCGGCGCAAATGGCCGGTATGGGTGAGAGCTACGACTCCAGGAATGGTTTCCTGGGCGACTCCAGGAACGGATTCCTAGGCGACTCGTGCGACACAATTGCGCGCGGGGAGTTCGACAGGCTCGCGGCCGCCAGGGCTACACAATGCGTGGAATTTGATACACCACCACCGCGACTTGATAAGGTCAGTTAATTTTTAGTCATTGATTAAAGTGTTGACCTGGACCTCACAGCGTTCCTGATGGGAATTAGGGTACAAACGACTGCATCATTCCAGTCTGGTCTATTTTCCGTTATTTCTTAATGTTAGTATGTTATTGTCCAGGGTCCGGTCGGCGGCAGCGCGTGGAGCATCGAGCGCTGCACGGCGGCGGAGGTGGCGCGCGCGGCCATGACGCCCAACTCCAGCGCCGCGCCGCTGCTGCGCGCCGTGTCCCCTCCCCCCGCGCCCGCGCCGCCTCCGCCGCCCGATGAGCTGCGCCTCTTCTCCTTCTTGCAGGTCCTCACCGCCACGTTTGGTGCGTTCGCGCACGGTGGCAATGACGTCAGGTAAAAGCCGCTTGAAGATATTCAGATTTTCAGCCTTTCTCATAAGAAAACTGTTTAGCACCTATTAAGTAGATTCTTAATTCAAATTGTTTTAAGAGTTTCGTGGAATGACAGCACATTTCACCAAGATTTCGCGGAAGTATTTTTCCAGAATGTGCCGGCCATGTTTCGATTATGTTCCGACTACGACGTGGATGCCTATTAGGATATTAGAGAACCGCTATCCTAACATTATTGTTATGTTACGGATAAATCTAATAAATAGTTTCGTCACAACATAATGCGGTGCAGGACAGACCACCCCTCATTTTGTATAATTACTACTACTTTTGAAGAATTGACTTACAAGCAAAAAAATTAATACGGTTTCTACCTTCTTTTAACACGACTGCCTCAAAAAAGAGTTCTATTGTTGTACAGTAACGCGATCGGTCCCCTGGTGGCTCTCTGGCTGCTATACTCCGAGGGGGGCGCGCACTCCCGCGCGGAGACTCCTCTGGCCATCCTGGTGTTCGGCGGCGTGGGCATCGCCATGGGGCTGTGGCTGTGGGGCCGCCGCGTCATCCGCACCGTCGGAGAAGACCTCACCAGCATCACTCCGGACACGTTAGTCGACTTTCTACTAAACTAATTTCTTGAACGGAATAGGTACGCGATCTTGATGGCACGTGACTTCTAGAAAAACAATGCCTCAGTGACTTTGCTGAGACGAGACGAGAGAAAACTTAAAGTTGCTCTCATTGTCTCTCTAGTTTACAGAGTTGGTTTTATTTTTGCCTATAGCTTGTTATCAGATCCAGGATTACCTAACTCTGGTCAAATGAATTAGATAATAAACACCAAAAATGTAATGTTCTTGACAGGGGCTTTACGATCGAGCTGGGGGCTGCGCTGACGGTGCTGGTGGCCAGCAAGGCAGGCCTGCCGGTCTCCACCACGCACTGCAAGGTCGGCTCCGTCGTCTGCATCGGCTACTTCTCCGACAAGCCCGTCGACTGGAGTTTGTTTCGGTATGTTAATACAGCTACTGATATTTGTGTTGTCTGCTTTTCTAGGTACAATTAGAAATTTTGGAAACGTAGTGCTGCTTCTATGGGTAATAATTACAAACACGTTTTCGACTTCACTTTGCATTAAGACGTAAATAAATGTAACCTATTTGTAGAACGTTCTTTATTCCTTGGCTGTAGGTTTATAATAAAGAAACGTGATATTTAAGGTGGAAGCGCCAGGGTAGCCCGCGAAATTCAAATTTTCTAAAATGTTTTTTGCAATTTGCGGGTCAGTGCCAGGCTGTATGTTGAACAAAATATGATTCGCGACCGTAACACGTTTGTTTACAGAATTATAATAATTAAAATCATCAATATAACCCTCTAAGTACAGTTAATCCGATTTAATGGTTATTTCATAAAAAAGTCATTCAATCGAATTAGATGAATGATACTACCTGTATTGGTAATTTTAATTATTAAACTCAGTAAAGTCATATTTATACGGTCACCAATCAACATACAACCTGACACTGACCTGCAAAATGCAAAAAAAAACCGGCCAAGTGCGAGTCGGACTCGCGCATGAAGGGTTCCGTACCATTATTTATAAATAAATTGCGGTTTACGATTTATGACGTATTAAAAAAAAACTACTTACTAGATCTCGTTCAAACCAATTTTCGGTGGAAGTTTGCATGGAAATGTACATCATATATTTTTTTTTGTTTTATCATTCTCTTATTTTAGAAGTTACGGGGACACACACACACACACACACACACATTTTACCACTTTGGAAGTGTCTCTCGCGCAAACTATTCAGTTTAGAAAAAAATTATATTAGAAACCTCAATATCATTTTGAAGACCTATCCATAGATAAGCACGTATGGGTTTGAAGAAAAAAAAAATTTGAGTTTCAGGTCTAATATGGGGAAATCCCAAAATTTATTGTTTTTTTTTCTATTATTGTGTGAAAATCTTAATGCGGTTTACAGAATACATCTACTTACTAAGTTTCAACAGTATAGTTCTTATAGTTTCGGAAAAAAGTGGCTGTGACATACGGACGGACAGACAGACAGACATGGTGAATCCATAGGGGTTTCGCTTTTGCCATTTGGCTACGGAACCCTAAAAACGTATGAAAATTTGAATTTCGCGGGCTATCCTGATGCTTTCACCTTAAAATACATCGTAACAAGTGAGTTAAACCGCTTGCACACTCACATTTCTCCATAACTGCTTCATCATTTTGTACGAACGGAAAATGTACTGAACATTTTAACTATTATTATATATCCTGTTTACATAACAGATAATAACAGTGCCTCCCCTTTTCCGTTATCAATTAGTGAGTAATGAGTGATTTGTTTAACAGGAACATAATATTCGCGTGGGTGGTGACGGTGCCCGCGGTGGCAGGCATTGCAGCCCTCGCCATGCTGGCTCTGGAGGCGTTCGTCGTATAGATTACTTTACTCATACATTGACGTGTAATGTACTAACTTCCTAGAAACTTACAGTAATCCACAATTGTCTAGTTTTCTAATCAATGTCTCTAAGTATTGTGCTGAGATAATCCTACTACTATTATAAAGGCGAAAGTTTGTAAGTATGGATGTATGTATGGATGTTTGTTACTCTTTCACGTAAAAACTACTGAATGGATTTTGATGAAATTTGGCACAGAGGTAGATTATAGTCTGGAATAACACATAGGATACTTTTTATCCCGGGAATATGTTCCCTTAGGATAGTTTTCGACAATCACGCGGGCCGGCGGGACCGACGTGGCTACATTTTAAGATAATCTTAAAATGTAGCCACGTCGGTATCGATAAATCATGTCAATCATCAATAATATGGAATTGGATTTAATTCAGCGTGTTGTTTCTCAAATGTTTTTTTTTATACAAGAAACATAGCCAAGGTGTTGTTCGCCTAGCAAAGAGTATCACACCTTATCGAGATACGTGATCAAAAGGTAATAATAATATAGCCTGAGTTCATGATTAAAGGGATACAAGACAAGCTATAATTATTAATGTATTTTATTGTGAATGATATTGAGCAGGCGTGGCTGCAAACAAATTGCTGTGGCGTAGAAAAGAACTAAGGGAAACGCAAATGTATCTGTTTCAAAATCAAAACATTTGAGTAATGGAATCAGGCGTTACCTACTTTGCGGAAATCTATGACCATAATATGTAATGCAATTTCAATATTTACCTAGTTATTATTCCGCGAAAACTAGATCCAGGTGGAGAAGTAGAATTCATCACGCCGCCCATCTGCAAAAATATGCACATGCAGATGGCAGAAACATAATTATAATGCAACATGCAACCCAGCCTCTGACATTCCGCACTTACGTACCTACGTATTTGATTCGAAACAGAGAAACGTTTTTCAAAAGTAGTCGTAGTACATACTAGTTGGTATGCGCACTATATTTGAAATCCGTCTGTCTCAATTCAGAACATTTCCAGTTCGGATGGATCACAAAATTCAAATTCGGATAAGGGAAGAAGAGAAAGCTCTACGGAACCGCAGTCATGGGATATCGACTCGGCATGGCAGCCCTAATTATGTAGAATGATGCTGCATCATTAGGGCTGCCATCACCAAAATTGCCGACGCCGGACAAAATCTTAAAAACCTCGGACATTTGGGTGAAATTGAATAATAACCCCGGGCAAAAAAAAAAGTCGTTTTAAATAAAAAAAGATTTTTTAATAAATTATTAAACAGCTGTAGTTTATGATGCAAACAGCATTATACACTACAGCGTCGGCTATTTTGCAGCGCCGGATTTAGCTTGTGAGCGGCTTACCATTACGACAGATTTTTTAACTAAGTTGACTTTTCAATTCTTGCTTATTTTTTAATTTTCAATCAAACGAGTTTCCCTTGACACAAAAACTGTCTGGGTTTTACCAGGACAACTTTTGAAAACCCCGCCCGGACGCTTCCCGGATGCACTTCAAACTTTGGCATATCCGGGGCAAACCGGCCGGATGAGAAACCTATGCATATTGCATCCAAGCTGCATCTAGTTTAGGCGGATGTTGAAAACTTGAAATTGCAAAATATATTATTAAAAGCATAATAGTCCAAGTATTTGTCTTACATAGTAGTTCATGAGTAAAATTGTTTCTTTCTCGTTAAACTTACCACAGCGTACCTACTAGTTGTTAGACTAATTAATAACTACTGTTTAGTCGTAAGACTTCTTGGATTTTCATCTCTGCACATTTCCCGATACAGTTGTCGTCTTTTTTTAATTTTTAACTAGTATGTGTGTACTAGATGGACTGTGATTAAAATCTTCTTGAAAACCTAGATATCTATTCAATACTAACTTCCATAGTTACAAGTTAAAGTGAATCTGATTGTCTGGTGTCTAATTGTTTGAGTATAATATGGCCATTTTTAAACCATAGGGACTAACCAAAAAGTCTTTGCAAGGACTTTCATTGTTGCATTGGAATTGTTTTAAGATTCCCTTTGCAATATAGTTGCTAAAGAGCATTGAGAATTGGCAAAATATAATTTTGTTAAACCATTATTTAGAATCAAAAGTGTCTTTGTGAAGCGTGTTATAAGTGAAGTTACAAGCCAAAGTTAATAATATTAGTTGCCCTCGTGAAATTTTGCGAATATTTGAACGAAATGTAAAAGCTCTGGGAGCGAAGGTAATGAAAGCCTTTTACTTCTGTAGGTACCTGATTGTACGTTGACACATGCGCTCTCTGGGCTGGCGTGAATGCTAGTCTTATTAACTTGCATGCAAGCTATGACTGTACCAGTTGCACTGGCCTATAATTAATTATGAACGGTGTGTATTTTTCACGTAAATAGAGGACTGACTATTAGGTGTAGAGGCTTAGAAGGGTGACTGCGAACTGTATCTTGAATTGATATTACCTACACTGTAAATTCCAATTGTCAACTTGTCTGCATATTGAGTTGTTTTAAATTGTCGTATATCTGTAATCGTTGACGTGCTTTCGTTTAATAAATACGTACCTAGCATTTGACAGGACCTAGCTGTCACTGGAAATTTGTAAACTCCGTAAAATTTCAATAAATGTTTAATAGATTAAGCTAGCTTTTGCCCGTGACTTCGTACGCGCATATCCCACCCAATATGAATGTGGCTATCATATATAAAAAAAAATCCAAATCCGACTGGTGGTTCCAGAGATAAGCGCGTTCAAACAAACAAACAAACTCTTCAGCTTTATTATATTAGGATAGATAGAAAATTTCTCGATAAATTAATCAATTTAATAAATCCAATCCAAATTCAATTGTTTCCAATTGATCTATCTTTTTGAGAAAAATGAGTTTCACGCGATATTTTACAATCTTCCGGCGTTTGCAGTTACCCGGTGACATAGGCACCCAATATATGAAATGTTTTTTGCAGATGGCATTTGGAACAATGCCATGGGTCTTCTTTTTTCTTTGTTATGTACCTAAATGACCATTTGAAAGAGTGCCTAAGACAGAAGCAGAAGCAGATTATTTCGTGAGACATGTCAATTGCGTTGAGCTATAAATAGCACGACAGCTTAGGGGTCGCGTCTTCCTAACGAAGTGATCATTTGCAGCGCTAATTTGTCCGGCGAAACGGGAAGGTAACTGTCGGCACGACGATGCTGTACAAATGAACGCTTTGTAGTAGGATCACGATCTGTTTGGTCCTTCTTCATGAATTGGTTGAAGTATGTTCCTTATCACTGTTTACAACTGAATCATAATTTCAGTTTGTTACCAAGTAGGTATCTTCAAACTGCCTGTCTCATGGTGAAAATGTTATCTTATTAAGAAAGTGTTACATTGGTATTGCATTGCGTTTTTATTAAGTAAAACAACATACTGTGCCGTATATGAATTTCAAACTAATTAACAATAGGCGATATTATTGTTGAATAAACATAGTTGAAAACATTGTGTTGTTATTTGGTACCTTACATACCGTACATTGTTAGTTTTCATCGATTTTTCGATTAAACAAAATATGAGCATTCATATCCTCAATAAGAACTGATTGACCTTTACTATGCCATCTTTGTCGGAACTCCACGCCTAAGAAAATCGAATTGGGAATAGGTACGGTCAGTAACAAAAGTATTCAAGTTTTTACAATTTCATCTAAGTGCTTAGTGCTCATATTATTTTAATTCTTATTCGACTTTTCTTGCTGACTGTACCTACCCATCAACACGGCTCGACCTCATACTTTTAATGAATGAGCCATCCCGGTTTCGCGAGGTCAAATGACGCCTTATTCGTTGCCGGTCCTGGAGGGCCAGTCTCTAAACCCGAAGTCCGTAGTTTCGGGCTTAGTTGCGGGCGTATTCTACTCCGTATCACTTACGATTAGTTCCGAACCAGAACTAAGAATTAATTCTTAGTGGTTTGGTGATACAGACTAGAATACGCCCGCAACTAAGCCCGAAACTACGGACTTCGGGCTGAGAGAGTAGCCCCCATGTTATCTATAGAGATAACAGGACCGGCAACGAATAAGGCGTCATTTGACAACACGTTTGCGTACAAGGTCATAACTTACTAGCGCACCTACTCACAGACGTGATGAGGTGTCATATCGTGAAGTGTTCGATCATTTCTTATAATTATTGACCACTTCATGAAATGGACAATAATTGTCCATTTCTCATTTACACCTCAAGTACCTACCTTCTACTAACTAAAGTAAGGTATGGAGTATTTTTCTTTTGTTCTCGTTTTGTCTCTGAATGCAAGTCTGTGTGGCCGCATGTGGGTTCTAATTTAGATACCAAATTATAAATTTGTCATCGCCCGTGCGAAGTTGTACACTATCTACTTAGTAAACAATGACTTCTTCAATTCTGCGTTACGTATAATCGGTATAATAGTATATAATATGTCACCGGAAAACAGCAAACTCCGTAAGATTATAAAATAACTTGAGAGATTATAAACTCTCGATAAATTGTCAACTGAGCATTTGGAATACTTTTTACGCATCAAAATTTGATAGTCTATAATCTCTCGAAAGTCATACCGAGAAATTGTGGATTATAATAAAATGGCGACCAATCAGAGCACAAGTCTACAATTTATCTGTATTCGTGTGATAGTAAACCTGGATACAAAGCTCTCATTGGTCTTTTCAGAGAAAACAAAGACCAATGCGGGGCCAAGTTTCCAATTTAACTATCACACCAAAGCAGATAAATAGTAGACCAGAGAGCTGATTGGTCGCCAGTTTATGTCAGTCTCGAAGTCTCTCGAAGTCATTCCGAGAAATTATTACTTACTATCAAATTTTGATGCGTAAAAAGTAATCTAATTTAGAATACTTTTTCAGTCAGTAGACAATTTATCGAGAGTTTACAATCTCTCAAGTCATTTTATAATCTTACCGAGTTTGCTATTTTCCGGTGACATATATATAACTTGATATGTCAAGAATGTGCGGAATTCCCCGAACCATAAACTGAACCGTTAGGTGCCAAAGCAACAGACCTCCTTTGCAAAAAGTCTTACGGATAACAAAATATGCGCGCGCTACCTACTGAATATATGTAGATATGTCTTATCGAATCACAGAATATTTAAAATCTTTTGAGGATCAATGTAACCTTTAAAGCAATAATGATCTTCCTTAATGTTTTGTCTTCCAAAATAAACATAATTCATGAGCAGTCCTGCCCCATAAGTTAACCTGTACAAACCATGAAACGTCATGGCTTGTTGGAACTTCCCGTAAGTTTATTTATTTATATCAATATCTATAAATATGGATGGTAGGTATGGCACTAAGATACGGGAATGCTTAGTTGTAGAACATAAGGATAAAAAAAAATATTTCTAGTTATTTTTTCAAGCAAAATCTTTAAATTTAAGAACGAATTCAAATTGGGTTACAGTCATGTGTACTACTCAAACCTAAACAATATGTGGGGATTTGACTTTGCGAAAGATGAAGTGTAGACTAGAAATATTTGTGTTGTGCTGAATTTGTTATGGTTAGTGCTCTCTGTAGATGACATCATTGCCATTTTTATACGAAATACTAAGCCATCGTTCGGTAAAATTCGGATGGGTTCGGTTCCATTCGCCTCAGACGCTTTTTAGGGTTCCGAACCTATGTATGGAAAAACGGAACCGATTCAGTTGAAAGGTACACATATAACCTTTTGTGACCCAAACACGGACGCATAACGAAAATAATTATATTTTTTAAATGGGGTCACATTTTGGGGGAAAAATAAGAAGATTTAAAAAAAAGATTTTCCATCTTTACCGTGTGACATATCAAATCAAAGGCCTCATTGTAAGGGCCCCAAAAGTTTTTTTTTTAATTTTCAAATGTTCCATTCCGAAGTTATTAAAGAATATACCTAGAAGAAATCTTGAAAAAAAAAAAAACAGATACCTACCTAATATACCTGGATTACAGGGAGGAGCTCGTCGGAGTCTGGGTCAGAAGCAGCTATGCTGTCAAAACAGCGTGTTAAAAAAATATCATTCGTTCGGGGGACCCTTTGCACGCGAGTCCGACTCGCACTTGGCCAGATTTTTGTTTTTGTTATTTAGGAGTCGGGCTTTGTTCAAGACAACTTTGTTGATCGGCCATTTGTAGCTTGCGCGTTGTGGCTGACAGACTGTTCATGCGGTAGCTTCGTGAATCGTACCTATCTCGTTAGTCCGGTTTGCATCTGTGTCGTAAACAAAACGTTTAATAATCCCATAACCAGTTTTCGTCTCAATTCGGATCAATGCAAAGGTAAGAAATGTTTTGAATTTGTATTTTTAACCCCTCTAACCTTGACATTCGTGAATGAACCGGTTAAACGGTGTTTGCTTTTAAGAGAGTCCTCAATGTGCAGGCCACGTTCAATGTTATTGTATTGACCTGTAGGTTCCCATCATTGATGTTTATTATTTTACATCTACCTATGTGCGCATTTAATGCAATTTAACTTTTTAATTTTATTTTATATAGTGTATACCTAAGTAGGTTTTGTGACATGGATTTACTTTTCAAAAACCGACTATAGAATAGGTACTTGCTGACATTTAAAAAAATCCGGCCAAGTGCGTGTCGGGTCACGCGCAGTGTAGGGTTCCGTAGTTGCACGTCACAATTCGGCCGACTTAGAGTAGTGCTTTTTGTTTGATTATAGGGAAATGTCGCAGTGAAATAGCTTAATCAGTTGTTTAATTTTTTGCCTAGCCTTTTCATTTAACTGCGCCGAAGTGACATCTTTGGTTCAATACCGTTTAATGAATGACTTGCCCATGTCACTTATGTCGCTAATTAAACGGAGCAGTTCAATGAAAAGGCTAGGTTTTTGATGAAACGGCTGATTAAGCTAGTTGGCTGCGACAGATATATTGATTGAGTTCACGGTTAAAACGTCTTAAAACGGGATCCTCGTAGGACGATGGTAACTGACGAGGATTTTGTGCGAAATTTTTCCTTCTCCTCGTACATTTTACAAGCCTACTATCACAGCCAAATCGGCTTTACAAGTTACCAAAACTTGTAAAGCCGATTTGGCTGTGATAGTTTTCTTTTTAATTTCGTTATATTATATGCTTCTTCCATGATTTTTATCACGTCTCCACAAACAGACGTTTAGCTGGCATAGAGCGACGTTAATTTTGATAGATTCAAGTGTCCCCCACACTTGAATTTAACAAAAATGAGCACTTTCTAGCTTAATATTTCGTAAACGGATCTTTGGATGGAAAAATGGGTTTCGCGCACCCTTAATATTTTTCAACGACCTATCCAACGACACTACCTATACTATGGAATACACGAAAAAAAAAACATCGCCATAATACGTGTAGGCTGTAGGGAGAGGTAGGAACCTAAAAAAAAAAACATTTGTCGGCGTAATTAATATGTAGGTATATTAAATTCCAACTTTCTAGTGATAAGCGTCTCTGATCTAAATGACGGACAGACAGACAAACAGACGGACATGGCGAAACTATAAGGGTTCCTTGTTGACTAAGGAACTCTAAAAACTGGCATTAAATAATGAATTGATACATTATTTGGTAACATTATAACAATTTTCGTAGGGATCTCTATTTTTTTTTAAATTAAATAAAGCCTAAGTATATTTTAAGTTTATAGTGTAGCTTTCTAATGATGACGAAAGAATTTTAAAATCGGTTGAGTATTTTGTGAGCCAAATCGTAATAAACACACAAATAAATAAATCTCTTTATAATATTAGTTTAGATTTAGATTAGACGTAACGCGTCCGTGTTTGGGTCATAGAAGTTCATAAGTAGGTATACCAAAGGGAATAAAACCTTTGTGGTATAGGCCTCAAATGCCATTTTTATTTTTTTCAAAGTTTGGGCGCAATATGTACCTAACATGCATATATATATATATATATATATATTTATATATATATTGGGTAGAGGACACTTCAATAAACAAAAAATGTTGTGAACGTGGTGCCCTAAAGTGTCACGTTGCCGAGATATAAATTCAACATGTGACTATCAAGACTTTCATCAAAATTGCCTTAATTATTGATTTATTTATTACATACTTAATTGGACACCGAGAATAACATAAAAAGAAAACTACAAACTAAAACACACGTACAATGGGCGGCCTTATCGCATTCCGCGATCTCTTCCAGGCAACCTGGAATGGACAGTAGGTAATTAAGTGCTTATATGCATTAGATTAAATCCAAATAATAGTTCCCAGCATTATTTAACCATTTATTGGAAGAAAGTAAAAATAAGAACCCGCATCGCAATCGCAAAAGTATTTAATTTATCAAGCCTCGGCTTGATAAATTAACATTAACACGTGTTTAGTTAATTTTTAATTATTTTCATTGTTCTCACATGGCGACTTTGCCTCTTTATATCTCAGCAACGTGACACTTTGGGGCACCATGTTGCTAAATTATTTTATACATATCTAATGTTTAGAATTTTTGCAATCCGACTTATATTTTTAGAGATATGTGCGGGCAAACATACAAACATACACTTATGAAATTTGGCACACATATTTAGAAGCTGGTATATACTTACATGTACAAAAACTGTGCAATTCTGACGATATTACATAGGTAGGTACATACGGGTCGAATTGATAACCTCCTTTTTTGTGAAGTCTTTTAGAAATTATGGGCAACCAGGGCAACAAAATTGTGTAATGTGCGTTTTTCATGATTTCATTTATGATACCGGGATTTTACAGGAGGTATTATCAACTCTATGTTACTCACTTCCACGAACATTAGGTAAATATAGTCTACCTATTCCGATCTCTGCTCATAACATAAGAGATAATATTCTTTTAATATTTGCGTTGTGGGGGGAATTGCAAATACATAGGTATTCACATAGCTTTAATAGACATTACTTCTGATCTAAATGCTCTGTATCTGCAAAAAATATCAGCCATTTCTGTTCCATGCCTGTCATTTTCGTTATGGCAGTTTGTTAAGTTAAATAATCTTTCAGGTAATCACCTTTAGTACACACGTATTGTTACTTGTCCCGTTTATTAATATACACATATGATAAACGCGACAGGTAATACGATGATGGTCTCTTATATACGGGACGTATGGCAACCCTACGTAAACCCTACCTCATGAATGTGGCTATCATATACAAAAACAAATTTTCCAAATCCTACTGGTAGTAGTGGTAGTTCCAGTGATTAGCGGGTTCAAACAAACAAATTCTTCAGCTTTATTATTAGTATAAATAATAATAAAATAATACACATTAATCAAATTTTGATAACTTTGGTATTCAAAACAGGTACTACCTACCTACAACTGGGTACCACGATACGTTTAAGAAGTAGACAAAAAAATATCCACCGTTTCTCAAAATTATATTTTAATACATAATAGTAGGTACCTAGGCTGGAGAGCCGAGGTACTATTATGTATAAATAACTCTTTGTTACATTTCTAAGATTGTCCGGTTAAGCAATAACCAGCCTTAGTGTGCTGAACTGGGAATGGTCATCGTCAAAAAAATTATTAAAAAAAAAATCTAAGACAAAAATGCCTACATTTTCCTCCTTTGGAACTGTGCTCTAGTGGATGCGGGCTAATCTCACCACATAAGGAAAACGGATACGCAATGACTGGATGCGGGTGCGCCTACGCAGGCATCCAGTCGTCGCGTATCCGTTTTGAAACGACTAAAAGGTTCCGAACAAATGATTTTTCAAGCAGTCTGATACAGTTGGTGATATCGAATCCGTGATTGAACTAAAGTAAATGCAACTACTAACTGTAACTGACAAACTGCTACAAAATTCATTTGTTCGGAACTTTTTAGTCGTTCTTTGCGGTCGAAATTTTTGAAAAAAGTTTTTTTTTTGTTTAGCTATTTTTTCCTGTATATCTATCACCTACCCAACATCACCCTTAAATATGACTACGAACTTCTGGAACACGCTGTTTAAGGTGTTAAAAAATAAACTGCAACAAATTTAAGTTGTTTGGAATAACAAATAAAAATTAATCACGAAACGCACTTCGCGTGGGTTATGTAATGTATGGTATAATAACAGAAAGTATTATATATCTCTCTCTTCGCGCCTCCGGTTTTTATGAAGAACTTCGGAGATAGGCAACGGAACTCTTTAATAAATAATAGCAAATCTCCCGGGATTGCTGTAATCGCATGTCTGTTTATTGATTACACCAGTTCATAACATAACATCATGCCGGTACGCTGTGAAGGGGTACGCAGATGCAAACAAGTCAATCTGATAATATGTTTTTAGGGTATCTATTAGGGCATTTAACTTTATTGTTTTTTAACAACCGATCTTGATGGTTCTTTTTGCGTTCGGTTTAGTTATAGCTTTATATTGCATTTGCATCGGGCAGTGCTCTTCCTCCTCAACTTAAAATGAATCAAATGTAGTACCAAAGCAAAGTAGATATTTAACTATGAGCTGGTCGGGACTTGGACTGATAAGGCACACAAAGTAACTCCAACCGCTCATTATGGGAATAATGTCACTTAGCTGTCGGGTATCACCACTAAAAAGTGTAAAAAAGAAAACTATCACGGCTTACTAGGCTCATAAAGTTAATGAGTCAGTTGACCAACTTAGAAAATGAAACTGGATAAGTAGAAACTTCGTAATAATTCAATTGAAAATAAAAAAAACACTACAAAGCATAAAATAATTTTAAATTTCGGAAGTCGGTGTCAAAAAACGAAAAAACCACCAAAAAACACCGATTCCGAAATTTAAAGTTATTTTGTCGGTGTTATTAATATGCATAGGTACCCATGCATTTGACTTCGGAACCCTAAAAACATTTCTGTAAAATTAACAGGATTCTGAACGTAACAGAATGGCCATTAAGAGCCAGTTTTCTAGTGTGTTGAAAAGCCTCTTTTTAGGGTTCCGTACCCGAAGGGTAACCAACGGAACCCTATTAGGTTTTTGGTCTAGAACCCTTCGTGTGGGGGTTCGACTCGCACTTGGCCGGTTTTTATATTCTTTTTTCCCAATTTGCGCATAACATGTCATTCTATGCCCATTTATTTACGCTAAATGCATTGTTTAAGACGTAAAACGTAGTTAGAGCATAGGTACTCAGATTGTTATTTGATCATCATCATGTTCCTGCCCTTATTCCATGTTATTCGGGGTCGGCGCAACACGATTTTTTCTTCCGTTCTGTCTTGTCAGCCCTCACGCTATGACTAACTTTTTCATATTACTCCTAACACAAGATGGAAATTTGATATGAAATTCTAAACTAGCACTGCACTGCATTGCTGGCATTGTGAGGATTACGCGGAAGTAATATGATATTGATGCATGTTTGCTATCTACACGTCATGCAGTTCGATACATAATGCAGATTATGATGAGTAGGTAAATAACACTATAGGTAATTTTGTGTGTGAACTTGTTGCTCTTTTAATTCATTTTTAGGGTTCCGTACCTCAGTCGGAAAAACCGAACCATTATAGGATTACTTTGTTGTCCGTCTGCCAAAACCCTATTTCACAGGAACGCGCGGAGGAATCAAGCTGAAATTAACATCAAATACTCAGGTCTGCTACCCCTTGGAGCAGGTTTATGTTTAGATTGTTTTATGCTCCGTTTATGGTGCATTATTTGACGCTCGCAAGGGAATCAAAGCATGCGAATATTAATAGGTACCTACATAAATTGTAGCTTTAGACATCACTAAACAAATTTCGTAAACATTTTTACACACATCATCAAGTATATATCATAAGAAAAATTCAACAAAACTTTAAGAAAACATCACCATCACTACATACTATAAAACAAAGTCTCTTCCCGCTGTCTGTCTGTCCCTATATATGCTTAGATCTTTAAAACTACGCAACGGTGTTGGATGCGGTTTTTTTAATAGATAGAGTGATTCAAGAGGAAGTATAGGTATATGTATGTATAATACATGCATAGGTACCTACTGTAGTAGAGAAACACTGATAATTTTAGAGGTTTCTAATGTGACACATCTAGTATAACCACATTTTTTTACTTTTACATAGCAAACGCTGGCTGAACCCTACGAGACAGATCAAAATAATTTACTACAATATTGTACAACTTAAAAAGGTCGACAAAAAAGTCCGCGATGGTATATAATATGTCTATCTCTTAGGGATAACCCACAATAACCATTTTTTATCCTTTACTTTTTACGAGAAATAATGGCTTATTTACGAAGCGATTTTAAGCAATACAGCATTAATTAATCCTTACTCAATTAAATACATAGTGCATTTAATATAGATCAATATGGCCCTTCACAGCATGTAATTTAAATGAATATTTTCGAAGATATTACAGATTTAAAATGCAGGGACATAGCGGTTGCGGTGGTACCGGCCAGGGGGCCGGGCGGCGCGTGCCTATAAATAGCGTTCCAAGTTATGTGCTCCAAACACTGACATATGACACTATACATGGAACTAGAGTTCTAAAACTGTAGCATACTTAGTATCAGCATTGCATCCGTGCGAAGCCGGTGCGGGTCGCTTGTGTAAAATTAAATAGGTAGCTATTTACGAAGTAAAATTTAAAAAGGAAAAACAATAAAAGTAAAAATAACAGGGATATAAAATTTGTAAAACACGAACACGAAAGACCAACAGAATGGAAGCTCACAATGCATTTCTAAAATGGTAGGAAGCTGAAGTGTAGATATTTTTAAGAAATTCGTTGACGCTGTAAAATTATTCTGGTATTAGCCATTTTTGTAAGAAATTGCAAAATTTACGTTAGGGTAAGTCAACTATTCTCTTAGAAGCGAGTTATAAATTAGCGATGCCATATAGAGGCAGCTGTGTCTAAACAACTCAATCCTTGGTTGGCTAAATTTTATTTTTATATTATGTTGGCTATCTCAAAAATGAAGATGTTAGGAGCGGTTAAAAGGTTCGCTGATTTAAAAACAGTTCGGCAAGAATCAGTCCAACGCATATTGAGTATTCCACATTGGGGTTGGCTTCCAGTCAAACCGGATTCTGCTGTATTTTATGTGCAGCGACTTTCTACCACACCTACACAACTCATTGACTGGGTAACACGGTACTTCTTGGCAAGATTGGAGTCAGAGTTTCTGGCTTCTGACAATTCGTAACGACTGTCAAAGATCTACAAATGACAGCCGGGACCAACGGTTTAACGTGTTTTCCGAGGCACCGAGGAGTCCCGGTTGGTTAAGTTGGTCACCTATCCACAAACCGACCTCGGCAAGCGTTGCTTAACCTTGAAGATCGACCCATGCGACTGTTATTATTAAGCAATGAGCTCCTTATTATTTAATCACAAGGCTGACATTTCAACAAGACGTGTTTTAATAGGTTCAGTTTGTAAACGACCTTCATCGGTCTCGTCTTCTGCAACCTCTGCGGTAGTAATTAACCAGTAAAATAAATGTTTGTTTTTGTTACAGACCGGCCATGGACAACGATGGACTTCCTCTGTACCCTTCGGAGTACGAGAATCAAGTCCAGGTAATAAATAATGACACTGCAGTAAATTTATATCTGTGCATCTCTTGATTTTGGCAGTGTAGTTAGTATTTTGAAACATTTGGAAGCGTAACTGAAGTCTTAATCGACTTTCGTTGCTGACTGTTCTTCGAAGAGGACATAGTAACCAACAGGTAAAAGATATATGGAAGCAAAAGACATACTGCGCCGATCCCAAATCAATTGGGATATGGGCAGGAAGATTCTTATAGGACATAATATTGCAAACTATACACAATAAACACTGGATAAACATTTATTTTGGGGCTGGGTAAACTTGGACAGGGATCGCCCAAGACAGAGAGTTTTGGAGGGAGAAAGGAAATAGGGTAAAAATACGTGTTTGAAGCAACTACAAAAACCACAAAATCAAGTGAAATAATGTTGCCTCGATAACACCGATCGTCATATAAGTTTAACGTGCGTATCTGTGGCATCGTATCTCCTAAAAGAGATTTTGATACAGTTTTATGTTAAAGAGCAAGTACCTATTAATATTTGATTGCATTGTGTGTTTCTTACAGATAAAGAAATTTAATCCGAAAGCCCAGTCTCCAACACCAGCTGTTCAACAAATGCCGGAGCCAATAATGCCTGCAGCACCAGCGGTACTTACAAACCATTTCTATTTATAGTTTTAGCTTGATTATATGTTTAGACATACCTAGGTACCTACGTATTGTACTGGTTGCCCATTGTGTCAACCTATGTCCTATGTAAAATATAGATGAGGAAAACATAACATAATGTTTTCCTCATCTATATTTTCTGTACTTGCCTAACTTATATGGTGTAGTGTAAATAATAAAGAGTATTCTATTATATTCTACACTTCCACATTAGTCGAACAATGTAGTCGAGTCGCGTCGAACAGTGAAGTCCTTCTCATGACATTGGTTTTGCGTTAGGAATATAAATTACTAGCGCGATTAGCGTACCGAATTTTGAATGACGCAATAAAAATTGAGATTTTGGCTAACCAAATGTTGAACATTCGGCGTTGCAAGTGCTTAGTGCAAAAAAACAAATAGGTACATATTAGTTGGGGATTCTTTTTATATCTGAGGAATCTGTGGGAGAGTATTTTTATTAAACTAGTGGAAAGGAGCCAACTATGATTTTAATGCAGTTCATGCAGTGTTGGGATCATAGAGAAAGTTAGTGTCCTTCGTTCCATCCAAAGGTTGTCTAGTAGATATTGCTCTCAGCGATAAGAACGCCACTGTACATATAGACATATTTTCTATTATAAGACTGAGCGTTTTATACTACTTATAGGTATGAAGTGAATACAGGCAGTCTTTTCTAAAACTCTGGTGAAGCCACGTAGCGAGGCTTTACAGGAGCGGACCAGTTTTTCTTAAAAAAAAGTGAAAAGATCAATTAGTATTGGCCGCACAGTTGTTCTGCCTCTCTCTACTGAGTTGTAAATTTTGTGAGGGGGTATTCCTCAATCAGTTGGAAGAATGCTTGACACGTACCTACGATTGAAACTTATAGTGCAATTGTTTCAGATGCAGCTGTTGGGTCCCGAGAACACGGTGACGACTTGTCAGTTCTGCCACGCGTCAATCAAGACTGCCGTCAAGTACACGACCACCTCGCGCACGCACATTGCCGCCGCACTCTGGGGCTTACTGTGGTATGTTAAGGTGTCACTTCACTGGCGTATTTGCGCAAATATTCGCCCTACTAATTTGTTTAAAAATTAACTTTATATCGATGAAATTAGGGTATAATTTCTATAAGTCAAGTTAAGCGAATATTTTGACCAAAAACGCTAAGTGAATTGCCAGCATTGTATACATTTCGTAATTACATATTATGTACGTGATTTTAGAAAAGTATTCTTATTACCTACACAATAATGTTTACTTTCCGGTGCACCTTTTAAAAACAATCTCTCTCTTTTTCAGTTGTTTGTGCTGTGTTCCGTACGGCACTGAATCAGCTAAAAACTCTGACCACTACTGCCCTAACTGCCAGAGATACCTCGGCAGTTATGTCAAGTAAATACAACGTAAAACTCGAAGAAATTTTCAAATATTTTTATATAAGTACCTACTTGTCTATTTTTAGATTCTAGGCTCACACAGAGAACATCCCAAACCCCTACTTTATGGATGGCCGAGTGTAATACAAACTAAACCAATAGGTTAGGTAAGAAAACTACAATTTCGCGCGAAGTTTATTTTGTCCATCCATATCGTTGCGAGATGGTTTCTGGGCAATGACCGTTTATGGTGATAAATGTATATCTCTTTATTCGACGGAATATAGATGTTATAAACATATTTACATTTAATAATATTTGGTGTACCTACTAATCCAGCACAAAAATGTGATGAGAAATGTTTTAAAAACTCGAATGGCTCTCCTAACAGGAAAACGACTGATTTTTATGTAGTGCATGATCATTTGTTCTGTGTCTGGGTGTAATTTGTCTATAATATGTATGTATTTAGAAATATATAAGTATGTTTATCAGTTGTCTGGTTGCCATAGTACAGGCTCTGCCTAGTTTGGGATCGGATGACCGTGTGTGAGTTGTCCCGAGATATTATATTATTATTAGTGTGGGACATGCAATATTTATTAATATTTGTATGAATAGGAAGACGTGTAAAACCCGATAGTTTATCCTGCTTGTGAGCGTTTCTAATGAATATCGGGTTCAAGAGAAAAATAAGACAATTGGTCTTATCTTATCGATCTTTTTTTTTCGTTTTGTGATTATTATCATGAATATCATGATATTATATAGAAATTAATGTCCAAATTATAATAAAACAATTAAATTTTACGTTACGTGGCGTTACGCCATTTAACGAAAAATGTACTGTCATTGTTTTACACGGAGAGATACACGTTACGTGTATATAGCATGTCATCATTCTATTTAATAGATGAGATCTTCAAAACTTCAGTTTTGGCACAATAGCTACAACCGATGACTATGTTCTGAGAATGTGTCTAAATATTTTTTACTTATTTTTAATAAAGCATTTACTATGAATTTTGTTATTTATGAGAGAAGGGAAGGCCTAATAAAACTTCACACTTTACACGATATTTATATTTTGTATATTACACTTAAAATCGTATCACATGTAACTAAAAATAAAGAACCAAAGAAGACACATGTCAGCGTTCACGCGACGTACTGGTTGGTGAGCGCGCGCAGCAGGCGGGCGCGGCGGATGGCGGCGGCCTCGCGCTGGATGTCCTCGCTGTTGTTGGCGTTGAGCTCCAGCGCACCCGCCGCGCGCACGGCGCGGGCACGCCGGCCGCCCTCGCCGCGCCGCGCGTGCAGCGCCACGCCCACCTCCAGCAGCGTGCCGTCCCAGATGCAGCCGTAGTAGCCGTCCATAGCATCCGCCGCCGTGCCCGTCTGAAACGGCAATGTACAAATACTGGCATTAGCAATGATTGATACATACTTGACGGATGAAGAATGTCATGATGGTATTCATTCTATTTGAAATGTCTAACGGGGCCTCTGCGAGTTGGCTTCGGCCCCTCGCACGCCTAACAAAAGACCGAGGCCCCAGGGTCCCGATATTGAAAAAGTTTAAGAAAATAATAATAACGAACAACAGCGTTTTGGTGTCCTCTTCGGGGGAACCGAAGGTTTTGGCTGTGCGATTATAGACGAAGTTATGATGACCAACAACTACCGGAAATAAATTATGAAGGACGGTACGGTTGACATATGTCGGGCATGTCAAGGGCCCAGGGAATCCATTCGCCACATTATTTCCGGTTGTTCTGGCTAATGGAGACTATTTGCACAGGCACAACCTTGTAGAACAGGATTATCCACCAGTAACTTGCTCTTAAATACTCTCTGCTCGCTTAAATACTCCCTGCTCTTAAATAAATCTTATGGAATCGGAAGTTCTCGAAAATGGCAATTGAACATTGTCTTTAAAAAAATCTTTATATATACACACTTTATATATAAAATATAAATACATAGTAAACCGATTTGTAACGACTGAAAAGTTTCTTTTTTTAACCACTCTGAGTCTCTCGTGTCGATTTGTCCTGCCACCTATAGTTTGTGCACGTTCCCTAAAACCAGATAAAGTGGTGATAGACCGACTAGTGCGTCGCGGGCAATGATTGCTCGCGAGGTTGTCGACATGTGGGATGTGAACACAGCAGTCATTGTGCAGATAATCGTAACGGCCAATGGCTTAATTGCCAACATCCTCGATCAACATCTGAGGAGGCTCTCGTTGGGCAGCTGGATCAAGGGTTTGATACAAAAAGCAGTAGGTACTCCTGGACACGGCGCGTATTGTTAGGAGATTCCTCTCTCAGGAGCCCTGACCACCGGTAGCTTGGACGCTGTTCCCGGTATCGGTGGGCTACTATTTTTTATATCATTGTATTTTTTTTTTTTTAAATGTACAATGAAAAAAGGGAATAATAAAATATTATATCGTGTATTATTTATAGTATTGCTCGGTTCACACCGAGACGCGACGTTATGTAGATAGCGCTGAGCGAACTTTTTAATATAGGGATACGATAATCTTTATTTACGACCTAAACAAAAAGGAACGCATGAACGCAAATCTCAGTGAACCTGAATCTGCTGCTTACCTTTTCTGCGAGGCACTTGAAAGCGGTGGTGTAGTCAGGCTCGTCGGGCAGCTGGCACAGCGCGGCGGCCTGCGTGGGCGCGCTGAGCGCCTGGCAGCAGCGCGCCGCACGCCGCGCCACGCTGGGCTCGTCGGGGGCGCGCTTGGCGAAGTGCCACGAGCCCGCCGCCGCGCCGCACAGGTAGCGGCGCAGCGCCGCGCCCCAGCGACCCTCCGCCATCTCCACGTCGCCGTACAGGCGGAGCCTGACCAGACAAGATGCGATCTTTGTAATAGTAAGCAGGTACTAGGAATCTGGATGTTTGAGTATTCGTTAATAAATCACGTGTTCTCGAGGGATTATTTAATAACTCAAGTGTCTACTTATAGTTGATGGAACACAATATCAATTGTTTTGAGACTCCCGGGAGTCTTGCGTCAATGAAAGATAGAAAATATTCGTATTTTTTAAATAAAGGAGAACTTACCATGAAGTATTATAAGGATACAGCTTCAAACTCCTCTCAAGGAGATCCGTAAGAGATTCCAGCACGAGCTTAGCGTTATAATTATTGCCATTCGAAATGTTATTGGGCCACAGATTGGTATAGTCCACAACAAGTTCTAAGGAGTTGTCATCAATAAGAACATTGTGTATTCTAGCGAGAAGTGAGAGCATCACGCTGACGGCCAGGGGTTCTCTGAGGGTAGACAGGAAACCGTTGAAAGCGTTCCGTGCTTCGGAGACGCCGGCCGCTTCGCGGGAATGTGACGGGTTTCCACCTGCAGACCTCTTCACTGGGACAGGGCCCGTACAGTACACAGCCAGGGCTGAAAGAAATAGCAATGATTTGTGACTTCTACCGTAGAAAAGTACCGATGTTAAATAAAACAAATAATTTAAAAAATCAATAAACCCGACTGCAAAAAAGGCAACACATGAGCAATGCTCTAAAAATACCGAACCAAGATTGTAAATAAAAAACAAATTAAAATAAACTAAAAACAAAGTGAACTCTACTTCGGTTTAACAGACTATAATTATTATATACTGAAAGCCTAAGTTCATACCCGCATTAAATTTGGTAGTACCTAGGCGGCACCCATTAGCAAATTATAAACCGAAAGAAAATGAATGGGTCCCGCCTGCTACCAAATTTGTTTTTAATTTAGAGTAGACTTTTTTGCAGTCAGGTTTTTTGATTTTTAAATTATTTAAGATAAAATCTAAGAATCTAGATAGCAGCCCCGGATCTACGATTTATCCGAACCGGGGCAGAAACTTGATACGCGCCTCTTCTCTTCCACGTTAGTGATTAATTTTATAATGTTAGGTACATTGGGGTAAAAAGACCCTGAAAAAGCTCCCGTGCCAATGAGACCTATGACGAACACCCATTGTACCCATCATTGGCATAAATATTTTTTCTAGACCATACATGGGAAATGATAAATGATATTTATTTCGTAAGTAGGTTAAACATTACTATATATGTAAAACAACCGATTTAAAACGTTCAAAACGTTGCCGTTTTAAACCTCAAATAAATCGTTTTAAACGGTTGAAAAATCGCCTACAAAAATAAAAATAAACTGTAAATGTGCATGTGTGTAGGATACGCGAGTTGGCAACGTTTCGTCATTGGCACGAGTGACGACGTCAACGAGAGTGCGAGAGTGTGAGTTTGGTTTTAAACCGAATCAAATTGATTTTTTTATCGTTTGAAAACAATGAAAAAAATGTTTATTTACCAACACAGAGTTTATATAACTTAGGTAGGTAATACCTACGCTTGGTCGGACGGACCAACTAGAACTAAACCCGCTAAGTATATCAATATCAGTATATCACACATTTAAAAAATCTTTACACAGTTTATAGGTACTCCGTTATATCCCTACCTCGGTAAAATCAAGAAAATGTAGTTATAATTAAGAAAAACATAGTCATAAACACCAACCGTTCTGAATCGTAAAAAAATTGATTATTTCGGTTTTAAACGGTATATTTCATTTTAAACGCATCGGTTTAATTGGTTTTACACCGGCCTTTCATCTATAAACATAACACTTTTACACTTCAATCTTTTTGGGTAATTTTAAATTAGATGAGGCCGGTGTTTCCTAGCTGACTACCCTGGAAAGAAACACCGAAACAAACTAAGAGGTCAAAGTCTCTTTTGAAATCGAACTTTAGAGCAGATTAATTCAGGTTAAGATTCGAGCTTTGGATCTAAACTTTGTAATTTTTGTTTGGTCTAAGTCAAATATACCTCTTACCAAAATCCCACAATGGTCTAGGAAACTTCCTTGTTGCTTTCCCTCGTTGTAACTCGAAGCAGGCGGCACAAAGCGCTGCGGCTATTTCGCCCGGGCCCGTCGTGAGGCCCACTCCTTCCCACTCACAAGAGTTTATCAGGCAAATCCAACACGCTTCGATGACCTAAAGATGAATTTAAAGTAAATAGTTAAATACTAAGGGCCAGAAAACCTGGCAAAGCACCGTGTAGCGCGGTTGTCTGCCAAATAAATATCGACCTAGATTTTGTTGAAATAAAGTTGAAAACAAACTCTATTTAATCGATAACGCATCAAAGCGGACGGAACCGCGTGTCCCTTTCTATACATTTTTTTTACTCATTGTTGATATTTGTTTGGTAACGACAGCTGTTCTGATTTTTGCCAAACGTGCACCGGCCCTAAAAATAAATATCGTGGTATTTAATTAAATGGTTTATCTAACCTGTGGTCGAGGAACGACGCCGTCACCAGAAGTCACAGCTGCGATACAAGCTTTGCATTTGTTTGCCAGCGCTGACAAATTGATTCGGTGATGTGGCCATTCACTCAGCACTACATTAATCTGTAGCAGCAGCACCTCCCAGGAGAGCTGTCGACATAGACGATATAGTGTGGGATCGTTGCCGCCGCCCAGTTGACTGCGAGCCTCGCCTTCTAGTACCGAAAGCAACGATAAAGCCGCGCGGGAGCACCCAGCTTCTGCTCTCGCCCGCGCCGCCCCCGACACAACGTAGCCAAAGTCTTGTAAAAATCCTCTCGGCAAAGACATCAACGCATTACACAACTCTCCCGCCGGCTTCCAAGACGGGCTTATCTTCCACAGAGGCGTTGCTGGCGCCATCATAGCTAACTTTACCAAACACATTCGAACTTCGTCTGCCGTCGAAGCTTCAATAAGTCGCTTCTTGAGTCTACCTATTTCCAATTCTGGCACAGACTTAAACTCAAAGTCTGGTGTTTCCCAATCATCCGAAAGTAATTCGCGAGGAATGTCCATATTTTCGTCGTCAATGTTGACGGGATCGTTGAGAATCGTGTTCAACTGCTCATCAGAAACTAACTTTTTCCTTATGATCTCTGCTGATTCACCAATATGCTTTTTCAAATACTCATCAATCCTATCAATTGGAAGTCTACACTGTGATGTAGCTAGATGTAGGTAAAATGTTCTTAAGTTTTCCCAGTCGGCTTCTGATAAATCGGACATTAGAACAGGGGCAAGTGCCCAGAACAAAAGGTCAAAGAACTTGATGCCGACTGTTTTAAATTTGTTGAGGAAGTCTTGATGAGTAGACGGCAATCCACCTTCTAAAGCGTATCTGACGGCGTTGAGCGCTGACACTCTGTTTAGGAGATCCCGCGCTACAGTGAAGGCTCCACTTGAAGCAGACCCTTGAATATCAAGCTCAGCAACTTGTCTGTGAATCATTGGGATCTCTCGCGCCAAGTTATCAGCTTGTAGAACTGCGATAATTCCAGTGTAATGATTAGCTATAGAATCCTGAAGTTTTTGTAACAGTGAGGGCTCTTCATTCAATACCTCATAACCCAAGTTTAAAGCCCTTATGTATCCCAAGATATCATCTCTTGCCATGCTTGCATAGTAAAATTCTCCCCAAGGCATCATTCTGTGCGGACCATACCCATAGATTAATGTTTCTCTCTCAAGTAGATTCGAGTTTTCTCTGCAACCAAGTATGTGTTTCTTGGCCAAACTATGCTGACCATAGAAGAAATAATTACAACAAAGATCGAAATGTATTTGCATAGCAAGTTCATGCTGGCTGATGAGAACGCCACCAGCATTCCAGTTATGGTTCATATCACACGAGTCTTCAGTAAGATGTACAAAGGTTTCATTAACAGGGACTTTGATCTTTTTCGATTCTTTTCGACCAGTACTTGATGTTGGTTCGTAATACGATAATATCTCATCTAAGAACATGATACTTTGCGAGCGAGAGGCTTCACACATTCGCAAGATTTTCTCGAAGTTTTGATTTATAGGAGTGTAGGCACTATCCAGTTGCATGCCAGGTCTGTTACAACAAAAAAATGGATATGTGATGAGCTCAATAAGTTTATCCTTCAAACCAGATCATTGTTTAGCAATATTACCTACTAAATAACAATATTGCATCCAGAATGGTAAATTAGGTTACTGATGGGGAACAACACAACCATGCCACTTTTGGAATAAGATAAATAATGACCACTTTTTATAATCTGATAAGTAAGCCAAAACAGTACTTACATGTGGATGTAAGACATCTTGTTTGACTTAGCATAGAGTGCTGCCTTCACAGGGAACCTGACAATCCACCTATGGTACAATACCAAAGCAAACTGCACCTGTGGCTGCTGCAGTAACTCTGCTGGTATGTCCTGAGTAAAGAAATGGGTATGACATTAAATTCCAACAGATTTATGTATGGAACATCCTAAAAATTCAGCGATGCCCGAATTTTCTTAACTTGTATAACCAGCACCATAGATATAATATACCATTTATGGTTATAGAAATTAATTGGGCTGAATAATAATTATCTATATAATTTTATTCAACCCAATTTATCAAGCTCGGAGTACCTTTTAAATAAGCCTTATTCTTTAAAAGTATCCACCAGTGGCTTCACCTATGTGAAAGTTAAAAAATATGGAACATGCTTCTAAGATTAATCTATAATATATGATTTGTCTATTCCATGGTCTACCAGAGTGGGCCAAATTTCTTTCAAATCCAGACTTTTGCATTATAATTTTAGTAGAAATTTACATAGGTAATATCATCAGACATAACGGCTGGGTTAATATTGAATTACATTTATTACCTGAGGTGGTACCGCAAAGGCGGCATCAGTTGACATATACACCAGATCCTGCATCAACTGTTGCTGAATCTGCGGAGGCAGCTTGTTCTCGAATATATCTGAAAATTAAATAATAATAGTTAGTAAAGAGTGATAAATAGAGATAGAATAGGAATAAAAATTCTTTCACCAAACCGTAATGAAGAAATAAGAATAATTATCTATCTTACATGTTTAGCTGTTTTTTGTTACCGTATCAATAAATAACTTCTTTATTTAAAACAGATTCCTTAACATCAAACCCCCTTATTCACAAAAACTTTTTAACCATTGCTTAGTCAAAATACTGTTTTTAAGAGATTCTAAATTCAAATACTCCATACAAAATTTTGAATAAAGAAATGCTTATCAGTATTTTAGCTATGTAATGATTATAAAGTTTTTATGAATAAGGCTGTAAGAAAATAACTTAGAAGTCTGTACTGCTAAAAAAATCCTATAAAACAAGCTTACCTAAATTCCAATGTAAATCAGAAGCAACTTTTAAAGCGAGGATCTTCAGAGCCAGTTGTTTCCGTGTGAACAGTGACGGTGCTGGGGTGGTGGCCAGTGGTGGAGTCGGTGGAGCATCCACATCCACCACACGTTCACTTGTGGGCTTGGATGTACCATTCTTGGTGTCAACCGATAAGAACTCCTCTATTAACTCGCACGCTGAAGGTTCTATGAATGCAGCACAGAACCTCAATGTTAGTTATATTCTATTTTCAAAACATTGTTTGTAAAAAAAAAGGTCTGATTGACCGCATCACATCCACCGCCAAGGAAAAGGTTGTTTGAAAAACAATATTTACTTGCTTTAGAGAAAGTCCAAAATGCATTTTGATGGGATCTTTATAACTGTTTATGGCTGTTACCCTTTCAAATATTCCACAAAATTCCTGCTAGGTTGTTTATATTTCAATTCCTTAGAAGTTAGATGGTCACATGACCAGGTGAGTGTGCATTCAATATACTCTGGGGAATTTTTGATGTACCTGACCTTTCAAAGCTTATCTGCAACTTGTATGTACCAAAAAATTATAGTACAGTGGAAGAAACACTGGCTCCTGGCAGTTCCATACAGCAGCTCACTCCAAATCACCTATGGGTGATTTGAGAACAAGACAAGAACACAGATTCTGATATGTTTGCGGAAGAATGGAAGATGATAATGTCAGAATGTATGGAATTTTGGGAGATGAATGTGTATCATTTTTTTTTTATCATTAGTTAAAAGGTACCTAAACCTAAATAGGCAGAATATGACTGTATTTTATGTTCGTTTCTCTATATTTTTATTATTTTACATACCTGGATTGGGTTTACTGAGATGCTTCTTCAGTAAATTTGGGTCTAGCAGAAATTCAAACCATAGGATTGTATCTGGAGAGATAGGCACAGTGCCTGGTCGTAGCAGGTCTACGTCCATTCCGATTTCTATATGTTATTAATACAATTTATTCATTTTAGTCAAAAGCACGATGTTATAATCATTCAGTGACTATAACATTACTGAAGATAACGTAAGTTTATGTACTTATTTGTTTGTATTTATAAATAAATCTCTAGATGTGACGAAGACGAGACGAAGCTACCGCAATCGCGGCATCAGACATTGACAATGACAAGCAAACAAAGTGTCAACTGTCAATGGCAGACAGAGTGATAAACGATAGAAAAATGTATTGCATGTATTGCCAAGAAAATGCATAAAAAATAGATTAGATTTTTTTTGTCCGTTTTGGCTTATGGTCTTTTTAGTTAAGGATTTTCTATTTTATACATTTTCTATTCTGCGAGTTATTTAGCTATAGAAATTGGAATAACTTTTCTAGACAAATAATTATGGAATAAGTTATTAGATTTACATTTAGTCTGAGCCCTTTGTTTTCGTTCCGCATTTGACAGTGTTGTGTTCAAAGGTGGTATTGTATAATATACTCACTATCTACTATCTATATAACTGGAAATGTTTGTTTGTTTGCATATTTTGTTTCGAGTACATTAGCGTTTGTGCCTAGTATAGTTTTAATGAGATGAATGAATAAAAAATGCTCACATATCGAAAAGTGAGTGACATGTAAATGGCGGGTACAGGTGGTAATTTTAAAATGTTGTTTTTGTAGCATACATCTTATCTATTAAAAAAAATAAGAATTTATCATTGTATACTATAATTATATAGGCATTCCACTTGATTATTTCGATAGGTAGGTACACAATTTTTTTATACTCAAAATTACACGTAGCATAAAATGTTTCGACAAGTATCTATCCAGGAAAATACTTAGAGAGTAACGAAGAGAATGGCTTGTATGATTTATAGTAACTAAGTGTTATCTATTCGATAACCAATATCGACACTTCGTTGATAAATAGCATTGCGTTTGGCAGACAACTTATTTTCTGAATACGGAGTGGATCATTATACCTAACCAATCGAAGCAATTTAAAATATTTACTAGAACGATTTACCTAAATACACTACTAATTCTAATCTTGGCTAGATCGCACCTTGATTACCTAGTAGTTTGCACGAGAAGGTGGTCAAACATTCTAATATTGTGCGTGGAGGATTTATCAGTGGTGACACTTGAACGTTATCATCACTCGCGGCGCATTTTCTAAACAAGTAAGTTTAATATTATTTTCCTTGTTACTTTTCCTCGATTAAGTAAGAAAAAATGTTTTTAATTAAAATATCTTCAAAGATAAGTTATAAACTTAGCTTCAACGATAAGACTAGTGATAAATGATATTTATTTTGCTAATTGGTGATAAGTTACACCTTTAACTCGTAATTTCTTTTCGTCAATTTATACTAAATGAGGCCGGTGTTTCGTAACCTGAGAAGAAACACTGATACATACTCAAAGGTTTCAACGCGCTTATCTCTGGTACTACCAGTCGAATTTGGAACTCTATTTAAATCTAGCCATTTGCTCGTTACATTTTTCAGCATTACACAACGCATTGTAAAAATTACCCGGCTGTAACGACTGATTTATCAAACATTTTTAAATTTGTTAGAAACTCTATAACTTCTCTTTACATTTATGCAGATATATGAGCTTTTACTAAGCCAGCAAATCAAGATAGGTAGAGTAACATTGTTTCAAACATGAGGTCTATTTATGGACTCACACTAAATCCAATAATTATGAATCATTTACTTGACAAGCATGACAGGCAATGGGTTTATATCGTCAAACTAAATGCTTCGTTACTCGCCCGTGACTTTTTAAAAGTATTAAAGCTATTGAAACCTAGTAGTCTAGGTAGTCAAGCCTATTGTCCCCTTGAGCTTGAGTAGATTAACCAGCAAGACCATTAAAAAAAAAGTTCAAGCTCAGGCGATAGCCTCCTGGTTGTCGCTTGCTTCAACGGTCTTGCCTATGGCGCCCTTAATTTAAAAAATCTTTAAACTAAGCAACTACACGCTAAGGGTTACGGACTTCGGCTTTGGGCGTCGCTGGGGGAGGATAGCTAGACAGGGTGGATCGAACATTGACACAGACATAGTCCATCTCTCTCTACTCTTATAGCCTTCGGCATCTAAACACAAAACTTTCCGCACAGTATTTTCTTTATACCTCTGCATCACATGCTCAAAGGAATCATGACATATTTTCACCCAGCTATTCAGTCAACGTTGCCACATTGAACACATTGATCGCTATCTCATTTTTTGCAATACTTTTGCAGTGGAGTCCAACGATTACCACCAGATAGAGAATGCCGGTATTGAGATGGAGCTGTTGCATGTTGGCTCCGAGCCAGTCGGCATGCGATGCCCGTTCTGCTACGAAGATGTCATGACAAAAGCCCATTATAAAAATTCAAGATTTACGCACATCGTCGCTGTAATTCTAGGCATATTCTTTTGGTGAGTATTTTCAGTAGGTCATAATTTGTGAGTTTGGTAAGTCCACCATCTGGAAAGGATATCTTCTAATAAGGGTTCAACGCCAAGCAATATACAAATCGCCCTCGACACTGTATTGAGGCATTGGCATTACAATAATGCGTTAATTTAATTACTACTGTTCTCCTTATTAGACCTTCGCTACCGATTTGAGTGAATATGTTTGCACTAACTACCTATTTCGTGCATTAACCTATTGAACGCCATTGTCACGTATACACGACAGGCAAGCGCGTGCCCTGTACGCCAAACGTCACAAATATTTGACAAAAAGTACGGCGATTTTGTGGCTTGGCGTCGGGGGCACGCCGATGCGTTTATGCTCTGGCTTTCAAAAGGTTAATGTTCGATTTAAATATCACACCTACATACATACTAATTTTGAGGAACCCGTTACTTTCAGAGAATTCGAATAAATTCGAACTTGACAAACTTGACAATGATTTTACTAAAATTTGTACCCTTTTCTAGTAAATATGTAGGTACTTAAACGATCTCTTATTAACATGCATCGGTAACAGCCCTACTGTTGCCGTTTTGGTAACATGAGGCGTACCTCCGGGTTGTATTCATGGCTTTGCTTGAATCCATAGTAAATCACAAAGTTAAAGAAGGTACGTATTACGAAATAGTACATTTTGATGCAAGTGGACAAACTCAATGCAGCCGAGCCAAGGCGTTATAGAGTAGGCTAATTTTTTTACTCGACAAAATTAAATTATTGTGAGAAACCGCTTGCGGTTTTTTTTTTCGCGCGTCTTGGTCGTTACTCGTGGTGGTTGTCCAGCAACCAGTGGGGTCTGAAGCGCGGCCGCCAATATAATAATGGTGGTGGTCCGAAGCACAATTGATAAAATGGAGATTTTTAAGAAATCAAAAATATTGGATTGAACGTAGTGGGAAATGATTTTTGTTAAGATGAGTTTTAAACTCAAACTTGTAGTAATACCGGTGAGATGTTTTCGTTTAAATTTTTGTTTCAAACCCTTAAGATATTATATCATATGCTAAAGGAGGGTGAGACCAAATGGTCCAAGAAGCAATGAGATTTATATTCAGAACGTTACAGAAGCTAACGTCAATTGTGTCCCAGTTTTGAAAATGAGAATGAACAGTTTTGAGGCTACTACTTTTAAAGAGAAGAAAACAACGATTGAAAGTTAATTGAGTGTAATAGAAAATACTTATTTGTTTCCAGGTGGTTGTGTTGCTGCATAATCCCCTACGTCACGAAGAGATGGAAAAACGTTGAACATTACTGTCCCAATTGTCGCCGGTATTTGGGCTTATATAGTAGAAGATCGATGATATTGTAAGGTACTTCTACCCTTTTTGTTTTTAACAGTTTCTTATTATTTACATTGTTCTTTTATAAAATATCTGTATTCCTGGTAGGAGTAGGCATTGGTGTTTACCTGTACACCTGCATTTAGGTATTCATGTGACACGTAGGTATGTTTTAAGTTCAATGTAATAGCAGGCAACTAGGTAGGTATACTGTTAAAATATAATGATGTTACAATATTTTATAAGTATGTAAGTATAGTAGGCGCCAGATAAATGTGGAATAAAGTATATTGACCTTTCCCTAATAACTGTTCATAGGTACCTGAACAATTAAATATGAATCGTTTTTCATTATTAGACAATGTTAAGGATCACGAGAGATGATGATTCGGGACAGTTTTGTGTCATTAATTCCGTTTTTCAAATTAACACTGTCAATAAATGTAGGTGGGTGAATGACCGATATTCCACGATTATCTGGCGCCTACTATAGTAGATTGCAGATGCAGATTGGGATTATACAATAATCTTGCCGTTACATTCGAAGTTACAAAACATTTGTAATCTGTGTAGTAAAAGGAAAAATTAATAAGCCAGTAGGGACCTACTGTGTACGTGTAGAATAGTGTAGCTCGACTAGCATTATTAATTCCTAGGTCTTTGCGGTTTTATTACTGTTTACCTACTGCGTAGGTACCTACATCGAAGAAAGTTGAGAGATATGTTTTTATGCGCAAACTGTTTTAGGTCATAACGGTGTTACAAAATGTAGGTGTGTTGTTGTGTGTGTTACCACTTGATTCAAAACATCAGTTTTTTACAGTTCCTTTGTCGAATATTTAGATTAATTTATGGATCTACTCTAAGCAAGCTGATGAAGAAATATGCCTATTCCGTAACAACTAAGGAGAAATAAATTATTCTTGAAATATTTATTTATTATATTATAGGTAGGTAGGTAGAAATCGTATAAAAGGCCTTTGAAAAATCATATCAGAGTCTAATTTCATTCTGTCAACATTAAGAAACTCTTTAAATAATAACTTATATTTTTGCATTAAAATATACTAAATTGTAAGCTGTCTGACCAAATACATAAAATATAGGAAACGTGCACGGCGTAAACCGTTCAATTTAGCGTTGCAAATTTTAAACTGGCCTGTTGGTCGAGTGGTTAGTGACCCTGACTGCTAAACCGGAGGTTGTGGGTTCGATTCCCACCCAGGACAAATCTTTGTGTGATGAGCATGATCATTTGTTCTGTGACTGGGTGTCATTTGTCTATAATATGTATGTATTTAGAAATATATAAGTATGTTTATGAGTTGTCTGGTTGTCATAGCACAGTCTCTGCCTAGTTTGGGATCGGATAAACGTGTGTGAGTTGTCCCACGATATACAAAAAAAAAACAAACTTTTACGCTACAAATACTTGACATTGACACTGCGCTCCCTATACTTTCATGAAATAGAAAATTAAAGCCAACTTTACTTAATACATAAGTACTTAGAGACCGACATAGTGTAAAGATTTGAGATTTTCGATAACTTCCCAATACTGAAAGGTCGATTAAATAGAAATGATGGAGATTGTTTTACATGGTTATAAAAATTGTTTATGATAAGTAACAAGTATGGCAATGAATACACTTTTTTAGATCATTGGGATTTGTTTTTTTAAAGCTCAGCTGATTATATATTATATAAGTCGATAAGGTACATGATATACGTCTTCGAGTGCGTCTCTATTCCTACTTGTTCTATTCCACAGTTATATGGAACTAATGGGAGTTTTGGTTATCACTAGGACCTACTACGGTTCGATTTATTCCCGAATAGTAGAACTACTGAAACTTTTACTTTCAAGAAATGTATTACCTAATACCTCTCTACTCTACCAAATACACGTCAAGCCTCGAGAAGAAGTGGAAACAAACGGTCACTCCTAACAAAAATGAGCACGAAATTATTTAATTTTCTGACACGGCACGCACTTGGCCTGTTTTTTTATGTTAACTATGTCTATAAAATAATACGCTACCTTAATTTTGATAAGATAATCCACAGCCTTAAGTAAGTACTTACTATTTTAATAATAGCAACTTTGGTTTTTTTTTCAAATCGAAAATACAAAGGTTTTTAGGTAAACTTTTTTCACATATTATTAGCTAAACATTCCATTTCGTATTTTTTCTCTTAACCGAAATTCGACGTTTTCACGTTTCTAACGCCCCAGGAAAACCACTATTTATGAGAATTGAAATATATCTCATGAGATTTTTTGTTGTGACATATAAACATCAAATTTTTATCTATTTTACTTTGTATCGCAGGTAATAACGACATTTAAAATATTAAAGTTTTGTTGGAACGCGAAAAAGGAAAATATGATCGTGAAATCATATTTTCCTTTTTCACGTTTTTCTTTCGCATGTTTTCTTCTACGCAGTTAATGAACAGCTGAATTTCGTAGTTTTTCAAAATGTTTAGAAGGAACTACGAAGCGTACATACATACATATATATTATTTATATCTAATTACAAAACGCAGCATTCATGATCCGTTATACAATTTCAACAAAAAGTCAACTACCCCATATCATTTTCTCTTTCCATAACTCGACAATGTACCTGAACTGTTTTTTTCCCCCGATTTCACTCAAACTCAAACTCAAAGCATTTATTTTAATTAAACCATTACAGGCACTTTTGAATAGTCAAAGTCGATCTGTCCAAAGAGATGAAGCTAATTACACGTTCCAAAGCGTAGATGAAGATGGAGAAGAACGTGCAAGAAACTCCACGGACACTCTTTTAAATCAATGTTTTTTACAATGATATGGTTACATCATTCGTGTGAAAATTATACAAACATATATGTGTATATGTGAGAACGATGTAGAAAGACGCACGATCAAGCGTCCGAAGTAAAAAAGCTGCGACATGACCAGTCCTAGCTAACGGCACTCGCTCAGCAATATGACGCCTGCGCTAGCACCATTCGACTCAACCACTTTGAAGAGTGCCGAATGATCCAGCACCATCAGCCAGACTTTTAAGTGAGCATGACACTCCCAACCACCACATTCAAGTGAAAGAAAAATTATAGTTTAAGGTACACAGTATTCACACATGTGCCGTTAATGCATGAAATTATACAATGCTAAATTAATTGAGTCTATACAATGAAAATTGGATGGTCTTACAATATTCAGCGAGTCTAACAACTGCTAAAAGATTAGTTTGTGAGCCCTACTGGCTGTGGAGCAGGACCAGCATTGAGCCAAGCATTTTTATCTTTAATGTAATCTCCCAATGTATAATATGCTTGCCTGCATAGTGTGCGTTTAATAAAAGATTTAAATTTTGTTTTATTTATCTGGGGGGGTATTTTATTGTAACTTTTTATGGCTACTTTAGCAAGTCTGAAACCTGGTTGAACTAATTGGTTCCTATTTCTAGTGACATAGTTATATCTGTCGCCTCGTTTATTAAAAAGATGCAGATTCTTACTAACGTACATGATGTTTTCATAGAAATATGCTAATATTCTTAAACAGTTCCCTAAGAGAATCGCGCCGGCGGAGATTGAAAATGGCTCTTATGGCTCTTTTCTGCAGAATAAATATTAACTCAATGTCTGCAGCCCATAGTAAGATACCGTAAGACATGATACTATGAAAGTAACTGAAATATAGTAGTCCCGCGGTATCAACATCTGTAAATTGGCGGATTTTCCTAATAGCATATGCTGTTGAGCTTAGCCGTCCTGCAAGAGATGACAAATGAGGACCCCACTGTAGCCCTGAGTCAAGCGTAATCCCCAGGAAAACCGTTCTATCGACGAATTCAAGTTTCTCCCCGTTCAATACTATGTCACAATCACTACATTTGACATTTGGTAAGGCAAACCTTAGTACTTCGTTTTTTTCCATTTAAAACCAAATTATTAGCAGTGAACCAATTGTGGACCTGCAGAAGGGCGTAATTTACTTCGTCAAGATTATTACGTCTATTTATTTTAAAAATCAAAGAAGTGTCGTCATCGGCAAACATGACCATGTTTAGCTTGTTTTGTAATAAATGGGGCAAATCATTTATATAAACTAAAAATAAGAAAGGACTCAAAGACGAGCCCTGGGGACGCCCATTTTCATGTTTAGTACCGAGGAATTGACACCATTTATTTGAACTAATTGTTGTCTATCATTCAAATAAGATTTGACTAAGTGTAACGTTGTTTTGCCTAGTCCGTAATGCTCGAGCTTCAGCAATAATGTTTCGTGATTAATGCAATCAAACGCTTTAGACAGGTTGCGAGAAATAAGATACCAATAGTATCTTGCGCCTCTTCCCACGCATTAAAATGACGCGCGTTAAAATGATAAAGCATTTGTGATTAAGCATCACCTTTTCAGATATCTTGCTGAACACTGGCAACATAGATACTGGTCTATAAATATTTGTGTCTTTACTGTACCTGGATTTGAAAAGTGGTATCACCTTACTTAATTTCATTAGGTCGGGAAAGATTCCGTGATCCACACACAAATTAAATATTAAAGCTAAGCACGGCGCTATAGTCTCAATAATTCAAGTACAAACTTTGACAGACAACCCACACAGATCTTCTGTCAATTTCATTTTAATTTTTTTGAAAGCTTTAATTGACTGTTTACAAGACTAAGTTATGATGATGAAATAAGTGCCTTTTGTTTCCGCGTTATGCAGTTTTTAGCTCAAAGGTGGTATTATAGAATACGCTACTGCTAGCGGTTTTGTCCATTTTAGAACATACTTCTAGCCTATATGCTATTCCAGACTATCATCTATATCTGTGCCAAATTTCATCTAGATCCGTTCAGCCGTTCTGGCGTGATTCAGTAACAAACATCCATCCATTAATCCTAAAATAAGTAAAATACTAGAAGAATATAAATAACATCAAAAGTTTGTTTGTTTGTATATTTTGATTCAATGACAGCACCGGTTGCAATGTTAGATATGTGAGATTACCTATGTTATTGATAAAAAATAGACTCATCTCGGAAAGTGAGAGAGATTACAGTCTTTTTAAAATGTCCTACAGTGGTGGACAAATATTTGTGGCATACCTACATGTAATTTACAAAAGCAGAAATTTCATAAAGCTTGTAAAATATAGATTGATCACCGTCCACAATTAGGTATTCCACATGATTTTTCTACTTTTCTAAGGATACATATTATTATTTACAATGAATTTTGATCAAAATCTATGATGTATATTTAGCTAGCTATGTTTCGATATGCAGGTACTTACCCAGGAAAATAATAGGGGATTTCCTAAGAGAAAGGCCTGTATGATTTACAGTATGTACTTACTTATAATTATGTTATCTTTGCGATAGCCAATATCGGCACTTCATCGATAAATATATTTCAATTGGCAGACCACTTATTTTCTGAATACGGATTTGATCATTATAATAATTTGTGGCTAGAATTATAAATATTTACGCCTAAAAAAATACGTTGCAATTAGTAGATCGGTAAGGTGATCAAACATTCTTAAGTGTGCGTGGAGGATTTATCAGTGGTGAGTGGAGACACTTGAACAAGTAAGTTTAATATATTATTTTCTTTGTTTTTTTTTCTCGATTAAGTAAATAAAAATGTTGATAAATAAAATAGCTTCAAAGATAAGTCAAACCTTATACATTTGCTCGTATTTTTTTTCAGCATTACACAATGCTTTGTAAAAAGCACACGACTACAACGATTGATTTATCAACCATGGAGTTGTTTTTAGTATCCGTAAGAAACACTTCAATTTGCACATTGATGTACCTATCTACCTAGATATATGAACTTGTTTGTAGTCATTAAATCTATATAGTAATCTTTTTACTTGGAGTAGAATTAGAAATTAACATTGTTGGTAGTAAAACATGAGATCTACTTATGGCTACTTGCATTTAATACAATAATAAAATTATATCTAATACCTTTAAACGAGCAATTCTTGTATATATGCATGTATTAATATAATCTGAATCTCGGAAACGGCTCCAACGATTTTCATGAAATTTATTTAGTATTCAGGGAGTTTCAGGGGCGATAAATCGATATAGCTAGGTTTCATTTTTAGAAAACGTTTACCAAGAAAAACCGAGCTAAGCTCGGTCATCCAGGTACTGTCATTTATATTACAAACATGACAAATGAGTTAATTATTACTACGCCTGTGAAGTTTTAAAAAGCCTCCTTTCTTTTGTAATTGATCTTCATATTAATTCTCTTGTGGTCGGTGCAATATGTGACATGTCTCCTTCTTACTTCTCTTTTAAGTAGTAATCACTCTTTTAGTATCTAGGGTATAGACATATAACATTTCCCACACACGCACACACACACACACCACGACACAGTATTTTATAATGGCCAGTCACTGGTCAACCTTGGAGGTTGCCGCCTGCTTCACCGAATTTGACTGTAGCGGCCTTAATAGAAATTTTTATAAGCCAGAGCTTACAAAATCAAACTTAAAACTAAGCGGGTACACGGTACGGTCACTCCTTGTGGGTGGGGAGGTAGGGCAATCGGCTTAGGACGTCGCGGGCGGGAGTCAGCTAGAGACATACGGGATCAAATATTGATAAACACATAGTCCATCTCCCTCTACTCTAATAGCCTTCGATATTCAAACACAAATCTTCCCTCACGGTATTTTTCTTATGCCTCTGCATCACAATGACATACCCAAAGGAACCATGACAGATTTCCACCCATCTTTTCAATTACCGTTCCCACTTTGAACAGATTGATCGTCATCTTATCTAATATTTTTTGCCATGCTTTTGCAGTGGAGCCCCACAAGTCCAATATATACTACAACATAGAGGACGTTGAAGCTACTCAGGTGATGCTGTTGGATTTCGGCTCCGAGTCACGTATCATACAGTGCCCGTTTTGTAACCAATATATAAAAACAAAATCCGAAGCAAAAAATTCGGGATTCACGCACATCGTCGCTCTCTTTCTAGGCATATTCTTTTGGTGAGTATTTTCACTAGGTCATACTTTGTGACTAAGGTATAACTAATAAGTTTATCATCAGTATGGTCATATATATGCAAATCGCCCTCGACATTGGTTTGAGGCATTGGCAATACGCTCATGCGTTAATTTAATTACATACTTCTGTCCTCCTGATTTAGGGCTGCCATCATTTAATTTACCGACGCCGGACAAAAACTTTAAAAACGTCCGGGGTTTTTGTTTCGTTTGGGATTTGGGTGAAATATAGATTTTTCTGGACAAAACATAAAATATCATCATTTTAATTCAAACATATTTGTCTCTGCAGCTTGGCAATTTATGCGCAAATGACCTCAACATGTTAAACATTTTCACAGTTGTTGAAGGATGTTTTAATAAAATAACCTATACAATCGACAATAACAGCGAATAAAGTCAGCGCGAAAATTTTAGCTCTTCGTATTTATAGTTTAGGTTTTTTGACCCTTCGCACAGAAACAGTATTAAGTAAATAAACTTATGCGAAGGCAAGCGAAGCGAGCCCGAAAATTTAAGCGTCCTGTCCGGATCAGACTATATTTTTTGTTAACGATTCAAATCTCATGATTAGAATTTAGATTAGATAAAAAATCTAATCTGATGATTAGATTTTTTTGACCAGTTCACCTTACTCCGATTTTTCGAAGTTGTATAGTTGCAGGGTCAAAGACTACGAGCTTAAGCCAAAGCTCTTTGTATGAGAGACGGGTAAATTTGCCATTCGGTAAGTTCTCCGTGCCAAAAACACTCACAATAAGCTGACCTTTGGTGTTAATTTCCCATAAAACAAAAAAAAACTCAAAATTCAAAGCATTTATTTCAATTAAACCATTACAGGCACTTTTGAATTGTCAAGGTTGGTTTGTCCAAAGAGATGAAGCTATTTGCACATTCCAAAGCGTAGATCTCTATGGAGAAGAACGCGCAAGAAACGCTTTTAAATCAATGTTTTTTTACAATGATATGGTTGCATCATACGTGTGAAAATTAAACAAACACATAGGTATATGTGAGAACGATGTAGAAAGACTTGCACGATCAAGCGTCCGAAGTAAAAAAAAAAGCAACAATTCAAATAACACAAATAATTAAAATAAACCGTGGCAGCTGAGAGATGACCAGTCCTAGCTGACGGCACTCGCTCAGCAATACGACGCCTGCGCTAGCACCATTCGGCTCAACCACTTTGAAGGGCACCTAATGATCCAGCACTATCAGCCAGACTTTAAAGTGAACATGACACTCCCTACCGCCAAGGCACATTCAAGCAATTTTCCGGTGACATATATGTATATTCGTATGTTACAAAGTTTATTGTCATACGAATGCAATATACAAAATCGAAGCTTCACCTCTAATAGAATTTATGAACCTTTATTCAAAAATATGCATAGTTTTGTTTTTAGCGCTACTGTTGATGCTTTGAGGCGGACCTCAGGACCCAAAGTATTTCACAAAGTTACGTGTAACGGATGCAAGGCGGCAAATTCTGTCATTACAGTAAGGCATCCGAATGTGACTACGCTTTGGGGCTGAGAAATTACCAGAATAAATAAATAAAAATTCTGTTCCTGCGATTTTGAGGGTTCGTAGTAAGGAACAAGGACCCTTATAGTTTCGCCATGTCCAGCTTTCTGTCTGACCGCGGTTTAGCTCAGAGGCGCTTAGCACTAACGAAAAAAGTGCCAAAACTATTTTTTCATCCAAGATTCCGTTTGTGAAATATTAAGCTTTAAAGTGCTAACTTTTGTAAGTGTCCCTCCCTCTGCCAGCTAAATGATTGTTTTTGGAGACGTGAAAAATTCATGGTAGTATACGACACGGGTAACTACCGAACCCTTCAATGTGCGAAGCCTGACGCGCATTTAACCGGTTTTTCATTATTTTAATGTTTCGTGCGCTATGGTAGATTTTCGTGGAGGTATAATAAATTATGGTGGCCTTAAGGATAATGACGACTGATAAAATATAGGTTTAGAGAAAATATAAATTAATGGATTGATCGTAGCGACTCAAACAATGGTTTTTTTCCTTGAAATTATATTCTGAAAGCGTTAATATATCATATGCCAAATTATGTTAACTTCCTATTTTTAGAATTAATAGAAAATACTATGTTTCCAGGTGGTTGTGTTGCTGCATAATTCCCTACGTCACGAAGAGATGGAAAAACATTGAACATTACTGTCCCAATCCCAAGTGTAAACAGTTTTTGGGCTGGTATAGTAGACGTCCGATGATATTGTAATGTACTTCTACCTATTGTACCTGTTTTTAACATTTTCATATGTTTTGCATGTATTTTTGATTACATCTGTATTGCCGGTGGGAGTGGGCAGTGGTGTGACCTACAACCATATTTATTCAAGATAATTCATATCCATGATGTAATAGCAGGCAAGTCTACTGTTATGATGGCGTTTCATTACATCATATATAGGTCCTATGTAAATAGATAGACAAACTTTTAGAAATCATTCAGACCACCAAAATAAGGACAATGGTAAAAAATGAAGAAAAAAACGCGTTAGATACTTACAAGAAAATAAATCAGCCGACGAAAATACACTAAAAATGTTGCCAAATCCTTATTTTAGGTCAAAATGAAATCACATTAATTAATATTTTTTTTTGCTTGTATATCTTTGGTTAGACGTACTGAACGCTGTGTTTTTTATTCTGTTGAAAATTTGTCCGTCTATTTTGATAGGACCTTATATTTCAGACGTAAGTAGTTACTTAAGTACTAAAATACCAAGCTATTGTCGAAGTCACAAATTTTTTGCAGTCTGTGCAGTGTTTAGGAAAAATTGGAACCCGTAGGTAGTTTCTTTGGGTAGAGTAGTGTAGCCGGACTAGCAAAGTTTTTTTCAGTTATTAATAAAGTCGAATACTATTGTAATCAAGCTGAAGAAGAAATGTGCTTATCCCGTAACAACAAAGGAGAAATAAATTATTCTTGAACAACTATTTATTTATTTATTATATTATAAGTAGGTAGAAATCGTATAAAAGACCCTTGAAAAAGTATATCACAGAATTAAACATACTCACAACAATAAGAAACTATTTATAATAACTTATATTTTTCATTTAACATATACTTAATAGTAAGCTATTATCTAACAAATACAATAAATTATAAATTCGACAGGCATTTGGTCAAATGTGATCAAATCCATAATAACTATAATATTTTTTCATAAAAAGAAACTTAAAATTATGCGTCCTAATATTTGTAGGTTAGGCTATTTATATTTTAGATGCCGCTCCATCATAGATATTTACTATGTGTTATAACATAATACGTATATTATGTTATTCCAGTATATATACGTATATTATGTAGACCACTTGGATACCGACATAGTTTATGGATTTGATTTTTGCGAAGCCATCCCATAGCCGTCGAAAGGTCGATTTTAGGAAAGCATGAATTTTGTTGATGTACTAGAGATGATCGACATTGTTTTAGATGGTAATAAAAACATAAATGTCAGAATAGTAATATACATATGATACGTTATGTTATGTGTACATATAATTATAAATATGATATGTTTACGATAGGTATATCCTATCTATAAGATATCATATTTATAATAATATAGACAATGAATACATGTATTTACAGTTGGGTTTTGTTTTTTTTAAAGCCGTGCAGATTATATTATTGCTTAATTAAACTATACGTTGAGAAGGTACATAATATACTTCTTCGAGTGCGAGAAACTTGTAATCAAACCATCTGGGAGAAATTGGTTATTAACCTACATAATTATGTTTATGAGAATTGAGATACACCACATGAGATTTTACGTTGAGACACGCAACACACCAACTTCTTAATTATCTTACTTGGTATCTTGATAAAGCCATTCAAAATATGGGAGATTTGATGGAATACAAAAAGGGAGAATATAATTTCAATTAAATTTAAAATCAAGATGGCGTATAAGAACCGATGAACGCTTTGCACTGAGGACAGTAGTGGTTGGCAGTCTTGCAGGACCTCATGCAGTAAGGCACGAAGCAGCCGCAGCAGCATCTGTGAACAATATCAAGTGATGTTCAATATTTGTTCTTTTGGATGAGTTTTCCTTTGTGTTACAATATGAGGTTTGTGTTACAGTCATTACGACCCTATCATGTACCTGTTGATTTCTTTAGGTAGTAAAAATTTATCATAATGGTATTGCCAAGTGCCTGTGTTTACATTTATTGTCACACACAGTGTAAAATGATTATAATGAATCATCGTAAGGATCGTTAATTGTAATTATTTGTTGCCAATTAATAGAACATGAGTTGTTCCCCATATTAAGCATTCATGCGCAATATCATCAGAATGTGTCGAGGTTTTCTCATTGCTTTATGTTTTATTGCATTTATGATGTTGTTGTGAACTCAGATCCTAAGTATTATTTTCAATGGGGGCATAATGATGAGCTTAGTTTTGATCACAGTATGAACATGACAGTGCTATGCTGCCGTCGTTCACGTCCGAGGTGCTAATGACGATTTTAGGTAATTCTTATCAGTATCTAAACAATGTCAGTGTCGGATTCTTTAGCCTTGGAAACAGGTGACGTAGTAAAAATAATTTATATCTATAGGTTTACTTGTTTTACTTGGTAATTTTAGTTAATGCCTTTGGTTACATTTCAATGCTGTGGCAACAAACACACAACGTTTCTAATGAATTAATTACCATTAGTCATACATCTACAGGTACGGAAACTAGTTACGGAACGTGTCTACCGAAAACTAGTTCTTTGCGTCATGAACTCATGATTTGCGATAAAACAGAAGTTGTTTCGAATTAAAAATCCAAAACGATGCCAGTTAGAAAATCTGACGGAACTAGAAAGAGTCGGTTCTTTATCAGTTGACCTCAAACACATGAATAATATTGACGCATGGGCATTTGAATATAGTAGTTGTTCTTGTGAATAGGGAATGAAATTATCTTTTCGTTAAATAATATAAACTAGCTCACCCAGCTAAAACGCACAGCGCCGCTGACACGATGTGTGTGCGGTTGTTGGGGACATATTCAACTGTCGTTACGATGGATTTGTTGCAAGTTGGGCAGTTGGTGCCTGAGGGTCCAGGGCCCATCTTTGCTGGACGGGCTCCCGGCAGTGGTGGCGGTGAGGTGATGACGGTGGTGCGCGGCCCTGGAGCTGGTGGGACCACTAGGCCGGGCGGCGGAGGAGGGTTGTCGCCGAAGTACGACGGTGGCGGTGCAGGGTTAGGCCTCGTCTGCTCGTAGGGTGGTGGGAGACCCATTTTGTTTTCCACTGAAATATAGCGTTTGAAATAGTTAAGTTCTGTTGTCATATTCTATTTTGCGAAATTAATGTTGCGGTATTCGCGACGAGCGGACGAATCATCATAAAATAAAAAATACAAAAACCGGCCAAGTGCGTGTCGGGCAGTCGCAGTGTAGGGTTCCGTAGTTGCACGTCATGTTTGCCGACTTAGAATGGTCCATTTCACAGGGGTCGTAAATTTATATTTAGGTACTAACTTTTTACGTAAATTTCAACTTTATCTAACTACTTTTCAATAGAAATTCAAGTACAAAATGTTCCTTTTCCAAGTACATTGTATAGGTTAGTCGACTATTAGGTACTCGTTAACTTGTAAAGCTTACTTGGCTGTGATAGTTTTCCTTTTATATTCATCACCACTTTACATGTAACCTAAAATTTATTTTTACACATTTTATTTTACCACTTTGTCGGCGTGATTAATATTATACTCATACCAAATTCCAACTTTCTAGTGCGTCTCAGAGCTAAACTGCGGACAGACAGACAGACAGACGGACGGACATGGCAAAACTATAAGGGTTCCTTGTTGACTACGGAACTCTAAAAATTAACTGGGAGACAAATATATGATGCAAGTCATGTAAATAGTGTGCTACTTGGGTCAAGTTAAATTTTCTAATGCAGACCTTGTCTATTTTCTGCTAGACAAGTTATTAGTAATCTCACTAACGTTGATTTCGGATAAGCGAAATCCATAATAGGAGTTGGTGCTACCTACCCATATATTTGTTACTAAGCATTTTAAATCTAAGTAAATAAAAGCTGCGAAGCATTTTCGTCGCATAATCCACTCACTGAATGAGTCATAGGATTTATTATAGAATTCATGAATGCGGGACGGTTCAAACTCTAATCGATTTAAAGGTCGTGATTTTGAAGATTGTGGTTTTGGAGCCGTGGTTTCGTGACGTGCGTTTAACCATCGACATTTTTTACATGTAATTAATAGCGACATTTGTCGGAGATTTTCTTGACTTTGACTAGTTTTAATAAGTCTGAAGAAGGACATGAAAGTTTAAGGATTCTGTGATTTCCAAGTTAACATTAATTAATCCATTTCATGGAACTTTATCGTCCTTGTTTGAGGCCGATGTAGGAAGCAGAAACAACAATGGCTAAATAATGCATAATTAACATGTGTAACACGAGGTTAATGTGATGATAAAGTTTAGCTGTAGGTATTGTGTTGTCCGTTCGTGTGATATTGTCCGTTTTTAGCTCCGTCAGCTGGGGACGGTTATGATGAAATTGCAGCTGGCGATATTCAGGGCGTGACAACACAGCTACAAGGCTTTGCAAACGGAAAGTGATAATCGGAGCTGCCTAAAATTATAAGCAATAATGTGCGATTTAATAGAGCTCATTATTTAAACATTAGCGGTGTACTGAACATGATTAACAACTCATTGTTCTCGGTTTTGGTGTTTTTTTACAAGTCTTGGTTTTAAAAATAGGAGTAATAAAATTTAAAAGCACGATATGTTTAATGGTCATAGTGCATATGTAGTGAGATTGTTGTATAAATATTAAATAATGATAAGAGTTTGTTTACATTGAAATAGCTAGGATGTTGGAAATGTATCAGCTAAGGCATTTTTAATTTCGTGTAACCTACAGTAGAGTAATATATCTAGGTAGTAGGAAAAGTTTACTCATATTGCGTAGCTGTGGAGAAACAGCTTACTTTTTGTTTTTTGTATGATTAAAGTTGTGTTCGGGTTTTTACGGTACTGTATACATATCTCTAAAACCAGTTTACTTACTTGTGGCGTCCATAGTGTGATGAAATTTAACCTTCGGTCGATTTCTTAATCCCTTATTCGACTATTACAGTCGCACAACACTTCCAAACTGTAACAGTCTTGGTATGGAGATCAGCGTTGGTAAAGTTACAATCAATTTTATTTAACACAATAAAGAAAAAAAATCTTGTTGGAATATCGTCTACGTTGTGATCTTGCGCGGTTTACTCTGCGAGTGAATGCACTCGGAGCCGAAGAGTGCGCGGGCGCGTTACGTCACGACTGAGGGACAGAGACCTCCCGCGATCTCTCGCCGACGAGAGAGACGGAAGATGTGTCGTCATGTAACTTGTTGTTTACGTCGTATAAACTTACATGTTTGCCGCCTAATTACAATAGCAATTAATGCGCAATACCATTGTAACAAAGCCTATGTTTATCCGTTTGTCACATCACAGGAGGACCGCACCACTTGGCAACTGCACGGGAAATCTTAAGGTATTGTCTAGCGAGCGCCAGCATTGTTGATGCGGAATGGATCGTTAAACTTACCGATAAGGTATGCGCAGGAATTAAACAATCGACATCAACACTGGACCACCCACAAGGAAATTTTGAGTCGATATGTTTTATCTTAGCAATCGTCTTTCTTAATACAATGTAAAATGTAAAAATGTAATGTGCGTGAAAAATAAAAGTAGTATCGGTTCTAAGTGCGTTGACATGACTTGAAGTTACGAGAAGGTACCGCTATTGAGATGTTTTTTAGTCAGGCGCTTGACAACCGTCTCGCTTGATGAGCTCTTTGTGGGCGATGAGCCGAAGACGTGCACTCGAATGGCGTAAGGTTGCATAATCACTTTTGAAGTCAGCTTAGTGTGTCTCAGCGTTTTACGTTTACCAAGCCGAAACATTTAAGGAAAAATCGAGTCTCATTCATCTGCAATTGTACGCGAATCTGTTTGTGATGTTTGGTTCCTTCTAGCAACATTAGACTACACATGGGGTTTCTTGTACAACTTGGAAATTAAACGTAATCGAAAAATCCATGTTACCTACTTTTATTTTGGGAATGAAAATCCGTTTTTTTTACTTTTTAAACTTTGGAAATTATATTATTATTATTATATACTTATCTAGTGTGGTTTCTTTGTTTTTTGACACCGACTTCCAAAATCAAAGTAATTTTGTACTTAGTAGTGGTTTTTATTTGAAAGGCGGTAATTGTTGTAAATAAGTTTTTTTATACCTATTTCATATGTTAGTAGGTACCCCCCAAAAATTAAAACTTAATAGCAAATACTGTGATAAGGTATCTTAAGTATTGGAATTGTAAATGAGTTCTCTATTCATTCACACTGCACTGTTTACCGTTAAGGAGTTACGTTGCGCGCTTTCATAGTGTGATGGCATTCTGTTCTGGGAATGCCGCAGATATTCAGACAATATTTGTCCTTAAAACAAATATTCGTGAAAATTACATTGTATTAACCGACCCCATTTTGCTTACTTGGACGACATCATCGTCCAAGTACCTACGCAAAAATTACATCATCCAAGTATTTAAGCAGAAATGCTCATAAGATAAAAACTGCTTCGCCAAACTGAATTAAGTTTTTACGGACCCAAATAGCAAGTATACTGCATCGAACTAAAAAATAATCACAGAAATCGGATCAGAAACTTCGGAGTAATCGGGTGTACATACATAAAAATAAACATATATAGCTACCGAATTGAAAACGGCCTCCATTTTTGAAGTCGGTCATTAATTATAGTGGTAAGGACTGCTCTACCTTTACAAGACAATACCCATGCAATAATAATATATCATTTATTTCAGATAACAAAGACCCATAACATAAATACCTTACAGACTTTCATACATATTTATAAAAACCACAAAAATGAAAACACTATTTTACACGAATTGACGGCGTCGTGTTGCGCTGCGTGGTGTCACGTAGCCTTCCGCGGAATCGCCGATATACGACACCCTTCGGCCAAAACTCTTCCTTGAGGAAGGTCTCAATATGATGAGTCGCAATCGCAACTCGTACCACGAACGATTTGAAATTCGTGTTATGGCGTGACTCCAACTTCTCGACCTTTAAGACCAATGACCCTACTTGTTTATAGGTAAGTGTCACTATTGTTAGGGGAATGCAGTTACCACTGTCATTACGGAATGCCTTATTGGGAAAGGCCTACCCTAATATGCTTACCATACACTATCATTAGACATTCACGGTGCGTGTCGGATGTTAATACAAACTGCTTACCTACATTATAATATAACAACTAAACTAACTGAATTTAGGTTCTTGTTGTAAAATACCAGTTGGAAATACCAACTTTTACTTATAATGAACTTATATATTATGAATAGGTAACCTAACGTAACTACTAAATATTATAAAACAAATAGACCCAATTCGCGAAATTATTTACACACGCGTATTAAAAACAAAATTAATTATTTCGCATAAAACAATTCATCCACATCGCTGTCAATGGCAATTGTGCCCAGAACACTGGCAGCATCGCCGCGTTGAATGGCAATGCTTACTCTTTGGCCGAAGAAAAGCCCAGACCTCTGGTCACGTGAACAGTCAACAAGTTGTTTACTGGTCTTGGTATTGAGGTTTACAAAAACCATTGGGTCAATCCCTTACCTGTTTAAGTGGTCTTGGAATGTGGAGGTTTCCATATTTGTGAAATCTTTCAGTTTCATTGAGTGCGTTACTTTTTTTTTCACTTTATTTGTTTTGGGGCTTTTATCATAACAGACATGCCAACCCCATCGTACCCTTTAACACTAATAATTATCACATATACTTAAAGGATATTCTAGAACTAATTTTCAACGATTTGAACGATCCGACCCCGGAAACCCCCGGTCACAGGAGCTTAGGGAATTATTATGTCGTCTTCGTTGTTATGTTAAAAATAGTTTACCTAACATTACCACACCCGATCTAACCACTACACAAAGAGCGACCGCATCATCTTGGGAACTTAGGGAACCCTGACACGGATAGGTTAGGTCCGAATGGGATGGCGGGAGCTAAAGTGCGAAGCGAGCTTACTTAGCTCTTGTGATCTTGTGATACTTCCCTTGGTCACGACCGTTATTGAAGCCGCATGTACATTCGATAAAATAAGTGATTACTAGATCTGTAGCGTTTCCAAATGCCACATGTTTCGATTCGAGTCGGCAACTTAGCCATAAGTATGCAAGACGCATTTACTAATTCCGTGCATGTCAAGTTGACAAATTTTATACAAAATGAACATTATAACTTTCACTGTTGTAACTTTTAATTATTAAGTGTATGATTAATTGATGATATATAAATTGAAGCTTACATGAAATGAAATTATATCTCTTGGACGTCTATATTAGTTATATTACAAAGAGGAAACATTGATTTGTTTGTTTGTTACGATTTGGCTCAAAAGCTCCTCAACCGTTTTTAAAAATTCTTCATTAACTTAAAAAAATGGCTGTCAAATATTTTCGAAAAATTAGAGATCCGTACGAAAATTGTAATAATGTAACCCAAAATAACAAAATTTTGCCTAGTAAATTCAGTATTTGGCGTGCGCAGAAAAAATTTATTGATGATACATAAAAATATGGTACAACATGATTAAAGTACTCATTATTACATATAAAAAAGTCCCCAAGCGCATATATCTAACTATTATGGTTAAGTCACAATAACCGCTTATTGTTCAAATTATTCAATCAAAACCAGGGTAGAATGGAAAAGTGGTGATTTTGGTATCATGATATTAATCCTTATACATTTAAATGGTTTGATAATTAAGGTTGATTATGTACACATTGCGATTTGCATAATTTTAAGTGTAATTTACATAAATTACACTCTAAATTATTCAAATCGAACATTTCGTTTAAAAGTAACAGTAATGTATGAATATAAAAACGAAAGATCACTCACTGATTTTATTCACGAAATCTCAAAAACTACTGGGTCTATGAAGATGAAATTCGGCACGAAGGTAGATTATAAAAGGAGACGTCAGTTAAGAAAGGGTAAAGGGGGTCTCCCCGTAAAGGGGTGAATTAGGGGCTGGTTTGTATGAAAAAACTTAAAATACTCTTTTGTTTGGAAGAGAGTTTTTCCAAACCGGTCCCGTTTCAATTTGGTGAAGATCTGATGAAGAACTTCGGAGGTAGGCAACGGAACTCTTCAATGAATAATATCAAATGTACCGGGATTGCTGCAATTGCATGTCTGTTTATTGTTTACACCAGTTCATAACATAACATAACGCCGGTACGCTGTGATGGGGTAGGCTGAATAAGTCAACCTGAATTTTTTGGGGCGATCTATTCGGGCATAACTTTATCGCTTATTAACCAATCTTGATTATTATTTTTTACGAAAAATACAACCGACTTCGAAAGCCGGTGTCAAAAACATCCAAAAACACCGACTACTGGGCGTGACTGCAAAATATGTGCATCTGCGTATGATTCATAAACCCAGCCCGACTAGTAATGAACGAATGATCTGTTGTAGAGGTTTTGTAATATCGTGCTATAGAATGTGTGGAAACATTGGGGAGCACGTGACGTTATAATCACAGCCGCACAAGTCAAACTTCAAGGTTAAGCAATGCTTGCCGAGGTCAGTCTGTGGATGGGTGACGATCTATTACATACAGAGCTTCCGGCCCCCGTGCCTCTTAAAACACTTTGAACCGTAGGTCCTTGTTGTTATTTGAACATTTTTGACAGTCGTAACGGATAGTCAGAAGCCAACATTTGACGCCAATCTTGCCAAGGGGTACCGTATTACCCAATAATGGACTGTTTAGGTCAGATATATACGAAAGTCGTCCACTGCTGGACATAGGCCTACCCCAAAGGGGGTTTACCATGATCGCCACGCTTGGCAGGCGTGTTGGCGATCGCAATGAAGCTGTTGAAATGCACAGAGAATGCTGCTGCCCATATTCTGGTGAGTCCCTTAGTCGCCTCATACGATACCCACGGGAAGTGATGGGCAGATAGGCAGTCACTCCTTGTAAAATAATCAACACAATCAGCTCAGTGTTTTTCCTTGTAAGAATAGCCTTTTTTTTAAGAATGGAAAATCATCAAATGCCTTCTTCCGCTCTGGATGGAGCGGAATGCCGTGTCAGACTCTTACTGACTAACCCATCCGTATTCCTTCTAAAGCCCTTTGCGTTCTAGGGCCGCGGTGACTCTTTCGAACAAATTCCGCAACCCTGGCAGGCTCTGGCTCTAGCGGGCCCCGTCTTCTATGCTAACATCACTTTGAGCGCGTGAAACACAACGCGCCATCGACCCGGGCCTGGTGGTGATCGGGCAGCGAGACACCCAACGCTCGCCGTCCGCAGGCCCGCGCCTACGGTGGCCGGGGAACACCCTGCGACTCCCGACGCCCGGGGCGTCTTCTCCTTTGTAAGAATAGCCTGCTGAATCCTGTTCAATCCGGATTTTGTTCTGGTCATAGCACCGCTACAGCCTTAGTAAACGTTACCGATGATATACGGTTAGGCATGGAACGAGGAAATCTGAAGGTTTCTTGCTTACCAGATTTCAGTAACGCGTTCAATACCGTCGATTTTGATATCCTGCTTGGCGTACTTCGCTCGCTTAACATATCTCCAAAGATGATTGACTGGTTTCGCAGTTACCTGTATGGCCACCGGCAACGTATATGCACAGAAGAATCTAACTCTTCCTGGTGTTATACAACTGCCGGTGTACCTCAGGGTGGCGTTTTATCACCGTTACTCTTCGCAATATTTATAAACGCCATTTCCAAATACCTTCTACCTTCCTACCACCTTTATGTTATGCAGACGATTTGCAAATCTACAAACAAGCTACCCTTGTAGACTTAGCTGATGCAATTATTGCAATAAACAAGGATCTAGCTACAATTTGTGAGTGGAGTGAGGCAAATGGGCTTTAAGTTAATCCGTCGAAGACCCAGGTCATTGTTGTTGGCAGCTGAAGGATGATTCCAAAAGTAAATTGGTCTCAGCTTCCCCAGGTTCAATTTAACGGAACTACAAATCCCTATAAGTGAGAAGGTTAAGAACCTTGGGGTTTGGATCGACAAACATCTTTCATGGGGTCCACAGCTCCAGGACGTAAGCCGTAAAATGTTTGCATCTGCCAGATCGCTTAGACGATTGCAGAACTTTCTTCCTACTGCCACTAAAACTGCGCTTGCACAGTCCCTTCTGCTTCCTATCCTTGACTATGCCGATGTCAGTTATCTCGTTCATTCATAACACGCATAATAGATATCTGAGGTCATCGGAAAACTTTAGACTAGAGATGCATTCCATCAGCTTCTACGACAAATCTTTTCGATTCAAGCGGTGCGGTTCTAGAATGCCGCAAGGCATTCTAGAACCGCGCCGTGTCGGTAAGGCATGCTCAATCTTTGTCTACTTTTAAAACTATGGTGAAAAATCACTATCTCTCTCCTTAGTCATCCTTAATTGGATTCTCTGCTTTGGTTTCATAATTATTATTTTATATTATTTATCTATTATATATATAAATAGTACACCTAAGACTGTCTTTCCTTCTCTTTTTTAAATCCATCCAAAGGTTGTCTTTATAGACCGCTTTTAAAAAAAGGCCGCCCATTGTTATGTTTTTCTTCATCTATATTTTCTGTAACTTATATGGTATACATAATAAACAGTATTCTATTCTATTCTATTCTATACATTCAGCTGCATCGGTTTAGAATAGAAGTCGACCCGAGAAACGCTGGGAAAAGGCTGAGCTTTTGAGAATATATCGTTTTTAAGGGTTCCGTACCCAAAGGGTAAAACGGGACCCTATTACTAAGACTCCACTGTCCCTCTGTAACAAGGCTGTATCTCATGAACCGTGATAGCTAGACAGTTGAAATTTTCAAAGATGATGTAGGTACTTCTGCTGCCGCTGTACTCGTAACAACAAATAATAAAAATTAAAAATAAAAGGGCCGAAAAAACATTTCACATTCTTGTATGGCGGCTCCCATACAAGAAACATGTTTTTTTTGGCTTATGGTCCGGAACCCTTCGTCTGCAAGTCCAACTTGTACTTGGCCAGTTTTTAACTAATAGTCAAACTTACATTTTATCGAAAAACGCATTTACCACAATTTTTTACTACTGGTTGAGTTAACTACGGATAAAAGACAAGCCCTTAGTTACCTTTTTGAGTGACACATTATATCCTGTTTGTCAGCAATGCTCAATTTGAAAAAAATATACCTGTTACCGCTACGATAGGGATATTTATATAGCGTAAAAAACAACAACGACGGTGCTAATGACTTGGAGTTTTCTAGACGCATTGTTATTCTCATAGCCCCTTCTCACACGGTCGCACGGTGGGTCTCCCATAGGTCAAAACCCCCCCAAACTCATTGGTGAATACTGTCAATTCATATAGCACGGTGCTATCATTACGACCTACCTAGAGTATAAATACCAGGGCTATTTATTTCAATTATCACCATCGGTGAAGTTCCCGACGGCGATGTGAATGGGTGGGTAAGTATAAAACTTTTGCACATGGCCAACCGCGCGGCAGCCGGGACTGTCGTGTGGTGTGTCAATTTTTGTATTTGTGTAGTTTCAGCATTACAACACATTTTAATTCTGCAGACACGCACAACAAGGATTGAATATTGAAAACGAAAATGTTGAAACGATAAAGATATGTGTTTTCAGCTGATCCATTTAAACGTTAAAGGCTACCTCAAACATCGTAACGCCATCTATGATAACTTCATATCAACTGTTGCTACCAATGCTTAGTAGCTCGCTGTTGGGCGGGTGAAAAATTGTGAGTGCCGCGAGAGGGCGGCTGCGGTGGCGGGCGGAACCTAAGGGTGCGCGCGCACCATTACATAACGGTAGCGGAGGCTTTGCGGGCGCGCGCAGCGGCGGGTGCGGGGCGCGGGGCGATCGATGCGCGCCCGGGGGGAGTCAGTCGAGCGGCGAGCGAGCGACATGGCGGCGCGCCCACCCCGCGCGGCGGCCCCGCGGCCCGGGCCGCGCGAGTAGGTCGCCATGCGCGATGCGGTATGAGGCAGCGCCGCGCCCGGCGGGCCGGCCCCCGCTAGCGGCGCCGCCCCCGCCATGCGAGCGCCGCCGCTGCTGCTGCTGCTGCTGATGGCGGCCGCGGGCCTGGCCGTGAGTCCGCTCGCGCGCCTCAACCCCTGGCTGAGCGCGTGCGACCTGGAGGAGGAGGGCGCGGGCAGCGTGCGCGAGTGCGGGGGCGCGGCGTGCGGCGGCGGCGGCGGCGCGCCCGACGCGCTGACGGAGCGCGACGTGCCGCACCTGTGCGCGCTGGGTATCGGTGCACGCGCGCGGCGCCTCGCCGAGCTGCGGCTGCGCGCGTGCTGCGAGCGCTCGCCCGCGTCCGCGCTGGACCGCGGCGCGCGCGCCGACGTGCTCGCCGGCGGGGAGCGCTGCGAGCGCGCGCTGCACGACCTCCTCGGTCTCGACGCTATGGTTGCGCGCGTGCACTGCGATTTTGTCGACATCCTCAGAAGATACGATTGCGACCAGCCCTACTCCGTGCACACGTGTCACGAGTGCCAGGTGAGTGTCAGCACGAGGCGACACCGTGCGCTCCTCCGCTTGTGTCTGTTCCATGTGTAGAAACGTTTACAGTGCTCGCTGCAACAATGGGATCTATCAAACTCATCTTTAGAACTAACTGACCCATAGAGACTGAAGTGTTTATGGCCCAAATGAGTAACAAACGCTCATTTTTTAAAGGATGTCGCTGTTTGGATTGGTCCTGAAACGAAATCTGAAATTAGCACGATGTTAGCGTGACTCAATTTCAGTTTCTTATAAACGATCCCAGTAGTGATAAATCGCTAGCAAATTGCGTGAAATCGCTCCCCGGTTGGAGGATTATATGCGTGTATCGATCCAGTTGGGCAAGACACGTTTCTTAACCTAAGTATAGTGCGGGCAGAGCTGGAGGTCGCGTGGAGGCTGGCTTGTGTCAGTGCGGGTGATGGATCCGCCGCGCGACCATTAGTCAGCGCGTCGTGCGGCTGACAGGCGGCCGCAGCCACGCCATTACTGTGTGTCTGCCGATGAAAACTACGACACGACTAGCAATCCGAAAATGTATACGAACATTAATACATGTAGGAGCATGTTTAGTATGGTTATAGATACAAGCAATCGTTCAAATCTACTGCGAATACAAAGATTTATTATAAACAAATAGTTAAATACACATGACGTCCATCATACTATCATCACAAACAAAATCATCTAAAAAGCAGTCTCACATCGAGACAATATTCATTCATCCCACCATAAGTTGTATTAGGACAATTTATTATCATCGTACAGCTATAATGTCGGAGTCTCTTCACAAATACGTAGGATGTCAAGATCCATACACTCTCGGATATAATATATTGTGTGTTAATGCAGGGTTAATGCGGGCGCCAGATACACGCCCCATCACTAGTGTAGTGCTTGAGGAGGAGGCTCCGAGGAGGGTGGAACTGGTTAATCCCTCACCGAGATAACGCAGATCGGTGGCTCCGATACTGTCGCGCAAGACCGACCAATTAAATTCAGGGAAACGTGAATGATTGCTGTCATAAATGATTCGATTCACCGGTAATGGCCGGCAGTTATTTAGAAGAAGTATTCTTCGAACAGTTTGTATTGTCGTGTTAACGTTTTATTTGTAACTGCATCGAAATAAAGAAGAAATATAAATGGATAAAATTAGGTTAGCCACTACCTTGTTAAAATTACTAATTAAATATTAGAAAAACAGTTGGATAACCATTTGTATACCTATGTGAAAGTTTTCCCCATAACAGATAATTATGCTCGATAACGTCATTCGATGAATCATAGATAGTAAACACAACATGAACCGGCCATTCAGCAGCAGTTTGACATAGAATCGATACATAGCTACTACGAGCAGACGGCCCGATCAGTCACGGAAATATTACAGATTTGTTTATAGAAGTGGCTACTGTTCTTTCAAATATCGAACGCGGATCAGTAATGGCTCAACTATATGTAGATAGTATATGTATCAATTAATATTTGTAAAGATAGATAAATTTATAGATTTCTTTGAGGCAAAGTGACACGTCATAAAACGAATTGTAAATAAACATAATACCTACCTTCAAGTAATTTGAACACGAGGTACTTGCAGAAAGGTTTTCTATGGGGTTTATAACAACTAAGACTACTCTCAATTATCTACAACTATACCTACATTATTTTTTATAAGTATGGGTAACGCAGCCTATTTTCGAAGTTTCCTTAGATTTAATAATAATAACCTCTTTATTTCAGGCTATTTTGTCCCATTGACACATACTTTATAGACTACCATATATGTTTATTATTATAAAGGTGGCCATACATGCTAGGGTATGCATGATGGTTATAACCTTACAAGCTTAAGAAACAGGCAAACCCTAGCGTGTATGTTATAAAACGGTACAGTTTTCCTTTTTATGAAACTCGATTATACCTGTCGGTTATGCATGCATGGCTAAAACCATAATGCAAACTTCATAAAAAACCAAAAAAAAAAACATATTATGAGGAATGTAACATGTTTCATAATAATCTATTAATTAAACACTAAGTTACGTTATTAGAAAGTGCACACTTAATCCCCAAGTGCATGTGTGACTTGCTAACATTGCTTTATTAATAACACGCAACCACAATCTTAAGTCAATCTGCGAAGCCTTTTCCCAACTACAAATTTATATAGGGGTCGGTTTATAACCATGTGCAGTTAAGTACCAGTATTTTACATTGAGCGGCTGGCTATCTGCCGGTCGATTCTGTAAACATGAAGTGAAGGCTTGGGTGAAGGGATCAAGAGGTGAGCTGTCATATCCATACCAACAAGATGTCACGTGATCACGAAGTGAGCTGTCATTCCATCTTAATTATATGGATTGACAGCTCACCTCATGATCACTTCACCCAGGCCTTAACTTCGACATGTTTACAGAATCGACCGGCTGACCTCCACAACCCAGTAAATAGGTAATACGGTACTTTTGCAAGACTGGTGTCTGATTGTTTGGCGACTGATTACCCGAAACGACTGTCAAAGATCTGCAAACTACTTCTATTACATTCGTCAAAATGCGATTGTCGTAATTACAAAATGTAAGGAATCGATCTCGTGACATTTCGGCAGCGTGTGTCAATCTTGTACATTTTTGACGTTTTGATAATCGCCTTGGCCACGCTACCGCTGGCAGAATGTCACCTGTCTAGAGCCTTAGGGCGGCTTAACGTACATTTGGAGGCACAAAAGTGTCTCGGTACGTAACGGATACTCACGCCGACCTCAGAAAACGTCGAAAATTGACCCGTGCGAGTGTTATTATTTACCCATGACCTTCTACGACAATTTTAAAATATGATATAAATGAACTAAGTTGAATCAAGTTAATGAATTAATTTGTATATGCCTGTATGAGGTTTTATTTTTGAATGTCGATGAAAGACGGGACCAAAAGACTGGCATTGCCACGTTGAATGGCTTTGGCCGAAAAACACTAATAATACCAATAATATGTATTTGTGAAAACATCGATTGTTATTACTTTAATGTCACAATATTAGAGTGAACAGGCTTCATCTGGGTAAGCTCGCTCCATCGTCGACTTTGTCTCTGTCATCTATGACCTAGACTAGAGTCAAGAGCAAACTCATCTAAAAAAAAAAATACATTATTAAAATAGGTAACAAACGATTAACAAACATAACAACATCACGTTTGTATTGTATGTAGGTAGTTGCAATGTGGGACCCTAATGAGATACGAGTCAGTTGCCATCTACTGCGGGGCTCATGTTAGCTTTAGAGGTCTTTAGAAGGCCTTACAGGCGCTACTAAGAAATTGCAAATGGAAAAATCCAGTAATTCATGGCCTGATCTAAGAACAAATTTTTGAAACCGAGTATATCTCTCATTAATAAAAAAAAAACATGCGGGGCAATCTTTGGGGACTAACGATAGAAGTGAAAACTAAGCGAAAGCTAAAGCGTTGACTATGACGCGAGTTCCATGATTTTTGTTTACCCAAAAAGTACACATATATACACAGTATACATATAGGTCATGGAAAGCGTTCGGTGACGATGATGCGAGTTCCATGATTTTTGTTTACCCAAATAGTACATATAATATACACAGTATACATATAGGTAGCTCATGGAAAGCGTTCGGTGACGATGATACGAGTTCCATGATTTTTGTTCACCCAAAAAGTGCTCAACGCGCCTAAACAAGTTTTCACTTCTTTCATGTTCTTTTCTTCTTCTTTCAAAACCTTCTTTCAAAGGTTTCTTTCTTTTGAAGGTTTTAATTATATATATTTGATTTTTATAAGCGTATCCGTACATTGCAAGCTATACTAATCTATACTATACTATACTATTAATATTATAAATGCGAAAGTTGCTTGTTACTCAATCACGTCAGAACGGCTGAATGTATCTTGATGTAATTTAGTACAGGTTGGAATAACACATAGGATACTTTTTATCTCGGGAGTACGTACCCTTGGGGTAATTTTCGACATTCTCGCGGGTGGAGCCGCGAGCGGCAGCTAGTATTATAAAAGCGAAAGTAACTCTAACTGTCTGTTTTCTACCGTTCACGTCTTAACGGCTGAACGTATTTGGATGAAACATGGCACACGGGTAGACTATGTCCTGAACATATATTTTTTTATCCCGGGATCCGGGAACAGGTACCCTTGGGATGAGTTCCGACTTTCACGCGGGCGAATCCGTTGGCAGAAGCCAGTAAGATATAAAAGATTTACATATATCGATTCAGGTATTTGCTTCATAAACATCTTTCCAAAAGTTCTTCCCTATTTCACATAGTTTTGTTTTGGCCCACTTTTATTTGCCATTTCTTTTACTTCCTTATGCTGTACTAACTAGTACCTAAATATTTAATTTTCCTTAATTCTTTCTCACTAAGTTATTCTGTTTTGGTTTTTTTTCTACATTGATCTTTATAATTGGTAATGTACACTGTACACGTACATCTGTACGTGTACAGTGTACATTATTATTAATTAATTGTAAAGTACCTTATTATTGTTACTTTACAATTAATTAAAGACTTAAATCTATGAAAACAAAGTATAAATTAAGTCCTAAGAGAAAATATCACTGGACAGGTAATCCAGTGATAGTTTCGATCAGTAACAGGACCAATTCCAACTTTTGCTTTACCTAACTTGCGAACGTTGCTTGTTCGCATTCGCACCTCAGTCGCAATCTTTCAAAGATTTAGGGAAACTAAGATGACAGATTGCGACTGAGATGCAAAAGTGAAGTTGTTTATAGCACAGAATTGGCCCTCAGGTTGTGAAGGACAAATAGGCAGTTGCTCCATATAAAATACCCAACCTTTTAATTTGCATCCTGTAAGACTGGAACCCGGTCTCAATATTCCTAGTTCGAAAAAAGCTAATCCATCCATCCATGGGTTTACTCAGAGACTTTTGATGCTGCGGTGCTGTAATATGGCATGGATTAATCACGGGGGCCAAATTATAAAATAAAACCGGGGAAATCTTTTTTTTAAGGTTCTTTCCATACAGCTAAAGGGGATGATTTTTATTTATTTATTCATCTTTAATTACTCTCTGCACTTACAGTAAGAACCAAAACGTACAGTGAGTCATAATCTTCTAAGTTATATATTTTTAAAATTGAAAAGTAACAGACATATTAAAAATTAACAAAAACAATATAGAATAACAAATTATTTTCATTCCAATAATAAAATGAAATAATTTATTTTTTTATTTATGTTTAGTCTTCCATTCTTTCGCGTGGGGTAACGTTAGATAGGTCTTTCAAATAATTATATAATGGGTGGGTCAGGGCTATTATACTATTCAGAGATCGGTTGCGAAATATTAAGCTATAAAGTTGTATATTTTATTGGAGGCATGCCTCTACCAAATAAACCGTTGTAGGTACTTGGATATATCGAAAGTATGCACGATTAAAGTATCTATGTATAATGAAGTACAAAGGATAACTATCAGTGGTAAGTAGGCTTTACACGTTATCTATTTTTCGACTTATAAAATGTACATGAGATGAATTTCATAGAAAATTACTTAAAATACTCATAATTAAAACGAAGACTTTGCAATTTTTTCGTGTTGGGTGTTTCTTGGTTTTCGGGTTCACGCTGGCGAAAGTGGACTCGAAATAAAATTACAAGTTGGTGCCAGTCATACACGTATTTTTTTGGCATGGGATGGGTGTCATTTTCATGGTTATGAACGCAACTACGGAATCCTAAATTGTGCGTTGCCTGACTCACACTTGGTCGATTTTTAATATTGCCTTCATTTTTTTCTGACCGCAAATAACTTAACCGGAGGCCAATCTCGTGAAAAATCGTTCCCATGGAAGTCGCAATATCATATCAGTGACAATCAATGTCAAAAAAACATAAAATGTATGGAAGGTAGAGGTATTTTTCATAGTTTGCGGCTGAGATACGAAAGTTCCTTAAAATGCGGCATTGCTCTACTGACTTGGGTACTAAATGTAGTATCCTTTTCTGTTTTTACACGCTGTAGTACTGGTATGTTATGACAATGTCATTCGGCAAATCCTCGAAAATTGCTGGTTTTGTAAAAGAAAATGGGCCAAATCTATTTAGTTTTACAACACATTTATTGACATCTCATTAACACTTATTTTTCCATAAACAACTGCCATCAGGCTGTTAAAATACGTGTTAGTTTTGATTATATTTTTGGGAACTTAGTTATTTCGATTTTTTTAAAATACGTTTCATTAAAAAGTCTTGATGCAAAAGACCGGCAAAACTTACACCTTACCCTAACTAATGAAAACTTTATGACCTATTCAAAATTAAAAAATATTACTAACAATAACCAATCACACCTTTTTGTTTTTAATTTTTAAATAAATAGTAAAAATTGGCTCATATTGTAATAAATTGCAAGCGTTGTATCTTCTCTACTTCTTTAAACGGTCGTAGTTAGTATAAGTCAGGGATGGCCAACCGGTCGATCGCGATCGACTAGTCGATTGCGGCTATTGGTGTAGTCGATCGCGGCAAGGCAAAAAATATACATAAATACGTATAATGGACTGTGCAGCATTACGTATAATGGACTGTGCATTATAAATAGGTTGGGTATATTCCATAAATACTTAACTAATTATATACACTAGAAATAAAAATAAAATCTTCTAACTAAATAAACCCTAAAATATGGCGTCAAAAAATTCATACTAAATACTACAATTAATACTACATACTTGCATACTAAACTTTACTGTTTAAAATTAAAATTTTAAAAAGGTTGCAATTGGTAGATCGCGTTTCTTCAGTAAGAAGTAGATCTTGGGTCTAATCAAGTTGGCCACCCCTGGTATAAGTCCATTATATTATCAAACAAACTTCTAGAGCTAAGGGATAATGATAAAAAACACAACCTCGTTTTATGAGAAACTTAAAAAAAGCCGGCTGAAATCTGTAGAAAAATGTAAAGGATGCCATAAAGTGAAAAAAAAAGAACTCGATTTCTTTTTTATTCGATGGTACTCGGAAATCGAGATTTCAGCCAGCTGGATTATAGTTAGGTTTTAAAATTTAATCAAAATTGCTTTACAATAAATATTATTAAATAAATCAAACATTTTGTTACATTTTATAGTAAATATTAAGTTAAAAAATAGGCAGCTTTTATTTATTTGTACCTATTTCTCAGCACTGTTGCATATTTTCATTTGTGTCTATGGTTGGTAAAAAAAGTAGGTAGGTTCTAAAAAAAATATGTAGTTGTCAATTTCAATTGATTAACACATCAATGGCTATTCAAGAATTAGAAAAAAAAGATAGATTCAACACAATAAAACTGGTAGCACTGGTAGGTCACCAGTGCAACCAGTTTTATTGTGTTGAATAATCATAAAATAATTCAGTTATACATAATTATAGCTTAGCTTGACTGAGTCTATTTCTCATGTTTTTTTTATAAACCAGAGATTCCTAGAAAAAATAAGTAGCGATTCGATTTCATATATCGACTATGCAGCTGGCAGACTGAAAACATTTATATGTTAAAAAAAAAAAACAAATAAGCCCACGTGTCAGCAAAGTTGGTAGATAAGTACATAAGCACTGTCCATTGTTATTATTTTATTTTCTTTTATGTTACGTTTATTAAGAGGTGGTTGTCAAAGACTTGCCTGAAGGTGGCGTGTCGGTAGCCGTTTCCTCTTAACGGCGATGTCACCTGCAGCTGAAACATCTGAAAGCTTTCAACCGTTTGCCACTCCGTTAACCCCACCTATTTTTATTTTATTTGTAAAGTAATAAAATCTACCGGGAAGTAAGTGCCTGGATTTGTTTCGCTTAGTGCTGGGATATTTAAATAATTTTTTAACGGTAGCGGACTTTTTAAAAACTGAGTGTTCTTATTTCATGTCTAGACGACTAGGGGTTTCTTCTTTGGGTTTCAAGACAATAAATACAAACTACATGTTTTCTGAAAACATTCGGAATAGTCGGGTAAAAAGGATATTCTAATTTGTTTCGTTCATGGGCTTAATTCTATTTATGCATTATTAGTTTCATTCGTCATTTTGAAGCATCTTTTTATAGCTCGAGTTTACACCATTACATTGTAGTTCAGTACAATTAAGGATTTTTCAGAATGTCTAACACTTTTCATGGAGATCGGAAACTCATGTTTAATTAATCAATACTGTATTTATAAAATCAGCTCGTGGCTAAATAATAACAGCCGCATGGGTCGATCTTCAAGGTTAAGCAACGCTTGCCGAGGTTGGTCTGTGGATGGGTGACCATCTTAACATACCGAGACTCCTCCGTGCCTCGGAAAGCACGTTAAGCCGTTGGTCCCGGCTGTCATTTGTAGATCTTTGGCAGTCGTTACGGATAGTCAGAAGCCAGATAATCTGACACCAGTCTTGCCAAGGAGTACCGTGTTACCCAGTTAATGGGTTGTGGAGGTCTGGTAGGCAGCCGCTCAACGTAAAATACTGGTATTCAGCTGAATCCGGTTTGACTGGAAGCTGACCCCAATATAATTGGGAAAAGGCAAGGCAGATGATGACTGTATTTATAAAATATTGTGTTTATAAAATAAAATCACTTTGTGTTTGTCTGTGGAGCTTGAACCATGATTATTTTAAACTATACTTCGGACTATAATGCGATGCTCACCGTCGTCAATATGTAGGTACATGTATATGCTACATCAATAAAACAAACTTACATAAAACAACAACATTTTTGTGATTTATTAAGTCGTAAAAACGGTGCGTTGCAGTTTATATCTTGGTATTTTTTGCCATTCTAATGGATTATTAAAGCTCTTTGTTTTTTCATAGCAGTAAAAGTACTTACATTATATAGGTTTATCCAATGCACTCATATTCATAAGACATTACACTTACCTTATAATTACTGGCTGGTTTTAGGTACTAAATAGAGTGCCTATTTAAGTAAGCATATACCGTCCTATTTATTTCTACTTTAGAATTACCGTACTACACACATACGTACTACATTATGTGAAACTACGTACGGAGGCATGTATTTACATGACATCTATCAAACCTAGACAACTCGTATCGATGGAATCGTATTGTTGATTGATAGGAATTTTGTTTATCTTCGCTACCGACTCATACCACTCATGGTTATTGCCAGGTACTGGTTCCTACATATGGATTGGTAGAAATTATTCTGATTCTTTGGTATCTGCAACATCTCACTTCCAAACATACTCATTATACTCACTCCTTTTCCCACTGGTACGTAGGCAGATACTATAGAACGCCATACATGTTACGATTTTTTTTAACTAATCACTAGTTTACCACTGTCTCACCTGATGGTAAGCAGGCAAGCGTGCCTATTCACTCATGACTAAAAGACTTTCAGGTTGTAGTAGCCATCAAGAAACATAGACTCTGGCAGGGAATTCCACTCCTTAGCTGTCCACACAATGAATGTGTTCCCAAAACGTTTTGTGCATGTAAGTGGGATGTACAATCTTCTTTTGCTTCGTTTATCTCTTAAGTTTGTTAAAATAGTATCTCTTCATTCATACTTTGGCACAAGAATAGTTCTAACAAGCAACATATTGCAGTACCTATAATAGTTTTTCTAAAATATCTTTCATATCTGCTCAACTGTATTATGTAGATGCACCGTTATACCTAAATACAAAAGGTGTAATAATCGCGACATTGTCAGCACGCTCGGTGCCATCGTTGACAAAGTTTTAGAACAAAATTCTCTCTGTAATCATAATTCATGTTTGTTTGTTCGTCTGGTGTGAGAGTGCAGGTGTTTTCCGCGAATTAATTTAATATGTCAGGTAGCAATCCCGGGCCCACCCTGCGTAATCACGAACACAACGTATCCATTCTTGTTCCATTGTTTTGACACTAATGATTTAGCGTGAGTGTTAAGTTTCTTACTATTTGTTCCCGTATTTTATGTGTTATTTTCCGTTGAGTATTTAATTAGGACGTGGGTAAAGACGAATTTAGTTACGTGAATTTTATCTTTGTGTGTAAAATATACAAAGTGTAATTTAACCTGCTTACTCAATATTATGAATTTAAAAAAAATCTAACGTTATTGAACTGTTAAAAACGTCCCGTTATAATGTAATTTCAAACATAAAAATTATGATGAAGGCCATTTCATGAAATAGTTGGCCTCTTCATGAAATTGCATCCTCGAACCTAACCGCAACGAAGCTGCGCGAGGCTCCTATTTCCGTCTGCAGGGTTTAAAGGAACCTTACAGGAATGGGGACCAAACCATTCGAACTTAACCTATCAGTGTCGGGGTGCCCAAAGTTCCCTCAAATCTAACCTGGGCCACATCATGAAATGGACAATTCTACGACATGGCCACGACATGCATTGTATTAATGAGTTACGATTTTCAGGCAAAAAGTTACAGAATGCCCATAGGGGCATTATCTTAGGCTACTACACTACACAGGCTACTTATCAGCTTGTTCTAATTATATAGTTAGATTTATAAGGTCTTTCCTTACCACATGGGCCAAAATCATCTAAAATGGTGTCGATTTGTCATGCCAATTGAACCCCTATTGCATTTATTTAGTGTGGATCTACTAGAATTTTTATTCTAGATTCGAGCGTCAATTCTGTAGAACGGCGTGTTCGCAATTTATAAAGCTTTCAGTTAAAACTTGTAGACAAAAACCTACATTTTGGGTCACGTCGTACAAACAGTTTTCATGTATGCCAATTTTAAAAATCACAATTGGCAATATTGAAAACTATTCTTGAACTAATTTAATCAGAATTTTAAATACATCTCGTCGTGTTACGTTGTCTTAGAAATTGGCCAAATAGATAAATACTTAAATGTTAAGTCATTCTCATGTAAAAACCCAAAATAGTATCTTCTCTTATTATCTCGTTTCACACAACTCCCAAACACATTCTCGTAGGTTTATAATATAATAAACCTAATTTAATGATAAAGTTAATTCATTTGCAAATATTGCATGATTTTCCCTAATGGCACATGCATGGTGACAGTGGTATTAACTGAAAACCGCAAGAGCGTGGTTGGTGCAGTTATTGCGACAGCAGTACGTTGTTCATAGAAGTTGTATCTTGCTTAGTCACCAACTGAGGTCACTATTATTGTTAATGAAACTTCAGCATAAGTATCTATGTACTGTACTGGTACATAATATACGGTATCTACAATGTAATTTTGTGTAAAGAGAAAAGCAAGAAGTAGGGTAGGTTTGCATTAGTCGTACCACCTAAGGCGTACTCCAGCAATATCTGATTCCCTGTTTGGTTAAACTAAAATTACTCGTAAGAAGTCAGATCACACGAGTAGCAAAAAACGAGTTGTTGTGCGACAAAAAATATTTAAAAAAAGTTTTTGTTCCCATTTTCATTAAATTTTGTAGTTTATCCGCTTGCTATTTTACAAAATAATATGACGATCAAGTAGTTTTTTTCATCTATTTCTATTTTTAACCGACTTCAGGAGGAGGTTCTCAATTCGACTGTATGTTTTTTTTTGTATGTTTGTTATGCGATCATTCGATCAATTATGAATGGATTTTGATGATTTTTTTATTTGAATGCTCCTGAGGTGGTCCCATTGGCACTAAGTCAGAATTTGGTGATAGGATCCCAGGGTAAACGATGGCAACCCTTAAATTTTAAAGCCACATACATATATAATGTTTTTCATATTTTTTCTAACGCAATTCAGAAAATTAGATTAGATTAGATATTAGTGCCTGGTAATCAACACCTCATCTTGCTGAGCTGATGATGTAAGGTATAAGTCAGAATCTGATGCTGGGATCCTAGGAAAATAATTGTTCAGCGATATTTTCGCCAATTGTCAACCGATGCGGATATTTTTTTTTGAAATAAGACAATCTGAATTAACATGCTTTTGGGGGTCATCTTTAGGGTATAACTTTATTGTTTATTAACCGATCTTGATGTTTTTTTTTTGCGTTAGGTTTAGTTATGGCTATATTGCATTTGTATTGGACGGTGAACCTCAAAAATAAACCAGTGACCTCCTCAACTTAAAATCAATCAAATCTAGTACCAAAGCAAAGTAGATATTTAACTATGAGCTGGTCTGAAAAGGCGCACAAAGTAACTCCTTAACGACAAATAGGTTGTGGATGTACACCACTCATTATGGGAATAATGTCATTTAGTTGTGGGGTATCACCAAAAAATACAATCGATTTAGAAATAAAAAACACTACAAAGTATAAAATGACTTTAAATTTCGGAAGTCGGTGTCAAAAAACGAAAGAACAACCAAAAACACTGACTTCCGAAATTTAAAGTTATTTTATACTTTGTAGTGTTTTTTTATATAATAGTTTGTGACTCATTCAAGCATGATCAATCTATAGAATTTTCTTCGGTTATGCGAATAATTTTAGATTGAAATATTGAAGATCTCGTTTCTTAAGTCGTACCTGTAGAGGATTTGGTTATCACATTAGAATCAATCAATGCCTTTACATGAAAAGTGATATATTTGCTTACAAACTATTTTTTATTGGTTAATTTGAACAGTTTAATTTATTAAGTAGGTATATGTTTTTGGTTTCCTGTATGTTATGTAATTCATCATTCATTTAGAATTTAATTGTTAAGAGAAAAATAAGCATGTGATTTAATATAAAAAAATACATTTTCAATTTGCTGATGTAAATGTAAATCCTCTATTGCATTATTTTATAAATTCCATTTATGTTATTTTCATTTTTTTGCCCCAAATACGACTTAGGCGATATGAGGTAAGAATTAGGAAACCAGGGGCCTTAATCGTACCGGAGGTACTTTTTCGAATAAGGATTAATTAATTAATTTATTATTACGGCACTCCAACGAATAATTCACAGAATCATTTACAACAAATCTTATGGTTTATAATATCTAATTTTGGACACTTAACGTATTTTAACTAACCTAATTGTCTACTAAAACATTTATTTAAAAAAATAATTTAAGCAGCGATAGGAAATCCCGTACAAACAATTTCACTATCATTTAATTCATAGTGGAAGGAGTCCCTAGCTGTCATGCGACGCGACGACCGCGTCGGTGTGTGCCTGCCCGGAACCGGCAGTTGTTACGATCTCTATGGTGGGCGGATACCTTTTGTCGACCGTCTTCAGTTTCACATTGCTCAATACGTACATACAATACGAGGATCTTCTGTATTTTTCCATTATTCTTCTCAATTCAACATCAATGTATTTCACGTGTACATATTATTTGAAGTATCTGAGCAATGGACCTTCGTAAGAAGCACGAAGATTTCATGAAAAAATTTCACGAAATTATCTTGCGTAAATTTTCAGTCGGTTTTACTGTTACTTTTCGCAAGGGTCATATTTAATTCGCCTATGCGGTGTAGATCGTATCGGTATTTAGATGATTAAAATATTAATTTTGAAAAATACATCCAGCTTTCTCCATAGCCGTCTCTTTACTTTTAACGGCCCATGTAATTGTGAAATTTTCAGAATTTGGATAGTAACTCCTTCCCACTCCATCTGTTATTGAAGCTTGCTTGCCGACTCGATACTTATATTGTAGACGTACATTCGTAAGGTTAGATAAGTCGTCTCGAGTGCCGAAATCACCTAAAAGCAAAGTACGGTCGCGGGGGCCGGCTCCGAATGAAGTTTCATTCAAAAACATGCCTCGGATTGAGGTTAAGTGGCTGTGCGCATGCGTGCGGGCCGCGCAAGCGTCCTGCGCCGCTGTCTCGCAATGATTTCACCTACCTTCCGTAGCATTTTGAATTTTACATACATATGTTCACTCTTGTCACAGATATCGCCAATTTATTTTTAATATAGTTCCAGCTTTGTGTCCATGTCACGCTATGGATACAATCAGCCTGCAAATGAAACGATGTCACGACCATGGATAACCTGCGTCGGCTCTCAAGGCTTTATGTTGTGTTTGAATATTGTCAAGTGTTTCATGTCAATGTGGACTTTTGCCACCGTGTTAATGATGTGAGCCACATAATTATCATCATCATTAAACATTGCAGACTATTTGTTAATTTAACTATTTTCAAAAGTTGTTATAAAGCAATATGCTTAGAATTCCGCAATGCGAATGCTAGTCGAAGACGGACGGAGACACATTCCTACCAAGTCCTTAATACGTTAAGTCTATCAATTCCGCGGGTTTAATAGATTTACGCGAAAAAAATAGGTCCCAAAACATTCGTCGTCGACACCTAACCAAAGATTCGAGTGGTACTGTATCCGAGACAAAGGGAACAAAAGGCAGGGGAATTACGGTTTCAAGCCTTTAGGAGCGAAGTTCTGTGGAGCCTTCATTAAAATCTGTGCTTATGTAATTAGATATACTTACGGCTCTCAGTTTCCACACATAAATTAGCCGCGAGAGAGGTTTCCTCATGGAAATCAGGTCACGACATTGATACTTATAATTCGGAATCTCGACTTTTGGTTTCCATGATTGGTTATGGGTTATAATTAAGTTCTGGGACGGTCAGTTCCGTCATTATCCGTCTAGCTTATATAGATGTTTTTGCTAAGGCATGCATATGATAATAGATAGTCTTTATTATATTATGAATTCTGCTGACACGACAAATGAGGGAGAGATGACAATTACTATTTCACAGTATTTTTTACCGCTTGAAATTGCGACGGACGTATTTGAGTATCGCCATTGGTTGAGGGGAACGCTTTAATGCGATTATAATAGTAGCCTCTTTTAGTTTTGAGAAAGATTTACTTTAAAATAATAGACAATTGGTTAAGCTGTGTCTAGTTTGAAACGATACCTTGAACAAAAATTTATTCGGTGCATACCTTCAGATCGTTAAATATTTGTCCTTTTATTTTAATAAAACAAGCCTAATAGAAGCTTATTCACTTGGGAAATAACTGCATCTATTCAAATTAGGTTACTTTTTGACTACACGTGCTTAGCTGGTAGATATATATAAATACTAGCGGTCCCGACAGACGTTATCCTGTCCGAACGTTTGCTTTGTGTACGACGAAAAATTATAGAAATCGGTTGCAGCGCCACCTAGCGAGTCCAATTGAGAATCTAAACCATTCTCGAATCCCCTTGAACACACACAAAAATTTCATCAACATCAGTCGTTTAGGAGGAGTTTAGTGACATACACACGTACACAAGAAATATATATATTAATATGAGTTAATGCCTGGTAGAAGTTTCACAAAGCACATATCCTATTATTATGTCTAGTTCTAAGTCGAGCACTACGTCAGTTTCAGCTCGAGAAATAGGGAATGTCAGTGCAGTGCGCGACACTTGTCATCTCGACTCCACATCCTGACGACTGATTCTGTCACTAGCTCCAGAACTACTATTAAATATGTAAATCGTGCTCCATATTAAAGTCTTAACGCTGTGGCATTACATGGTAAGAATAGACTAATAATGTTTGGCGAAATTCACTAAAGTCGAACAAAAATGATAATTGCCAAACGAGTTAACTTAATTGCAAAAATCTTTACTCAGTTTTTAACTGTTTCATAATGTTAGAATTCGAAACAATTTCCCGTTACGAAAAGAAATATTCCTATAAAATATAAGGTACGTGATGTGAACTTTCAAACACACAAACAAAAAAAACAAACATCAAATTCAAAAGGAAAGTCCGACTTTATGCCACGGTGCGAATTGAAGGGTTTAACCACGGGTCACATTTCTTCGATTGTAGCCGTAACTAAGAACACTCGATCGGTATGATTGGTGTTCTGTAAAAAGGACTATAGTGTGATAAATTTTCCTGTTAGTAGAGCGGTGATGAAGTCGGGTCGCGCGGCCCGTCTCCGCCCTGACCTACTTGCATTACGACCCACATTTATACACACATTCGGGAATTTTAATATGACTTGTCACCATTGAGGCAGACTCGTATTATAGAAGTAAAATATCACGTTAGTACTGGATATATGGATCTTAGTTGTGCTGGCCGAACAAACGTACATATGTTCATGCTTTTTTTCCATGGGAGGAGGCAAAAACTACAGAACACCATGTGTTACGATTCTTGCATGCATACATATTTTGCTTTGTGCACTTTCAAGAAGTAAAAATGTGGTTAGATGAAAAAATCACGTTTTAAAATAAAGTTTTCTTCTGCCAGTCAAGAAACGTTTTAAGAAAATTGTGTTTTGTTTCATTGTAGTTACCCAAAGGATGCATTGTGGGGTTGATTGTACGACTATAATTTTTTCGTGGAGATGTTTATCAAAGTTCCCACTGCCACATTTTCTGTTTAGCACTCATCATCAGCCTTTTCCAAATTATATTCGGTCAGCTTCCAGTCAAACCGGATTCAGCTGAATACCGGTATTTTACGTGGAGCGGCTTCCTACCAGCCCTACACAACCCATTAACTGGGTAACACGGTAGGTACTCGTACTACTTGGTAAGACTGGTGTCAGATTTTTTGGCTTCTGCCTATCCGTAACGATTGCACAAGGATTATTTGTAAATAACAGCGGGACCAACAGTTTAACGTGCTTTCCGAGGCATGGAAGAGTCTCGGTATGTTAAGATGGTCACCCATCCATAGACCAACCTCGGCAAGCGTTGCTTAACCTTGAAGACCCGTGCGGCTGTTATTATTATTTAGCCATGATTTTCTGTTTAGCGCTAAGGCTTAGAAATGGTTATCTGTGCACTAACTTTCTTAGTAGAAACGCAAATGGTAAAGTAGCTTTTCTTAAATGTGAAGTGAAGAGTCACTCTGGGCTTGTTTGCATACGCGAGCATACGGCAACTTCTCCGCAAATTAGTGCTCTTGCAATAATCGCTCTAAAATATTAACTCTATACGTTTAACGCTGCCAAGTTACACACACAAGTATGTGTGCTACATTACTCCAACAAATACCTGTGTTGTGGCAAGTTTGGGAGACTATTAGTCCATATTAAAGGCATTGTGTAGGGTGGTTACTGCTGCCAGAACTCCTGATTCTGATCTTTATTGCAGGTAGTAAGTGAGTCATAATTTTCATAGCGTACGGAGAATTTGTGATGCGCGTAAGACCATAAAATAATTACGCTACATTAATCATATCCAAGCGTTCCTTTATGGGGTACAATAGAAAATACTGCTATATTTTCACGTGGTTAATTATGAGCATGTGCCTGTGAATTGAAAACGTCACACCGTGAAAATTACGACTTATCACCGAAAGTCGCGTCAATAATAAGCCGTAATAAAGTAAATAATCCGTCAGATTGCCGTTGTACTGTGATGCAAGCCACTCAGTGCTGACGGGCTCCCGAACTGCGTCAACGCGTTTACATAGTCATGTTTTATTAATGCGATGCATAAATTACTTTGTGCAACGCTCGTTTAGTGAAGAAATTACCGAGCCTCACTCTTAGTGGAATACTTTGGAAGGCTTCCATATTGACACGAGACCGCGGTACTTTGATTGTTAATTTAAACTGGGAGGGCTTCGTAGGGCTTCCTTCCCGCATATGATGGATGAATGTTTTCAAGACAATTAAGTATAATAGAGTTGTTGTTCGTAAAGTTTTCAGTGGCAGGGAGCGATTGAATACGACTGTTGATTGTAATGTTCTGGTGTGGTTCTGGGGTGAGCTAAAGTTTGCAATCTTTTTTAATGAAATATTTTGAGTCGCCGCTTCCAGGTTGATTTCCAGCCATGTTGGCTTTTATTTACTTTATTTTATTAAACAGTGAGGGTGTTCTAAATGCATGATAGACTATCGTAAAACTTTCAAAACTTGGTATTTAATGTCTAAAAACAGTGTAAGCACCAAACCAGAACATATGTATGTGCCTATCTCGTCATGAAGTCCCATTCAATGTGTGTATTGTACAAAGGCCGCATCAGTTGCATGTCGTGTGAATACGACAGCCTGTGTTCGAATGAACACAAAACGGCTTACGATAACACGTAGTGAAGCATGCAGGCTTCAGCGAAATACTACGATAAATCAATATACGAGTCATTACTGGACAGAGCTGGACCTTGAATCAACGTGCACACACACGTAGGTTCGTAGCTATACGTACGTTATGCAACGGGTTCAAGGACCTCCGTTATTAAAGCTTTTAATGCTTTGGAAAGAATCTGTTAGATTTTTAGGGTTCCGAACCATTCTACATATAATATGGAAAACCAGAACCCTTATAGGATCGCTTGTTTGTCTGTTTGTCTGTCCTCATAACCGATTTTCTCCGAATTTGCTATACCGATTCAGTTGAAATTTAGTACACATAATCTTCTGTGACCCAAATACAGACGCATAACGATAAACGAAAATAAATAAACATTGAAAATGGGTCCACTTTTTGCGAGGGCAAATTAGAAAACTAAAAAAAGTTTATTCTACTGTACCGTGTGACATAACAAATGAAAGTTACGAATATTATTTTTCATTATTTTTTAAATTAATGGTTTAGAAGTTATTCAAGAAATTAGATGATAAATGACCATTTCCCGCCCCTGTCGCCGAAACTGCTACGTCTAAAATAAATAAAAAATACAGATAAAAATAGTTCTTTGCCTTTCATCATATCAGCCAATTGCCGTCCACTGCTGAACGTAAGCCTCCCCCAAAGATCATCTTTGCCTATAGATTACAGGAAAACCTATAAGAAGTCGTTGGTTTGAAAGTAACATGTTACAAAAATGAGATTCGTTCGGAACCCTTTGTATACGAGCCCGCCTCGCACTTGGCCGGTTTTTTTTTTAATTTTTACTAGCCCTTTTTAAATATTGGCAATGTGTTATGTTTAATCTGATCGGACATCGGGCTACATAACTGTAAAGTTTCATCAAAATCCTTTTAGCAGTTTTTTCATGAAAAAGTCACAAACATTCATCCATTCATACTCCAAAACTTTCACATTAATAATGTTAGTAAGATCGTTTTATTTTTTAAAGAAAGAAACATATGTATAAGGGCTGAGTTATTTACATACGTTAAGAATTTAAAATTCCATCATCATTTAAGCCAAATCTACTTTTTCGGCTGCATGGGCAATAGGATGACCTACTATTGAAGTCCATAATATAGGTAAATATTATGTATACCACCCACTATTGATAATGACAAAGAATAACACTACACGTTGGCAAACACGGTCTACGGTCCATTAATTTAATGAAGTGCACTTAAAACGTATCAACTAAAAATACCGCAAAGTGTGTCCATACTTTAATATTAACGGTCACTATGTATCATTTGGTTTTAAGCTATGGTACTACGGTGGTAACTCGTCTAGCATATCTGGAATATGGCTCGTATTATAGTAACCACTTTAAAATAAGTGTTTATGAAAATTGTTATCAGTGTCATATTTAAAATTATTTTAAGTACTATACATGAAACTACCGGGTACTACGCATTCTCATTTAATTCCTGTAATGTAGTTATTTATTTATTTATTATATATGTACTTTATTGTACACCACGTAGGAAACACAGTAAAAACGTTTAAAAAACAAGTGTACAATGGGTGGTCTTATCGCACAGGGCAATCTCTTACAGACAACCTTTGGATGGACTGAACGAAAGAAGTTATTGTATCTCCGTTAATTCCTTGGGCTCGAATAGAAGGATTAGGTAGTTTTTTTACCATGACCTTCTTATTTTAAGCTTTGTGCTAAAATATTACTCTTATTTTTTATTTAATATGGGTTTGCTTTTGACTCTAGTCTAGGTCATAGATGACAGAGACAAAGTCGACGATGGAGCGAGCTAACCCAGAAGAAGCCTGTTCACTCTAATTTTGAAGAGATTACAAAAATGTACCTTTGAGAATGATGACATAATCAAAATCATGATCGGTTGTAGAACATTCAATTTTTTTGTCAATAATCCCATGGAACCCTAAAAACTTAACGTTGAAAACAAAGACTAACAGAGCTGTATGTAACACGAGCTAAGTTGCCGAAAGTTTCTCGTTATAATTAGAGGGCGAAAATTAATACCCTCTCTTTTTGTGGCGGCTGCGAGTTGCGGCGAGTCAGCCCCACCATCTTAAAACGTATATTTAACATGTTTCCTCGCATCATTGTTGTGTTTAATTACCATCTGAAATTGCAACAAATTATACTTATACATACTATGTTCCAATGAAGATGTGCTCCTTTAACATGTTAGAATAAGTTGGCAGCCAAGGTTGGTCGTAGCACATCTACGAACAATGTAGTACTTACCATATTTCTCGTAGCACTTCGTAGCATCGTAGACCGAGACGTAGAATGAATCTCTTCGTTTTGTAATATAATGTTCTGGCCTGCATCTGTACATTTTTGGGACAGTTTAATATGAGTTGAATTTAGGTACAATAATTGTTCCCCGCATTTGGATATTATATGCGAAGAGTTTTATATGCATGTATAATTATGAACAAAATTCTGCGTTCCCAAGAACGAGTTACAGTTAATAGTTTGCTTTTAACTGGAAAAGGTAGAAAGGGTAGATGTAGATAAGACGTAAAAGTGGAGGACTCAGTGCAGGGCTGCAAAAGATGATATCACGCACTTGCATGCTGTAAATATAGACTAAACACTATTAAATTAAACACCCGCGACAGTTTAAAATATTTGCTCAAATCGAGTTAACGACGTTCCCTCTCGGATGGCGGACTGATAAAATATAATTGCTTTATATTTTACGTGGCAAGCGATATGTGAAAATTGGTAGCGTTGGTAAAAACGAAGCAATTATGTAACAACGTCAGCGAATTAGTGTTTGTGTTGGCGCGGCGCCAAGTGCACGCGGATGCGGTACGACTGCGGCGCGCCGCGGCGCTGCTCGGCTCACCCTGTTTGATCAAATAAACATTTTATAGTATTTATGTATTGTATTGCACGCTGTCGGCCCGGATGCGCCGTCAGGTGGAAAGGGTGGCTACATCCGTCTGTCACTTTGATCATCAATGTCAGACTCAGAGATGATCAAAAGCGGAGTGTTCATAGTTTGGGCCTTACTAGGCCTGCCTCGTGCGGTTTCACAATAAAAAGCAATCCTCTTAGTTTCTTCATTTATTTTACATCTTTTCTTTATTTTACTAACAGTCACAACTATCACTAATTCATTTACTAAGCCTAGAATTGAATGATTCCTTCGTTCGCATGAGACTGAATATCCCCAATAATCCCAATTCAACCAAAAGTCATCTATTTAATTTATGTTCATCCTTTTATTGCTACAATGCGAAAACGTTTACATTTTGTTCGATTTCAGTTGCCGCCATATTACCTACACAAAACGTATTTTTCTCTGGTAACTTTCAACTCGTGCGGGATGATAAACAAGTGCCTTGTTTTTATTCTTACCTGATTATCATGAACGATATTAGATTAGAAAATTGTGCGCGATGTAAATAATGCCTGTTTCCTTCTCCATACCCGCTTTCCACATGATCACAGTGTAGATGTAATTCTGTTTAAATAATGTGGTGTAGGTTTCACCATATAAAAATACGCTTTCAAATATATTGTTTTCTTTCTTTTCTATGCGTGTTACGACGTAGTACCTAATATTTATTTCTAGGTCAATTTTAGGTTGCGAATTTTGTTCACCGAAGTTCCTATGAAATACATTTCATACCATATAAGACACGTTTGAGCGTAACTGTAGTTTCTGCCCTGCCCAAAATACAAAATAAGGTTTGTTTATAATAGTTACGTGTGTTGTAGACATAGGTATTTCCTAAGCTGCAAAGTTTTCTTAATTTTGAGAAACCAAATCGTAAACGGAATATCCTTCAGATTGCTTTAAAAGCATTTATGTCAAAAGCTCTTCACCGATTTCAAAACCACACAAGCAGTGCTGTCACTCAAAATTTTATGACAGAAAAGTTATAAAAGTGGCTCTCGCAACAACAACATCTTGGTAAGTGAAAAAATCGAGTAGTCAACTAGAGCGGTAACCTATGACGCGTGGTTGAACGACTTACGGCCCGCCGCCGTCGCTGCCGCCGCCCGCGCCCGGCGCGCTCCTCTAATTGGCAGCTTAATGTACCAAACCATGTGTAATGTCAACATAATTGGAACAGCCCCCTTTGCTATACACTGATAATGAGTGGTCGTCGCACTCGTCTTTTCTTTTCTTCGATATTTTTGTGTTGAACGGTCTGGCGGTCTCATTTATGCTCGAATCTTTAGTGTAAATACAGTTTTGCTATACTCCAAACTTTAATAGAGGGGTTTTTATTTTCATTGTACGTCGTAGTTCGTCTTCAAATAAGTGAGTTAATGCCTTAACTCACTGTTGTTAACACAAGTTTGGAGTATAGCAAAACTGTATTTACACTATATGCAATCACCTACATACGTGAAAATACTATCGAAACTTTTAAAGCAAAAACAGATAGTGAACCATATTACCTGTCTTGCTATTCCAAAAGGAACTTAGGTGTCATCAATATATCGTTTGCTCATTGAACGGTAAAATCTGAAAATAAAAAAATATGTTTCTAAAGGGCAAACTATTATGAAGAAAATTAGAACTGCTTTATTTCTGACTGGCCTGTTGGTCGAGTAGTTAGTGACCCTGACTGTTACACCGGAGGTCGTGGGTTCGATTCCCATCCAGGACAAATGTTTGTGTGATGAGCATGATAATTTGTTCTGTCTCTGGGTGTAATTTGTCTATAATATGTATGTATTTAGAAATATAGTTGTCTGTATATTTAGCAGTGGTCTGGTTGCCACAGCGCAGGCTCTGCCTAGTTTGGGATCGGATGACCGTGTGTGAGTTGTCTCAAGATATTATTATTTTATTATTTCATAATTCTTATATAAACGTTCACGGTGATTTTTCGAAGCGACGTTATGATGGCAAATTCCCCCATCAATATAGTCGTAGGTGAGATTTACTGACGTAGCTGTAATAGAAACTATCCGTTTCTCAATATTACATTACCGTACAATTACCGGCTTTTAACCCACTCGTTCCTCCTACAATGTACGTATGTACCACGTTTATACTCCTGCCCACAGACGACCCTGTTGAACTTGAACGGTGACCGAATTGACCGCTGATATATAACACCATGTTGATGTAGTCAAAACTGTGCTTCTTAATTTGTGACGTTATCGGTAAACAGGTGGCTTTTGATACCAAAATAAGTTCGGTCTATTCAAACTGTATCAGTGGTTGAATATCAGAAAGAGTCATAGATTAAATAAATAATTTTCAGGGCGGGTGTTAAAGGCCAGTGTAATTAACTTATGGCTGTATATCAATTTTAACGAGCGACTTGAAAGTGCTGAGTTTGGATAGTGTACGACTGACACACACACTCACACACACGGGCGGGTGTGTGTGTGGCGGCGCGTGGCTACCCGCTCTCCTGCACGCGCCACTTCTTCACGGTAAAAGAAACACTTGAAATTCGTCTACGCCGCTCGCCGCTCGCCTCGCCTACTTTACTTTAGGCCCCGTTCAATTTAGAGCCGACTCGAGTTAGCTAGTCACGTTTCGATTTTTCTTGGATACTTTCCTATACCTACCCTCTCTTGCACACTTGTACAGGAAATGTACCGTCATATTCAATACGGTCATTGTTTCATCCGATGAGCGCGCCACAGCGGACTCTTTTAATTAAGGCAGACTGATACCGCATTGTATCGAACAGAGGCGGCTTCGATTTGTTTTGTACGAGCACTTTGGACCTTATCGATGTAAACAGTAGCGAACCAATTGCCACGATGGCGATAAGAGGCATAGAATAATCTCTAAAAACCTTTTATGTTCAGGATGCTGTTCATTCCAACGATAATTCAACGTGGATTCTGGAAATAACAGCGATTTACTGCGGAATAAATTACAGTAACACAACACAATCCAATTTTAGTATTAAAAGATCAGCTAATCTAGTAACAGGCTACGTTTTGCTCGCGTCGAATAGTCCGGAATTAAGCATGCAATCATACATTATGTGTGCGTTTCCCACGTTTCGCACTTTGCCGGTAACATTAAATAGGCCATCGTTCTGTTTGAGTTGAAATCATAAAAGTTGTTCTCGTCTATTAATCCGTGGAGCGGGCGCTGCGCGGGCGGGCGAGGGAGGGGTCGGCAGGGGGGCGGCGGGGGGCCGGGTGGCGCCGATCAAACAGGCCGGGGAATCAATATGGCCGCCGCCCAGCTGATCCGTGACCTCCGCAGCCCGCGCCCCCCCCCCGCGCCTTCACCGTGCGCCCCGCCGCCCGCTAACTTGACGCTTCTCTTTGCAAGTTTTCTCATGACGATCTCGATGTTGCTCACTGACTATGCTTATACCGCACTTATACCCTCTTATTATTTTTCCGCCTAAATGAGGAAAATAATTACAATCAAATTCCAGTGTTTCATATCATTACTACAGGCTATTATTTTCTGGCCTATGTAATTAAATCTTTCCCAGGACTGGAAATTAGTTTTGTTAAAGGTATGAATATATGTGAGTATTTTAACGTTATTGTATAGTTTGTTTTTAAATAGTTCAATTTGAATAACGCCGTACAGTTAGTATAAACAAGCAAAAAAAAATAAAAACGTAATTTTTGTAGCAAAAGAAACATCACAATTAATTTTCCATGAAAACTTTAAATCAGCAAAAAAATCATGTGCGCGTCGTAGCAGTCCGCTACGAGCGCTACGAATTCTACGAAGAACGCTACGAAAAAGGGTTACGATTGTGCTACGGGGTGTTCTCCTGAAAAATATTTAAATGGAGAATGGATACTGCAGGTAAATGGAGGGGGGAGGTAGAGAGGGGAGGTACGCATTTGAGTCTAGTGTAACGGTTCTTGGAAATTCAGCAGCGATGAAACGCCGCGCGCCGACCCGGTGCAACTGAATGAAGGTCATACACTCAATGAAGGCTATGCGTACGTGTAGTGTGCTCTGAGAAATTATGTAAACTGTCTTCCGAGGCTCTGTTGATCTAGAATTCCGGAAAGTATGATTCATTTTTACTCATGTATGTTCATTGGGTAAGCAGAGTTGTCCGTAAATAGGGTATTTGACTAAATCAATTTAAATAGTCCTTTAGATAGATTTACAAAAAATATTGGACACGTATAGTATAAAAGTACGAAAGTAACGTTACAAGCCCCCACTTCCCACCCATCTTTGATGCGTTTTATCTTTGTAATGTTTTATTAATTTGATGAAATAATAAAACGTGTCCAATATTATTCGATAATCTAACTGACGGACTAAATAGAATCATATTTTTTTCAGGCAACATCCCTATTGCATTGTTTATGATTTTTTTCAACACATTTGTTCAAAAAATGCATTTACGAAGCTTGTTTACATTGTTTGAAAGTTAAAAATTACGCACCATGTAATGGAACGTGCGATAAAATAGGTACTCTCATTTAGTAGGTACCTATGTTACTGCACCCCTCGTTGTATAGCGCCGTGCGTATCCATTGGCCGTTTGTCCATGGCGTCCGTCTCGTCGGATCCTTCATGACAAAAAACTGAGAAAAAACCAACTGAGAAAAAACCGGACCGAAGAAGCGGCCTATATATTTAAATGAACATTTATGCACTCGACATACGACGTCCGAGATCCGTCATCCGCTCTTTTGACGGGCTTCGGGGATTTTGCTTGATCGGAAGAACCGCTATAACCTCCACCTAACCTCAATCCGGAGTACACGTAATACAAAACACGTTTGGACTTGTCCACGGTGTCCGTCTCCGTCAACTCTAATTTAATCAGACATTGTTTTGGTGGCGCACTAGGTGCTTATTTATTGTTATTTAAAAAAAATGCAAGTTTTACTATGTCATTACAAAGTTACAAATACACTTAGTTTTAAGTAATTTATACCTAATCAGCAAAATATTAAGGAGAAATGGTTGGCGTGAAGTTGCAGTCTTTTTGGAGCCGGAGTTTGATACACTCGAGGAAAAAATAAAAAATAGTGTATAAAATGCTTCTCTCTTGCAGAAGAGGGTGATCGCAAAACTTTTTTGTCTCCTGCGTCTTCGTACGTATTGTACGTAATATGCCAAGAAGTTGCCGGCGTTCTAACGTAAATTCCATATCAAATGCACGTGCACACGATATCTTATACACCGCATTTGAGTGATATTTCGTTCGAGATCGGATCGGGCGCAATGGACAAACGTGATCAGTTTCCGTCATCCATCATCCGTCTCCGTTAGAACGCCGGAATCCGTCACCCGAGAAAAAACCTGACCGTGGACTCGCTCTAACGGTTTTTTTTGAAATTTTCATAAAAATGTGAGAATTTTACCAAGGAGTTTCACATTACTAGAATAAAATAATAAGCTGAATGCTCGAACCTCCTTGGAAGCACTTTTGTTTAATACGTTTGTCTCACTTTAATAATAAATAGATAATTGGATGAAATTAGAAGTTCTAATTTTCACGACGCGCACGTGAAAATTCGCGCTATTTTCATAAAATAATCGTCAAAGATTATTGCGACTTTCCGACTGATATCTAAACACAAAAGTTTGTTTCATTACCTTGTGTACTGTTTTCTCGCAAATGTGTTGAAAAACGTTGTATGACACACGTGTGGAAATTGGTTTTTACATATTCGTGACTATATGGTAAGCCTGAGACTAACTACTCGTTTGTAAAAACCAATTTACCGCACTAGTATCATAAATAACTATTACCGTTATTTTGCAATTAGTTACTTTTTATTTCCACAGCATGACGGGTTTCAATATTTAGATTTTCGAGGACGTTCAGATGTTTATTATTTCTTTAGCAAATCATTAATTATGACTATGATAGCTCCTTAATGATTTTTCCTGATGTCCTGATTTCGTTTGTGGGGTAGTGGAGTACTAGGCATGTCTCGTATGTAGTTTTCTGTCAGACTGTCCTCTGATTTTACGAATGGTAATTATGAATGAGCGCTAAAGCGTAAGACGATTAACAAGGTTAGTTTGTGAAGTGCGGTTAATTAAAAGTTATGACCGAAACGGACAGCGGCTGCATCGCTCCATAACCGTCCTCTGGGTTGTAAAACTTGATGCTGTATACGCACATAATGACGGTATGATGATCACATGTTTACTCTAAAATAAGGGTGAACAATCACTGTTATGGACTTAAAACTAGACTACAAGCGGTGAAATGTCAGTGGCGTGATCATGGACTAATTATAGCTCATTTGATTTTCAAGCCATATTGGAGCTGTCGAATTCTGTTTCGATGATTGGGTGACATTATTGTTTCCATATGAGTTTTGTAACATCAACTCGATCAGCCTTGAAAATATATGTATGTATGTCTACGGACGTTTGATTTTCATAATTGTTTAACGAATCACCAGAATAAGATGAAAACGGAAAGCCAACGGTTATCTCGTTCAGATTATATTTCCATTCGAGTTCAACGTCTCACCATTCAGCTTAACAAACTGAGCTCCTTCTTTCACTGTTATCACTGCGTGTTACTTTTAAAATTGATGTTTTTCTTCCATTCAGTTGAAGACTTTAGTTTTAAAATGTGTTTTCAAGCGGAGTAGAAATGGTTTTACGATTGCGGCACACTTAGATTAATAAGTCTTCTCTACAAGGTGGTATGTTTTAAATTTTATCTGTGGCTTTTTTGTTCATGTTCATATTCAAGGTTTAGTATGTGTCATTAAACACAAAGATACATCAGTGAAGAGGATTTTCTTTTTAAATATTTATCGGTATCGAGTGTTGGTGGGATCAAAAAGAAGCATCTTTCAGTCGTGCGGGACGTCTGAATGGATTGAATTACGCGGGATTGTGGGTAATCGATATGATAGCTATTTATTAGGGTGATTGTGGGAGATGTGTGCGGCTCCGCCGGGCGCCGCCGCCAGCTGAGCCCTGGGGACTGCCCTCGTGGCCGGCTACACGTGCCCCGATGCTCTTCTCTTGCGCTGCTTGTTCTTCAGTTGTGTACTATAATGGTTAAACATGTTCCTACTTACTCTGGCTATGTAATTTACACGGTACTCGTAAGGACAGTGACAAGTTACAGTGAAAACTTTAAAATCATTCTTTAATTTACGACTACAGGTATTCCAAAGATCAAAGTCGTTGGTTTAAACGTAATCATTGTTATATTTCCGCATTCGGTTGTTTACGTGAGAAAATAAAGTGGTAACATGAGCTGTTACTTAATTAATTAGGAATCAAATCCAAGAAAAGATGATGCTTTCCGAGCGTCATTTGCGCTAAATAAAATACACGTTAGAGTATCAAGTAGCTATCCGTTTCCGCAGAATCGTAATTAATCCTAATAATATCTATTATTTCAATCAAAAACTTTGCTCGCGCCTTATGGAAGGAACAAATTCGTACAGCCGTGATTTGCGGCGCCCACCGCGTTCCGCCGTCCCTAGTTAACTTGAAATTCTCTCGAAGCGAAGGAGCGAATGGTTTAAATGCAAATAAGATTACAATTAGATATTTAGATCCTCTCACAGCCCACTTATTTTGAAACAAGGTTTTTAATACCAGCCTTGTTTAATTAAGTATTTCATAGAGAATACTGACGAACTAGGTTGTTGAGCTATATTTCAGAAGGTTTCATTGCAATAGTTGCTATACTACTAATTCAGCCCGCCTCGAGCATGTGTGGCGATTAGTCGTGCCATTTCTGTATGAAAAGAGGCAGTTACAGGCTATCAGTTTGCCAGTCACAGGCAATTCCTACTTCGACTGACGTAGATACAAGATAAAAACCACATCAATTATTCAGTCTTCATAGTAGAGAATCCTTAGTAATATCGTAAGAACGAGTTATGCTACGTAATTATAAGTTTACATATACATATCTGTGTATAGTGCACGAGTGCGGTAATACGCCTCGCAAAGTATGTGTCGGTTGCTGGCGAGGCCCTCGTGTCGTAATAACGGTGGAGTTCTCTCGAGGCACAATGCCTCGGCCGGATTACTCGTCAAACGGCTCGAGATGTCGAAATTCATAAAACTCACCTTTTTTGATACGCGCTCGAGAGGCTCGTCGCAATGCTCTCGACATCCTTCCCGAATTGATTCCCACCCCTGTTTTATGTTTATTGCTATTTTTATTTTACAATAGCAACATGTGTTTCGATAACCCTGTAGCTTATTATTCAATGGGATGTTTCGGTTTCTGTGTTTCGGTGAACTGCCTGTGATGCATTAATTTAACAACGTCCACAAAAGTGGCCTTAACCTCATTTTAAATGACTAGTGGATTTAATACAGAAATTGTAAGAAAAAACCGTTTGTACCGTCCTTAAAACAAACAAAAATAATGCCAAGCAAAAGGGAACTTTTGAAGACAAACAGACCCAGTAAGATGAAATGATGTTCATATTTATTGTTGTATTGCTTTAACTCTCAGTCTGCATTCAATTCTGCTTAAGAAGCGCTCAAATAGTACTACGAACATTCGTAGTAGTATCGAACAGCTGACCTACATCAGTCTGGTGCAAGATACCTACTTGATTCACTCAAGTTCAAAGCTAGTACAAATTCCTCGAATTATCTGTGATTTCCCCGATACGTTCTGTATACTAAACATGCATTCAGTAAATTCCTGGATATGAGAGGGCAATCCCTAAAGCAGCAAACACCGGTCACAACCCGCTTGACCCAAAAACCCGGTGGAGTGGCGCGGAGCGAACGATCGCGCCGATAGCGCGCGACTCGCCGCGTCGAACCTTCAGCACTAACACATGACAACCGCATTGGCTCGTCTCCACTCGACAACACACCTACCTACATATCTACTTTATTAATTAACAAGATACACTTACAAAGACTACAGCTGCATGTACTCTATGTTGTGCGATGTCGACGAGGCCGGAATGCCATTAGTTTGTATCGGTTTTAACATCTGTAGTCTGCTGTGAAGCTCATGCATATGAAGCTGAATATTCGTATTTTTGTTAGTGCTTCAGTAACTCTTAAAGCGTTTTTTTTGTGAATATGGTTTTTCTTCTCACTTAATTGCAATTGTATCGCAATTCGCACGCATATGTAGCATGAGCAATATAGAGGTTGTTCACAGATTTTCGCGAAAAGACCAGTCATCCTTTTTAAAATAAAATATCGTATTTATTTCAGTTACACTCGTATATTTGTTGATTATTTGATAGGTTAATGGCCCAAGAGTCCGCGACGATCAGACCTTCGTTATTTTATAAAAGCTGAAAGTTTATCTGTGTATGTCCCTAATACAGGTAAGATCAACCCCCGACTATGAAGTTTGGATTATGGTGGCTTTGGCTGGTAACAGGCAAAAGGCGTATAAAATTGTACCTCAACTTCGTTGAAGTTAAATCTCAGTTTTCATATATTTTATTTGGAATAATATTAGAAATCACTTCGTCCATTGTCAGACACTTAGTAAAGCTGCAACCCCCTGTCAGACACCCTTCAACTATGGTAAATTGTAACTAGACTTACTCACGTTATCGTATAAAATTCAGCTTTTATATTATAACATCAGTATAGTTACAATTCATTATAGTAACAGGGTATCTGACATGGGTACGCCACTGTCGTGGCGATGATTCCGAAAGAACCTTTGAGAAGAGGCTAGAGACGCGCCACGGCGTCCTCACCTTCCGCCTGACGCAGTTCCTCACAGGGAGGTACCTGTGTCGTATTTGGGGGTCACGCCCGGTTGTCACCATTGTATGGATCGCCCAGAAGACACGGTGGAGCGTACGGTGGAGGTCTGCGCTTCTTGGACGGAAGACCGCCGTGTCCTCGTAGCGGCGATCGGTGGCGGCGACTTCTCGCTCCCGGCCCTGGTTCAATCCATGGTACGGAGCGCTAGGGCGTGGTGGGAAGCAGTCACCTTCTTCTGCGAAGCAGTAATGCTAGCAAAGGAGGAAGCGGAACGCGTGAGGGGAGGCAAACTTCAGCCGCCCAGCCCGCTTGCCCAGCCGCTGCAGCAGAAAAAGACGCCCTTGGCGTCGGGAGTCGCAGGGCGATCCCCGGCCACCGTAGGCGCGGGCCTGCGAACATAGAGCGATGGGTGGCTCGCTGTCCGATAAGGACCAGACTCGGTGAAAAGCGCGTTGTGTTCCGCCTCAAAGAAATGTCAGCATAATAGACGGGGCCCGCTAGGGTCAGTGCCTGCCAGGGTTGCGGAATTGTTCGAAAGACTTACCTCGGCCCTGGAGCGCAAAAGGTATTTGAAGGAACACGGGTGGGTTATGGTCAGTAAGAGTCTGATACTGCCATGGTGATTTCCCTTGCAATAAAAGGGTGTCAGACAGGGGGTTGTAACCAAGTGTCTAACAATGGACGAAGTGATTTCTAATATTATTTCAAATAAAATGTATGCAAACCCAGCTTTATAATTTTTAACACATTTACTCAAAAAATGCATTTACGAAGCCTGTGTACATTGTTCGAAAGTTAAAAATTACGCACTTATACAATGGAAAGTGGGGTAATAGTTATTTATGATACTAGAGTTTACTTTTACAAACGAGTAGACGAATGTAAGCCCGATACGAAGTATAGTCACGAGTTTGTAAAAAGCAGTTTCCACACGTGTGTCATACAACGTTTTTCAACACATTAACGAGAAAACAGTACACTAATTAAACAAACTAACAAACATTTTGTTTTTAGATTTCAGTCGGAAAGTCGCAACAATCTTTGACGTTTGACTTTTATGAAAATAGAGCGAGTTTGCAAATGGCGATGCGCGGGGTAAAAATTAGAACTACATCTTTCGTCTCATTTTCTCTTTAGTATTAAAGTGAGACAAACGTATTAAGCGTATTCCCTTTCAAGAAGGTTCGATCATTCAGCTTATTTATTCTAGTAATGTGAAACTCCTTGGTGGAATACTTATATTTTTTATAGCAATAAAAAAAAAACACAAAACACGGTAAAATAGGTACCTGTCACCATTCGAACCCAACCTATCCGCGTCGGGGTGCCCTAAGTTCTCTACGCGGCCTCGCTTGCTGTTTTTTCAGCGGTTAGATCAAATTTTAGCTATAGAAAATGATAATTATACTAAAATAACGTTATTCTAAATTAAAATATACTAAACGAACGTTAGAGAAAGTGTTGTTATAGCATATGTAGTACAAACTGAACGTTACATCAAGTAAAAACTGTGTAAAATGTTGTTAGAAGTATACAACATTATAACTTTTAATCTATTTATAAATATTAAAAAAAGATTCAAAGTTCTTATACTAAATGAGCGGCATCCAAACGATACACTACACTCTATATTAGGTATTAATTCCATGAACACATATGTACATGACAAGCGGTTCGCCCGCCCACTTGACCAACACACCTACTCTGTCTGCACTTTAGTAATTAACGGAATACAATTACAAAGGAATGTCTATTACGTGTATCAGTTTCATCAGCGCCTGAAGTTGGCTTCGTGCTTATTGCATCATTAATTAATAGAGCTACTTTGTCAGTGTTATATTTTATCGAGGCACTAGATATGGTAGGGAAACGCATTAAATTCACAGTTTAAGAGTGCTTTGAACACATATTTTGTAGTTTGTCATTACGTTATGCGAAGTTTTTTTTAAATTATAATATCATTATTTTAAATATTGTTTATAGCTTCACGCCGCAAAAACTTTCACATTCGCATAGCAGTCGCAAACTGTCAAAAACAGCTCAAATTTCCTTAAATTTGACAGTAGACATTGATTATCGCCAAGATGATATTGCGACTTGAATTTTAACGTTTTTATAGTACGAGAATTCGCCTTCTGATTGTTGTTTGAATTGAAAGAAAAAATTGTGTCAGTCCTTGTTCAGCGATATTGTAAGACAATTTGTGTCAAAATATTCGACTCGCTCTAGTTGGAGGTTCATTAGAATGATGCATAGTGGAATAAAAGCTTTTTGAAATAGGTCAAAGTAATGGCTCTTCTGCTAAAAGTCGTAAAAGTGACAGACAAGGGAATTCATTCACGTGGATATTGAAAGCGCCATTGTTCGACGTTTTTACGGATTTCATGTAATCAGATAAAATGAAGTTAAAATAATCTTGAAAATTCGAACACTGCAATTTTTTGTTCTATATTGGGTACATATTTTAGGGGAAATCCTCATTTCGTGTCCGAGTTCATAACTTTACTACTAACTGACACTTTCATGATGTTTACTGTGGCTTTACCGCGTACCAACATAAAAATGCAAATATTTTAATTACTTAGTTACCGACATGAACGGAGCTAATATTTGTTCGAAGCACGTAGTTATTTTACAGGCACTCAAATATTTTTAAGCCGAGCTATTTTATCAGGTTCAGTGAAATTAAAAACGATTAAGCTAGTATGCTGTTTTTAAGCTCGGTAACTTCGGTAAAAAGTTTTTTTAAATTATCTTTGTGTGGTTACAAGTTAACTAATACACGCTGACCGTATTGCTCGCTCCAAATATTTGTCTTGTTTCGACCTAGGGTAACGCTTCGAGTAATTTTAGTTTAAAACGCCGTTGCTTGAAGTTTAAATCAGTATCTAATATTCGATTTCAACGATGGATAGCCGAATTTTTACTTTGTAAGTGTTTGTAGCGAGCCTTTAATTAACTAAAGGTAATTGTAGGTGTTGCTGTCTTCGAGTTGTTCACCAATCCCTCTAATAACACAGGGAACAGTCCATAAAGAATTTTAAAGTTTTTGTGACTGATTTTTCTTCTTTTCCTTGCCTGGGAAAGCCAGTCAATAGCCTTTTAGCATCTGAAGGTAGACACCTCAATTTAAATATGGAAAGAAGAACTTTTTGCAGATTTATAGATAACATTATTGTGATTTTGCAGCTGAGTTTTAATTATCTGCAAAGGTATTTCTTTCTACTCATAACATAATTCTGTGATCTTGGTTGTAATAAGCACGGATTCCGGCCGCTAACGCAAAGTTCGAAGAAGATGGATTCGATCCCCAGATCGAGAAAAAGTATAATTGAGTTTTACTGTAAGAAAATTTCTCGATTACGGTCCGGAATTGGAACTGTGCCCAATAAATAACGATAGGCGTGCCTTCTATCACATTGAGACCTAATACCGTCATTGGAACTGGGTTATATGCGATAGTACCCTTCTAAATATTCCTCCGGGAATTATAGGGGGAAATGAAGAATATGTTTAGTCTTCTGAAATGGGAAGGATTAACTCGTGAGACGTACCTACGTAATCGAATAGATATTTTTACGTTTGGAACCTTATTGACGAATGTAACAATTGTTTTAAAATCCTTTTGATACTTTATTTGTGCCTTTTGCTACAGTCGACGTTCTATGTATATAGCATGAAATGATAGTAAAATGTAGGTATGAGTTTGTTATGTTTTTTTCTTAAGTTTGATCTTTAGTTCTATAGTAAACTGTATGCTTTAAAATGCCAATAGATATCCTTGGACATATTTTCTGTTGGGACATGAATGGAAAATTGTTATGTTGATCCACTGTTTTCAATGCGTCAAGATAACCTTGAAAATCAACCCCTAATTGAAGTAACGCCGGAATCTAGGAATTGTGTTGTATTTTTTTCAAAGATCGGATTGAAGCGGTTCAATTCTATATTAGCGGGTGATTGTTATCTGCGAGATTTCAATAAACATGTCAAGAAGACATATGGCGAGTACGGGCGCGCCCGGCCCGCGCGGCGCTCGCCCGACAGCCTGCGATGTCCTCGCAGCCTCCGACTGAGGGGGCGCGCGGGAGCGGGGCCGATGACCTGCCCTTCATCCCTCACCTCACTTCCCCAGCGACTCCTAAAATACATGAATGTCAACCTTAAAACCACAGTCTTAAAGATAATTTTCCTAAATTACATGTATATAAGTGAAGGTTTATCGGAAAAATTGTCATGCGCCATTCGCAATAGTATTTCGAGTGAGTTTGGTGTAAATTATTTCGTCAAAACCGAGTCTATTTGGATATAAGCTCTGATTTCTATTGTGATTCTAAAAGAAGAATAAAATTAGAATTTTAACTGAATATCTGCTAGGAAATATGTTTACTTTAGTTACATTATAACATTAACTTGGAGCCGTTATTTATTTTAAATCAATACTTTCAATTAAACTAAACATTGTTAGTCTCCTGTCTTCTTGAATTTTAGGATAGTAAGCTGACTTGCCACAGACAATAATGACGAGATACTCCATCTCCTAGTTCCATGCATAGTCTCACTGGGATTTTTTTTCAAGACCAAAATATAATTAATGTTTTCTAAACCCCGTCTAAAATAACCTATCAATTAAAGTTAAATACAGGTAGGTTTTCAATCAAGCCCAACAAGGCTAAACATCCGCATTTGACACGGAGTCACTGGCATCTGACCTTCGCAAACTACCGGCGTCCCACGGTTCGCTTGTCAATGTTCGGCTGTTCGGCTGTCAGTTATCCGCATGGAGCCGGGATCGATGTGGCTTAACGTGTAGCCAGCGAAGAGCCACGATTACATGCGTAAACAACGGCCATCCCATTCAAGACTTGACCGCAGCAATATTGCTTGATCGCGATCGATCTAAAACGTCGTAGCTCGTAGCCCGTAGCATCGTAGACATTGGCTACGAGATTTTTGTACAGTCAGAAGCTAAATGAATTAAGGCTGTAAAAGAATACCGTCTTAAGCCTATTTGAAAAGAGAGTTTATTATACACTGCGATTTTTTTTCTAGTGTAAACACTGTTTTCTCCATGAGTACTTTGCCGATTCTGTGCTTGAATTTGAACGTGAGCTGGAGCCATGTGGTCTTATATAAATACTTAACTTTCCTTGATTAGCTTTTGTGTTTTCTTCATTAATACATTTTTAAGTCACTTCACCAATATTGCTGATAATGTTATTGTGTTCACGTAATAAGTAATGTTCATAAATAAGTTTGTGTGGATAACACCATTAGTATGGTTTCTGATTAAAACTTGCGTTAATTAATGATTTAAGCCCCCCCATAAAGGCTTTGTGAGTTGGCAACGAGCTAAACTGTGCAGCAGCTAGCAAGCGATCGTATATGGTAATGGTATCATTTCGCGAAGCTATTTGCTAACTTTGCAACACTTTGGCTGAAGCAGTTGTCTGCAGGGCTGCAGTTTTGTAGTGTCGCTGGAGCATGACTGGTACAGGCACAATGCGGTGCAGCCAATTCGCTGATTGTATTTGTTTTATATGATAGACGAGCCTTCTCTATGTCAAATAAGTAGTAGTAGTATAAGACAGGTGTAAGCCAGAATTTCCTATTGGTAGCTTCCTTACTCATGCCTCCAACAAAGTCCACTCGCAAATTGTTAGCATTCCGTTTTTAAGCCTGGAACTGACTCGCCATCGGCGCATGCACACAAGCTGCACTATGAGTACAGTGCAGCTTGTTTTGTTATTCTGATCGGCAGTGGTTACTGCGATCGATAGACGTGGTTATATGCCGGTGGCCACGTGCACCGGTCGTGCAAGCTCGCGCCCGCGCTCCCCCCGCCGCCGCCGCCACCCGCAACGTGACAGCCCCGCCACGTGAATTACGCTTTCACGATTAATCTAACCGCTATGGGCTTCTTTCATGGCTAGCTTTGTCCGCCGTCCGTCACCGCCAGCGTACCTACCCACTTTTCCCGCAACATCTTAAGGAAATTTTACAATGTTTTCCTCAATCAAATAATTTACAATTGCCTGTTTATAACGATATTGTAAGACATCAGGCTTAATTACTTGGTTACCCAGACAGGGTTGTAAAAGTGCGAGTTATAGAGCCAATTTAAAAACGAGTCGTGTAATACTCCTGAAGGAATTTGGCGCTACCTTGTTGATTCACAATCACATGACGAAATAAGACAAATCAGGCATAACGCTTCTAAGAAGCAGGTGGGTCTATGTGTACAGGTACACATGGCATCCGACACAATCTCTTTGTGACATCTTTCAAAACTAAGAAACTATTTCGGCGTAAGCTTACTAATAATATAATGAAGAAATATGCAATACACGTGTAGTTTGAACCACCACATAACGTAAATATTTCTTGCTTCTTCAAAGTTAAAATAGCTTTCAACAGCTTTACAGACAGAACCAAAATAGTGTGAAACACATTAGACGGTATCGGTGTTACGTCATGTGCCTGCCGTGTCGAGCTGTCAAAGTAGCATCGTGATATCCATTTGTGCTGTTGTGTCTAGGAGGCCGGAGCAAGTTGCCCACTCGACGTAGGAAATGTGGTGCATATTTGATGGCTGGCAACCGTCGGCGCGCGCATCAACAATTTATGTCGGCGCTTACCTAACCGAGCCCGAGGCGATGCTTAACTACTCGACGCCCGAGTTGTCGATCGATGTTGCCGTTTAAATCAGAATTAAGCTTCTCTGATGAAGTGTTGCATTGTTTGAGTACAGCTGCTCCTCGGGGACACTCGCCTGCAATATTCAAGGCGTGTGATTAATCACGCTGCCCAATGTCGAAAGCTTGTCTGGTAAGCGTTTAATTCTGATCGTTGTTATTTTCACGAGAGAGTTGCGCCGATTAAATAGAGGGAATCGATCCACAAGTCGTTGATTGAGATGTTCGCTGGAAAGTTTACTTATGGTGTTATGATATGCCCCATCCTCCCGCCGTGACGCCCGACCGACACCACGTGGCCTGCATCGCAATAGGATTTCAGAACATGTCGGGAATTATTTACGAGATTAAGTGAAATCTATCACCGTCACACTTGTGATCCTCTAAGAAGCTATATTATATGTGTATAACAATACAAAAGCAGTTTAGCGGGTTTTATTTGGGAAAATGTGGAACGCTGACACAGAAACTGAGATGGATGAATCAAATCTGGTCGTTGAATCTACGAGGCAATATTAATTGAATTCATAACGACTAAAAACTTCTATGAAAAATTTATGAATCCTTCAGAATTTAGAGTCTCATTAAATTTATTAAAAATCTTTGTATTTAACATAATTAATTATTCAGATGTCCGACAAGTGCCGCGCTTTTAAGTTCTGGTTAAACTGGTTTTAAGTTTATTACCTTAATACTTTTAAACGGAAAACAGTAACAGACGAAATAAATATATTGTAAGACCGAAATAAACCGTAAAAACAAAATATCTATTCTTAAACGAAATTTTTAAAATTACTTACTCGAATCAACGCATAACGCACTTGCGTTGAAATAAACAATGTGATGTTAATGACATACGATATTGTTGTCTAGAAACAATTTTATCGCATGCATTATTAAATTGCGTAGCTAGGAGTGAGAAGAGAAATTTTAATAAAGCTCTCCGAGAGAATTTCGTCAGTGTACTGAGTGCGACACTGGGTTTAGCTGATAGTGATGTGCCAACAATTTTAGGCCGATTAACTAATTACTGTATATTCCGCTTTTGGCAAACGTTCATTATTTACTGCACTGCATTGTCATTGCTAAGTAGCATTGACGTGGCTGATTCTGTATAGTAATAATGTTGGTTCTGATGCTTTTGGATTATAGTTGACTTGAGCTGTGCATGCCGTACATATGTATTTTATGTGGCAGTGAGAAAAAATGTATGATTAGTGTGCATATTATCGTGAGAACTAAAGTACTGTTGTTGTGGTTGAGCGATTGACTGTTGTGCTGTGTCTCGCGGGTTCGATTCCCACACGGAACAAATATTTGTATGGCCGATAGTTGTTCCGGATCTGGCTATTTGTGTATGTGAGTTTATATGTTTGTAAACGCACCCACGAAACAAGAGAAATTCCTAGTGTGGGGCAAAGTTTAAAAAGAATAAAAATTTGTGGTATATTTAATTTCTATTTCGCCACTTTCTGATTAGTTCCAAATATACAAACTCTGTTCCTGCCTTTCATTTAAGTATCGACACTTAGTTTTGTAATTTAAGTACGAATATTGCTTCACTACTGGTTTAAAACTTGTCAACTATTCAAACTACTTTATTATTAGCCAATAAAGTTATGGTTATTTAAAGTTTTAATGAGAATTTCTTATATAGATTTGTAATTAATTTCATACTAGTGTAAAAATTTTAGGCTAATAAGACAGACAACGTACAGCCGAAACTATTGGTTGTAGAATCCTGAAATTTGGCTTGTAGGTTCCTTGGGGAGTGAAGGGGAGCGGGAACGGGAAAAAACGGGATATGCGCGTACAAAGTCGTGGGCAAAAGCTAGTATAATATAAAGAGGGATTTTACATTATAAACAAGTACAGATTTTTACCAAAAGTTATGGTTGTTTATACATGTACTCTTCTTTAATGATGTCTGCAGTTACATGTTTAAAATACATAATTAATATTTCTCATCTGTTCTAATAACTGCGAAGGTATTTCACAGAGACAGTTACCTTACTTTTGTTTATAATTAATTCAGTCAAGTTTCAGCTTAGAGACGCCTCGTCTCGTCTCGAGGACCCAAAGTACGGGTTTGACTTATTTATTCACTTTCAGCGTACATTTTCACATAACTTTTACTTACGCACACTTGCTTATACAGTTTGGAAGATATGACAGAATTAATGGTGCAGTGGTTAGTGCGACGGCAGAGCTTAATGGTGGTTTGATTCCCGGGATAGGCAAAGGTTTTTTGCTTTTTAGAAGCAGCCCGGAATCTAGATAAGTTCCCGGTTAATGGCAATAGCCTGCTCTTAACCACAACCAATACAATACCTAACTTAACCATGTCTCGACAAAAAGTAAACACACGTATCTCTGCCTATCCCTTCAGTACACAGGCGTTATATTTATGTTATGTTGTAAAAGGTAGATTATCGCATTTTCTTATCAATTCTTGCATAAGTTGCCTTGGCCGGGATTGGGTAGATTATCGGCTGAGATAGCGTTAGACTTCGGTTTGCAGTCACGGTATCCAGAGATAACTTTACATGTATTGGGATAGGCCATGATATTTGACTTGGTTATCTAAAGGTTCTCTAAACGATGTCAATATAAAAGTAAGCCATATAACAACAAAATAGATCGCATTGTAAAGTCACATCATATCGTTTTATATTGGTTTCAGCATATCTTTCACGAACGGAAATAAAATAACGTCAGTCTGCAGAAAAGGAAACCAGAATATGAATTCGATTTACGCGGCCATTGCATCTGTCTTGTAGAAAGTAACCGTTTGGATAGTGGAGTTAACAAATTGTTACAAATGGTGGCGTGGGCCGGGGCTGGCTCGACGGGCGGAACCGGCGCACAATAACATGTGCCGGCGGCGGCGGCGGCGCTATTCACCCGAGAGGCTGCGGATGCGGCCCGGTGCGGCCCGCTGCGGCCCGGCACGAACCTTCTCCCATTCCGTTACCCGCGCTACGGCTCCAGGCGTAGCAACATTTTTCCTCCCTCAATTCCAATATCGTAGCCGAGTATTTTAAAAAATAATGACTTCCTCGCATGGAGTATTTCAACTTTATTTCTTCGAGTTTTGCGCTTAGCTAAACAAAGATTTGAATAACAATACTGTTCAAGTACATATTTAAATAAATAATGACGCGGCTCTGTTTGCATTTCAGTTATATTTTGTCTAGACTTATTAAATAATTATTTATTTATTGGCTTAGCAAAATCACCGAAGTAAACCGATACAAGTTACAGTATGTAAAGGTAATTTAAATATTTAATGCGGCCATTAACAAAATCGATCTCAATAAGTAACTAATACTATTCATTTGATACTCCGAAGAACCGGCACGTTTTAATGTCAAACTCAGGATCGAGTTCATTAATTTTAAGAAAGAAAAACTTTTTGTTTTTCCTCAAATAATAGAACGAGGCGTTTTCTTAAACCCAAGGCTATTTGTTTTCTATTGAACTAACTGTGAAGAAAATACTCGTGAGACAACTTCATTTTAGGTACGATTTAAACAAAGAGTTTATTTATGTTACCTTGAATTATGGTGTGCATTACGTTATAAGTTTACATAGTTCAATTTAATCTCACGATAGAAAATATGAAACTAAATTAAAAAGACATATAGCAACAATCTGCTCACGTTGGATATCCTCCAAGAACAAGTAGGAGTTGGTTGGCGCGGCCACCGATAAAGGACGGATACAAATACATGTTTTGTTTTAAACGGCTTATCTTAGTTCCGAGTGGTTCCGACTACTTCCGACTGCTGCCGAGGCGGCGCGGCGTAGGTAGCGGAAACAAAATGTCTGATCAACCGAGGCCGGGATAACGCGATAAGAGGATTACTCCACGCCAGGAGGCTACTGTTTGTTTGCTGTCTGTTTATTTTGTTAATTTCGCTCTTTATTCTGAAATGCTTGCTATTAATTTACGTCTATTTGACTCATTTCAAAACTTTCTCGGTTTTGAGTTTGTCTTCTGTTCTTATTTTTGATTAGTCGCTTTCTGGGTTCACATGTCATCAATTAAGTAGTATGGAACTGAATGTATCGCTGATAAAAATAAAACTTAACTGAGTAGGTAGGTTACTTAAAAAATTGGCCAAGTGTTAGTCGGACTGTCACACAAAGGGTTCTGTACCCTAAACCTAAAAAAAACACATGTAAGTGTGCTTTTGTGTGTTGTGTTTGATGTTCTTGTTCCAAATATTTTTTTATCTATCTTTCACATTTCTAGAAAAATCAATATAAAATGAGCGCTTCCATTTAGTTTCGCCATGTATTATTACTTCGTAAAATTTGATTCGACACTTTCGAATGGTGTAATAATGCAGGATGTGTGTTTTTTTCAAAATCAACCGGTTGATTCCCAGCTAGGAATATTGATTTTTCAAAAAACCAATGATACAGTTTTAGTTTTCATCAAAATCGAGCTCGAGACTCCTTTCAGTGTTTTTCGCACACTTTAAAAATCACCTGTATGCGACGATATACTTTTTTTTCAATAATGTCAACTTTGACACTGCTTTCTCGTTCAGTTAGATGTTTCTTTATTTCTATCGTGGTCATATCGTAGACTAGGTAATTTCATGATGTAGCCGAAGTTAGGTAAGGTTAGGTTTAAGGTGGCCACTTAGCCATTTCATGAAGTGAGAGAATGAAATGGTCAATTCTACGATATGCCTATGACATTTACAATATTGGGCTTCATAATGTTATCTTTTGCAAAAGGTGGTCAAGATCTGTAAAAATAACAATGTCAGTTATTAAAGTAAAAGCTAACGAAAAGCGCAAAGAGAGCCATAAATCCTAAGAAGAAACACTATAAAAACACCGACATATTTACAAATTCGATCTCCAAACTGTCCCTTAAAATTGTTGTCCTTCTAAAATATGATTATGAATTGATACAATTCTCAGCGGGGAGGGTTCCCAGCCGTTTGGCGGCACCGTTAATGGTGGCCCATATTATGAGCCGGGCATGATTTGATAACAGTGAGTCGACACTTGTCCGGCCGCCTCATCCATCAGCCATGTCTGCTATAATTCCTACTAATACATTACACACCTTTAGGTATTCATATTTTTTTACTTTGTTGGCCTATGTTATTCATATGTCTTTATTGTACACCAATCATGGTGCACAGTATTTACAGACTTATATTACATAAATATGAAAGGACACTGGCTACCTACACCGGTACACATATTGTTTACATAATTAAACAGTTATACATAATAAAACAGTAACCGTAGCTCATTAATTCCTCTTAAAGACATCCAGAGAGAGAGAATTCCAGTCGGTGCCGGCAATTTCTGTCAAGCTGGTTGTTCAGTAGTTGCTTTGTTTGACTATAACCCCCAGTATAGATTAGTTTGGTCAATAGGTATAAGAACATGCAATAGGTAGTTTAGCTGCAGAAACCTCCAGAAATAGTTGTTTTATTGCAATTTTGCACTTCTTCTTTAATTCTTTATTGTACACCATAACAACTTACGTATATTAATTACAGTGATTACAAAAGTTCATGTACAAAGGCGAGCTTAACTCAAAATTGAGTTTTCTACCAGCAAACCTTTGAGTGATAGAGAGAGATTACAGTAGAGGGTAGGATCCAGTGCACCAATTTTAAAATACTACATATTTTATCATACATAAATATCTATAAATAAGTATATAAATAATATACTATCTCATAGCGAAAGGAAATGCTCTTTAACTTTCCCCTTGAAGACATCAAGAGAAGGGCTGTAGCGTAGGGAGTGTGGGAGAGAATTCCAGAGACGCACTACAGTAACAGAGAAGGAGCCACCATAGCGGCTGGAAGTGTGACGCGGAGTACGAAGAAGAAGAGAAGTGGCAGTGCGACAGTGTTTACCTCTCGAGATGAGGTACTCAAAGCGTTCACGAAGATATTGAGGAGAATTAGGATTGAGCAGGATAGTAAAGAGAAGGCAAAGGATGTGAGTTTCTCGCCGGCGACGCCGAATCGGCAACCACCCCAATTCGCTTTATTTTTGGCCTCCGGAAATACGACCACATGTCGGATTTCCGGAGGCGAAAAATAAAACTAATCCACAAATTCTGCAGTCGCTTGAGTTTATTTAGGAGTTGCCTCTAGTTGCATCTAGAAAACAGACATCCGCATAGTCTATATGTGGTGAGAAGAAGAGATTGAGCTAAAGCTAAATAGATTTTTGTCGTGAATCATATTTCCATAGATTTAATACCTACACAGTTTTTTTTTTCCTTAGCCTGTTGTGTCCCACTGCTGGGCAAAGGCCTCCCCCATATCCTTCCAGACATTCTTTTCTTGCGCCACCTCGAACCTGCCTTCGCGGTGTGCATCCAAGTCATCTCGCCATCGCTTTCTGGGCCGGCCTCGGCAACGCCGAATTTTATTAATTATAAAATTAACAAAACCAACGATATATGTAAATATAGCATCAAAAAATGCGTCTTCAACGCTGTCAGCTAGTAATGAGTCCAAGAGATTGCCATATTGTATGGAAATGCTTAATCTCTGGCCAAAGTAAAAGCCAGCCCTTGGGTTACGGGAAGCGTCAACAAGCCGTTTCGAGATATCTTCGAAAAGGCCGTGAGTACAAGGGCCCACACCAATATCACATTTTCGGCTTTTTTACGATTCCTATGCTCTTTAAAGTTTGAATTCCCTGATTATCTTTTAAGTTATAGAACAATTGAAGGTATTTTCCAAATGATTTCGATATTCGTAACTCGCGGTGGAACTCCACATACTTATATCATATCTTTAAATCTCGGAAAGGGGAGAAAATATTTTACTTAAGACATACGGACTGCTCCACTTTCAAACTAAGATTCCCCATAGGTATCGTAAATATCCGAAACTCGGTCCTCGATATTTTTATATGATTTTCAACAGTCTTTGTATTAGTTTAAAAACATTTTTCTTTTGTGTTGTGTTTACTGCAGAAGCTCAAAAGCTATTAGTTTAACACCACTGATTATTCCCGGTAAAGCGTAAAATCTTTAAGTTTTTGCATAACTTAGTGTGAGGTTAAGTTCTGCATAATTTCTTTCGTAGAATTGTGCAGTTTTCATATAAACAACTTTTTATTGCGAATGTTCTGAGAATAGCGTTCGTGACTGGATTTAATACGGTTTCAGAATATGTTGCATTAATACTGATGTAGTAAAATATATACGTAGACGTGATGACATAGATATGGTCAGGACTGTCGATGATACAGCTGTATTATTCGCCAGTAGACGTCGCTTTAGGCCATACTCATTGTATTTATTATCAGTAATCCCGCCATAATGAATGGGCAGTCTGTGCCAAGTACATGCCAGTTTATGGTAATAGAACCTTATCACTGTGAGGGTAGTTTTGTGACTAGAATTGAAAAGTTTTTCTGTTTCGTACTGTTTCAATAGTTCTATTGATGAAAATTAATGAAAATCCGTTGCGAAGTTTAAAAGATCTAAGCGTACAGACGGCGGGAAGCGACTTTGTTTTATACTATGGAGAGATTCCAAAACACATCTCAACCCGTCACCGATTACTATAAGACACGATTAGTTTAAGTCCCTATTCCAAACTACCATCGCAGTATTGCGACCACCTTAATCGTGATAGAGCATTCAGTCGACCCTATCTTAATACGCTAGCGTGAGAGTTATGTGTGTACAGTCCGAGACACTGCCTATTAGTTCGTAATGTATTTATCATAGCGAGTGAGTCATCCGTTGCTATTGGCCGACAGTGTACCATATAGATGCGGCTGTTAATCGGCTTGCGAGGTCACTGGGCCGATAACCGCACTGACTTGTACGAACGGCTATTAATCGCTAATGCTTTCATAATAAAATAATCGTCTTGTTCTCTTTGTATTAACATAAACGAATTGCTCATGTTATAGTAGAATATTGATATGTCAGTTAGATTGGTTGTATCGAAGAGGGCTACAACATAATAATTATAATAATCATTTATTTGAAGATCGAAGTCCATACAATAACACAAATTACATAAAAATCACAAATAGGCAGAATTATAATAACATATTATTATATATATATATATTAACATATAAGATAAAATAAAATAAATGCACGTACAGCTATCTATAACCGACCTGTGTGTGCAGTCTCACCCATTGACATGCAAGACAAGCATCGGGCAGTCCCACCGGTCACTCAATGCTCTCAACATGCCGTGGGTGCTGGTATCTGTTCTCTGCCGGAGAGAAGCGCATCGTTTATACTATAGCAGCATCGGATGTAGATTTGTGATCTAGACTATTTTTTATATCTGCCCAATATTTATGTTTCATTCTGCCGAGCCTTTTCCCAACTATGTTGGGGTCGTCTTCCAGTCTACCCAGATGTAGCTGAGTACCAGTATTGTTCATAGAGCACCCACCTCTACAACCTAGGACTGGGTTACAAGATACCCCTCGGGGTAAGACTGGTATTCGATTTAAAGGCTTCTGATTACCCAAAATTACCTAAAAATTTGTCAATTATGTTCAAATCACACCCGGGAGCATCGCCTTAAATATATGTTTTCTGAGGCACGGGAACTAGGTATATAATGGATGGTTACCCATCCACAGACCAAAATCGGCAAGCGTTGCTTAACCTTGAAGGTCGACTCGTGCGGTTGTTATTTTTAGCAATAGAGTCATCATATCAGCCGAAAGACGTCCACTGCTGGACGTAGGCCTCCCCCAAGTGTCGCCACAACAGCCGGCCCTGTCAGTCTCGCATCCATCGGTTACCCGCGACCCTTACCAAGTCATCGGTCCACCTTGTGGGAGGCCTTCCAATACTACGTGTTTCGGTACGCGGTCGCCACTCTGCAACTTTTCGGCCCCATCGCCCAACTGTTCAATAGAGCAAAAGAGTATTGTAATATAATCAAATATTTTATTTAGAAAAAGATCTACGATTGTAGGAAGCTAGAAAACAGCCTCCATGGCTCTGGTGGCCAAACTTGTTACGCTATTGCCATTTTTAAATTAATATTATTCCAGCTTGTTGATAAATTGTAACGCTAATCAGTTCACGACAACATAACCAATTTATGAAGGATATTTCTACCGACATGAAAAATTGTACCGGAAAGGTCGAATTAAATGGCTCCATTAATCTACTGCAACCTTTCCGGTTTAGGAGGAAAATAGTCAAGAAAATATCAGTTCATCTTATATCATATCGCCACGCTAACAGAGTAGGGGTTCTCTCTGGTTGACTTGACGGAAGATAAGTAGTGGTCACTTGTCAATTGATCGGGAGTTTACACAAGTTTACGTTGCTACGGCTTATTAACTGAGCAACATTTTCCGTAATTTTAAAGAACGCCCTCAGTGTCACCTGTCACTTTGTTGCATTTTGAAAGTTATTGTCATTGACTGTCGTCGAGAGATTGCAAACTTTATTTGAACATTTTTTGAAAAATAGACCTGTGTGAGCATTTTTATTTACTCCGCCACCTTTATTGCTTTATTGCATTCTGTTTTGGGGAAATGCCGCCGATATTCAGTCAGTGTTTATATTACAAAAAAAGGCTATTCGTGCAATTTATAAATTAAGTCCTAGACACTCCCTCAGATACAAATTTAAAGAGATTAATATAATGTATGTGCCGTCTCAGTATATTTATGAGAATCTTATGTATGCACATAAAAATATTAATCTATTAAAAAGATACAGTGATATCCGTAACGTAAATACTAGGAAAAAACACAATTTTGTCATTCCTAAAACCAGACTCAAGAAAATAGGTGGTTCAGATAGATGCCAGTGTATACGTTTTTATTATAAACTCCATAGGAGGGCTCATCTAGTTTAAAAATGACCAAAAAAGATGGACGTGTAAAAGTCTTATGTTTAATCTACTAACAAAATAAATTTAATTTATCATTATCATTTATAAAACGTAAGCTATGCCAAAAAGCTTTTTACACAATTAAAGGCTATCTTGAAGACAAAAAGGCTTGGGATTGAGCTGCTTCAATGATGTACATGCATGGCCTAATGTTTATATTTACGTTTATATACCTATAATTTTCTTATTTTTATACATTGACATTTTTATATTCGCATTTTTGTATGTTTTTTGGTATAAATACAGTAAGTATTTTAAAGTATTATATTCTTTTTTCAATTTTTATTTGTATTCTTTATTGTGAATATGAGGACTATATGGGTTTTCTTTTTTCCTCTTCAAGTATTTTTTTTAACGATGTCTGGCAGTTTGTGTACTTTTTGTGGCCTACCCAAATGTCCTTTCATTGGCTACTCGACCACCGACCAAGGCTTGCACTGTCTGGACAGGTCCACTCAAATCTGTGTGGTACTTTCCTCAAAATACCACTTCAGACATTAACCTACATGGTTCTTATATGATTTGACCAGTACGGATTGTATGGACTTTAAAAGAGACTTTGACCTCTGAGTTTGTTTCGGTTTTTCTTCTCAGGGTAGTTAGTTAGGAAACACCGGTAATATCTAGTTTAAAAATGACCAAAAAAGATTGACGTGTTTGTTATGTTTAATCTACTTAGAAAATAAATATAATTTATTATGATAACTTCAAGTTGCCAATAGCGTCATGTCAAAGATTTATACTGTGGGCGACCAAAGAAACATAGCACCTATGTTTTTTAAAACAGATTGAGAAAAAAGTTTTCTTAGTATTACCAGGCCCATGAGGGATCTATATTTCTCAATCATCACAATAATAGCTTATGCTAAGTTCTCGGAAGATATAAAAAAAAACAATTTGAAAAAGTTGGCACATTTCGTAGTATTTCGTAGCATCAACCAAAGTTACTACAAATAGCTTACACAACTTATTTTGCTAAAAATTATCACATTCGATTTTGTAGGTAATATTTAACTTAAAACGAATGACCAAAGACAGTAAAAATTGAAAAAATATACATATATACATACATACATCTCGAATACTGACAAATTACGTAGCACTTCACTCGTTGTAGCAACTGTGTAACTTAAGAACCGTTTGTCGCCAAGATTAATCTTATTACAAAATGTACCTATACTCTATATAATTACTGCTGAAACACCTGAAAATAATCGATCTTTTCAGTCAAGACATGTCTGAAAATAAATTGTCAAATCTCGTAGCATATCGTAGCATTTCGTAGTACCTACATAAAATCTCCACTGTTTCAGACAAGCTCATAATTGATATTCTTACTTTAACCGAATCGTGTACAAAAAATAAAAATAGAACCCCTGCAGGAAGCGAATATACGACTATCACAAGAAAGAGTCACCGTTAGTTTTGTCTTGGCTTATTTAAAGGTAATAGTATAAACAGAAAGCACACATGGATGCGGTTATCGAGCGACACATCGCGCTCACTCTATGATTGATTGGATATAAGGTTGGAGGCACCCCCTCCCTGTACCACCCTCCACCCCCTGGCCCCGCGGCGTAGGATCGAGGCACCGACGCCCGCTGAGACGACGTTGTTTGACATGATGTTCATTTGTTCTGATTTGTTAGACACCCGGGCACACCGCGCGCCGCAACAGCCAACATTACGTGATTAGAAAATATTATTATGATGTACCTCCCGGGATACGTAGCGGATAGTGCGTGGGTCGACTGTTGTAAATATGTATGCTTGCCGTTTTTTTAACAAGGAATACTTTTGATAAATAAAACAAGTCATTTAATACCTTTCATGGTAGGTAATTGCCAAAGTTCAGCGTGACCGAATCAAAATAGACCTCTGTCGGCCGTAAAACACGCAACCACTTTACGTTTATTGAAAGTCGTTGCGTGCTTAGCACAGGTTTATTTATGGAAATTATGGGAAGCTACTGTCTAATTTTCTGTAATACTTTTAGGTACTTAGCATAAGTTAACTGAATGGACTCAATCAATATACAGAGCCTTTTCCCAACCAGGTAGCGGTCGGCTTTCAGTATAACCGAAAGCATCTGAGTACTAGTATTTTAAGTGGAGCTGTTTATTAACCTCTGCAACCCAACAACTGGGTGGCACGATACCCCTTGAGACTCTTACATAAAACGTTTCTTGTTTCACGTTTAAGTTCAAAATGGTTCCATCAAAGACATTTTTGCTGCTTACATCAAAAACCTTCAGCAAATGTTTATAGGCCAAATGCAGTGTCAACGAGCTAATAGATGAACGAATGGTCGTAAAAGGGCATTGTATTGGATATTAAGCGATCGGGGAGTGTTAATTGGGGCATCCCCGACTAACGTGCAACATCAATTATGGCATACAACGAGGGCATTACACCTTTATGCCAGGCGTTAACGGTTACACAATATTTGTATTACATTATACTTAAGGTCGTTAGTGTTTTGTGTATTAATTACGGCGATTTGGGAGGTTAATTAAGTTTTAAAGGCGGCTAATACCTACTTAGTTCATAAAGTAATTATGCAGTTAGTTTTTGATCTGAAATTTTTCAAGTTCAACCTCCTAGTAAAACCTTCTTTTTCTGTCGTGAATTATATAGAACGAGTTATTGTTTTCGTGGTTCTGGAGACAGTGTATCAAATAAAAAATACTGAAATTTTAATTTGAAAGACAGAAATTAAAGATAAGAAACCGTAGAGTAACTTACCACTTTACTATCAAACTACTGATACAGCTAGCACATAAGGAAGCTTGTTATGCATAACTGTGCTTGAATTATTTAGCAGCAACACTATACCTACTGCCTGTATAAAGCGAACAATGACAATAGGAATAGAGTAATATAAGTAGTGAGTATTCTTCTACCATTGCCACACATTAGCACGGGATACGAAGCGTAGCGGGCAAGTTACCTTAGCTCATTAAATTGTAAGTATAGGAAAACTGATAAATCTGCTGTCATATTGCCGAATGTATCAAATGCAGTTGTGTTATTCGTATGTACATATATGCATAAATATCTACATCTTTCCATCAAGTCGACCAATTACCACGCCCGCCTGAAAGCTGACTTGATTTACGATGACTATTTGTTACTCGTACTAGTACGCGTAGGAGGTTTTCGCAATAACACTGCAGCCCACCTTTCATACATGCACCGTAAATACCGCTTAGGCTTGATAACTAATTAATCACTAGCTTAGCGAACGTGATTTCCTACGGGAATGAAAAATGCTGTCACGATAAAAGTGAGAAGGGTCTGGCGGCGCCACTAGCTGTCACCGAGCGCTGCACGGTTCTAACTATAACTTTAGAAACACTAGCGATTGTTATCTAGAACGAGAGGAAGGCGATCTATTGTTTGGTTATTTACTCGTTTTTCCGATCCCAATACAAGTATAAAACGATGAATGTATAGTCCTTCTGACCGATTTCGGCCATGGTGGCCAATCTCAACCAAGACTAGCCATCGGCGCGGGAAAAATTATAGTACACAAGTGTGTGCGCAAACATAGGTGCACTCCCTCTTCAATCACTCTCATATTCCGATGGGACGGCAACCCGACATGACCGGAGAGAGATCTGGCACAGAACCAACGGCTTACGTGCTTTCCGAGGCACGGGGTTGTCACACAACCAACTTCCAAACTCCGGGTTGTCACTGAGAAATTCCTATTGGAAAAACCCAATAACACTTTTTAACCGACCTGGGAATCGAACCCAGGACTCGGCAGTCGCGCTTGCGACCGCGAGACTATCGGAGCAGTTAATGATGATTGTACCGCGTGACTAAAAGACAGACCTGAAAAACTACCAGTAAAGACGTCATTTGGATCTCTAACGGCTTAACATAATCTTATACTATGTAGTTTCACAAAGAGAAATGATTCCTGGCAACAAATTAGGTCTTTGATATGGTTCAAACTAACTCTAATATGATTAAAATGGTTGCTAGTGAGTGACATCGCCTAGTTTAATCTGATTCAGGGCTGATACTCGCGAGTCCATTGCGCGTATCTCTCCATCTATTGGATCGTCGATTACCGCTCCGTCTTCCGATTCGTATCGTCACACTGGATCTTTGTGCCGTGGATCTATGTCGCGGAGCACTTTAAACTTCTTATGATTCTATATTCTAAAGGCTTTAGAAGTCTAGACAAAGTGAATTTCTATCAGCGATCGCGATAGCGATAGTCAAAATGTATAATGATTGACATGTACTACTGAAATTTCACGAGATAAATCCTTTACTTTTTGGAATTTCGACAATCATTTTCGCGAGTAGAAAGTCACTTGATCTAGAGCCTCTTATCGCTACCTGAAGATTTTTTGATGAAGTATGGAACTGGCTTTTAAAAATTTCCGAGCAGAAATTAACAAAAATATGTTAACCGTGTGTTTCAGGAGACTTATCGTCGTTGGGCGTGCAGTACAATGGTGCCACTGTGGGTGGAAGAAGGGGCAGAAGAGGGGAGCGAAGAGGGGGGCAGGTCGCGACGCGCGCCTGCCGAGCACGCGGCGCGCTGGCACGCGCGGCACCTAGAGCGCGTGGGGCACCTGGACCGGCGGCGCGGCGGCGCGGGCGGCGTCGTGGGCCGCTGGGTGCGCGCCGCCGCCGCGGGCCCCGGCCGGCCCATCGTCCGCCTCAAGCCTTGCCTTTCCGTCTGCCAGCTCGTCGAGCAACACTGCCCCTACTTCCTGCCGGCGGATCGCGCGCCCGCATACCCCACACAGTACGCCGGCGAGCCAACGTTCCTATGTCTCGGTGAGTTTTTATTGTCAGCTTGCAAATTTATTGTTTTTAATGTTTTCTGTGGACTGACGTACACGACCTGAATCATCTAAGATATCATCTTAACAACGAACCACTTTCCAGTTATCTATTTTCAGGTTGCTTGTGATTCATAAATCATAGGTCCCATAAACCATAAATCCCACTTCATTTATAAAAAAATCTATTCGTCTTCAATATGATTTGTTCTGGAAAGACTTAAGCATCCAAAAACTAACCATTGCAGATATCTACGATGTGCAAGTAAGTACCTGTTACATGTAGTTGGTCCATACAGTCTCGTTGTGGTAAATGTTGCGTAGGACGAATTTCATCTGCCTTTGAAACCCTAAATATTATATTTGAACATTATGACTGACATTTTGTATCTTAAGTTCATAGTGATTAAAATTCTTTTACCGACTTCAAAAAAAGGAGGAGGTTCTCAATTGGGGTGTTTTTTTATGTTTGATACCTCATAACTCCGTCATTTATGAACCGATTTTATGTGAAAGGATTATAAACGTTTCGATTGCTCCCATAGAAATTTTATCAAAATCGGTTCAGTAGTTTGATTTTCAAGTCAAAATTGCTGGAGGAAGTAGAAAATATATCATCCAAGTAAACGAAATACTACTACTACTCTCTCAATATCGTCATCGTCCAAGGTCAAGATATGCCCAAGGTTCTTGAATGAGTGCACTCTCGATAATGGTACACCATTCCTCTTTATTGGAGGTACCGTTTTTGGACATTTTCCACCAGCCCCAAACACCATCACGGCACTCTTTTTCACATTGTACAGCATGCCGTGAGCACTAGCGTACCTCTCACACACACCCATCATTTTCCTCAAACACAGACTGAGACACTGAGCAGCACCATGTCTTCTGCATAGCTAATGTTGATGACACATACCATCAATATAACATCCGACTCTGGTGCTACTCAGCTCCCCAATCAACTGGTCCATGTACAGGTTAAAGAGTGCAGGAGAACTCAGACCCCCCTCAGACCTGATTCCTGTACCAAAACTTAAGTACGCTCTGGTCGTTATCCTTCAAAGAAGTTTGCTTTTTTAAGGAAAAAGGTTGATTCCCTAAATTGGGATTTGTGTGATAAGTTAGATGATGTACAACACATTCTTGTACAGTGTGATAAGTACCGGAATGGGAGGGAGGCTTTGATGCAAAAAATTAATATTAACAAATACGATCAAGGCGCATTCCTAAGCATATTAGCAGAACCAACATCTGACGCAGCAAAATCAGTTTTTGAAAATATAATTTCGCACCAGTGACTCTTGACCTTTCCTTTTTCTTTTATAAACTAAGGATGTAATTTAGTTTAGGTTATGTTGGGGCTCTCGTGTCCATGGAGATAAATGCCCCTAAATAAATAAAGACTAAAAAAACTTTATTATGAAACAACAAAAAACACCGACTTCTGAAATTAAAGTTATTTCATACTTTGTAGTGTTTTTTAATTATTTGGAATTCGGTTGTACACCTTTAAGAAGAAATCAATAGTTAAAAACCTTTAATTTTCATACAGACAGCGCAGTAGCGCCAAATAAAACTATGAAATTATCGTACTAAGAGAATTGTAAGAGATGAATATGTGATAACATTTTCATAAGTCTAGCGTCTGGATATTTGTGTGAAATTCACGAGCATTCTGCACACTTGAATACGTTGAATGATCAACGAGGTTCAAGATTAGGCGCAATTAGCCTTCCGCTATGGCTTGGCCGCAGTTCAAAACGATAGAGCACAAAGCAAACACTACCTCAGGCGAGTTGCATGCTACTTTATTTTTTTTTGTGCTCGTAGAGGTCTTTGTCTCTGACCAATTGTTGCTTTGCACATTTCGGTTTAACTTTCCTTCCACTTTAAATTCTGGCATCAGCCCGGGCTAAGTTCATTTATTTGTCTACTTGTTAACTAATTTCTGCGATTGTAAAAATAAATGGTGAAACATAATGATGTAACAATAAGATACGGTTTGTCTAACACAGCGTGATGACTGATTTCAGACCCGCGCATCCCGGAGACGGGTGCGCAGGCGAACAAGTCCAACTACGGTCGGGACGAGTGCTGCTACTGGTATTGCGAGGGGCGGCTGTGCTACCGCTGCGAGCTGCGGCTGAGCGAGGCGGCGCGGCCGGACGCGGAGCGCTGTCCCGCTGTGGAGGAGCGCGGCGCCGGCTGCTCCGTGCCGTACGCGGCTGCCGGCGCCGCTGCGCGCCCGCGCCCGCGCGCGCTGTTGGCGTTGCTGCTGCTCGGTCTGGCCACCCTCGCACGGACCCACTGGACCGCCCCCACGAGTTTAGTGAAAGTGCGCGATTCGAGGTTATAGTTTTACGTTCACGTGCGTCGCACCCGCGCGTCCCGCGATCGCCGGCCAGCGATTGAACCTCTGTTAGTGCAGAACTTATAATAATAGATAGCGTGCGGTTACGAGAGACACAGGGGACGCGAGCCGGACCGCCGCCGCCCGCACAACACACTCTAAGTTAATATTTGTGTCCGCTCGTTGGTTACACCCGAAACATGGAAACACCAAATGTTCACTCATGAATTAATTTATGCATTTATCTCGTAAGCGCTGTTTGCCGATGTTCCGGCCAATATGTTAATATTTTTGGCACGATTTATAAACAAAGATACATGTTTTGCGTTAAGCGAAGATGCTGCGTATTTTTTACATAGTGTTTTACAGTTCATTGTTCATAAGGCACACAGTTTGAGTTACGTATGCTGATCTTGTTTGTGTACCTTCATGATTAAAAGCAATATTTTACACGAGATTGTTAAGAAGTATAACTCCATAAAGGTCGCTCATGAAGTTTCAATCAATGTACATACATAGGTACATATGTACGAAGCGTACTTTGTGTTAGGCATCGTGTGATGATACTTTTGTACTACATTGTTATGTAGACCAGACACCTGATGCAATAAAATACTTATATATTACATACGCGCCATAATCGCAAGCTTTGACAGGTTGAGATTCTCAGCATCCTCATTCGCCGTGGGAGAAAGAGTAGGCCTCACGTCTGGGATCTCTGACCGTACCTTAGTTTGTATCTCCGACGCACAAAGTTAACGCGACAAGTTTCGGGAACACGATCCGGACGAGAGAACTCTACTCTTTTGAACATGTGACAATAGGTAGGTATACTCGTACTGGAGGATGGTTTCTTAGAGAGTTATTTTTGTAATGTTGCACTAGTGCAGCGAGTGCGCGCGTCGCGGCGGCAGCAGCGAGAGGCACGGCAGCGCACAGCTAGCCCACCCGCCGGTGAGCCGCGCCTGCCGCCGCCGCGCGTCGCGCCCGCTCGCACGTCAACGCCTAATTAATAGTGATTACATGATTATGTATAAATGAAATAATATAGGATTAATAAAGTAGTTGTTGTTTTGTAAGAAGTAAAATATTATGAATAATGCATATAATGAAAGTTATATGTAATATATTCCGTCTTATGATCTTATAACATTTTGGTAATACAGAATGGTTGAAAATGATTTTTATATGAATTGATTTTTAATATATATTATTGTATATGTATATCGTGTCGACTATTGATAATGGTAAATGACCTTCATCGTATTGTTGTTTCAACATTTATAGGTAACAACATTTGTTAGTTTTGTTTTATTTTTGAGGAATATTAGAAGAGTATCGTTAAACATTATGTGATGAAAAACATAATTTAATGGTTATTAAGACTTTATTGAATGAACATTTGTTGAGAATATTGCCCTCGGAAGGCATGTAGTTGTTGTATTCAAATAAATGATAATAATATTAAGTAAGTTATTTTTTACGTTTTTATCGTGTGTACATATGTCAAAAACGGTTTGTTGTTTCCACTCCCATACTTAATCGTCGTCACCGAAGGTGCTAAAGGTCTATTAACGCTTCTTAAGACTTGGTTTGTGTCAACTTCAATATGAGCTGATCTGTTTGTCTGTCTGTGTGATGTACGCACCTCGCGGACCTAGCGCGGTTCCGCTGTGCTGATGCCTCCACACTCATATCAGTCGACGTTTACAAAACTTATTCTACAAACCTATCAACTATTTTCATAGTATTTTCAAGTGAAAATGTCCCTTGAGTAAAGAGTTCACTACATAGACTAGGTTATAGGTCGTGTGAGCAAATCGTGACAATAGATCAGTGAGTCGTTATTGTTTCGGTCGAGTATGTTCGCTCGTGCTCCTCAGTGCCTTCACTCTGAAGTGAACGCGTCCTGCGCCTCCCGGCCATGCCCACTGCGCCACTGCTTGGTGCTCTCACTACGCAACTGAATGCGCGCACACCTACCCGTTTGTTTTAGCTAGGTGCATCGGTTTGTATCGCTCGTTGTATTGCCTTCATCACGTCAACGCTGTGACAGGGAAGGGTAGTGTAGTCTCCATCGCATCGTCATTACATTTGGTAACCGCAGTTGAAAGTAAAATGTTGAAAATCATAGTGTTAGTCTCTTCAAGAGAGTTTATAGTAGGTATTAGAGTTCGAGAGATGTTAACAATAAAAAGTTTGAGATCGATTGTCTGCAATTCATTGACTACAGATATTGTAACACTTAAATTGAAGTTCATGTCGAAATTAATATGGTTTGATAAATTCACAAATTTATATTAATAAAATATAATTTCATATTTAATCTAAGAGTCTAACTAGAATATCTTAATAGGGGAAGTTTCTGGTAAATTCATTTCAGTGAGTCAGGTCTTTATGCACATTAAATTTATTAAAATAAACAGCAACATTTTGCGAGTTGATCGTTGCCCTACTGCGTAGGCGCTCTTTCACGGTATCTACGTGTATCTATCTATATATAAATTAAATTATCAAAATGTCTAAAATTTAGTCATAGAAAATGAATTACTAGAACATAATTAATTGGATCAATTTCGAGCACTCGTTAAAACTTACACATTGACCGTGCATTTCTTCTTGTGAGTGTTGCCACTCTACACTATCGATGTCTTCGCTCGTTCACTTTATTAGAGTAGATAGTGAAAGACCAAAAGAGAGGAGTTCGGTTCGGATGTTAAGTACTGTTACTTTGATTTGTCATCTGTTCAATAACGACCATCACCCCACCAGCCCTGCAAGGTATGTCGACAATTTGCTACAAATATGATACAACACACGTTCTGACACAATGTATACTATACCCAGTAAACAACACTCGAGCGCGACGAATAATATCACTTAATAAAAGTCGCCGTCTGTTGAAATCGGTTTGATACAGACATCGAATCAGCAATAATTAAAAGAAGATATCACAGCCCATGAAGTAAGACGAGCGGTGACAATCGCTGCCGCGCGGCGCGCGCGCATCTCCGACACACACACACACACACGCACGCACTCTCGCACGCGAACACACACAACGTGCCATTCACTCTAGGTTTAGTGTAACGGGTGTATTTTAACTATTTCGTTAAACGTTTCGTGATAGTGTATACATTATGTTTTGAAATAATATACGTATGTTTTGATGTACATAAATAAAGTGTAAATGTTTAACGCACAAATAATATGACGACAAGCTGATGTAAAGCAGTGTACGAAAACGTATGTATTTAGCTGTAAAATGTAACTGGAAAGTAAAGATTAGGAAAAAATGAACGTAGGAACTTTCATGCTCCGTCTGCTGCTGCATCTCGTTCGTTTGTCCGCCATATCGTGGCTCTCTCGCCGACGTTCCGTTGTGCTCCACTCTGTACTCGTTTGCCAATTCAGTGCTGCTGCCGCGCCCCCGAGCTAGGCAGCGGACCTTACCTCAAGTCCATTTCAATGTAAATTAATCGATAACCAGAAATTAACTAGTTGTACTGTTCTATATTTTAAGTCCCTCACCTTAGGTTGCGCGGCAACTCAGTTGACTGTCACACACACGCACAAAACAAACAGAAGTATAGGCTTTCGGGGTCGTCCATCGATGATTAAGCATTTTAAATGTGTATTTACGTACATTATTATTCCCAAAAGTACATATAGTGTAATATGTAAGCAAAACACCAAATCGTAGCCTTTACATTTTCAGCAGTTATTGAATCCATAGTAAGTAATAAACAAATCAATGTATGGTACGTTCTACATTTTCAATCGCTGTGATATGTACTTGAATACATAAAACGATGTTATATACCGTCAGTACTGATAAGTGCTAATACATATGTATTCATGGTCGTTCGATGAAATGTTTCCGTAACGGTGATGTTGAAATATTTTGTACAACTTATGATTATTATTTTCAATGACTGCCAGTAGCTGTCACTACGCTTAGGAGTATTAAAAGTAAGATACGGCTCAGCTGTGGTATTAAAATAAAAAAGTAAATAAGAATATTTTTACTTCATAACTTAACACAGCGAAGTTTCAAGTTTTATTAAACTAAACGGATCTAAACAAGTAATGAAGCGCGAACGGAGTAATGGTCAAGAGTAATCACCAAGGCATATATTTATTGTAATACCACATGCGAGTCTTAAGAAACAACGAATATGATTCACGTTTGAAGATTTTGTAATACATGATATCGATTTCATTTACTTTGTATTAGTGCAGTAAAATAATGTCGAGAAATGCGGACTTATGAGTTTCTGTGTTATAAACTAAGCATTGGAAACAAACTATCGGAAAATTATGAAATAATGGATGTTTTTATTTGTGTTGAACTCTGAAATTGTGCGAATCCTCCGAACAAGTATTGTGATTGAGATCGGGTGACGTTGCTGTGGCCGACTACAGCGACACGATACGATATGGCCTTCAATTGTCTAGGCAGGAGTTAAGTAAATTAAGACACATTTGAAAATGTATCAAGTCTTATGAAGTTATAGTGTATCAATACATAATACATATAAATAGATTTAACAATTTGTACGTTATTTTGAACTGAAGTTTCATAAGTAAGCGATTCATGTTTCAACCCCGAAAGTTTTTCTTTAGAAGAACATTGTCTAAATTAAAATCGTTGGGTGATGTTTCTTTTATAGTTTCATTAAATCGAGTTTGTTTTCTATACAAGTATGTAGATAAATCAAAGTCATTTTTGAGATAAAACGGTAAAATAATATATGAAATATATTATGCGGGCAGTTTATGAGGTAGGTACACGGGTTGTCAGATAACCTGACAGATGTCCATGCAACAGTTTCTATTACAAGTTAATTATAATATGCATGAAGTCAATTAAGTATTTAACATCCAGGGGTCTGGGCAAGCAGAATAGTTATATTAATGGAGGAAACTTTGACTAAAAAGTATGAATAGCAATGACGTTTAACATTTTCACTGATTCCAAGGTTTTTTTAAATTAAATTTGTGAAATTACAATTTCGATAAATGAGTTTCCAGATCTTTACTTTTAAAACATAATAATGTCTGCTTCATTTATTAACGATTCTAGTGTCACTGTTTTCTTTATTTTAAAATGAATCTGCTATTTTAGTTTTCAAATAAAAGCTATTTCAAATAGCACCATGTCTTTTGCCCACGGGAGGTAGTTAATATTATACAGCACAGCGTTTTAACTTTATGTACTTGTCTAAGTAAGTTCGCCGCAATACTTTGACAAGGAAGGCTTTAACTGAACTCACGAACGTAGAAAGCGCTTTAAGTTAACTCGATCCCCAGGCATTTTTAAGTAAGAATGTCATTCAACCTTGAATATTAAAATATTCATTCGATATTTTAAGGATCGGTCTGAATAATCCTTTGAAACAAGTTTAAAAGATGCAAAAGATTTGTCAAAAATATCTGTCGGCTCGTGTACTTTCACCAAATTGAGACGTCACATGTCTGTATTTAATACACGTTTAGGAACATAGGCGGATCCTGTGCTGTTGGGAGTTACGAAGTGAAATGCCTGCGATCTATCTACTTATTTGTTTCATTGAGAGGTCTGTTCATAAATTAGTATAAATATAATGAATGTCATTAGTGTTATTTCCATTAAAAGTAAATGTTTTGTGTTAATTTGATAGCGTTACGTTGGCTCTAGGTGAGACTTGCAGCCGTTCATCTGACTGTATCGTTTAGTTACACTTTAAGTACGTTTTGTACTGTTTACACTGAACGTGTGGTTGCGTGTTCGTATTTAGTTTGACGTGTTCTGTACGGAATCGCATCGGTCTCATTTATTCCTGATAAGTTCTAGATCATATAAATATATGTATGATTATGAGGACTTAAAAAAGCACATGATATACCGAAGTTGAACGTTTATGTTTAATATCGTTTTGATAAAACTATGTAGTTAGGATTGCACTGTTGATGAAAATTACCTTAAAATAATTGTCGATCTGTCATCAGGACTGCTTAAACATAATTTTAATCTCTATAAATAATATCATTAAATTGCCTAATTCATAGTGAGAAAGGTAGTGTAGACTAAAATCTTAACTCATAATGATAACAAGGGTAAGCACTTGGAGGGCACGCGGGCGCGGGCGCGTCGCGGCGCCTTCCTCTCACGCGGCTCAGATATATTGATATGATCTAGGATGTGTTTGTAGGTGTTTCTCGAGTAGTGATCGTGTAATAAGTCTTATGTTACGCCTTCTAAATGATTATAAACTGTTAGTGTGCGACGAGGGCTCGCGGCCGGCGCCGCCGCTACGCGCGCTACGCCGTAGCAGTAGCACCGTAGCGCGCGTAGCACCGAAGCCGCCCGGGCGCGCCGCCGTCGCACGTAGACATCGTTCGACACTCGAAGTAAGATTAATCACGTTCGAATAATCGTAGACAGATTTTGAAATTTAATATTATTTGCATTTTCCTAAGAGTTAGAACGATTGAGACAGTAGGTCGCACGACCGTGTTATGATGAATTGTGAAGATGTTTATTAAAAAAATGCGTTTATGAAAATGGAATAAAAACGAAAAATATTGTCATATTTAAAACTGTAATTAATAACTTAAGAAGAATTATTGGGAAAACAGAAAAACGTTAAATAAACCGATTAAAAATACAAACGCGAGTATTATTTGTCCCTGGGATGTAAGGATAAGAAATTAAAATCATGAGTGTGGTTTCTTTAAATACTTTAATGTAAAAAATCTTCGCTTACGTCAATATCACACACGAGCTTACATCATCTATTTATCTTAAGTATAAAAACTATGACTTCGCATTAAATTATGTATCGTTCTCGCAGTATAAAAAAGGCGCACTCGTCATCACAGCAGCGCATTCGCTATACACAATATACCGAACGCGTCCAGGCACACAGCACACCATCACAGTCAGTGCCGCGTACCGCGCGGCGGGGCCCGGGGGCTGGGGGCCAGGGTCCCAGGGGCCGGGAACCCGGGGGCCGGGGGCCAGGGGGGCGGGGGCCAGGGGCCCAGAGGTGGGGCTGGCGGGCGCTAGGCACGCGGGTGCAGCGCCTGCGTCACCAGCGCCGCTAGCGCGGCCAGAACCGCCAGCGACAGCGGCGTCAGCAGGCTGCGCGCGCTCGCTGCGCTGTGCCCGCTGTTGCCGCCAGAATCCGACCCATCTGCACACACAACACATTATGCTTTACACGAACTACACCTATTTATGGACACGGCCACTTTACCAAACCATTTGACCAAGAAGTCAGGGAGGAATCCATGCACTGAAGTCGTAATCATGAACCAAACTAAAAAATAAACGGATTCCTCCCTGCTTGTATCTGTGTAAGTGGACGTGTCCATATTAGATCATGCTGCCGTGCTCTAGTGTGAGGTTTAGCAATCTTACACTAAATATCAACTTAATAAACAAGTGCATTAGGACATTGGACACATAACAAAACGATAACACAAATGTAAAATGTGCGAAATTCAGTTACTGTGAGTTCCATTCCTTTCGATTTTAAAGAGGTATAATAAATGCAAAGTTCGCAAATAAAACAATGGTTGTTAATTTTTCGAGTGAACTGTATCTTACTTTATTGACACTCGCTCGACTATGAACGAGTTAAATATTGTCATGGTAGGGAAAGGAAGCAATGGAATTGACAGTAAAAAATCATAATGAAATTAAAATAAACCTACAGATGCGGATGAGTGAAGACGCGGCGGAGGGCGAAAGCCTCCTATTAAACGTCGGCTCGGGGCCGCGAGTGAACCTCATGTTACAGTCTAGCGCCTGCAGACTGAACGCTCACCACTGAAACATCAACTTGCCTTTAGCAACATTACTTTAGTTCCCCGACACCGGTACCGCTACTATGTGCAACTACGACTAACTACTAACATACTATTTACATGTTTTTTTCTTTATGTCTTCGTCTCTTTTTTATCTACTGTTCATGAAATCGTAACACGTTGTTGGACAATTTAAAATATTGCGTAGTTTATTTACTACTTAATGCTAACAAAAAAAAAAAAATTATACGGCCATCATTTCCTTTAACCATTTAACCGTATTACATGATTAGGTACACAGGCTTGAATTAATTGTAATTTTTGATTAATGAAAAAAAACGATTTCATGAATAGTATTTTCTTATTTTCAATTCGACCATATACACATGCATTAAATCTACATCTATAATTAAAAAGATTTTCAAACGTTCCGTTGAATCTTTTTCCAAGAACCGTTACACCGTAGAACCACTAATGTGGACACATGTGAACTGTTTTACTTCTATCAAATAAATCTGCTTTGATGTTAAGATACTGCTGACTAATAGTGAGTCAGAGTCATGCTTCACGCTTGTGTTAGTCACAAAACTAATCTATAAAAATTATGGACCTGAACATTTATGTCAACAATAATAATTACAATCACTATTCAATGTTCATTCTTCATGCAATTTTTTAAATTATTTTGATCTTTGTGACGTGGTGGTTTTATCCCTAAAAATAGAGAACCATTGACATTTTTAATGTCAGTTCTTTGCTTATTATTTTATTCAACATTTTCAACGAATAAATATTGTGCATAATCTTCTGCACTAAACAGTCTAAAAATCAGCATTTTTTGACAGCAGTTCACCATTTGTTTGTTGTGATGCTAAAATTAAAATCTATGATCACAGTGCTAATAAACCAAATCAAACGTGCTTTCATCTGCTGAACGTGGTTCAAAAACTTCATCTTACACTGATAAAGATCGTCTGCAATGGATTAAATGTTCAACACGACTACGTTTATTCTATGCTTGGAAATCCCTGGAAACCGATGATTTATATTTAAAATAAATTGTTACGAAATTTTATTCACCTATTACCAATTTTCTGAAAATTCCGTGTTCTAACTAATAGTTCTTGCTAAAAAGTTAGTTCCTAAACCATAGTAAAAGATTACCTTTATCCCGAGATCTAGACTAGATAAGTCAATGAATGAACCGACACCATGTTACTTTAGGTAGACAAATTCTTTAGACAGAGTGGCCACTATGTGATGAAATGGTTAAAACGAAACCTTGCTATGCAGCCCGGCTGTCTAAAGATTTATCTAACTAGAGTGTATGACTTAAAATTAATGTGAGTATGAGAAAGCAAAGCGTTATAATAATTTTCAGAGCTGTATAAGCTGGCGTGATGCCTCTACCACACGCAAGCAGTAACTATCTTGCTAAACATGCAAGTGAAATGAAAGAAACGTACAGGCAGCGCGCGACAAGCTCGCCGGTACTAAAATCACCGCTTATGTTCTATAATCTCACTGGTATTCTTATATTGTATGTAACTAATTGAGTCTTTGTTCTTTATCTAATTTTTCTATGTACAATATTCAGGAACACTCCACCGAGGCTATTTCCTGAACCAGAAGAAGGATCTGGGAGCGGATGATTTTACACCTAGAAACAAAACACACACAAACATGGACACGTGAACACGCCCCAGCCACCGATGTTTAGTTGATATCACAACACGGTGACTGATTGTTGTTGGTGACGTGGTGCCAAGTGATTACAGACAGACACATTTAAAATGTACGTGCAAACACTGAACAAAAATCGTGAAAATTGGATAAACACAAGTTTGGGATGCAATATTTGCCGTTTCGACGAGCGTTATTTTATTAAATTTGTTTATTGAAAACAACTTTCCAAAATGTTACAAGCTCTAAGTAAAACTGAATAAATACGGACCATAATATTATAAAATATGAATGTGTGAATAATAATATAAAAACTGTGAGGCTGTTTCTACATTGAACCTTGATCGATTCGGCAAATATTTCCTTTTTCAAAAGTGTAAAAAACTTTAATTGGTTTACTGAATTTGGTGCCTTGTGCTGATATTAACTGTGCTTGCATTGCAAAGTGAGACTAAATTATAATTTTCACCGAAAACATTGAACAACTCGACTGCGTTGTAAAAACTGTGGTAAACTGGCATACAGTGATACTTTAGTTTTGTTTTGTTTTTGCGAGTTTGCCACAGTTTTTGGCAACAGCAGGTAGGTTCGGATGCGCCCAGAAGCCGCGAAGTCGTCGAGGTCGAGGACCGGCCACCGTCAGCCACTGCATTCATTCAACAAGCCATTACAAGGCAACACCTCTCAGTATTAGTTATATTGCGGCCAACTTAAGCAATATGCCCCATTTTGTTAGTAGGAAACTAAGCTGATTGGTATATTCAACCAGTAACAGGGTTAGTTGCTTTCCATCAAGTTAGCAGTTAATAAGCTGAAAGTTATTTCATTTCTACGTAGTAAATCGATTAGCAAATGAAACTTCTAAGTAATGTTATTGGGTTAGTACATGAAAACCGTAACCAAAATTAACGTAGAAGGTTACAAGAAATTACATTGATTAGATTGTAACAAAATCAATAAAGAAGTGGATATTGATTTAACAATTCAGATGGTTCTATAACAACATACAATAAATTACTGGACTACAGATTTACGAGAAGGGTTTACAAAACAACTAATAGACAGACATCCACATATATAGACACAAAGCAAACATGGAACAGTGGAGTCGACCAGTCGTTCGTCCCTACTGTCATTTAGTAATGAGTCGGTTAGCTCTCGCTGTCATAGTCAAGGGAGTTTTATATTAATTAAGGTAAATATGTTGTTTCCCACTTGGGGCCTATTTCGTATTGAAGCAAGGCATTTTATAGTACTTTCGTTCCAAACACAGCAATGAGAATTGCTCAGTCAAGTCACATTCTTGCGACAACACTTTATGCAAATGTAAAAAATTAAGTTATTGGTAGATACCGGTAACTAATCAAAACAGATTTTATAGACTTTAGTTTGACATATTTCATAAGTGAGTATTAAAATACCAGGTACTGAATAAAACCTGGAAAACTAGATCCATCACGTTGATCAAAACGCGGCGAACAATGGCTAAATTGGACTCGCGTTGAAGTGTTTTGTTGACATAAAAGTATTTTTATGCCAATGATGGAATTAACTTTCGGTTGTCACCAAAGCAATAAGCACTTAGGTCGTTCTGAAAGACGTAAGTGGTTCGCACGGAGTGTGTTTTCAGTTTGCGGCAAGTCTTTGGAAGCTTTCATCGTCACTGTGGTCTAGTCTTGTCAACGTCATGGGTGATGGTGTGACGTCATTGTCGCGCGGTCTGGGTGTCCGCCTACCTGCGTCGAACAGAATGTCTCCGACGTCGTCGTCGCTGTCGACGTTGGTGTCGGAGAGGCGCGCGTTACCTCCCACGGTGCCGCGCGGCGCGCTACTGCAGCCGAGCCACCAGAACGCTGTCGACCGCGGGAACGCTGGGTTGTCTGAGTCCACCTGAACATTTGAAACATTAATTTTATAAACACTTTAAAAGGATAAAGATAAAATAATAATATGAAAGTTCAAGCATGTCAAAAAGTCATTTATATTATAGAGGTAATTTTAATAACACTTGTCTGTTACTGGTACTTATTTTGTTGTATATTTTCGGGGCCATACAAGAAAAGCTTTTCCCTATGAGGGCAGTTTTTGCGGAGTGCAAGCAAAGTCACGTCTTGTTACGTCTGCTGCGCGGAAAAGTGTCAGATTGTCGTGAGAGTTAGACTTTACAAACGATGTAAGGACCAACTGCGACCAACGCTGAACGATCAGTCCTTATTATAGCGTGCAATGTATGTATGTTGAGCACTACACGTCATGGTTTGAGACTGAGGGTTAAAGTTAAAGTAAAACTCAGCTTTATTTTGCCGGTTCGTCTGATTGAAGGTAGGTTTGTTACTACCTGAAAGCATTATCCAAATAGCGTACGGTACTTACACTGAAAGTTCTATCATTAAACCGCCAGTACGATCCTCCTTTGAAAAAGTACGTGTATCCATTAGTGTACTGCAGGGCAGCATCAATGCCGTCAGGGATGCCTTCCCAATTGGAGAGGGGTTTGGGGTAGGTGGCCTTGACGGGCGGCCTTTGAGATGGGTCGAAACGCCAGAACTTCGAGCCCTTGTAGAAGTAAATCTTGCCGTTACCAGACCAGACCAAAGCAGCGTCCAGATTGTCTGGGATACCGGTGAAACCTGGACCAAACATTTACGTATTAGTACATAATTTCTTTTTTATTTTAAAGAACGAAATGTAATAAATATTAATTCCGAATAAACTCTGGAATTTGATCGACCGAAACTCAATTTCCTCATCTTAAAATTTTAAACAAAAGCCTACCTTCACTGATATCTTTAGGATAATCTCCGTCAACTTTCTGTCCATTGTACCTCCAGTACTTGGATCCCTTGAAGAAGTACGTTTTGCCGTTCTTGTAGGTGAAGGCGGCGTCAATGTTGCCGGGCAGGCCGGGCCAGGCGCGGGAGATGAGGCGCGGGTAGCCGGAGGCAACACCGTCCTCTGTGAGCCGCCAGTAGTGCTCGCCTGGAAACGAAGGGAGGAAGGTTTGTTTAATGTTTGTCATTTTGTGATGTTTTGGGAAGTATCGTATATGGATCGTTTATAGTTCTCTAGCTAAGTACTTGCTCAAATACTTGGAGAAACATCGTCTGTCTAGTAGTCACTTTCTATTGATCGTACTTTATTTGCTTTCTAACTACGTACTATCAATTTCTCACCCAAAACATGCTTTACAACACAAAAGCTGCAATGCTGACTGAGCAATAAAAGTCCCCTAAGCATCGCATCTTTGGCAAAAATCAAGTACAATCAATCAATCTTGTAAAAAGTTTACCACGTCGTATTTCCATACCTTTGAAAACGAAAGTGCCACCGTCCGCAGAGTTGAAGATGGTGTCGAACTTAGGGTCGCCGCACAGAGCGGGGTCCTCGGCCGAAGGTTGCTGCGTGGTGGCACGGGGCACTGATGGCGGTGCGGGTACTGGGCCTCCGATGTCCGTCTGAGACTTGTGACCGTATAGAGCCTGGGGATAATAGAAAATTACAGTTTTGTGTTTGTATTTGAAGTGTTCTTTCGTCGTTGTTCTAGCCCTTTTGTGAGTGGGGTTATGTGCAATATGCATCTCTGTATGGACAAATGGAACTCTTATAGGATCACTCGGTTGTCTGTCTATCTATCTGTCCGTTTGTCACAACCGAAAACGTCAAAAATACTCAAAGTAGTCAAGGATAGTGACTACAATTCTGACGAAATATTCCAAGCAGTCTGTTGCAGTTAGTGACATATCTGTCATAAAAGACAATATATTCGTATGAAATAGTATTGCCAGTGTTTTGATTTATGTCGTGTCGTCGTCTCCACCCTGTATACCTATAGTACAGATTACAGGAAAACCTATGAGAAGTCTATGATTTTTAAAGAAACATGTAAAAAAATATTATTCGTTCGGAACCCTTTGCACACGAGTCCGACTCGCACTTGGCCTGTTTTTATGTTACTACCAACTACCACCACCAATCGCGTAACTCAAATTAAACTATCTTAGTGCCTTTTTTAGATTTACCATTTTATAATTATAATTGATGATGGTGTTCAATATAGTTTTTAAACCATATTAGTTCGTATCATTCAACCAGTGATCGTAAACTTACTACCAAACCATATCAACCAACTTAACCAAATAACAACCAATCCAAGAGTCAGTGCTAAACCACGCAAGCACTAAACTCTACACTACTTCTGAAACGAATTAGTATTTACCTGAATTCCTTGAACGTCATCCTGGTCGAGTTGGAAGGCGGGGTCGTATCCTCTGTAGAAGGGAGCCATGAGTGCGGAGCGCACATCACTATGAGACAACCCTAGTGAGTGACCGAATTCGTGCGCTGCGACCTGCCAATGTGATTTTATTTTGAATGCAAAAGCTTAAAAAGTTTATTTTTATTTTCAGGTATTGTTTTCGAAAGCCAAACAAAATGTAAACCAATATTGATAATTTTATATGTTTAATTTATTAGGGAAAACAAACAGAGTCACATAACTATATTAGTCTCCAAAAATCATCAAAAAATGTTCACAACTCAAATTGAGACAATGATTCCATATTTACCTGGAAGAGATTGGTTCCCCTTCTCGAGTTGATGGTCCACATCTCAGCGTCATCGAAGTGAGCGTCGCCTCCGTACACCTGCACAAGCGAGCCATTGAGGAAAATCAACATCATTACTGCAGAATCAATAATTGTCATATTGTTATAAAACCTTAGCCAGCCGCACGTACAATTCTCGGTAGGCAATTATAGTGATTGATTCTGCAATAACTCATTGTAATTTTGTTGGATGGATAAGAACGGCGTTTGTAACATATAAAGAGATTTTTCTGTTAACTCTACCCTACTTCCTATTTCCGTTCAAAAATGGATGATTGCCGGTTTTTAGGGTTCCGTAGTCAACAAGAAACCCTTATAGATTTGCCATGTCTGTCTGTCTGCCTGTTCGCGGTGTAGCTCAGAGATGCTTAGCAATAGAAAGATGGAATTTGTTATGGGTTACATACAATTTATTAATTACGCCGACAAAGTTGTAAAACAAAATCTAGATTTTTTTTATCGCGTATTTCATGTTGTGGATTTAATTAATTATGCCGACAAATGATAAACCTCCCTACAGTCTACACCGTGTTGTATATGTTTTATTTTTCGTCTATCCCATAGTATAGTGTCGTTGGATAGGTCGTTTAAAAATATTGAGGGTGTGCGAAAACCATTTTTTCCATCCAAGGATCCGTTTGCGAAATATTAGGCTTTAAAGTGCAAATTTTTGTTAGAGTCGTGTCCTCTCTCCCTGCCAGTAGGCTTTGCAAGTTGATGAATAATAGTCGACCAACTTATAAATGTAACTGATTAGGTCAAAATTTCATAATAAGCCCATAGAAAATTACTTAAAACCAAGTGCATTTTTAACTTTGTAATGTTACAATAGTTAAGTACAATTTTCTTTTTTTTGGCATGATTTAGAAGACGGCTAACTACGGAACCCTGTATGCGTGGTCCGACACGCACTTGGCCGGTTTTTTTGTTTGTCTATACAAACTAACTAAATATGGTGCATCGTGGACAAAGGTTAAAAAGACGGCAACTCCGCAAAGCAAGCGTTTACGCTTCTTAGTCGTTCTTCGTCATGATTACTATGAATTCTCTTAATCGGTATGATTATTATATATCATATTTATTAGTTTATTATTTTAGCATATATATGTATTTTATTAGTATTATATATATTATCTGTATATTCTTTCCGAAATGTTAAAATTCAATTTTGTATCTTAATTTTATGTATTGTACACCTACCACAGTATAGTCTTTATAACCCAAAGGTTGACTGGTAGAGAATGCCTTGATGCATTAAGTCCGCCCATGTACCACTATTGTAGGTACATAAAGTTTAAATAAATAAACTCTCAAAGTAAGACTTAAGTTACCTTTTTTTGTTAAGAATACATATAAATGGTAAATTCTATCGAGCGAGACTAGACTACTCAAATGTGACTTGTTCCAAAAACACCAATTCTTGCACAGCAACAGTCCGACATGTTTCAACTGTTATTCACTTGTGTCAACAGGAGTCTACCTAAAAAATGGATAAAATATATCTTACGTTTGCGCTTCAAATTAAAGCTCGGTCATGCGAGTCTAAGTCAGTCAGTAAACCGCGAAGGTATTAACAACTTTTTCTAACTATACAAATATTTAACGTCTTTCACCGTAATTTATGCAAACTGACTAAAAAGAAAAGTCTATGTTCCGTATAGTGTTTGGCGACATGTCCGGACCATAACAAATGGAATAACAATAATAGTTAAAACACATTGTAGTAAACAGAACAAATATAATAATTTGTTTCGCACAATAAAACGTTTTATTATCCCATTATCGGCACAAAGGAACTTTCACTATTTAGGCGACAATCTGTAACATCCGTTACTTTTATTTGTAACAACATAATGGGACATTCTATTTTGTTGTAAGTTCATGTGTTGGTTCATCTGATAACATGGAAAATAATTGCTGGTTCCTAATCCAATCAATGTATATATCACAACACTCAGCACAATTTTACTATAACATTGCTATGTTTCATTATGTTCTCTTTTTTACTATGTGTTTGTTGATGTGTTTGTTGCTGTTGCGTTGTGTCTATGTCGAGTAAAATTTTTCTGTTCTATTCTATCACAACCAAAAAATCTAACCTTTTTGAAAGCCAAAAATACAAGGTGAATTAGTGAGCACAGTGCAGCCGATGAGACTGAATAGTTTTCATTACGTTGTCTTTGGTTAAGTTAAATAAAACTATCAGACAATAAGGTAGCAAAACTAAATATAAAAAGCTAGTTCGGCGTCAGACATTTCGTCAGGTACTCTACGATTAGCATCGTCACTTACAAACAAAACGAATAAAAGACTATGCTGAACCTATTATAATTCCAATTGTTCATTGCAACACGGCCTGAATAGTAAAATATCATTTGCCTAAATGCTATTTAATGTGGACGCAATAGCTTCGCCCGTGTTGAAAAAGAATAAATAGCAACGTTAGTTTTGAACGATATGTAACGGAGCTATTGATTGATAATAATATCTGAAAGCAATGCAATATTTGTTGTAGTTGTATCAATGGTATTGTACAATACTTACGGGGAAGTAGGCGTGGGCAAGGGTGCCACCAGGACCGTCGAAAGGATCGCCGTCTCCGTGCTCTCCCTTCTCGAACCTATAGGGAAAATAAATGTTGTTAATTAACATAATACTGCGTTATACGACAAACCATGATATCGCAGTGACAATCAATAGTAATAAACCGACCTATCCGATCAATGAACATCGCGAAGCGACAGTGACAAGTACCAGTAACAGTAATAAGTAGTTACGTCCAACGTTCAATGACAACCATTCACGCAGTAGAGCAACAAAGATTACCCGCGGATTGTGACCAAAAACCTATTATGAGTGGTTCAAATAACTCTACGTACAATGCGGCACGGCCACTGGCACGATTTCAATATCTCTACACAGATCTAAACGATGCACGATGTCCGCGCTACCACGAAATACATTTTTTTTTAATTCTAACTTCGTTTCGCACGAACAATATTTTTTTGAATAAGCTTTCGATTAAACACGTTACTATGCGAAATTGAACAGAAAATCGCAGAACCAAAATGGTGGATTACTTAAGAGCAACTTTAGCAATGTTATTTGTAGTTTTCTGGTTTCAATGACGCCTGTCGAAATTTTTATTAGTTTAGCCATAGAAATTGTATTAATAGGTGAAACGGACATACGAAACCAACTCTATTATTATGTAGAAGTTATGCAACTTTCAATTAAATCTATGAGATACCTCAAAAACTAGTGAAAATAACCGTTGTATGCCTCTAAGCATTATTGACAATTGACACGTCATCTAAAATGTTACATATCAAAGCCTTGAACTTGCCTGATTTCAATATGGACTTGCCCGGTCCGTTTCTGCGTGAAGGTAAGGTCTGTGTAATCCGACCACACTGAGAAGGCTTTTGCAAGTTCATTGTCAACTTCGGCACGGTTCAGCTTCGATGGGTACTTAGAGATCCTGTAGGTGAGGTTCTTGACACGCCATCTTGAACCTAGACAAATAATAAGGCATAAATATTTACAGGCAGTTCACGGAAAAATAATGTTTGTTGAGGTTGATCATGGTTATATTTAAATAAATACTTCGTTTAAACAAAGCGATGATTAATAATATTTAAATGAAGGGGCACTCACCCTGTAGCGCGTATCTCTTCGCTCGGCTCTCTCCGAAGCCCACTTTGTCTCTCACGCCGCACCTTGGCAATGACATTACTTTTGTCGTTTCCTCGTCTAATTCACCTGTAAACGGACGTAAACAAATTACATAAAAAACATGCGCGTGTGATTTGCGGTTTTCATTCGCCATGACTAATATCATCTTTGTTCTTACTACCATAGCAGTTTAGGATCGTGCGCTAAAACAGTTGAATTTCAATTATTATCTCATTTGCATCGTAAACTACTCCGGACTGTCAAAGCACAAACATAGACTTTTTGTAACGAACGATGACAAGGAAGTAATTACAGAATCACATCGACCAAAACCGCACACGGAAAACGATGAATAATGAGGAACCATGGTCGCCCCAACAGCTGATCAGCTGTGCGTTGGAATTCTACGGCGACGATCGATTTACATTCATAGTTACGGGGAATAACAATGTTCTTGTAAAATGTATACGCCATAAGGAAAACTACTTCACATTTAATATCTGTATTACAGGAAGAGGAATTAATGAACGCGTATCATTAATGTAAACAAACATTTACGTAGATGATGATTTTATGTTTCAGGTTGGTAACAATATATTTATTAATACAGTCCTATGTGAACGTCATCATTAAATCTTTAAAGGTATCATAACGTAGTGTTTGTGTCAAGCTCGTCCGAACTCGTGCAGTGACCGATAATGAATTATGTATTTTTATGTGCCGTCGGTGCGTTATTTGCTTACATAACAACAATGCCTTTAGTCATAGTCAAGGCCAATAAACTACTTCTCGTGTCAAGGCACGTACGTGTACGAAGACGAGCCGAGCTCTGCCCACAAAATTCTAGCGTGTTTAAACACTCGCTTGTGGAGATCGTATACTTATAAATTGCTTGGTGGATGTGTGTGATTGTAATAACTGTGATGAGCAGCAAGGCTGCCCGACCAACTGTACAGAATTAACGTCCGGCTAATTTAAGGGTTACCGTTAATATGTTAATATATATTTGCAAATCACATATTCAAAACAAGTATACCATAGCCTGTTATCGCCATATTACAAAGGCTTTTGATCCGTTCTGGTAGATACAATAAAACTGTCCATTGAGGAATCTTAGCTGGCTTCTAGCCAAGTGACAACCCTGAAGAAATGTCAGGCTAGCAGACAAATAGTTTCAGTCTGTATTTTGCAAGGTCAAGAGGTCCGGATGTAGGCTAACATCACATTAATTATGTCAACCTTTGTAATCCAAGAAACGCTTGCTCACTCGCACTCATCTAGGCGTGTCTCACTGTTACCGCACTTCATTATATAAGCGGTTATAATAAACGATGCAGTTTTACTTAGGAACTTGATTGATGATCTTTTTGAATCAATTTACATAATTAATTTAAACTAGTATTTAAAGATGGATAGAATTATAATTTATGTGAAAGAATTATAATAATTAATGTGGCAGTCATACATTATCTTCTTTATGATCTCGGTTTGTGTTGATAGATGGCAGTTTTTTATTGCTTGTAACATAATGATGAATTGAGTTATATTTTCCCATTACAATGACAGAAACTCACTGATACAATGTTAATTCAAAGTAACAGACCGTAATCGTGATTTGCGCAAACTGTTTTACATTAAAATTTCAACAAAATAATGGTTGCAGCTTTCTCAGACCACAATTGATTGTCTCTTAATCAAAGTGTAATGGTCCGTGAATGTTTGAGGACGGCGACACCTTCGCACAACATTTACCAAACTGAATCATTACTTTTATACATTATTTGCTCAGGACACAATTTTGAATATAATATAAATAAGTGTCATAAAACAAATATATTAATCTATTTTCATCTACAGCAGACCTACCCTAATGCAAATATTATGTATCATGGTATTTTTAATATTAAACGAAAAGGAAAAATAATAATAGCTTTTACCGTTAAAGACCATACATTCCCTGGATATAGGTACTCGTATACCTATTACCTTTTTCTAACTTTTATTATAAATGATGTATGTACCAGTTGGCGGTAAATTACGGAATAATGACCGGCCTTCGAGCCATAAGCCGATTTAGCCGTAGATAACCTCACCTGTAGCGTTTAGTCCGGCGAAGCTCTGGAACTCGGCAATAGCTCGTTTCCACGAGCTTTCGTCCATGATGTGCCCACTCGAAGGATTCCTCACAGAGGGACTCAGATACCCGTATTGCGCTAAGTACATCTGGAAGTAAACATCTCCTTCAGTCTGCCGTTTCCATGTCAGGAGTAGGCCTCTGTTCTCATACGAAAGACTTCTAGATACTTGTTAGATTGTGCTCTATGTTTTGGTGCATAAGCTTCAATTTGTGCTTGTCTAATGTGAATTAGGTTCTAAGTGCAGTTCTAAACTTCAGTCAAATGAAAACAGAGATCAAATCGCATTGGTAATTATAGACAATAGAGTTAATAGCTCCATGATTCACAAAAAAATACCTTTTAAGTTACTAAGGCGTTGTAATAGATTTTTCTACATAAAACTCATTTTACGAATATAGGTAATAAACGAATATGATACAATTTTGATCACAGCTCGAGGAAAGACATGTAGTGACGCGTCTAAGCTACTAATTAGCTAGCAGAGCTCTCGTTTATCTCTGCAAGTACTCACTGACACTACATTATCTCACCTCAGCGCAAGGTTACGAAGCCATTGTTTATTGTCAACGCGCTTGATAACGTGAACCACGTCGTTACAGCAAATACATGGATAAGAAGATAATTTCTTATCCGACATGTATCTTAGTTCATTTCATTCATTTCGCAACTGAGATAATCTCATTAGGGATAATAAGTATGTAAGTATGTAGGCAGATGTAAGCTTTTGGGTTCAATGTTAGCAGTTTAGTATATAAAGAAAGATTGAGTATATTGTTAGAGGGCTGCATTCGACTGTCGCGGATGGTAATATGGTATACGGAGACATGGCGTCCTTGGGCAGTGGCACTGCGCGTGCGCTGCATGGCAATGCGCGCGCGCATATCTCCGCACACGAGCGCCTGCAGGCTCTTTGTTCCCCCTCACGCCGGGGAATACTCGCAACAATGTCACTGTTAATCCCGCAGTCAATACCCCCAAAAGCTGTGTGTTTACTATTGTCTGTCCAATGCGTCCCATGCCAAGAGAATACTAAACATATTTTCAAAGATTTCTTCTATTTGTTAAGCAAATCAAACGTACGTTTTACAGATATCATCACGAATGAGTGATTGACCTCACTATGAAATATACCTAGAGGTACTTGCGTTTCAAATTGTATTGCTCAGTATTTTTATTGTTCGTGTCTGCTACAAGTTTAATTATATTAAAAAGCTCTCTTACGAGTATATGCACATTACATAATATATTTACTGTAACATTAGCATTGATCCCAGCGAGTGCATTATTTGGAATGCAAATAAATCAATGTTTATGTCGATGACTAACCTCGAGAGAATCGGTCAGATTTTGGGTGCGTTGTGCCAGGCAGCCGGCAGGCCATTGACACTGCGGCACAAAGTTGCAGGCCATTGTTTGTGACACAAACCAAAACGAACCTCACCTCGTACCAATGTAAATATTGTAAGTAACCTGCTATTTGGTCTACATATCGTATTGGTAACAATGTTCCCGAGCAAACTATTGTTCCTTACATGTAAGAATTCTTTGGAAACACGCAGTGCAGGTTTAAGATACACACCGAGTACTTATTGCCAAGCAACCGCAAAAAGTAGCGTCTCGCCGGTAAAGCATATTTATCTTAGGCTTATAAGTGAAAGGAAAAAGAGCGACCTGTATTACAGCGGAAGGATTATTGATGGAGGCGTTTAAATAATGGATTCGTATGAGCATATCGGGGTCAGTGTGTCCCCATGAGTAACGGGTACTGTCGGAGTCTGCGCCGGCGCTGATCTCACGGCGCAGCCTGCGGTGAGGCGCTCCACAGACCTACTTAATTCATGCAAATTTCTACAGCCTCGGGGGACTTCCAACGGCACGTATCACGCATCATTGCTGTGTAACAATGCTAATTGGAAAAAATAACTCCGTCCCGATGTTCGACGTCTCAAGCAACTATACACTTCGACGAACATAATGCAGGCGGTGGTAATACCTGTCAAACCCAGCTCACGTTGAACTGGTTTTAAGGGCCATTATATTTTTAAAGAAATATTACTGATTGAAACCGTTACTGGTTAATTCTGAATATTCTCAATTCCCAATGTCTCATCGTCAATAACTGTGGTTCAATTTGAAATTTTGCTTCAAGATAAAATCAATATGAACATGCTCCGACATACTTGAGCAAACTGTAAATTGCCAACTTAAATATCTGAACGTGAGCACACTTTACTTGTAGACATTAAGGATGTCGATATGTTCCGCCAGTTATTTTCAATCGAAGTAACGGGTCGGCAGCGATTAACGGCATTTTTAATAGAAAGGATAAGTAGGTACCTACGTGTCAGGCGGTGAATCAAAATGTCCAAAACCACGTGGTGGCACTGAGTCATACATTACTAATGTTTTAGCGTTTACTACGAGGTTTGAATGACCCGTCCATTTACATTAATGAAGTTTACAGACCTCATTGCCACAACAGATGATTTTGAATTGCGTCTTATTAAAATGAACCAAGGGAATACTAAAAGTTGGTTTAAGAATGTAATCTATATCTATACTAATATTATAAAGAGGTAAAGTTTGTGAGTTTGTGAGGTTGTAGGGTAATCTCTGGATCTACTGAACCGATTATGATTTTTTTTTGTATACGATAGCTACATTCATGAGGAATGCTATAGGCTATACGGGAACGGGAAATTCCTATGGGAAAGAGTAAAATCAGGATATGCGCGTACGAAGTCGCGGGCAACAGCTACAATAAAATTAACAGTAGTGTTTGATATTACGTTTAACTGATATTAAATCTTTGGTAACAACGTTGATCGAAGACGTAATCAATCTTTCAGTATGCAACGATATGCTATATAATTTTAACTTAGGCACAATGAAATAACCTACGCTAAACGTTGCACGAGTAAAAGCAGTCTTCTTGAAAGAAAACACCTGTGTCATTGACCTATTTATTAATATTTTATGATTCATAATTCCCTCTGTTTGAAAAATATAGGCGTACTTAGTACTTACTCATTACTAAAGCCTAATCTTACTCATACAATGTTAGTAATATCACTTCCGGTTCCTGACCTACCTTTTGTTTATTTAGTAAGTCATCATTTTGTGATATGAGCTTAGTAAACACAACACAAAATGTTCAGAGATAGGAGTAGAACCCGACCTTCCAATTTCAGGGTCTTTAACGCCTGGTGGGTTTTATTAGTCACTGTCCAAAAGAATTTATTAAATGTTTTGCTTTGTTATATCAATAAACTTTGTAACACTTACTCACTGAATAAACAGATAAAATGGTACTTATGTGTCAAGTAGACATATTATCATTCACTAACCTGTATCGCCCACATAAGCAAAAATAAACTCGTTCCTCTTGTAACCCCATAGCGAAACTTTTATACGTAATTAAGATCGCATGCAAGCACACAATAAAGACTGACAATAAAGCAAAAATAATAATTACATTACCATGCAAACTTACGTAACATAATGGAGTATCATAATCGTTATTAGTATTCAGAGAGGCACCAATACAGGCGCAATACGTCCACATGTGCAGGAGGACGCCATAGGCCGATTATCTAGCGATTACAATGTATGTAAACTATGCGGGCATTTAATGACACCTATGTATGATTGCGTACTTCGCCCATTGTTGGATACCCGCTGACATTGGCTCGGATTCACGTGGAACCATCATTATATTGCCCCTCCGGTATTATGGCAAAATTGAGAGCCGTCCATACAGTGCCATAATGTATTATGTAACATAAATCACCTTTAATCTGCATGAGAATTGCTTTTTATCATGTTAAAACTGGTATTTTCAATTAATGTTGATTGTTGATGATTATCGCGTTATTAGGAAACATTGATGTTACTCACATTACTTCAAGAATGTATACCTAGGTGATAGTACCTAGGTACCTATACATTCTTGAAGTAATCTCAGTTTTGATTTAAAACAGTAGACAGTAAACTTTAATATTTCGGTATCAGAAATTCCTCATATCCTAAAAGGAAGTCGATGAACGAGAGAGTGATGGTAGTGTCACAGGTGTGAACCGGAGTTATGCTATCAACTTTGACCCTACCATATAAAGTCAGCCTGCACCTAATAAGACAGAAGCATGTGGCACATGTTCTAACACACAAAACAGGTAGTTCATTACAGGCTATCACAATGGCCAGCTAGACATAATCAGTAGTCCGAAGTGCTTAATAGGAGTTGTTGTAAATATGCTTCGGCCGTCACGCGAGCATGTTCCAGGAAATGCATCTGCTCTCAGCAATCACTCAGATATGCCTGCCTTCCCTGGAATATCGGACACGTGTAGGTATTCGTCAACACTTCCCTGCAGTTGTTATGGTGGCATGTGCCGAATTTGACGAAATCTTGTCTATGCCGCATAGGTGATAGCGGTTCTGTTTCGACAGAGATCGACGACGACACGTGCTAACTGTACCGAGATTTGAGATTGGTTTTTCGTGTCTTTAGCAATTATTAACTACTTCAACCGGTTAAAAAACTTTGTATGCTCGAAAAAAGAAATCGTCTATTGTCACACCTACTTACGTTTTTTTCAGTCAGTTTCGCAACGTGTTTTTTGAATATTTAATTTAAATTATCATAAGCAAATACTAAATAAGATAGTGTGCATTAATCCTGAGAAGTCTGAGCAGGCAATAAATATAGTGCATTTTATCTTGTTACAGTGCTAACGACCCGCCGCCTACGCCACTTATATTGCAACACCTCTGTACATATCATCTGTTTTTACAATTACGCGTTGAAAACCTTTGCCATTTTATATAGGATGTATTTAAATCAAGAAGCAACATAAAACAACATATCTGCATTAGAAGATAAAACTGGGAACTTAGAAAAGCATGATTTATTTTAAGTGAAAGTTACCTGCAGGCATAACCAAATTTCATTTAAATATTGTTGAAAAAATTTAAGAAAATTATATTAAACCAAAATTCCACGATTTGTCCTATATGTTAATTTGCACTGTGTATAAACAGCACAGCATCTTGTTTTCTAATAACACCATCTCGTTTGCATTTAATTAAAATAAAAGTATGTATATGTATCACGCAATTGCATTCATTTGTACAAATTATTGTATCAGTGTTCTCGTTTTATAAACCACGTGGGGACATGCCAATAGGGTGACATGTTTTCACCACTGCGCCACCAACAACTCGTGGACTATATTAATTTTATTATGGTGTTTGCACCACTTAATTAGTGTATGTAATAGTTATTTATTATCCATCAGCGTCTTGACATCTGCGTCTCAAAACGTGGCACATGTGATAAACATATCAATATTTATGCACCTGTAAGGTATCATCCTCAATAGCTAATCTATAAAACTCAATTACAAACGCAAAGAAGTAAACGACAGATATTAATTATGTAATTACAGTCCCCGCTAGTTAATTCTTTCACAATGTTTACAATAACACCGAGTAAACTTCGTAAGCGCATCGGGGAAAATGATTTTTCTGAATTTAATAAAATTACCATTCAATTCAAATCCGACATATTTGTTTAAATTTTTTACGCGTAAATAACATTATTATGTTAATTTTTTTTCGTTTACATGAATAAAATACATGGCGGTGAGCTTTGCACATGTGTCGTTTCCATATATGACAATGATTACTGATGTTATACGAATATTTTCCTATGAACGTGATTCGTTTCAGGTATGTCGATATAAATACGACATAAACAAACATAAAAAAATCCTATTTAAAATACAAAAATACACGAGTTGAAGATAAATGATTCTCATATAAACATAAGTTGAATATATAATTTGGACTGGCGTCTATTATGTAAGTTAAAACAACATGTTTGTCTGTCCATCCTGTCATCGATTTATGTTGATAAATCACATTGAAATGCAACTTATTGCTTTTTGCGTTGTATTTTTATTTGTGATATACATCTTTTTATACATTAGCAACATTGTTATTGTTTGTGATTTTTTGTATTATTGTATATTTGCGTTGTTAATGATTCTTATATTATTTTTTATTTGTATACTACTATTATGAAGCTGAAGAGTTTTTTGGTTGAAAGCGCTAATCTCAGGAACTATTTTTACGAATTGAAAAAATATTTTAGTGTTGAAAAGCTTATTTATCGAGGAAGGCTGTAGGTCATATAACATCACGCTATGATCAATACGAGCAGAGCATCAATAAAAATGTTGCGATAAGGAAAGCAGACGAAGTTGCGTGGGTCAGCTTGTTTAGAATAAATTTCTAGGTGAAGCCCATAAATTACTACTCAGGGCAAATCTAATCTAATTATTATTTATTAAAGAACAGGTATTTAGATTTTGCATACCTAACCTGTGGTTAGACCAACCTAAACTGGTGTACCTACTGAAATACTGACCATTGATATACTGCGGTTAAGCGATAGACGCATCAAAGCTGCGTCCGCGCTGACCGCACTTATTCACGCGCACGCGCAGGCAGGATAATTACTTCGTAATTAGTTTCAATTACGTTGCCGATTGACGAAAGATTAAAATAGAATTTATCGCGTGTGAAACCCCACTTTTCCGTCGTAGAATGTAGAAAATGTTTTTTGCGGTAAAGTTTGCCATCCCTTTGTGTGTGTATCCTCACGTTTATCACGTGGACCGCGGCACATTGTCTTACTTTTCAAATATAATAGACTTTGATCTGATGATTGCTTGCCAATCATCTGCGACCCTACACGTGCAGGTCTCTCTAACTCGTCATAGTTTTTAAATACATCGAGCCAAATCATCTGCGACCCTACACGTGCAGGTCTCTCTAACTCGTCATAGTTTTTAAATACATCGAGCCAAATCATCTGCGACCCTACACGTGCAGGTCTCTCTAACTCGTCATAGTTTTTAAATACATCGAGCCAAACTGTTCGGATGCACCGGATTATTTTCTATCGATCAATGTGTAGGTAGCTAGAGCCGCTGCATTCCAATTAATTCTAAGAACGTATAGATTACATGACTTCAAGTTAAATGGTCCACCTTATCCTATGATAGGACATTATTGTGGAATGTCATTCCCAGTAGGTATACCTGCTACGGTTTGCAAAAACAATATAAGAAGAATGTTAGGCACCAATGTCATAGCTCAACTAATTAACATTGCTTAGCCCCCTTCATTACATTCATTCGATTTGATGTAAACATAGAACATAATGAAGCAATTTGTCCTTTTTACAAAAATTCAGGTTTTACAAACAACACGTGTATTTAGTATGGGCGGTAATTAGCCACCTGCTAGAAGTCAGATGAATGGACAATTAAAAAGTAATTTACATTTCTAATTGGTCGAGCATAAATAATAAGAAACTATAAGTGAATAATTTCTTAAAGGTGGCTGTAAGAAATTGTTCACTTCTCCTCTAACTTCTAATACCTGTTCCACGACCATAAAAAGCGTACGTAAGCTATGGATATAGTATCTATGGCATAGAATTACAGTGACATCAAATAAATGGTAGCAATCAGATGTTAGTGAAGACGACGACGCCGTGAACAATAAGCAGTAGCGCTCACAGGACGGTGGCCGTGGCGCGCGTGCGAAGGTCGGCGCGCGCTTCCTGTGTGCGTGTCCCGCATGCCACCATCAGCCAACCAATCACTCAACGCTAACCTCACTAGCCTACCACTCATCTCCACAAAACAAATGCATATATGCACATAACAGTCCCGTTACCAAAAAAGCAGTCCGTTCAGATTACGGTAACGCAGAGGTGACCCGGTCGCTTTTGTCTCCGCTGGACGCAGACCATTGTCCAAGCATTACACACACGTCTCATTTATGTCATCGGCACGCTTTACCGTGTTAAACAAACATCTCTAACTTTATCTTTCAGATACTAATTTATCTGTCTTTATTCCACCCGAAATCTTACAAATAGGCTAGTTACTAATTATCTTTTAAGAGATCTGGCGACATCTCACAGTTCGTCATCATATTTTTGTCATCGTGTTCTGCGAAATCCTAAAAAATATTTATTTCCCAGGATCGTGAATCGTGACCAGGGTAAAGAGACTTACAGTAGGTGGCATTGTACGTTAAAAATATGTTGTTTTTGATCACGTTCATCTCTCAAGCCTGTCGGTAGTGGGAAGCTCCGATATGATCTTGAGATACCGAGATAAGCATTTCCCGAAACGCATAACAAAGAGGCGGTAACACCTTGTTGACAGTTAGATAGATATGCATGCGGCACTTAAACTAGCACAACATACGCTAACTAGACTACTGCGGAGATGATATTACAAAAATACATAATATTTTTAAAAAATGTTGAAACATCAATAACACCTAAATTAGGCTCGTCAAAGATAATTTTGTAGCAGTTCAATGCTCTAAACATTTAAAGGAAAAATTCCGAGAGATGTCCCCTCGTCGTGTGGGACACGCGTCGAATTTTTATATCACATTAATCGAGTCGAGTAGGAGTGATAAAAACAAAGAACATCACAGGTTCTTGGCACTTTCTGCTTCGGCTATTGTTCTCCGGAGGAGCCTTAGGCAGAAGAATGACCCTCTGTATATGGATACGTTTATAATAACAGTACCTGTTTCAAATGACAGGAAATGCCTGGCCCATGACAATGTGCCGACCATAACATCTTGGGTTGATCACGTGGGTACGGTACAACGACCTATAAATGGTGGCCGAAAATACCTGCATTACATACTGCCTTACAAAAATACCTTATCGTGACTGAATTCAATGCTCGACGCACGACATCCGACTGTCCGGAGCCGTCTCCTAGTAACGATTTCTGAATTTCAATATTTCGTGTGCCGCTCGTTACTACCCGAACATTTTGTTTGGTTGGTTTCATGTTGTTGCGCAGTAATTTGACTGAATTTCCACTGTAGGTACAATTGAAATATGGGATAATTTGATGCGGAACTATTATGACGAATAACATTTTTATTAACGCAATTGAGAATGTAAACAAGTCTGGCGTGACAACCAGTTGGCGATGCTGTATAATATTTTATGGTTTTTCCATGTCAGCGAGTGTCGTACAGAGTCAATTAAGAGTGGGCTTACCTAGCTGTTAATGATACCTCGAACCGGTCTTCATGGAAACGAATTAATCAAACCGCAGATTGCTCTTGAAAAGGTAGATACATGCTAACCTAGCCTTAAGAGTTACCGATAGAAATGAATGGATCTATATTGTTATTTTTAGATATAAGATTTATCTTATCGTATCCCATATTTCAGTTGCGAAAACTTCAGCAAACAAAACGTTGCGCTATCATGTGGCTCTGCATTCGTTCAGTCGCATTGTCGACAGTATTTTGAATCCCGTATCAATAAAACCGAGTGCTTTATACTTTACAGGAGCTACCGTTCCGTCGTTATTGTTGCTTCATTCATTAATGAATAAATATTAGTAATTCGTTACCGATACGGAGGTTTCCATTCATTGAGAAAAATCAAAAGTTATTTCATGTATGTATTTTGTGAAGTGTTATTGATTTGAAACCGTTTACCCGGTAAATATGGTAGTGCTACGACAGTCATCAACTTCCTGCCCCTATTCCATGTTACTTGGGGTCGATGCAACACGTCTTTTTCTTCCATTCTGTCTTGTCAGCCCTTTTCTACTTAATAGTAGAAAAAGGAGTGTCGTCGTAATATACGACAATCAAGTTGAGATTATAATTTGATTTTGATTGATTTATACTCTAGATTAGATTAAACTAAAGAACAACCAAATACAGATGTTCGTTTGTTTTTCTAGCATCATAGGCGAGAACTTATGTTATTTCTGTCTTATGTTAAAGCTGCGAATTTTCAACAATACCAATGTAAAAACTAAGGCACAGAAAAGCGGTCGCCTTTTGTTATAGTATTTAAAATATGAATATAATTAGCCTAAGTTCGCCATACGAGTAGAAGCGGGTCAGTGGGACGCATATTAGCCTTGACATAACCACGGCTATTTTACACGGTTTTTCAGACCTTATCGTAGAATTGATTAGATTGTAATTTGCCGATTCGCAATGTAGTTTATCCGTGAAATTACATGGTTGGGGTTATGTTAAAGTGTCTCTTAATCGAGGTCGACACTCCCCCAGGTAGATGGATGGTGACCTTAAAAAGGCAGCTGAGACAGACTGGGTACGGAAGGCTAAGAACTTGTGGAGCAATTTGGTAGAGGCCCATGTCTCGCCGACTTTATTTATGAACTAGCTTTTGCCCGCGACTTCATACGTGCATATCCCGTTTTGACCATTCCCGTATAGCCTTCCTCATGAATGTGGCTATCATTTACAAAAAGAATTTTCCAAATCCGACTGGTAGTTCCAGAGATAAGCGCGTTCAAACAAACTCTTCAGCTTTATTATATTATTATAAGTGTTTGTTATTTATCTATGTACCGTTATAGTGAAGTTGTGTCCAAGAATATTAAGGAAATGCATGGCTGCATCTTATGCTCTAAGACTTTGGCGAGCCTCCACAACAGAACGTGATTGGCTTTCAAATAGTTAAATATTTTGCAATAACTTTCTTCTCTGTTGGCCTCAATAGTTATATCATTCCTAGTTATTCCCAGTGTACAAAATGTAAATAATGAGACTGATTCATAATAAAGGGCTGTTTTATTTTATTATTAGTACCAACAAGTCCATTACATTTTAGTGTATTAGACCTGTGGTTTCCGCGGTTACTACTCTAGCAAGAAAGTAGGCAAGTATTTCTTTTTCTATGACCCAACCTACGGGTATCTTTCTCTAGAACAGTATGAAACCACGCATTGGTCTCTAGGAAAAATAAATTCATAATGTTATTTAAGAAGACTTTTAAACATAATGTACAAATGTCGTCTTTGTTAATAAATGTTTTCCATTAAAACAACAAGCCTGAACAACTTGAATGATTAAACAAATATTATAATAATTATAAATATTATAATATTATGTTAATAAACCAACGAGTAATTTATTTAATAACGATATTAAATTCAAGACAGTTTACGAGAAATTATTAGCAATATATGACTGTAATAGGAATGTCTACTTATACGACATCAAGTTGTGAGGCGGATAAGGCTGCGGTTAGCAGACGGCGCGGGCGGCGAATAGCGGAGCAGACGTTGTTATAGATCGATTCAATCTTTTCTTAGCACAGAGCCAAAATAGATAAATATCTCGTTCACATCGCCCTTGATTGTACAGGTCATTTAGAGAATTGAGAATCAATTTTAGATAGATTTCTCCTTTCATCGTTCTCTGCTTTCACCATAAGGGAGACGAGCTACAGTTACGACTACTTCTACCAAACGTCGCGGTAGAGGTATTAAAAAGTTATTTGGTTTAAATTGTTAAATATTGAGTTTCAATTCAAAAACTTTCTTGAAAACTTGCCAATTTTTTTTTATTTTAGGTTTTATTTCTCTTCTATTTAAGTTCAATCTCCCCTTCTCGCTATCCGCTACAACATAACCTTAACGTAGTATGTAGATTGGAGCGGGCAAAGCGTTGCTGTGCGGTCGCCGGTCGTGGTGCTCTATGACCTAGAACTTGGCGGCGAGCGAGCTCTACTGCTCCGTGTGACTCAGGCGCCCGCGCCGCGCCGGTTCCGAGAAACGATGAGATTTTATTATTTACGTGTATCCTCTAGAATCCTGTACAACTAATAATTCTCGTTGCAGTGAGTGTGAGTCAGTTAGTGAGCTTATGTGCAATGTGCCTTTTGTGAGTAAACTTTTAATTGATTAGGTATTCAACATAGTATCGGCATGATGCTTGGACGGTTTGACCGATATGGTAATGAAATTGCGTGCTGGCATTTTCCGGAAGTGATTGAGTTTTCGGAAACATGAATATATTGATAAGGTACTACCTTTTGCCCGCGACTTCGTACGCGCATATTCAATTTTTTCTCGTTCCCGTAGGAATTTTGGGAAATCCTATCTAAGGAACCTACATGTCGAATTTCAGCTTTGAACGACTAGTAGTTTCGGATGTGAGTTGTCAGTCAGTCACTTAGTCAGTCTGTCAGTAACGGAAGAATTTAATATATTAGGATTTGTATCTACAAATCAACCTTTCTGACATGAAGAACTCTTGCATACCTATGCTAGGGTTTTTCTTGTCAGAAAAGTTGATTATCCAGTTCGAGTGGAGGATTAACAGTTGTTTCGTTGTTATTTCAGTTATTTAAATAGGTAATCAATAACAATATTTTATAGGGTTGGGCAGTTGTCACAGTGTTAACCTACGTGCATCCAAAAACCTTCTCTCCTCACCGGGTTTTTGACTAAATCCTACGCTATTTCTACTATTAAACTCTGGAACATACTACCTCCTTGCATCGAGGAGGCCGAGTCTAAATTATCCTTTAATATAATCCGAAAACACTACTTAAAGTCTGTCATTCTTAGTTTGGTTTTCGTCATAATTATTTTGATAATCAGAAAGATTATTTTAAAACATTTTATTTATTAAGTAGTTTGTTATTTTATGTATTTATTAGTATTATTTAAATTATTTGTACATTCTTTACTTTTTTGTCGTACACCTACCCTAGTTTAGTATTTTTAACCCAAAGTTTGACTCGTAGAGAATGCCTTGTTGTATTAAGTCGGCCCATGTACTACTATTACATAAAGTTTTTAAATGAATAAATCTTCGTATTTTTTTTCGCATAATTTTGATATTATCAAGAAAGCTAAGACAGTACAGAGCGTATTATTTTATCCACTATGAATGACTAACAAAGCCTGTTTAATGCAGTCACCGTCGCCCTCATTAAAAACAATACACAGAGTATGGGCACGTCTTATCAACCAAAATGACTTTATCTTAAAACACGTCACAAACAGACATCTTAAAAACTCCCCTAGATTTAAAATAGCGATTAGTGCAAACAAACTTTTCATTTGAAAACCGAAACTATAAAATTATAAACATGTTTTGTAACACAAAAAAAAATATAGTGTCAGGTACGAACTCGGAAAAAGGATGTTGATTCCATGATTAATTTATAGCCATTGATTCATCCACAACATTAGCGTATTTTACAAATACTACACAAATGACGTAATGCCCATTGAAAAAGTATAATGACCAATATCTTGCTACACCCAACACACACACACTTGACATACATGTCTTATATAGCGGGCGTGAGTCACTCTCCGAGTTAAACAAACGAACTGAGAAGACAAACAAATTGTTCTAGTGTAGAAGCGAAAGGCGAGCCACTTATCTCGGCAGGACTACCTCGATTTATGAATGAACTCGTAACTACAAACACCTACGAGTCTGTTACTCTACTAAGCATCATTGTATGGGACTCAGATTCAATTTAATTCAGAACCGCCGGTGAACGTTGTTCTGAGAAAAGTTGAGTCAGCGAGCGCTATGCGCTCCTACGTATCATTTCCGATTTCGATGATAATAATTATTATCGATTATTATATTCAGGATGTAGAGGAAATCCGTAATACAATAAATACCTTAGTAATAACACTTGACTAGTACTTTGTCAACCATTCAATGCTATCATTACCTACAATGATTAAGAGTTAAAGGAAAATCCATTTCAACGTCAATATTTCTAAATTATTGCACTAAAAGAAGCAAAAAATTTAGAGTTCTATTTACGAACGTTTTTATCTTTATGCAAAAAAATAGTAATGGACTTACCATCGCGTTGTCTGCGTTTCCGAAGGTCGGCGCGGCGCTGCTCCTGGTCAGGAAGACCAGCGCCACCGTCGCCGTCCACAGTATCCTCAGACTACTCCTCAAACTGACGAACGCCATGTTTTCCGCTGGTATCCCTAATCTTCTACTAGATATGCTCATTTGATATATCCTTAATTTAGTTTTGTAAAATTATCTAAAGGACGGAATAATTGTCATTACTCTTATGTCGATTTCTTAACCTATTTGGTTTGTAATGTATAGTTAGTAAAGTCGTCGATATCTTCGAGCACCACGATGATATGTTATCTGAAACAAATAATTAGTAATATTTATTATCGCGACATGTGAACAGGCTAACTGTTTACGTCAACTTCTTAAATTGGGAATAAAATTGCATTCACAATCATTATACAACTTAACGACTGATAACTTTATCCCATCATCGTACGAAAACCGCTAATTTATACATCTGTATACATTACTCATAAAAATATAGGCATTTATATTTTATTTATAGAATATATAATCTTTAGGTTAGAGGTTTTTGTAGAGGTCGGCTCTGCGTCATATCCGCGACATGAGTCAGTGTGTCAGTAAGTTTGTAGATGAAACTTATGTAAGATCTTTCTGGACTATCAAGACACAGGCTAAATACATAATAATTGTTATTGTTTTGTAAATGTATCAACAATTAAACATAGTCATTGGAATGATTACTCATACAAGTAGGTTAACACGAGCTAGTTTTTTTTCTACATTACGTCCATGGTTGAAATGCCTGCATTTTTAGTGTCTTGTAAATATTTTTCTATCTAAGAATGAATAGTATTTCTCTTTCAGTATATCTAGCATAACTTCGTTAAGGTACGTTTTAAACAGACAATTTGTTTTGCTTGGAATCAAAGTTATCATTGTTATCTATTTGTCATCTATGATGAGAATGATAGCGCCGTACCAATCAATACCGTTTGTACTTGCACTACACTCATTCATAGAAATAGGTCTGTAAGTCATACACTGCTGGATGACCTACATATTTTCGATGTGAGTTGCCGAGGGCTTGTCAACACCTAGCTTTATCTTCGTAAATGATAAATTGTTTGTAGCTAGCCATAAAGTCGGTGTATAGCGACTACACAATGTGGGGAACTGATTAGATATTCAGCTGTGTTGCATGTCCGTATACTCAAGAGATTTGTGATTCACCACGGACTTAATCATTTGCTTTATAATAAAGCAGAAGTTCGAAAATATACATAGGTGTGTATGGTACTTCTTCTTTACTAGATTGCCAAGTTCATGGTCTTCTTAAAGTTACAGCCTTATAAGTTTATAATCATGAGCCGCTAAACGTCTACGGTACTTTACAACAGCCCTCTAGAGAGTTGAGATTTAAGTACCGCGTCCGCCACAACTTAGACGCCCAACTACTTTGTTTGATAATTATTCCACGCCTCTTTTAATAAAGCCTTAATCTCCTAAGTATTAGTTTCGTGCCTTAAAAGAGGAAGGTATACCGCTTTATGTTGACCTGTACTTCGACCTATTTAATACAAGGACTTTAATAAATGCCATATGTAATTTTTACATAGAAAATATTCGAGGTTTTTTTATATTAAAATCAATTAAACTAGAAACTTTTTAGTAGATACTTAATTGCCCGGCAACTCTATTTTATACATGTACAAAAAAGTGCTTAGCATATTTCATATCCCAAGCAACAAAGTTTCCGGGTGTTTATTTATTCGCAAAAAGGATTGACAAAAACGTACCTACTACCTTCTAATAACAACCTTCTAAAATCTTCTACTAGTAACAGAAAAAACCTAAAACCAGTATATTCAGATGCATCCGGTTAGACTAAAAGTTGACCCCAACATAGTTGGCTAAAGGCGGAATGCTGATGACGCACATAACGATGATTATTAAAACATAATTGTTATCGACGTGATATATCCCTCAGGTCAATCTGTCAGAAACCGAAAGCGCGGATCTATAGGTGTCGCCAGCAATGTTCCGCTCGCCGGAGCGTGACCGCGCGGAGGTGACGCTGCGCCCGCGCCGGTTTCACCGACATTGGATTCGAATCTCTTACCTAACATTATTTACTCCTACATTTTTTTTCTGTAGAACTAAACGATTGCATTCAAATATTTTCAGTTATCTTAGTGAAACTGATTATATTTAATTACTGTTTAATCGATCCGACCCCGACAATAAAATCGCAATCGATAACCCGGACTGTGTAAACATGATGTCAAGCCAAATCATGTTATTGATAGTTCAAGCGTTCCAGAGCACTCGCTAAAGTTAAACGGTTGCTTAGTGATCGAGTGAATGTAAGGCTTTGTAGCATTCAATTAATTAAGGAAGGTGGAATTATTTTATTAGATACTCAAATAATAGGGACCTTGTGAGCTTTGTGTTTAGAATTAGGTTGCGTTATCCTATTTAGAGCAGTAGGTAAATATAGTATTACGTAAGGATAAACGTTTTCCTTATTTAAATCACAGTGTACAGGTTTGTATGTTCAAATTCAGTAGATTTATACGTCAAATGAACTGAATGAATGGAAGATTTTTCAGAAAATAAGAAGGACAAACTGCTTAAGTCTGTTTGACGTTACTTACATTCGTAGAAATGGAAAATGAATATTATTATAAAAAGTATTTCCAACTTATTTAGTTTTATGAAAATGGTGACTAATACAAAAAACTTAGCTCGCATACCGGTTTGGCCGGGCATAAAGAGCATTTTGATTCTTAGTACCTACATATGTACTTACTAAGAATCGAAATGTTCTTTATCTTTTTTTAGTGTTTTAGTTAGATAAATACCGAAACGTAACGGATGAAGAGACGCCAACCCCAAAGTTAAAAGTAGAGGTGTTTTATAATTACGAAGTTTCTTATAAAAGAGTATCTTAACATAATATGACGCCTGCATACCCAAAGGATAAGGCCGAAATGCACCTAATTACTATGTAGTACTAGTATATGCCAATTATAATTAAATCCCATGCTCCCAAGGGAGCGAGTGTTTTGAACCAGGCACAGATACACACCAGGATGCTATTGAGAAATTACAGATGGAACACGCAAAATCAATATACACAACCCGAGAAGCAAACCCAGGAACTCATGTTCACTTGAGATCTCAATCTTAAATCTCAGTGTCAAAACCGTAATAAACTGATCCCATAACATAACTTTATGTGCCATCATAAAAATCACATAGAATTTCGCGAGCCTGTCCGTACCTAAAGTTCAGATTGACATCATCAGTTCATTATACATGCCGCGATGACGGCGGTACGCTGAGATGCATCTCAATGAACGCATGCGCAGTGTGGTCCGCCTGACGCGAAACGGCATTGGGGCGCTTCCTGCTTCCGGATCCTCGCGGGCAATACTAATAACTTATCATTATCGAGATATCATACTACTAGGTAGTGTGTTTTATTTGTAATATATTATTGTAGGGGAAATCTCTATGTTGTAATTTAAACTGCAACCATTGCTTGTCAAGTGAATGTTGGCTATCTGTTTAGTATACTGGTTGAAGTGCAACTACTGGCCGTTAGGATCCTGGACTTCTATACTAAGCAGAGAGTATTTTTATTATATATGTTACTTATATATATAAAAGTCCTAAGGGTAAAACCCTTATGACTTTTAAGTAATAGATCTTGGAGTATGGATTTATGCCCGGTTGATGGCATTAAGTTCGCTCCCTATTATGTTGGACTAATTAAAGATAAAGTACCTCCCGTCTCCCATTCCACACCTACAGTCAGTTACATAAAACAGTAACGAATGGTGGAAACTGCCGAGCCATGAGTCAAACAATGTTTTGGTTGAATAAGCTTCAGGGTCGCAGGTGACTTCACATCACCCTTACCCGCGTCAATTATTACGAACCACATTGTGAACATTACTAATGTACGGCTTAGGTCATAATTATACGTGAATGTTAAGCCAATCTGTGGTTTCCTATGCAAGTGCATTTACATATTACCTAGGAATTTGTATCTATTTTTCTAACATCGTGTAAGAATAAAGGAAATGATTTCCTCTGTGAATACTTGTACATTTGCATGCATCGGCTTCCATTATTGTATAATTGCGCTTTATTAATCATTAAACAAATAAGTGGGTGTATTTGTGATAGAATGGCATACCTACAATACAACATATCTATTAAAGCTTTGAATCATTGCCTGAAGCTACATGACTAAAGGGCTTTTCAATTATTTGATTCTTTTAAATTTAATTGGAGTTTTTGTTTTGTCAATAACGATCATGATCGGGTTGTTTATTTTTTTAAAACCATCATCTGCTTACTTTTTTTTCCAACTATATTGGGGTCGGCTTGCAGTCAAACCGGATTCAGCTGAATACCAGTATTTTACGTGGAGCGGCTGCCTACCAGACCTCCACAGCCCCTTAACTGGAGAACACGGTACTCCTTGACAAGACTGGTGTCTTGAGATTTTCTGGCTTCTGACTATCCGTAACGACTGCCACAGATCTACAATTGACAGACGAGACCAAAAAAGTTGGTCTCGTCTGTCATTCTTAACATACCGAGACTCCTCCGTGCCTTCCGAGGCACGGAGGAGTCTCCAGCACCAACTTCGGCAAGCGTTGCCTAACCTTGAAGATCGACCCATGCGGCGGTTATTATTTAGCCAAGAGCTCCGAGAAAACCATAACACGCACCCAAAGAAAGCAGCCCGAGGTTAAACTTTTTTACGAACGGACGTTGAAAGGTTTTTTCTATACTTAACATTGAATTTAAGTAGCGACCACATGCATAATTAATGTGCCTATGCTTTCCAACATAACGTGTCAAGTTCGGCGGCCCGACAACGAAGTGGCTACACTGTGACTCACCGGGGTCGCAATACAAACTAAACGAACATGTTTGTTTACTACTTAGAGCACTCTTGGTTTCTACTCTATTAATTTAAAAGGGTCTAATCTTCATAATTGAGGAGCTGTTACATTTTTGGTCGGTTTCCCATATATTCTGCCATAGCAGGACTTTTATATTTTAAAATATCAACACCATGGTAGCCTTAAAACCAGCCACCGGACTGCGGAGGTTTTACAAAGTAATACATGATAAACATATATAATGACTTATGAACCACTGATATTAGGTCCGGTGCTGAACTGCGAGTGGTCACTAATTTAAAAAAAAAGCTGATATTATCGCATGTAGAGTTGAAGTGTATGAAAGAAAGCGCGAAGTCCACATTATGTGTCATAAAGATGCTTAAAAGAAAATGAACTTACGGAGACCAACTCTATGTAAACGAGCTTCAGGTGAGCTTGAAAGAAAACTTATTAAACATTGACAGAAGTGACATATCGGAAACTCATAAGTCAAATAAAACGAAAACCCTTCTGTGAAATCGTTTTCTGGTTGCACTGTATTATCAACAATTCAATTTATAAAGTTATCAATTCATTCTTCACACAACAAGTACAGTAAACTAAAGGAATGCTCAAAGAATGAGTTCATACAGATCTTAGTGTTATCAGATAGATAATGTTTACGTCCTTATCCACAAAAATTATCTGATAAGGGCAGCGGCACGCACGCTTCGCCTCTTTCTTTCAAACACAAGTACCTATCAATGTTTTGTTATATATCTACAAATATTTTAAAAAGAAAGTGACTTTTCACATCAGTCAGAGCCAATCTTAACAGTCTTATCAAACGACGACAGTGTGATAAATGTTATATTATTGAGAGCATAGACAATAGAAAGTTTTTCTTAACACAAACTTCATGCTTATTGAATATCTCCAACTGATAACGAAACCAAGTTATCAGTACACACGAGCTGAGTGGCAGAGGTCAACGTAGTTGTAAATAAAGGTGCTCCTAGTATTGGGATAGAGTTTACTACGCCGGAGCTAGTGTACCGTAACATTACGACAATGTCAGCTGCTGACCGTGACACCAAACCGGCAATACTCCAAATCACCAGATTTCAAATATTGCACAGATTTCATAGACTTCGTGAATTAACTTCACAAAGGTGAAGAGATCACGTGAAAACTAAATTCCATTTAGGTAGCTTTAAGGGCAGTGCTAATCGCTCAATGTTATTTTTAAATTGATGAATGGTGTTAAAATCGAGTAATCAAACACTTGCAGACCTGTTTGTTAGTTTTTCATACTAAATGATCATCATTGAAGTGTCGAGCAATAAAAATAACTTTAATAATGACGCGCGGTTATCGATGTATCTAGCGATCTGTCCTTTGTCCGGCTAATCACACGGGTAGGACAAACAAACACGGAAATATTATAAACTAACCTGTTACACTGGTCCGGTGCGAAGTTCACGCAATCCTCACTACTTGAAACGTTAATGCTTTCGTTTCACTGGTGCGATCACGTCTCGTACTTCTATTACTACCGAAATTTGTAAAATATCGATAAAAAATAGAGTCTATTCATGTATAAACAACTATCACAAGGCACTTTCGAGTCACCGAATGTCCCGCTTTGTTCACTTTTTTCTTTGCAATTGCACGAAATTTCAAAGAAAATGTGTTCGTTTGTATGGCGGGAACCGCTGCGATCGTTGTGCCACCGCGTGACACAACCTACCGCAGACGCGCGTTTAGTTGAATGTGCGGCGCGGCGCCGCGCGCGCCTTATATCGCGCGCCCGCCGCCCCCGCCCGCACGAAGCCTCCGCCCGCCCCTGCTATAACTTTACAGGAAAACTTTAAAAATGCGCTTTCGTTGAACACTTTAACTTGTTTCTTTATTGCACTCACTTCCAGTTTCCTCAAATTATATACCTGATATGAATACATCATGAAGATGCATCACAGGAATTCCTAAAGTTCGATAACATCAAAAAGTAGCATTACTCACTAACATCATTCCTACATCATATTATGCCGACACAACAGTAATCTAATCGAGTGGCAAGCTGTACCGAGCCAGAAAAAATATTGCAAGAGTCCAGGTGCGTATTATAGCTAATCTCGGCTGAGACTCAGCCAGCGATCTGTGGCGATATACTATGATCAGTATGTCATCTACATCATAGATACATCCTCAGATGCATTGTAAGACATAAATGTTTTTTTCAGGGAACCATTTCATAAAATCAAGATAAACTCTGTTGAATAAATCTCCACGATTTTACTAGGTAATTGAATACCAACATTTTCCTGTTGAAAACTGTAATAAAAACGATCGAATTATAATTGAATTATCACCTAATTGAGAACAATGGATGGAGAAAATGTTGGACGCAGATGTAATTACATGTCGTTACAAGCGACGCAGGATAAAAGGAAAATCACTTGTATAAGACGAGCTAAATTACATAAGATAGAATCGTGCAACAATTTTGCCACGTTCCTTGATAATAATTTACCGGAATTATCGATATTTTCCGTCAACGGAACATTTCGGAAAACTTTAATAATGGTCATCTTCATTTCTCTTGAAACATAATAAGGCAGTTAAAGGGGATGCTCTTTTAAAACCATCATTATCATTAGAAGATAATGTGGAAAATACATTCCTCATAAAAACAGGGAGCAAAGTGCATTGAGTGTTGTTTATGGCTGACTTGAAGATCGTTCTACTACAAAGTTCTTTGGGGAATTCCAATGTTCAGTCAAGGATAGTAACAGGTTTAAGTGATTGCTCAAAACCCGCTGAAGATTTCCCGTGGAAAATTATGTCCTATGAATATGTCAAATCATCTGTCAAATAAACAAGTAGGTAACCACCATTATTAATGTAGACCTGAATCATTACTTTTATTAAGTATTATAATAAACGAACACATAAGTGGAACCGCCGGTTCTTAGTAACAATACATTTGATGATTTCTCGCGATACAATTTATAAGGTGAAATACCCAAAGCAAATCACCTGGTTACCTTTGTACGCCCTAGAAGTGCTATGAGTAATGTGCTTCAAGAGGCTACCGATACAAACAAAATTTATTTATTTATCGTGTTTGTTATTGTATAACTACACACATCTGATAGTATTTGCTCATTTTATGATAGTAGCTGAGTGTCACGGGAAGTTTGAATAATGTCTTAACTTAGAAAAAGGAAAAGAGTGGAACTTAAAACAGTCTTTGTTCCGGACGATTGTTAAGCGTAGGTTTTGACACATCGAAGACGCCGCGTAAACGCTCGTAGACTTTCGTAGACGCTCGTAGACATTCGTAGACTCTCGTAGACACAGCACAGAAATATAATTTAAAAAGAGCTATTTAATTGTTTGCGGTTACTAGATCAAAGGTAAATAAAACCATTTAGTAAGTTAGTATGATGTTAGAAGACTTTTGTCTCAGACATATGAATCAGTAAGAAGCTTTTCTCATCTTACCAAAACCCTACTTTTAAATTCGCATTTCGCCTTGAACTGACGATATCAATAAGGATACCTTGACGAATGTTAATACATCAGCCTTTCAGGAACAGGGATAAGTCGGTCAAAGTACGTCTGGGATTTTCTGACATGAAATTGTTTGTTTACTTTGTACTTGTGGTTGGCAGATAGCCAACGCTGGCAATAAGCGATAATCGGAACCTGATACACATACATACATGTTGAACTGTAGGTACATACGCACAACTTACGTATATAAACCCTATAGGAGCCACGCGCTACTCGTAACAATTAAGTTAAAACGTGTCGCTGTACTTATAAAAAGACCATTGACTCTTTAATAACGGAAATTAATTCAGTTCGTAATATTGTGAAGATATTGCACCATATGTGGATGAATATTCAACATTGTTTACAACTCGTGCTGGGCGCGACTGTACCAAGACGTACTACACCCTGTATCGTTGCATGATCTCCTTACTCAGGAACCTTGGCGGTTTACATCATGTCCTACCTTGAAACTTCGTAGGTAGCTTAAATATTTATATGGGATTCTTCATTTTACTGGTTTTTCATTCTATTACAGGGTGTGTTCAAACTACATTTTCAGCGAAAACGTACAACGTACAAGAAAGTCTTTTTACTTACCTAAATGAAAAGGTCTAATTGTTCATTAATAAGCAGATCATAGAATTCATTTACCAGTTTGCGAAAACAGGAATCTTTAATAATTGAATTCCCCAATATTAAGGTGGTTCAAATGCCTAAGTCAAACCTGATTCACGCACATAAAACAAATGAATGACCACATAAATTTATTGCCCGACTACATTCTAGGTACTATCAGCTATTGTACCCCTTTCCCGGTAATCAGTCTCGTATCGATACAGGTAACGAGGCTTCGGTGACTGGTGTTAGTTCATCGGGTATGACAATAGCGACCTTGGGAAGACCTGCGATGACAAAGCTATTGTGTGTGGTGACTAAAGCTCAAGGGTGGCGGCTGGTGGTAGCTTCCCTTAGCCGCGGTGAGTCGGTGAGGTGAAGGTCGTGCATACGGTATTGTAGCGGCATCGTGGTCATAACAGGTGATACCGCCTTTGATGCCGTGCCAACTTTCTTTGTTACAATGTGGCGGTATTGTTTATTGTGTCACCTAGCTGTGCAAAGGTTTAGACTATTTACATGTTCCTTGTGTTTTGCGCGATGCATAATTAATATTAATTAATGAGATGTAGGTTATAGGAGGTAGGATATAAGCTTATCTAAGAGCTTTTGCAGGGGACAAGGAAAACAGACACATGTGTAGATATTATGATTTCTATCAGAATGTACAGTTTTCTTGGCTCTTTTATAAATTTGTATGTTGGTAATTAACTCAATAAGAACTTACCATTATAAACTCAGTAGTTAGTGTAAGTAGTGCAAATGAAAATCGAAAACTGTTCATACGATTATGTGTACATAATATGGATATTCCCAGCGAAAAAACTTCTAAGCACAATACGATTTTTTTTTCCTTATTTCATCCTATTCGTGTGTACTTGTACACCGTGTGTACTTTTCCAAAATTCTGAAAAATAATTCTTAAATGCGTAATGCCTCTAGATGTTCGTGACATTCAACAAAATATTCTAATTTCTTTGAAAAACGTAGAAAATTCTCAAGGCGAGCACAATAAAGCAGCAACGAGTTTGTTCTGGGAAGCGAGCACCGAATAAACCACGAATCTACGATCGGGCCCGATTACGATGGAGGTCGGTGATTCAATCCACCCCAGCTGCGGCTCACTTATACACTTAGATACCCAGTATTTTACGATTACGACCCTATGTTTGAGGTTTTCCTAATAACAATCTTGATTCCTTTCCTTAACGCATGGAGAATCGATCGTACTTAAACTATTTTACAATTCTTTGTGCGGTCGGAAAAGCTTACCATGAAACGCAGGGAATGGGTTTTTTTTTGTCGGATGTCGCGTGGGGATTTTTACAATGCAAATAAAATTGACATTCAGAACTTACTTGCAAGGTTACAATAGAATACATGAGTAAGTTGTAAGTTAGCATAATATACCTATACTGAATCGTCGGAAACGGAAACTATCTTGTCCATCTTGGCTAGGAGCATCACTCAATAGTGCAGGCTGCCAAGCATTGCAGCGATATCCGGCCAGGATTATTCTCCCAACAAGGTTGCTTCCTGACAAGATAAAACCTTCTTCTTCTCATGAATCAAAATATCTACCTACTATTGTATACTTAAATCAGTGTAATTGTCTCTTTCATCTCAGTGACATAATAAACATGATTACAATAGCGTTACTTTAGTTCCCAGATCACCATTAAAGTAATAGGCATTCTCAGCATAAACATACTCATTAAATTTTATGGCTTTGCCTGGTACGAATGGAACGATTACACAACGTCGTGGAAGGACTCAGGCAGTTAACGTCGGAACTGCGTTAATTTTCATGTTTTCATACATGTGTTTTTGCTACAGCGAAGCTAAAAAAGTAGGTACGTAAGAAATGCGTCACAAGATCGATAATTGTTAATATCGTAATTATGATTTCAATAAAAGGCGCTAATTGCTCGGTTCCTGCGTTACTCAATCGCATGTCCTATCGAAGATAACACTCTCGCGCGGGCCCTCTCACTGATTGACTTGAATGGTTGGCGCTGACAGTGATTGATTCCTACAACAAAGTAACCATCGTAACCATGTACTAATACGTTTTATTGCGCCTGATGTTATCGGTCTCTGACAAACAGAAAGCCCTATCTCGTTGAATAGCTCACAGTTTTTGGAATTTCAAGTTACTCTAATAAATTGCTCTAGTGCGTGTGACCCACTCAAGACGCATGGATATGGGATTAAAACTTAGGTATTTTTTTGCAGTTCCATGAAAATTCTAAGTAAATGCCACCGCGATGAGGTAAGCACCACTAAGTTTTGCAGAACAGTTTCTACTTTAGTTGTTTAATAATATAGTACCACTTAAGCACACTTGTCTTTGGCTCAACGCACAATCAACGCTCAACTTCTCCAATATAGGGTAAGGATCAAAACCAAAACAACCGGGTCTCTTAATCTTCTTAATAAGACACGTATATACTGGAAACTATTGAATTTGGATGGAATTTAGTCTACCTATAGATACACAACGTTTTTTTCATAATATACCGATAAATTATAATCTAATAAAGATTGATTACAATCTTACGGAGTCTGCAATTTTACGGTTACATATGCAATTTAAAGTGCGCTGCAAAAAGGAGGTCTAAACTTGAAGACCGTTCCACATCGTTCCAACGTCATCTATCAATCAATCTCAGTAGCAATGTAATAATACATATGTATGCATATCTTGCAAACAAACATAAACAATAATAAATGTAGCGTCTGCTGCGTTCTCATTTGTCTTCTTTAACGGCTGCTCCGGAGTTAACAGCGTGGGACAAATTCCGAACGTGTGTAGCGTTGCTTAGATCGTACACACGACGACGGCCAGTAAGCTCGACTGCAATGCCATTCATCGCCACGACTTACTATCGGCGAAGAATTTTCACTACTAAGATAGCTAGAAGCTTTATGTGAAGGGAAAAGAGTTATTTTGAGAAAATCTATCGTGTTGCAATAACAAAGCCTTAAACTCATTTGCAAATGTTTGTTCAATAAGTGCTTTACTGAATGGGAAGTTTCTGATTTGTCGGATGTTTTTTAAGCTTTTTAAATACCGGTTTTTGTGTATATTTAAAGCTATGGAGACGTCATAACGTTTAAAAAAACCCACCACGTACAACTCATCGACCAGTCAACATTTTAATAGTACCTACCTAAATATGTAGATGATTTTGATCTAAGTAGGTAGGTACTTTACTTACGTTTTAAAATGATGATTTCAAATGTTAAAATCTCAACACTACTTTTTATATCAGCTACCTTATTTATGAATTAGTTAAAAAACCGGTAAGTGTACCTACTTTTAATAAAACTGATATTTAGTTCGGGGAGGTTGGTCTCAGTGACCTTTTATACAGGTTGATATTTATTGTACCAAGCCTAATTATTCAGCAATGTTTGCATTGGAAGTAATTTGGCAACCGCTCCGCGGCTATTGCCAAGTTGGAGCAGTCGGAGTCGGAACTGATGCGATTCACCCGCACTCGTGACATTCGCCAACGACCTTCCACCGCCAAGTCGATGAACTTCCATTTAAATCGCTTTAATTGTAACCGTAAATATTTGACTAACAAAGATAAATCAATTTTTTAGGAAAATACTGCATTGTTTGACGAATAGTGCGGTGCAACGTGAGTAAGAATACCTATAACTTCAGAGGGTGTAGTTGTGATTCACTGTCTAAGCAACTTCATAAATAATTTTCAAAAGAAACGTCCATTTTTTTCACAGGTAGTAAGTAATTTGTAGCTTACGCATCTTCAAGTTGAGGAAGTTCTCAACTTAAAAGCTTTCTTCACTTTCCAGTTAATAGTAAGTGCAAATCCGCAAAACATGTAAGTACCTAATAGATATGGAATTCGGATCGATCGAATATGGAATATGGAGTCAACGGTCGAGTCAAAACAAAATACATTCACCGAATTCTTGCACGAATTTAAGGTTTTTAAACTCGAAGCTTCGCCTTCATTAGGTATACCGCACTGCTTTGATTTAAAAGTTCACACAAGTTTCAATATCCAAAACGTGATGGTCCCTGTAATAATGGAACAATTATCAAAATAAATAATTTTATATTTTAACTTTAAATACGTTATTACAACATTACTTTTTTTTTCAAATTATTCGTGTGTATCTCAGGATAATGTCTTGTAGCGAATTTGCGAAGCGGCCATAAACCGAACGATTGTAGTAAATGCCACAACGATACGAATTCAAATCGACGTGTGCCGAGAATGCGAGAAAGAAAACGATGCTTTATAACTCGAAAAATATTTTAAATTGTTATCACAAAGCCCGTAAATCCCGCATTCCAATAAAATAAATCGCGTAAGTTAAATGTTAACTCATAAAATAGACAAAATACCAGTTAAGCTTTATACATATTTATTTTCAAAATTCCGCGAAATCGCTGCATGCCATCGTAACGTACACTGCGTTGCCACGAATTGACAGATCAATTTACATTGTTCATTTCATCTAGGCAGCAGTTTACACGTGTCATGCATTATGATTTATAGTTATCCGTAAGAGAACGAGAGCAAGTGATAACTAAGTAACTGCATTGCTTTGTCGCGTGCGCACTATTCCATACATTAATCAAACGATTTCCATTAGGATTATTAATAACGCGAGCTGTTTACACCACGATTAGAAGCAGCACAGTTTCCTACAACCACGTGTAAAAGTTTACTTATTATTATTCTTTATTGCAAAGAAAAAATAAATACAGAAATTTAAGAGGACCGCTTACGTATACAGGTGACCTTAAACCACAATTGGGTTTTCTGCAGTTAATTAACAGCAAAGCTCAGTTCGATACAGATATTTGCAAATTAGGGGTAATGTACATCAAGTAGTACACAAAAAAAAAAAAACGGATTAAGTACTAAAGTAAAGTCAAAGTCAAAAGATTTATTTCAATTAGACCATTAAAAGGCACTTTTGAACGTCAACATTACAGTTAAAAGAATATGTATAAAACTGTACTGTCCATTCACTAAGGTAGATTCTTATGGAGAAGAACGGACAAGAAACTCCAGTTACTCTTTTCAAATAAAAGTTTTACAATTAATAGTACTCAAATATTTACAAATATTGCAAACAATTGATTTGACAGTGTGTGAGTTATTTAAAAGAAAAAAAAATTGAAAACAAAAAAAATACACAAAAAGTACATCGATATAATTAAATACATTATGCCAACCAGTTTGATTTACTGTACACTCTTGATTGTCCTATTGAGCAGGACCAGCATGCTTCCAAGCACTCATATCCTGAATGTATTAAGACCGGACATTCAACAATACTCCTATGTGTCGTCAACAGGCGATTCTGGATTACCGAAACATGAATGACCTGGAAACTTTCATACAATAAGCTTCGTATGCATGTTTGTCGGTGCTGTGTTGTGCTGAAACAAAAGATGCTGGAAATATTGCGCTGAAGACTGAAACTGTAAATTTAGTAACAGTTGAGTTACATAAAGAGTAGAATGGTGTTCTTCGGGGCAATCGTGAATCATACGGACCCGTTAGTGAACCTGAATTATTGAGATAGGTAGTAAGTATAGTACTTATATGGAAAGCGTACGTATGTATATATGGTGAAACTATGAGGAATAACGAAAAACACTGAAAGGACTCTCGAGCCCGATTTTGATGAAAACTCAAACTGCATCATTGGATTTTTGAAAATTCGATATTCCTAGCCAGGAATCGAACTGGTTGATTTCGAAACAGTCCTGTATTATTTATTACACCATCCGAAAGTTTTTCTAATAAGGAAGGAAAACTAAAGGAATAAGCTCACTATTACTAAAAATACTTTTTAAATTCAATTATGTTATCCACCTCAAACATAAACTACCCGGAGCCGAGAATCTATAACTGCATCGTTGTTTTGTTGTTGCTTTTTTTTCAAGATTGACTGGAAGAATGCCTTGTTGCATTAAGTCCGCTTTGTACATACTTACAGTAAAAAAAAAAACGACTTAAAAGTATAGTAAATTTCAATGTACACCATATGAACAGGTATGATTTGGTTATGGTCTATCTATATAATAGGAAGAAGAAAATAATCGGATTTGATTGAGACGCATTTATCATAAATTATTATTAATTAAAAACACTATTTAAATAAACAAGAACAACCTACCGGTTTTAAAACAGTGAGTCATCCGGTCAAAGATCCTTACTCGTTCCCAGCACAGTAATTGGCAACTGGGTTTTCCTAAAAAAAAACATACCTATATATACATAATATACATATATCAATAAATTAATAATAATTTCTAAAATATTAAAAGTCCCCGTCATCACCTTTCCGGAAAGACGTTGACACGCGCTTCGGCATAAACTGTCGTACTATTTAGGGCACGATTCGGTGAGTCACGGTCGTCTAAACGACTACCTACTCTTAAAGTGAGCATCCAAATTGAATAGATTGTTCTCACACGCCCCACAACGATTGATGCATCATCGCTCTGTTTTTCTTGATTAAATAGCAAAGAAAATGGACACACCTTCCTGCCTAAACTGTAGGAGTCATCTAACACCCGGTTTATAATTTGAGAATTTGAAGTTAAGAACTTGAAAATGATAAGTTTTTATGCTATAGTAGAGCCTGACAACACTTTGATTAGAGCCTCTTGGCTCTATTTTATAATACGATTGTGGAAATGCCAGAATATAAGATGGTGATGATGATGATGGTGATGATGTATTATGGATTGATCATGTGATATTTCTAAAGCGATTGCGAATTCCATACCTAGATAATTGACGTTTGACAATCGCCTTCTCCACGCTACCATTCCATTCCGAATTCTCAGTTCAGAAACCAGGGGTAAGAACTTTAATTGTTGAAACTTAATTAAAGTAAATGTATTTATGAAGCTCTCTAGACAAAGTGGCTCTATCAGAGATAACAAATTAAGAAAAGTCTAAATTTTAATATGGTTCCAAGATGGCGGATTACATATACGAGCATTTTCTCAACCCTCTTAATATGGGTATCAAATGAAAGAGCTTGAAGAGTAGAAAACAATAAAGTTGGTAACATCACATTAAATTCAAAATGGCCATCGCTCCAAGATGGCGGATTACATTATTTTTGCAATTACAACCCTCCATTAAGCTTGTTTAAAAAATAGTACCTGGATGACCTACGATTTCTTAAAAATGAAACCTAGCTAAATAGGTTTATCGCCCCCGAAATCCCCTGCATATTAATTTCATGAAAATCGTCGGAGCCGTTTCAGAGATTCAGATTATATATATGTACATATATACAAGAATTGCTCGTTTAAAAGTATTAGATCAATTTAAAAGAAGCAGATCAAGTCACTCCTCGGTTTACTCCATATTCCTTTCTAACATCAATTAGTTCGGTCTGACATAATTGACGACAAATCTACGATTAATGAACTACTTTAAATTCAGACTAATAACGATTATACCAATGTTTCAGGAATTAATCGGGGAAGTACATTTGAATATCTTGTTATCGAGTTCTAGCCGGAACAGTTATGACACAACTTTTAATAAAAACAGGGATGTGCTAAAAATACAGTTTTCACAATCCTGAATACACTTTACACTCAGTGGCATTAAATGTTTATAGAATCGGTTTTGTTTGTTTACAGTGTAAGTTCAATGTTGAGATGGATAATAGATGGATATCGAGAATGTAGAAAGTGAGGAATGAGTTTTTTTTTTTGGACGCTCGCAGTTCAGCACACTAAGGCTGGTTACTGCTTAACCGGACTATCCTGTGGTGGCCTCAAATGAATTTAAGGCCCCCAGCCAGGGCTTACAAACTAGCTAAGTTATACTAAATGACCGCTCGCTAGGGCATCCCCTGCGGGATACGGTCCTCGGCTTAGCGGCGTCATTTCGGGAGGACAGCAAGGGACAGGCTGGGTCATATCATTATTATTTTGGGGATTTAAAACTACTGGCTCAGCGACGCAGGCTGGCTCGGTATAAAAGGTCGGGGAGGGTTTTTACTGGGAAAAGTGAGGAATGAGTTTATACGTGGTGGTTTATAAAGTGGCACCAGTGACGGAAAAGTTAAAAGGGAACCGGGTATGGCCATGTGAAGAGGAGGGATGAAATGCAACCATTTGTAAAGCCAATAATGACTATAGATGGCACCGTCGTCATCATCATCGGACTGAACAAGCTAAAGTTAAATATTGTTAAAATCGTTAAACCAAAAGAAATGTTACAAAATTTTAAACACAGTTCTCCTGGCAATTTGTAATACAATAATTTAATGCTTCTCAAACTATTGGTAGAACAATGCTCTGTCTACTCTGGAAAGATGATCTCTCTACCTTACTTGAAGAAAATATGCGATATATCATCACTTCAGCCGGAAGAAGTCCACTGATGGACATAGGCCTAATTATCTAAACAAACCCTTTCCTGAACTAGGAGCAGTTTCCTATTTCCAATATTATAAGCGAACATCCTTAGGTAATGTCCTACCTATAGTCCCTTATGTTAAAAAAAAACATCAGTTTTCCTCAACAATTAATAGTTTTATGGGAATTGTGGTTTGTATTTAACGAGAACCGAAGTGACACGGATGAGACTGTCCTATAAAATCAAAACACAAGTGTTGGTATAAAAGATAGTAAGTATGGCTCGTGCGTCAATGCGTTCTTGACCGCCTCAAAATCTCAAGTGATTCAGAGCAATTGAAACAAATGAATCACTCTCGCCCCAATTAGTGACCATTTTCGTTTGCGTATTTTGCGGGAGTACGTCCATGCAATGTGTGGAACCAGGATAAAAAGCATGAGTCCTTATAACTAGTCATTAACAAGGGCTAAATCAAAATAACCTTACGTAACTCAATTACGCAATAAGGAATATGCATGTAAAAATATTACACTAACAGTAAATATAATCAAAATTGGTTGATGGAGACTAACTATTTTAAACAAATAAATCTATCCCTCTCTCGAAGACGCCCTTTTTATGTGCAGCTGTAAAGCGGCATGAACTCCTACTTAAAGCCAACAACTGCCTCTGCTGCATGATATTGAGGCAGCAGCAGAACTTTGAATTGCTGTCTGCTTAATGGTGAAGAAGTTCGAGGAACTCCTTCCATAATTTGTGCGTTGCTATTCATACTGGCATTGTCAAATTGGGTGAGCCGTAACCATAGATATAATAAAGAAGGAGATATGCCCGGTAGACAAAAATATATCGGAAAGTTGTGTCCCCAGGTTCTCCCTTCTACACGGCAACTACTACACATGCGCTTCAGTAAAAGCAATAGATACGCAGTTGCGCACACACACGCATTTCTTAATCGTACTACACAATCAATTATAAACCTTATCCCATCAAACACAGCGTGTATTTATCATGCACCGTACAACTTACCCACACAAAAACATCGGACGCTATCGTTGTGCTGTGCAAAAGCAATTTATTTTACATATACGCTAGTGATTGACTAAATCGGAAAGTTATCGAATGAATTTTTGGGTCTTGAAAATTAAATAAATCATGTCCAGAAAATATTATAATAAAAATAAACAATATGTAGCTAAAAAAAATATTAAAACTAAAACAGTAAAATCCGATTACGTTGGTTTAGGCTGTCACAGCGTATTGAAACAGCTGGTTGAACCCTACTACGGCGTTTTCTCACTGACCCGTGAAGTGGAGGTATTTGTGCAGCACTTGACGCTTTGATATTACTGGGGTGGCATTTTTTTGTCAAATAGTGTAATCTTAAATTCATATATTTTTCCATGACTGCTTTACGCATTTCTCTACTACGCTGTAAAAAATCAAAATAAGTAAAAAACATTATTTCACATCGATGTTCTTAGCGGGTTAAAACGGTTGACAAATTGAAAAATAAACTATAATAGCAATATTGCATTATTGTCGATAGCCTACGTTAGTGGATCTGCACAAGCACATCACTAACTCGACGCAAGAAGCAGCGGCCGGTATACGCGATGCATCTGCTTAATAGAGTATCGTTTTGTGATTTTTACATTGCTTGTCCAGTCACTTAGCGGCAAACTTAGGTAGTGGTTAAGGAGCAATGTATTTATTGCAAAATAGTACAGTCGAAGGGATTTTTGAAAACAAAAATAACATAGTAATATTTTACGATTTGTTGTTTTTCATGATTTTAAAGACAAATATAGTAAAATACTTATATTTATATATGGTAGTGGTTTCTCCCACTAAACAACACGGCATTCTTATAATTTGTCTCGATCGCGATTGAAAGCGCACTAGTTCGCGGAGACGGCCATTTGCCTATGACATGGGCAACTGGACCATGTCGCGCGGACACCGACACGCCCCCTTGCCACTGCTGTAACGATACAAAACAAATTTTCATCAAAATCCGTTCGGCGGCTAAGACGTGAAAGCATAACAGGTACACTTTTGTAGCGACATCAATGCCGCCACATGAAAAAACTAAGAAGAGTGATTTGTACGGCAACATAAAGAACCCCAACGCCATCTATCCTGTCAGCGACGAAATACCAGTGAAATCCTGCATCGCGCAAGCAAAGTTCTCCGTGCGATTTGAATATGTACGACAGTCCGAATATCAACTATCGGGCAACTGCCCGATGTTTCATACGGTAACTGGTTACGGGTAGTCCGGTATACGGTTGTTGTGTCTGGTGGGCAGTTGCCCAGTAGTCGGAGGATTCTCCCTTTTCAATGGAGGTATGCGGGATTTTACTCTGATCCGCATACCTCTATACTTTCTTATGTATCATATTATAGTATGGATATAACAACGGAAAACCTTCAACTTTGACCACCAAATTCGATTGTGGTTAACCTATGTTTAAAAATAAAATTAAAATTATCATTTCCTTTAGTAGACTTAAATAAATGTGACGCATAATTTCGTATCCATAAGTTGATATTTATTATGAGATGCGCATGCCACCGGTAGAACAAAGCTTTGAAACCTTCACATGTCGCCAAGGGCAGGCTCAGCACCTACTTAGTCTTAGTACTTGTACATTATTATAATTAATTACACTTCCTTGGCTTATGGCTACAGCGTGGTACCCGCAGCTCCTCGAGTGTTTAGCCAAATGATACGATTCATCATTCTTTGTTTACAATCATTTGATTGTTAGCTTTTTTATAATTAAAAATACTGCAGTGTCATTACTGGGTATATCTTGTCTAGTTTTTTGTACAAACCGACCGGTTAAACATATAATTAGATAAAGAGTAAGAGGTAAGAACAAAAGTCATTCACTAACGCAAGTAGTGAGTCACCGGTAAACATAATAACGGTGAAATGGACCGGTTTGCCGACAGAGATCTTCGATAATGGACCTCACATATTCTGGGAACATCCTTGCTAAAAACATAAGGATCAGCCGAGAGTAATAGTACTTCAAATACAAAGAACTCGCAGGATTGTTTTGTACAAATAACATTGAAACCTGCCAGGTATGCAAGTTATCACATTAAGTCAACAAATTGTGTAAATATATGTTATTGAGCACATGAATACTAGAGGTATTCGCTATTGCTGGACAGCGGCCAGTGCTAGGGTGTGCTAGGCACACATCCAGCGCTTCCTAGTACACTGACAGCATTACCTTCACATGTTTACGGAATACCTAGTGCCTTAGTGCAGTAGGATGCATCACATCAGCACTCATCGCGCCGCCCGCACACTTGCTGCACTATTCTGCGAAACCACCAGAGGCAATGACCGAACAGACAGGCTACCGACACATGCAGTGTCAAAGTACAATGCTCGAGGAAAATAAGTTCCGCTTAACATTATTGTAATTAAACTATGCAAGTATTGCGCACCGTACCTACGCTCATTATCAAAATGTCCGGTATTTGGCACAAAAGTGTGTAGAATATAAACATGGTAATTACAAATCGCTTAAGATTCATGTGTTGTAGTTCGCGGACTTTGTACGAATCGATGGAGATTAACACGAAGGAGGAAGCGACAGACCCTGACCGCTGCTGCGACACGCGCCGTACATAAAACTGTTGACGAACGATAACTAGCCGATTAGCGTCAAGCTGTCGATATCGTAGTGAAATGTCGTTCGTTGCTCTGTCTTGACATTTGGGTATGCAGGAGATACGTCGAGCACAGCAGTCGGGTGCACGTCGGGTCATTGAAGTATCCGCGAGTACCGAATCGCCGCAGGGCAAGGCCACTGGAACTCTGCTTGTGCGAGGTGTGTTTGCCTGCTCCGCATCTCGGACATAGCGCGCTAATTCCGCGCGCTCACACTGAATCACTAATCATCGTGCGGCAGCCGACCCATCAGTATTCCAGCGGCACGGCGCCCGCTCCGCACGGTAGCAAATCGCTAAAAATACAAGATGGACAAGGGCACTTCATGGCCGATATGACCTTACCTGAATCACATAAAACAGCTATGTGAATTACATATTTACTTCCTGAAGTTCCAAACTTGTAATCATCTAACGTCAAAATCAAATACGGTTCGAATAGGTAGCGGTTGTTGGTTCTGATGCAACTACATACCTAATAGATAAATTATATAATATTAATTCAACAGCAATAAATGCGTAAAATCATTTATTTCACTCAATGTACATGTATAATGTATTCACAAACTTTACGTTCCTAAATACATAAGTACATACGTACCTAATAAATTGGTTTGTCATGTATAATCTGCCTATTGTACCAACAACAATTTTGGCAAATAAAAACTTCATATTTCACAATAACCTAGGTCATTAATATACTGAACACGATTAAAAGCTACTACAATCAGATTAACTGACAAATAAGTAGTTGCTGGCTACGGCATATTTTTAAATTGTGTACGGTTAAGTGATAAACACTTGTAATTTTTAGCTATTTATAGTAAAAGAAGACATCTTATTTTGTAGAACGACTACTTAATCATATTAAATCGTTTTGTTTTTAACTGAAAAAGTTACATTAACTATCAACTTACCCCGATTTCCGAATTAAAAATTTTAAGGTGAGTATTTGATACCGATTCGATTTTTCTTACACACTAACCGTATTTAATCTATTTCAATTGGTTGAACATAAACTCAAACATTAGTTTTACTTTCAGAAACCAGTACAACCTAACCTAATTAATATTATGAATATGATCATCATTATTGGCTAACTTATGTACAATAGGGAATATGCAAGAAAAAAATATTTATTATCTAAACAGTTTATTCAGAAATATACAAAAACAGTGAAAATAGAATCGAAATTGACCGAAAAACAAACGAGATAAAACTATTTTAAACAAATGTATCTGTTCCTCTCGCGAAAACGCTTTTTTGTATGGTAGCTGTATAGACGACATAGTATTTGACGTCACTGTTGGTATCGGACTTCTCTTTCTAATTGTCAACTTTGAAGCTTAATAACTTCATCGCTGATGAAGGTATTTTAAAAATTCTTTCATAATTGTTTACCAGAAATAATAATAAGTATTTCATATTGCAAATAAAAAAAATGCATGCATATTTCCTATTGAATAATAAACCTAACGATTCGTTACAGGCATAACTAAATAGCACATCTAAGCAGCTTGCCATTTTATTATCGACTGGTCCAAACTATTGTATGAGATGAGAGTATCTAATAAATATAAAAGGAACAAAATCTTACGAATACTTGGTACACATTCAGCGTCTCTGTAGTCTAAATTTTGGTGGTGCTGTCGAGTCGCCGACGACTAAAGACACTGCGTGAGTACCATGTATTACAGATGTCGATATTGTGATTTACTTTTCATAGTGACCATTATTGACTTTCCCAGCAATTTTCAAGTGCCTTTGGACATGGTTTCAGTCTTAGGATAAGCCGAAACACTTCCGTTGACTTGTTGCTACGATACAATAACATGCTATGAGAGAACCAATTCTGAAATTTAAATCAAATGAAAGTAACATAATGAGTACGAAATAAATATATTGTTTTGAGATAAAAACATATTATTGCACAATACGTCAATACAAATATAAAAACCATATTTAACTAAATGTAAAGCATTTAGACCTGCATTTCATTCACAAACCGATGCAAATCATCCTTCTATTTCTGTCAATCGTTTGAAGATAACAGAGATACATTTATATTTTAAATATGTTTAGCGTTAAACGCGCAAGATTATTTTAGTGCAAGTGGTCTTTAACATATATTTCGACAAAAAAAATCACAAGCAATACACAAACATCTGACAACTCATCGACAAATAATACTCCTCAACCCAACCCTCAAATTAACTCTTGCTGGAATTGGTAGATTTGCACGTCCGGGTTGTCCCGCAAGCGCTCGGCGAGGGACTTCTCGTGCGCGAGCGGGTGCCAGGCGCAGAGCGTGCAAGCGGCGTCGTCGTGGCTCGCGTGGTAGGGGCACCGGCGTGCCGTGCGCGCAGACGGCACGTACTCCACAAGTACTGCACGCGCACGCGCGCGCACCGTTGCAGCGCGAACCATAAGCCTGGGGAGGTAGATAGCTAATTAGTACTTGTGTCGTGGAAAAGGAAAAAGTTAAGTTGGACCAAATTAAGAAGTTATTATCTTGCACTTCAAAATCATCATAATCTTCCTGCCCCGATCTTAGTATACCTATTTGTCTTTTTTTTTCTATGCTCTTGCATCACTTTGAACCATAATAAGTTTCTATAGTTAAATGGAAACAAAAACAACCTTAAAACCGTAAATATCATAAAACATTCACATAAAATAAGACCTTCTTCCAGTAGTAGCGAAATAAATGCACCTTACTTACTTGAAATGTATAATATTTATTCCATCATTAAAAAAATAACGAAAATTAGACAAACAATTAATTGTATGGCGAAAGACGTCGTATTTTAAATATGTAATAGAAATTGGAAATACCTAAATAGGTGGACACGGCACAAACCTTAGACGTTAAATTTTCTTTAGTTTTTTAAAGATATTATTCCGAATAAAAGCGCCCGACCGAAACACGGTTGCAACCAGTTTAAATTAAGAATTCGGGTAAAGAAAATCTAAATGAAGCTAAGTTTTAGACTATGATTTTTTTTTATAAAAAATCACTACACAATTAACGGGTTAATATTTAGATAAAGTAACTTGGTACGTGGGCTGCACCTCGATGATCCGCGCCTGGAGGAAAGTGTCCCCCTTCTGTAATAGTGCTCCGGTGCTGGACTGCGGGCAGAAAGATACGCAGCGACCAGAGCGTAGCTACTTTCGAGACCTTCAGATTCGGAAGGTAAATCAGAACTCTTGCCTCACGTTCATATGAGTTATCCCGGAACCAGAAGAAAGAAATTATTCATCAACTTCACTTCACAAAAAGAGTGCGAAATCGAAGCAAACGGGTGTCCATATAAAATAGTAAGAATCTAGACTACATACCAAGATAATGTATAATTTCGCTCGCTTAAAATCTCGATATACTAGCGAAACAACACCATAATAGATTATTTATAACTTTATAAGATAATTTGATAGAAATAGAAACGCAAAAAGAAAATCAAATCCTTTTAGTAAGAAAACATTTTGCTTCCCTTTTGTCTTTTTTTATTTTCTTGTCAATCTAACTCATGGACGTAATTTAACTTTACAAAATCGATTTCAAGCAATCGGTCAGTACTTAAAGAACTTAAAGAAAAGGTTATGTTGAAAGTCTTGTAGCGTATAGGTAACGCTGCAGTGTTTTAACATTTTCTCATGAGTTATTATTAGTAAATTATTTAGTAAGTTACTGGATAAAAGCAATAATCATTGATAAGAAGAGTTTAATCATGCGACTCATAATAAAGCCGCGTTGCTAAGATTTTCCGGAAAATTCGTTACGTGTCCCTAGAAATCGACAAACCTATGAAGCCTGATGACGGAGGGTTTCTCCGCAGGCGGTACGGAGACGTGTCTTGTAGCACCGACCATAATGGTCACTGTACTTTGGATTCTGTTCAAGTAACCTTAAAAATTATTAATATACACATTACAAAGAAACCATTTTTTTATCTAATATTGGAAAGGAATCCTTTTTAACTTCAATTTAATATCTTCATAAACGTTTGTTAAAAATGCAGCAATAAAATTGATTTTCTTATAAAAATTTATAGGGTGGGTCACACTGAATGTTTTTAGAATAGACCAGTAAGATAAGCAGCTAATGTTTAAATTTTCGAATAATCTTTGGGAACCTGTAATTATGTGTAATTAAATCATGTGTCAATAAAATTGTTTTTACAAATTGGCGGTAATTTAAAAAGTGTCTGTCGTGCGTCGAAATGGATTTAACTAGAGAAAATTTTCGCTCAATGATTTATCACGACTTTCGTTGCGGTCTTACTCAACAAAAATGTTACGATAGACTTCGATAAGCATTTCATGACGAAGCTGGGTTTAATGAGTTTAAACGTGCTCGAAGCAAACTCACTGATGATTTGTGAGAAGGACGTCCTTATATGGCGACTACGAAGATAAAGTGAGTGCTGTGCGGCTAATGATAGAAGCCGATAGAAGAGTGACATCAATAGATTCGGCTTTGTACTAGATACCACATAATTTGAGGTAGTCTTCTCAAACTGTGAGGTATCTAAACTTTTCTGACGCCTAAATATGCATGTAAGTTTTTTTTACTTAACTCATACCAATGCTTAGGCATTAAGCTGCCTGAATTAAAAATATGAACAGGCTTCTACATCATTCCGTTTTTTATTTTCTAAAAACTTAGCGTGACCCACGTAAAAGGTCATACTTTGGAACAAGCTTACCAATCTATGCAACTCCTAAAGGCAAAACTCTGTGTCGGCCACAAAAAAACGCCGAGGCAATGAAGCTCAACGAGTCCTGGAGAAACTACTCACCACTTTATAGGTCAGTAAAGTTTACATACTTCTTATAAACTGGGAAGAGTGCTGACTACTGATATCATTATCCTGACTATCAGGATAATGATATCAGTCTTCGAGTGCTGACAAGTAGTTCGCCGGATCATGGGATCCGGCGAACTACTAAGACTTGTCAACACTCGAATACCCGTTGTTTCGTAATGTGTCTATTCTCATCCATAAGAAACAACGAGTCCTTCAGACAATTCATGGACTAATCGTCTAGACGACTAAGGAAGTATTTAAAAAAAAATGACTGAAGAGCAGAAATAGAGGATGAGAATTCACATGGAATATCTTAATTTTTGCTGATATTGAAAACCCCATATTGAAAACCCCATTGGGTTCAAATTACTTTTTTGCTAAAAGTGAAACCTCTTTGGTTCTTATTCGTGAATTCATCTACTAGGTACTGGCTTTTCGTAGAGAAAATCATAAAAAAGCCATTAGATTATTTTTTTTAATTTTAATTTTTTTTTTCAAAGAGGTTTCAATCAGCCTGTCTACTACTGTTACCTCTACAGTTTAGAAGAAGTTTCAAGTTTTTGCTAAAACTTGAAACATCTTCTCAGGCATTTCGCGTTAAAAAAAACATGTTAAGCCATAAAATATATATTTTATTTTTACGCTTAAAACGCTTCCATTAAATCGGCCTAATAAAATAATTTGTATTACCTTTTTAGTTAGGGTCCTACGCATACTTCGTTAATTTTTTTGAACTACATAATATGGGACATTGAAGTTTTCTCGATAATAATTTGGGATTACTTCGCCACAATATTTGTATCAATCAATCTGCCTACTCTTCTCCCAACGATGTTGGGCTCGGCTTCCATTTTACCCGGCTGCTGCTGAATACCAGTATGTTATATGGAGCGACGCCTGGCTGACCTCCACAACCCAGTAACACTACAGGTATCATGATACCTCTACCTAGACTGCTGTCAGACATCTTGACAGTAGCTCTGACTACCCGTAACCACTGTCAAGATGTACAAATGACAGCCAGGAAAAACGGCTTAACATGCTTTGCGAGGCATGTAATGGATGGTCACCCATTAATGGACCGACTTCGGCAAGCATTGCTTAACCTGGATGAACGACTTGCGGCTGTTAACATTTAGCCACGAGCTCCTTTATAAGCTTTACAATCTTTATAAGCTTTTTAATAACTAACTTGTTATTTTAACGATCTTTTTGTCAACTTACCTGTGAATTGAGCACTCTGAAAGTGGTCTTGGAGCCGACGCTTTCTGTATAATTCTCTGTGGGCGCGTTGTTGAATCTCAATACCATGTCGTGAGAATCTGTCGACATAAATATGTTTGTTTGAAAGCTTGCTCATCAAGATTTATGCTAAATTCTGTACATATTTATAAAAACCGCGCCTATACACTTAACTACCAAAATAAGTATATAATTTCATATCGTAAACGATACGAGTTAATGTACAGACGCCATCAAGCTACAACAATCTGTCAAATTTAATTAATATATTTTCAACTTTATCGCGGAAACATTAGGTTCAAGGTTGATTGAGAAAGTTTGACAGTTTCGGGTAGCTTGATGTGCTGGCGTCTGTACTTGGACAGTGTAGCAAGAAAATAATAAGTCTCTTTCCTTTGGATCTATGCACCTATATAGGTCCCTACTTCTTATTTTAATTATGACGTGCGTCAATTTAGAGTCGGTTTGACCATTGAAAAACATGACTTAACCAAATTAGAAGAGGTTTTTCATTTTAATTAGCAGAGCTTCTGAGTAAACCACAAGTAGGTACGTACCTGGTTGCGGAATTTGTTCGAAAGAGTCACCTTGGCCCTGGAACGCAAAGGGCATTAGGAGGATCACGGATGGGTTTTAGTCAGTAAGAGTCTGACATTCCGTTCTGCTCCGACCAGAGCGGAAGAAATTATTTGATGATTTCCCATCCATAAATAATCTAAGAAGTTCTTTCTTTCCGGTTGGTAAGCACGAGACGTAGTCGAGGGCTTACCATAGTCACATAGTCACGAGTTTAATGCAAATGGGTTGAAAAACGTTGTACGGAAAAATTCCGTACAACGTTTTTCAACACATTTGCGAGAAAACAGTACATTTTAGGTAATGAAACAAACTTAGTTTTTAGATATCAGTCGGAAAATCACAACAATCTTTGACGTTTGAAAATGGCGCGAATTTGCAAATGGCGCTACGTGCGCGTGATGAAAATTAGAACTACATCTTTCGTGTTTCTATTGTTTTTGCCATGCATAATCTCAGAAAAAAACTGAAGAGTATTATAGTTTTAAAAAAATCTTTTAATATTGTCTTGCATGATTTCAAAAAAATGAGTGACTATAGTTTTAAAAGGCTTATGTTTAACTGATCACCTGATTTAGTAAAATATCACAGGCAAAAATAGTAAATGATCACCCAAATATAAAACCGCATTTTAATTTAAAACTATAACCAAAGTTTGTACATCTTGCTATCCTATTAAAGCAAATGACTCCAAACAAATCATAGTTGACCCAAAAATAGTAAATGATCACCAAAATTAAAACCACAGTTTAATATGAAATTATAACCAAAGTTTATACATCTTGCTACCCTATCAAATAAGCCAAATATTTAGTATCCGGGTAACCTACTAAAAACAATCTCTTTTTTCTATTAATGCAAGTCGTTTCTGGCACTCGACGGCCGCTGCCGGGGCACCGCTCGCTTCGCTCGCCTGGCTCGTGCGTAGGAGGTCACAGTTTTAACCTAACCTAACCTACACATTTTGTTTAAAGAAGAAATTTGCTCGCAAAAATTTGGTGATCATTTACTACATTTGGTCCCCAAATACAATTTGAACTACAGTCGTGAATAAAACAGCTAGAACTATTATTTTTTTAGGCTTAATTTTTTTGGTGTTAAGTATATATTTTTGGTAAAAGAGCTTAGGGTATCGAAGTATTTTCTGGTGATCATAATATTTATTTCCGTTTTAAAATGATCTATGTACCTAGTTTTTAGTAGTAGTTATTTTATTTTTTTGCATGCTAAAAATGAGTAAGCAAAATGTGTAATGATTTTAACTTAAGAGCATTATGTATCATATTTTACGTAAAATAAATATTCTATTCTATTCTATTAGTCTCATTTTCTCTTTAGTATTAACGTGAGACAAACGTATTGAGCAAAGGCGCTTCCACCGAGGTTCGATTAATGAGCTTATTTATTCTAGTAATTTGAAACTCCTTGGTGGAATTCTCATAGTTTTATGGAAATAAAAAAGAACCGTAAGTCAAAGGTTACACGCTTAGTCTGGCGTCAGTTCAGTCCATCAGTTTGGTCCGGCTAAGACTTATGCCAGAATGATGGATGAAAAACACGGTTACACGCTCAGTCTAGACTGATAGCAGGCTGATAAAACTTACGTTAGTCACCTGATATTGCCTAACCATGGATATTTATATATTTTTATATATTTATACATAAATATAAATATTTTTTATTCGGGAGTGAAGCGGGCGGCCGGCGGCGGCAGCGCTTCGTCGCTTGGCACGTCTTGCTCCATTGCGACGGGGACGGTGACTGACTGACGCGAGAATGATTTGAGCGGTTACACGATCAGTCTGCTGTCATTCACAACAGACACAAATATTACAGATAAAAATATTTAAAATATTTAATTTTTGTCATTCTGGACCATCAGTCCGTCAGTCAACCGGTTAGACGATAATTCTCCCGTCATTCTGAGCAGACTGATTGACCAGACTGACGCCAGACTGAGCGTGTAACCTTTGACTAAAGGATACGCACGGCGCTATACAACGATGAGTGCGGTAAAATAGGTACTTAGATGAGAGTACCTATTTTACCGCACGTTCCATTGTATGGGGGCTTTGTAAATGCGTTTTTTGAGCAAATATGTTGAAAATAATATAACGAAGTCGTCCACAGAAAGAGAATGCAATCTTCCGCACTTGGCCTGGCGACGCGACGCCGACGCGACGATCCAAACACATAAGAAAGCGGAACAATAGAAGTAAACAACGCGATTGATAATAAAGGACCTGATAATTACACTATTCTTCAACTGTAATTAAGTAAACGCTTACTTTTTTCTGCCATTCACTGAGTTATTGACGGATCTTCGTACCTAACTTGAACTTGAACTTGGTCTCGTAAATGAAATGAATAAAGTTTTAGGTTTTGTTAATAAAGTCTGAAATCCACTGACATAGTTACTCAAATTAAGGACCGGCCAAAACAGTTTATGTATCACTTGATGCCCATATTCTTAGAAGAATAAAAGCAGTTTGTAATGTAGTTCATTTCACACTTAAGAATTCTAAATGGGAAAACCCAATAACACTAGCTCGGCCCGGAAACTGAACTCAAGATTGTTTACTGGATAGAAGAGTACCTAGTCAACTAAGAAAGCAACTACTCACCTTTATGGTTTCCATCATCAGCTTGTTACCAACTACGGTGATAGGTAGGTATTCATCAGTATGAAATGAGCGCAGACATCATAAGCATACTTGTAAGAGTGGATGTAGAATTACTTTTTAATGTAGAATTACTTTACTCAGTGGTAGCGTTGGCGACCATAGACCAAGACTACACTGCTGATTATTTAGACGATTTACCAAATTTATATAACCGTACATGCTTAAACCTTTTTACATCAGTCTATGTTCAACTTATAATAAAAATCATGAACGTGTACTTATGGAAATCGTTAGGGCTGGTCACGTGTTCACACATCGAAAGCTAAAGAAAACGCCGAGACGATGCCATTTAATGGAAAACAAAACTGTTCAATAATGTATGTGGTGCGAACAGGAGCAGCTCTATTGTTTACCGCAAGTACAGGATGCTTTTGGTTACATTTCATTTTACTTCATTATTTAATTTATTATTAAAGCTCGAAGAAAGAGGCGAACGTTAAAAAATACTGATTGGTAAATAAATAAGAATGTATTATAATTTTCAGAGGAAAATCAAAGTAAAACAGTTTTATTTAAAAAAATCTGAAGAAACATTACCTACTTACCTATGTGTTATTTAACATAAGTATCTGTAAATTTTCCCTCAAAACATGAAAAAACTTCTAAAATTTTCCTAAAAATAACCCCCTCGATTTATCTATGAAAGGATAAACTCACATTCCCTGGGACCGTTACTGCTAACATTATAATATAATGCCAGCAATATAATGGCTCAGAGAAGCGCGGGAAGCTCCTTATTGCCGGCGTATTGTATGTTGGAAGCGCACAATAGTACCGCATGAATTATGCACGCCCTTTACGTGTGGGTTGATGACACCACGCAAACAATACCACACGTATCCTGGACAGCTTTTCTTTTATTGCTGCTTAAAACACCTATAGTTAGAACAACCTTGCTTACGGACTTACGGTACCTTTACATACCCTTTTATTTATCCACACTGTTCTTCCAGCAAACTTACTCAGCGATAAATCAAAATTACTGCAAAACTTTGCCAAAATAACCCAGTTTAGGCGCTTGAAGTCATTTGTATAAATCACAAACCTCCCACAGTGTTTTGCACTTTCTTTAACTGCTCACCATAAAAATTACAAAAAAAAATAGATGTCCGATTACTTAGTACCAACATAAACAAGTTATCGCTGTAGTTACGATTTGTACCTTGATAGCCTTAGTTTGATACTTGAGAACTTCACCGAAATCTTGGCTTAGCGTCTTTTATCTTTCTTTCTATGAGACGTGAAAAGTTCGCAAGCATCTATGAACGAGATAAGACACGCCTGAAGGCATATATAAATTTTTATATTATGTACCTACATTCCTAGATACCTAGGTAACTACACCAATAAGATTCTAGTTTGCCTATGGATCGGTTAAAAATAGAAACGACAAAATAATAAGTAGGTATACCTTAGTGCTTAAGATTATGCTAACACCACACAAAACAAAACGCGTTGAGTAAGCCTGAACCCGAGTTGAGAAACGAGGGGTGTGGCACCATCCGCACCATAATTTCCATGTCATTCGCCACTCCCTTTTTCTCTACAGCCTGCCGCAGATTTTAAACCGATATGACTTGAAGACGAATTCCAGGTGAAACTCCGTCAAAAGCACAAACGCGGCAAGATGAGATTCCTCAGAAATAAGCTGTTAATTTTATATTCCTTACACTCGCGATACTAAAAGTTTCTTTGAAATGCGATTTATCTTTCTCGCTTTCCTGCGATTTTACATTGTTGTAGAGCTCTCGACATCTTTGGATTGTTATTTTCTTGCGTAAGTAATGTTTTGTTTTCCTGAGTCTTAGTACAAACAGTCAGGTTTGGCTCGGATGCGTAGCTATCTCAAGTTCGACTTGGCATGTAACCAGCTATGCCTAGGGAAAATATCAACAGCAAAATTGTGTTGTCTGGTCAGTGGTCACAATATGGTCCTTACAACTGTACCAACAATCAAAGTAGGTTGCTCGGCTCAGGTAAACACGCGGAAGCATATCGAGCATTGTTGGCGACAGATGGGAAAATCTCACTAATGTCCTTCATGGAATGGTGATAAACTGGATTGATTGATCGGTGCGCAGAGTTCTTTACGGCCTGACGTGTACCTAGGTAACGGAAAACCGTACAAAATTCTTTAATAAACAATATGTAAAGATGTCCTTACACGTGCCACCCCACTCGGAAGCATGTGTCATTGTCTGTTCCACGTCTGGGCTATAAAGTTATCAGCAGATTTTCGAGAAAGGACAAAGACATGTGGTTACTCAGTGACTAACGCAAATGCAATAAAATAATAATATTATTTGTTGCAATTGTGAATCATCAATTTTTTACCTTTGACATTAAGCATGCGTGTTCAGATGACTTATAATTAAAAGAACATAAAAAAACAGTGAATGTGCTTGACATAAGCATCGAATTATTTGCAGTTGGAAGGATATTTGAGAAAATGTTGATTTATGAAAACACCTTAGTAAACAATATAACTTTTATGCGATTATTAGCATAGCTGATATAGGTAAGTTGGATTTTCCGGTGCGTACGCGTTGGTATGACAGAGTGCGGCGCAGGCGCCGGCGCCACTGCGCGAACCTATCATAGTTAACTACAATCGAATCAGCATATCAAGCCATGCGTTTCTGTGAAACACAGATAGTGGCATGAATAAATCAAACCGTGATAACAGATTGTATAACGAGCGGAGCACTAGCCATTTGCGTTACAATAGTCTAGGCTTGCAACGTAGGGCTGACCGAAAGCATCAAGACGCATCAGGGTACACCGAAATCAAAAAGTTTTTTGCCATGTTTCAGTATCCCTATCACAAATCATTTACCAGTTTTATAAATAAATCTTTGCAAACCCAGTATACTCGTACCTCCATACTTGTGAACTTGAATAACTTTATATGAACTAATAATTTTTTCAGTTAACCTTCTTAAGTATACCTACAAAACAAATCTTCAGTAGGTAAGATTATGCTAACACAACCCAAAACAAAAAGCGTTGAGCAAGCCTGAACTCGAGTCGAGAAACGAGGGGGTATGGCATATCTGTCACGGATCCAAAGTGTCAAAAGTTCACCACAAGTGCAATGCAGACCAGCTTAACATGAATGATGGGAATTCTCTTTAAATGTATTCATTAATGATGAGAGGCTTTTCATCGACTAGAAAAAAAAGGTTCCTTTTGCACCTGTTTAGACAAAGAGGCCAAACGTCGAATCAGAACCCTGCTGGGCAGTGTTCAGAAATCTGCGCGGTATCACCTCGTCACACTATCCCAAGATGATCTGTGTTGAATGACATAATATGGAACTGAATCATGGTCGCTCACAATGGGCCTCATCAAAAGGCCTCAAGTCATCCAAAGGCTAGCTCGAAGTTTACATGAAGATATCTGCATGAGAGACAAATTTAAGTCTCAGTCAGCACGGCGACGCATTGCTCGCAAAACATGCGCGGGCGATGGGTCTAAAGGTTCTAGAGTGACGACCGCGTTCCGGAAGACGCATTGGAAGGCTTCCCACAAGGTGGATCGAAGACGTGGCGAAAATCCGCTGTATGCTAGAGACGCACAGGACCGGTCGATATATTTTGGCTGAAATGATGATAATGAGATAGGTATAATGTGGATACACCCAAGTACCAACGTAAACAATTTTCTCAAAAGCTGGTAAACCGACGTGTTACTATACAACACCTAATCAAACAATATAAAATTGCGCGAAACATAATATTTAATTTAATACAAAGTGGCCACCTGCATCATAACATTACCATACATATTGGCAAGACCGTACTTACTGACATAATAATGTAGCTATTTAATCTGTTTCACTGAGTAATCGGTGAAGTGCTCTGACCCATGGACAATAATTCGTGTAATTCGCATACGATTTGGGCCGTTCGTCGAAGAGGCCGGACTTCGCATGTCAATGCGTTTCACAAAGCGAAGATCCGATGCGATAAGTGGCACAATACACGGTCGATCACCTACTCATGCTGACCATACACACGCGTACTTATCATAAAGTATGTAGGATCTACTAAGTAAGATAATCAATAAATATCAATATCTTTAAAACTCTTCACTTTCTTACTGAGTGATTGAGTGACTGACAGACACCGCACAGCCAAAACTGGTCGTGTAAAGCTGAAATTTGGCAGAGGGGGAGCTAAGAGAGGACTTCTCGAAATTCCTACGGGAACGGGACAAAACAGGATATGCGCGTACGAAGTCGCGAGCAAAAGCTAGTATTCAATCATCCTTTCCTTACTAATATTATAAACGCAAATGTTGGTATGTATGGATATTTGTTACGCTTTCACGCAAAAATTACTGAACGGATTTTGATGAAATTTGGAGCAGAGGTAGATTATAGTCTAGAATAACACATAGGATCTCTTTATAGGATCTTTTTATCCCGTAAGTAGGAACCTATGTTCCCTTGGGATAACTTTCGACATTCACGCGGGCGGAGCCGCGTGCGCTAGCTAATATTTTAATAAAAAAACTAGGAGTAAAGTTTATTTTATGTGCCAAATTATTTATTCATGACCACAAAAACTTACTGCTCTTATAACAATGCATTTGGGGTTCTTCCATGTCTACATCTTTATTTGACGTCATTACAATAGTAATACCTCCTTTCTAGCCATAACATTTTTCTAAAAAATCATAGAATTAAAAAGTGTAAGTAGGTCCTGTACATTAATGGGCTCATTACCGGTTTCTATCACAGCTAACAAGAAAAACAAATAATAAACCTTTGTAACTAAAAGCACATTTGGGGCGATAACTGTAAATGGACTAGCGACCAAGTAGGTATCCTAGCGACTCAGCATACTCATATCGCGGCCGACTCATGTGCTTTGTGAATCATGCTCAGTGTAAGCACCTCTTTAGAGACTTTGAGAATAGACTCCTACAACAATTTATATTAGTAGAAAAGTAGGTAGTACCTATATCGAACCCACGCAATTTGGAATTAGCATCCTACTCATTTTTGCCAGAACTGTAACGATATTTACTTAAATAAATAATGTGAAGGTACTATACCCGTCATAAACACCTACCTACCTACCTACCTACTTATCCGGAGAAATAAGTAATATTAGGAAGAACGGCTACTTCAGAAAGACATATCACGGATCCGGATCGGAAACCGCTCATTAGAGAGATTTAAGGACCAGGAGGCTGTACATGACAGTAGACAGCAGGTCTTCACTGTCTCTGGGAAATAAGCTGTAATTATAAATTGCTCAATTGACTCATTCTTTACAAGAGCAAATAAGTACGACCAACGAATTCTATAAAGTTAGTTTAAGAATGAAAAAAAAATTTTCCTAATCCTGAACCTAGCAAGGCTCGTGCGCTTGTGACGACTGCAGAAGTGTTGTAGTGACCTCCCTCCTGCAGTGGTGCTCTCGGTATCTTAAACCCGAGCCTCGCAAACGGTTCATCATCACACCTTTTAGAGCACACATAACCTCGTCTCTGGAACTCGTCTTTCGATTACTGCTGTTATATTTAACATCGTGTGTATTGTGAGCGTTTAAGCCCGATGTCAACACTTAACTCGCCCCATAAGAACTCTATGAAACTCTTTCAGCTCCTTGAATTCCGCAGTTCGTTCTTCACAGTCCGTGGAAAATAAATCGTCGCAAACATAATTATTTATTACTGTCGAACAACAAAGGCCTGTGAATGTTCGGGAACCTGGGACTGCCGTTACTCTTCCTTACTGTATTGTTGGATGGAAGGACATACTCATATGAACCAGCTGTCTTATTAGACGTTTGATTTCCGCCTTTGCCATTTCGTTTGATGACCGCTGACCTCCGGCTTTCCGCTGCATATCCTGGTAATTACCACCGGAAATCATTGTTTTGGGTGAATTTTCTTACGTCCTGCTCCAATTTCTATGCTTTTCAACGTACATCCAGTACTGATACAAAATTAAATACAAGTAGCAATACATACCGAAGCAGAGGATGTTAAAACATGATTTAAAAAAAACATTAAATAACTGGAAGAAAGACTGGAATCACAGGAGTGAAATCACGTGGAACTGTAATTAAGACTCGAAACTCACCAAAAACCCACGGAGAAACGAAAGACAAACTATTCAACGACGACATTAAAATTGTGAAAACACTGGGCCTCAATATTGATTCCTCCAGGGACATTTATAGAATTCCCGCAAAACATGTCTCAAATCTTGTTATTGTTGAGTTTACCTCCGTCCTTACAAAATACAGTGAGAGAGGTAAAATGCTTCAAATTAGTCCAAATCTAAGGGAAATAAGCTGAACACAACTTACATAAACCCTGTCTACCCAGTAAACCAATTTATATTTAGGAAACGTTAACACAAAAGTTGTACAACCAAGCAAAAATGTTTAAGAAGAGCTATGGATACGCTTTGTGCTGGACCGCAAATGTATACCTCAAAAAAAACGTGGACGCTTCCCAGATTCACATAACTAATAAGGTAGATTTAGATACATTAAGAGTCTCAGAATGACTAGCCTGGGCGTATATTCATTATACCATTGCACGTGTAAGCGGGCACACCATTTATGCCTGGAGGTTTAATTAGTTTGGTTTACTTGTTAACATTTTGATGGTTTAATGGATTGTGCTAGCTAACAAGTGTCAATTAATTTCATTGATTTGATTTACAGCTTGAATATATGATTTGTCTATGTCATGTATAGTGAAATACTTTGCATACTACTGTATAAATACGTTAGTACACGATTTTAAAACTTAACAGAAGGTATTCGGGCACGGATAATACGTGCCACAAAATTCCTACAAATTTTGGACCCATGGACCGTGGAGATTTCACAAGGCGAAAGCTATAGCTACGCCCATGATGACTAGTGATGGTTAAGCTAAGTAATATTTTTATAAATTTATTTCTGTTTATATTTTATGTTAATATTTCTATTTTAATTTTGTTTTACACTTGCTCACTCTACATCATTCTCTCTCCCATCGTTTTATTTTGCGGACAACCATATAAAAATAGGACCACACAAACATATTTTAAACAAAAACCTAAGAGGTGAAGTACCATTGGTACCTACTATTGCCTTTAAAATAAAAATAGCAACGTTCCACACACAAATTATATTAAGCTCTTTCACTGTTGTAGGTGTTCCGAAATTATTGCAAGCTTTATTTTGTTACAAGCTGCCGCCCGCGACTTCGCCCGCGTGAAAGGCGAAAATTTTCTCCCGGAATTAAAAGTATCCTATGTGTTATTCCACAGACATTCATCAAGATCCGTTCCGCCGTTTTGACGTGATTGAGTAAGAAACATCCATCCATCCATCTAAACTTTTGCATTTATAATATTATTAGATATATGTTCACACATATTTTACATTACCTATATTATTAAATCGTAACTAACGTTCTCAAAAGCTCTATAGAAATTACCATAATCACATTCGGTAATCTTAACGAATTGTCGGAGGACATACAACATTGATATCGCGAAAGAAAATCGACATCGAAATTCATCGAAAATCGACTCCAGCATACATTTCTGTGCGCGTAACTCGACAGACTGTACTGAAAAGCGAATTTGTTTTTAGCTATTTCGACTTTGGTCCCATAGTAATGACCCCTTAAGAGGTGTTGCGTTTATTCTGTTACACGTTGTAGATAGGGTGACTGTTTCAGTCGCAATCCGCTGATATTGGAGAATTTCACAAAATTATAACCTCATCTTCGGATCACCTCATAGTACTAACGCAAAACATCCGCAGCTTAAACTGTAATATGCCAAGACTAGAAATATTACTTACTAGACTAAAAATAGAATGTGACATAATTATTCTGACTGAATGCTGGCTTTTACATACACCACTAATTCCCAACTTGAGTGGCCATCGTCTTGAGGCAACAAAAAGTAATCCTAAACAAAACGATGGTGTGGTCATTTACTATTGGGAAAACCTTTGGCTAACACTTAAAGAACCATAGTTTGAAGAATGTACCTGTGTAGTTGCCACTTTAGACAACCGCACGACAATCATTGCTGTATATCGCTCACCTTCTTTCCATAATCTAGATCCATTCTTACAATCTCTCAACGAAGTTCACACAAATTATTCCAACTTTGAGAATATGAATGTCATAGGAGCTATCAATATTGCAATAAACCATAATAAATTACAAGTACCTAAGTACCTAAATGGAGAACTAGATCTAACCCTTGCTGCTTCCCATGGCCTTCTTCCAGTCAATACTTTTAAAACACGTAGCGAATGTGATACATGCATTGACTATGCCCTTCTTAAAACTAATAGCTCTGCGATGACCATCGTTCCTAACACATCTTTGACTGATCATTACCCTGTCTTGCTAAACTTAAACTTCAAGAAGATTACTCAATAGTACACAAATCTCTCTAACACCCATTAAAAAAGGCGTCACTGAAAGCTTGGAACATGATATCCTTAAAACTGACCTCCTATTTATGACTAACCAAATCCTAACGTCTCCCTAAAGTAACTCACTGAAAGTAGGTCAAGAAGCCATAGTAAACAACACCAAAGAAACACCTCTATCAAGACGTTAGAAAATCGCAAAGCCGTGGATTACACGAGACCTTCTTCGCTGCATGAAAAATAGAGATTAATCACACCGAAAATCAAGACTCTCTCCAGACAATCTAACCTGAAAACTAAAAACTAAACTAAAAAATACAAACCACCCAAATGAACTACTGTCTCTCTCAAATTCTCCTCAACCATCACTAAATGAAATAAACAGCTACTTTGTTAAATGTGGGTAAGTCATTGATCATCAAGACTGGCTGACAAGATAAGGCAAAAGAAGCACTACTTCGAGTAGAAGCTCTCACACTCTTACACAGTTAGGTCCATTACCGTATACTATGGAAGAACTATTGGCAGGCAGGGGCCAATAGTTCTTGCCTAATAGAGCCCTGATAATATATACGGCTTTAAAATGGCAGAGGGTGCCTTGCACACTCAATAAATGGGCCCCCGAAAACGGTCGCTAGCACAAAGTGACGTAGCGCCAAGGGTGCTGAATGTATAAACCAGCATGTTACTGGATTATACATCCTTCTACCGAGCACATTTGCTCAAGCGAATATTCATCAGATCGTCACTCAGACCGGCCAATTAAGGCAAGAAAGAGGTGGGAGCTCTGTTCCTCGGCAGTGTTCACTACGGCCAGCCAGTTAAGGCAAACCGGAGACGAGGAGCAAGACTTCTCCCGGGAAATCAGGTCCGTGGAGTCCCTACTGCCTAACAGTTCGCCAGAAAACTGCCCTGCAGACTGTAAGTATCTCTCTTTTATTATTTAATAAATATCCAAACTGACATAGCTTCAGCTTCCATGACTGTTGTTATGTTAGGCACCGAGTACTACTATATGATGTTAGGTAAACCATACACTGAATTAGATTTCGATAAGTCGGCTACACTTGGCAACATTAAACGATACGTTGATTTAAGAAAACAGTTAACTGTAATCTAACCTTGAATATAAAAATCACGAAGATATTATTATTATTCTCTTTATTCATTTTCCTTACATACTAATTTACATTTTTAAATATTTCTTTAAAAAAAACATTAAAAAATAGAACATTAATTAATAAAACAAACAAACATTAATAAATTATTATTATTATTATTATTATTTTCAGCTGTTTGCAAGACTTGTAGGTAGGATATATAAGTACAGCCAAACATTAATAAATTATTATTATTATTATTACTATTTTCAGCTGTTTGCAAGACTTGTAGGTAGGATATATAAGTACAGCCATACACTTCAATTAGGTAGTCCGTATGAGGTTTCACCATGGAGGTTTAAATCATAATAAAATACCAAAATTTTTATAACAACGAACAATGCTGCGCAGTGCGCCTGTTGGGGTTGAGAACTTATTTTTTACTTTCTCGATATGTGCTTTTCACGACAAGTCGCTGTCAGTACCCAGTATAAGTCCAAGGTATTTTTCTGCTTTTTCTATTATTTTACAATTTATGTTAAATATTTGTTGTGTTTGTTTTTTTTTTATTTTTAGCAGCAAATATTGTGTACTTTGTTTTATTAGTATTAAACTGCCAGTAGATTGCACTGGAACCAATTAAACAATCTATTTAAGTCATTTCGTCGTGCCTGTTGCATAAGAGTATCAATTTTATTACCAAAATAAAACAGACTTGTATCATCAGCATAAAGTGACACATCGCCTCGCACTCCTATATATGTAATATTTAAGAACAGCAATGGGGCCAGAATAGAGCCTTGGGGAACTCCACATGTAATCAGTTGGGGGCTTTGACAGTTATCGATTTTTACCACTTAAAATCTATCCATCAGGTATGATTTTAACATTTTGTGTGCTGCTCCATTAACACCAATAAAATAATTTTTAGTCTATTTGGTCCGTCAGTCGCGTCAAAGTTCGGGAGAGGTACAGACGCCAGCACATAAAGCTACAACAATCAGTAAAATTTCTAGATTTTCAACTTTATCGCGGTAAGATGATCAAATTAAAATATTATAAAGCAACTTTATTAACTTCACGTTACAATAATCACATAACAAATCTTGATAAAAAATGAGAAATACGTGTTTTTGGAATGATGTACCTACCTATATGTCGTGGCTATAACATAGAATTGGCCATTTCATGATGTGGCCGAAAATTTAAATGGTTCTATTTCATGAAATGGCCAAAGAAAAGTGACAAAATCATTTTAAACGTTAACGTTTAATGAAATTTCAATCTTTTTCGTTTGGCCATATCATGAAATACCGGGCCACATCATGAAATGAAAACTTCAAACGTATCTTAGGCGGTCTAGGTCGGCCCGGGTGCGTTTAGAAAGTGCAATAATTACACTGCGACGGTTCTACAAGGCAAAAAGGATGTGTCTTTTCATTTGTCAGTACCTACTGTGTAATCTGTATAAAATGGAAAATCATAAATTTTATTTTACTCAAAAAACTCCGCCGCGCTGTTGCCAGTAATTATTTTTATCTGAGATCAAGCCAGAAGTCTCTTCTTGTATTCCCTATAGTATTACGAAACATAGCTTCATGCACCAGGAGGAGTAGGTATTGTTCTGTTTCAGCTGTGGTTTATTTATGTAATAGTGTATTTTCCTATATAAATATATTACATTACAAAATTTTTGACACGTATTTTACTTACCTAAACCAAAAATTACGACGATTATTGCGTTGATATTTCTCTTGACGTCACGCCTTGATACACGTTTTACCAACAAGTGTCGTCACCAGGTACAGACACCAGCACATCAAGCTACCCAAAACTGTCAAATTTCCTAATCAACCTTAAACCTAATGTTTCCGCGATAAAGTTGAAAATCTAGAAATTTTACTGATTGTTGTAGCTTTATGTGCTGGCGTCTGTACCTCTCCCGAACTTTGACGCGACTGACGGACCAAATAGACTAAAAATTATTTTATTGGTGTTAATGGAGCAGCACACAAAATGTTAAAATCATACCTGATGGATAGATTTTAAGTGGTAAAAATCGATAACTGTCAAAGCCCCCAACTGATTACATGTGGAGTTCCCCAAGGCTCTATTCTGGCCCCATTGCTGTTCTTAAATATTACATATATAGGAGTGCGAGGCGATGTGTCACTTTATGCTGATGATACAAGTCTGTTTTATTTTGGTAATAAAATTGATACTCTTATGCAACAGGCACGACGAAATGACTTAAATAGATTGTTTAATTGGTTCCAGTGCAATCTACTGGCAGTTTAATACTAATAAAACAAAGTACACAATATTTGCTGCTAAAAATAAAAAAAAAACAAACACAACAAATATTTAACATAAATTGTAAAATAATAGAAAAATCCAAAGCAGAAAAATACCTTGGACTTATACTGGGTACTGACAGCGACTTGTCGTGAAAAGCACATATCGAGAAAGTAAAAAATAAGTTCTCAACCCCAACAGGCGCACTGCGCAGCATTGTTCGTTGTTATAACAATTTTGGTATTTTATTATGATTTAAAACTCCATGGTGAAACCTCATACGGACTACCTAATTGAAGTGTATGGCTGTACTTATATATCCAACCTACAAGTCTTGCAAACAGTTGAAAATAAAATAATTAAAGTTCTTTTTAATTACAACTACCAAACACCTACCATACACTAAAACTTTACAATGACACAAAGCACATGAATATTTATCTAAATCGTGGGTGATGGTATTATATAGATTTGGATTAACCGCATTGAATGTACCTACCATTGCGACATTTATTTCCTTGCATTTTCAAGGTATACAAGTGAACCAATTACTAAGTAAGTCTAGTTTTATTTTTTTTTACCTTGTGGGTATTTACATAGTTGTGAATACTAAAGAACGGTAGATACGAAGCTAATCTAATTTCACTGGCTGTCCTATTAGTTTTACTCAATAACTACTTCGATATAAAATAGAATCAATCAATTTGAAAAACAACATTTTGTGAAAAACCGCCCCTGATAAAGATGCATTTTTTGTTTTACTAACGCCCAGTCTCACTAACGTATCTACCTTTGATCAACTATCAAATTAGGTACCAACAGTAGCTGAAACGTCATGTTTGGCTTTCAAACATAACGTTTCAGCTGCTGTTGGTAGTTAAGAAAATAAATTACACACACACTTTTTAAATTTTTCTGACTGGTTGCTACCAAACTATGTAATCGTATACGCCCAGTTTAAAAAAAAACATAACACTCCTTTTTTTGGACAGTCGTGTAAAAAAGCGTCCTTGTGCTCGGATAAAAAGAAGTAGCTACATACCTATTGACTAATATTTTTTTTTTATAAGCCGTAGGTAGGTATGGTATACCTCTCTATCAAATCGCCCTATTTGATATACCTAGTAGGTATCTATTTTTCACGCCAAATCTTAACCTACCTATTTAAATTGAATAAAACTTATGTTATCATTATCATCCACCATTGACGAGACCATGTTACCAAATTACATAAACCTTTTTTTTCTAAAATCACTTCCGTTTCCTATTTGCAGTAATTTGGAAGAGCAGCAAGCAAAGTTCAGCTTCTATCCGGTTTTTTTTGCAACACGTTTCTCTTATATATATCGGAGTCCTTCAGTTCGGCTCAAGCTGGTGAACTTACTACAAAAATAAGACAAAGGGCGCTGCGGCGCTCGGAGCCGATTGTACGGCACGCACGCGCACTGCACACCTTATCAGCTGATCGCGTTTCGCCCAGCGAATACAGATTCAGCCGAAACAGTTCTCTTGTATTTTTTACGGTTGTGATTTATATATTCAAGGTTAGATTACAGTTAACTGTTTTCTTAAATCAACGTATCGTCTAAAGTTGCCAAGTGTAGCCGACTTATCGAAATCTAATTCAGTGTATGGTTTACCTAACATCATATAGTAGTACTCGGTGCCTAACATAACAACAGTCATGGAAGCTGAAGCTATGTCAGTTTGGATATTTATTAAATAATAAAAGAGAGATACTTACAGTCCGCAGGGTAGTTTTCTGGCGAACTGTTAGGCAGTAGGGACTCCACGGACCTGATTTCCCGGGAGAAGTCTTGCTCTTCGTCTCCGGTTTGCCTTAACTGGCTGGCCGTAGTGAACACTGCCGAGGAACAGAGCTCCCACCTCTTTCTTGCCTTAATTGGCCGGTCTGAGTGACGATCTGATGAATATTCGCTTGAGCAAATGTGCTCGGTAGAAGGATGTATAATCCAGTAACATGCTGGTTTATACATTCAGCACCCTTGGCGCTACGTCACTTTGTGCTAGCGACCGTTTTCGGGGGCCCATTTATTGAGTGTGCAAGGCACCCTCTGGTATTTTAAAGCCGTATATATTATCAGGGCTCTATTAGGCAAGAACTATTGGCCCCTGCCTGCCAATAGTTCTTCCATAGTATACGGTAATGAACCTAACTGTGTAAGAGTGTGAGAGCTTCTACTCGAAGTAGTGCTTCTTTTGCCTTATCTTGTCAGCCAGTCTTGATGATCAATGACTTACCCACATTTAACAAAGTAGCTGTTTATTTCATTTAGTGATGGTTGAGGAGAATTTGAGAGAGACAGTAGTTCATTTGGGAGGTTTGTATTTTTTAATTTAGTTTTTAGTTTTCAGGTTAGATTGTCTGGAGAGAGTCTTGATTTTCGGTGTGATTAATCTCTATTTTTCATGCAGCGAAGAAGGTCTCCTGTAATCCACGGCTTTGCAATTTTCTAACGTCTTGATAGAGGTGTTTCAAAGATGTGTTAGGAACGATGGTCATCGCAGAGCTATTGGTTTATAAAAGGGCATTAGTCAATGCATGTATCACATTCGCTACGTGTTTTAAAAGTATTAACTGGAAGAAGGCCATGGGAAGCAGCAAGGGTTAGATCTAGTTCTCCATTTAGGTACTTAGGTACTTGTAATTTATTATGGTTTATTGCAATATTGATAGCTCCTATGACATTCATATTCTCAAAGTTGGAATAATTTGTGTGAACTTCGTTGAGAGATTGTAAGAATGGATCTAGATTATGGAAAGAAGGTGAGCGATATACAGCAATGATTGTCGTGCGGTTGTCTAAAGTGGCAACTACACAGGTACATTCTTCAAACTATGGTTCTTTAAGTGTTAGCCAAAGGTTTTCCCAATAGTAAATGACCACACCATCGTTTTGTTTAGGATTACTTTTTGTTGCCTCAAGACGATGGCCACTCAAGTTGGGAATTAGTGGTGTATGTAAAAGCCAGCATTCAGTCAGAATAATTATGTCACATTCTATTTTTAGTCTAGTAAGTAATATTTCTAGTCTTGGCATATTACAGTTTAAGCTGCGGATGTTTTGCGTTAGTACTATGAGGTGATCCGAAGATGAGGTTATAATTTTGTGAAATTCTCCAATATCAGCGGATTGCGACTGAAACAGTCACCCTATCTACAACGTGTAACAGAATAAACGCAACACCTCTTAAGGGGTCATTACTATGGGACCAAAGTCGAAATAGCTAAAAACAAATTCGCTTTTCAGTACAGTCTGTCGAGTTACGCGCACAGAAATGTATGCTGGAGTCGATTTTCGATGAATTTCGATGTCGATTTTCTTTCGCGATATCAATGTTGTATGTCCTCCGACAATTCGTTAAGATTACCGAATGTGATTATGGTAATTTCTATAGAGCTTTTGAGAACGTTAGTTACGATTTAATAATATAGGTAATGTAAAATATGTGTGAACATATATCTAATAATATTATAAATGCAAAAGTTTAGATGGATGGATGGATGTTTCTTACTCAATCACGTCAAAACGGCGGAACGGATCTTGATGAATGTCTGTGGAATAACACATAGGATACTTTTAATTCCGGGAGAAAATTTTCGCCTTTCACGCGGGCGAAGTCGCGGGCGGCAGCTTGTAACAAAATAAAGCTTGCAATAATTTCGGAACACCTACAACAGTGAAAGAGCTTAATATAATTTGTGTGTGGAACGTTGCTATTTTTATTTTAAAGGCAATAGTAGGTACCAATGGTACTTCACCTCTTAGGTTTTTGTTTAAAATATGTTTGTGTGGTCCTATTTTTATATGGTTGTCCGCAAAATAAAACGATGGGAGAGAGAATGACGTAGAGTGAGCAAGTGTAAAACAAAATTAAAATAGAAATATTAACATAAAATAGAAACAGAAATAAATTTATAAAAATATTACTAAGCTTAACATGTCGTTACTGCGACGCAGGATAAAAGGAAAATCACTTGTACCTGCATAAGACGAGCTCAATTACATTAGGTAGGTATAATTGTGCAACAATTTTGCCACGTACCATAGGATTAGTTGGAATGAAATTATCAGAATCTCCTAATAAATAAGGATTTGTTAGAGTTAAAATAGTTAAAAAAAATATTTAAAAAATCCCTAAAAAAATATTAAAATAATCATAATGTATATGAATAATTGATATTTTCCGTCATCGGAAAACTTTGATAAGTAATGGTCATCTTCATTTCATAATCATAATCATAATCATAATCATTTATTTGCTAATATGGGTAATTACATAAAGTTGTTAAAAAATAATAGAGTACAGTTCAACCATATTACGCCTTGAGGCATGCAAATGTCGAGAATTTGCTGCACAACATTGTTACAATACATGCATGCGCCAGTCATTTAATAATTAATAATAACACAATTTTGGTCACCGCGGCAAACAATAATGATTAACTAGCAAATATTTATGTCACAAAAATAATTAAAGAATAACAATGTCATGTATTAAGTGAGAATGTCAAAATTATATTTATAAATGAATGTCAAAAATAATGATAATAGATAATTAATTAGAGCATAAATCTGATGTCACATTAACAAAAAATATTACTGAGAACAATTATTATATGTCCTTACATTTTCTCTCAAATAATCATGTATACTATAATAACATTTAGATAGCAAGAATCTCTTTAATTTCTTTTTAAACTCATCGATGGATGGACTTTCTAGTATGGACTTAGGTAAGTGATTATATATACGCGGTGCCATACTGAAAATGCTTTTGGAATACAAGGCCGTCTTTTTAGGTTTGCAACAAATTTTATCACTATGCCGCTTACTTTTGTATTTATCAAAAAGATGTTTGTTAGTTCTTGCAAAGCTAGCAATCTCATAAATGTAAACACACGGCAATGTTAAAATATTATATTTGACAAAATATGGTCTGCAGCTGTCAGTCTGTTTGATATTAAACATACCCCTGATACACCGCTTTTGCGCCTTAAATGCTGTTTCCTTATTGGTGGAATTACCCCAGAATATAATACCATACTGAATCAAGGAGCCCACGTAGCCATGGTATGCTGCAAGTACAGCAGAAGTGTCCACCGTTTTTGCCAGCATATGTAGGGCGTATGATTGCTTGTTTAGTTTTTGATTTAAAGTATCAACATGTGTCTTCCAGTTTAAATTATAATCAATTGCCATGCCTAAGAATTTTGTAGTTGCTATCTCATTTATTTTGTTCCCTGTATATTCAATATTAATGTCAGTAAATTGGGCTTTACGATTCCGAAATATCATAATTTTAGTTTTGTCAAAGTTCATTTTTAAATTGTTACTAGTTAGCCAATTTATAATATCATTTAAAGTGCTGTTTATATCATGTTCTAGGGATAACTTGTCCTTACTTGTAAATACCACAGTACTATCATCAGCAAACAGTATAGTGGGATGATTAGTTACTTTAGGAAGGTCATTTATATAAATGATGAAAAGCAGAGGGCCCAAAACACTCCCTTGTGGGACGCCTTGCTTGATTTCTCTGTATTCTGACGTGTAGTTAATTTCAGTTCTTGTTTTCGTGCATACGCGAGTAACTAAAGTGGACTGCTTTCTGTTGCTAAGATATGAAGCTATCAGCTGTAATGGAGTGCCCCGGATTCCATAACTGTATAGTTTATTTAATAGAATTTGGTGATCCACATAATCAAAAGCTTTACTAAGATCCATATACAATGCACACGCCGGAATCTTATTGTTTAGGCTAGTCATAACTGTGGTCAGAAAATCATAGACGGCCATATTGATGGTTTTATTTTTCCTAAAGCCTATTTGCTGATTAGCAAACAGATTGAAATTTTCAAAGTAGTTATTTATCCTGTCATAAATAACTCTTTCATAGACCTTAGATAGCACTGGTACTAGTGCTATGGGCCTATAACAGTTCATATTGTAAGGATCATCTTTCTTAAAAAGAGGTTTAATAATTGTTAATTTAAGTTTGTCAGGAAAATATCCATTTAGGATCGACAGGTTGATGACATGGCTTAAAATGCAGGATATTTTAATTGGCACTTGCTTTAAAATTTTAGTCGATATACTATCATATCCAGTACTGTTGGTATTTTTTAAGTTTAAAATTATTTTGTGTACTTCTTGGGGTGTAGTTGGAGACATAAATAATGTTTTCGAGTGATTAGGTATGGATTCTGTTTTTTTACAACTTGTGTTCCCTTTTATTTGGTCTATAAAAAAATTATTAAAACCGTCCGCAATGGTCTGCGGATCATCAGTACAATGTTTACCATCTATATTAATTTGATTTATTTCGCTTTTTGGCACATTACGCATTGTTTTTCCAATAACGTTCCAAGTAGCCCTACATTTGTTTTGAGCTGTATGGATAAAGTGATTATTCTGAGACTTTTTTGTCAGTTTTATAACACGTTGTAATCTACTCGCAAATTTTTTAAAATTAGTTTTGTTTGTGATATTTCTATTCTTACGGTACTTCCATAATAATTGCTGTTTACGCATGCAGCATTTTTTTATTCCTGTTGTCATCCATCGTGGTCGCATTTGAGAATATCTTCGAATTCGAATATATGGAAAACATAGATTGTAAAATAAAGTAAATAAATCATAAAAAATGTCAAAAGCTTCCTGTGGGTCATTACTTTCAAATACGTCATTAAACGAAATTGAATTTATGCAATTATTAAATTTCTTAATATTATCTTTATTGTAATCTCGTCTTTTTACATACCAATATTTTAGGGAGCAGCTAAGTTTTACGGGACAGGTTAGTAATTGTGCCGTGTGATCAGACAAGGCAAATTCCATAGTTTTACATTTACACCCACGAATGTTAAACATGAAATTATCAATGCATGCTCCACTAATAGTCCTTGTGGGTTCAAATAATCCTAAGTGTAGATTGTGACAAGCTAGTGTTTCCATTAACATTGAAGTCATTTTGTTTTTGTTTAATACATTTATGTTAAAGTCGCCACAAAGTATAATTTTCTTTTTACTGTAGCAGTACTTCCCAAGTAGACGGTCTAAAGTGTCGAAGAAAGTGTTTAAGTCATCTGTTTTTGACCTTGGTGGACGGTATATACAAAATATTACGATATTATGATTCAAAAGTTCGATGCCTGAGCACTCCAGAATGCCTTCGACACAATATTGTTTTAGTGAAGTAATTGGTTTAAATGCATGATTATTGCGCACTAAGATACATGACCCTCCTCGGCGATTATTCCTTGAGAAGAAGGATCCTTGAATAAAATTAGGTACATTAATTAGATCCGTATCAGTATTCAGCATATTATGCTCTGTAAGGCATACGACATCTACTGGATTTCCCGCGTCTTGGAGTGATGACAGAGATATAGATAATAGATCCATTTTTCTAGCAAGTCCATTTATGTTTTGATGAAGGATGTTTATACTTTTATATACGAAAAAAATCTGATTTCCTTGAGGAATTTGGAATTTCCGGATGCGTTTCAGTTTCGGGAATTATATTATTTGTATGTTCATTGTCCTTAATATAATATTTTAAATTGTCAAAAATATTTCTCATTCCACAATTGTTTAGTCGACCACTGTTATTTGAAAACATGGTATAATCATATAATAAGTTTAAATTAGAGTCAAAAATGGCAGCATAGTCATAAATTTGTATGTCATGATATAGTAAGCTATTGAACATTTCAATTCTCCAGTTAAACATACCAGAGTAATCGTTACACTTATATGTAGGGAGACATAAAACAATATTTGTGTGAGTTAACATTAAGAGGTTTTCCCTAATGCTGGAAATTATGTTTGAATAATTGTTAGTTTTATTAAAATCTTCACTACCCATAAGAATAACACAATAATCTTGCTTAGTATAATTAGTTAGTTTTGTTTCCAGATTACTAACAAGCGTACTTATTCCACAGTTAGTTGTGATGTAGTGGCAAATCTGATGGTTCGGAAAGGCGTTGTGTGCTATGGACAATACATTGTTGGTCTTATTACTGCTTATTAAGCACAATTTGTTTTTTATACATTGCAGTTGAGACGAGTTGTTATCATTTGTCCGACGACTTCCAGTGATTTCTTTATCTAACTTCAATGCAGTTTTTACTCTATTAGAAGTAGAGCCGCATCCTTGAACGGTATTTTGTGTCAGGCCCAAATTAAGTGCAGAATTCTGTTCTTTGTTGGGAGTAGACAATCTCAAATTTTTTTTAGGGGTTTCAGTTTCGCCTGTTAATTTTCTTGTAACGTTCTTCACTAGTTTATATTTGTTATTTAAAGTATTAATGGTCTGTTTTAACTCGCTATTTTCTATTGACAAATTGTTTATCTCCTCATGGGCTGTAAGAAGTTGTGACTTCAATTCTCCGATTTCCCGCTGTAAGTCTTGTAGTTTATCGCTCTCCTCGTCATCCGATATGTTTGGCATGCTGTTTGTGGTGCCATCTAATGTGTTGTTACAACTAACGTCGTTAGTACTGACATCGTTTGTTGTCGTCTCTGACAGTGATTTCGTACGGGTTCGTCGGAAAGTAATGTTTTCGAGGAAATTCATTTTGTCGTAAACAGGTACAGCAAATTTATCCAATTTCTACCAAATCCAAATGTATTTTTTCATGTGGTATTATTTTTAGTTCTTCTACTTGCCTCTTGTGGCCGTAATGGCGCTAGTAGAACCCTTTTTATTTTTATTATGGTAACATTATAGTTCTACTACTTGCCGCTGGAGGTTGCAATGGCACTAGTAGTATTACTTACTAGTTTGTCTATTCACCGCTTGAGGAAAACGTGGCGCTAGTAGTAGTAGGGATCAAAGTCCAAGTTTGAAATATTTTCTTAACTGTTTTTATTTTAGGTGTTTTTTTATTGTAGAATTATAGAATTATAGAATTATAATACTCACTATTGCTTATTGTTATCGTCACTGTTTGTAAATGAAATGCTTTTGTGTTGTTATCAATGCAGATTAATTGTTTATGACAGCGTTGAGCACCAAAACAAACTGAACTTATTGACTATTGTCATATATACTTTCACACTTATCACAAAGAGTCACAAATAGTATCACTTGTAATTTACGGTTACTGCATTCTGTCGCACCACTATTTATACAATTACAAATATTTATTTAACTTTTATAAATTTTTAAATTATGCGGTTAAATGAGACATAAGGCAATTAAAGAGAGATAAGGGTCTTGAGACATAAGGGTTGTTCTCTAAAGACCATAATTTTTATTAGAAAATAATTTGTAAAATACATTCCTCATAAAAACAGGGAGCATGCCGATGCCGGCCGCATGGGCTCTTGCATTATCATGCATAAAAAGGAAATTTGGGCCCACATAGTCCGCGTATGGTATCACGTGAGGTTCTAAGCACTCACGAATGTACCTTTCAGCATTTAATGTTGGCAGCCGTGGTCCTGTAATAACCTCAAGTTGAGTTTTGCCGCTCGCGGATATACCGCCCCAGACAATCCATGAGCCACCGTCATAAGCAACCCTCTCTTCAAAGCAGCATTGTGCGAAACGCTCTCCCTTACGTCGGTAGACCTTCTTCCTTCCATCATTGCCATGTAACACAATTTTAGATTCATCAGAAAAGAGTACACGGCTCCAATCTTGCTGTGTCCAATTTAAATGACTGCGTGCGAAATGAAGGCACGCTGTTCGGTGGGCTCGCGTTAGTTTGGGCCCATTAGCTGGCTTGTGTGGTACCATATCGCGTTCTTTTAACCTTCTCCGAACAGTTCGAGCGCTCACAGATACTCCGTGGAAGTCGCGAAGTTGGTTTTGTATCTCAATGGAGGTAAGGTGACGATTTCTCAAGCTGGTCGTCACGATGAATCGATCCTGCCTTTCAGTTGTGACCCGAGATCGTGGCCTTCCTTGGCGACGAACAAAGCCGCCAGTCTCTAGGTACCTCCGATAAACATTTCGGACCGCAGATCGACTTAAATTAAGTTGAACACTCACGTTTCTTTGGCTGTGTCCGGCCTGAATAAGTGCCACAGCTTGGGCGGCGACTTCAGGTGAAGTATCCATAGATTATTGATAGAACCTCACCTTAATGTTAAGAATAAGTAATGTTTGTTGCAAAACCAAAGATATCAATCACTTTTTCAAGAATTAAATCCAAGTAAACCAATAAAACCAAGTTTTCTTAGTATTCGATTGTTTGATATCAACAAACAGGCTCCAAATTGTCTTCTGTTTCTTTAAATTCTGTGTTCGAAATTCAAAAAAAGACTATTGAATGAAATTGTGAATGTGCCAGGTTCAAAACTGCATAAAAACTTTTTGCTCGACCTAATATAAAATTTTAGCTAGGACCAAACGAAACTGAAAATACAAGGTGGGCTAATAGATGTGTCCAGAAGTGTATTTTACGCGTATTATATCTCGCGAAGTCATTCCGAGAAATTGTGGACTGACATAAACTGGAGACCAATCAGCTGTCTGGTCTACAATTTATCTGTTTTGGTGTGATAGTTAATTGGAAACTTGGTCCCTCATTGGTTTTTGTTTTCTCTAAAAATATCAATGAGAGCCTCGTTTCCAGGTTTACTTTCACACGAAAACAGATAAATTGTAGAATTGTGCTCTGATTGGTCGCCATTTTATTATACACCCTTATCGAATGTAGCGATTTTTATAAATAAACTAGACACTATTAAGAACACTATGTCCTAACACGAAAGAAAATGATTGTGTGCGGCGATACAAATATTGACATTAAAAAAAAATCAAAGGAATGTAGGGAGTATAACTACTTACTAAATGCATATAATAATCTCAACGCCTACTCGAGTAGCAGAAATGACACAAACTTGTACGTATCAATCACATTGCAACCACCATCGAAAAAGGGTCTGCGAAAGTACTTGAGTTGGGTTTATCAGATCACTTAGCCCAATCAAATTCCTTCAAATCAAATTCCTGGGCTATTACTGTATAACAGCCCAGGAATTTGATTTGAAGGCAGCCGGTTTTGAAATGGTGGACAACCATAAAATAAACATTATTTTTTTATTTTAACCTTTTGCGTGTCTTAAGTTACACAGTTCGACATAAGAAAAAATGCTCCAAATGTCTTAAGTCGGACAGTTACACATAAGGGCTTGGTCAGGATTGGACGATAAAAATCTGTTAAGACACGCAAAAGGTTAAACCAATTAATTATAATAGCACAATAATTTTACCTTTTCTACTGTACATGCCTGTTACCACAATGCCGGATGAAAGGACAGACCAACCTTTTCGCAATTATCGCCAGCACGGTGTTGGAGCTGGCCTGTGCTCTGCTCAGCATGGACACAGCGCGCTTGCGCATAATCGCGTGAAAGCAAGCAGTGCGCGCTTCTGTGAACATACCCAAGGCACTATTGTACCGGGGCAGCCCCATCACCGCCCTGAACGCGTTTTTGTACTGGCCTATTTGCATAGTGAGGCCACAGACTGCACGAGTAGGACGATGTACAAAACGCTCTAAAGAGCGTCAGTTTTATGTACTTCAGTAGAGCATCGGGCGAATCTGCAGGCGATCATATCGCTCTCACGGATAACGGCTCGGCTCGGCTTTATAAGCGACCTAGCGCTGCCTGTTTTAATCGTTTAGTTGTTTTTTAAAAAAAACTTTGCTGCACACTGATTTTCCTGTATCGTGGGTGCGTTAACATAGGTACATATAAACTCACATACAAAAACAGGCAGCGGGAATCAAACGCGCGACACGCAGCGCAGCAGCCAATCGCTCAACCACTGCGCCAACCGTGTCGTCAGTTAGACGATATATGCAAAGATTTAGCGCTGCAGCGCATTTTAGGTTTAATCTACCTACCAATTTTTGAACAAAAGGTTTCTGTGAACTTTCTTGTCTATCGGTAGAATATATAATAATGTCAATGCGAGAAACAGAGTAATATTTATAGAGAAAATATAGTCTTTCACTATTATATGTTAACAAATATAGGTAAGTGCGTAGCTGTAAGAACCGCTGTGGCAAGGTTCCTACGGAGCCAAGAAAAAAACTGCGTGCTGCGAAGCCGAATACCCCGGTGTATATTTCCCGTCTCTACTACACCACTAACGCGGAAGACATCGTTGAGTACGTGCGCTAGAGGTTGTAGTACGCGCCGAGAGTGCAGCTACTGGAGTCGCATCGCAACATCAACTTCAAGGCGTTTGTGTTTGTCGCATACCAACATGCTACCTGCATTAGGTAATGGAAAAAGCTCTTGGTCACAGGATGTAGTATTCCGCCGGTTTCGCGGACAAGTGCCACCGGAACGCACAAAGACTTAGTGCAACTCAGTGTTACCTACTAACATAGTTTCAAGTTTTATTTACTAACACAATTGTTATTATATGTATACTTAGGTATTTAACCTTTTGAACGCCAGAGCATAAACGCATCGACGTGCCCCCGACACCAAGCCACAAATTTGCCGTACTTTTTGTCACATATTTGTGACATTTGACGTGCAGGGCATGCGCTTGCTTGTCATGTATACGTGACAATGGCGTTCAAAAGGTTAAGGTTGGTCTTTGTAGCCTTCTCCTACGACTGATGCAGCGACACATGGAGCTGCGTCGGTCGCATCTGCGCGAGGTCCTGGTGGCGCAATGGCGGGACAGGCTCTCGCGCCCTTCCGCCGGCCTCGTCACTATCGAGGCCATCCGGCCGATGATCGACCTCTGCCTCGGGAGAAGGCACGGCTCCCTGTCGTTTCGTGCGACGCATGTCCTATCGGGGCATGGCTGCTTCGGGAGATTACTGTGTCGCATTGGCAGCGAGCCGGACGCTCGGTGTCACCACTGCGTCGACTGTCGGGAGAGCTCGGCGCGGCATACGCTGGCAAAGTGTGCCGCTTGGGAGAAGCCGCGCCGTGCCCTCATCTCTGGGGTAGGCAGAGACCTCTCACTGCCGGCCGTAGTCTATTCTATGGTTGACGGCGAGGAGTCCTGGGACGCGGTGGTCTCCTTCTGCGAAGCAGTTATCGCGCCGTATAATAGTGAAGTATATTTTACTATTTTTCTGACATTGTTTAGGAGACGGGTAACTACGGAACCCCACACTGTGCGTGGTCCAACACGCGCTTTGCCGGTTTTTAATTTTAATGTTTTACTAAATGTACCTATTCAACATTTCAAACAGGTAAATGACAGATTTCGTGAATAATATTCTGTACTAAGCAGTCTCAAAAAGTCTGTTTTTTTTTCTAAATTGAAACCCGGATCACATTTCTAATAAACCTAATAGAACGTGCTTTCATACTTTCATCTCCTAAACGTGATTGAACGCACGTTCGACTATGTTTATTTTATGGTTCAAAGTCCCTAGAAACCGATCATTTATGTTTAAAATAAAGCAATTTATTCACCTATCACCAATGTACCGGACGGGCGTGAACGACTAGAACGGGGTATGTTTGGGGTAGGTCTATACTTCTTGGATTTCTTCGAGGTGGACTGTGACCAACCCCACTGCGTCCTGAGTCCTGGCGCGCTGACGTCCTGTACCTACCTGTACGGGTTCTCGTAGGTACTTCTCGTGAACCGTGCTTTTTCTTTTTGTTTTCGGGATAGATTGGGGTTAGGGATATTTGCTTAGGTAGGTACCAGGAATAAATGAAAACGCAGAAAATATTTGTTAAAATTGCAGTTAGCGATTTAGGGAACTTTTTCGCGACTAAATACCTAATACTATATTTTGCTATAAATTCTAATTATTTCTTGTCTAAATCTATGTTTTCAAGTGATTAATATCGTACGATGCTTCTTTACTGTAATGAGGACCGCAAATCGCTAACTGATTTAAGTTTTATTTTTACTCTTAGTTTACACTATAATTATGAAACATTATATCGGCATTGTCTAAGAATATTCCAAGTAGCACCACCTCTTTAAACTTGTCCACTGAGGGGTTAGTTCAACGGAACTAGTAAATTTATCTATGTGTGTGAAGCTAATTGGGGTTGTTTTCCCTAAAAATCTGAGCTTCGGGGCTGTCTTCAAAGTCAAAACGTTAATTTCAATTAGGCCATTAAACGGCACTTTTGAACTTCATAATTTATTGTTAAAATAATAATATAAAAATAATAAAGTGACTCTACTGTCCGTTCGCAAAGATAGATTCTTATGGAAGAGAACGGACAAGAAACTCCATACTTTTTTCAAATTTATAAACGTTTTAAAATTGTTGGCATTCAAAAATTTATTTAATATTATGTGAGGACAATGCACCTAGAGTATACTAAAAACTATAGCAAAAATGTATTACTATTGCAGGTAAACTTATTCATCTTCTGAATAAGTACACGGTACTCACATATTTACAAATATTGGAACCATCCATTAAACAGAGGTGAGTTAACAGTAAAATAAAACACAAAAAAGAAACAGTACATCTACATATAAAGTTAAAACATAATTCAACCAGTTAGATTTTGTCTACACCCTTGATTGTCCTATAGTAGACCAGCATGTTTCCAAGCTTCCTTATCCTGACGGAATCTTCTTATTTGTAATATGCTTGTTTACAAAGCGTGCTTTTAACATAGTTACGTTTTCAATTTTCTATCATTTACTTAGTTCTTAAAAGTCACAAGGTATTTTGTTGGAACATTTAACACAGTACCCCCTTAAAGATGTGTGTACTTTAGCTAATCTATATAATGGTTGATCTAATTTATCTTATTTTTTTGTATTAAAATTATGTCTATCACTAATTTTATATTTTAATAATACATAATATTTTCATAAATAAATGGGCAAAAGACGGTTATACCTAATATTAATCAATTTAAAAAGTTCCCTAATAGAAACGCGGTGATGCAGATTATAAAGGGCTCTGACAGTTCTCTTTTGTAAAATAAATATGAATTCAATATCTGCAGCCCGACCCCACATACCGTACGATAATATAATGCTGTGAAAGTAACTAAAATAGATCAAATGTCTCGTTTCTACTACTGTTTAACTGTCTTATCTTTCTAACAGCATAAGCAGCTGAGCTTAGACGTAGAGTTATTATATGAGGACCCCATTGTAATTTCTCGTTTGAAAAGTAAATCATTCGTTTTTTTTTATGTCTTACTATATACCTTAGGGTAGGCGCATAATTCCCCTGCCTAGACACACAACTGTAAAACCCACCCCTCTCAAGGCTGGCAACACTATAGGCCCTTAAACCCGGAAGGGGAAAAAATCTACATTTTATAAAATTATTAGATTCGATTTTTTTTTGTTTATATGTCGGGATAGAGCTCAGTGCTAGGCTTTTAGTTCATATTATCTAGAATAAACCTAGATAAGATATATAGATTTCTTAAGTTTAGTAGTAATGAAGGTCTTAACAAAAAGGTTACCTTAGATGTGTTATTGTCCTGTGTAGGTATGTGTGAAATGTTAAATATCGTGTTACCCTTCATTCACTTTGCCATTCCTTTTTACCTTTAGGTAGGTAGGTTTCACCCTACCTATCTATTTTATTAAGCTATAGAAATGAAGGCCCCAAGAATATGTTATGTTTCAAGGGGAAAACATCAATACTAAAATGAATTTCATTTTCAACATAACATAGTACTTAAGCTAACTTATCTATTACATATCTGGTACACATGAACGCGAGTTACGTAAAGCAAAACTGTTTATATGACGCTCGTCGCGAACAACCAATATCGAGTAAAACCTCTACCCCTCTACCTAAATCAATAGTTCTTGCTAAAAAGTTAGTTCCTAGAGAGAGATCTAGACTAGATAAGTCAAATTCTTTAGGCAGAGTGGCCACATTCGCAAGAAGTTGGTAGAATCATCACAGCGTTAATTCGTTGGATTGGTTTTTTCTTAATAACTTTGTTTATGTGTATGTATGTATCTATGTATTTTTAAATGTTTTTTATATTTTTTCTTCTCTCTATTTTTAGTTTTCTTTAAGTTGCACCTGCCATGTTGTCTCTGCACCACCCTAAGGTCGACTGGTAGAAAATGCCTAAGGCATTAAGTCCGCCTTTGTACAGTGTTTTTACTAGTGCATAAAGTTTTAATAAATAAATAAATAAATAAAATGGTTAAAATTTGCCTTTGCCCTTGCTATGCAGCTCGGCTGTCTAAAGATTTATCTAAGTATAGCGTATGACTTAAAATTAATGTAATCGTGAAAAAGCAAAGCGTTATAAATATATTCAGAGCTCGCGTGATGCCTCTACCACATGCAAACAGTAACTACCTTGCTAAACATGCAAGCAGTAACTACCTTGCTAAACATGCAAGTGACACGAAAAAAGGTACAGGCAGCGCGCGACAAGCTCGCCGATACTAAAGTCACCGCTTATGTTCTATAATCTCACTGGTATTCTTATATTGTATGTACCTATCTAATTGATTCTTTGTTTAGTATGTCGCAGCCGCGGCGCAACACTGATACTTATACAAAAAATGCAATAATGAGGTAACCTTTTTAACGCCTGAGCATAAACGTATCGGCGTGCCCCCGACGCCAAGCTACAAATTCGCCGTACTCTTTGTCTCATATTTGTGACGTTTGACGTAAAGGGCACGCGCTTGCTTGTCATGTATACGTGACCATGGCGTTCAAAAGGTTAAATATGTAAAAACTTTCAGAAAGCACCCCTTTAGGTACTTGGTGCGATAACGTTACTTTCGCAGTACACATAGTGTGACGTTGTAGTATAAGCTATTCATCTTGTCTAAATCTTGAAATAACACTATTTTTTGAGATGTCAAAGTTTTAAATGCTGCTCCCGAAAAATTGCATAAGTGACAGTCTCGTACCGGGGCTGCGATGTAATTTTTCTATGTACAATATTCAGGAACACTCCACCGAGGCTATTTCCTGAACTAGAAGAAGGATCTGGGAGCGGATGATTTTACACCTAGAAACCAAACACAATAAATGTTTAGTTGATATAACAATATGGTGACTGATTGTTGAGACGTTACAACTAGATAATAACAGACATTTAAAATGTACGTGCAAACACTGAACAAAAATAGTAAAAATTGGATCAACACAAGTTTAGGATGCTGTATTTGCCGGATCGACGAACGTTATTTTGTTAAATGTGATTATAAATTTTCTTTTAAATATTTTAGCGATTCTATTTCAGCCCGAAAAGTGTGTCGGAAAAACTAAGGGATATTATTTAAAAAAATATTAATAAGTGATAAATAATTCACTTTTTCTCTGGACCGTGATCGATTCGACAAATATTTCCATTAGTTATCCAAGAAAAAACTTTAATTGGAATACTGAATTTGGTGCTAGAGCTTATATTACTTGTGCTTGCATTGCAAAGTGAGGCTAAATTATATTTTTCACCGAAAACATTAAACAACTCGACTGCGTTGTAAAACTGTGGTAAACTAGGTTCATACAGTGACACTTTAGTTTTGTTTTTGTGAGTTTGCCACAGTTTTTGTCAACAGCAGGTAGGTTCGGATGCGCCCAGAAGCCGCGAAGTCGTCGAGGTCGAGGACCGGCCACCGTCAGCCACTGTGATCATTCAACAAGCCACCACAAGGCAACACCTCTCAGTATTGGTTATATTGCGGCCAACTTAAGCTATATGTCTCTTATTAGTAGGATACTAGGCTGACTGAATCATTCAACCAGTAACAGAGTTAATTGCTTTCCATCAAGTTAGCAGATTATAAACTGAAAATTAGTTAATTTCTATGAAGTTAATCAATTAGCAAATGAAAAATCTAATTGATGTTATTGAGTTAGTACATGAAAACCGTAACCAAAATTAACGTAGAAGGTAACAAAATCAATAAAGAAGTAAATATTGATTTAACAATTCAGTTGGTTCTATAACAACATACAATAAATTACTGGACTACAGATTTACGAGAAGGGTTTACAAAACAACTAATAGACAGACATCCACATATATAGACACAAAGCAAACATGGAACAGTAGAGTCGACCAGTGGTTCGTCCCTGCTGTCATTTACTAATGAGTCGGTTAGCTCTCGGTGTTAAAACTTTTAAAATAACACTCCCTTGACCATAGTCAAGGGAGTTTTATTATTACAACATTGGACACGCGTTGAAGTCTTTTGTTGACACAAAAATATTTATTTTTATGCAAATGATGGAATTTACATTCACTTATCACGAAAGCAATAAGCACTGAGGACGTTCTGTAAGACGTCAGTCATTCGCACGAAGAGCGCTTTCAGTCTGCGGCAAGTCTTTGAAAGCATTTCTTGTCTTTTGTCACTACGGTCTGACCAGTCTTGTCAACGTCATGGGTCACGGTGTGACGTCATTGTCGCGCGGTCTGGGTGTCCGCCTACCTGCGTCGAACAGAATGTCTCCGACATCGTCGTCGCTCTCGACTTTGGTGTTGGAGAGGCGCGCCTTACCTCTCACGGTGCCGCGCGGCGCGCTACTGCAGCCGAGCCACCAGAACGCTGTCGACTGCGGGAACGCTGGGTTTTCTGAGTCCACCTGAACATTTGAAACATGAATTTGATAAACAGATCGAGTTAAATGGTAAGGTGGATGGCTCTGCAATGCACATCATGCTGCTTCACTGCTATTACCCACCCTGGACGTAGAAGTCCTTATCATAGCATGCACTGGTATTAATGTAGAGCACTACATATCAGAGAGAGACTACGGGTTAAAGTTAGAGTAGAACCCAGCTTGCTTCAAATTGGATATATTGGACCTGAAAGCGTAAACCGAATAGCCTAAACTACTTACACTGAAAGTTTTATCATTAAACCGCCAGAACGATCCTCCCTTGAAGAAGTAAGTGTATCTGTCAGTGTACTGCAGGGCAGCATCAATGCCGTCAGGGATGCCTTTCCAGTTGGAGAGGGGTTTGGGGTAGGAGGCCTTCACGGGCGGACTCTGAGACGGGTCGAAACCCCAGAACTTCGAGCCCTTGTAGAAGTAGATCTTGCCGTTACCAGACCAGACCAAAGCAGCGTCCAAGTTGTTTGGGATACCGGGAAAACCTGGACCAAACAGTTACGTATAAGTATAATGATAATATAAATAAAATAAAATTAAAATAAAATATGTTTTATTGAGAGTAACAATGACACTCATATAGTGATAGTAACAATGAATAAACTTACAACGAGTGAGTTAGAACTTAGTGATACAATTACAACAACACATACACAACAAGATAATCATTGCAGCAGCATTCCAGCTGAGATACTGGCGCAAGGATTTACGGTACAGGAGTCCAGCCTGTCAGTGTTAATGGTACTTATATTGAGGAAAGCAAGTTATGTAGGTATTTTAAAAAGAACAAAATCCAAAAAATGTTGGCACGAAATAAACTCTGGGTTTTGATCGACCGAAAACCCAATCTCGCCAATCTTTAAATTTAAAACATAAGAAACCAAAATCCTACCTTCACTAATGTCTTGAGGATAATATCCGTCAACCTTCTGTCCGTTGTACTTCCAGTACTTGGATCCCTTGAAAAAGTATGTCTTGCCGCTGTAGGTGAAGGCGGCGTCAATGTTGCCGAGCAGGCCGGGCCAGGCGCGGGAGATGAGGCGCGGGTAGCCGGAGGCAACACCGTCCTCTGTGAGCCGCCAGTAGAGCTCGCCTGGAAACGAAGGAAGAAGAATTAATTAATGTTTTGTCGAAGAAATAAATGTTCGGCGGTCACTTTCTATTTGTCTTACTGTATTTAATGTTTTTGTGAATTTGATCTTTCAATTTCTCCCCCAAAACTTACTTAGAGTTAAGTTTTTCTATTCCGAATAAAACCGTATAAGTCCCCTAGACATCGCATCTTTGGCAAAAATCAAGTACAATCAATCAATCTTATAAAAAGTTACACCACGTCTGGTTTCCATACCTTTGAATACGAAAGTGCCGCCGTCCGCAGAGGTGAAGATGGTGTCGAACTTAGGGTCGCTGCAGAGTCTAGGGTCCTCGACAGGCGGTTGCTGGGTAGTGGCGCGAGGCCGGCCTCCGATGTCCGTCTGAGTCTTGTGACCGTATATAGCCTGAGGATGACAAGAAATGTCAGTTATGAGTTTGTAGTTGAGGGTAGACGTTCTTTCGTCGTTGTTCTTTGCTTTTTTGGAAGTGGAATAGGTGTCGTATTCGTCAGCCAAACTACGTGGTAGAGATCGATGCTGGGTATGTGAAATGGCTGTTTGTCTGTCTGATAGTAATTACTAAAAAACAGCACGAAAAGTGAAAAAAGTGAACCGTTTTTGTGTTATGACGAACTTCTGTATACAATCAGTTTTTACCTGAATTCCTTGGATGTCATCTTGGTTTAGTTGGAAGACGGGGTTGTATTTGTCATAGATGGGAAACATGATCGATGAGTGCTCGTCACTGTGTGACAACCCCAGTGAGTGACCGAATTCGTGCGCTGCAACCTGTGTATGTAACATTTTAATGAATGATAAATATCAGCTTTCTTTTTTCTTAGGAAAACCAAACTAAATGTACCTAGTGATAAGTGTGCTCCAAAAAAAATCTAAATCAGTTCACAGTTATAAGACAGTGATTCCATAATACCTGGAAGAGATTGGTTCCCGTCCCCAACTTGATGGTCCAAGTCTCAGCGTCATCGAAGTGAGCTTTGCCTCCGAACTCCTGCACAAACGAGCCATTGAGTAAAATCGCCATCATTACTGATGAATCAATAATTGTCATCTATACATATAATGAAATTAATTAAATTAAAATATTATTGGGACCTTTATCAACGCAAATAGCACCCAAAACAATGATTGTTAGAATTTTTGTCTGTTTGTCTGTGCGTTTGTGCACGCGAATCTCAGAAACGGCCGATTTAAATGTGGTTTATATATACATTGTGGTAAGCTTCACTTACCACTTAGTGTTTGTTTCATGTCAATCGGTTCATAAATAAAAAAGTTATGCCAATTTAAAGAATCACTTCGAACATTTGTTAAACTATCTGGGTCTTATTACAAAAAGCTAAATAAACTTTGGTTTAAACCTGTGTTATCAAGTCCAGGCTTATCTGCAAAAACAGGGTCTAAATTTGTCCGTATTACAAAACATAAATAAACCTATATCTACATCTATGAACCTTTGTATTTAGGCGCTTGATAAAAAATAAATAAAAATATGTTGAAGCTTTTTTGAAAAATAACTATTTATAACTTTTCCACGCGGACGAAGTCGCGGGCGAAAGCTGGTATTATTATAAAACCTTAGCCAAAATTAGCACGTAAAATTCTCGATAGGCAATGATTGATTCTGCAATAAGTCATTGTAATTTTGTTGGATGGATAAGAACGACGTTTGTGACAGATAAAGAGATGTTTATGTTAGTCCACCCTTCCTATTTCTGTTCAAAAATGGCGATTGTTTTTCCTGTAAGCCAACTAAATATGGTGCATCGCTGCCAGAAGATTACTATGAGAACTTATTTAGTCGCCATTTTTTCGTTACGAATTCCTTCATATGAATGGCAATCCTGTCGAGGCAAGACTACCTAATCGTGGCTTGTTACAAAAATACCGATACCTACACAGCACCAATTCCACGTCATGATTACTTGTGTTAACTGAGTCTACCTAAAACATGGATGTTTATCCATGTTTATAATAAATATCTACAGTTGACTTTTCATATTAAGGCTCGGTCATGCGAGTCTAAGTCAGTAAACCGCGAAGGTATTAACAACTTTTTCTGACTTAGTAGAAAACATTTTACGTCTTTCATCTTAATTTATGAAAAACTGACAAACAAGAAAATTCAGTTTCATATAAACAGTGTTTAGCGACAGCTCCGGATCATAATTAATGGAATAACAATAATGGTTTGAGTATATTGTAGTAAACAGAACAAATATAACAATTTATTTCGCACAATAAAACTTTTTATTATCCCATTATCGACACAAAGGAATTTTCACTATTTAGGCGACAATCTGTAACAACCGTTACATTTATTTGTTACAACATACTGCACGCAAAATACGCGCTTAGTCGTGGAGTTGCGGAAACCAGCCCGAGTTACATACATACATACATTGTTACAACATAATTGAATATTCTTTTTTGTTGTAAGATCATGTGTTGGTTTATCTGATAACATGGAAAATAATTCCTGGTTCGTAATCCAATCAATGTATCTATCACAACCAACAAATCAAACCTTTTTAAAAGCCAAAAATACAAGGCGAATCATAAACTGAATATTCATTATTTTATGGTAATTAAAAAAAAAAGTCAGACAACGAGGTAGGTATAGCATTCCTAAATATTAAAAAGTAACAGCGTCAGACATTTCGTCAGGTAGGTACTCTACGATTAGTTGTCACTTACAACGAAACGAAAATAAAAAACTATGCTGAACCTATTATAATTCCAATTGTTCATAGCAACACGGGCTGAATAGTAAAATATTGTTGGATTTCGTATTCTTTATAAATTTTACTGTACAGTACAAGTATATATGCCTTGCAAATGCTTTCATCCTATCATCTCCCATCTCTTCCTCACATGCACACTTGGACTAGCGCCGTCTTTGTTGTCGCCGACGACGTGACTGTGTGAACAATGTCGTTCAGTGTAACGAGCTTAGCAAATCCATCAAAATCAATCACAGAATCACTCGATTTGCTCAAAAACCACTTCTTCGTCGTTTTTTATATTTTTCCCATGCTTTCCATTGGAATTTCCTATGGAAAAGTTGAAAATCTATTAAAGAAATTTGTTAGATTGTTGTAGCTTAATGTGCTAGCACATTAAGCTACAATAATCTAATATCATACCTACGTACTTTTCAAACCGCATAGGTACCCCCATACAGTCCACTATTATAAACCAGCACCGATACGCCTAGGGATATTCGCTGAATTTTATATTTTCCGCCCAAATAGTGTTAGGCGCAATCAAATATAATTTGCCTGAATTCTTTTTATTGTGGACACAATAGATTTGCCTATGATAAAAAGAAATAAAACGCAGCGTTATTTTTAAGCCATGTATAACGAAGCTATCTATTTTTGTAGTAGTCGCATGAATTATTTATTTGAATACTTACGGGGAAGAAGGCGTGGGCAAGGACGCCATTAGGACCATCGAAAGGATAATCGTCTCCGTGCTCTCCCTTCTCGAACCTGCAAGGAAAAATAAAAGTTAGGAAACAACATAATACAACAAATCATGAAATCGCAGTGAAAATCAATAGAAATAAACCGTCCTGTCTGATCAATGAATATCGCGACAGTAACTTGCATTACTATATGAAGTTACGTCCAACGTTCGATGACAACTATTCACGCAGTAGAGCAACAAAGATTACCCGCGGATTTCGATCAAAAACCTATTATGAGTGATTCAAATAACCCTACGTACAATGCGGCACGGCCACTGCTGGCACGATTTCAATATCTGCGTACAGATCTAAACGATGCATGATGCCCGCGATACCACGAAACATTAATTTTTAGGGTTATATACGGGTACAGAACCCTAAAAATGAATGTTTACCCTACGGGTAGGGTAACCAACGAAACCCTATTACTAAGCCTCCGCTGTCCGACCGTGTGTATGTCAGTAGGCGTTCTGTCAGTAGGCGTTATCTCAAGAACCGTAATAGGTAGAAAGTTGAATTTTTTACAGTGTGTTTCTATTGCCGCCAACAATAAATCATAAAAAATTAATTAAATTAAAAATTAAAGGGTGCTCCCATACAAGAAACGTCTTTTTTTCGGTTTATGGTACCTATGAAACTATCCTTCGAGTGGGATTCCGACTCGCACTTAGCCGGTTTTTTAATCTAACTTCGTTTCGCACCAAAAATATTGAAATTGTTTTTATTAGATTTCGATTAAACACGTTACAATCCGAAATTGAACAGAAAGTCGCAGAACCAAAATGGTGGATTACAGAGCCAATTTAGAATAGTTGTTTGTAGTTTTCTGGTTTTATTAGGGATTAATAGGTGAAACGGACATACGAAACCAACAGTTTTTTTAAGTAGAAGTACCTCAAAGTAATATTAAAATAGCCGTTGTATGTGCATCTAAGCATTATTGACAATTGACACGCCATCTAAAATGTTAAATATCAAAGCCGTGAACTTGCCTAATTTCAATATCGACTTTTCCGATCCATTTCTGCGTGAAGGTAAGGTCTGTGTAGTCCGACCACACTGCGAAGGCTTTCGCAAGTTCATTGTCAACTTCGACACTCTTCAGGCTCGACGGGTACTTAGAGATCTTGTAGGTGACGTTCTTGTTAGGCCAATTTGAACCTAGACAAACAATAAGCCATTAAATCTTTACAGGCAGTTGACAGAAAATGAATGTTTGTTTGGTTGATCATGGTTAAATAAATATTTAGTTTAAACCAAGCGATGATTAATAATATTTTAATGACGGGGCACTCACCCTGCAGCGCGTATCTCTTCGCTCGTCTCTCTCCGACGCCCACTTTGTCTCGCACGCCGCACCTTGGCAATGACATTACTTTTGTCGTTTCCTCGTCCAATTCACCTGTAAACGAACGTAGACAAATTACATTAAAACATGCGCGTGTGATATGCGGTTTTGATTCGCCATGACTATATCATCTTTTTCTTACTTACTACTTTGGCAGTTTAGGATTGTGAGCGAAAAAAGTTGAATTACAATCGTTTGATATATCATTTGTATTAAAAGCATCATGGCGATTTAATAACTGTGATGAGCAGCAAGGCTGCTCGATCACCCGTACGGAACTAATAACCATCAAATTTTGAGGGTTTCCATTAAAATATGAATATTTACAAATCACGTATTCAAAGCATGTATAGCGTAGCTTGTTATCGTCATAGATGATCACGAAGACTTTTGATCCGTTCTGGAAGATAATGTAGAAAATGTCCAGTGAGGAGTCTTAGCTAGCTCCTAGCCATGTGACAACCCTGATGAAAGATAAACTAGCAGACAAATAGTTTCGGTCTGTATTTTACAAGGTGAAGAGGTCCGGATGTAGGCCAAAATCACATTAATCAGTCAACCTTTGTAATAAGGAAACGCTTGGTCACTCGCACTCAGCTAGGCGTGTCTCACTGTTACCGCACTTCATTACATAAGCGGCTATAATCAACGATGCAGCTTTACATAGGGACTTGATTAGTGGTATTTTTAATTCAATTGACATAATTGATTTCAAATTTTATGATTTTTTTTTACAATCTTGGTATGTATTGATAAATAGCAATGTGTTCATTGTTTGTTTGTAATATTAGGATAAATCGAGCAATATTTTCCCATCAGATTGACAGAAACTCACTGATACATTGTGGATTTCATCAAAGTTACAGATTGTAATCGTGACTTGCGCAAACTGTTTTACATTAAAATTTCAACAAAATAATGATTGCAGCTTTCTCAAACCACAATTGATTGTCCCTTAATCAAAGTGTAATTGTCCGTGAATGTTTGAGGACGGCGACACCTTCGCACAACATTTACCAAACTGAATCATTACTTTTAGACATAATTTGCTCAAGACACAATTATGAATAATAAGTGTTCTAAAACAAGCATGTTAGTCACTATTTCATCTGCCCTAACGCAAATATAACAAGCGGTTTTAAAAGATAAATAATTTAGTAATTTCATCAGGACATTGAAAAAACAAGGCGGTGAGGGAAGGAAAAAATGGTTGCTTTTACTATTAAAAACCATACATCCCAGGAGATTTACCTAATTAGCCTTTCACAACTTTCATTATAAATGATGTATATACCAGTTGGCGCTAAATTGCGGAATGATGACAAGGTTTCGAGCAATAAGCCGAATTAGCCGTGGATAACCATACCTGTAGTGTTCAGTCCGACGAAGTTCTGGAATTCGGCAATAGCTCGTTTCCACGAGCTTTTGTCGATGATGTGCCCACCCGAAGAATTATTTGCAGAAGTATTCAGATACCCGTATTTCACTAAGTACATCTGGAAGTAAACAAAAACATCTCCTTCAGTCTGCTGTATTCATGTCAGGAGTAGGCCTCTGGTGCCCTACTATGACGTGCTAATGCCATCCAATTCCGACGATGTGAAAGGGATAGTGCTGTACGCTATGTATAGCTTCGTCTCTCTCTTGGAGCGGAATCTCGATCGTTTTAAGACTTCATAGTATAGTATAGTTCTCATGCGAAAGACGTCTAGATACTTGATAGATTGTGTTCTATGTTTTGGTGAATAAGCTTCAATTGTGATTACCTAATGTGAATTAGGTTCCAAGTGCAGTTCTAAACTTCAGTCGAATGAAAACAGTGATCAACTGGAATTGGTAATTCTAGAGTTAATAGCTCTATGATTCACAAAAGATTCCGTTTTAAATTTCTAACGCGTTGAAATGGATTTTCGGCAATATATAGGTAATAAACGAATATGATACAATCTCGATCACAGCTCGAGAAAAGACATGTAGTGACGCATCAAAGCTACTAATTAGCTTGCAGAGCTCTCAGTTATCTCTGCAAGTACTCACTGACACTACATTATCTCACCTCAGCGCAAGGTTACCAAGCCATAGTAATATATTGTCAACGCGCTTGATAACGTGGACCACATCGGTACAGCAAATATATGAATTAGAAGATAATTTCTTATTCGAAATGTAAGATACATTTCGAATTAGAAATCAATTTAAGCTTAGTATGCAAAGAAAGTTTGCTTATATCGTTAGATTATCTACGTATATCGTTAGTGTAGATATTCAGTATGCATTCAATTGTCACAGATGGTCATAATGTGATGAACGGAGGCATGGCGACCTTGAGCAGTGGCTTCTATGAGTGGCGCTGCGCGTACACTGCATGGCAATGCGTGCGCGCATTTCTGCGCACACGAGCGCCTGTAGGCTCTTTGTTCCCCCTCACGCCGGGGAATTCTCGCTACAATGAAACTGATAATCCCGCAGTCAATACCCCCAAAAGCCCCTGTTTACTATTATTTGTCCAATGTGTCTCATCATGGGACACATTGGACAGTATTAGTATTATCTAGGCATGGGAGTCCCATGCCAAGATAATACTAAACATTTTCAAATAGTCTAAGTTCCTAAACTAGGCCAAGTAAGATCCCAGGGGTAGGCTATTGGTTTATGTTCAGAAACATATTTTATTTAGTTCCTTAACCATATAGTAGAGGATCCCAAATAAGATCGACCTTCACTCACTTGCTTACCGGATGAAACTTATATTTTATCAAATTAAAACATTACATAGCCACATCTACATAGCCGTAAAAATATGGTCATTTAATAAACGTGCCAAATTTAATATATTAAGGTTAAATAGGTTTCGAGTTGTGAAGGGGTTAAAAGTAGCTCGAAATAGTTTTGTGTAATAAATATTACACACGGCTGCTGCGACGCCAATTCTTTTTTCTTTGAACCTGGCTGAACACGCTACCGCGTGTCTAGATTTGATCTACATATTGTGGCTGTTCCTTAATTACCCCAGGCTAATAAAATTTTCGTTTTTCCTAAATTATCATAGTTTTTGGGTTAAGGGAGGGTTCCCTGGCAGATGGAACACCGGGGTGGTTTTAGTCAGTAAGAGTCTGACAGACCCCTCCACCCGCCCCAGGGTGGAGGATTTCCATGAGGATTTCCCCCGAGATCAAAAAAAAAAAAAAAGGGTTCCCCTAAGGGGAAAAGACCGCGCCCGCCACCCGCACGGCCCCGCAGAGACTGGTTACTCTCTCGCTGTTTATGAAGTGAATTCCAAAAGTATGAAATAGTCCAATGCCTTGCCACAATGTTTGGACAAGGAATGCATTGAAAGAAATAGTTAATAATCTTAGGAATTAATCATAGTTATGAAAAACATTAGGAGTGGTTTTAGAAATTAAAAAAAAGTATAACTAAGGTATGCAAAGTAAATTACTATAATTATTAAATAATTAGGTCGTGTGAGGAACCCTTACGCTAGCGTAACAGGTATTTGGTCAATAGTTACTCACACGATACCTCACATCTGCACCCATAGCACTCAGAGTGACACATCCTTAAGTGACACAAGCGGCTTTTCAGCGGCAAGGCGTCGGCAACATGCTCATATGGAGACATGCTCCCTAGCAGTTCTTTCGAACTGTAAAACGTGACGAAGCTGCTTTTCCTGCGGTAATCGTAGGATCATCGTTATCTACAATGATTAAGCGAGATATTATATTATATGCAGTTAAAAGGAAAATCCATTTCAATGCCAATAGTTCTAAATTATTGCGTTTGATTTACCATCGCGTTGCCTGCGTTGCCGGAGGGAGTCGGCGCGGCGCTGCTCCTAGTCAGGAAGACCAGCGCCACCGTCGCCGTCCACAGCATCCTCAGACTACTCCTCAAACAGATGAACGCCATGTTTTCCGCTGATTTCCCTAATCTTCTACTAGATATGGTTATTTGATATATCCTAAATTATACTAAGTTTTGTAAAATTATCTAAAGGACGGAATAATTAAAACTACTCTTATGTCGATTTCTCAACTTATTTGGTTTGCAATGTATAGTTAGTAAAGTCGTCGATATCTTCGAGCACCACAATGATATGTTATCTGAAACAAAAAAAATAGTATTATATATGTATTATTGCAACATGCGAACAGCCTAACTGTTTACGTCAACTTCTTAAATTGGGAATGAAATTCCATTCCCAATCATTATACAACTTAACGACTGATAACTTTATCCCATCATCTACAAATTTATGTAAGATCTTTCTGGATTATCAATACCTAATGCCCTAAATACATAATAATTATCATTGTATTATTGTATTTTGTATACATATCAACCATTAAACATAGTCATTATAATTACTAGTAGGTTAACACGAGCCACAGTTTTTTTTACATACGTCAATAATGAAACGCCTGCATTTTTAGTGCCTGAAAATATTTTCCTATCTAGGAATGAAAAGTATTTCTTACAGCATATCTAGCATAGCTACGCAAATATACATTAATAACAGACATTTTGTTATGCTTGAAATACAAGCTATTTTTGTCGTCTATGATGAGAATAATAGCGCCATAGCATTTGACGACACGGTTGCACACTGCGTGTCGCGAGTTCGATCCCCGCATGGAGCAAATATTTGTATGGCCCACAGATAGTTGTTCCGGGTCTGGCTGTTTGTGTATGTGAGTAGGAAATACCGTATTTCCTACTTATTTGGTTTTTATTAAAATGGTGACTCATTAACTTAGCAAGCATGCCGGTTTAGCAGGATATACCTAAAGAGCATTTTGATTCTTAGCACCTATATAGGAAGAAACGACCTATTCTTTATTATTGTTCAGTGTTTTAGTTATATAAATACCTAAACGTAACGAATTTTGAGTCACCAACCCCAAAACAATAAGCAGCGGTGTTTTAAAATTACGAAGTTTCTTATAAAAGAGTATCTTAACATAATATGACGCCTGTATTCCCAAAGGATAAGGCAGAAATGCACCTAATTACTATGTAGTGATTGTCGTTTAAATCACATATAATAGGGAACTTGCCTTTTGAACCGGGCATAGATAGACACCAGGATGCTACTGAGAAATTTCAGATGGAACACGCAAAAACACTTAACACGACCTGAGAATCAAACCCAGGAACTCATGTTCTCTAGGCATCTCAATTAATGCATGCGCAGTGTGGTCCCGCCTGACGCGACTCGGCAATGGAGCGTTCCTGCTTCCGGATTCAAGCAGGCAAGAATAATAACTTGTTATTATCGAGATATCATGAATATCATATCAAAACAAGCAGCAGAGGCTTTTGCTATTCTAAACATGCAGGACAGCGCTAAAAGCAAGCCTGGTTTTACGGCGTCGATTGGATGCTGCACGTGTCGCTTAATAGCTTACTTATTAGTTTAAGTTTAGTGGAATAACATGGCTCTTGAAGTTTGAGAGTACCTTTTTCATTAATTCTCCGTATTTATACGCTTATTTATATTTCCAGAGCTGTTTCGCCTGTGTGATAATTTACGATGTAAGCAGTTTTATGCTCATAATTGCTATGAGATTTCCGCAAGGCGTTAACATTGGTATATTATTTGTGTTTGTGGTTTTTCAGGTAAATATTTTGTGCACTGACTGGTATGTTTTATTTTAATACTATTATGGTTGATCTATTTTTTCGAGCATCCCTTGTTTCTCGTATTTTTTTCGCTACCCGTTTTTTGTTTTATCGCACATCATTTTTGGACTTGCCATTACGTTAATGACGAATAGTGCTTGAATAACTATTATTTCCTGTATAGTTCTTTTCCACAATGACTGACAACTTAATCATATATTACCAAAACTGTATGGGAATTCGCACCAAATTGCATATTCTTCAAATGAACATTTTAGCAAACTTTTACGACGTTATAGTTTTGACTGAGACCAGCCGATCAACGGCCCAAGCCTTCACTTCGACATGTTCACAGAATCGACCGGCTGAAAACATGTGAAAACGAAGGCTTGAGTGATGTGATCCGAGTGTACTGAATCGACCGGCTGATTAACGCCGGAGATATCTATCAACGAGTTCATTGATGAACGTCATGAAGTGTATCGATGTGACCGCGATTGCGCGGCCACTAATAAAAGGATGGAGGTGGTATTCTCATAGCGATTTTAAAGGGTTTGAATTCAGTCAGAGACTCTCCGCGTTTATCTATGCAGACAGACGTTGAACATATTCTTGTCCGGATACCCAACTCAGCCAAAGGAAGGTGCCAAATAATTGCGGTAGTAGATATATACCTACACCATCTAAAACACCTGAATCAGAATCAGAATCAGAATCAGAATGCTTTATTTTTAAACATAGGTCAAATTACAATAGTTGCGAGATGGTACAGTTATACAGATCCTCTATGTTTTGCCCTGAGGCGTACAAATATTCCTCAATTCAAATAGTAACCAGTAACTATAACAGTACATGCATAAATTATCAATATGAATTATAATTAAGATCAATTTCAAAAAAAAAAAAAAGTCCAAGAGACTGTGTTACATGTCATAATTGTATAATGCTAATGTCAACAAAAAAAAACAAAATTGTCTAAAGTGATGTAGGATTCTAACATGTCTACCAGTCAATATTAATAGGCACATGTACTTATGTTAAATAGAAAAGATAAAAAAGTCATAATCAATTTTAATAAAATGTCAAATGGATACATGTCATAAAATTGTCATACTAATGATGATGTCAAATAAGATTCAAAATCGTCTAAGTTGGTGTACAGTTTTCGAAAGCAGTAATTATAGAATTATCGTCCAAATATTCCTTTAGTGAGTAATAGCATTTATTTACCAAAATTTTTAATAATGCTGTTTTGAAATTGTCCAGATTCAACGTTTTTATATTCTCAGGTAGTTTTTTATATATTTTTTTAGCCATGCAGAAGGTACTTTTATTCATAAGTGCAGTTTTACCATAAGTCACTTCGAGCTCTGATTTTTTTTTATCTCTTAACTTCCTGTAATAACTTTTAGTGGCCATTTTATATTGTGAGATGTTTGATTTAACAAATACATTTGTTTCGTATATGTATAGTGATGGCAAGGTAAGAATTTTTAGACGTATAAAGAACGGCTGACAACTGTCTGTGCTTTTTAGGCCACACATCGCTCTGACGCATCTCTTTTGGGCTTTAAATACAACTTCCCTATCTACTGAATTGCCCCAGAAAATTATGCCATATCTGAGAGTTGATGCAACATAGCCGTGATAAGCTGTTAGCACGGAAACCAGGCTCACTATTTTTGATAATTTATAGAGCGCATAGGCAAATTTATTGAGTTTTTTACATATTTCGTCTGTCTGGGGTCTCCAAGTCAAATTATTGTCTATATTAATTCCAAGAAATTTAGTAGTCGTCGTTGATTCTATTTTTGTCCCTGAATAGCAAATGTCAAGTATTGTACTGGGAATTCTTTGATAGAAATGCATGAGTTTTGTCTTTTCTAAGTTTATAATTAAGTTATTGCTCTCAAACCATGAAATAATTCTATTTGGCGTCTCATTGATTTTCTTTTCGTAAGTATTGGGATCATCACACTTAATTATTACTGTGCTATCATCGGCGAATAGCACCATGGGGTGGTTAATTTGACTTGGAAGGTCATTTATATAGAGCAAAAAAATTGGGGGTCCTAGCACGCTACCCTGAGGAACGCCGTATTTAATTACCTCGCTTTCAGAACGATATCTTTTCTCTGAGTTGGTTTTTGTGGAAATTTGTGTGATTTCCACAAATTGCTTTCTGTCTGTTAGGTAAGATCGCATGAGATCAAGTATATTGCCTCTGATACCATATCTTTCTAGTTTACGTATTAGTATAGGATAATCGACATAATCAAAAGCCTTCGTTAGATCCATGTAGATGGCACATACTGGATTTCTCTTATCTACATTTGTCAAAATCGGAAGAAGCAAGTCATGTATGGCCATATTGATTGTCTTATCCTTACGAAATCCCTTTTGTTCCTTTACTAATATATTTGATTTCTCGAGATAGTTGTATAAAGACTTATAAATGACTTTCTCAAATATTTTTGAAAAGACGGGTATCAACGCGATGGGTCTATAATTTGACATAGTTTGTCTATCATTTTTTTTTATGTAATGGTACAATAATTGACGTTTTTAATTTATCAGGAAATATTCCGCTAGAAATACTCATATTAATTATGTGACTGAGATGCGGAGCTATGTAGTGAGACACTTCTTTGATAACTTTGGTGCATATTCCGTCATAACCAACACTATTTGTATTCCGAAGTGAGTTAATATGGTTAACTATATCTTGAGGTATGGTTGGCTCCATAAATAAAGAGTTTGAGGTATTTGAGCATACGTTAATTTCTGGTATAGTTGTATTTTTTGGTTTGGTAACTTGATTAATATAAAACTTGTTAAAAGCCTGAGCTATATTAAATGGGTTCGTGAATGTCTGTGTCCCTGTTTTAATTTGTGTAATTGGTTCTTTAGGGAAATTAGTCTTAGAATTATTAATTACGGCCCATGTCGCTTTAGATTTATTTTCGGATGTCTGAATGAAATAGTTGTTTTGTGATGACTGTGTTAATGATAGAACTCTTTTAAACCTTGCAGAATATGCCTTAAACAGCTTTTTATTTGTTGGGGTTGGATTTGTTCTATATTGCCATAGCAATTGTCGTTTCCTTTTACTACATTTCTTTATCCCGTTAGTAATCCATTTTGATTTTTTTGTAGTTTTTTGGTTATTATTTCATAGGGAAAACAAAGATCATAAAAACATCCGAATAGGTCAAGGAAATGGTTGTAAGCCTCATTGACGTCGCTAGTTGATAAATGTCCGAAAAAGTGACATTTTTTAAGCAACTTTTAAATTTTTCAACATTATCTTTACCGTAATCCCGTCTTTTTATTTTCCAACGCTTTAAGACACATGTCTTTTGAACTGGACATTTCAAAACTTGTGCGGTATGATCTGACAGGCCCAATTCTATAATTTCCCCTTTAGAGCCTTTTACATTATGTGCGATATTGTCCAAGCATGTGGCACTGCTTAGCCTAGTGGGCTCATAAAATTGAAATTTTAAATTATAATTTAACAATGTGTGTTCGAAGTCTAAGGTTTGTTTATTTCTTTTCAATAGATTGATGTTAAAGTCCCCACATAAGACAATCTTTTTGTTATTTAATTTTAAACACAATAACTCCAAAATATTATTTAAATTTTCGTAGAATTTATCCAAATTAGATTGGGGTACCCTATAAATACATATAATAATGATTTTGTGCGCTGTCAACTCTATTGCACAGCATTCTATTTCATTAATTACGGAATATTTTCTGAATATTTTCCTGAGTGTATAAGTATGGCTCCGGTAAATTGCAGACTCCGTAAGATTGTAATAAATCTTTATTGGATTATAATTTATCGATATTTTGAATAGGTACAATAAATCCTATCCAAATTCAATTTTTTACAATTTCACGTGATGAAATGGAAGTTATATTATTTCTTTAGTTTTGAGTTCGCGTTTTTGAAGGCGGTTCTTTTTTTACTTAAACGTGACGTCACCAGCCCCACTATTAAACTTTGATGCGTTTTAACTTCATACATTTTTATCGTCTTGAAATGGCTAGAAACACGTGTCCAATATTTTTTTACATTGTAACGGAAGGACTAAATCTTCCTATTTACACTCGCGAGCAATAAACTGGAATCACTTCATGGCGCGTTGCTCAAAACAATTTTTTACAATTTCTACGCAATAATCTATGGATTTTGATATAATTTAAAAGGTAATTTTGTTAGCTTTGAACCTCATTCAATATCATAACCAAAGATTATTAACCTTATGTCATAAAACGTAAAAACAAAAGACCTGATCGGCGTGGACGTCCAGCAGCAGTCCGGTGAAGTTAGAGAGAGGGCTATCTGCGAGTGGACAGAGAGACGAAGACTCAAAAAAGCTCACCGATAAGACCGGCTTTACTTTACTCGCGATCACTTAGATTGGGATATGGAGCAATAGAGCCGAGTCCTGAAACCAGGATGTGCCTGTATGGTAGCGACCGTCCCCGGAGAGTCTATAGGAGACCGGGGGACCGTTGCGCACAATGCTGTTTTGCGAAAACAGTGGCATACGGGGGTGGGTCCAATATGTGGACGGGGATTTCTATTGTAGTAAAAACGGAGCAGATATTCGTACCTGGTGGAGGTCGGGAGGGGGGCTAACCGCCGAAAGATACATCAAAGATATTCTGCTAGGCCATAATATTATGCTCCCCAACGCGGGGATTATTGGCAAAGATTTCCTGCTAATGCACGATATTGCCCGCTGCTACACCTCGGCAGTGACTAGACAGTACGTGGAAGAAGTTTGGATTCCCACACTAGACTGGCCAGCCCTCAGTCCTGAATTGAATCTGATTAACATATCGAGCTGAAAGGTGGGTACGAGGAAAATGTCCAGCTCCGGCGTCGATAGAATATCTGAAAACTGCTTTAGTCGAAGAGTGGCAAAAAATCCCACAGGTTTCCATCAGAAAACTCATTCGGTCAATGAAAAACTATAATCAAGCAATCATTAGGGCCAAGCGCCACAATATATTGAGGGGTAAATAACATAAATTGTAAATTCTAGTAATGAAACGAAACGTCATGTTTGAAAGGCAAACAGGCCTATACTGCGCTATAAAGCTATAACTGTTGGTAGCTAATTTGACAGTTGGTTAAAGGAAGATACGTTATTAGAACCTGCCGTCAACCTAACGGCAAATCTAATTCCCTTAATTTAGGTAGAAAATTAAATTAATTTTAAATATTTTTGATATCATTTGAATGTTAACAAATAAAAAAATGTTTTTGGTATTTTCAAGTTTCTGAATACCAGCAAATCTTAACCTCCAAATTTAGCTCCAAATTTGGGGAACATAAATCAAAGCTATTGGGTGATTAAATTACGGTCACCTTTATTATAAACTAACCTGTTACACTGGTCCAGTGCGAAGTTCACGCAAGCCTCACTACTTGAACGTTAATGTTTTCGTTCCACTGGTGCGACCACGTCTCGTACCTCTATTATTACCGAAATTTCTAAAATATCGATTCAAAATAGAGTCTTTTCATGTATAAACAACAATCACAAGGCACCGAATGTCCCGCTCTGTTCAATTTTTTTTTGCAACTGCACGAAATTTCAAAGAATATGTGTTCGTGTGTATGGCGCGCAGACGCGCGTTGGCTGAATGTGTGGTGCGTAGCCGCACGCGCCTTATATCGCGCGCCCGCCGCTCCCGCCCTCGCATAGCCTCCGCCCGCCTCTACTTCAACTTTACAGGAAAACTTTAAAAATGCGCTTTCGTTGAACACCTTAATTTGTTTCTTCTCATTTTTAGTTTCCTCGAATTATTTTCCTGATATGCATGCATTAAGAAGATGCATTACAAAAAATCCTAAAGTTCGACAACATCTAAAAGTAGTATTACACAGTAACATCATTCCTACATACTACTATTAACATGATTAACTATTTTAACTTTAGGACTAGCCAACGTAGCAAGCGATATCATCGCATTTTTCGCGGATTTTTAGACGGATTACCCTATCGAAGTTTTCTCAATGAGTTTTGCTTCATACAGACGTTCCCTCTTCAAACAGCGCGAACAATGTCCGTCTTAATAGCTCAAATTGTTTTGATTTTGTAGTGTTTAGGATTTAGGTATACCCGCTTATACTGGACCCACTTTTTAGTTTTTCTTTTTGTCCCTTATATTCATTATGTTTAATGTCATGCATACCTGTCATTTACATGGTTACTGAAATGCCGATTTTGAATGTAATTTTATTTGAATTATAGATAAGTGACAGTGCTGTTAGTGTGCTTATTATAAATAAATACATTTGATAATTTGTCGCGATACAATTTAAATGGCCCCTAACGCCTTTTTTTAGGATGGGAAATCATCGAATGACTCCTTCCGCTCTGAGCGCAGCGGAAGGGAGTGTCAGACTCTTACTGATTAAAACCCAACCGTGTTCCTCCTAAAGCCCTTTGCGTTCCAGGGCTAAGATGACTCCATAGAACAAATTTCGTAACACATTTGTTCGCTTGCAAGTGCTATGAGCAATGTGCTTCAAGTGGCTACCGATACAAACGGAATTTATAGAAAGCTTTTCTCGGGCGAGCTAAAACGAAAGCTCCTGACAGGATATTGTTTGTTTACTATGTACTCGTGGTTGGCAGACAGCTAACGCTGGCGATAAGTAGTAATCGGAGCCTGATACACATACATGTCGAACTGTAGGTATGGCGCACAACTTACGTACTTAGCCCTATAGGAGCCACGCGCTACTCGTAACAATTACGTTAAAACGTGTCATTGTACTTATAATAAGACCATTGACTCTTTAATAACGGAAATTTATTCAGTTCGTACTATTAATATTGTAAAGGTATTGCAGCATAATTATGCTGGTGAATATTCAACATCGTTTACAACGCGTGCTGGGCGCAACTTTACCAAGACGGGCTACACCCTGTATCGTTGCATGATATCCTTACTAAGGAACCTTGGCGGTTTACATCATATCTTACCTTGAAACTTGTTAGGTTGCTTTAAGTTTTAATTGCGAATATTATTACTTAATACGTGCATATTCGAAATTTACTGGCCTGAGACCATCTTTAACGTAGAGCTGTTAGAGAAATGCCACGAGAGCCCGATTGACCTCCAAATCAAGCGCCGAAAGTGGAGGTGGATTGATCACACGCTTCGGAGGTCTCCCGATCACATTCCCAAATAGGTTACGGACCGGAATCCTAAAGGGAAAAGGAAGCATGGCCGTCCCCGTCAAAACTGGCGACGTACTGCGTTGGCAGAAGTGACGAGCATCGGAATGACGTGGGTTGAAGTGAAGCGTGAAGCTCAAGACCGTTCACGATGGTGGACTACTGTGGACGCCCTCTGCCCCAGCTAAGGGACATCGGATCTTCAGTCATGTTAAGTCTTTATATGGGATTCTTCATCATGTGGGTTTTTAATTGTATTACGTATATTTGGGTATTTTTGCCTACCTAAGTCAAAAGGCCCAGTGGATAAGCAGTTCATTGAATTTACCGCTTTGCAAATGCAGAAAACTTTAATTGAATTCCCCAATATTAAGGTATGGTTCAAACGATAGCCTAAATTAAAACTGATTCACGTACCTACATTAAAGAAATTAACGTCCATATAAATTCATTGTCCGACCAAATGCTAGGTAGCATCAGCTATTTTTTTTATTTATTTTTTTAAAAACGTTGCCCCACACTAGGAATTTCTCATGTATCGTGGGTGCGTTTACAAACATATAATATTCACATACACAAACAGCCAGACCCGGAACAACTATCTGTAGGTCATACAAATGTTTGTTCCGTGCGGGAATCGAACCCGCGACACGCAGCGCAGCAGTCAATCACTCAACCACTGCGCCAACCGTGCTGTCAACTGTAATCTATTGTACCCCCCTTTCTCGGTAATCTGTCACATATCGATGCCGAGGTATCACGTGACCGGTGTTAGTTCATCGGGTATGAGAATAGCGACCTTGTAAACTTCAGTTTGATAGTGATTTGCAAATAGCACACAAAAAAAAAACGGAAAACAATAAACGGACATTCAAAAATAATCGTAAACAGGATGTTCCAGAAGTGCATGGTCATATGTAAGGGTGATGTTGGGTTGCTGGTAAAATAGCAAAACAAATATAGGTTTTTTTTTTTTTATTTAGTTCACAAAGAAACTAAAACCTTACGAACAAATGACTTTTCAAGCAATTTGTTATAATTGATGGCAATAACTTTTGTTTAATCACAGATTTGATGTCACCAACTGCATCAGACTGCTTGAAAAGTATTTCTTCGGTTAGATTCTCTTAAAAAAAATATAATTTTAATTGTATTGCTATTTTTTCCTTAAGGTATCTACTTCAGCTACCCAACATCACCCTTAAATGTGACCACGCACTTCTGGAACATCCTGTATATGTCTAACCGAAACATGTGTGACCTTCCTACAATAAGGTTCGTACGCATGTTTGTCGGTACTGTGTTGTGCTGAAACATTAATGACCTGGAAATCTTCCTACAATAAGGTTCGTACGCATGTTGGTCGGTGCTGTGTTGTGCTGAAACATGAATGATCTGGAAACCTTCCTACAATAAGGTTCGTATGCATGTTTGTCGGTGCTGTGTTATGCTGAAACATGATTGATCTGGAAACCTTCCTACAATAAGGTTCGTAAGCATGTTGGTCGGTGCTGTGTTGTGCTGAAACATGAATGATCTGGAAACCTTCCTACAATAAGGTGCGTACGCATATTTGTCTGTGCTGTGTTGTGCTGAAACATGAATGATCTGGAAACCTTCCTACAATAAGGTCCGTATGCATGTTTGTCGGTGCTGTGTTGTGCTGAAACAAAATTTGCTGAAAATATTACGCTGAAGACTGAAACTGTAAATTTAGAAATAGTTGAATTAGGTACATCAAGAGCAGAATGGTGTTCTTCGGGGTGATCGTGAATCATACGGACCCATTGGTGAACCTGGTAACTACCTAAATCATTAAAATAGGTAGATTACGTACGCTTTCCATATAAGTATCTATCTATTTATAATTCTACAAATATGTAATTTCAGGTGCCTTTGATATATCCAATTACGGTATTATAAGGTAAAGGCAACTCTGAGAATAATGGGTTCTGGAAATAACTACAGTGAATTTTACATTTAGATCTCACTGAGACCAGCCGCTTCCTCTGGGTTCCCCCGAGTGGTATTAGTATTTTCCCGATTTATAAATATTTTTTAACCTATCTGTTCTTTTGATGTATAAGATAGGTAACAATCAATCAATCAAATTATTTATTTTTTAATATACAGGTAGGTATAAACAGATGTTACAAATAAATATGGAGTACACTGTATCAATTCCTAATAAGGTGTGCAAATCTAAATCAAAACAATTATTAAAATAATATTACAAAATTATTACACTGAAAAGTTAAATTCCGAAATACTACAAAAGTCAAAGGATTAAAAATTAAAATTTTCAGATGAGTTACAATCAAATCAATTAAATTAAAAAAAAAAACTTTTTAAAATAATTTGCTTTTCGTTTTTTGACACCGACTTCCGAAATTTAAAGTTATTTTATACTTTGTAGTATTTGTTTGTTAAATTTGAGAGTTGCCCTCGATTTCCCTAGGATCCCATCATCAGATTTTGGTTTCCTCAGGAGTATAGGCTTTCGAATAAGAAAATAATCATCAAAATCAATTCAACATTGACGGAATGATCGCATAAGAAACATACAAAAAAAAAATTGGTTGTCTGTAAAGTCGGTTTACGAACGATAGTTTAACGTGACAAGGTCATAACAAAACATTGATGAAATGATCGTAACGTTACAATGAGCGTAACGTTACAATGCGCGTAACGTTGCAATGAGTCATCCTTTTTCGTGTGTTCATCGATTTACTAAAGTTTGTTACGTCAAAAAATAAAAAAACATACAGGCGAATTGATAACCTCCTTCTTTTGGAAGTGGGTTGAAAATATTGGTACAAATAGAGATGTCAAATTAAAATATTATTGCATGTCACCCTATTTTTACTGTCATATTATTTAATGACAATAAATTAGCCTTACTATAAGTCTCGATATTTTTTTACCAGAAAAAGTGTAAATATATATTGACTTTTTTTGGGAATGGTGAAGGTCAAATACGTGCTTTCGTTTGTGTTACGATTTTTTTCGATTTAAGTGAGTTTTATTAGTGTGAACTTCCATCGAGACTTGTTATTGTGTTTGTGTTTTATCATAATATTTGGTTTTAACATAATCTATTAGTTTATTCCCAGTATCCACAATGGATACCTACCCAAAAATCCCCTGACCAAAGTCAAAGTCAAAACGTTTATTTCAATTAGGCCATTAAACGGCACTTTTGAACGTCAGCATTTACAGTTCAGTAAAATAATAATATTACATTAATAAAGTGACTCTACTGTCCATTCGGAAAGGTAGATTCTTATGGAGAAGAACGGACAAGAAACTCCATAGTTACTCTTTTCAAATAATGATTTTACAAAATTTGGTATACAAAAATTAATTTAAAATTATGTGAGGACGATACACCCAGAGTATGCTACTTATAAGAACAAAGTATTACCAGCAGAGGTAAACTTATTCATTTTCTAAAGAAATTTAGGTAAATGGTACTCACATATTTACAGATAATCTAAATAACCATTAATTAAACAGAAAATAAAAACACAAAAAAGAAACAGTATATCTATAAAGTTAATTCATAACTGAACCAGTTTGATTTTATCTACACCCTTGATTGTCCTATGGAGCAGGACCAGCATGTTTCCAAGCATTTTTATCCTGAATGTCCCTCCTGGTCCCTTTGAATATTCCCCGATTTTGACTGTTAATCTCCCCGATGACAATGCGCTTGACGACAAAATGGACACTGAATCCGCTAGTAGGAAAAGAATGGGTACTTCCTCCCCGACTACAGTTATCAATCCCCGGAAACTATTTAAAAATAAAACGGTAGACAAACTTACACCTTAAGGGATAATCCACCCTATGTTATAAATGTCTCTTTTAAAGATGGTCAAACCTCTGGCAGTGTTCTGCACCCATTTATATGTGGCATATTTTTAAAAACAAAACAACTTCAACAACATTGTCCTAGGTAGCATGAAACGTCTCGGAAGGAACAAGCTCTCGCTCGAGTTTAAGTTCCACCAGGATGCAAACAGTTTCCTGATTAGTCGTATCTTAGAAAAAAAAATATATGGCTTCTATTCCCCAATTCAATATCACTCGTTAGAGACATACCAACAGAATGGTCAGAAGAAGAAGTCATTGCTAATATCAAGGTTCCTGATGGATGCGGGCCAGTTATAAAGGTGACTTCTATCGGTATTACGAAGTGGGAACCCACCCAATCCGTGGTTCTCACATTTGACGGTCAAACATTACCGAAACGGGTTTATTGTGCTTAATCAGCCCTCCCAGTTGAGAGGTTCATGTACCCTACAGTACAGTGCTTCAACTGCTGCTGTTTTAGGCACTCGCGAACCCTATCACCCTCTTCACCTAAATGCTTTAAATGCGCGTAAGATCATCCAGGTGATGGATGTCATGCCTGACAATGCTTTTTGTTTAGGCTTGTCCTGGGCTGGGTCGACAGCATTAAGGCCCTTATGGATGAAAAGTCAGCGGAAGCTAGTCAAGTCCTCCCTCCGGTTTCTGGATCTTTTGCTGAGGCATCAAGAGCCACACAAAAACAAGACCAATGCCCAGTCCATCTCCTACTTCCCATCCAACTCTCCAAACATCAACCTCATACCGTAAAACGATGTTTTTTAAACCCAAATCACTTGCCCCTCTGTCACCAAGCTATAAATTACTCGGAATATATAATTCATTAAGATCCAATTGACGACAAGGCACTTGACAGTAGTAGAAGGTAAGATAAAACAGCAAATGTTTTTAGATTTTTTTGCATTTAATGGTTTTAAAGGAATGCAAAACATTTTACCTATTTGGTGACTTAGAATTATTCACACTCATCAGTGGCCAACTTTGATAGTCGGTAAATTTAATTAATTACAGTTTTTCTGTTAAAAGGCATGACTGCCACTTTCAATAATGGCACGACCGAGATATTCGCGGTTATTGCCATCATCAACTTTAATAATGAAGTGTTTAAAAGAAGTTCTCCTTTATTTTGTATATTATTCGTGACTTTTTTTTTTAGGGATGGGATATCATCAAATGACTTCTTCTTCTTCTTGGGTGGAGTGGAAGGGCGTGTCAGACTCTTACTGACTACCACTTGCGCCGACCTTATTGTTTGTCAATGGTTCATTAACTTCATCGCTGTCATCACGGTCACCAATTATAGTAGACTAGTTGCCGCCCGCGGCTCCGCCCGCGTGATTGTGGAAAATTATCCCAAGGGAACATATTCCCGGGATAAAAAGTACCCTATATGTTATTCCAGACTATAATCTACCTCTGTGCCAAATTTCATCAAAATCCGTTCAGTAGTTTTTACGTGAAAGAGTAACAAACATCCATACATACATCCATACTTACAAACTTTCGCCTTTATAATAGTAGTAGGATAGTTTCATTGTCGACTTAGCATTGACATCTGTAACATGAACAAGTGTGTTGTGCTTGCGTGGCATTACGGTCTATGCATAACAATTTAAACATATTTTATATTGTGGTAGGTAACTCTGATATCTGTTCATTTCTCCTCGATATTTCGGGCACGATTTCAAAGAATTAGGCCAACTAGTTGATGTGCTGGTCGCAGACACCATGCTTTTATGTTTATTGTTAGAATTAGAAGAATTATTATTTGAATTATTTTACGACAATTCAATTTTATTGTTTCTAATAAGTCTGAACGATTTCGCAAAATTACGTGTAAGTAACTCTTGAGCCTTTGAAAAGATCTTGCAATATATTGATTCAAACTCGTTTCGCTGTTGTAGTTGACTATTGACGTTACCAACTAAACACTCTTATCTTAATTGAACCTCGTCAAATTGTACAAATAAATTTTCTATCTTACCCAAACGTAGTTGCGATTCGTGCACCTGTGATGGATTCAACGAATTTTCCAAATCATTGACATTATAAGAGAAAGCGTCCCTTATAACTTGCCCTTCTTTTAATTAAATCCTTGTCAGTTTTGAGACACCGGATTATCCACATCCAGCTATCCAATATGCCCAAATATAGCAAAGATTTTCAAGTCGACGTTCGCCTAGACCTTTGGACTCCGTGTACCGGGCTACTTCAATAATTATAATCTATCTCCTATGTATATGTATATTATTGCTTGTCCTGACTGATTCATCAACGCAAAGCTTCAACCAAAAGGGCAAAATTGGGGGAGCGTTGGAAATTTGGCAGCATTTTATGATGAAAACATCCACTATGGAAGGATTTTTGAAAATTCCTGCCATAAAGGGGTAAGGAATAAATGGTTCTTTGAATAACCGAAATTTTCAACATGTAATTTCATATACAAGCTTCGGGTTTGAAATGAATAAGAACTTATATTAGCATTTTTGAAAATCTACCCTCTAACAGGGTGAAATAGGGGTTGAAAGTTTATAAGGGGAGTCCGTCATTTTTGAAGCTAGAAGATTGAAATTTAATAATAAAGCTTCTGAGCAAAAATAAATAAATACATATTTCGTCGTTTTTCTAAATTTCGCCCCTAACGGGGGAAAGGGAAGGAAACATCAGTACAAATGAAAAAATCTCAAAAACTACGTCTTGACCTATGAAGATGAAATTTGTCACGGAGGTAGATTATGAGCAAGAGACATCATTAAAAAAAGGTTTTTAATTTTTGTAAACTTTCCCTGTAAAGGGGTGAAATTGGCGATGGCAGTTTGTATGTAAAATCTTATTCCTGGAGCCAATATACTTGAAACTTGGTGTAAATACTGGCCTAAGTGATTTCCTGATTAATCAGAACGTGAATGAATGAATGTAACAGTGAGCTTTCGCTTTTAGTAATTATCTAAATAATAGTTTGTGTTAAAAAGTTGTGTAACTATTTTTGGTGTACAATCACTATTATGTATTCTATCTTTCTATCTATAAATACCAGGATGTAATCAATATAATAAAACTCTTCCATTACTTAGTGACTGACAGACAACGCATGGCCGGAACTAGATAATGTAGTAACTATGGAGTTTCTTGTCCGTTCTTCTCCATAAGAATCTACCTTTCCGAATGGACAGTAGAGTCACTTTATTAATGTAACATTATTATTTTACTGAACTGTAAACGATGACGTTCAAAAGTGCCGTTTAATGGCCTAATTGAAATAAACGTTTTGATTTTGACTTTGACTTTGACTTTGTCATGATTTCCCGAAATTCCTACGAGAACGGAAAATAAACGGGATATGCACGTATGAAGTCGCGGGCAAAAGCTAGTGCTTACTAAAGCTGAAACAGCTGTGCTCGTGCCTCTTATTCAAAATCAAGGTGACACCAATTATGTCTTAAGTATTCAAAATGATTGCCAGGGTTGCGGAATTTGTTCGAAAGAGTCACCGCGGCCCTGGAACGCAAAGACCTTTTGGAGGATCACGAATGGGTTTTAGTTAGTAAGAGTCTGACACGCTCTTCCGCTCCACTCAGAGCGGAAGAAGTCATTTGATGATTTCCCGTCCTTAAAAAATATATATGAAGAGACATTACAAATCTGAGCACCACTCACTTTTCTTCAAAACATGCTAGCCTAAAAAATGAAATAAGTGTTCTTGAGAATCAAATTGTAACAGGAATAATTGGTGTACGGATTATGACCTCATAGATAAACAACAAACCCTCCACTTAAAGTCTTTTAAATAACAATCTACATTTGACACTACCTTAAACTTGACATATTCAATTTCTTTTTCAGAATACAGCTGTGGGTGTGGTAGAAGGCGGCAACCTACAACTACAGTCCGACAAGGTTCCCTACCGCGGACCCCATCCGTCTCCTGCGTAAAGGTTCCTACAGCTTGAAGCAGCTGCATGACTTGGAGAGAAGAGATGCAAATCTGCACACTTGAAAGTATAGGCTGCTGGGATTTGTTCAAGTATTTGCATCAGATATCTAGAGATGGGATTCTTCCCGGTAAATTTCCCGGTTAAATTTAATTTTGGTAAAATACCGGTAATTTTCCCGAGTAAATTCCCCGATCATGGGAATTTGTTTTTATTAGAACGATTTAATTTAAATCAATTTAAACGTACTTCTACTGGTATTTCTTTTAAGAATGATGAGAACTGCAAAAAACGCTTAAATTACTGTAAATATCAAACAAAGACACCGTCATCCCCTTCGTGGTAATTTTTTTAAACCATACAGAAATAGGAACTAGGAACTCAGCTGCTCCTTACAAAGAGATTTTTCCTTGACCTTGAACTTGAAGTGAAATTAGCATGATACAAGCAATTAAAATTTTTTGACCTTGTTTTTGAGATGTTTGATCTTGAAGATATTCTTGACGTTTGAGTTTGATAAGGGGCAATATTCCATGATTTTAAGCATTTTTTAACCTTGAAGTTTTTTACTTTGACCTTGAGTTTGATGATGCCCTTGACCTTAATTAGATTGAAAATTTATATAGACCCGCCACGTAGTCTGCCCCACCCTAAATACTCTCACAATCCCACCAATCCCGAAAGAAACTTGGCGATTGTTTTTCAGCACCTGCAGTTTTTTGCGTTTTGTTCATTTCAAATTTACTATAGAAAAGAAAACAGCAATTATTTTATATGTAGTGCTTCTAAACAGTCTATAATATGCGGTCGTGTAACAGGCTTCAGCTTTCATAGTAATAGTTCTTAATCTCTTTAATTAATAAAAATATGTGTTCTTGATACAGGTTCTATATCAGAAGATTACCTTACAAACCCTCACATACATAGATGAAGTAACCAACGACCGCTTGCAGAGCACATTGCAAATATTACAGAAGTTTGGTATCACCCCGGAAGAGGCTTGCCGGAAGCTCCATGTGCTCAGCATGAACCCAATAACTATGGACAATTATGGAAAAGTACTTAGCGAGTCTGAATTTATCCATGTCTCTGCTAAACATATCATAAAGTTAGCACAATGGAGATGACAGTTTTAAATTGAAAGACATTCAATTCATAAAATGAATTGTCTCTTACAATATCAAATTAAAAAAAAACCTAGTGAATATCCTCCTTTCACTAACTTACAGATACAACACACTTGTAAAATCAAGACCAATAGCTGAAGAAAGAAGGATTACTTCCAACAGACTTTAAAATGGAGCAAACAATAATGGAGAAGTTCCAGGAAAGGCCTGTCAGTATTTTAACTTCCACCAGAGATTCCCATAGTGGTCGACATTTACTGATTTTGGGATCGACGAGGTCTAAAAATCGACCCCTAATAATTAACACAAGTTCTTTTTTGAAACTTTCCATATACTGTACAAGTTGTGTTACGTGTACCAACTTTTTATAAGAATGACAAATATTTTAGAAGTAAGGAATCATTGTTGTACTTAAAAAACTCAACCAAGTCGATAAGCGAGCACAAGTTAGTACAAGATAAAAAACTCGGCAAATTTTTAAATTGGTAAGAATTTTTAATCAATAGGAAAAAACTAGAAATAGGATTTTTAAAGTAATTTAGCTGTGGGGGTCTGAGGCATCAGTTCATTTTGGAAAAGGGGTTTCTTGCCCAAAATAGTTTCCTTTTCCTGAATTACACAGAACTTCTTTGATTCTGACACATCTATATGTAAGTTAGATTAAAGCATTTTCTTACTTATAAAAAACTGTACCACGTCATCATATTCATCAGATTAATTAATGGTAGAATAAACTATAGTCAAGATTTTCAAGAAATGTATTAAAATTGCATTAATTTTGAAAAAAATATTAAATTAAAGTCTTTCTTTGTTCTTAAAAATCATTGATTGATGGTTGAAAGATATTTTTTCTGGTTTTTAGCTGCCGACTGCCTGCATTCATGCAAATGGTCATTCAAACGCCTCCGTATAGGTCATTTTGCGAACAGGACGTTTTGATACGGAGGCATTCAGACGTACTAGTAACGCTAAAACATTAGTATAGAGAATACCCAGAATTAACCAGTAACGGTTTCAATCGACAAAATTTCTGTCAAAATATGTTATATTGCCCTTAAAAGCAGTTCAACGTGAACTGGGTTTGACAGGTATTACTAGCGCCTGAATTATATTCGTCGAAGTGTGTAGTTGCTTGAGACGTCAAACATCGTGAAGGAGTTATTTTTTCCAATAAGCATTGTTACACAGCAATGATGCGTGTTACGCGCCGTTGGACGTCCTCAAAGACTTGAAATTTGCATGAGTTAAGAAGAACACTTCACCGCAGGCTGCGCCGTGAGATCAGCCCTTTATTTTGATAATCCTATGACTATGTCTAAAAAAAATAAGTTAGAATGGTTGCTCACCAACTTGAAATCGTTATCCTAATATTTGTGAAAGTTTTTATGTTTGTGCATCAATCAGGATGAAATTCGGCACACATATAGTGCATATACTGAAGTAACACATAGGGTACTTTTATACATTTTTATGCGAGCGAAGCAACGGATAGAAGCTAGTAGATCCTATATGGTCATTCGAATTGCGAAATCGTCAGAGAAATATAAAGGTCTCTTTTTACTTTTCGCAAAATGGCATCTGGTGGTCGCCATATTGAATCATAATTACTATCATGTGTTTAGTGACAATTACAGAATTAAGACAAATCGATTGATGCAAGTGTCATTAAAATCGGTCCACAGGTTTGGTCTTTATAGTGCCAGAAAGGAACAAATATACTCCTTTGCGTCGCGCAGTCGGGTAAAAATGCCGAAGGGCTGTATCTCGACACCTATTCAACCTAAAAAACTACGATTCATGGTAAAACTGAAGCAAGTTTAGTCTATTTAAAACTGTACGGATTAAATTTGACCGTAAAATGCAACGATTTGAAGAATGAAGTCATAATCTGAAAAATTACTAAAAATGTAGAGGTTTTATGAGAACCACGAAATTAGTACAGGTATTGCGAAGCTGCATTCTTGGTTTCACAATATTGATATCTATCCTAAAGACATCCCAAAGAATCAGAATCAGAACAGCGCTATTTATTTCGACCTAAAATCGTTGAATCTTTCTACAGTGACTGGCCTAAAATTCCATTTTTGATCGTGCTCACCGACTGTGCCCATATTGTGCGTCGCGTCTCATGTTCAGTGCCTAGCCCCACCTGGAAAAAAGCCCTAAATACGCCTATGCCGCGTGTTTGCTACTTTAATACTTCTTTGACAATATAAAAAAAATATATTAAATTTCAAAATCTGTCTACGATTTTCGAAACTTTTAATCTTTCTTCGAGTGTCGAACGATTTCTACGTGCGACGGCGGCGCTCCCGGGCGGCTCCGGTGCTACGCGCGCTACGGGGCTACGGCTACGGCGTAGCGCACTTAGCGCGCGTAGCGCGTTTATACATCGTTTCATCAGAGTAATGAAAGTGTTTTCATAGTTTATATCGACGACTCGGGACCACCAGTGAACCTCAGCGCGTGAAGACTGAACGCCCACCACTGAAACATCAACTTGCCTTTAGCAACATTACTTTAGTTCCCCGACACCGGTACCGCTACTATGTGCTACTACAACTAACTACTACTATAATATTAACATGCTTTCTCTTGATATTTTCGTCTCTTTTTAGTTCAAAGTGTTACGATTTCATGAACAGTAGGTAGTTCATGAAATCTTAACACTTTATTTTATTTCTTTATGTTTTCATAGGAAACTATTGTCTTCACTATTTAATGCTAACAAAAATAAGTTTGTTCGTTACACGGGCATCATTTAAATAAGTTCGTTCGTTTCACGGGCATCATTTTGTTTGTGGCATAATTTTGTTTGACCCAATTTTGCTTGATTTGATTGCAATTTTTGCTTTATGAACTAAAAATTAATAGCACTTTTCTTTTCTCTAGGGTTCCGTAGTCAGCAAGGAACCCTTTTAGCCATGTCCGTCTGTTTGTCTGACTGTCCGTTCGCGGTTTAGCTCAGAGACGCTTAGCGCTAGAAAGTTGAAGTTTGGTCTGGGTTGGTGGTTGGGTGGTGGTATGTGGTTTACGAGAGATAAAAATCTCTCGGAACAATTCTTGGATTTCGTCTAGCTTATAGCTACCTCGCTTTATAATAATAGGATCGGAACTTTTCTAAATACCGACCATTATACAAAAAATAGCTTTTTGCGACAGGTAGCGCCATCTAATTATTTTTTGTACCCATAGGACTTTAGACCGCGGGCTACAGTACGTGATAACGCTGTAAAGTAATTTCTATGAATTTGTTAAGTCCTCGAAACGTACGTTATAGTGCGCCCACACGATACAGACTTATGTTTGCGCAGACTTTGAACTCTGATTTAAAAAAAACTATCACATCGACATTTGTCTGCACAGACTTTGTTGTAAGTCTGCAGTAATACAATACCATTTTTCATTCAGAGTTCAGTCTGCGCAGATAAAAGCTAGTGTCGTGTGGACCCACTATTAGCTACAGTCTAGTCACTATGCTACAGAGGGTCAAGATTCTTCCATACAAACTTTAACACCCCCTATACCCCTATACGGGTAAGTAATAGATGATATAACAACAACATCTCTAATATTTACAACATATAACAATGGAAGCTATAATTTTATTTAATATAACGATTAGTTAATATAATATACGATTGATATAATTTTCAAATAACTAATTTTATAAGCATAACATACATTAAATATAAAATCGTTTGACATACCACTCAAAAAATATAAAAACATAACTAGTAACTGATTACCACCTACGCTAAGATAGTTCGACGGAGATATTTCTGGGTGGTTTTATAAAAATCCGAGTCGGGGTACTCTGAGTCGGGGTGTTAACCATAATGACGTTTTTTATATAATATTAAACGTTAGACCAAGTGATTTTCGATTACATAAACGTTATATCAAACAACGTTATACTAAATAAATTTTAGAAAAATAAATGTTATATGTTAAGAAATTATGTCAACAGTTAGCATATCTCACGTTGATTATATCTTATGAACGATAAATTAATGAAATTAGATCAAATGAGTTTATACGTTATGAAACGCACCCCCCTATACAAAACTAATTATGACGTTATTTATTTCGTTCAGTATTTGCACCAAGTTTCTAGTTTACAAACTCAAGGAATAAGACTCTTCCATATAAACTTTAACACCCCATTAATGCTCTGTTGGGAGTAGTTGTGAAAAAATATTCATGACTACCTTAATTATTCCCTTAGGCAAGTATTTGCACCAAGTTTCAAATATATTGGCCCAAGAAAGATTTTGCATACAAACTTCCACCCTCTATTTCAGCCCTTTCTGGGAGAAATTTCCTGGAATCTTTTCTTAACTGACCTGTCCTACTCATAATCTACCTCCGTGCCAAATTTCATATTTATAGGTCAATCAGTTTTAAAGTGTTTTTTTACATTTTTACTATTAATTTAGCTGACTATCCAAAAACGGCGAGACACGTACCTTTTCATTTATTTTTACCAGAAACTTTAATTTTAACTTCTAACTGCAAAACTTACGAATTCCCCATATAGGCTTTCAACCCCTTTTTCACCCTCTTAGAGTGCATATTTTCAAAAACGCTGAAATACTTATCTATTCATTTATATCCAGAACTTGTGTTCATTTTCAATTTCATTTACAAAAATGAAATTGAAAATGACGGGTTTCCATACAACCGTTCATCCCTTATTTTACCTTGGTTTAGTGGATGTTCACATCATAAAATCAGGCTATACCTAGTTCGGCCCAAATGCTTATAGTTTTGTGTGCATTAACTGTAGACTAAGCACTTAATTTATGAAATCATGTACAAATTTTCTGTGAATAAACTATAATATTATTTATCATAAAATGCATCAATTGCCAAAATTAATTTATTCACCTATCACCAATGTGCCGGACGGACTGGAACGGGGTGTGTTTGGGGTTCACGTTGAAGAAATAAAAGAAGGATAGACCCATCCTTCTTGGATTTCTTCGAGGTGGACTGTGACCAACCCGACTGCGTCCTGAGTCCTGGCGCGCTGACGTCCTGTATTTGTACGTACGGGTTCTCGTACTTCTCCTGAACCGTTCTTTTTCTTTTTGTTTTCGGGATAGATTGGCGTTAGGGATATTTGCTTAACAGGAATAAATGAAAACGCAGAAAATATTTGTTATCATTGCAGTTAGCGATTTAGGGAACTTATTCGCGACAAAATAATACTATACTTTGCTATAAATTCTTATTGTTTCTTATCTATGACTACAAAATCTTTGTTTTCAAGTGATTACTATCGTACGATCCGCAAATCGCTAACTGATTTAAGTTTTATTTTAAATGTAAGTTTAACTATAACTATTATACATTATCGGATATATCTAAGAATATTCTCAGTCGGGATAGGCGCTGATGCACATTCCCGTAAAGTCCGTGAGATTCCCCCGTCTGTCGGGGTAAAAAGCATCCTGTCAACCCTGTTCACTTAGGGATTAGTTCAACGGTAGGTACTAGCGAATGTATCTGTGTGCGAGCCTATTCAGACAAACAACTGTAAAATCCACACATCTAAGGATGGCAACACTATGGGCCCTTAAACCCGAAAGGGAAAAAATCTACATTTTTAGAAAATCCTATTTTGTGGATTTGTGGAGGCATGTTTGTAAGTCTGGATAGAGTGCAGTGGTATGCTTTTAGTTCAGATTATTTAGAATCTGAAAACCAAGACATTTTTTATGTTTAGTAAATGAAGGTGTCCCGGTTACCTTAGATATGCTTTTGTTATGGGTGGCTATGTGTGAAATGTTCAATACCGTGTTACCCTTCATTCACCTTGCCATTCTTTTTACCGTAATAACCTTTTCAAAACATTACGTTATGTTGAGGGAGGTTTCACCCTACCTATCTATTTTATTAAGCTATAGAAATGAAGGCCCCAAGATTATCTTATGTTTCAAGGGGAAAATAAAAATAATAAAAGGAAATAAAATTACATTACATAGTATTTAAGCTAACTTATCTATTAAAAAGGTACATATGTACGCTAATTACATAAAGCAAAATAATAAATATAATGTGACGCTTGTCGCGAACAACCAATATCGTGAAAAACCTTCCGTTCTTGCTAAAAAGTTAGTTCCTAAACCATGGTAAAAGATTACATTTATCCCGAGATGACTAGATACATCAATGAATGAACCGACACCATGCTACCTTAGGTAGACAAATTCTTTAGGCAGAGTGGCCACTATGTGATGAAATGGTTAAAACGAAACCTTGCCATGCAGCCCGGCTGTCTAAAGATTTATCTAGCTAGAGCGTATTACTTAAAATTAATGTGAGTATGAGAGAGCAAACCCTTAAAATAGGTATTTGACTGTATGAAAAATCGAAATGAATGAATACTTATTTGATAGTTGATATTAAAACATTACGATTTATGAAAAAATAAATAAAAATGGTCGAAAAACAGAAGATATACACTTTTGAAGTTATTCTTCTATCCTTGTCACACAAAATGACATTTGTACTGGATGACTTCAATTTAATATGGCAAGGACTTGTCAGTGACGTCACACGCCATTAGAGCTGTCTCTGTTAATTACAGATTTTAAAACGCTGACAACACGTAATTTTTTGAAATTTTTAAGAAATATTTTTAACTGCGTCTTGTCTGCTCTCTAGATTTTAAGAAATGTAAAAAAATACCAGTCAAATACCCTATTCTATTCAGTGCCTCTACCACACGCAAGCAGTAACTACCTTGCTAAATATGAAAGTGAAATGAAAGAAACGTACAGGCAGCGCGCGACAAGCTCGCCGATACCTACTAAAATTACCGCTTATATTTTATAATCTCACTGGTATTCTTATATTGTATGTAACTAATTGAGTATTTGTTCTTTATCTAAATTTTCTTTGTACAATATTCAGGAACACTTCACCGAGGCTATTTCCTGAACCAGAAGAAAGATCTGGGAGCGGATGTTTTTACACCTAGAAACAAAACACACAATGTACTCGTGAATACGCCCCAGTCACCGGTGTTTAGTTGATATCACAACATGGTAACTGCTTGTTGCTGGTGACGTTACAACTAAGTCATTACAGACATTTAAAATTTACGTGCAAACACTGAAGAAAAATGGTGGGAATTTTATCAACACAAGTTTGGGATGCTGTATTTGCAGGGTCGACAAACGTTATTTTCAACTTCCAAAAAGGAGGAGATTCTCAATTCGTGTTAAATGTGATTGCATACAGTGAAACTTTAGTTTTTGTGAGTTTGGCAACAGCAGGTAGGTTTGGATGCGCCCAGAAGCCGCAAAGTCGTCGAGGTCGAGTACCGGCCACCGTCAGCCATTGTGATCATTCAACAAGCCACCACAAGGCAACACCTCTCAGTATTAGTAATATTGCGGCCATCTTAAGCAATATGCCTCATTTTATTAGTAGAATACTAGGCTGACTGGATCATTCAACCAGTAACAGGGTTAATTGCTTTCCATCAAGTTAGCAGTTTATAAGCTGAAAATTAGTTCATTTCTATGAATTTAATCAATTACCAAATTTTATCTAATTGATGTTATTGAGTTAGTACATGAAAACCGTAACCAAAATTAACGTAGAAGGTTACAAGAAATAACATGGATTTGATTGTAACAATATCAATAAAGAAGTGAATGTTGATTTAACAATTCAGTTGGTTCTATGACAACATACAATAAATTACTGGACTACAGATTTACGAGAAGGGTTTACAAAACGCCTAATAGACAGACATCGATATACACAAAGCAAACATGGAACAGTGGAGTCGACCAGTGGTTCGTCCCTACTGTTATTTACTAATGTGTCGGTTTGCAGTCGGGAGTTTTATTTTAATTAAGGTAAATGTGTTTTTCCCCTTCTAGGTGGCTACATTATATCGAAGCAAATCATTTAATAGTAGGTACTATTAAATGATTTGATGACTTTAGTTCAAAACAAAGCAATGTTAAAACAGGAGAATGTTACATACATGTGTACATTCATGTATGTGGCAACACTGCGTGTATATTTTTAAGTAAATGCAAAAAAAAAAGTTATCATTATCTGTTTTAGATTTTAGTCTGACACATTTAATAGATGCGTAGGAAAATATAGGTTACTGAATTAAACCTGGAAAACTAGATCTATCCAAATGATCCAAATGTTTACATTGGACACGCGTTGAAATCTTTTGTTGACACAAAAATATTTTTATGCAAATGATGGAATTTACTTTCGGTTATCACTAAAGCAATAAGCACTTAGGTCGGTCTGAAAGACGTAAGTCATTCGTATAGAGTCCGCTTTAAGTCTGCGGCAAGCCTTTGAAAGCTTTCATTGTCTTTTGTCACTCTGGTCTGACTAGTCTTGTCAACGTCATGGATCACGATATGACGTCATTATCGCGCGGTCTGGGTGTCCGCCTACCTGCGTCGAACACAATGTCTCCGACGTCGTCGTTAGTGTCGACGTTGGTGTCAAAAACTTGCGCCTTACCTCCCAGGGTGCCGCGCGGCGCGCTACTGCAGCCGAGCCACCAAGACGCTGTCGACCGCGGGAACGCTATGTTGTCTCTGTCCACCTAAACATTAGAAACATGAGTTTTATAAACAGATCGAGTTAAAAGGTAAGGTGGATGGCTCTGCAATGCACATCATGCTGCTTCACTGCTATTACCCACCCTGGACGTAGAAGTCCTTATCATAGCATGCACTGGTATAAATGTCGAGCACTATAGTAGGCGCCAGATAATCGTGGAATAACGGTCATTGACCCACCTACAATTATTGACATTTTTAATTTGAAAAACGGAATTAATGACACAAAGCTGTCCCGAATCATCATCTCTCGTGATCCTTAACATTGTCTAATAATGAAAAACGATTCATATTTAATTGTTCAGGTACCTATAAACAGTTATTAGGGAAAGGTCAATGCACTTTATTCCACATTTATCTGGCGCCTACTATACATATCAGAGAGAGATTACGGGTTAAAGTTACAGTAGAACCCAGCTTGCTTCAGATTGGATATGGGATTGTTAGGACCTGAAAGCGTAAACCAAATAGCCTAAAGTACTTACACTGAAAGTTCTATCATTAAATCGCCAGTACGATCCTCCCTTGAAGAAGTACGTGTATCCGTTAGTGTGCTGCATGGCGGCATCAATCCCGTCAGGAATGCCTTCCCAGAGAGAGAGGGATTTGGGGTAGGAGGCCTGGACGGGCGGACTCTGAGACGGGTCGAAACCCCAGAACTTCGAGCCCTTGTAGAAGTAGATCTTGCCGTTACCAGACCAGACCAAAGCAGCGTCCAGGTTGTTTGGAATACTGGGGAAACCTGGACCAAACAGTTACGTATAAGTATAATGATAATAATATGTTTTATTGAGAGTAACAATGACACTCATATAGTAACAATGAATAAACTTACAACAAGTGAGTTAGAACTTAGTGATACAATTACAACAACACACACAACAAGATAGTCATTGCTTCAGCATTCCAGCTGAGATACTGGAGCAAGAATTAAGGATTCACGGTACAGGAGTCCAGCCTGTCAGCTGTAAATGGTACTTATATTGAGGAAAGTATGTTATGTAGGTATTTAAAAAAAATAACGAAATCCAATAAAAGTTGGCACGAAATAACTATGGGTTTTGATCGACCGATTTTTGATTGGATAACCCAATTTCTCCAATCTTTAAATTAAAAACGTAAGAAAACATAATCCTACCTTCACTAATGTCTTTAGGATAATCTCCGTCAATTTGTTGTCCGTTGTACCTCCAGTACTTCGATCCCTTGAAGAAGAAAGTCTTGCCGTTGTTATAGGTGAAGGCGGCGTCAATGTTGCCGGGCAGGCCGGGCCAGGCGCGGGAGATGAGGCGCGGGTAGCCGGAGGCAACACCGTCCTTTGTGAGCCGCCAGTAGTGCTCGCCTGGAAACGAAGAAAGAACAATTAATTTGTGTTTTGTCGAAGAAATAAATGCGTGGTGGTCACTTTCTATTGGTCTGTATTTAATATTTTTGTGACTTTGGTCTACCAATTTCTCCCCCAAATTTTCCTTAGAGTTGAGTTTTTTTTTTTCGTAAAGTCCCCTTTTTTTTTCTTTTTTTTTTTTTTAGGATGGGAAATCATCAAATGACTTCTTCCGCTCTGGGTGGAGCGGAAGGGCGTGTCAGACTCTTACTGACTAAAACCCATCCGTGTTCCTTCTAAAGCCCTTTGCTTTCCAGGGCCGCGGTGACTCTTTCGAACAAATTCCGCAACCCTGGTTCGTAAAGTCCCCTAGACATCGTAGCTTTAACAAAAATCAAGTACAATCAATAAATCTTATAAAAAGTTACACCACGTCTGGTTTCCATACCTTTGAATACGAAAGTGCCGCCGTCCGCAGAGGTGAAGATGGTGTCGAACTTAGGGTCGCTGCAGAGAGTAAGGTCCTCGTCAGAAGGTTGCTGGGGGGTGAAGCGGGGTTGGTTGGCAGGTACTTGGCCACTGAATTTGGTCTCAGACTTGTGACCGTATATAGCCTGAGGATGAAAGGAATGTCAGTTATGAGTTTGAAGTTGAGGGTAGACATTTTTTCGTTGTTGTTCTATGCCTTTTTGGAAGTGGAATACGTGTCGTTTTATAGTCGGCTGGCCAAACAACGTGGTAGAGATCGATGCTGGGTATGAGAAATGGTTTTTTCACTTTTAACCATTGTTGTGGTACTACGAACTTCTGAGATATATGGTTAAATAAATTTTATTTCTCAATAAGACATACAAAGATTTCATTTACTTGAGAACAATTGTTAAAACTTAAAAATATTGTATTAGGTATAACAAAGTTTGACACTAAAAATAAGCAGCTATTGTTTTCAACAAATCATTTATGTACGCAACAGTATATTTTATTTCATACTTCAATTATATTAAGGAGTATAATCAGTAACTACCTGAATTCCTTGGATGTCATCCTGGGCTAGTTGGAAGGCTGGTTCGTATTTTCTGTAGATGGGATACATGAGCGCTGAGCGCACATTACTGTGGGACAACCCTAGCGCGTGACCGAATTCGTGCGCTGCAACCTGCAAATGGGACATAATTTTGAATGTTAAGCTTAAATGGTTTTTTTTTCAACTGATTATTTTTCTAAGAAGCCAAACTTTTTCTAAACTTATTAGTGGGACCTCTACAACTATAACTTATCTGCTACAAAAAAATCAGTTCAAAGTTATAAGACAGTGATTCCATAACTACCTGGAAGAGATTGATACCGCTCCACGAGTTGATGGTCCATCTCTCAGAGTCATCGAAGTGAGCAGCGCCTCCGTACACCTGCACAAAGGAGCCATTGAGAAAAATCAACATCATTACTGTTGAATCAATAATTGTCATATTGTTCTATAACCTTAGCCAGCCGCATGTACAATTCTCGGTAGGCAATGATTGATTCTGCAATAACTCATTGTAATTTAGTTGGATGGATAAAAACGTCGTTTGTAAGATATAAAGAAATGTTTATGTTAGTCCACTGTAGGTACTTCCTATTTCCGTTCAGAAACTGACGATTGCCTTTTTTATTTTGTATGTACAATCAAACCAACTTAATATGGTGCATCGTTGACAGAAGATTATTATGAGAACTTAGGCCGCTATCCCACGGGCGTTTTACGAGCGTTGGTGTTTCTCCGACGTCATGAGTCAGTGGCAAACGTTAACATAGCGTCAACACGACGTTAACGTTGCGTTTTTTGGTAACAGTTTGAGAAACGCCAACGCTCGTAAAACGCCAGAGGGATAGGGGCCTTAGTCACCTTTTTTTTTGTTAAGAATTCATATTCATGGTAAATTCAATCGAGCGAGACTAGACTACCAAAAAGCAATTAATTATTGTTCCACATGATTACTTGTGTCAACTGTGTCAACCTTAAAAAAATATATTGGTTCATCAGATAACATGGAAAATAATGGCTGGTTCCTAATCCAATCAATGTACCTATTAGTGGTGTAACGAATGTTGGATTTTTCACATTCGGGAATGCGAATGCGAATATTTATCTCAAATAAAATGTTAAAACCATGCCGAAGCCGAACATGACCGAGCCGATATAGAATGAATGAACGAAGTTAGGACAAAAAAATAATTAAAGTCAAACGTTTTGGATTTAACAACATTAATTTTGTTTAGATTTTGAAGTGATAACTTCTTATGGGAGAGTAACCGTTAGAGTAAAACGTAACGCGTTACGGCGCCAGTCTGTCTGGCTTCCCTTTCTCTCACGCATACGGCAGCGGTAGGTAGGCTCTTGCTGTCTCACTCTAACCGTAAACGCAAGAATATTTGTTTTTTAATACTTACGGGGAAGAAGGCGTGGGCAAGAGTGCCGGCAGGACCATCGAAAGGATCATCGTCTCCGTGCGCTCCCCTCTCGAACCTGCAAGGAAAAATAAAAGTTAGTAAACCTAATACCTACTGCGTAACACCACAACTCATGTAATCCTAGTGACAATCTATAGTAATAATCCGTCCTATCCGATCAATGAATACCGCGGATAGAAAGTAACTTGCATTACCTACTACAAGTAGTTGCGTCCAACGCTCAATGACAACCATTCACGCAGTTTTACGCAACAAAGATCACTCGCGGATTGTGACTATTATGTGTGATTCAAATAACCCTACAATGCGGCTCCGCAAAGATCTAAACGATGCAAGATGCCCGCACTACCACGAAACACTCATTTATATTCTAAATTCGTTTCGCACGAACACTAGGTATTCTATTTTTTTGGATAAGCTTCCGATTAATACGTTACCTACAATGCAAAATTGAACAGAAAGTGGACAACCCAAAGTGATGGATTATGTAAGAGCAACTTTAGCAAGTAATATGTAGATTTCTGGTTTCAATGATTGGCTGGCCTGTTGGTCGAGTGGTTAGTAACCCTGACTGCTAAACCGGAGGTCGTGGGTTTGATTCCCACCCAGGACAAATCTTTGTGTGATGAGCATGATCATTTGTTCTGTGTCTGGGTGTAATTTGTCTATAATATGTATGTAGTTAGAAATATATAAGTATGTTTATCAGTTGCCTGGTTGCCATAGCACAGGCTCTGCCTAGTTTGGGATCGGATGACGGTGTGTAAGTTGTCCCAAGATATTATTATTATTATAATGATACCTGTCGAAATTTTTATCAGTTTAGCTACAGAAATTGTATTAATAGGTGAAACAGACATACGAAACCAACAGTAGTTTTATGTGGCAGTTATGCAACTTTCGATTCAATCTACGAGATAGGTACCCCAAAGTAATTGTGAAAATAACCGTTGTTTGTATGTGCCTCTAAGCAATATTGACAATTGACATGCCATCTAAAATGTTACATGTTCGAGCCTTGAACTTGCCTGATTTCAATATCGACTCGTCCGGTCCGTTTCTGCGTGAAGGTAAGGTCGGTGTAGTCCGACCACACTGCGAAGGCTTTGGTAAGTTCCTTGTCAACTATGGCATTGTCAAGCTCCCGTGGGTACTTAGAGATCCCGTAGGTGAGGTGCTTATTCCGCCATCTTGAACCTAGACAAACAAAAAGGCATTAAATATTTAAAGGCAGTTCACAGAAAATAAATGTTTGTTTGGTTGATCATGGTTATGTGCAAAATAAATATTAGATATTACACTTAAACAAAGCAATAATTAATAACATTTAAATGAAGGGTCACTCACCCTGCAGTACGTATCTCTTCGCTCGTCTCTCTCCGACGCCCACTTTGTCTCGCATGCCGCACCTTGGCAATGACATTACTTTTGTCGTTTCCTCGTCTAATTCACCTGTAAACGAATATAAACAAACGATATTAAAAACAGGCCCGTGTGATTTGTGGATTTAATTCGCCATGACTAATATCATCTTTGTTCTTACTACCATAGCAGTTTTTCATATAGACTTAATGAGAGAGACAAATTATTTGCGAATACAAAAGTTGCTCGTGTGAGCTATCTCTTAGAATCATGAGCTGCAACAGTTGAGTTTCAATTATTATCTCATTTGTATCGTCAAACAATTAGTAGTGCCAAAGGACAAACATAGACATTTTGTAACGAACGATGAATGAGAAACCATGGTCGCTCCAACCGCTGATCAGCTGTGCGTTGGATCAATTCTACGGTGACGATCGATTTACATTCATAGTTACGGGGAATAATAATGTTCTTGCAGAATTTATACGCCATAAGGAAAACTAGTTCACATTTAATATCTGTATACAGAAAGAGGAATTATTATTAATGAACGCATATCACTAATACAAAACTGTAGGTACTATAAGCTACATTTAATCTCCAAAAACTGTACGGATTCTGTGGACAAGGCTACGTGAGTGAAACCACGGGAAAAAAAACAAATAAACTATTTATTATTCGATTCGTTTTCATGACATACTTATTTCAATTATGATTAAATGATTTTTTTGCAACTGATCAACGCCATACCGTCCACGTGCTAAAAATGTCTAGTGCTATCTCAAACGCACTTTCATTATGGCCATGTTCATAAATAGCACGAGTACGTAGTAGTTTTCACTTTAATTTGGGGACATACAAAACATGATATAATTTACCAACGACTGTAAAAATAGGTAGAATATATTAAAATAAAAACAAATAATATATGACTAAAAAATCTAATTAGGCCGTCAGATAGATTTCCAAAAAATATTGGACACGTATTTTTTCTTTTGTCATGTAAACAAATAGTAAACACGATACAGGTCATTGAAAGCTCATGTGACGTCACTTACCAGTACCCTTTTACTGGGAAGTGACGTTACGGGCCCCCACTCCTTATCTTTGATGCGTTTTATCTTCGTATTTTTTATTGATTTGATATAATAAAAAATACGTATCCAATATTTATCTAAAATCTAACTGATGGACTAAATAGAATCATATTTTAACCCAGGCAACATCCCTATTACTTGTCTGCGATCAATATTTATTTCATGAGCGATTTAGATGAAATTTGGTACAGAGATAGATTAGACCTTGGAGAAGGACATAAGCTTTGTCGCGAGAACAGGGCTTGAAGAAGTTGAAATAGGGGATGTAAGTTTGTATGGGATTCCGGCATTATGGGACATAAAAACATTAACCTTTGTACTTATTGAGGCACGCGTTCAAGCGTCTCTGAAAAATTAGTACATGTGTATATGTATCTCAAAAATAAAAATGGTTGCCCAAAGTAAGTATGCCGCGCAGACATAGTCGCGGACAAAAGCTAGTTTAATATGAATAAGTTTCAAACAAGTGTCATTAAACAAACATATTCATCACTATTTCACCTACCCTAATTCAAATATAACAAGCGTTTTTAAAAGATAAATTAATTTAGTATTTTCATCAGGGCATTGAAAAAACAGCGCAGTGTGAAAAGGAAAAACTGGTTGCTTTAACTATTAAAAAGATACATTCCCAGGAAATTAACCTAATTATCCTTTCACAACTTTTATTATAAATTATGTATGTACCAGTTGGCGGTAAATTGCGGAATAATGATTTAGCCGTAGAAAACCTCACCAGTAACATTTAGTCCGGCGAAGCTCTGGAACTCGGTAATAGCTCGTTTCCACGAGTCTTCATCCATCATGTGCCCACTCGAAGGATTCCTCACAGAGGGACTTAGATACCCGTATTGCGCTAAGTACATCTGGAAGTAAACATCTCCTATAGTCTGCCGTTTCCATATCAGGAGTAGGCCTCTGTTCTCATGCGAAAGACGTCTAGATACTTGTTAGATTGTGCTCTATGTATTGGTGAATAATCTTCAATTGCGCTGGCACAGTGTAAATGAGCTTCTAAGTTCAGTTCTAAACTTCAGTCGAATGAAAACAGAGATTCATCAGCATTGGTAAACATAGTTGGAGCTTCTCAGATTACACGGTTATTTATAGTCATTGATTCATCCAAAACATTACAGCATTTTACAAATACTACACAAATGGCGTAATGCCCATTGAAAAGTAAATAACCAATATCTTGCTACACCCAAACACACACTTGACACACATGTCTTATACATATGTTGCGCGTGAGTCACACAAACAGCCTGAGAAGACAAACTAAATGTTCTAGTGTAGAAGCGAAAGGCGAGGGCTATGCGCTCCTGCGTATCATTTTCACCGATTTCGATGATAATAATTATTATCGATTATTATATACAGGATGAAGAGGAAATCCGTAATATAATAAATACTTAAGTAATAACACTTAACAAGTACTTTGTTGTCTATTAATTGATATCGTTACCTACAATGATTAAACGAGATATTAAATTATATGCAATTAAAAGGAAAATCAATTTCAACTACGAATATGGCTACGGCATATGTCTAAATTATTGCACTAGAAGAAGCAAACAATTTGGAGTTCGATTTACGAACGTTTCTATGTTTACGCAAAAAAATCGTAATGGACTTACCATCGCGTTGTCTGCTTTTCCGAAGGTCGGCGCGGCGCTGCTCCTGGACAGGAAGACCAGCGCCACCGTCGCCGTCAATAGTATCCTCAAACTGACGAACGCCATGTTTTCCGCTGGTATCCCTAATCTTCTACTAGATATGCTCATTTGATATATCCTTAATTATAGTTTTGTAAAATTATCTAAAGGACGGAATACCTAATTGTCATTACTCTTATGTCGATTTCTTAACCTATTTTCTTTGTAATGTCTGAGTTAATTATATCTAAACAAGTCGACGATATCTTCGAGCACCACGATGATAATGTTTTCTGCAACAAATAATTAGTAATATTTATTATCGCGGCATGTGACCAACCTAACTGTTTACGTCAACTTTTAAATTCGGAATGAAATTTCATTCACAATCTTTATGTAACATAACAACTGATAACTTTATCCCATCATCGCACGAAAACCGCTAATTTATACATCGGAACATATGCCACCGGATAATTGCAAACTACGTAAGATTACAAAATATCTTGAGAGATTGTAAACTCTCGATAAATTGTCAACTGAACATTTGAAATACTTTTTTACGCATCAAAATTTGATAGTCTATAATCTCTCGAAGTAATTCCGGATAATTGTAGACTGACATAAAAAAAATGGCAAACTCCGTAAAGTTTCCCATTTTCCGGTGACATATATAATTCATAAAAATATAGGCCTTTATATTTTATTAATAATAAATCATTTATTTTGGGTTGATCCATAAACACACTTCAATCGAATTTAAAATACAATTAGGTAATAATCTTTAGGCTACAGGTTTTTGTAGAGGTCAAGTCTGCGTCATATCCGCGACATCGTTAATTCTCTATAAACTTACCTATGTAAGATATTCCTGGATTATCACTATCACGACATGAGCTAAATACATAAAAAATATCATTGTTTTGTAAATATATCTACAATTAAACATAGTCATTGAAGTGATTACTCCTACAAGTAAGGTAACACGTTTGAACAGTGTTTTACTAGTGCATAAAGTTTTAATAAATAAATAATGAAATAAAATTGTTTGTAGCTATAAAGTTGGTGTAAAGCGACTACTCAATCTGGGGAACTGATTAGATACTCAGCTGTGTTGCATGTCCGTATACTCAAGAGATTTGTGAATCACTGCGGACCTAATCATTTGCTTTTCTTAATTACTATATAGATAACTAGTCTTCTTAAAGTTACAAACTTATATTCATGAGCCGCTAAACATCTAAGGTATTTTACAAGAGCCCTCTAGAGAGTTGACACTTAAGTACCATGTCTACCTCACCTTAGATTGCCAACTACTTCAACTGTATGTGATTGTATTTTAAAATACAATCTTATAGACGATATACCTATTACCCTTAGTATAGTATAGGTGAATAAGTCAGAAACCGAAAGCGCGGATCTATTTGAGGTGTCGTCATAGCCTGAAGCTTCATGTGAATTAAGGGCTTTTCAATCGCTTGCTTTTCGTCAAACTTAATTGCAGCCTTTGCTTATTGCGATAGTGATCGGTATTGTTGTTAATTTAATGCAGTGCTTGATATTTTCACAGATATTATAATAAGCAACATAACAAAGGCCCATTTCATATTTTCTCATTTCTTATTCTTATTAAAGAAAGCAGCCCGAGGTTAAACTTTTTTACAAACAGAGGACGAAAGGTTATTTTTGGACTTTAACATTAAATTTAAGTAGCGACCACATGCATTTCTAATGCATTATTCTGCCACAGCAGTACTTTTAAATAATAAAATATGTACACCATGGTAGCCTTAAGACCAGCCACCGGACTGCGGAAGTTTTACATCGTAGGTAACATAATATATCTATTGAATTAGGAACCACTGATATTATCGCATGTCGAGTTGAAATGACATACTGTATGAAAGAAAGCGTAAAGTCGGCTCCCATTATGTGTCATAAAGATAAAAGGCTTAAAAGACCACCAAATTTCAAATATTGTACAGATTTCAGAGAATTAACTTCACAAAGGTGAAGAGATAATTTGAAAACTTTAATTGCATTTAGTTATCTGTAAGGCAGTGCTGATAGAGGACGCAACTATGCCAGTGATCAGCATACCCTGTGGAATTGTAAAAAATACTAGTGAATTTAGTGCTACAGATAAAAGTTTGTTCATTTTAACCAATCGGAACACTATAGGTAAAAGTGCAACAATAAATTAACAATTACAAAAAAGTGACACTATAAGGTGATAATTGATACAAGCTCTCTTGAACTTATAATAGAACAGTGTAATAAGTGGTTGCCCCTTGATAAGCAATAACGGTGCATACAACAGAAACTAAGCACATATCAAAAAATATAATCCTCCTTCTGGCGCAGTCGGATAAAAAGTTGCAAATTCACTATCCTAAAAATTTATAGACAAACGCCATCTGACGGATATCCGATGAACCAGCTACGAGTTAGCATTGCTAGTATCGATAAATCAACCATACGAAAGCTTGTACACGCCACAGCTCTTAGTACTGCCAAACATCAATAGAGGACGCTAATCTGACAAATGGATAAAATTAAAGACGCTATAAAATATGCATGAAGAAATGAAGCAACAATAATTGGATATGCTAACCATGAAAGAAGACATCAACAACAAAATAAATAGAAAATTAAAAATTTGTAAATCATAAATGAACATCTTGGACAAAAATTGGAAATCGAGAGATTAACGAGGACAAAAAAAAAAATTACTTTTCGGAGTTGAGGAGAGAGAAAATAGTGATATCATGTTGAACATCAAATGCGAAAAACTGTATAGAGTCTATTGTATTAACTCTGCTTACTATGGGGATGAGAGTTCAAATAAAACCACGTCCTACTATATAAAAGAAAACTACCCGCTAGATGTCCTCAAAAAACGAAAAGAACACCAAAGTGAAGTAAAGAAAGCAAGAGATCAAGGGAAGAAAGCGATAATAAAACAACAAACTCGTCATACTTAACAACAACATCCAACAAACAAAACTGCAAAAAGTACAAAACAAAAAAATAAACTTATTGGGATCCCAGAGAGAGAAACGGAGAACGGTAGATCCCGGAGAAAGCAACAACCTCTAACAGCACAGATTATCAAAATAAAAAACCGCCGGCAAAGATAAATAAGACCAACAGTATGAACTACTTTATAATTAAAAAATCTACGCTCACACTCCCTGAAAGTACCTACTCTTCCTCAAGCACGTTACCAAAATCAAGATACAGAATAGCAACTAACACCGGTCCCTCCCGATCTCCCAACACGGCCTGTCACCCTGGGAGGTATAGAGAACAACCCTTCAACATGCCATTCAAACTTTACATTTGTACATACAACGTAAGATCTCTACTGTTACCACAAATATTGATATTACTATAACGTTCCCTAGACAAAATCAAATACGACATTATTGAACTAGCGGAAATCAGAAGATATGGTAACAATATTCTAAAGGATAAACATGTTTTCTGTCGCACCTAAAAAAATAAAGGGCTCCATAGAGTCGGATTCTTAATCAAGAAAAAATACAAAAATAACATTGAAAACTAGATACCTAGCATTTTTGAGAGACCAAGTATGTATCAAGCACCAATTGAATACGTAGAGAGCTATATCCACCTCGGAAAGCAAATATCGTTCAAAGACACGAGACATACAGATGCACTAGATATACGAATTAAAATGACCTGGAAAAAGTAGGTACCTACTACAAAGAATTATTAAAATCAAAACTTTCGATAACACTTGAGAAAAAAGTGATGGATTCGAGTCTACTGCCCTGCCTTACATACGGTGCTCTAACTTGGATCGCCAACAAGAACACCATGACGAAAATACACTCCTGTCAGCGGTGTATGGAAACGAGCATCCATGACATCAAGCTCATGGATAAACAAAATGGTAAAACAATCTGACACAAAACAAAGGTGATAGATGCAGTACAACACGCTCAACGCTTGAAGTGGAAATGGGCAGGACATATTGACGCTCTTCTGACGAAAGATGGACAGGACAAGTAACAAAGTGGACAGGCCCTGTAAAAGCAAAGGGAAGCGACTCGATGGAACGACGACGTAATATAGATAGCAACAAGATACTGGATGAAAACAGCAAACGACAGGAAAACGACATCATGTCCTACCTTGAAACTTCGTGGGTAGCTTTAAGTATTTCTATAAAGGATTCTCTCTTCACCATTAGGTTTATTCATTCAATTTTAAGGTATGTTGAAACTACAGTTTCAGCGAAAATTAAAGTTTTCAGGTAAACAATGTCACGTACAATTGCGTCTTTTACTTACCTAAGTCAAAAGGCCCAATTGTAGGTGGATTTATTTACCGTTTTGCAAATGCAGGAAACTTTAAAATTGAATAAAACTATTCCCGACTAATAAGGTAAAAACCATAGCTGAAGTCAAACCTGATTCACGCGCATTTAACAAATTTATGTTATTGTTTATTAATTTGTCCATAATATTTATGTATATGGAAATATATAAGTATGATTATCAGTTGTCTGGTTGCCATAGCACAGGCTCTGCCTAGTTTGGGATCGGATGACCGTGTGTGAGTCGTCCCAAGATATTATTATAATTATACTCTTTATTTATTTTTCGTTATAATTATTATTATTATCTCGTTTATTTCATTTTTTTACTTATAATTATTCTGTCCATTCTAGGTACAATCAGCAGCGTGTGTAAGTAATATAACAAAAATGAAGAGTTTGTTTGTTTGTTTGAACGCGCTAATCTCTGGATTTACCAGTCGGATTTGGAAAATTATTTATGTATAATTATGTTAGCCACATTCATGAGGAAGGCTATAGGGGGCTATATATTTTATAAGGCTATATAAAATCGGGATATATATGCTCGTACGAAGTCGCGGGAAAAATTTAGTGTTTCATATAAGTATTTTTAATATAACAACGAATGATATAATAACGATTGATTTAATTTTCATTTGTTATAATCATCGTTATATTGTTGTATCGATGCCGCGCTTCACGGGGCTCCTATATCTATCCATTCCATCCGTATAAAGTTTAAAGGAACCTAACATGAATGGGATAACGGAAGCTATTCTATGATACCTCTCGTCACCCCATTCGAACCTAACCTATCCTTGTCGAGGTGCCCTAAGTTCCCTACCCGGCCCCGCTCGCTTTTGTTCAGCGGTTAGATCAAATATTTGTTTACTGAATGAGAGACAACCATCAGATATTGTACCCCTTTCCCGGAAATTAGCCACCTTTCGATACAGGTAACGAGGCATCAGGTGCCTGGTGTTGGTTCATCGCGGATGACAATAGCGACCTTGGGAAGACCTGCGATGACAAAGCTATTGTGTGTGGTGCCTAAAGCTCGAGGGTGGCGGCTGGTGGTAGCTCCTTTTCCTTATTTCGTCGTGTTTGTGCCATTCAAATAATTCTACAATGCATAGGTAATGCTTCCAGGTGTTCGTGACATTCACGGAAATATCCTAATTTTGTAATAAACCTGATCGGGGTACGAAACTATGATCGGGCCCGATAGCGATGGAGGTCGGTGATTGAATCCACCCCGGCTGCGGCTCACTCAAAGACTAAGGGTGTGTTTCCACCAGAGATGTGCGAGGATGCGTAGCGAGGTATGTATTTGTAAAGAACCAATAGAATCGCTTCGTATACCTAGCCTGTAGCGAGGCAAGTTAAATGAAGCGCTACCCTAATAACAATCTTGATTCTTTAAAATCTTGATCCTTAACGTATGAACAATCAGTTGTAAGTTAATTAAATGACAATTTCTTTGTGCGGTCGAAAAAAGTCAAGCTTGCGTCAATGATTATGAAATTATGAATCAAAACTTTCAAGTGACGAATGGTTTGATATGACCATCCTCAAATGCAATAAAAAGACACAAAACAAAAGTGATAGACGCAGTACAACACGCTCAACGCTTGAAGTGGAAATGGGCAGGACATTATTGCCGCTCTTCTGACGAAAGATGGACAAAACGAGTAACAAAGTGGACAGGCCCTATAAATAAAAGAGCAAAGGCAAGCGAATCGATGGAACGACGACATAATATAGATAGCAGCAAGATACTGAATGAAAACAGCAAACGACAGGATAAAATGGAGGCAACTGGAGGAGGCCTATACCCGAAAGCGGGGGCCAAGACAAGTTTAATTTATAATATTTTATTTTTGGTAGGTATTTTAATCTCATTTAAACTATATTGGCCTTGGACATAAGAAAGGCTTAGGTAAATAAATAAAGGGCAGTGCTAATCACTGAATGTTATTGTCAAATTGATGAATGGTGTTAACATCGAGTAGGTAAGTGTTAGAAACACTAGCAGACTTGTTTCTTAGTTTTTCCTAATAAATGATCATCATTATGACGCCAAGCAATAAAAATATGTTTAATAATGACGCGCGGTTATCTAGCGATCTGTCTGTGTGTCTGATAGGACAAACAAACACGGAAATAATATAAACTGACCTGATACACTGGTTCAGTGCGAAGTTCACGCAATCCTATCTACTTGAAATGTCAATATTTTCGTTTCACTGGTGCTATCACGTCTCGTACCTCTATTACTATCAAAATTTGTAAAATGACGATTAACTCACCGAATGTCCCGATTTGTTCACTTTTTTTTTTGCAATTTCACGAAATTTCAAAAAAAATGTGTTCGTTTGTAAAGCGGGAACCGCTGCGATCGTAGTGCCACCACGTGACACAATATACCGCAGACGCGCGTTTGGCTGAATGTGTAGCGCGTCGCCGCGCGCGCCTTATATCGCGCGCACGCCGACGCTGCACCAACCCGCGCGAGCCTCCGCCCGCCCCGCTACAACTTTACAGGAAAACTTAAAAAATGCGCTTTAGTTGAAAACTTTAACTTGTTTCTTTATTGCACTCACTTCCAGTTTCCTCAAATTATACCTGATATGCATGCATTATGAAGATGCATCACAGGAATTCGTAAAGTTCGATATCATCTAAAAGTAGTATTACTCACTATCATCATTCCTATACCTATAATATAATGCCAAAACAACATTAATCTAATCGCATGGCAAGCTGTTCCGAGTTAATAAATAAAATACTATAGTCCAGGTGCGCATCATAGTTCCCGCAACAGATCGCTGGCTGAAGCTGTGTGTTATCTACTGCATAGGTATGTCCTCAACAGCATTGAAGCCAAATAAATTTTGCATTTTGCAGCCATTTTATAAAATCAAGTACTAATTGAATGCCTGTATAAGACGAACTCAATGACATGAGATAGAATCGTGCAAAAATTCTATTTCCACGTTTCTTGATAATAATTTATAGGAATTATCGATAGTTTTTTTTTTTTTTTTTTTTTTTATTTAATATGGGTTTCCGTCAACGGAACATTTCGGAAAACTTTAATAATGGTCATCTTCATTTCTCTTGAGACATTATAAGGCAATTCAAGGGGTTGTTCTCTTAAAACCATCATTATCATTAGAAGATAATGTGGAAAACACATTCCTCATAGAAACAGGAAGCAAGTTGCATTGAGTGTTGTACAAATCGTTTTTCTACTAAGTTCTTTGGGGAATTCCAATGTTCAGTCAAGGATTTATTATTATACTAGCGGTCCCGACAGACGTTGTCCTGTCCAAACTTTTGCTTTGTCTACGACGAAAAATTATAGAAATTGATTGCAGCGCACCTACCGTAAAATTGTAAATCTAAACCATTCTCAAATCCCCTTGAATACATACAAAAAATTTCATCAACATCGGTCCAGCCGTTTAGGACGAGTAGCGTAAAGGCCGCAAGGATAGGAAGGGAATTAAACAAAGAGCTAAGGTACCTATTCATTGTGTGTCCTAGATGGTAAATAAGACAGTGTAAAGAAGATAGAAGAAATAAGAAGCTTACACAAAATCCTGCTTGCCATACGATATCAATAGAAATATCTAGATGAATGTTAATGCACCAGTCTTTCAGGAATAGGGGTAAATCGGTCAAACTGCGACTGGGATTTTCTGACAGAATATTGTTTGTTCTGTGTACCCGTGGTTGGCAGAGATCCAACGCTGGCAATAAGTGATAATAGGAACCTGATACGCATACATACATGTTGAACTGTTACCTACAGTTACACACGCACAACTTAGGTACGTACTTTACCCTATAGGAGCCATGAGCCACACGCTTCTCGTAACAATTACCTACGTTAAAACGTGTCGTTGTACTTATAATAAGACCATGGACCCTTTAATAACGGAAATTAATTCAGTTCATAATTCATAATAATGTGAAGATATTGCAGCAAATGTGGATGAATATTCAACATTGTTTACAATTCGTGCTGGGCGCGACGGTACCAAGACGGACTACACCCTGTATGCAGGATGTCCTCACTGAGGAACCTTGGCGGTTTTCATCATATCTTACCTTGAAACTTAATTAGCTTTAAGTATTTATATGGGGTTCTTTCTTCACATACGGTTTATTAACTAAATTATAAGGTACTCGCACTTCGCACGCGACTTCGTCCGCGCAGATTAAGTAGGTACTCCACAAACTTCAAAGCCCGCTCTACCCCCTTTTAATGGTTAGTTTTGGAAAATTAAGCACAACGATTTTCATTAATTACCCATCCATTTCTGCTGCTGATTCTGTGGTCTCTGTGGCAACTATTCACCCCGTTCACTCCGACAAGGGTTGACTACGCAAAAATTGTTAAATCTGTTTCAATTATCCCACTTTCAGTTTGTTAATACCAATCCCAACGTAAATTGAAGCAAGCAATAATGTCCTCTCCTAAAAACTTCATCAGTCATCATTTCATCACCCCTTCTCGCCCCTTGTAAAACTTTGTTATTTTCGAAAATTCCAAACACTAGTTATTCTTATTTTTTTTATCGAAATCAATAATGATGATGAAAATGTTTCAACTTCATCGGACCAAGCATTAAGATTCTCCCCAGTTCGTTCAAACCGCAACATTTTTCTTACTTAGAGCATTTGTATACCAGTTGTAAATTTTAAACAAAAGGTCCGATTTGAATAATTTAAAGTGTACCATTACATGTGTTATATTACATGTATATAATCAACCTTAATTATCAAACCATTTAAATGAATAAGGATTAATTTCATGATACAAAAATCAACACTTTTCGATTCCACCCTGGTTTTGATTAAATAATTTGAAAAAATAGCAGTCAATGTGACTTAACCAAAATAGTTAGACATATACTCTCGCGAACTTTTTATAGGTAACAATTAATACTTTGATTATGTAGTAAATTACTTTAATGAATCATCTTTTCACAGCGCTCGCCAAATAATGAATTTAGTAGGCAAAATTTTGCTACATTGGGTTACATTATTGCAATTTTTTTAGGGATTATGAGATAATGTAGCTTTCCAATAGCTAAAGAATTTTTAAAATCAGTTCAGTAGTTTTTGAGCCAGATAGTAACAAACAAATCTTCCCTCTTTATAATATTAGTTTAGATGTTGTAACTACAGTTTCGGCGGAAATCAAAATTTTCACATAAACAATGTCACATTTAATTGGGTATTTTAGTTACCTAAGTATAAATGTCCAATTATATGTGGATAACCCATTAATCAAATGCATTTACCGCATTGTTAATGCAGGAAACTTTAAATTGAATTCCCCAATAAAAATATAGCATAAGTCAAGTCTGATTTACGCACATATTACAAATAAATATCCATATAAATTCATTGCCCGACCACATTCTAGGTAGGTACTATCAGCTATTGTACCCCCTTTCCCGGTAATCAGTCTCGTATCGATACGACGACGAACGAGGCTTTGGTGACTGGTGTTAGTTCATCGGTATGACAATAGCGACTTTGGGAAGACCTGCGATGACAAAGCTATTGTGTGTGGTGACTAAAGCTCGAGGGTGGCGGCTGATGGTAGCTTCCCTTAGCCGCGGTGAGTCGGTGAGGTGAAGGTCGTGCATACGGTATTGTAGCGGCATCGTGGTCATAACAGCCAACTTTCAACTTTCTTTGTTCCAATGTGGCGGTATTATTTATTGTCTCACCTAAATTTGTGAAGGTTTAGACTATTTACATGTTCCGTGTGTTTCGAGTGATGCATCGTTGTAGAAAGTTACAAATAAAAAAAACTATTTATTTCAACATACGTTCATCAAAAAGGACATTCAAATAAAGCTCAATCTTTTTGAGATAAGAATATGTGCGCTATCGTTTTAGATCTAAGTTACTAGCTCACAGGGCTTTGTCAGATAGTGGTCCCACACGAAGGGCTCTCCCCCACTCTAGACTTTTAACGGTGTAGAATACTTTTGGAATGGTTTTTATTTGTCGAGAATTTTCGTTTTCTAATTTTATGGCTATTTCTATAAGCAATTTATTCAGAATGCTGGGAAGAGCGTACGTCCAGAATTTTTTACCGTATTCATTATTTACTTTTGGCAGTTTATATAGAAGCAAGTACTACAGGTTACGAACAAAATTTGGTATACTTATTTTCTGTAACTTACTTATTTTAAGTTCACAGTAATCAGGTAACAACTAATTTCACTTTATCAAATACATTTATGGCTTTACAATATATTTGAGTTCAATTTTACATATTACCAGCATTTTTAATCATCATGTTTGTATATTATAGATGTTTTGAAAGTAGGTTTTATAAGTTCTATAACTGATTATATCATAATTGATAACAGAGTCGGCCGATGGCATATACAACAATCTTAAAGTCCTGCGAGTGTATGACAATGTATGCTTCGATATTCGCATTTTTGACTTGATAGCTCTAAGCTTAATGCATACTGAGTCCACATGTGGGCCCCAGTTAAATTTATGATCAATCTTAAGACCTAGGTATATATGTTCTTTAAAGTTATTAATCGGCTTACAGTCACAGACATCCAAACACCGTTGCATACACATTCTTAAGCCATGACTCTTGGTGTTCCTTGTGTTTTTAAGTAACTTGAATGAATGTGCATGAGTTTAGTTTTTTACATAGCAAGTTACACGTAGTTTGCATCAGCCTGTCCATAGTACTTAGATCTCTGTGAGCTGTGATAAGACATGTGTCGTCAGCAAATACGTAGACAGAGGCATGTCGGAATAAGTTACACATATCATTAACGTATAGTAGGTACTCAGTCGGACCGAGGATCGATCCTTGAGCCGTTCCATGATGGCTCGGGACTCTGTCGCTGTGCGCCCGCGCTATATTAACCACAACTCTATTTATGATAATCCTTGAACCATTCCAATAATGGCCCCCGCATACCATTTTGCTCCATTTTTGTGTAAAGTACCTCATAATTTAGCGTATCAAAAGCTATGAAATCTATCATAATTGTGATTACCTGAATGTTTTACTGTTAAGGTGATCATTAATTTCATCTGAAAAGTATGATAGCAATTGCGTGGTACTTTTATTTGTCTAAAATCTAAAAATATAAAAATCTTTTATTTTTGTTAAATCTATTTTTTTTTTCATGAATTTTGCCATTGCTTCACAAAAACTCGTTCACAACGTTTCAAAAATATATTTTTCAATAATTTTATCTGCGCAAGAAAGGATTGTTATTGGTCTGTAGTTGTTGGTATCCAAATAACTACCTTTTTGTGTATGGACCTTGTTATACCTAATTTAAAGTTATTAGGATAAACGGACTCTGATATGCATTTAAATGGATAAGGATTAGTATCTTTTTACCTATTACAGATTTATGTACAACTATTTACTATATCTACACTTAAATAAAAAAATAACTAACAAAAAGTAGTCGAAAATATGGCGTCGAAAAATGGTACTATTAATTAAGTGTGTTAGAACAGGTAGCTGGAAACCTTCCTACAATAAAGACCGTATGCATTTTTGTCGGTGCTGTGTTGTGCTGAAACATGAATGACCTGGAAACCTTCATACAATAAGGTCCGTACGCATGTTTGTCGGTGCTGTGTTGTGCTGAAACAGAAGATGCTGAAAATACTACGTTGAAGACTAAAACTGCTAGTAGTTAGTAACAGTTGAGTTAGGTACATAAAGAGCAGAATGGTATTCTTTGGGGCAATCGTGAATCGTACGGACACGTTAGTAATAATAATAATAATTATTTATTATCAGGCAACTAAGGCCCATACATAAAATACACAAATTAAACATACAAAAAAATAAACTAATATATGTATATTAATCTTGCTTAACTTATAAACTAAGACACACGAAGTGACGGCGTCGAGTTACGCTGCGCGGTGTCGCGTAGCCTGCCGCGAAAACGTCGGTAGACTACACCTAGTGAACCTGAATACGACTTGAATCATTCAAATTGATAGATACTTATATCGAAAGCGTACGTATGTATATGTTACCAGAAAATAGCAAACGTAAGATTGTAAAATATCGCATGAAATTGTAAAATACTTTTTCTTTATAAGACACGGATGTACTGGAAACAATTGAATTTGTATGAGATTTATTGTAAAGAAATTTTTTTTATAATATATCGAGAAATTATAATCTAATAAATATTTATTACATATTTATGGAGTCAGCAATTTTCCGGGGACATAAGAATATATAATTTCAGGCGCCTTTGATATATGTCGAAGGTAATATCCTACTAATATTATAAACACGAAAGTTTGTAAGTATGGATGGATGAGAGTAACAAACATCCATTGTTTGTTACTCTTTCACGTAAAAACTACTGAATGGATTTGGATGAAATTTAGCACACATATAGTTTATGACCTGGATTAATACATAGAATACTTTTTATCTCGATATTCCCACGGGATCGCGAGTTACGCAGGTGAAACCGCGGGCGACAGCTAGTCATAAATAAGGTAAAGCCAATTCTGAGAATTATAGGTTCTGGAAATAACTATAGTGAATTTTACATTTGGACCCGACCCGGTACGTCTGGGTTCATACGAGTGGTATAAATATTTACCCGCTTTATAAATAGCCTGCCTGTTATTCTGATGTATAAGCTAGGTACGGTAAAGTTTAATTAATATTCGTTCAGTCGTTTTTGCCCAGTAACACTCTCACGTTTAAAATAGTAAGGAGGATATTCGTATCTCGCTTTCATGGGTAAAGTTTTCCTATAGCTTCACTTTAAAGTTATACACGATGTGAAACTACAAAAGCTGACCTGTATCATAGTTTATAGACCCATATGAAATACACCAGAAACAAAAGACTAAAAATTATAGTCCACCATATAAATGCGTATATATGTATAAATGTCTTCTAACGTCTTCTAATGTCTTCTAACTCAACAGACAGATGTGTTGCTGGGGAGTTTGTTGCGACACTTTTCCTTCCCAACTAAAACACTAGGAAGTGGTGACGGGCGGGCGTTTTGTGGGAATGTCTTTATGTAGAACTTTGACGTTCAAAATGTGCTGGAACTCAGCCTAATTTGAATAAATTACTTTTGATTTATCCATATGAATAGGGCAACATTACAAACATGTTCAAAATTTTAAACTCGTTGACAGATTCACCATCATTACTTGATAAAATATCACTAAAAGCACTTGCTCGCCCTTACGTACGCCTCACGTTCAAAACTACTTTTTGTTCCTCCTCGACTAAATAAAACATACACTCTTAACTCATGTTTATACCGTTCATAACTAACAATTATAAATAGAGAATTAACGGACATGGATATTTTTACCATTTCTCTTAATAGCGTGAAACTAGGTATAGCTTAAAAGTAGATATATCACCTAATTGAAACTTACCTTTTTATCACTTTACTTACTTTACAAACTGATAATGACAAATGTTTCAGTGTACTCATGTTCTGATTCATAAATTAATACCTATGTATTTCTAACGTGTCTTTCCTTATTTAGAGTTCAATGTACCTACTTATTTTTACCATTAGGTTTATAATATTGTCGGCACCAAAGGTCTATTGTAAGGAACCAATTGTCTTAAGAATCATATTGTTTTTATATGACTGTTTGATGCCAATATAAAACAATACAAGATTTAAATCTGGTTGTGTCACTTTTCTTATGATGTATTATAAAGTCTACGGACACTACCACGTCATCCGACGTCTCAATTCGCAGCCAAAACCTAGTCGACCAAGTTCAACAACAACAAGCGATTAAAGCGTGCAACTGAACAGTTTGCCTTTGTGCAAAAGCTTCAATCTTTTTGATCCTTCGGGTCGCCGAAACGAACTCATCACGAAGACGACTTAAGCGTCGTCGTAAAAGAAAGCGATTATTGCGCCAATATGCGATCGTCGCATTCATTTCTACGGCAAACCTGAAAGCGCTGACGATAATCCCGTATTCGCGCGATTATCGCTTTCTTGGAACGACGTATTAGTGTAATTGTGTTATGGTGTGAGTGTGTAATGATGTGTGATGGCATATCTAGCGATTTCAATCCTGTCAGTGTCAAATTAAAATGGCCGCACTCCCTACATAATTAACCAAAATCTTTGAATTATTGTATGTTTTCAAGAAATCTATGATCCGTCTGTTTGGCGCCCATTAACCTATATTTTAAAGCTTTTCATATGTATAGAAGTAGGAGTTTAACTGTGAATTTTCAATTGAAAACTTATCAAGTATAAAAATAAACGAAAAAGTGATCTAAAGGAAGTATTCATTTTATTCGATTACAGTGATGAGGCTCATCTCCTATTCTATAATCTATAACATAATATAAAATCGTAGACTAGCTGTGTCTGTATATTTAATATTTTTGCATAAAAATAACTCAAAAACTTTAGGAATAAGACATACAGTCTTATTCATGAAAACTTAGAAAAATATAAATGTAGGGAAATTAGGGCTTTTTTGACAGATTGCGACTCAAAAATTAGGTCTGTAGGATTCCGTACCAAAGGTGCTAACGGGACCCTACTACTAAGCCTCCGCAATCGATTCTGATTCGTGTGAAGTATCGGAACAAGTAGATTTTTAGCAATTAATAAGCCTCCGCTGTCTGTCTTTCGGTTATTCATTTTATTGATATCTCGCTAAAAGCCTGTAAAAAGTTTTTTGAAATAAACGCTTTGGATCTTGAATCTACCCTAAGGTACTATCGAGATAAGAAGCAGGCTTTGTGCTATTCCAGACTATAACCTATCTCCGTGTCAAAAGTCAAAAAAAGTCAAAAGTCAAAACGTTTATTTCAATTAGGCCATTAAACGGCACTTTTGAACGTCATCATTTACAGTTCAGTAAAATAATAATATTACATTAATAAAGTGACTCTACTGTCCATTCGAAAAGGTAGATTCTTATGGAGAAGGACGGACAAGAAACTCCATAGTTACTCTTTTCAAATAATAATTTTACAAAAATTTGTTTATACAAAAATTAATTTAATATTATGTGAGGACGATGCACCCAGAGTATGCTACTTATAAGAACAAAGTATTACCAGCACAGGTAAACTTATTCATTTTCTAAAGAAATTTAGGTAAATGGTACTCACATATTTACAGATAATCTTAATAACCATTAATTAAACAGAAAATAAAAACACAAAAAAGAAACAGTATATCTATAAAGTTTGTATGTGTATTATGTGTATAAAATTTGTAATATGCTTGTTTACAAAGTGTACTTTTAACATAAGTTTTAAATTGCCCTTCATTTAGTTCTAATATGTCAGAAGGTATTTTGTTGGAACATTTAACCCAATACCCCATGAAAGAAGTGTGGACTTAAGCTAATCTAAAAAATGATTGATCTAATTTGTCTTTATTTCTAGAATTAAAAAAAAAATTCATCGTGCGAAATTTCATCCAGATCCGTTCAGCCGTACTGCCGTGATTAAGTAACAAACATCCATTCATCCGAACTTTCGCATTATAAGAAGAGTCTAAAAACTTTTTTACAAAAAAATACAACCGACTTCCAAAAAAAAAAATACTACAAAGTTTAAAATAACTTTTATTTCAGAAGTCGGTATTGAAATACGAAAAGAACAACCAAAACCACCAACATCCGAAATTAAAGTAATTTTTTTCACTTAGTAGTGGTACCCCATACCTAACAACACCACTGAAAGTCACGGGAAAGCAAAATACGCAATTTTGTTTACTTGAATGACATATTTTTTCCACCTATTTGATTTAAAAACCAAACTACTGAACTGATATTGATGAAATTTATGGGAACCAATCGGAAAGAATCCTTTCACATAAAAACAGATTTTTTTCAAATCGGTCCATAAATGACGGAGACATGAGGTCAGAATTTAAACACACAAAAAAAATCATACAACCGAATTGAGAGCGTCCTCTTTTTTTTGAAGTCGTTTAAAAAGTGAGATAATAGACTGGGATAGATCTAAGTCCACACGGACGGCGTCGCGGGCACAACTATTTTTCAATAAAAAGTAGATACAATATAACGTGTTTTCATTCTTCTCACAGTTGTGTACCAACTTAATGTGAGTCGATTCTCTTTAATGATCGACCACAATCCGTGTCACAAACATCCAAGAAGAATCAGTCAGCCTTTTTCTTTTTATTGAAGTTTTGTAGTAAGTAGTGGCGCTATTATTAGATGATTACCGAGCTTTGTCTAACATCTATGAGAATTCCTTGTCTGAGAGAAATGCAAAACAAGCAAATGTTCGCAAAACTCACTTAATAACATAACTTCGAAAAATTTTCAAAACAACATTGTTACTTGTCATTTTGACCATAGATTCAAACGTCAGGGTTCTGTCAAATAAACTTAAATCTAGCTTTTGCCCGCGACTTCGTACGCACATATCCCGTTTCCCCGCTCCCGTAGGAATTTCGGGAAATCTTCTCTTATTGCTCCGCTACACTCCCCAAGGATCCTACATGCTAAATTTCAGCTTTCTACGACCAGTAGTTTCGGTTGCGCATTGCCTGTTATTCACTGTCACTCAGTAAGTGTTTTTATGTGAAGCTTCCTTCACAGGAAAGGCTTAGTTGGTACTCTCCGGTCTCCTTCATGAAGTATGACTAACAAGTCAGCTTCACTATTTACTATTGTGAATAGGTTCCCACACTTTAAAAGTTTATCTCTAATTACTCTTCGAGTCAATCCACATTCCTTTATAAAATCAAGTTAGTTTGGTTTGACATATTGACGAGGATCTATTTCCAATTCCGACTAGTTACGATTATACCCTGTGATTATACCTGTTTCAGGAATGAATAGGGGAAGTACATTTGGTTATCTTGTGATCGAATTTAGCCGGAACACTTATGTGACACAAAGTATAATAAAAACAGCGATATGCAATTCCTATTTTTAGCAATAGTTTTCATAATCCTAGTATATATGTCGCAGCCAACTGGCTTAATCAGCCGTTTTATTAGCGGCGTAGCCTTTTCGTTGAAAGCTGCCATTTAATCAGCAGCCTTAGTGACATCCGGCATTTAATTGAACAGATAGGCAAAAAACTCGGTTCAAAATTGTTTATGACTTGACTGGCCAAGATTGGTAATTTAGGGCACATGGGACTTGGGGCACCTCAACACGGATAGGTCAGGTTATACAAGTACTTATAAGGCGAACTTAGCTACCGTCATACAACTCCTGTTAGGTTTCTTTAAACCCTGCAGACAGAAACCATGTTTCATTTTGCTATCAATAAAATCTAGTCAAGTGAGATTGTTAGGTTTACCTATGTCAATCCCAATGCAAAGTAGATATTGGTTTGGACTTGGACTGCGAAGGCAAGCAAAGTAACTCCTTACTGGCAAATAGCGCAACCTTTCATTATGGCAATACAGTCAATTTAGTTGTAGGGTATCACTAAAAAGTGAAAAATAAAAAACAGATAATAATTTTATGGGATTTGTGGAACCGTTTTATAAATAAAGTCCTAGACACTCCCTCAGAGACAATGACTGTGCCCTCTCAGTATATTTATAAGAATCTTTTGTTTGCATATAAAATATTACTCCATTTAAAAGATACAGTGATATCCATAACGCAAATACTAGGAACAAACAAAAATCCAGGCCAGTGTATACGTTTTTATTATAAACTCCCTAGCCATGTTCAAGACCTAAGTATTAATAAATTCAAATTATTTATAAAACGTAAGCTATGCCAGAAAGTTTTTACACAGTTAAAAACTATTTTGAAGACAAAAAGGCTTGGGATTGAGTTGCTTCAATGATATTCATGGCCCAATGTTTAAATATTTTACGTTTATATATTATTTTCTTATTTTTACCCATTGACATTTTTATATTCATATTTGTATATACCTTTTGACATGAATGTTTACTTTGTTAAGTATTCTATATTTTTTTTTATTTGAGTTATTTTTTTTTTGTTGGAATGAATACTTATTTTTAAAAGTATATTTTTTTTATTTTATTTTAATTAATTATTGTGAAAATGAGGACTAATATGGGTTATCTTTTTTTTTCTCTGCAAGTATTTTTTAACGATGTCTGGCAGTTTGAGTACTTTTTGTGGCCTACCAAAATTCATTTGCATTGTTCGTCGAGTCGTTGAGCTCCTTATTGGTTCTAAGTTGAGCTACACGACAACTGACAAATGTTTGCACTGTCTGGACAGATCCACTCAAATATGTGTGGTACTTTCCTAAAAAGACCATTTCCGATATTAACCTACATGGTTCTCATATGATTTGAGCGGTACGATTGTATGGACTTTAAAAGAGACTTTGACCTCTGACTTTGTTTCGGTGTTTCTTCTCACGGTACGCAGCTAGGAATCATCGGCCTCATCTAGTTTAAAATTACCAAAAAAGATTGACGTGTTAAAGTGTTATGTTTAACCTACTAACATAACAAATATCATTTATATAAGTGACACCGATGGGACTGTCCTATAAAATGGCTAGTCTGTTTTCTTTACATAATAATCCTTTTTCTCCCTCTTATCTAACTTCACAAATTCAATTCATTTGTTCTGTCCACAGTAAAAATCTTCGCTCTACCAATAATCGCCTTCTACGATGTCCCTCTCACCGCTCTGGGTTTATCCGCTCCTCTTTCTTTGTTCAAGCGATTTTCCTTTGGAATGAGCTCCCTCTGAACACTAGGACGGCAACAAGTCGGGTGTCCTTTAAGGTGAAGGCACGTGAGCACATTCGCAAGAAGTTGGTAGAATCATCACAGCGTTATTTCGTTGGATTCGTTTTTTCTTAATAACTTTGTTTATGAGTATGTATGTATTTATAAACGTTTTTATTTTTTTCTTCCTCTATTTTCAGTTTTTCTTTAAGTTGCACCTGCCATGTTGTCTCTGCACCACCCTAAGGTCGACTGGTAGAAAATGCCTAAGGCATTAAGTCCGCCTTTGTACAGTGTTTTTACTAGTGCATAAAGTTTTAATAAATAAATAAAATCAAAACACAGGTGTTGGTATAAAAGATATTAAGTATGGCTCGTGCGTAAATGCGAGTTTTAATGCCACCTCAAATTATAAAGTGATTCAGAGCTATTGAAACAAATTAATCACTCTCAACCCAATAAATGACGGGACGGGCGTATATGACGGGAGTACGTCCATGAAATAAGTGGAACCAGGATAAAATGCAAATGTCCTTATTGACTAATAATGGTTAAATCAAAATAACGTTACCTAACTCTATTGCGTAATTGGGGCAAGTGGGGGACGTCACTATATTCCCCACTTAACTTTATATAAACCTCAATATAACGTCACATATTGCAAAGGTACTTTAACAGAAACAAGCCAAAGTACCGTTTTCCCGCAACTTCCCCGCGTGCAATTTGTTTTCGTGTACAAAGGGAATTGACAACAGGATTGAAAACCATCCTATCTAAGGCATCATCTATCCGTGTGCAAAGTTTCATCAAAATCCGTTCGGCGGCTAAGACGTGAAAACATAACAGACACACTTTCATATTTATAATATTATATCAATGGATGTCGCAGCCAACTGGCTTAATCAGCCGTTTAATTGGCTGCCTAGCCTTTTCATTGAACAGCGTCGTTGAATGAGTGGCCTCAATGACATCCAGCAATCTTTTCTGTTCTGTTCTATTCATTCTATTCTAAATTCTAAAAATAAGTTTGAACTCCCGGAAATGTAGGATCAATATTTAATAAGTTTTTATGATATCTTTCTTTTTCTTTTCTTCGCATTTCCTTAAGTTTGACGGGATCATTCAAAGCCAATGCAGAAAACGGCATGGTACAAGTAGCCTCATGGCTACAAACCAATCTTCTTACGTTAAACACGAGCAAAACTAATTACTGTTTCTCAATATATAAAAACGTCCAACCAGAACATGATTTCAATATTAAAATACATGAATGTGCGAGCGTGTCAAAACACAATTGCAATTGTTCAATAATAACTAAAGTCAACCATGTCAAGTATCTGGGTGTAATGTTGGACCAAAGCTTGTCCTGGTATTCTCAAATAGAACAAATTACTGCGAGAATACGTAAGTTTATTTGGTTTTTTGAAACATTACGACACGTTGTCCCAAGGAGTGGCAAAACAAATAATCTTCTAAATGAAGTGTATATCTCGCTAGTTCAATCAGTAATAATATACTGTATTTCTATTTGGGGAGGCGCACGCAAAACACGTTTTCTTGATGTTGAAAGAGCACAACGGACATTAATAAAAGTAATGTATTTCAAAAAGAGGACCTTTCCGACTTGTGAGCTGTACCAAATTAGTAACTTATTAACAGTCCGTAAATTATATATGGTATACATAGTACTAAAAAAACATAAAACCCTACCTCTAGATTCCAATACCCTAGTGAGAAGAAGAAAACACAATGTTGCTTGCACCACTCTGGTAAAAACAGAATTTGCTAAAATTCAGTACGACAGACGCTCGTCTTACTTATATAATAAAATAAAAATAGTAATAGATATCTATACTAAACCGTTTAAAGAATGCAAATCTTTGCTGGTTAATTGGATTAACAAGTTATGTTATGATGAAACAGAGAATCTGTTGTTAAATATTAATTAAACTGTTCCCATTTACACAAACCACTTTTCGTGTAAACCAACCTCCATGCACTCACACCCTTTCACTCACTATCATAGAAACACAAACACACACACACAAACTCGCACGAACACACACAAGCACGCACGCACGCACACGCTCACACTCACGCGGTCAAAAACACACATACCCACACAAATAGACTTATGTTAAACTAGTATTAGATTACTTATTAATAATTAACTTACACTTTGTTTTGTAACTTATTAGACTCGTATGATATAAAAGAGCGGCGCCTCCTGGTACAGGCATTAATATGCTTAAAAGGGGACGCCACCAACTGTACAACATTGTAAAATGTGTAATAACGAAATAAACAATTTTTGAATTTTTTGAATTTTTGAAAGTATTGGACTAAATATAAGAATAAAACTGTCATTAGATAGAAAAACTAATACTGAATACAAATCAAATTAATAATTTCTAGTAAACTAGTGTAGTTTCGTTTAAGCGGTGGTAATTCCCAGAATAACAGATTGTGGACGCGCCACCAAACTTAGAATTATGCTAAATAACTCTATTTTTTTTACTTCCACAAAGTTATCTACGTACTTAAATATTTACGGCCTGTTTAAGATTATGTACGTCAACTTTCTTTAAAAAAAAAATTACTTTATTTAACTTCCGACTGACCTCATTGACATGCGCACGCCACGAAAGATTGGAGTCAATGATAACACCCAGATCTTTGGCAATTTCGGCATAGTCCATACGAACGCCATCTAGATCTAAAGGCGAAAGAGATGAGACTACATATGCTGCCTATGTATATGTGATTGTACCGGATAAACATATTATTAGATAAAGAGTAAGAGGTAAGGACAAAAGTGATTCACTAACGCAAGCAGTGAGCATCCGGTTAACATAGTAAGTAATAACCGTGAAATGAACCGAATCGCCGACATAGATCTTCGATAATGACAACATCCTTGAAATAAGTACAAAGAACTCGCAGAATTGTTTTGCACAAATAACATTGAAACCTGCTAGGTATGCAAGTTATCACATCAAGTCAATAAATTGTGTAAATATATGTTAGTAACTTCTGCCAGTGGCTTCGCCCGCGTGAAGTTCGAAAATTATCCCAAGGTAACATATTCTCCGGATAAAATATATCCTATGTCCTATGAAATTGTTGATGGTCTACGTCATACTTTACATCCCTTTTCACTTTTTAAAGGGTTGAGTTTTAGAAAACGCTTAAAAAGAGCATTTCGATCTAGTTTCAAGGAAATCTGACGACACACAAAAATATTCCATACAAACTTTGCCATTCCATTTCAGCCCTTTACGGACACGTCTGTGTAAAATTGTAGCTTTCTAGGTCCAAGGGTTTAGCCTGGGTGTTCGTTTGGGCCCCAAGTTTCAAGTTTATTAACCTAAGAATTATATTATATTCCGTAGGGCAAAGGACTACCTTTTTCCTTCCATTCTTCCTGGCTTTTGGCAAGTGCGGACCAAACAATACTAAATAAGAATAGTGAAAACCTTAATATTATAAACTTCGGCCAATATTTGTACCTATCAAGTTTCAAGTAAATTGGGCCAAGGATAGTTCTTCCATACAAAATTAAAGACCGCCTGAATCGTCTTTTGGGGGTAGTTGTGCAAATCCCAAAAGATGATTCAGGGGGTGTTAAATTTTATATGGAAGAACTATTGGCCCAAGGACTCAGGTTTTTCATACAAACTTTCAACACCTATTTCAACCACTTAGGGAATAAATTTTCAAAAATCTTTTCCTATCGGATGCCAACATCTTATAAGGAATACTTTCTCCAAATTCATGTCTCTACGACCTGCGGTTAAGGCTCTGCATTAATCCATCAGTCAGGACAAACCATTTTATACATAGAAAAGAAAAAGAAGAAGAAGATAGGCTGAGTACATGATGAATACTAGTTGTACTTATTCGCTATTGCTGGGCGGCACAGATCCAGCGCTTCCTAGTTCACTGAAAGCACCAGCATTACCATGTTTACGGAATACCTAGTGCCTTAGTGCAGTAGGATGCATCACATCAGCACTCATCGCGCCGCCCGCACACTTGCTGCACTATTCTGCGAAACCACCAGAGGCAATTACCGAACAGACAGAAGGCTACCGACACATGCAGTGTCAAAGTACAATGCACGAGGAAAATAAGTTCCGCTTAACATCATTGTAATTAAACTATGCAAGAACTGCGCACCGTACGCTCATTATCAAAATGTCCGGTATTTGATAGATACAAAAGTGTGTGGAATATAAACATAGTAAATACAAATCGCTTAAGATTAATGTGTTGTAGTTTGCGGACTTTGTAAGTATCCATGGAGATGAACACGAAGGAGGAAGCGACACGGTCATGAGACCGCTGCTGCGACACGCGCCGTACATAAAACTGTTGACGAACGATAACTAGCCGATTAGCGTCAAGCTGTTGATATCGTTGTGATACGTCGTTCGTTGCTCTGTCTGGTCATTTGTGTATGCAGGAAATACGTTGAGCACAGCAGTTGGGTGCACGTCGGGTCATCGTAATAGTATCAAAGGCAAAGTCAAAACGTTTATTTCAATTAGGCCATTAAACGGCACTTTTGAACGTCATCATTTACAGTTCAGTAAAATAATAATATTAAATTAATAAAGTGACTCTACTGTCCATTTGGAAAGGTAGATACTTATGGAGAGAACGGACAAGACACTCCATAGTTACTCTTTTCAAATAATGATTTTACAAAATTTGGTATACAAAAATTAGTTTAATAGTATGTAAGGACGATGCACCCAGAGTATGCTACTTATAGGAACAAAGTTTACCAGCAGAGGTAAATTTATTCATTTTCTAAAGAAGTTTAGGTAAATGGTACTCACATATTTACAAATATTGGAACCATTAAGCAGTGTGTGAGTTAACAGCAAAATAAAAACACAAATAAGAAACAGTATATGTATAAAGTTAATACATAAAACAACCAGTTCGGTTCTTTCTACACCCTTGATTGTCGTATGGAGCAGGACCAGCATGTTTCCAAGCATTCTTATCCTGAATGTAATCTTCTAATTTGTAATATGCTTGTTTACAAAGTGTGTTTTTAACATAAGTTTGAAATTTTCCTTCATTTAGTTCTAATATGTCACAAGGTATTTTGTTGTAACATTTAACACAATACCCCAGTATCCGCGAGTAAAGAATAGCCGCAGGGCAAGGGCAACTTAGCTTGTGCGAGGTGTGTTTGCCTGCTCCGCATCTCAGACATAGCGCGCTAATTCCACGCGCTCACACTGAATCACTAATCATCGCGCGGCAGCAGGCCCGATATGACTTTACCTAAATCACATAAAACAGCAATGTGAATTACATATTTACTTCCCGAAGTTTCAAACTCGTAATCCACTTTATACCTTTAATTAATATCAAAATCAAATGCACGGTTCGAATAAGTGGATTTTAAGGAGATAAGCCGGAAAGACTTCAGCGATTGTGCGTTCTAATGCTAGTACCTAATACCTAATTACTCGAAGACCGATTTGGAAAAAAAAATAATTTAAAAGGGTAGACTTATAAGGTGGTCCCATGGCCATCAGGTAGAGAAATCGAGCGCAACCCTCAAATTTTATAGGCACATACAATGTTTTTATTGTGCCTGGTAATCATCATCTCATGTTGCTGAGCTAATGATGGAAGGTATAAATCAGGATCGGATGAAGGATTCCACGAAAAATGTTTGTTCAGCAATTGTCGACCGATTTGGATGTTTTTTTTTGTTTGGAAGAGTATTTTCCCGGACCCATTTCAATTTGGTGAAGATCTGAAAAAGAATCTCGGAAGAAGGCAACGGAACTCTTCAATAAATGATAGCAAATCTCCCAGGAAGCAATCCTGGCAGATTGCTTCCTGCAATCGCATTTCTGTTTATTTTTTACACCAGTTCATAACATAACATCACGCCGGTACGCAGATGTAAAAAAGTCAACCTGAATTAACATGTTTTGAGGTATCGTTCGGACATAACTTTATTGTTGGGTGGGCGTTGGGTTTAGTTATAGCTATATTGCATTTGCATGGGAGTTCAACGTGAACTGCAAAAATAAACGAGTGACCTCTTCAATTTAAAATCAATAAAATCTAGTACAGTGACCTATTGTTAGGTGACGAATTGAGAACCTCCTCCTTTTTAGAAGTCGATTAAAAATGAATACAACACTAATAATGCATATAAATGATTTATTTCACTCAAAGTACTAAAGTAGTTATTCACAAACTTTACGTTTTAACACATACGTACCTAATTGTATTGTCATGTATTATCTGGCTACCTTAACAACAAACAAATTGGCAAAATCAAACTTCATATTTCACAATAACCTAGGTCATTAAATATATTGAACACGATAAAAAGCTACTACAATCAGGTTAGGTGACAAATAAGTAGTTGCTGGGTAAAATAAAGGCATATTTTAATATTGTGTCAAATAACACAAACACAAATAACTTTCAAAGGTTTATTGCTGAGAGTTAAACTAACGCTACGAGTTGGGCTAAGTAATCGCTAAAATGAAGGAAAATGAATGCACCCGGTTGCTGTCCGTAATGCACTGAGCTCGTGGCGCATTTAGTGAGACCGCGTTGTATCGTTTGCTAGCTCAGCAAACGTGGTCGATTGCAATTATTGCATCGAACAGGCTTTATTGATAAACACTTGGCATCGTTTGAATAAAAAAACCTAACACAAAGCAATTTGTTACCGGCTTAACTAAACAGCACATCCAAGTAGCTTGCCATTTTATAATCGAATGGTTACACACACATACACTTTCGCATGAATAATATTAGTATGGATTATACTAGTTAGTATAGTCCATACTAATATTATTCATGCGAAAGTGTGTCTGTATGTCTGTCTGTCACTTCGTCACGCTTAAACCGCTGAACCGATTAAGGTGAAATTGGTACAGAGATAGTTTGAGTCCCGGGAAAATAAAAAAAACGAAATTTATCCCAAGGGAACATACCTACTTCCGGGATAAAAACTATCCTGTGATTGTTTTTATCCCGGGAGTATTCACGCGAGTGAACACTCTTATTTCATACTAGTTGCCGCCGGCAGCTAGTATGAAATAAGAGTGTCAAATAAAAAACTTAGGAACAAAACCTTATGAATATTCACACACTCAGCGACTTTTGACTGGTCTTTTGGCATTGCTATAGAGTCGTCGATGACTAATATCACTGCGTGTATACAAATGTCGTCAATTGTGATTTATTTTTGATAGTGATCTTTATTGACTTTCGCAGCAATCGACGAGTGACTTCACACTCGGTATATATCCCTAGGTAGGCGCTAGTTGGATGCAAGACGTATCGTTGCGTAGTACGGCGCAACACTTCTTTGTACAACGTAGCTCTCCGTAGCGTGGCGTAGCCTTGCGTAGTGCGTCGTAGCACAGCGTAGTACTTCGTAGCACTGTTGTTTCATTGTCGCCGCAAAGCAACAAACAACTTCTATTGACTTGTTACAGCGATACAATAACAAAGCTATGGGAGGACCAATTAGATTAAATGAAAGTGGCTATTTTGAACCCTTAAAAAAATATTTCTTTGATAACAACATATTATTGTCTGAAAGCTTTTATTGTTAAACCGTTATAAATCAATTTATCTCAATCGTTTCAAGATGACCGAAAACGTTTAAAACATCTGTCTGACTTATATTTTTTTTTTACATTTTAGCATTAAATGTTTTCGATGATCTTAATGATGCAGGCTGTCTTTAACAATACACAAAAATCTGACAACTCAACGGCAAGTTATACTCCTAAACCCAGGTATATCAATAAACCCTTGCTGGAAGACTTGCACGTCCGGGTTGTCGCGCAAGCGCTCGGCAAGGGTCTTCTCGTGCGCGAGCGGGTGCCAGGCGCCGAGCGTGCACGCGGCATCGTCATGCTGTGCGTGGTAGTGGCACCGGCGCGTCGCGCGCGCAGATGGCACGTACTCCAGCATGCGCACGCGCATGCACCGGTGCAACGCGAACCATAAACCTAAAAAGGCAGATAGCTAATAACATGCTACTAAGACTTGTTTTACACGTTCCACAACCACACCACAACCACAACACGTGGGCTATATTCACGGACAACATTTTGCCATCAATATTGATCGCGTGTGTGATACCGACCACATCGCAGCCAGGTCGCAACCATTACTCAACCACCAGCACCACAGCGAACGGCCGTATCGCAAACATATACACATTTTGGGTATCACAACGCAACTGCAAAAAGCCGCAGCGACACTATTCACACGTAACCACAACTTGACAACTTTTTGTCGCGACGGAGTGGTGTTGTTGTGGTACGTGTGAAACAAGCCTAAGTACTTAGCACGCTTGGTGCCATTAGTAATAATTATGTGACGTCAGAATATATTTTTTTATTTTTTCTTGTAGGCTTCAGGGAAATCGGCCTAACATAATAAGCTGTATAATAATTCATAAATCGTTCGTTTTATTGAACTTCTTTGAAGTTTACTTGATAATTATCTGGGAATACTTTGCCATCATATTTTATCAATCAATCTGCCTAGCCTATCCATCCTATTGGGGTTTGGTTTTCTTTTTCTTTTTTTATTTGAGATCGGTTTGCTCTTGACTCTAGTCTAGCACTAAATCCTGATATTGTACCATTGTGTTCCGTGAGCCAGGGCGGTCGTCATCCAACCAACCTCACTTCAGAAGCAGATTATTCCTCTCAGTGCGTTCAGGATATGTGTAAGCGAATTCGATGTCCCTATTGTTTGCCTCCGTATTTAGGCGACACCTGTGCGCTGAAGGAGCACGAGCGATACCGTCTCCTCCTCCTCCATGCATGCTCTGCACAGAGGACAGTCCGTTGTATCTATGTTTGTTCAGTGAGCAGTGTCCGGTGATGATCCCCGCCACCATTCGTAGGCTGCCCCTATCCAGTCGCAAAAGATGCCTGGTTAGTTTCCTGTCTGGGGATGGTATAGTTACTTGGACTGCCTGCAGCCTGGTGCCGAGGCCCACCAGCGTTCTGCTTGTGTGTGGGTGTATTCTTATAGCCATGTGCACAGCTGGGTGAAAACCAGGGTGCGTTCGGAGCCAACAATCACCGTACCAGATTCCCTCCTGGCCAGCTCATCGGCCGCGTCATTTCCAAGTCATCCGCTATGTCCTTTTATACACTGCAGCGTCACAGTGTTGCGGTTTGTCGCCGTGACGTGTTCTAGCGACTGTGGCATTCTTGTATGAGTTTCAAGGTGGTGTTATTCTTCCCTAGGCATTGTAGAACTAAGGCGCTGTCGGAGAGGATACGAATATGAGTGACTCTCCTGGCTTCGAGTGTGTAATGTATGGTATAATAACAGATAGTATGATATCACTTGAAATAACGTTTACATGTTATAATTTTCATATGCTATAAAAACAGATAACCTAATTGCATGTGGTCTAATGTTATATGTCATATAACCTTCATTTTCTCTAATAATATTTAGTATACCTAACGTTTATTTCATATAATTTCTTTTTATACAAAGTTCATTTGACCTAATTACATGTTAACAAATTTTTTAAGGTAACGCACCATTCTAGATAAAAACAAATTATTGTAACCTAACCTCAAAACACTAAAGTTGCTTCTGCATCGTCTCGGGCGAAACAAGCCGAAGCTGCGGCGGTGAGCTTCCTAACACGCTTAGTGACAAAAGGACTTTGACTCAGAGGTTATGCGGCTTTGGCGATGAATGTTTGAAAGGTAAGTAAGTTGGGTCAAATTAAGATGTTAGTTTCTTTGCACTTGAAAACAAATGGAACAATCATAATCGTCCCGCCCCGATCTTAGTATATTTAAGCCGGCGTAGCACTGGCATGTCTTCTTAATCTTTGTATTATCAATTAAAAAACCAACCATAAATAGATTGGAAAAATCACATAAAATAACACCTGTTTACCGGAAACTGTTCCACATTGTTCTAATATTGAATCTCATAGCTTCTAGTTTTGTCATGAGTTATTATTATGAATAAGCTACTAAATAAGAGCTTTTTTAATATTTAAAATAACTAATAATCGGTAGACAGATTGATTGATTGATTGACATGATTCATAGACAAGCACATTACCAAGTTTTCCGGAAAATTCGTGACGTGATCCAAAAAATCGACAAACCTATGAAGCCTGATGACGGAGGGTTTCTCCGCAAACGGTAAGGAGACGTGTCTTGTAGCACCGACCATAATGACCACAGTACTTGGGGATTTAACAAATGGACATCTGCGTTGTGATTCTGTTCAAGTAACCTGTTAAATGGGAAGAGACGATTAAAACACATTATAAAGAAACCGTAACATAGATATATAACGGAACATGGCGTGCGTCAAGACTGTATTCTGTCGCCAAAGTTAACATCATGAGGAGAGCCCTTAATGGTTGGCACGGCGGAATCTGTGGTGGCGGTGAAAGACTCACTAACCTGAGGTATGTGGCCAATACCATTATACTTGCGTCAAGTGAACAAGCGACTACGGATCTACTGAAGCGAATATAGATCTCGGGCTTAAGGTGAACCATGCCAAGACCAATGTAATGATGGCAGACAGTGCTCTCCCGAGCTCCAATTCTCTTGACGGGTATGAGAAAGTGAAAGAAGATACACGATGAGTTCGTGTATCTTGGATCCTTGATCACGAGGGAGGGCAGCTTTGAAGTTATCTGCCTTCGGACTGGTATGGTAAAAAGTGCAATGACCAATTTAGGATAAAATTGGTAAAACCGTGGCATCCGAAGAAACACCAAGATACGATTGGTTCATGCACTGGTATTCTCTACATTTTTGTATGGAGCAAAAACATGGTGCATCAAAAGTCACGAAAGCAGAAAGATGTAAAGCAGAAAAGCAGACGTTTTCGAAATGTGGGTTTGGCAAAGACTTCTTCTTCATAGACCACCATGAGAACCACCACGAATGAATCCATACTGGTTGAACTCAACATCACCTAACTGCTTTCTGTAATATGCCAGGAGCGTGCCCCCAGCCTTTACGGACATATTCATCCAAGCGTTGTCTGGAAAACTTCATGATACTGGGCCGGGTCGAAGGAAAACGTGCTCAAGGTCGAACACCGCCAAGATGGTCCGACGCCATAAAGAAGGCTCTTGGAGGCAGCATGTACAGAGCGGTCTACGCTACAGAAGACCGCATGACTTGGAGACGAGTCGTATGTGGTCGCGATCCTCAGCAGTGAGGAAACGACGAAAAAGAAGTACATACATATGTGTATGCGGCAGCTCTACATGACAAAGACAAGCGATGCTAGATTGTTAAAAACACAGCTATGAATAAAATTGATCTTCGAGTAAACATTTAATATTACGACAAACTTAGTGCAACTCCTAAAGCCAGAATCAACAGTGGCGAATGCCAAAAAGGCCGAGGCACTGAAGCTCAACAAATCTGTGGAAACGGTTCGACATTTTATAGGTCAGAAAAGTTTACTTACTTCTTATAAACTGGGAAGAGTGGATAGTCTGGATAATGATACCAGTCTTCGAGTGTTGACGAGTAGTTCGCCGGATCCCATATGAGAATAGACACGTTACGAAACAAAGGGTCCTCCAGAAAGTTGAATTCAGGCTTTGCTACCACCTGAAATAAAAATTCTTAAAAACTTCAAAAATATCTGCTTTAATAAAATCTTAAATTCATTTAGGTACTAAGAGACAACGCACAGCCTTAACAGAGGACAAGTGAAGGATTTTTAGAAAAGAGTATGAAAGTTCGTACGAAACCAACGAAAAACCAGTATTATTCGTGAATTTTTCACCTGAAAAAAAAAACATAGTTATGTTTTTTCTTATTATATTTTTTTGCTTAAAGTGGCTTTATATTTTTTTTCTCGAAACCAACCTTTTTTTTTTCAAAAATACTGGCAGTTTACTGTAAAAAAAAGTGATCGCATAGTTTTTTTTTCTTGTTGAAAGGCTCCAGTGAAATCGGCCTAGCATGATAAACAGTAGGTTGTAACCTTTTTAGTTAGGTTCCTATGCACACATCGTTAATTTTGTTGAACTAATAGGTAATATTGAAGTTTCCTCGATATTAATTTGGGAATACTTCCCCACAATATTTGTATCAATCAATCTGCCTACTCTTCTCCCAACAATGTCGGGCTCGGCCCGACATTGTTGGGAGCCGCTGAGTACCAGTATGTTATATGGAGCGACGCCTGGCTGACCTCCACAACCCAGTTACACTACAGGTATCATGATACCCTTTGGCAAGACTGCTGACAGATGGCCTAGCTACTGACTACCCGTAACGACTGTCAAGATGTGAAATGACAAATGACAACCTGGACCACTGTTTACCGTGCTTTCCGAGGCACGGAGGAGTCTCGATATACATAGATGGTCACCCATCCACGGACGACCTCGTCAAGCGTTGCTTAACCCGGAAGATCGAACCGTGCGGCTATTATTATTTAGTCACGAGCTCCTTCTAATATCTTTACATGTTTTTTTTTTAAACTAGTTATTATAGTTATTTTTTAACTAGTTATGTACGTTAACGGTCTTGTCAACTTACCTGTGAATTGAGCACTCTGAAAGTGGTCTTGGAGCCGACGCTTTCTGTATAATTCTCTGTGGGCGCGTTGTTGAATCTCAATACCATGTCGTGAGAATCTGTTGACATAAAAAAGTTTGTTACAAAGCTATTCATCTGGACTTATGCTAAGTCTTGTACATATTACTGTCAGCGAATTCCTTAGGTACTGAGAAACAATTTTGAATAAGTAGTGATCTAGATAAGTTGTAATTTAAAACTATTATATTTATTAATTATTTTATTAGCGTCAAATTATTACTTTTACATGCCTATTGCTAAAATATGGCAAAACCTACCTTTTGGAACGAAGTTCCTTATCGCCCGTTGTGAAAGGGGGGGGAGACGGAAAAAATTCATACGAAAAGTTGTAACGACAGTTTTTTGATTGTCTTTTGTTTCTTTTATGTTTGAATTTCGAAGAAGAATTTGTTTTAATTTCGAAATAATGCGCCAAAATATAAGATACAAATATTTTGATAAAAGTAATTGATTAGACACTAATTTTTCCCGCGGCTCAGCTCCTTTTATTCTATCCTAGAAGATTTTATTGCAATATGATGATTTTTTGAAGACAAAAAACAGCCTCTTCATGAATGAGTTTTCTTAATCGGATCTGTATCTACAGTAGAACGGAACAAAGAATTTTACCGTTTATAATAATTATTAGTATTGACTATTTTGAAAAAAGGAGTCTCGTAACTTATATGTCATTGTAAGTAGGTACCCAAAAACTTCTCAGGTACAAACAATCCAGAATAGAAAGTTGGTATTAATTTCAAATACTACAAACGAAACAATCGAACAAAAAAACATTTTGCATGATATCTGCTCTATTTTATGAACAAACAGTTTTAAAACTACGAAACGTATCACTTATTAAGCGTAATAGACTTAATTGGCGATCGTTCGAACGCAACAAATTGAAGCTGAAAACAAATATTTTAAAACATTTATATTTTTTTAGTTGTGTAATACTTTTTTTATTTGATTAAAAATACTAGCTATTTCATGCGGTTTCACTTCTCTATCAAGAAACAGAACAGGGATGGTGTTTTTTTCAAGGATAACAAGTAGGTTACGAGAATGAGTGCTATGTGATATGACACAGCGATACTGAAGCTTTCAATCTGCAGAAGAGTTGGTAATCCGATGAGTAGTTTAGATATTAAATTGAGAAATCACATTTATTTGGAACTTCGTTCCATCCGGGTGTCCCTTGACACCTCTCAAGTTTTTTTTTATCTATTTATCACCATGTACTGTAGGTACCTACCCATATTTGCAAAATAAATGATTACTTACTTATTTATAAAAACCACGCCTGTACCCTATACATAACTGCCAAAATAAGTCCATAATTTCGTATTTTAAATTATACATTTTGTACTTACTTGGTCAGTTTAAGCTAACAAGAAAATAATAGTTTCCTTTCCTTTGGGTCCATGTGTCTATATAGGTACCTATACCTACATTTTATTTCAACCATTAGAGACTAATTATGACCTGCGTGTGCGTCAGTTTAGAGTTGGTTTGCCCGTTGAGTAACATAACCTAACCATACAAAATTAGAAGGGGTTTTTGATTTTAGTTAACAGAACCACCTACTGTGTAAACCACAAGTCCTAAACACATTTTCCGCGTAATAATGCACGTAATTAAAAGTATTGCGGTGTAAACTACTCATTACCTACATACACTAGACTAACAATACAACAGTAACCACATTTAGGAAAAGTTATTTCCTTCCGGTTGATTAATGATGCAGAGCCTACGTCAAATAATATGAACAAAATATATTTTTGATTGCCAATCGATACCATAGAGCATTGTCATAATACCTACTAAGTAAGTTAATAAATAAGCATGATCGTTTTCATAAGAATGTATAAAAGCTAGCAGGTGCTTGGTCACGTTAGTGAACTCAGACTTTGTAATAAGTAATCATGAATGTGTAGGATATGTATAGTATTTATGGAAATCGTTAGCAGCCCTAACGATTTTAAATGAGACGTGTTCACACTTCAAAAGCAAAAGAAAATGCCGAGACGATGCCATTTACGGCCGGTACTTTTCAGCTAATGTTGGAAGCTAATTTGACAGTTGGTCAAAGGTAGATACGTTATTGAAACCGGCCTGAAACAAAACTGTCCAATAATATAAGTGGTGCGAACAGGAGCAGCTCTATTGTTCATCACGAATAGTTACAGGATGTTATTGCTTACATTTAATTTTACTTCATTTAATTTGTTTTGTCACTGAATAATGGTAGGGCGAACGCTAATAAATACTTATCTAAACTAATATTATAAAGATGAATGATTTGTTTATTTGTTTGTTTGTTACAATTTGGCTCAAAAACTACTCGACCGAGTTTAAACATTCTTTCACCGTTAGAAAGCTACATCTTCACCGAGTAACATAGGCTATATTAATTTCTAGAAATAATTACCCCTACTAAAACTTGAATAATGTAACACAAGGTATTTAACAAATTGTCATAATAAGTCTTTCATAGCATGCGCTGCTGCAAAACTATTGATGATAGAACAAAACAATGTACTACAATATTAGATAACATATCAATATCTATAAAAAAGTCCCCAAGAGCATAATATTATGCCTATCTCTGACGGATAACTCAAAATAACTGCTTTTACTATTAAAATTTTAGATTAAAAATAATGAATTTTTGCGAAGCTTATTAAACCCATATGGTATTAATATATATCTAAATAAATGTTTGTTAGAACGGAAATTTAATATAGAATATCTGTGCCCTTTACTCTATATAGTTTAAACAAATATCTTAGAAGATATCGAAAAATAAAAATATTCGCGTAACAAAATAATAACGCGCGCGGCAGTCATTCGGTTCAATTCAAATTCAAAATATTTATTGCACAATAATGTTTACAAGTACAATCTTCGGTCTAATTGTATATTTATAGTCTAAACTAATAATAATCTGAACTAATATTATAAAGAAGAAAGATTTATTTGTTTGTTTGTTATGATTTGGCTCAAAACTACTCAACCGATTTAAAAAATCTTTCACCATTACATTGCTACTAGCTAAATCTTCACCGAGTAACATAGGCTATATTATAATTTCAAACTATGTTACCTACCTAAATTGGAACAATGTAACCCAAGGTATCAAAATGTTGTCTATAAAAGTCATTACTTTGCGTGCAGTGCGAGAACTATTGACGATATATAAAATAGTGTTCTATATAATATTAGTCTAGTAATGATTGCTCATAAAAAAGTCCGCGATGGCATATGTCTAACTATTATAGGTAGTTACGACACAATATCAGTCTTTGTTTAAATTATAAGTTCAAATACGGGTGGATTCAAATAATGTTGATATAAGAATCATGATATTAATCCTTATCCATTGAAATAGTTTGTTTTAAGGTTGATTATGTACCTCCATGTAAATTAAATTTTTAAGTATTCAAATCGGGCCTTTCATTTAAAAGTTACGACGGGTATAAAAATGCAAAGTAAAAAAAATGTTGCGGTTTGAGCTAACTGGGGAGAATCATACTTGGTCCAATGACGTTGAAATTAATGATTAGGAAAAAAAAAGAAGTATAACAATGTTTGGATTTTTCGAAAACAAACCCCTAAATGGGCGAAAAGGGGTGATGAAGTTTTTAGGGGAGGAAATTATTGCTTACTTCAATTTACGTGGAAATTGGAACGAACAAACTAAAAGTGAGATATTTGAATCAGATTAAACAATTTTTGATAAACCCTTGACGGTGTGAACGGGGTGAATAGTAGGTTGTCCCTGAGACCGTTAAATGAGTATCGTAGTGCTTAATTTTCTATAACAAACCTTAAATAGGGTTAGAGGGGGCGTTGAAGTTTGCGGAGTATCAACTAAATCGTCGCGGGCGTAGTGCTAGTAGGTAAATAAAAAAGCATGATAATTTTCATAAGCATTATAAAAAACAGCCAAGTGCGTGTCGTGCCACGCACAGTGTAGGGTTCCGTAGTTGCACGTCACAATTGCTGACCTACATTGTATAGGTTGGTCGACTCGTTATAAAGCCGTGATAGTTTTTCTCCTTTTAAATTCGTCAAATATGCTTCTACCATGATTTTTCTACCACAAACAACCGTTTAGCTGGGAGTGGGGGCGGGACTTAACTCTAACAAAAATTAGCACTTTAAAGCTTAATATTTCGCTAACGAATCTAATTTAGTAATGGAAAAAAAAACTAAATGCATTCGATTTACTTTACCAAATGTCAAAAGCAGTGATTGTGACGTAGCATTGAACAGGGAGAAACTAGAATTCGTCGATGAAACAGTTTTCCTGGGGATAAAGTTTGACTCAAGGCTACAATGGGGTCCTCATTTAACATATCTTGCCGGAAGGCTAAGCATATGCTGTTAGGAAAATCCGCCAGTTTACAGATATTGAAAACGCGAGACTTGTCTATTTTAGTTACTTTCACAGAACCATATCTGATGGTATTTTTTACTGTGGGGACGGTCTGCGAGTCGAGTCTATTTTTATTCTGCAGAAAAGAGCCATCAAAGCCATATACAACCTCCGCCGGCCCGATTCTCTAAGAGAACTGTTTAAAAATATTAACATCATGACCGTGCCTTGTCAATACATTTACGAAAACATTATGTATGTCAGAAACAATTTACATATTTTTAGTAAAAGAGGCGACAGACATATTTATTGGAGATACTAGAAATAGAGACCAATTAGTTTAACCAGGTTACAGATTGGCTAAAGTAGCCTTATCTTACTGGGTACCTACTGTTTAAAATGTTATAATAAAATACCTCCCCATATATTGGAACTAAATGAGACAAAATTTACTCCCTTTTTATACGACTTATTAGGTACATCTACTATTATTGAACTATAGGTAAGCTGAAACAGAAACGTGCACTTTTTTGCCAGAAGGGTAAGTAAACTTAACCTCAAATAATTGTGTTTCAGTAAACGTAGGTAAATAATATCTAATAAATAATATCTAAGAGAAAATATTTACGTGACAGACGAGTTCAGAAAATTCTTTTCAGTTATTTTGACATCATAAATGTTAGAAATCTTCGTTTGAGCTACAATTTTGCCAGTTATTAGGTTGGTAGGTACCTATTGCATTTTCATGATTTCTAGCAGTTTCATTTTGTTAGACATGGCCGGACTCGGAGAGTTCTTGGCCTTTTGGACCACGCTGGCGTCACGCTGGCGTCACGCTGACGATCATTCTTAACCAGCCGGAATTATCATTTTAACCAAAATAAAAACGATTTAAATATAATGTAACTACATCATTGACGGCAACACGACGACAGGACTGACACATTTATTTTTTTAACCACACTGACTCTCGTGTCGATTTGTGCTGCCACCTATATCTACCTAGTTCGTGCACGTTCCCTATATTCAAGGCCGCATCGCTCGCTCCAGCATTTTGGCTTCTTTGAATGTCTGACAAATGCCAAATGGCCTGACAGGCTAAGTCCGTCATTCGTTAAACTTTGACGTACCTAGGTACCTACTTGTTATTTTTGTGCCACTAAAAATCTAAACCTACTACTTAATTATTTATTTTCAAAAATTTTTGAAAAGTAAGTACCAGGTAGGTATATTTTTGCAATGATTTACAAAAAAAATCTACCTATATTTCTCCAAAAAAAAGGTGGCAACCTTATGGTCAATACCAAATAAATTTGCAATAACGGTCATTTACCCACCTCCATTTATTGACATAGGACTCACTTAATTCCGAAAACTGAAATAATGACATAAAGCTGACATAATATCGTGATCCTTTACTTTTTCTAGTTATGAGAAACGATTCATAATTTATTGTCCGGGTACCTACCTACGCAGAAAAATTAAGGAAAAAGCAATCTATTGCAAATTATCAGGCGTCTACCATAGGAGTGAGAGCAGTCCGATCTGAATCAAGTTCAGAGTTCTGTCTACCTACGCAAATAATACTACGGAGAACAGCTACTTCGGAAAGACATATCACGCTCATAGGGACATTTAAGTGTGACAGTAGACAGCAGGTCTTCACTGTCCTTGGGAACCAAGCTATGATAGTTGCCCAATTGACAAATTCTTTACTAGAGCAAATAAGTACGACCTAGTGCGTCTACATATACTTAGAGTTAGTTAAGAATGGAATACATGGCTTACCTATAAACTTTCCTAATCCTGAGCCAAGCAAGGATCCCGCACTTGTGACGACTGCACAAGTGTTATAATGATGTCCTTCCTGCAGCGGTGCTCTCGGTATCTTAAAGTCGAACCTCGCAAATGGTTCGTCATCAGCTGTCACTGTCCGTACCTTCACACCTTTTAGAGCACATATAACCTCGTCTCTAGAACTCGTTTTTCGATTACTGCTGTTATATTTAACATCGTATGTATTGTGAGCATCTAAGCCTGATGTAAACACTTTACTCGCTCCCATAAGAACTCTATGAAACTCTTTTAACAACAGCTCCTTGAATTCCGCGGTTCGTTCTTCACACTCCGCGGACAATAAGTCGTCGCAAATATATTTATCACTGTCGAACTCCAATAAAGGCCTGTGAATGTTCGGGAACCTGGGACTACCGTTACTCTTCCTCACTATGTTGTTGGACGGAAGGACATATGAACCAGCTGACTTATTAGACGTTTGACTTGACCCGCCACTACTCCAGTACCCACCGACCGCTGACCTCCGACTTTTTTGAAGGAAATCTTTTCTTAGAGTAGAGTTAAATGGTAATTTAAATGGAGGGTTTTCCGCTGCGTATTTATCCTGGTAATTACCACCGGAAACCATTGTTTTTGGTGAATTTTCTGACGTCCTGCTCGAATTCCTCTGCTTTTCATCGTACATCCAGTACTGATACCAAATCAAATACAAGTAGCCGCACATACCGAAGCAGAGGATGTTAATAAATATCCAAACCGACATAGCTGCAGCCTTCATGACTGTTGTTATGTTAGGTAAATCACACACTGAATTAGATTTGGATAACTCGACTATACCTACTTGGCAACATAAGACGATACGATGATTTAAGAAAACAGTTAACTGTAATCTAACCTTGAATATAAAAATCACAACCGTAATAAAATAGAAGAGAATTGTTTTGGCTGAATCTGTATTCGCTGGGCGGAGTGCGATCAGCTGAAAAGGTGTGCAGTGCGCGTGCGTGCCGTACAATCGACTCCGAGCGCCGCAGCGCCCTTTGTCTTATTTTTGTACTTAGTAAGTTCACCGGCTTGAGCCGAACCAAAGGACTCCATAATAAATAAGAGAAACGTGTCGCGAAAAGAAAACCTGACAAGGAAGCATGCTGAACTCTGCTGGTTGCTCTTCCAAATTACTGGCATTTATCCTGACAACGTCCCAAAAAAACAGGACAGTACAATTAGTCGCGACCTGAAATGTTTTAAATGACTGCCACCAAGAGCCATGGAGGATATTAATTTAGTTAATAGTTCTATTAAATGAAAAGAAATATTTACTTTTCAAATATTAGTTGACGAATAGGTATTCGATAAACCTACCTACGGTTCATAAAAATATTATGTAAAATAATATCTATAACCCGATCGCCCTAGGAGGGTAACTTTTTCCTTTTTGTACATTCGGCGAAGTTGGTTGAAAAGAGTCAGAATGTGTGTTTTATTTTTAACCCCCGACGCAAATACGATGGGGTGTTATAAGTTTGACCTCAATATGTCTATCAAATGTAAGGGCTTCGCTAATATAATAATGTACACTATATTGAAAGAGAATGAGGAATATTAGCTAACGAAATGAAAACTAAAAACTTGAAAATTATTTTGTTTGTCTGATCAATGCCCTAGATTGATGAGGAAAGTGAAGTGATGACTGGTACCTAGGACCTATCGAATTATTTTTTATTTAGCTTTTAGTACATTATAGGTAAATTAAGTTTAAAAAGCATGTAATAAAAATTTAATTTAAAATAATTTAAAAAACCCCTGACAAAAAAGGACAAGCGTCTTCGCCTCGGGAGACTGCAAATTTCTAGGATCGTACCTATATTAAACTAAAAGAATCAATACATTTTATTTTTTACTTTTTAAAGCTTTTTTGTCGGGGGTTTTTAATTTTTTTTATTGTTATTAGATAGTTTAGGTTAAGTAAAACAAAAATCTTTATCAGGAGTTTATTTTCAAAATAGTACCTACTTCTTACAAAGCAGTTCGGTGAAAGCGGTTTTTCACAACCTGAGGGCTGAGGGATTGATTCTATCTCCAGCCCTGGATCTAAGGGGGGCCAACCGGCAAGTTCAAGTGGCGCCAAAATAATTTGGCAACTTGTAATTTTCTTCTTTTTTTTTCATTCGTAATTTGTTAAGAAATATCGAAAATATTGATCATGTTTGTTTGAAATTAGTTTTTGTAAAATACAAAAAAAAAATGATTTACTTTGACCTTTGATATCTTCAGAACCAATGATTTCAATTTGACCAGTTATACGATTGTATGGACTTTAAAAGAGACTTTAACCTCTAAGTTTGTTACGGTACTTCTTCTCAGGGTAGTCAGCTAGGAAACATCGGACTCATCTAGTTTAAAATTACTCAAAAAGATTGAAGTGTAGAGTGTTATGTTTAACCTACTTACAAAATAAATACTTATCAGTTATCATTTCTCATGTATGGTCTAGAAAAAAAAAATTGATGCCAATGATGGGTACAATGGGTGTTCGTTATGAGCCTCATTCGCACGGAAGCTTTTTACGCCCGATAGGTAGGTACATTATAAAATTCAAACGTGGAAGTGAGGGGGACGCAACTATCAAGTTTCTGCCCCGGTTCGGATAAATCGTAGATCCAGGGCTGTCTATCTCATATCTAAATAGTTATAAAGGAAAATTAGTAGGACTGCATGTGAAATTAGATTAGTTTTGTAACTACCGTGCTTTAATATTGATAAGTAGGTACGTAAATACCCACAAGGTAAAAACTTTAAAACTAGACTTACTTAGTAATTGGTTCACTTGTGTACCTTGTACAGGATATGGCATACTTGAGTACAATGTTGCTGAAAATGCAGGCACTACATATTTTGCGATGGTACCTACATATAATGCGTATTAAATCGAGAAGTTTTGAACTGCTCAAAATATATGTTAGTATAATTGATTTTTCGCCAAAAACTATTTATTTCTACCTACATATAATACCATCACCCACTAAATAAGGTCAAATTAACATAGCTAGCAGAACTCCAACCACGTTAGGGGTACCTAGCTATATTAAGTTAACGAAAAAGTGAATGTGTTATATTATTATAATTACGTAAGTATCTCTATGTAGTGTTGAATTTTTAACAAATAACATCAAAGAAACCACGAAAAATAACAGGGTAACTAGATACCTATAGGTACAGTGATATTTTTCATGGTTTTTTCCACAGTCAAAAATCCAGTGTGAAGCTGTTTCACTCCAGATAAGGTATATCGTCTTTAATTTAAGTGATCAATTTAAAATAAATAAATGTTTCTTTCTTAAACTTTTTCAGTTGTTCACACTAAAAATATACCAAGTTACATTGTCATTAATTAATAAAATCTTATTTCACTAGATATCAAATACTTAATATGTATTATTTATTACGATTGAGATTCTTTATTGTTATCTTATTTATATTTTATATTTTTTTTATTATCAACAGTTTAGTTGAATTGGCCATGTAGTATAATATACATAAAAAGTAATAAATAGGATAAGGTTTTTACATTTATACATAAATTATTACGAAACTATAGGAAGTTAACTTTGTACGGTCTAAACTAAGTACAATCAGTCTACTTACGCTATTAATATTTAGTTAACAATATTCAGACTAGACAATATGAGTTGGGATACTCAATATCAATTTTATCCAATATACACGCAGCACAGCACAGCTTAAGATTTTGTACTTCACGATAAATACTACTTTTACTTATAATTCTATCTTTAAAATGATAAGATTCTTAACTGTTAAACACTTCTTTATCAATCAGCCAGCCACATTTCCATATTTAAATGGTTACCTTGATCATCGCATAGAATGGAGGCCCTACCGACAACTTTCCAATAATCAATTCACAAGAATTGAAAACAAAAATTAGGCAGACAATAGAATATTTTCCTGGATAGATAAATAATAATTATAGTCATAGGGAGTTCAAAAATCAATTGCAGGAATTTCGTGTAGGTACATGCTCGGTATCATGTAAATAACGTATCCCATTTTTTTTTCACATGTTAAAATCTAGTACCTATCGTTTGGCAGGAAGAGGAGGGGGAGTGGGGGCAGGGAGGGGAGGGTGCTTACTCTCCCCTGGCATCACTCCCATGACAAGGTAACGCACCGTTTCTGAGAAAAACTATTTTTGTAACCGAACCTCAAAACACTGGAGTTGCCGAAAATGCGTAGTCAGAGCCTATGGTTTAAAGAAAAAAATAACCAGGATGGGAAAGGCGGAGAATAAAAAATAGACAGAGCACATGTCATTCAAGCAACTCGAGGAGAAACAGTACCCGATATATTATTTTCCTCTATGAGAAACAGAATGATCGAAAACGGGTGACAGTGACACATGACGCAAATAGCATCTTTTTTTTTACGTTCCGTTTTGTCGATTTTGCACGATATTTTACACCTCAGACAACCAAATCTGTCACAATATATATTGTGGCAGATTTGGTTGTCAATCGCCCATTTCAACGTTCGGTTTTAGCTTTTATCTGATTTGAGGTTAGAAACATATTTTGGAAATTTCGCGAAAAATATGCATTACCTTGTAATAAGAGTAATAGCGTTATAATTAGGGACCAAACCCCTATCTGGTTTAACCTTTTTTACTCCCCAACTTTTGCCAAACGTTACTAGATCCAACCCGTTGTTTTTTTTAACGCCTTTTGGTCAGCCGTTACATTTACAAAAATGTTAGGTAGGTACGTATTTTTTGCCTTTTCAAATCAATAAATACAAAGATTAACCTTTTGAACGCCAGAGCATAAACGCATCGTCGTGCCTCCGACGCCAAGCCACAAATTCGCCGTACATTTTGTCACATATTTGTGACATTTGGCGTACTAGGCACACGCTTGCTTGTCATGTATACGTGACAATCGCGTTCAAAAGGTTAAGTGCATGAAAGTTCAAGAGTGGAGGCTGGTGACGTCACTTGTTGGTAAAACATGTTCCAAAGAGTGAAGTCACGTGAAATTTCAACGCGCTGTATCATCTTAATTTTTTGTTTGTGACAAAAAAATACGTGTCCAATTATTTATCCCGGTGCATGTTAATACTGTAGGAAAAATGTGAGACTTTCAGCTTATTCCTGGCGACAATATTACTGGCATAGACTATAAGGATGACTAAAGGGTTGGGTGTGCGAATAATGACTCTAGGACTTTCAGACAAGTAAGTAAGCTGTTCTCTCATTCCTCTCTAGCCTGAGCTGAGTGGATTCTATGTCCGCGGTAAGCCTCGGCTGTATCTTTCAGTGTGGATTATTGTTCCATCTGTTGTATGGAGGGGGCTCAGGAGTGGCGTCGCGTCGCGTTAGCAGCGTCGAATAATGCAGGATGGGAACCATCGCGCCGCCTAGCACCATGGCACCGAATGTCGGCTTGTGCACCAACCTAAAATTAAATAATATATTGTAAGAATATACCATTTCTATGACATTACAATATGGAAAAAAAAACTTCTATTTAAGTTGTAAAGAAGAATAATTAACTTTAACTTACCAAGGTATGGCAATGATGAATAAAGTATACGAAAAAGACAGAACCAAATTGACCCAGAACCTTGAACACCGCCTTAAATTACTTGATATCCACTGGCATTGTAAAACTGAAAAAGAAAGGAAACTTTACAGTTATGCTTATAAGGTTGAATTTCAATTAGCTACTAAACAGACTCGGCGGCGCATATTTTATGACCAGCAATCGAAATGGTATAAGTTTCCAAATGGTACAAGGTCAAATGTGTTTCAAGGCGAAATTTAGAAGCCAGACTGGCCAGACAGCCGGACACAAAACCCATATCGCACGCACGTTGAACAGGGAATTTACTTCTAATATTGAATAATATTTAATAATTTTTAGTGAGTGTCATAAAGTGCATATTTGAACAGACATCAAAGCATCTAAATATGGAAAAAAATAACGGAATCCCGCTTCCTTAAAGTACGCGAACGCTCGCGCACTTTGAGGCACTGATACTAAAGTTCCATAAGTATTAGTGATTCTGAATAGGTTACAGTATGGTATGCTACTATATATCAATGTTTATACGCACATAGCGTCACCCAATCAGGATGCAAAGTCATAGCTGATGCAAACACTTGAACAAATCCCAGCAGCCTATACTTCCAAGTGTGCAGGTTTGCATCTCTTCTCTCCAAGTCATGCAGCTGCTTCAAGCTGTAGGAACCTTTGCGCAGGAGACAGATGGGGTCCGCGGTAGGGAACCTTGTCGGACTGTAGGCTTGTAGGTTGCCGCCTTCTACCATACCCACAGCTGTATACTGAAAAAGAAATTGAATGTGTCAAGTAAAATGTAGTGTAATGTACTGTGTCAAATGTAGATTGTTATAAAGACCTTAGGTGGATGGTTTTCTTGTGTATCTATGAGGCTATAATCTGTTCATTAACAAATTTTCTTGTTTAAACATGGTCTTAAGGATTAAATTACACTAACAGCTGTTGGACTAGCGTGTATTGAAGAATAGTGCTGCTCTTCATTTTGAATATTTAGCATGGGTGACAGCCAGTGCGGATAATGTAGTGTCACATGAATTGCGAGTTTCGTTCTAGTGTCAGCAGTGGCGATCCGTTTTTCAGGGGAGGGAAGGGGGTACTGTTTGTTAAATACGTGCATAAGATTTGTGCAGCCCTGATTGAGCGCACCCCTGTAACTATGCTACTGTTTAAGACATAATTGGCGTCATCTATGAGCAGTTTTAGTTCTGCTGTTTCAGTTTAAGTAAGCTTTACAGCCTCAGTAGTTATTTTTATAATTAAAATTTAACTTACAATATCATCCTCCCGTCCAGCATAAGAGAAGTGAATGCGGAGGTCGCCCACCTGGTGTTCCAGAGCACTCTCCCCGTGGTAATAGAAACCAGAATGTAGTTTGATGTCACTCCGCTCTGGTCTGGAGTCTGACCAAATCTCATAGTAATCATTCACTTTGCGCTTCACATCAAGACCTGAAAATGTTCAATAATTATTTTGAGTGTGATTATTATGTTATGAATTAGTGTGAATAATACTCTTTTCCTGACTATAAATTTTATAATAAGCTTTAAAAAAATACAGAGGTGGTTAGCTTCTGAAACAACTCAGAAGCTAACCATGTCAGCATTACGGGTGTACCCTACTTTACCCATAAATTCAAAGAATACACTGGGATAAGCAATTACATAAATCTTATCTTAAAAATGAACTAGTAGTACCACTAAAATTACAAAAAAGGGGTCTAATATAATCATACCTAAATATAGCCATCCAACCTTAACATTTTCAGCAATATGTGTCTCACTGAACATGGGCATAGAGGGAGGGTTGTGATGGCCTGGTCTGATGTAGAACAACGACGACTCCACCACATAGTCTCGCCAGTCTTTGTGGTACCAGTATGTCTTGCGAGACTCCTCAGCTGGCTCACTAAGGAAATTTTCTTGTTCTCTAAAATATAAGATGTTTTTTTTTTCTTTATGACCAGTAGTTTATTTGTTAGTACCTATGTTGTTGATATGAGGAAAAAGAATTTGACTTTGAAACTCAAAAAAAAAAGAGTTTTTATTTTTATTTATTTCTAGTGTATATAATTCGAACTACTTAATATGAACTTATATACTTTAGACCTGTTTTTAAGTCAGATTTACACTTACGTAGTCTCTTCAATCCATTGATACATTTGTACTCTCTTCCTCAACTTAACCGCTTGTACTTGTATGTTATAGTCTGGCTCAGATATTGGCTCCAGTATCCTCAGGGGACCCACAATGTGCACGACGCGGCCCTCATAGCGTGCCGCTTCGTCGCCGGTATGAACGTCAATACTCTCAGCTGCCGACACAAGTTCCTCAAGCATCAAGTTACTTTGAATTGTTTGACTCTGAAATCACATCATCAAAAATATCAACCCAGTAACTGGATAGTCCTAGGATACCGGTAGAAGATTTGCTTACCTCTGCCCATAATAGAAAGTATGTAACACCAGTAAACAAAATGAGACTCAGAATAGTAGTGAGCCATGTTTGCTTGAAGTGGTTTTTAACTGCTGTCCAGTCCATCTGAAAAAATAATTACATAATGTTATGGAAAGAGCCATCAAAAGGGCCTATGAAGAACGATCATGCTTGTGTAGTGTTTGAGTAAATAATAATATAAATCAATACAAACATGGGAGTCTTAAAAAAAAATAACCTTCAGCTACTGGTTCTTTATTGTTCCTGTGCATTTAACTTTCTCACTGGAAGTACTTTTACGAATAGCACGTTTTGATTAGAAATTTTCTTACAATTTATTTCATAAAATTGAGTAATAAAAACACGTAAATTGCGATTCAGCGACTTGCCCCCGTCAATTTTGACGTTAACAGCTGTCAGTCGAACTTTCTTAAAAGTTGACGTAGGCTGCAGTAAAATGATTCGACATATTCTTCCTTCACAAAACTGAATTTGACACACTTCGGTTTTTCTACTGAATTTACTTTAGATTCTGAATAATAAAATAATAAGTGAATAATCTCCTCGCTACTCCAACAGTTTTATTCAGCTAAATGTCGGTGCTTAGCGTGAGGAGGATAGAAAAACAGATTTACAACATTTATTGAAATTGGTCGTCTAATGATCCCCTATTTAATTAATGATGTTGGCAGTGCCATTGCTCTGTCAATGTCATGATGACATCAAGAGACCGTGCGTGTTTGTTATTATTTACATTTTGTTTAACGCAACTAAAACTATAAATATTATACTAAAATAATAAGACAAAAGATTAACAGACTACAATATGCGGTCGTATATCAAAAGGTTGAGATATTTAAGTGGCAATGGTATACATTTCTCTTATTTTTCTCAAATTGCTTCGAGGAAATATTATCACAACTTACCGATTTTGGATTTCTACAAGAAAACGACAGGTGATTTAACTATAATTATTAAGTTATAATTACTACAAATATTTAGCTATAAACAGCTTTAAGTGTAACCATATAATTATTACCTAATGCAATAAACAAATAACAAGGTTAGGTTTCTTAATAGACAACATTCATAGAATAACATCATACCTACCCCGAATAATTATGCAGCGGTGCACCTGAAATACGCCCAGTTATGTTAATATAATGGATTTAGTTATGGATATAGACTTGTTTATTATAAACTTCTTACTGTGCAATATCTTTAGAGGACACTTGGAACTATCATAGAGCATAGCAATTTTTTAAAATAGGTATCCCTATAATAAAGATAAAACATTGTGAGTTCTTGATACAGGTGAAACAATATCAGAAGACTACCTTACAATCCTAAAGAAGAGACACCCTCACATAGATGAGGTAACTCAGGACCGCTTGCAGTGCACTTTGCAGATATTACAGAAGTTCGGTATCACTCCTGAAGAGGCCTGCCGGAATCTCCATGTGTTTAGCATGAACCCAATCACTATGGACAACTATGGAGAAATACTTAAAGAGTGTGGGTTTACCAGTGTCTCTGCTAAACATATCATAAAGTGAGTACAATTGATAGGACAGTTTTTATTTCAATGAATTTTGTAAAACAATTCATAAAATGTCTCTAACAAGATTCATTTAAAAAATAAAGTAAATATAACTCTGCTTCCACTGAATTTCAGATACCACACACTTGTAAAATCAAGAACAATAGCTCGGCTGAAAAAAGAAGGATTACTTCCAACGGACTTTGAAATGGAACAAACAATATTGGACAAATTCCAGGAATGGCCTGCCAGTAGTAAGACTTTACAAAACTTCTCTGATTGTGATACATCTATATGTGAGTAATATTATAATATTCTCTTTGAAAAAATCTAAACTGCACATAGTCTAAAAAACCTTAAATAGATCAATACTACCAAATCAGTACTAAAATAAACTCTAGTCAAGACTCTCAAGAAACGTAATAACCGCAATGGTATCAATGTCACCAAAATGCAAAAAAAAAATAATCTTCTTCTGAATAAAAACATCTGACAATATAACATTTATAATGCAATGATTTTTGTTGAGTTTTCAAAATTATTTATGATTTCCCACTGGTATAAATAGTAATTGCTGTTTCTTATTGATTAGAGAGTAATTTATTCAATTAATCAACCCAAAAATCGAATGTGATTTCAGTAACAATCCGCATGAATGTGCTAGAAAGATTTCTGCATTGGAAGCTATCAGTGACACCAGAAGAATTTCGAAAGTACTGTAAAAACTACTTGCCTTTGAAACACAAGCCAATGTCGGACATCCAAGAAGCGATCAACATAGCACACGACGAAATAAAGTTCGACAAAGCAGGAATTAGAAGAAATGGCTTTGTCATTTCCGCAGATCCTTTACATACAAAACTTATTTTAGAAAATGTTGGCACCCTGGCTGGCATGGATATTAGAGATGCTTTGAAAATAGAACCTGCTATTTTGAAGAATAATTATAATTCTTTGATTCAAGTTCGAGATGTTTTGGAGGTAACATTGCAATTAAATGTAAAAATAAAGAAAAACTATTAAATATACAATCAAAATTGAACAGTTTCAAGGGCATTACCTGTTAACAATCTCTATCTCAAATTAACCTAACAGATTTTATTACTTTAATTTAAGCTTCCATTAATCAGTGAATTGTTTTTTCTTTACCATGTAACGTGTAGTACTCTAACATGGTAAAGAAAAAACAATTCACTGATTTTATGTCTCTCAGTACCTACTGGTACTGAGAGTGAAATACTATTTCAGGAGTACAGAATATCAGTGGAAGCTCAAAGGCGGTGTCTGAAGGTATACTGTATGCGACCAGAGACTGTACGCGAGCGACTAGAGGATCTCAGAAGTTTAAAAGAGTACCAAGTTTTATCCACAAATCCTAGGGTAAGAAATGTTTCTTATTTTTTTATAGAAATTGAACCTTATGCTTGTCAAAGTGAATTCAATTCCAATAGCCAAATTAATAGTAAAGAAACTGTGCGGAGTGTGTGTATTCATTGTATGCCCGCGAATCAAGGTTGGCTTTTGCAAAGCAAATTAATACAAAATAGAACAGGATTATGTTTTTATAATCGCAAAATTAATGTTGTGTATCAATCTCCAGATTCTTCTTCTAGTAATTCACAAGAAGAAAATGCTGAACCGCCTTACCAAGATGGAGTCTGCAAAAAAACAATGCTACAGTCTGAATCACTTAGTTTCGTCCACAAAGGTGTTCAACAAGTGAGTCATTCATTTTATATTGAACATAATGCTTTCGAAGAAAGACACATTGATTAGCCACAATATGACGTAGTACATCGTCATATAGTTGCTAACTCGGGTCATCATTGCCCAATGACTACGATAGCCTTGCCGATTGATTGATGGTTGAATGATATTTCTTCCGGTTGATACATTTTTGAACTGCCCGCTGCCCGCTACGTCAGAAGTGTTCTGTGAGGATCAAAAAATAGTTCGATGCCTTGAGAGTTTTCTACTTACATCATGATCGTGGCAAGCACTGTATACCAGTTATTGCCATTTAATACGTTTCTAAGGCGGCGCTAGTCGACATCTTGCCATAAAAGGTTGGGGTGAATTCTCCACTGTTTGGCCATAAAATGGATTAGTCTCGTCCTCAATGCCTGTACGTAAAGAGAATAGTAAAGTACATGTTATTTGAAAGTTATAATTTAACGCGACATCAATATGAAATCTCCAAGAACATATTAGCTGCCTTACTTGTATAATAGAAAATATAATTATTTTTTTTACAAATAAGTAAGGCGAAAATTTTGCACAGTGCATAGTGAGGTAATAACTTCGGTACAAATCATCGCGTTTTTCGTTTACTCATGCCGCTTGGTTCGAGACAGCATGCGTTTTAGCCACGCCCACGTATGAGTTCGTGCCACAACTAATGTCACTTTAACTACTAGAACTACCGTTTATCTGACAGTAAAGTAAACAATTGATTCTTTGTACAGTGTAAAATGAGTCATCTTCCATCTCCCCACAGTTACATCAACAGTTTCGGCGACAAAGTCTGCGGAAGAGACATAGCCATACTGATATCTTCGTCTCTGAACAACTTGGCTGCCCACAACAATGGCGGCCAGGCAGAGCTCGTCAACAGCGTGTTGAACCAGCTCAGGAGGCACAAGTACTGGCTGCATGTCGCCATGAACATCATCGACGAGAATATACAGTTTCTGAAGAAGAAGTTCGATGATCGAATCATTTTTAACAATTGTTTGATACTCCTGTATCCTGTGTGAGTTAGATTTTATTTTCCCTAATTAGTTAAATACCAGTCTAAAGGCAAGATATTTTTGTTGAATCAGTAAGCTGAGCCATGTTTAGGAGTATGCACCATGGCATTGTATAATTTAGGCGAAAAGCCGTATTGACAACGCTAATTTGCTTATAACTCTAACACTAATACCAAGTAGATTCATTAGATAACTACTAAGCAGTTAAGTAATACAATTCTCATTTTAATTTCAGTTCCCAAGTAAAATACTACATAGACAGCCTACTGAGCATGCGAAAAGGTCGAGAAACAAATGAACTACAAAAAGAGGATCTAATCTACAACAACGTACATTTTACTAGCCTCACTGACGATCAGATCCTAAGCCTAGTGTTGTACACCATCGAGAAGAAGTACCACTTCAGTGGGGACGGTATTTGGGCACGCCACGACGGTACCAAGGTGGTTACGCAAACGAACTGACGATATTGTGGGTCGCGGATCTATGGTCACGCGATGAGGAAGACTAAATGCCAAGTAGCGTTAAACGCAAATTGTTACAAGTGTTTTAATGTTTGCCCAGTCTAACTGGCCAAACGAGGCACTGAATTTCTACATGTCACGTTTAGTTTTTGGTAGCTAATCATTTCATATGTTCCGTGCATCTCTATTAGCGCCTATATTTGTATTGGAATTCTTCTTACATAATTATTTATTTTCTTAGATATTTCTTTCTTTGAAAATCTTTGTTTATTGTTGTTATACCGTAACCTCGAATAGTACGCCGTTTCGTTTTGCTGTTCTGCGTTCGGTCGAGAGGTATGTGAATACTTTGAAGTTTATCAAGATTATTATTTTCAAGATTATCTTGCTACAAGCCCACTCTTTATCTGTGACGGTGCTTGAGGCAGCTACACGGTGAAGGCGGGGTGTTAAAGCCCGTCTTCTTCTTTTCGTGTTGATTGACTCATATTATATTTTGTCCGAGCAGTATTGAGCAACCTGTACCTACAGCTTTATCATTGGCCTCGTTCAAATCTTGGATGGTGCAGGTGGTTGTGCACGACGGACAATTAAGGTAGTGACACATGTGCTGTCAAGGTCCTAACACTGCGTTTGGGATGGGTGAAGGATGCCCCATTTGGCCAGATTATTTTTACAGCGGCCAACCTGGGTCAAGACAAGTCCCGCATCGCCTAGCTACCTTAGCCACTGTCTCAGTGAAAAGATAGACCTAACGGTGTTAGGTTAAACACCGTACAATGAAGAGTTAAAGTCATCATGGGAGAGTCCAGTATGAGAGGGAGACCTAGCGATGCAGGACGAATAGCACTATCCCTTTTTCGGCATCAGCACGTCATATACCTAACTGTATTAGTACAAATAACTTCTGAAATAAGGTAGATGACTAAAAAAAACTAATAAGTCGCGTCAGATGGATTTCCAAAAAATAATAGACACGTATTTTTATTTATTCACGTTAACAAAAAATGATGACGATACAGTGCGTCGAATACTCGTGTGACGTCACATTTTAGTACACTTTATACCTTAGCGTGACGTAACAAGCGACGAAGATAAAATGCATCAAAGATCAGGAGTTGGTATCCTTGATGCGTTCTATCTTCGTAAATTTTTATTAATCTGATAAAGCAAAAAAAATTGTGTAATATGAGTTAAAAAAGTATGAGTCCGTCAGTTAGATATTGTTGAAAATATTGTTTTTAAACTCAATAATCATCCCTATTTTTACTTGTATAGATTGTACAAATAAACTTTTCAAATTCTAAATTGTACAAATGTATCCAGTTATTGTACATATTATGTAAGATAAGGAAATAAAATGAAAAACTCACTTTAAGCACATTTGTATTATAATTTCTCGTCTTCCTTATAATTAAATATTACAAAATATCTAGCTTATTGCTCTCTTAGCTTAACATTATCTTAGTATAAATGCTCTTTTAAACAATAAACATGCAGAGGACATATGTAAAATAATCTATTCATAGGTAGATATACCCTGCTATATATTTTCAAGAGCTGTAGAATGTTAGCAGATATGTACTCATATTTTGTAAAATCTTTGTCTATCTCGTTAGAAAATATAAATAGTTGTTGTTTTTTGTCTTTTATACCTATCTATACAGGGTGTTCCAGAAGTGCGTAGTCTTATTTAAGGATGTTGGTCTGTAACTGCTTTAAAAATATTTAAAAAAAAACCTTTTTACAAAAAACCCGACCTCCAAAACGAAAACACGACTTCAAATTTCATAAAAATCACTTATCAAGCAGTCTAATGCAGTCAGTGGCATCAAATCTGTCATTGAACTAATATAAACAGCACTAACTGCGTTTTTTTCTAATCTTTTTAGTCGTTTTTTGGGGGTTTTTTGAAGCACTTTTTTATTTTTTTATATTATAGCAGATACAGAACACCACCCTCAAATATGACCACACACTTCTGGAACACCCTCTATATTTAGGCTACATATAGCTGTAGATCTATCGAGAAAATTAAAATAATTTTTAATAAACAAAATTAAGCAGTTACCGTATCTCATATATTAAAATTATATTCACTTATTCTAAATACATGACAGAATGATAAAGATTCGCGTAATGATAACTAATTAAGATTGTATAAGAAAGGCTAACTGCTACAGAATATTCCTTTAGCAGAATATTAATTAAAGCATTCACCACCTTTTGCGTGTCTTCTACAGTTCGACATAAGAAAAAATTCACTTGTACACCATTTCAAATTCAACATTATAACTGTTGTCGAATAATGTTTAACGTTCAAATTTTTTGGAACCGTAGCGGTAGAACATAAGCTTTCAGATTCTGTCTCTTATAATGAGAGCTCACGATAGGAAAAAAGTAATCAACGTCGCTGCTACTGAATGCGGTGCAGAAGACTATAATAGAGTACCTATGTGATTTATATCAAAAATGTACACGAATCAATATTTTTTTTCATAGAGCATAGCAATTTTTTAAAATAGGTATCCCTATAATAAAGATAAAACATTGTGAGTTCTTGATACAGGTGAAACAATATCAGAAGACTACCTTACAATCCTAAAGAAGAGACACCCTCACATAGATGAGGTAACTCAGGACCGCTTGCAGTGCACTTTGCAGATATTACAGAAGTTCGGTATCACTCATGAAGAGGCCTGCCGGAATCTCCATGTGTTTAGCATGAACCCAATCACTATGGACAACTATGGAGAAATACTTAAAGAGTGTGGGTTTACCAGTGTCTCTGCTAAACATATCATAAAGTGAGTACAATTGATAGGACAGTTTTTATTTCAATGAATTTTGTAAAACAATTCATAAAATGTCTCTAACAAGATTCATTTAAAAAATAAAGTAAATATAACTCTGCTTCCACTGAATTTCAGATACCACACACTTGTAAAATCAAGAACAATAGCTCGGCTGAAAAAAGAAGGATTACTTCCAACGGACTTTGAAATGGAACAAACAATATTGGACAAATTCCAGGAATGGCCTGCCAGTAGTAAGACTTTACAAAACTTCTCTGATTGTGATACATCTATATGTGAGTAATATTATAATATTCTCTTTGAAAAAATCTAAACTGCACATAGTCTAAAAAACCTTAAATAGATCAATACTACCAAATCAGTACTAAAATAAACTCTAGTCAAGACTCTCAAGAAACGTAATAACCGCAATGGTATCAATGTCACCAAAATGCAAAAAAAAAATAATCTTCTTCTGAATAAAAACATCTGACAATATAACATTTATAATGCAATGATTTTTGTTGAGTTTTCAAAATTATTTATGATTTCCCACTGGTATAAATAGTAATTGCTGTTTCTTATTGATTAGAGAGTAATTTATTCAATTAATCAACCCAAAAATCGAATGTGATTTCAGTAACAATCCGCATGAATGTGCTAGAAAGATTTCTGCATTGGAAGCTATCAGTGACACCAGAAGAATTTCGAAAGTACTGTAAAAACTACTTGCCTTTGAAACACAAGCCAATGTCGGACATCCAAGAAGCGATCAACATAGCACACGACGAAATAAAGTTCGACAAAGCAGGAATTAGAAGAAATGGCTTTGTCATTTCCGCAGATCCTTTACATACAAAACTTATTTTAGAAAATGTTGGCACCCTGGCTGGCATGGATATTAGAGATGCTTTGAAAATAGAACCTGCTATTTTGAAGAATAATTATAATTCTTTGATTCAAGTTCGAGATGTTTTGGAGGTAACATTGCAATTAAATGTAAAAATAAAGAAAAACTATTAAATATACAATCAAAATTGAACAGTTTCAAGGGCATTACCTGTTAACAATCTCTATCTCAAATTAACCTAACAGATTTTATTACTTTAATTTAAGCTTCCATTAATCAGTGAATTGTTTTTTCTTTACCATGTAACGTGTAGTACTCTAACATGGTAAAGAAAAAACAATTCACTGATTTTATGTCTCTCAGTACCTACTGGTACTGAGAGTGAAATACTATTTCAGGAGTACAGAATATCAGTGGAAGCTCAAAGGCGGTGTCTGAAGGTATACTGTATGCGACCAGAGACTGTACGCGAGCGACTAGAGGATCTCAGAAGTTTAAAAGAGTACCAAGTTTTATCCACAAATCCTAGGGTAAGAAATGTTTCTTATTTTTTTATAGAAATTGAACCTTATGCTTGTCAAAGTGAATTCAATTCCAATAGCCAAATTAATAGTAAAGAAACTGTGCGGAGTGTGTGTATTCATTGTATGCCCGCGAATCAAGGTTGGCTTTTGCAAAGCAAATTAATACAAAATAGAACAGGATTATGTTTTTATAATCGCAAAATTAATGTTGTGTATCAATCTCCAGATTCTTCTTCTAGTAATTCACAAGAAGAAAATGCTGAACCGCCTTACCAAGATGGAGTCTGCAAAAAAACAATGCTACAGTCTGAATCACTTAGTTTCGTCCACAAAGGTGTTCAACAAGTGAGTCATTCATTTTATATTGAACATAATGCTTTCGAAGAAAGACACATTGATTAGCCACAATATGACGTAGTACATCGTCATATAGTTGCTAACTCGGGTCATCATTGCCCAATGACTACGATAGCCTTGCCGATTGATTGATGGTTGAATGATATTTCTTCCGGTTGATACATTTTTGAACTGCCCGCTGCCCGCTACGTCAGAAGTGTTCTGTGAGGATCAAAAAATAGTTCGATGCCTTGAGAGTTTTCTACTTACATCATGATCGTGGCAAGCACTGTATACCAGTTATTGCCATTTAATACGTTTCTAAGGCGGCGCTAGTCGACATCTTGCCATAAAAGGTTGGGGTGAATTCTCCACTGTTTGGCCATAAAATGGATTAGTCTCGTCCTCAATGCCTGTACGTAAAGAGAATAGTAAAGTACATGTTATTTGAAAGTTATAATTTAACGCGACATCAATATGAAATCTCCAAGAACATATTAGCTGCCTTACTTGTATAATAGAAAATATAATTATTTTTTTTACAAATAAGTAAGGCGAAAATTTTGCACAGTGCATAGTGAGGTAATAACTTCGGTACAAATCATCGCGTTTTTCGTTTACTCATGCCGCTTGGTTCGAGACAGCATGCGTTTTAGCCACGCCCACGTATGAGTTCGTGCCACAACTAATGTCACTTTAACTACTAGAACTACCGTTTATCTGACAGTAAAGTAAACAATTGATTCTTTGTACAGTGTAAAATGAGTCATCTTCCATCTCCCCACAGTTACATCAACAGTTTCGGCGACAAAGTCTGCGGAAGAGACATAGCCATACTGATATCTTCGTCTCTGAACAACTTGGCTGCCCACAACAATGGCGGCCAGGCAGAGCTCGTCAACAGCGTGTTGAACCAGCTCAGGAGGCACAAGTACTGGCTGCATGTCGCCATGAACATCATCGACGAGAATATACAGTTTCTGAAGAAGAAGTTCGATGATCGAATCATTTTTAACAATTGTTTGATACTCCTGTATCCTGTGTGAGTTAGATTTTATTTTCCCTAATTAGTTAAATACCAGTCTAAAGGCAAGATATTTTTGTTGAATCAGTAAGCTGAGCCATGTTTAGGAGTATGCACCATGGCATTGTATAATTTAGGCGAAAAGCCGTATTGACAACGCTAATTTGCTTATAACTCTAACACTAATACCAAGTAGATTCATTAGATAACTACTAAGCAGTTAAGTAATACAATTCTCATTTTAATTTCAGTTCCCAAGTAAAATACTACATAGACAGCCTACTGAGCATGCGAAAAGGTCGAGAAACAAATGAACTACAAAAAGAGGATCTAATCTACAACAACGTACATTTTACTAGCCTCACTGACGATCAGATCCTAAGCCTAGTGTTGTACACCATCGAGAAGAAGTACCACTTCAGTGGGGACGGTATTTGGGCACGCCACGACGGTACCAAGGTGGTTACGCAAACGAACTGACGATATTGTGGGTCGCGGATCTATGGTCACGCGATGAGGAAGACTAAATGCCAAGTAGCGTTAAACGCAAATTGTTACAAGTGTTTTAATGTTTGCCCAGTCTAACTGGCCAAACGAGGCACTGAATTTCTACATGTCACGTTTAGTTTTTGGTAGCTAATCATTTCATATGTTCCGTGCATCTCTATTAGCGCCTATATTTGTATTGGAATTCTTCTTACATAATTATTTATTTTCTTAGATATTTCTTTCTTTGAAAATCTTTGTTTATTGTTGTTATACCGTAACCTCGAATAGTACGCCGTTTCGTTTTGCTGTTCTGCGTTCGGTCGAGAGGTATGTGAATACTTTGAAGTTTATCAAGATTATTATTTTCAAGATTATCTTGCTACAAGCCCACTCTTTATCTGTGACGGTGCTTGAGGCAGCTACACGGTGAAGGCGGGGTGTTAAAGCCCGTCTTCTTCTTTTCGTGTTGATTGACTCATATTATATTTTGTCCGAGCAGTATTGAGCAACCTGTACCTACAGCTTTATCATTGGCCTCGTTCAAATCTTGGATGGTGCAGGTGGTTGTGCACGACGGACAATTAAGGTAGTGACACATGTGCTGTCAAGGTCCTAACACTGCGTTTGGGATGGGTGAAGGATGCCCCATTTGGCCAGATTATTTTTACAGCGGCCAACCTGGGTCAAGACAAGTCCCGCATCGCCTAGCTACCTTAGCCACTGTCTCAGTGAAAAGATAGACCTAACGGTGTTAGGTTAAACACCGTACAATGAAGAGTTAAAGTCATCATGGGAGAGTCCAGTATGAGAGGGAGACCTAGCGATGCAGGACGAATAGCACTATCCCTTTTTCGGCATCAGCACGTCATATACCTAACTGTATTAGTACAAATAACTTCTGAAATAAGGTAGATGACTAAAAAAAACTAATAAGTCGCGTCAGATGGATTTCCAAAAAATAATAGACACGTATTTTTATTTATTCACGTTAACAAAAAATGATGACGATACAGTGCGTCGAATACTCGTGTGACGTCACATTTTAGTACACTTTATACCTTAGCGTGACGTAACAAGCGACGAAGATAAAATGCATCAAAGATCAGGAGTTGGTATCCTTGATGCGTTCTATCTTCGTAAATTTTTATTAATCTGATAAAGCAAAAAAAATTGTGTAATATGAGTTAAAAAAGTATGAGTCCGTCAGTTAGATATTGTTGAAAATATTGTTTTTAAACTCAATAATCATCCCTATTTTTACTTGTATAGATTGTACAAATAAACTTTTCAAATTCTAAATTGTACAAATGTATCCAGTTATTGTACATATTATGTAAGATAAGGAAATAAAATGAAAAACTCACTTTAAGCACATTTGTATTATAATTTCTCGTCTTCCTTATAATTAAATATTACAAAATATCTAGCTTATTGCTCTCTTAGCTTAACATTATCTTAGTATAAATGCTCTTTTAAACAATAAACATGCAGAGGACATATGTAAAATAATCTATTCATAGGTAGATATACCCTGCTATATATTTTCAAGAGCTGTAGAATGTTAGCAGATATGTACTCATATTTTGTAAAATCTTTGTCTATCTCGTTAGAAAATATAAATAGTTGTTGTTTTTTGTCTTTTATACCTATCTATACAGGGTGTTCCAGAAGTGCGTAGTCTTATTTAAGGATGTTGGTCTGTAACTGCTTTAAAAATATTTAAAAAAAAACCTTTTTACAAAAAACCCGACCTCCAAAACGAAAACACGACTTCAAATTTCATAAAAATCACTTATCAAGCAGTCTAATGCAGTCAGTGGCATCAAATCTGTCATTGAACTAATATAAACAGCACTAACTGCGTTTTTTTCTAATCTTTTTAGTCGTTTTTTGGGGGTTTTTTGAAGCACTTTTTTATTTTTTTATATTATAGCAGATACAGAACACCACCCTCAAATATGACCACACACTTCTGGAACACCCTCTATATTTAGGCTACATATAGCTGTAGATCTATCGAGAAAATTAAAATAATTTTTAATAAACAAAATTAAGCAGTTACCGTATCTCATATATTAAAATTATATTCACTTATTCTAAATACATGACAGAATGATAAAGATTCGCGTAATGATAACTAATTAAGATTGTATAAGAAAGGCTAACTGCTACAGAATATTCCTTTAGCAGAATATTAATTAAAGCATTCACCACCTTTTGCGTGTCTTCTACAGTTCGACATAAGAAAAAATTCACTTGTACACCATTTCAAATTCAACATTATAACTGTTGTCGAATAATGTTTAACGTTCAAATTTTTTGGAACCGTAGCGGTAGAACATAAGCTTTCAGATTCTGTCTCTTATAATGAGAGCTCACGATAGGAAAAAAGTAATCAACGTCGCTGCTACTGAATGCGGTGCAGAAGACTATAATAGAGTACCTATGTGATTTATATCAAAAATGTACACGAATCAATATTTTTTTTCAGAAACTTTTACTATAAAATGATAGGATTTCCGAAAAAAATTAAACTATAGAAAATTGAGAATGTACACTCTTTCGAAGTTATTCTTCTGTCCTTGTCATGCAAAACTTCGAGTGTACTGATTGGCACGACTTCACTAAATTTACTTGTGTATGACGTCAGATTATGTGACTATTTGTATTAATGAAGTCCCTAAGAACTTTTGACTTAGGGGGAATTTGAGCTACGTTTTGTATGAAATTAAGTTTGTTGTTCTAAAACTTATGATCTCAGAATCTAAATTCAAATGTAGAACCGAGTCGCCTTCCCGTGCCTACATACAGTTGGGTCCGATGCAACGAATTATCCTAAGTGTTACTGAGTACCTTCGTACGACCTTAGTTCATGGCGTGACGAAGAAAAGCACTTATTTACCTATAGATCAGTGGGAACATAAGCTTATATGGCTTTGCCTGTCTTTTTCGTGTTGAACGGAATGTTCTTCTTAGACGTAACATTTATGATACCAACGTGAGATCTTTGTGGTGTAGAATCAACAAACTGCTGACTGAAATCCTACATCGACTCTGAGGTTTTATACTTGCACTTTGCACTTTAGCAAACAATTAAACACAAATTGGTAATTAAACACAAATTGGTAATTAAATGAAAATTAGGATATTTAATCATTCCTCCCTATGGAGAAGATTGCAGTGCAAAGCATCGAAATAAACAAGAATATTAAGTAACTTAATAAAATAAATAAAAAATAAGTAGGTAATCTAAACTAAATATAAAACTTGATTTCTAAATAAGCACCTATTGGATGCTGCCCCCTTTTCTGGGCCACTTATTGTTTAATTTTTGGCACAAACTGTTCACGTTTTGAAAATTTATTTACAAAACCCTATCTAACGTATCATCTAACACTTACCTACTTAATTATTTGATTTGAGAAAATATAGTAATATAAGTAGCCTACGTCTAAATAGAGAACTTAATAATTATAAAAGATGCATGTTTCAACGACATTATTTGTCATAATAAATGATAACAAGCTCTGTCAAGATAAGGCACAAGGAATGCACGAGAAGCGAAGTCTACGAGTATTTTACTCAATTATTAATTTCAATTACCCGTTAAAATGCTAATAAAACAAAGCTCTCAGAAATGTTATGTGACGTCACGAAAGCTACTTTGTTTCAGCTTTCAGTGCAATACGAGAGCACGACACGGCTCAATTCTAAAAGAATTCTCCATGTTTACTAACATCCAAACGGATAGTTCCTACTTATCGAAATATAACTCTCACCAAACTTTATGGCCGCTCTGAGATTGTCGTCCGCACCCCTTTGCACTCCTGCGCAGTCCCAATACTCGCTTCTGCTTGGCTAATAAACTACATAGGTACGTTCCGTGCTCACAGCGGCCATAAACTTTGATGGGAAATCTCCTAAATAATCATAGTAAGCTTATAAATTACACAAATCCTACAAACAAATTAAAGTTTAAAGAGGCACTTTTTGCTATGTCTAATTATGTTTAAATAAGTAAATATTTACATTTATTGCAAAAACTTTAAAACGCTTCATAATTTAAAACTACAAAAATATAAAATTTTACCTAGCAACTTCAATACTAACGTATCTACTTACCTAATCGCATACCAATAATAGCATCTAGATAATAAAATACCAAGTATACATGTCTTATAAGAACAATATTATCCACTCTATATGAACTCATTACTGGATCAATCAATGTAATCAGTGAATTAATTCATATAAATTAAATAAAAACTCACTCAACTCAACTCATCAACTACTTTCAAATAATGAGAACAAAACAACGGTAGAAGACATATCTGCACCATTTCCTACCCATCTGCTACATTCCTAACTAATACTCCCTTTCGAAATTACTCTGGCTTAGTGCACTAACGCTAGGATAATTTCGAAAAGGAGTATTTCAATTCAAAAAAGGAGGCAGCGTGGTGTAGGCCTGGCCGGCGCTGGGCTCCATCTTGACGACGACAGGCTGCGAGAGATCGGCATGGCGCTCCATGTCGTAGTGCTTGTCGTGCGCCAGCGCGCACTTGTCGTAGTCGTCGGGCGGCGCGGCGTAGCGCGGCGGCTCATCCTGCAGCGCGCACGCCGCGTACTTGTCCTCGTGCTCGTGCGCGCGGTACTCTAACTTGTCGTCGTGCGCGTGCGCCTCCATCTGCGGCGAGTGCGCCGCCATCATTGGATAGTCACGCACGCCCAGCGGCGGCGGGCTGCCCTCGCCGTACTCGTACGAGTGCCGGGGCGCGAACATCTGCCCGTCGTGCCCGTTCAGAACGGTCGTGTAAGAATACGCAGCAGGCTGTGCGTTGAAGCCTGGGTATCCTGCGCTACTAGATGATAGTAAGTGATGCGAGGAGAGTTCGTATGAGTGCTGGTACGACCAGGAGTCTGAGGGCGCGGGCAGACCGTTCTGTGGGAAGGCTGGCAGGTTGCCACCGATGCCAGAGAAGCCACCACCTAATGTAGTGGAACTCGGTGAACTGGAACCGATATATCCTGTTTTGCGTGGAGGCTCCCGTTTACGCCATTTCGCTCTCCGGTTTTGGAACCAAACCTATTGAAAAGAAAATAAATGAATGTACCGGTACACTATTAAATGAATATGTAGTCTATTAACGATGTGTGGTTTTGACGTAGTTCCCACTTCTATGACGTAGTTTACCAACCTGTACTCGTGATTCAGACAAGTTAAGTTTGAGAGCCAGTTCTTCTCTTGCGAAGACATCAGGGTAGGGCGCGCGTTCGAACGCCCGCTCCAGTTCCTCCAGCTGATACGCCGTGAATGTAGTTCTGGGAAAGAAAAGAAATGTTAAAAAATTGGAAAAACATAACAAGGATAGGTAGATACCAGAGTTTTCAAACTGTTGAGATCTCTACTCGTATAGATACTCGACTGTATCGCCAGAGTTCAAGATGTGTGGATTTCAAACAAAACGACCCTCTAATTGAAAAGTAACTGACTATACTCTCAATTATGCATTCACAAATAAATTTATTCTTATCTATCACGAGCACATCTACCATCTGACGCGTGCAATATGGCTGCGGGCCGCACGCGCAGAAATTGATTGAGCGTGAAACGAAATTCACCCCTGTTGCGCGCGAGCACCTCTAATTGCCTGCCAATTGACTTTAAACTTATAGTGGCGTCGTGTTATTAATTGTTACACCACAATTTTATTTGATATTTATTTCAACACATCGTTGTGCCTATAATCAGGGTCTTAAAAACATTCGGTAGTGGACACGCCAAAACTTAATTACATTTTTTGTGGGATTCTTAATTAGAACCTATCAGAGGGCCTAGCACGAATGTTTTGATGTATAGTAACGTAAGTTAATTTTTAATATAAAAAACTACAACCTCATAGTATTTTGGTTTAATTATATGCGAGATACACAATTTATATCATACATAAATATGAATACTTACAGTAAACAATTCAAATAAATATTATGGACGAAACGAGTACCTATTATAATAATTATTGTAAAATTTTACATTACGTTACTAAACGTCAAAATATTCGCGCTAGGCCCTCTGTTACATAAAGCGTAACAAGAATTGCGTGTTACATTAAGTGTAGTCAACAGGTAGTCATCCTCATTCAAATTGAAATAAAGGTTTTCAAAACTGCGGGATTAAAGAAGCTACAAGAAAGAAACCAAATAGCTACCACGCTACACTACCCACCAGCAACTATTTAATTCACGTCGTAAATATTTAAAGATGAACGACATAATTGTTCCCGTACGCTATCTACGGAGCGATCATTGAGATGGTGTTGCAGCTACATTCATTAAACGCTGTACCCTCCATTCAAGCGATGATGGTGAGATAAGGCAATTGACTCCCCGCGGACATACGGGTAATTAATCTGAACGGAACATGTCGCCTTTGTAGTTTTATAGCAGTTATTATTGCAAGACGCCTGCATCAAGTGTTGTTACGTAGAAAAGGGTGTGCCGCCCGAGGTATTGTCTCGATCATAAGGGTGTCAAACCGTTATGGATTATATTATTCACGCTTTTTATAAGTTATCTGAGAAATCTTAAAGTTATTTGTTAATCAAAAAATATAAATGTTATTTCTTCAGTTCGTCCCGTATGTATCGTTATAAATAAAAGCCTATATGTAAGGGTTCTTTGGAGAGGCAGGGTAATGATTACAATGGTTAACTGGCTATAGTATTCTGTTAAATATTTATCTGTATCGTGTTAGCTCTTGTTTGTTACTGAATTTAAAGAATGATATCGCCATTTTTTTATTAATTGGTTATCAAGCAAATATTAATAGTAGTAGTTAGTATCCCCCAGTTCTTTGGTGCAGTACTACGTACGGGTTCAAACCTTAGTCTTATTTATTTCATTTATACAGTTACACCGATATTAGACGGTATAACAGTATAACCACATACCGTCTTTTCGCATATGGCTGTTTCCTCCCTTGTTATACCCTCGCTGTTCGTATAGTTAAGGAGTGGAATAGCCAACGTGGGGATCAAGAGTGAAAAGATTCTTTCCAGGCAAGCGTGCATCATTGTCAATCACATCATCGCTTACAGATGAGATAGTGATCAGCCGCAAGGCTACAAAATACAATACAAATACAAAAGAAAAAAATGATCAATTCGAAAAAGTTAATATCTAATAAACCACCATGCAGCCATATGGTTTTATCACGTATTAAAAATCATCGTATTAGTTATGCAAATAATGAATAGAAGAGGGGTGGTTCGCGACGACACGATACAGTTAGTGTGGAGAGGGTGCGCGTGCGCCGGTCACCTGTGACAGCGGCGCGTGCCGACGCATGTGGCACTTCAATAAGACTTGAAGAGTCGTAGTTTGTATTGTGAACTAGCAACCCGCCCTGGCTTTGCCCGGGCTGAACTATATAGTTGATCTAATGTGATGGAATAATTTTCCTTTCAAATGGTGAACGTCTTTTTTTCAAATAGGTGCAGTGTATCCGAAGACTCTCTCTCTCTTTATAATAAATACTAGTTTTTACATACAAAAAGCATTTTCCAAACCCGACTGGTAGTTCCAGAGATTAGCGTGTTCAAACAAACAAACACAAACTCTTCAGCTTTATTATATTAGTATAGATTATAGTATAGATATTATATTAGTATAGATTAGAAAAGTATTGAAAAGTCGTTTGACGGGCCAGTTTTGTTTTACAACAGTAAACTGAAAGCCAATCAATCTGCCTCGTCTTCTCCCAGCTATGTGTGTATTGGGTTCCAGTTTAATCGGATGCAGCTGATTTTTTTTAACAAAACTTTGCCTTACACTATTAATTTCTCCTGTATCGTGGGTGCGTTCACAAACATATAATCTCACATACACCTATCTATACAAATATTTGGTTCGTGCGGGAATCGAACCTGTGACACGCAGCGCTGCAGCCAATCGCTCAACCACCGCGGAAACCGTGTCGTCATGCAGTCGACTGGCAGTATTTTACATGGAACTACTGCTTATCTGACCTCCATAACCAGGTCCTGGCATAACGGTACCCGGAGACAACTTTGCTGTCAGATTTTCAGGCTTTTGACTACCCTCAACGACTGCCAAGATCTACAAATGTCATCCGGGACTTGTTGGCAAAGAAGAGTCTCGATATTGTCAGGATAAGTTCCTTGGCCGCAGGTCTCTGGCAGACAAGGTAAGTCTTTGGAAGCGTTTAATAAAAGTAAAAGAGAATTTGAATTAGCAATTTGAAAATATTTTGTTTTTATATGGGACTCCTGTATCAACGCTCGTCTAAGGCAGATGCCGAATATATTACGAATTTAAATCTCAACGTGGTTTTATTTGAATAATAATATTAAGTAGCACTAGCGTGAGTCCGCTAGTGTTACAATATGTAATGAATGGTTACCCGTACAGAGACGAATCTCGGCAAGCGTTGCTTTAACTTGAAGCATAGGGCTGGTATTATTTTGCCACGAGACTCTCCTCTTATACGGAAGACCAATTCCCGTATTTAAAAACGTTATAATTCTAGTAACTTCATTCAAGATATAATAATTGTAAAACTTGACTAAAACATAAGCAATTAACAGTGTTTTTGATAGAAAAATACTTGAATCACGCATCATTTATCAATTATACTTAAATATAAATAAGAGTAAAGGATTCACGGGGCTAAAATGGTGATGTTAAAAACAATTTAAGTTTTAGGCCTACGAAGAAGTTTTGTAATAAGCAAAATCTATTTCGCAATCACAAGCAAAATCGGAACCGAAAACCAACAACATTCCTGAAACTTAATATTATGATGTAAAATAACTGAACCTAAACTTGGAGATTAAATATATGTCATCTACTCTTTCTCATCTGACGCATATTTAACCGACAGTCGACAGGTGGCATCAGCTCTTGGTCGGCGCAGCATGACTTTATCTTCCTGATTCATATATCATTAATATCAGTAGTCTTCTCCTTGCTGACTACAAGTACATAGGTAAGTATTAGGTATAATCATCTTTCACGCAAATCATCCATTTTTGCTTTGGCTTTTCTGTTCACAAATCCACATTCTTGATTCCTGATGAGACACATTCCTCCGCATAACATGACCATTCCATGAAAACTGATTTACACAAAACTTCTTAGTCATCAGCACCACATTTAGAGGAAGTATATACATTAATTTCTACAATTAACGGTACTTACATAAAAACATGCTTTCATCACTATCCAACAGACATTTGCAATATGGAAATAGGCACATTAGAAACTCCGGAATTCTACGTAGCAGTCTGCTACGAAGCTCTACGAAGATTCGTAGCCGACTTGCTACGCGCTAAAGCTACAAGACGTGCGTCTTCGTAGCAGCGTAGCACTAAGAACATTTCGTAGCCACGTAGGCAAGTTTTGTGCGATTTATTATGTGATGGTAATTTTACAACTCTTTTCATTACTTCCTAAATAAATGTTATATCCCTAACGAAGTAGAGGAAAGAAAATCAAAATGAGTTCTTACCTAGTTTTCTTCTTCTTGATGCCGTTGTTGTCGCTCTTCTTCTTGTCGCTCTTCTTGGCGGGCGGCGGCGGCGGCGGCGGGTGTGGCGCGTGGGGGGCGTGCGGTGCGCTGGGCTCGGCTGCCTGCAGCATCAGCGGCTCGTCCTTACGCTTGTGCTCGGGCGCGAAGGCCGGCAGCTCGTCGCGGTACAGCTCGCCGATGTCGCCCACCACCACAGCCACGTGCCGCTCCTTGCTGAACTCGCCGAACATGTGCTCGTCGAAGGGCTGTTCCATGTGCGGCGCCGGCTCGAAGGCGCACTCGTAGCGAGCGGCGCCGGGCGCCTCGCACACGTACATGTAGCCGTCGGCGGCGGGCGGCGGCGGGCCCGCTACCTCGGCGCGCGCCTCGCTGGGCTCCGTCGCGCCGTGCTGCACGAACCACCACCCAACCGAACCGACGCACAGATTTATCTATCTACTCCGATATTAAACAATTTGACTTCATTTAACCAAACCTCCGGGATCGACGAACGCTCGCGCCGTTCGTATCCTCGTGTCCGTCCCGGTTAAATGGCTTTAATCAACTTTAACGAACTAACCGAATTTGCTCTACGGTTGGTCAATTTATATTACCATAATACGTCGCTCGACTTCGGTTTTTAACCAATGAGTTGCGCGTCCGAGAGAGGCGAGAGCGCGAGCACGAGTGCCATTCTCACTCGTAGTGCGGAGCCGGAGGGGACAGATTCGACTACGTGGAGCGGGCGCTTAGGACGGAGGCGCGAGCGTACGGGGGGGCCAATAGCAGCGCCGAGCAGCCACTCCCCCGGGCGCCGCGCCGAGCGCTCCCCCGGCGCGGCGGCTGCGGGCGCGCACGCCGCACCAGCGTCGTCGACACCATGCGGGATTCCCACAAGCTCTCCCGATATTTGTTTGTATCGGTGCTATTGTAGGGCGCGAACGCCCACATCATTATTTTGAAAGTCCATAGAACTTTATTGTAAATCCGTATCAACACCACTCATATGTCTCTTGCATGATTTATAGCCGTGAGAAAATAATCACATCATTTTAAGTAATAATCCTAAAACCCTTTTCACTATCCTATGGTCCTCAAACTGTAGGTACGACTGTAGATAGGAGGAAAATTGTCTACACTTCAGTTAAAACGAATATTTGACGAGTACCGTATTTAAATGAACAACCTGTATGCTGTTGTCTACATTACCCCAAATCAGCAACTAAAAATGAAAACCGAAATCACTGCACGAAACACACGTGCCAGTATCAACTCGGGCCGGCGCCGCTGGCACAGCTCGGATGCAGCGGACGCGGCGCGCGCTGTTGCGAGACTCGCGGCGCACTCCTGCCGATCGACGACACCATCGCTTAATTATTAATTAACAGTTATTGCTGGCTATTATTAATAAAACATTCGCCCTGACTATTGGCACTTAGATTAGCGTCGAGGGAGTAATGGCGCATTTCAACAATTTCGGTTGTTATTTAATTGAAGTCAATTTAGATGATCAGAGTCTATTTAGGTTGGTGCTGGCGCTCGCCAGCGGGATCTCTGCTTCATTGGGCTTATTGGTGACTTTCAGACAACACGAATTGCACTCGCTGATGCACTTCTCGTCGCATTTGCAGTTTGTTTGCTTTGAAACAAATGGGTCACGGTCAAACACTCTCTGATTGAGTCGCGTGTGTCCATATTATTGTGTGCTAGTGCATAGGTTTTCTGAAGGAAATTTGCTGAAAGATGTACAATCTTTTGTGCCACAGAATTGTGTTAATTGTGAAGTGAAAAAGCCAAGTGGGAAGTGTTATTGCGATAGTAGGTGCGTGCACTGTTCAAGGATTCTGTGTTGTCCGCGTCGGAACATTTCGTGCCGCCTGAAATTAAGCGCTACTTACGTAGGTGCCTGAACAGCTAAGAAAAAAACTGTAAAACATTCCGATACTTTAGAAACTGTGAGCATTAGGCCGTAGGTAGAATAATATTCCAGGTACGTAATTTTATCCTCCGTTTTTAAAATAATGTGTAAGAACAAAGTGAAAAATGTTTGTTAGTTTAAGGGCTTATTTTGCAAACCATAATCAGATATTGTATGTGAGGAAAAAATGGTGGTTCACCGCTTTTCTATAAAAAATATCTCATATTTAAATATTTATTTTGAGATTAAGATATGAACGATGAAATATCAGCCCTAAAAGTCTGTTTTATTTCCTGATAAGTGTCCTTTACTATTAGATTTGGTAGGCACTACACACAAACTAGACAAAAATCTAAAATTTTCTTGTATTAAAAATTGAACAACTCTGTAAAAGTAGTCTTACGAGTAGGATATGACTGAGTCCACAGATTTGGAAATACCTTATGATGTTCCTAACGGAGTAGACATTTAGGCTCAAAATTATTTACTGGAGAAACCTTCATTGGCTTACGTAACGTCCTTTCCGCTGAGTGACACAAAAACTCGGTCGGTGAAATTCAGATATAACATTAGTAAACAAATTCCTACTGCCAGATATAACTTTTTAGTCGTGCGTATATGATGTAAAATGCGGTGAGACTGGAAGCCCAATGTTGTTGAAAATAGCCTAGGGTAAAAATTGACGTTATTCCTCCTACTCTTCAGATAGCTCAGTCGGTACGCCTAGCAAGCTGAATTTTTTTTAAAGTAAAGTTATTCTTGTTATATTATTAGATATTGTTTCTATATTGTAAAACCTTTATTTTATAACAAATGTAGGTATTATCAAAATGAAATGACTCTCTCACTCTCATCATTATTTCCACAGTTAATTCTTCAAGTAGAATCAAAAAATATTCTAAGTGAAAAATATATATATATTGTTTAGAGAGCTCCATTCCATTTTGTTTCGGTAGGTATGTTTTTTTTTCCATGGCATTTTTCTTCAGTGCAGCAAGAATGAATTCGTTCCTGATGATAGCAACAGGCTTGCCCCTTATTTTACAGTAAAATATCCTACCTAGTATATTTGTCGTGGGCAGATCATAGAATTGATCACTGCATGATGTAGCCGACATTTCATGAAATGAAAAATACCCGCTGGCCACATCATGACATGGTCTAGCCAGATCAATGAATAACTCAGCTCATGTCGATATCAACAGCGAAACACGGTTACTTCACACGCACGGTTATGGTCGAACATTACTTATCATATCGCACAATAGTTACATTATCTGTCGTTAGAGGTGCCGATATCGTTCTGTTTTTGTATTGCATCATCCTGGCGGACAATAATCAGGTTAGGTTTGAGGGAACTTAGGGCACCCCGATATAGATAGGTTAGGTTCAAATGGAATGGCACTGAAATTACCAATTCTATGATATGGCTTTGACTTACATATATGTATTTCACCGGAAAATTGCAGATTCCGTAAGATTGTAATCATTCTTTATTGGATTAAAAATTCCCGATGTTTAACGTTTTCCATACAATAAATCCCATCCAAATTCAGTTGTTTCCAATATATCCTATTATGTTCTATTAAGAAAAAACAGTTAACAATTTCACGCGATATTTTACAATCTTGCTGCGTTTGCAACTTTCCGGTGACATATACAAGTCTTTGCCTATCCGTCAGACTGAGAGTTGTGAAGTGATGTTTTCGTATACTTTTATGTTGTATTATGTATTGGACATTTTCGTATAATAATATGGTAATATCTTTGTATAGCAATTATCACAACTACATACCTGCTTATAGAGGAGCTCGTAATACCAGCTATCAACGGTCATTGTAGATCTTTGACAGTCGTTACAGGTAGTCAGAGCCCAGAAAATTGCCACTAGTCTTGCCAAAGAGTATCGTGTTACGTGAAACTAGGTTTTGGAGTAAGATAGACAGTAATTTAGAGTAAAAAACTGGTACTGATTCGTCAGACTGGAGTCAGACTCCACATTGTTAGGAAAGGGCCAGGCAGATTAGTAATGGTAGAGAACGCACCGGCATTACTCTGTAATAAATAACGCAGGTGCGTTCACGAATTGGCCACCGTACTTTTACTTTACTTTTCCAAAACCTAATTACCCACCTGCTACGATATCGATTAAAATTCGTGAGGGAAACTTCTTGAGGGCTTCCTCTATCACGTTTTATTTTTTTCTTTTCTTCTTTCTTTTGGCACTACAAGCAAAGATTGTAATGGAATTAAGTCACAAGCATCGCTTTGTGCTGGTGATAGCGTCGACTGATCTCAGGGGGACACAAAGACCAAGGGAAAAAGCTCGTGCCTAAATAAAAGCGCACTGTTATACAAACGCATAGCACTGCAACAATATTTAGACATTGCATTCAAGTGCCTAGTGTTAGTTACTAGTGTTAGAACTTCGTCGTAAACTAAAAATGTAATGCAGGTGGACAAAGTTAATCATTGCAGCCGATGTAAAATAGACGCCGAAGGCGAGGACGGTATTATATTAACCTGTGAGCCCCCGAACGTAATATAAATGTCAACGGCTGTCAACGACGTGATAGTTGACAGTTTGAAATGTTTATGACCCGGCTCACAAAAAATGGTTTGCTGGCATTTCTATGCCGAAAGACTGCAAAGACGACTGCTGACGTTTATCAAATGACGTTTTTCTAAACACTTACGCAAAATCTTATTGTCACAGTGCCCACAGCTGGGCATAGGTCTTTTTTTTCTTGCGCTGATCTCTATGCTATCACAACCTCTACCAAGTTCTAGAAGTTTCTTTTTTTAACAAATACGGCATTATTAATATATCTCCTCCCATCAAACTACTCCAATATGTAACTAGTTGTGCCCTGCGGTTATACCCGTCCGCTTCGTTTTTGCTTAGCTTTCTTTCTACTTCTCTGGGGCACTAAGCTGTAATTGTGCATTGGATAGCGTGAGTCGTTTTCTAATTTTGCCCTTTCTATACGGCTTGCTACTGTCCTGCGAATTTTGAGGGCGCCATGCCGATTAACGGAAAAAACTTTGGTAAATTTTCCCAGGATCACACTGCTCGTGACCATTTTAGGTACTAGGTGCGCTTGTCACCAAAGACACAAAACAAAAAACAAAAACCAACCAAATTCGTGACGGGACACGCAGAGTGAGGGTTTCCGTAGTAACCCCTCATAAAAATAATAAGAAATAAATACCATATCATACAATATCATTACAAAGTTCGTTCGTAATTATATGCACAGTTCGTCATTTTCTATGGAAAAATTACCAAATTTTTACTAATCCAGTTACATTTCATAAGTTGGTCGACTATTACTCATTAGCTTGTCAAGCCTGGTTAGCGGTGATAGTAGATAAATACTTTTCTGGTAATGGATGGGGGGAGGGGAGGCGTGACTTTAAAAAAAAACTTTAAATTGAACACTTTCCAAATTTTATTACAACTTTGATGCCAAATTTCAGCATCATAGCAATGTTCGAGTAAAACAGGCGTGGCCAAACTAGAAGGGTACCTTGTTTTACTACGCAACACTAAAAATAAAAGTACAAAAGGAAAACTTAAAAAAAAAAAAGTTTTTATAAAGAACTACGTTACGAATCTTCGTCCGTTCCATTACGTATCCCCAAAATATTCAAAACGCTACGGTGATTCCGATGATTTAGCAGCGAATTTCCGTAAAAAAAAAAACAATTTTTTATCTAAAAGTTTTAGCAGCCGCCCTGTGTAGGTTACATTTTCTTTTTACCACTTTTTACACAGGTATAGAATTTTTTTTATTGATTTACTAGCACTTCGCACGCGACTTCGTCCGCGCGAATTTAGTAGGTACTCCACAAACTTCAACGCCCCCTATCCCCTTTTATAGGTTAGTTTTGGAAAATTAAGCAAAACGATTTTCATTAACTATCCAGCCATTTCTGCTGCTGATTCTGTGGTCTCCAATTTCCACGTAAATTGAAGCAAGTTATAAAAATGTCCTTCCCTAAAAACTTTTTCTCCCCTTTTCACCCCTTTAGGTTTTATTTTCGAAAAATCTAAACATTTTTATTCTTATTTTTTTATCAAAATTATTAATGCTGTGTTTCAACTTCATCGGACCAAGGATTAAGATTCTCCCCAGTTCTCTAGATCAAACTCAAACCGCAACATTTTTCTTACTTGGAGCATTTTTATTCCCGTTGTAACTTTAAACGAAACGTCCGATTTGAACAATTTAAAGTGTAATTTACATGTACATAACCAATCTTAATTATGAAACCATTTAAATGGATAAGCATTAAATATCATGATACCAAAATCTCCATTCCAGGGTTGTGATTGAATAATTTGAAAAAAAGCGGCCATTGTGACTTAACCATAATAGTTAGACATATATATACCCATGCGGATTTTTTATAGGTAATAATAAGTACTTTAATCATGGAGTACATTATTGTATGTATCATCAATAGTTTACTCAGCGCACGCCAAATAATGAATTTATTAGGCAAAATTTTGCTACTTTGGGTAGTTTTATTATATAGGAATCTGTATTTTTTTTTTTTTTTTAATAAAATATAGCCTATGTTTTAAGCTAATAATGTAGCTTTCAAACGGTGGAAGATTTTTTAAGTCGGTTGAGTAGTTTTTGAGCCAAATCGTAACAAACAAATAAATCTTTTCTCTTTATAATAGTTTGGATAAGTACATTTAAATTGGCAAAACCCGATGCAAGAGCGAGCTCGAAAATTTTGAAACCCTAGCTAAAGGAAGTTTATTTACTACGCGAAGTTCCTCTACATTTAAGGATACCTACGCGCTTAGTTGAAACTTCCAAACGAGTCCAGATATTGGAGATACAAAGAATACATTTTGTGCTCCCACTACTAACAAATGAAAAACCAACAAGGTGACAAAGCCAAACTGTAGTTCTTTTGTAAAAAAAAACTCAAGTGAAGACTTAGGTGAAGTGTGCTGTCAATCTCTAGCGTTACAGTGCGCTGTGTTGGGATGATAGTCCACTGCAACAAAGTATTAATTGACGTTGATATTTTTACAGATTAGACCAGCTGTTTCTTTACAATATAGTTTGCCCCTTGATTACTAACATCGACATTTTTTTAACCAATTTTTATTTTTTCCATGCCTGCGTAAGCTACCGCTAACTGACAAGAAATGCACCCCTAGTACGAACCTACCTAAATACTATAAATATTATTCTCAACTAGAATGAAGTCGTAGTTGGAAAATAAGTACTTACTAAGTCTTTACAATACTCTTTAAATCTTGTTGATTTTCAATTACCATTTAAACATTTCCATGACTGGTTACTGAATTTATTTACTCATCGGTGTTGTGCTATTCCGAGTAGATTATTCAGTTCTTTTGAACTCCGCATGTAGGTTTATATAAAATGGTTTTGTTTTTTTATAGGATGGGAAATCATCCAATGACTCCCTCCAGTCTGGGCGAAGCAGAAGGGAGTGTCAGACTCTTACTGATTAAAACTCATCCGTGTCAAATTCCAAATGCCCTTTGCGTTTCAGGGCCGCGATAACGCTTTCGAAATAAAATTCGCAACCCTGGCAGGAGCATGATTGCATGTATGGTCACCCAGCTAAAACTTTTCCATGACAACAATATACTGCCGAGATGTGAAGGGGAGTAGGTATATAACCCACGAATCCTTCATTTAATGTCGTGTCCAAACAGTTTATGTAGTCAATTACTATGTAAATATTCAGTTAAATAGGAGCACGCTAGGAAAAGGCCAGGATGATGTGCCAGTGAGTCATGTGACGGTCGCCGGTCGGCGCGTAGGCGCTTCACATAAAATCTCTCTGGCGACGGCGAACGACGCAGAATCTGCCGCCCGCTCAATTGGACTCAATTGCTTTAATTGATTTCAATTGAAATGACCTCGCGCACCGGCTCTCGGCTCCCGCTCCTAGTCTGACACTTTTACATCTATCTTTTTTGGAACTGACATAAAAGCTTCAAGATAAATTTCATTGCCCCCAATAAAACTAGCCATTCGCTTGTCACTGCAATATCCTGTACATTCTATGTTTTGTTTCTATGTACTTATTGAAGTAATCACTGACATCACTTTGTCTACTAACAGATGTTTTTTGTTCCTAATGTGTTTTACAAAAAGTAAGTCTAGACAGTTTTTCCATATTTTCGTAAATTGCTGCATTTATGTTGAATCAACAAACCTTGAATGTTTGGATATTTATTCTGAAGTACTTTCCCCAACAACTCTTGTACTCTCAGTACTTTACTCTAATCATTACAGGCCTACGATAGGTTTGTTACAAACTAGCTGCCACCCACGGCTTCACTGGTGTTAATAAAGATTTTAGCAAAAAAAATTGCCTGGAGCCGCCTCCAGGGTCCCCATCTCTGTACTAAAAAAAACTTTTTACAAAAAAATACGAACGACTTCCAAATAAAAACACTACAAAGTATAAAATAACTTTAATTTCGGCAGTCGGTGTTTTTTCGTTTTTTGACACCGACTTCCGAAATTAAAGTTAAAAAAATAAAAAAAGATTCCGACGAATTGAGAACCTCCTCCTTTTTTTGAAGTCGGTTAAAAATGAAAATCTGTTCAGCGATTTAGACATGAAATCGTAACACAACCAAATTCACTGTCACTTTTTTAACATTAGTAATGACTAAGGATTCATTGAATTCTAGGGAGTAGGTAGGAATTGCTGCTTCACAATCGAAATGTTCTCTGTTTTTAAAAATTTGAAAGAATACTTTTACAATTTTCTGATTTAAAAATCATACTTTTATTTTAGGCTTTAGAAAGATATCATTAATTTTATTGAAAATCATTATTTTTTCTGATCTACAATTCATTACAAAAAACTAGTGAGTGTGTTAGTATTGTAACTTTCTACGCCTCAGAAGCTATCTCACTCCCAATATCACTTCCAAAAGAGCACGATGTTTCATGCAATTAAAACAGCTCATATTTCAAATTCAAAATAATGACAGTAGGTATACACGATGACGGAATGGCATTAAAAAGACATCATACATTTTGGCACGTGTTCTATCCGGTGCACAATTGGACTTAATTAGGAAATAGCGGCGCGGGCGCAGACGCCGCCATCTTCAACCGACGTGCGTCGGCAGATATTCTCGTAAATATTGTACATATTTTTTTAAATTAAATTCAGTAATATAAAAGGTATTGATTCGACTAGTTTCTACGCAATACGCAAATTGCCTTCTTTCTAATGAAATAAAATGCGTGTAATTAAATTATTTATTTGTAAATAGCTACAATTGCGTGTATCATTAAGTATTATAAAGCTATCTAAAACTATTAATTATGTATAAAAGTACTTTATCGCAAAGTAAGCTGCTGTTTCTTCTTTTTAGTTGTAGGCTTCTTCGGTTTGTTCCTACCGCCACCCCAAAAGTACGATTTAAATTCCCTATTTCCCGTACTAGTGCTCGGCTCATCAACATTGCTATGTGAGTCCGCATCTTCTGAGTGGACATTTTTATTACCTCCGTACACTACACTCCGCCGGAGCCGATTATCTGTTACTTCTTCTTCCACATCATCATCATCACTAACCTGTCTCGTCTTCATTTCTTCCTCAAATCTTATTCTTTTCCGAACAAGGCCAGCTTCTGGTTTTTTATCGCCAATGGCTGTCATAACGCTTACGTTCTCAGGTGAAACGTGTCCATGAACGTATTCTAGACATTGAATCTCCTTCTCTTCTGTATTAGGTAGTAGCTTAGTTTGGATTTCAACATGTCCTTCCGCACTAGATGATGACGCCTGCATGGAAATTGACCGAGCCCGTCTGAAAAACTGTAAAATACTTAATTCGTCCGAAGGTTCTTTACGCATCATTTCCACATCTAAAACTCGATTGTCCGTTGATCTTCGTTTTCCTTCGTAGTGAGCCACTATATCTTCGCTGTCTGAATCGACTTGTGTCATTCGCTCCTGAACCGTAACCTGCTGTACCGTTTTATCTGTAAATTGCATTTCTAAACTAGATCCCGTTTGTACTGCGGTATCGGTCGTGAAAGAAGATCCCATTTTATCTAATTCTACTTCAGCAAACGAAAAAAACCGTCGATTTCCAGTGTCTATCTGACCAAATCCTCCTTCAATGATTTGTTCGCTTGAAACGCGCGACAGTTTTTTTTTACGTGTGCATCTAAAGAAGCGGGACAATCTAGCAAAGAAGGAGGCAGTTTTTTTCTGTATTTGCAAATCCGTGTACTCCAAATATTCATGCATGGCAGCACCACGAAATATGTCTTTTGGGTCGTCTGTATCGTGTGGAGATCGCATAATAGGGTCCAGGTACAAACTGTAAGCAAATTAAAATATTAACCTATTAGTTTAATGGTTAAAAGGCAGATCAATCAACCTGGGATAAAATAAACAGTTCAGCCTAACATAGACACGTTTGGCGCAGTGGCTGAGCGATTGGCTGCTGCGCTGCTTGTCGCGGGTTCGATTCCCGCATGGAATAAATATTTGAATGGCGTACAGATAGTTGTTCCGTGTCTGGCTGTTTGTATATGTGAGCTTGTATGTTTGTAAACGCAGACGCAAACACAGTGAGCCAAACCCGGAACAACTGTAGGCCATACAAGTATTTGAATCGAATCCGCGACACGCAGCGCGGCAGCCAATCGCTCAACCAATGCGCCAACCGTATCGTCAAATTTAAATCAACTCACACATTCTCAGCAGCGTCGGTGTAAATGAAGAAGGCGTCGGAGACTTTGGGCACGCATCGCTTGAGCCAGTAGTGAATGGTGTACAGTAAGGTGAGGAGCACGGCCAGGAACGTGATGGCCGCGAGGCACACGTTGTGCTGGAGCCCTGCTGCCGCCCCGCACATCAGTCGGTCTTCATCGTAAACGTCTGAAGCAACGTCGACAGTTAAGATGCAGTCTTTTAAACTGACTGAACTTTTATACCTTGTGTTGACAAAAATTGCTAAAAAATTTCATATTCATATTAATTTATTGCGTTCCACAAGGTAAAATAAGATGTTTACAAAGCTTAGAGCTAAGAGCCGTTGTAGACCCTGTAAGGGCACAGCAAAAATTATTGTTTCTACTAACTAATTTCTTAAGTTAAAAATATTAAAACAAAACAAAAATAAATTTATACATGAAAATAAACATTCATAGCATTGTTTATGTCAAGTACCGTATGAGCCGCAGTTGGCCACGCCGTCGCAGGCGTTCAGCGAGTCGATGCAGACGCGTGCGCCCAGCACCTGGCACTCCAGGTGCTGTGCAGCGCAGCGTGAGTCGGCTCTCAGCAGCGTGCGCGCCGGCGTCATCACCACCGACATGCCGTCCAACTGCATCATACAAAACATTTTCCTAGTACCTCTTAGCAAGACTGGGTTCAGATGTTCTGGAATCTAACTACCTGGTACGACTGTCCAAGATCTACAATGGGTAGCTGGGACCAAAAGCTTAACGTGATTTCCGAGGCACGGAGGAGTCTCGGTATGTAATGGTAAGTCACACATCCTCGGACCGATCCCGGCAAGCATTACTTAAGCATGAAGATCGAATCGTGTAGTTGTTCATGCAAACTGCTCGTATCGAATCAGTAACCAAGCAATATTGAACGTTCTATTCAAGCGTCAATAACCTAAATTACAATCAATGCACGGAATGAGAATGTTCTGAATGAGAATTATGAGTTTGGATCTCTCCGGTTACACCATTGCCGTTACCCACCCCTAAACCCTTTACTTTATTTTATTTTTTACGGGGGGAAATCCTCATGGATGTGGGTCTCTTCATGGGTCTGTCAGACTCTTACTGACTAAAACCACCTCGGTGTTCCATCTCCCACCTTCGCCGGGGATCGCGGGAACGTACACTACTCTCGTAATCACTGGCTGACACTTAAATTAAAATGACCTCGTTATTATAAATTCGTAAAGTCCAGGATCAAACTAAAAATGCAGTTCACGCTTCTCGTGTTCATAGTACCTATCAGCTGCTGCGTTGTGTTTAAAGTACTTCACTAACCAGCACGAAATACCGTATAAAAGTAAGATAAGGTGAACTAACAGTAAAGTTGGTGATAGCGAGCACAAGTCGGGAGGAGTTGAACAAGATGGTGTATTTTGCAGCCGGCTCCACGGCGTCGAAGGAACAGATGTTGAACAGCGCCGGCCCCACGTACTGGCGCAAGTAACGAAGCGCCACCCGGTCGTGGATCTAAATGGTTTAATTCATCAAAAACATTTTAAATTAATACATTCCTTATTGGCACAACATAAAACCCCTAATTCTTGAGCTAGGTACGTGTAGAAAAGTATCCACGTAATTATAAATTAGTTTGTATTAATTAACAGCATGTATCATTGAGTAGACTTTTCAATCCCTGTGTTCGTGATCCTGGGTTGCCGGAGCTATTAGATGGAGAGCTAGTGAACCCTGGGAGTAACGGTCTCCCTGTAAGGTTAGAAATTTGTATACTTACGATTTATGGCATTCTAAGAGCTATAGCCATGACCTGGCAGGCGTCAGCCCTGCACGTCATCAGCCCCTTTATTTTTTGGACTGTTAAGTAAATTGAGTTTCAAAAGTTGTTTCTGTTCATTTGAAAATTTAATAGGATAAAGTTTATTTATTTTACATCTTAAAAAAAAAATGACAGGCGATTACAATAAGCAGAAGTATATGACAGATCAATTAGAAAACGCACAGTTGATGAGGTAAAATAAACTTTATCCTGTAAGTATACTTTAAATTTTTATGTTTTCAAGTAAACGTCTCAGAGTAAATACGTACAATGCCAGGCGGTTTTGAACAGCATAAGACCTTGACAGGCGAGGGAACAGCTGCTAAGGGCGTGCGAGTGAGAGGTGTTGCGTGAATGCCTATAGTGCGAGTAAGACCGTTTATCTAATACGAAGGGACGTATACCTGCTCTCGAGCAACAATCTACAGAGAAGAATTTCGTCAGTTGTGAAAAATCGGTTTTTTCCAAGATTTACTAAACAATTGATGATCCTGGCCGTAATATATGCACGTTTCAAAAACCGTTTACATTTGTACAGTTGTTGTTCAGAGCATGTTAGTTCAGAAGACGGTTGCTGCAAGACGCACCCTTAAACCGATACTAAACAAGGGAAGAACAGTTTCCTCACGCCTCGCACCCCCTCACACTTTACTAACATTCCCCTAATATTCACCTGATTTCCACAGCTTTGGGGCATTTTTTTTTTGTAATTGAATTCAATTGTAAATTGTGTGTTATTAAAAATAATGTAGATTGCATAAAACCCAATAAAGTACATTACATTTACTGTATGCGTTCATGTAACATTTCTTATTTGCACGCCCTTAGCAGCTGTCCCCTCGCCTGTCAAGGTCTTATGCTGTTCAAAACCGCCTGGCATTGTACGTATTTACTCTGAGACGTTTACTTGAAAACATAAAAATTTAAAGTATACTTACAGGATAAAGTTTATTTTACCTCATCAACTGTGCGTTTTCTAATTGATCTGTCATATACTTCTGCTTATTGTAATCGCCTGTCAATTTTTTTTTAAGATGTACAATAAATAAACTTTATCCTATTAAATTTTCAAATGTACAGAAACAAGTTTTGAAACTCAATTTACTTAATAGTCCAAAAAATAAAGGGGCTGATGACGTGCTTGGCTGACGCCTGCCAGGTCATGGCTATTGCTCTTAGAATGCCATAAATCGTAAGTATACAAATTTCTAACTTTACAGGGAGACCGTTACTCGCAGGGTTCACTAGCTCTTGGACTATATTGTCATTCTGTTTTCCCAGTAGGTTTAATAAAGAAAAAGAGAAAAAATCAAGCAACTTTTTTTCCTCCTTGCTGGGATACTTTAAGTACTAAAAACTACACCAGTATTAAAACTTTTTTCAATCAAGATATGACTTATAAGTAACAAACCTCATCATCTTGCAGTTCAATGAGCCGCTGGAACTCCTGCGCATCAGAGATCTTGTCGGAGTGCACGGTGGACGACGGGATCTCGACGTAGACGGGCAGGTGATGCGGCTTGGCGAAATCGATGGGGATGGCGTGTATGAAGCGCTTCTTACGTCTCTTGACATTACTGGTTATTAAGAGACGTAAGTTAAGTACATCGTGGAATTAAACAATTACGTTGCCGACCTTAGTCTTTGGTTTTCAGACTAACTTCATAGAAACGCTGCACCATCGCCTCTATAGGTATGTACACCTCTAAACCTCTTTTTTCGGATGGGATATCATCAAATGACTTCTCCCACTCTGAGCGGAGCGGGAGCGAGTGTCAGACTCTTACTGACAAAAACCCACCCATGTTCCTTCAAAATGCTCTTTGCGTTCCAGGGCGGAGGTATCTCTTTCGAACGATTCCGCAACCCAGGCAGGCACGGGCCCTAGCGGACCCCGTCAATTATATATCTCTTTGAGGCGCGCGTGGAACTCTACGCGCCAACGACCCGGGCCTGGTCCTTATCGGACCGCTACCCAAGTTTTCTTGTGTGCTCTTTGACTCTTAATTTTAATTGGAGTTAAAGCTAACTAAATGTTTTCTGTCATTAATTTTTTCTCCGTAGCAATCATTGCAATTTGAATTTGAGAAGAACTTGAATCAGTCCAATATAACAAAACATATTATCTTTTACCACATCCATAGTGCTAAACTTAGCTGTACTTCAGAAACAATGTCGAAAGCACAGAGTTTAAACATACATATAATAGTGCGAAAGCCGTTGCTACGTCAAAAAAATCTATAAATTTATCGGGTCTCCGGGATACTCATTTCTTCAAGCAGCGTGTCGGTACACTTACGTTGGAGGCGATAGCGTCCCGTTTAGTCCGTGCTTCTCTTCATCTACACTGGGCGTGACGGACTGGTTCAACACGACGGCCATCAAAGACGCCGCCTGCACCATGTTCTCCCATGACTCGTGGTCTACTAGAGTCATAGGTTTCATGCTAGAAGATAAAACATTTTTATTGAGGCTCGAAGAAACTTTTAAAAAGAAAAAGAAAACAACTGTTTTGGACTGTTTGTTTATGTGGCAAGACGTGTCTTCTTCTCCCATACTCTCTGTAAGTCGTCAGCTCGGTAGTCACCCCCTTACTAGACAATCCATCCAGCGTTACTTTGGTTTTCCCCAACTAAAACCATCCGTAAGTTATCATTGCTCATAACTCTACAAAATAAAAACTGATTTTGTTTGATATTAGCCTGGAAAAAAATTAAATGGTGACAAAAAATCAGGGAACATATTCCCTGGTTTTTTCCCAGTTTCGAACATACCAAATAGGTAACTTAGGTAGGTTGACGCACAATCTTCTGGTTCCATTGCATGACATAGTACCACCAGTTACGATTCGACTAAAGGAAATAGACCATTATCATACGAGTAGGCGAAAGCTTAGCAACGTAGGTATATTTCTTGTGGGTAATCTATGTTTTGTCCTAATAAATTACCTGGTAATGTCCGTGATTATAAGCGGTTTTAACTAGTTCTACGTGGGTGACATTCAGACATCTAGGTAGGTAGATATGTTAAGCAAGCGAATTTTTAATCAAATCATGCTTAATGATAATTTCCTGTTACATCTACTAAGGTTTAACATACATTTAAAAAAACACCTCGGCGTAAGTCTTGCCGTTTAAGGCTAGGTTCATTTAGGAACAATGATATTTAATTTGACAGTTAAGTAAAACAGCGATTAATATTCTTCTTTACTCTTCAGTAAAGAAGAATATTAATCGCTTCAATAATATTGAAGCAATATAGCTCATAGCTATAAAAAGCGATTGAGATGAAATTGCTTCAATTTAAAATATACAGGGTGTAACATAAATAAAGCAAAACCAGAAAAGGTGGTGAATTGAACATTAAAAAAAAAACTATAATATAAATCACGAAAAAGACAACAAGTGCTCCATACATTTATTTTTACATAACTCGACAAAATGAACAGCGGGGTTCGTCCCATAGTAAATGTTTTTCATTATGATGAGCACAATGACCCCTGTCAAGTCTTACTTTATTTCTGTGACACCTTGTATTAGTGACATACGTTTCAGACGTCGCAGCAGAAGTGATAGTGCCGCTCACTTCAGAAGCCAATGTTTCTGGGTTCAGTATTTTACTTTCTTCCAAGTTGTTAGTTTGTTGTGTAACTGAAAATAAACAAATTTTAATCTATCACCAGTCAGTAATTAACTAACATATTACATTATCTTGTGTATAATATTTTCTTGTGTACAATATCTTCCCTCATGTATATTTTGTAGTTACCTAATAGCTGAACCGAAAGATATTTTCCTATTCAAGTATCTGAGTTGATACATTTAAAATCACATGGGGAGGCACTTCTATTTTTTCCTTATTTTTTTCCTGAAGCCCGCGTAAGGTTCTTCCTCTGACTATTATGAACAGCCGTTATAATGTAGGTACAAAATTTTAAGTAAGTAAATATTAAATGAAGTAGTAAAGTGCTATTTTAAACTGTTCAGTTATAAGTACCTGCATTAAATATGATTGAATATGTTAATGCTTGTTTATTATAAGCGGAACACTTTACCATCCAATATAACTCTGTCGACATCTAACTCTAAAGGCAGCAGCGGTCCACTCCTCCCATCATTGCTAATCACAGAGTCATTGTTATTCATAGCTTGCATTGTATTGGACGATTTTTTAACAGCTTCTGACAAATCCTCTACATTTAACGTGTCTTTAACGTCTCCAAAGTAATTTAAATAATTTGTCCTGTAGCAAAAAACATGCACGAGATTATTATATTAATTGTTTTTTGGGAAAATATCTTAGCTGTTTTCGGGAAATCATCAAATGACCTTCCGCTCTGGGTGGAGCGGAAGGTCGTGTCAGACTCTTACTGACTAAAACCCATCCGTGTTCCTTCTAAAGCCCTTTGCGTTCCAGGGCCGCGGTGACTCTTTCGAATAACTTCCGCAACCCTCTGCGGGCTCTGGCCCCAGCGGGCCACGTCTTCTATGCTGACATCTCTTTGAGGCGCGCGTGAAACACACCGTGCCATCGACCCGGGCCTGGTGGTGATCGGACAGCGAGCATGCGCGTGCAGTAGGCTACAGTAAGGGTAGGCCAGCCCATACAGAACGATGAAAAAGACAAAAATTCGCATCGTCAGTCTGGTATCGTGATTTGAACCCTGAATAATGTGGTGTTTTTTTTTTTGGCATTATGTTTGGGCTGGCCTACCCTTACTGTAGCCTACTGCACGCCCATGACAGCGAGCCACCCAACGCTCGCCGTCCGCAGGCTCGAAAATATGTTAGCTTGGCATACAAATGAGATAACTTAACGAGAAGTAAAAACTTCTCTAGGTGATAGATTAATTGTGTGCTTGAAGAATCTTGTAGAAGTTTATATCGCTACAAGACGAGATCAAATTAATATTTTACGTCGATTAGATATGTTAGGAACATACATGTCAGGCGTCGCAGCAGTGGTAGAACTGCTCACTTGTGAAGCCAACATTTCTGGATAAATTATGTTACTGTTCTCTTTGTTATAAGTTCGCTGTGTAACTGGAAATGAAACAGATTATGTTTCTCTCTAATATTAAATAAGCTTCCGGTAAACATTATGCCGACCCTGGAATCATTTGCGGCCGGTATTACCTACCTATAGATCTGTGTGTGTTCTATGTGTGCTCTAGCTGTACTAAAATACTGGATACAATTAACGTTTATCCTAATATTCTATTATATGTATTTTGTTGTATTCTGCTTTATTTAACACAAAATCTAACCATACGATTAGTTTCAACAGTGATTACCAGAATTTATATTCTTTCTATCTAGAACTCAGAATCTGCTAACCAGAATATGTATTATTGAAAGTATGTTTTTCTGATGTAATACAAAAGATATGTGAAAATATTGAATTGTATGCGCTTATTGTAAACGATTTAGTAAATAATGTTTTACAGATTCTATACATACCGTTCAATATAACTCGGTCGACATCTAACTCTAGAGGCAGCAGAGGTCCACTCCTCCCAACATCGATCGTCACCCCATCATTGTTATTCTTAGCCTGCTTTGTATTAGACGATTTACTGTCGCCTTCTTTTTCGTTTGATATGTCTCCTTTTTCATTTGATGTGTCTTCGTCTTCGTTTGATGTGTCGTCTGCTTCTTCTTCCAAATAATTTGTACTGTTAATATTGTGAGCAAAATTATTTTAAAAATAAACGATTTAAAAGATTTTTTTTCATTCAATAGTACTCTGACACACCAACCTACACACCTAAACCTACACGTTACTACATTCCTGTTTCTTGGGATCCAATGTATAGAACCTACCTTCTGACCAATAAAAATCTGTACCAAGAAGTTCAATATGCACTATGTGCAGTCAATAAGGGAGCTAAATAACCTTATTCTCGCCCTTAAAAGTAAAAACATATTGGTCACACTTCTAGCTTTTTACCGAGGTACATATGTAGGATCCCAACACTAACTAATATACCTTATAACATCCCCTGAGAAACTCCCTTAACGTTTTGCCAACCCAACTGTTATAACAAAATGTTAGAGCAATTCCGCACTGCATCTGATCCGAATTTAGAACATTCCAATTCGGATAGAACACAGCACTCGAATTCTGTTTCGGATCGGATACGTCAAGTCAAGGCTCTAAGTGGCACGACAGAACAAGGTACCTGTAGCTGGCTGGTGGTTGTCTCCATGTGATCGAGTCGGTCCTGTGCTTGGTGGGGATGAGAAGCGTGGAGCTCACGGGTCGACGCGTGTACCACGAAGCGTTGGGCACTAGGAACACTGCAGGATACGAAACAACATTAACCAGAATCGATAGAGATGGTAGACCCACCATCTCCGTCCGAGTCCGAACCTATCTACCGGGTCAAATTTAATGAACTTGCGAAACTGCACTTCGCAGACGTGACAGGAATCGATCCGAGTGTAGTTGCTTGGTACCAGGTAATTTTTTTTTTCATCGTCATTACATATCGATACCTCATCGTCTGCGAAGTTTTGCTAATCACTTTAGTTTGATGAAAGAGAAGATGGCCTATTTTACGTTGACGGTATTACCTGTAAAAGAATGTAGTTAATGAATTTCCTTTCACGCTTTCTCAAGTGTGATACTGCAGTGCGATTCTGTAAACATCTTACCGTGTAAACTAAGGTGAAGTGAGCTAAACCATACAAACAATATGGAATGACGTTTCTCTGACTGCTCACTCGACCTAAGTTTACACTGTGGGATGTTGATAAAATAGACCGGCTGGTTTCTATGAAGAAAGGAGAATTAGGTAGACATAAGAGAATAATAAATGTACATAATTCACTGAGCAAGACTAGTAGGTAAATCAGCCGGTATATTCCAAAAACAACATGCATAGAGAAAACTTAAGTGAGCTGTCATTCTACCTTAATCTCGAGATTGACAGCTCACTCGAAGCTCACTTCACCTGAATTTTCACGGTGACGTTTTTATCGCATAGCTACAGATATAGACTCTGGTAATATCTACACATAAAATATAAATGTAATAACACCAAGTGAGTAGGTAAGTGACCAAATGTATAAGTGTTAACTGGTATCAGCACATAGTAGGTTCCATTAAAAAAACATTCATTGTATTAATGAATCTACGCATGTACTTATGTAAGTATATGAACGTACATACCTATGTATCTGTAAGGTTTTGAATGAACGGACACGTTAAACATATAATACGTTACACTACGTATAACACCTCTGGACAAAGCGATACAGTGACTTTATGACTGATTCCAATAAAATCCAACAAGTAATTCAGTTACTTTGAAAATGATGACGGTCATAGCGGGACTATTGAGACTTGGTCTTGTGTACGTGATCCCGGGTCAGGATTTAAGAAAGTACTTAGATCATCCTATACTTTACGAAAACACCATCTTTGGGACGTCGCATAATCGCCTTCCCTATTTGCCTTCTCAAAATTCACCTCATTTTTACAGTCCTATCATCTTTCGCGGAGAAGTTATTACGATTTTTCCGAACCGGCAGACACTAGTATTTAGCAAGTTCTGCCTCGGTTCGGAAAAATCGTAGATTCGGCGCTTAGGAAAGGACCGCAGCATTGCAGGTGGTGTTCTATACTTTCTGCCTATCCGTACCGTATGTGTGTGTAATGCTTAAATATGGGTACTGACCGCTTTCATTATGTCCAGATTTAGCAAGCCCTTGCAAAAGATTCGCAACGTCTTTGTCAATGTGCATATTCGTTTTTGGTTCGACGTCTTTAGTTTTGCTGAGGTTTTTCAAAATGGCGTCCACAATTTCATAGGGGTTAGAAGTGTGATGTGATTGACGTTGCATTAAGTCCGGTCTTTCGAAAAAATGCCCTGATTGAGATTCAGTTAAGGGTTGTTCATGCGGAGCATATGACCTTAAAAGTAATAGATAAGTACGTAGTAAGTACTTAGTAGTAAGTACTACTTCCGTTTTATTCTATATATCTACAGCCTTATTCATAAAATACAGATAAGCAGATTCTTTATTCAAAATTTTCTATGGGGAATTTGAATTTAGAGTCTCATAAACAGTTTTTATGAATATATGATATGGATAGCCTATTTTGTACCACTTCTAGGCAAAGGCCTCCCTCTCCTTTTTCCATACAACTATGTCCTTTGCTAGTTCGGGTCAGTCTTTTCTGTAGGCGTCGTTCCGCCATCTTCGCCTTGGTTTACCGCAATGACGTTTGGTATTTGCGTCCGTCTTAATCAGGTAGGAAAAATATATAAAGGTAGTAATTAAAATAATTACGTCCGAAAGAATAAGGCGTCCTTTTCAGCTAACAATTTCTTATTTTTCTTGAAGTCGAGTCTGCTGTTAACATTGTATTTATATTTTTCACGTTGTTTTCTCTTAGTAGAAAGGCGCAACATAGGATATGATAATCTGAAATACGTGCAAGCTTTAAACATGAATAGAAAAAATTAGATTGATGCTTGATTATTATGATTAAATTCTTGTTCATTAAACGTATTTACCCCATCTATGTAAGGTATAAAGTACATATTAGATTTGTTCCCCCACTGACGCTTTTAAGGTTTTTTGTACTCGTAGCGACATAAAGGCAAGTTACGAAGGCCTTAAAACTAAGCTGACATTCAAGAATTTTACCAAAGATAAAATCTGGAAAGACCTGGATGTGAACTCAGCTACCCAATCGTTCGTAATAGCAACTATAGTTTAGTAGCCTTTCCAAAAGCAAAATTAAAAGACATTAATTCCAATTAGCCTAAGAGTGATTAGTTATTAGTTTTAACTGCGAGTTAGTCAGACGAGGTTAAATGATAAATATTTCACACATCATGGCCCCAGGCTAGGACTAACTCGGTGTTAAAAGATCACTCTGGTTTGTGCCAGTAGGTCTTAGTTTAACAATATTGAATGTCCTACATAATTATTGTTTATTACCTGGCGTCTGGAGTGAACCAGTCCCCACTCAAATCCATCTCGTACCGGGGAGCGCCAGCGTCGTCTCCGCCACTGGTGCGTCGCCCGCTCACCTCGTCAGACATCGCGAACTGCACCAGGGGCAGGACCGTCGTCTTGTAGCTCACACCAGGCCTGAGCATGCACCAGACTATTCAACATCCAAGGTTATGACTTGTGAAAGCCATCATGGTTCCAGTGTGAAACAGAGCTATAGAGAAAAAATAGCACTGTCCCTTTTTCAAAACGGAATCATGACAGTACTGACGCGTCATGATACAGCCTCTGATCGAGATATCCATTTGTTTAGCTGCTGCATACAAAGTTAACAACCGGCAGTATTTTACTACGTCTACAGCTAATCTCAATGTATGAAGCCGATGCGAACGAAGAAGATCCGAAGATCTATTCATTGTGATAGAATAATGCTGTCTTCAGCAAGCGAGTCGGTGATGGTCACTGACACTTACCTAATTTACATTTGCTCTCACCTAATACGAGATATACCCAAACTGATACCTAACGGCATGACTCAGGTCAATCGTGCTATGGGAACATATGACTTCAAATTGTAACTGCAACTGTTGTGGTTGAAGTGTTGCAACTGACCAGTGAACTCTTCGTAATAAAGGCGCAATCTTTTACTATGAACCAGCCACTGTGTACAAAATCAGAATAATATTTACTCGGGTTTGACGTCCATCGCAGAGTCGAAAGACACCTCATCATCAAACAAGGCGAAGCTGGGCAGGTCTCCGGGCACCAGGACAGCAGACACGTTGACAAGAGGCACCTCGACGACGATGTCATTTGCTGCCGAATTGGTTGTTTTTTTCAACTTGTCATCCAAATTCACCGTTGTAGATGGCGTTGCCTTCGATCGAGTAGTTCTTTGGGATGAAAAATAAAATTAATATCTAGGTTTGAGTTTGTCTTTCTCTTAACAGAGCTTATTCATAAGATAAATAATTAGTGGTCCAAATATAATCAAACAAACCAAATGAAAACATCTGACCAGCAGCAATAATACACAAATCAATGCAATCGATCGGACTTGCTTTTATTTTGCCATTTTAACCGCACCTATTCTTTGAGTGTTTTACGTTGTCAAGCAGACGAATCGAATTTATTTCGATTGTGAAAGGAAATACAATTTTATTAGGGGTTAAAGGTATGTTTTCGTGCTTTGTAGGTACTAAATAACTAATATTATTGGTACGACCGTGCCGCTATTTAGACTTAGCCACAAGACTATTCACTTGCAAGTCGCAAGTCACACCTACCAATTGGATAGGTATTCAATACCTACATATTTTTACCCAACTGCGCCAGAAGGAAGGTTATGTTTCTCGAGTACGTGTAAGTAGGTATGTAGGTATGTTTGTATGTATATTTCTTAAGCACGCTCTGTAGCCTAAACGGCTTGATGGATTTCAGCTTGAGAGGAGTCGTTAGATTCGCCGTTGATTGCGAGAGTGACACTGGGTACCTATATAAAAATAAAAAGGCCGATTTGAGATGTGTTCCAAAAAAAAAATTTGCCCTCAAAACCTATCGAGTGGGTTATCAAGATAAAGGGCTCGAGGAGACGATTCCAAAAATGTAACTCACTAAAATGTAGGAAATTTAAAAAATGACTGTCAAAAACCCGACCGCTAAAACGACTAATAGTGGAACTATTAGTCGTGTCTTTTCAAGCATTCTGATGAAGTTGGTGGCATCAGATCTGTGATTGTACTGCATCAGTGTGCTTGAAAAGCGACTTGTGTGGAACTTTATAGATGTTTCAGCGGTCTGGTTTTTTGACAAAGTAATTTTTTATCAATTTACTTACCTTTGCCTAGTAGTGGTCGTGGTCGTTGGCTGCGTTGTTTTCAAAGTATACTGGTTCTCATTTGTGACCGGTTCCGGCTTCATCACATTGTCCGGCAAAGCGCCCCAGTACCCGCCAAATGTCTCGCCTATTCCGTACACTAGCAGCTGGTTCTTACTGTCACGGCACGAATCTATCACGCTCTTCTCAGACGAAAGCTGAACCACCAATATTATGTTACTGCCTGATTCAGTCCTGTAAACATTATCAAATATTATTATTTATATTTATTCAAATATTATAGTCTAAAAAGTCTAAATGCATGCAATCTGTATTTATTCCTCTTTAGAGAGAGATTTAAATAAGAGATTTATATCATGCGAAATGTTCTACCTAAACCTACTTACCTAAGTACCTAGGTAGTAAAAAGTATACTCTACCACCAGTAACTAAATAATAATTGAAGAATGAAGCTGAATGAAAAAAGCCAATTCCCCATCCAACATTGTCCTACTGAGAAGGATCTTGCATTTTATACAAACCTAATACTAACAAAGCAACTGTAAGGCAGTTCCAATCGCGAGAAGTGCAGTATTTGTGAGTAAGCATCGACGACTTGTCTACCGAGGAACACCGAGGGCATGACGCGTCGCCGGCAATATTCTGACATGTCCTTCTGATACACAAACTTGCGAAAACTCAATCTTGATTCCACTTCTTGCCTTACAAACAATAATAGCACCAATAACAGTTTTAAGCAATACGACATGTTTGTTGTTTTTTGTTACTCTTTCGACATAGAGACATAAAGACGGCATAGCCATGTAGATGCTTTAGTACCTAATTTAAAAATAACGAAATATTATCCGAGCAGCAGTCACAGGTACCTACATCATTAAGTAGACATATAGTCTATATATATATAGTCAAGTAAATGTAGATACACATGTTATATCAAGTTGGACCGCAGGGGATGAAATATGTAGGTACCATACCTAGGTATATAGGGAAAAATCACCTGATTATCATATCAAAATGTTTAAGCTAAACGAGGATCGGAAAAAAATATAATTAATCAAAAAACAATGTGAAGAAATTAAAATTCACTTTAATTAAGTACCTACATAGTAGTAGTAGTATTGTACTTAAATAGTACAAATTTCCGGTTACCTATTAATAATGATTACCCCCTACACACAAACTTTACCTCTTTATAATATTAGTACAGATAAAAACGAATGTGAAAAATTGAAAATCGTTTTTATCTGTACCTACTAATATTATAAAGAGGTAAAGTTTGTATGTAGGGGGTAATCTCTGGAACTACTGAACCGATTTGAAAATTCTTTTTGTATATTATAGCCACATTCATGAGGAATGCTATACGGGAAATTCCTACGGAAACGGGAAAAAAACGGGATATGCGCGTATGAAGTCGCGGGCAACAGCTAGTTACCGTAAGATCCAAGTGCAGCTTGAACATTTTGATACGATAATCAGGGGATTTTTCCCTACACATAGGTATATTTTTCATGTCCTGCGGTCCAACTTGATATAACCCATATAAATAAAATCTAGATTGTCTGAACTATATAGGGACCTTACATACTTGCCTTGCCATATGAATGATTAATAATTTATAATTAGATTATTGAAAAAGATAAGTATATTGACTTCAATCAGTCACTAATTTTCTAACTTGTTTTAATTGTAGAAAGTCCCAACGTCCAAAAAATATCACGGCAATATTGTTTAAAATAAACTCCGAATCACTATTGTACACATGACTAGGTAGGTACCTACATAGTCGTCTCCCTTGCGCTTTTAAACTGCTTTGATGTGAAGCGGTGCGGGTCACGCGACCCCTATCATTGTCCCGGCAGACGCACGGCGGCGGCGTCACGCCACTTCATTTTTTATAACAATAATACATTAGAGAGCAATCGGACAATCCATAGATTGGTGCATGCTGATGTACAGTCAACATGGTCAATGGTATACCTATGGCTGTACAATACAATATTTTAACATACTTAACTGAAAAATCCTATCATACCTTTTATACAAATTAATGTTATAATATTTCAATGTGACTTAAAAAAATATATTTTGTGTGTCTCAAACGATTACATTTACAAATGTGAATGACAGCCCCAGTATGTAATTAATATCTAATACTTGTGTTGGGGTTGTCTCGCTCCTTCCCTTAATTGAAAGTTACCAATACTGAGACATAAGAACAAAAAAAATAAAATAATAAGTTGTGTCGTTAATTTTACGCGAAAGTAGCTTGGAATTTTTCACAGAAGTTAAAATTTGGTTCTTATGATAGTGTCTTTTGAGGTTTTTAATAAGATTAGAGCAAAATGTGCGATAACGTTTATATGTTATGACCAAAATAATATTAAAAGGGTCTCTCTTCGACTGTATTTGCAATTTGTTTCTAAGCCTAATACATCCCAGGGCCCCCGCGGATATCCAGGCCTTTAGAGTAGGTACGTTTAGAGCTAGAAAGTGGAACAACTTCAGTGTTTTGGAGGAGAGATAAACCAAATCACATCTATCATCGCATCTACTAAAATGTTTGGGTCTCTATAGGTATGCATTAAGAAAAGATGTTTCCTAAGTGTTTGTTACCATGACCTGGATTGGAACATACGATACGTTGTATCGCGTTAGTATATTGATTCCTTTAGGATTCAGGCGGGCGAAGCCGCAGAATCAGGCTTAAGTAACCTAATACTAAAATAAAAATAATATTATAGGAATAGCGAAATATACTCAAAGGGAAAAGAAAGAAAGGAAAGGAAAGGCCCGATTTTGTTGAAAACTAAAACTGTTTCATTGGATTTTTTCAATCAAAGTTAGTCATTTTCGTAATTAGTAATTTAATGTTATTAAAATTAGTAATTTTCCTACACTCTTTATCCGACCTGGGAATCGAACCCAATCAATTTTGCGGCCACGAAGTCAACAGAGCATTACATTTCAGTCCGTTCGATTCCTGGTTTAGGCGGCTTTATCATTCTTTTTAACAAGCTTTTATTTAGAGGCCATATTATATATGTATTGAATTTAGTGTAATGTTATTAACTTAATTGCTTTATACCTACTCTTCAAACCGTTGTGTTTGAAACCCTTTGCCGCTATCTTGGAGCGGCACATTATATTGTCACCATAACTAAAGGAGTATGCAAAATTTTAGCTCAATGGGATACCAAGAACTGGTCGAAAAATGGTTTGCAAATTTTGACGGACAACTTACAAACATACTTTTTTTTTTTTTAAGGATGAGAAATCATCAAATGACTTCTTCCGCTCTGGGTGGAGCGGAAGGGCGTGTCAGACTCTTACTGACTAAAACCCATCCGTTTTCCTTCTAAAGCCCTTTGCGTTCCAGGGCCGCGGTGACTCTTTCTTTCTTTTTTTCTCTCGTCTTCTATTCAATGAAACACAACGCGCCATCGACCCGGGCCTGGTGTTAATCGGATAGCGAGCCACCCAACGCTGGCGCTGGTTGGTGGCCGGGGATCGCCCTGCGACTCCCGACGCCCGGGGCGTCTTCTCCTGTAGCGGTGGTTGGGGCGAAGGCCTTGCCTTTCCCTCGCGCGGCCCGCCTCCTCCTTCACTAGCATTACTAAGGAGGTGACCGCTTCCCAAGCCTCCTCGCTCCGGACCATGGATTCAACCAGGGCCGGGCGCGAGAGGTCGCCGCCGCCAATCGCCTCGATGAGCACACGGCGGTGCTCCGCCCAAGCAGGGCAGACCTCCAGCTTATGTTCCACCGTGTCCTCCGGCCGATCCTCATAATGCTGACACCCGGGCGTGTCCTCCCGCTTAATCCGAAACAGGTACCTCCCGAAACAGCCGTGTCCGGTGAGTACCTGCGTCAGGCGGAAGGTGAGGACGCCGTGGCGCCTCTCCAGCCACTCCTCAAAGAGGGGCCTTACCGCCGCAATAGCGGCGTGCCCAGCGCTGGGTCGCGATAGTCGCTGTCTCCAAATCGCCATGGTATCCTGCCGGAGCTCCGTCCGCCGCGATGCAATTTGCTGCGGCAGCGGAGTTTCGCCCCGGCTAAGCGCCTCCACGCGCCACGCGTAGAGGTGCGCGAGGGCTCTCGCCACCAGATCCCATGGCGGTAATCCGGCAAGGGAAACAAACATACTTACATGTTAAATAAAAGCTTTTAAAAATGCTGAATACATGATGACTTATGAAAAAAATCTAACATTTCTTTTCAGTAATATGTAATCTTTGTTTTATGTGTTTCCCGATAACTCAAAGACGCCTGGGCCTATTTAATAATTTGACACTAAATTAAATCACTAGATTAATAAATTGTCATGACAGCTGAACATCGATTATATCGATTTGTCAGAGATTTTCGACGGGCAATCTCACCCATTGTGTGTGGATTGTCAAAAATATATAATAGGCCCCTGGGCCCTGAATAATTTAACTGAAAATGCGAAAAACTTGTCAAAAACTGACATAATTGTTGCAATTTCGCGACAGGTGCTGTTTAATTAATAAATAATAAATTATTTATTGATAGTTACAAAGACACTCATATAGTGTTAGTAGCAATAAATAAACTTACAACTATATCAGTGATACAATTACAACAACAATTACATAAACACACACAACAAAATAATCATTGCTTTAGCATTTCAGTTGAAATACGGGAGAATTTCGGTATCTTGCCAACATCGCGTGCCAGGCCATTGGGATCTAACACAGCCGGAATGCCGACGGTGACAAGACTGACAACAGCTTGTCGGATGATATCGTTAAGATTCGCGTGCCCCGCTATGCGGCCCGCGCTATGGCTGCATGACAAGCCGTGGTGTCCGAGGCTGTAGACAACTTCGCCACAGTGGCAGTGATAAGGAGCGCCAAGACGCACACAGGCTGCGAGGCGGAAAGTAGTATCGGTGAACGTGGTGCCAATGTTCGACGACAGTAGTGCGTGCAGCCTGAGACCCAACTCCCACTCACGCAAAGCCAGCTAACGCGCATGCTCTGCAGTAGTAGTTGATGTGGCAATCCAAGTGTTCCAGAACTTGCTTGCAGAGCGGCTCATCCTCTGAGATGAAGAGTAGTCGGGCTGAATTCGGGCAAGCGAGTCTCCAGGCCTCCACAGCCTCGATGAAGCACGGCACATCAAAATCAATCTAGAATATTCCTTATTAATTGATGAGTGCCGTGAACCGAGAATATAAAAGTCGGTAAACCGGTAAATTTTGCGGATGCCGAGGCCTCCCATACGGATGGGAAGGGTTGCTCGCGCCCAGGCTCGGTCATCCATGGCCACATTTAAAATTAAAGTAAGCGTATGCTTGATAATTTGGTCCATTTTGTCCAAAAGGTGGGGGTGCTTCCATAAATGGGAAGCACGAAGGAAATATATTATTTTGGGTCGAAACAGCAATAACGAATAAGAGTGATGGCCGAATGCATGTTAACTTGGAGCAAAAACATAGCAAATTTATTTATGGATAAACAGAAAAATTGACGAATTTACACTTTTTGACGTATGTCGGACTTTTTTGATTGTCAGGACCCTGGTAGTCAAGTCAAATTAAGCTGAAAAATTAGGATAACTTTGCAATAATTCTTAACTCTGTTTTTTTTACTTTAACGTGTAGGGTATAGGCAGAGAGTTATGTTAAAATATATTCCGTGAAAAGTTAACCCCGCTGACCGCGTGGACCTTATTTTTAAATAAAGTAGTTAATTTCGTTAATAACTCGATGGAAAAATATATTAACTGGCATGTTTATTTGGTGCATTTCTAAGAGATTGAGTTTACAAGTTGGTCAGTAAAGTAAACTTTTCAATCCGCGCAATTATCCTTCTTTTGTAGGTACATAATTTATTTTTAATTTAATGTATTTCTGAAAGAGTTATCTTATACTTTGAAGTGTTTTTACTTATTTGGAAGTCGGTTTTATTTTGTGGTAAAAAAGTATATTATTAGGGTACCTTTACTACACATTAACATTTATATTTATATACTTTTACATTTCACACCTACAAAACTGATTTACATCCGTACACTTCAACGAAGGTTCAGTTGAAAACCAGCGTCAGGCAACTCCTAGTTGTCTGGCACTTTGCTGAACTGGACCTATTTGGCGCAGCCGCGGGGCATACAATGTTTTTGTTTTAAAATTAAGCTGTATTTTATTTGTATCTACAATGTGTGTCTGTGTGTGTGCCAAATAAACTAGTTTTCTTTCTTTCTTTCTTTTACCTACTTCTCCTTCAAAGTCCTCTGCTGATAAAACTTTCAATGCTGAATAACGCAACGATTATTTGGATAAATGTGAGTAGATTCTAAAAAATATGTCAAAAATCTTTAATCGATTACGAGAATATCAGCGTAGCTGTTCTGTTTTGCTTGGAAACATTATATTTTTGAGATGGTAATATTTCAAACAGCTGATTGTCAAAAATCAAATGTCAATTAAATGTCAAAACCGATGAAGAATAGAACGAATTTATAATAAAACTGTAGTTTATCCAAATAAACCTCTTTTTTATAAACTAATGACATAACTTTCTTGTTAAAAAGATGGCCATCGCAGAATACATATCATCACTTGCACAAAATCCTTATTTCGGCGCTGGTTTCGGTTTATTTGGTATAGGTGCTGGTGCAGCAATATTAAGAAGAGGTGTACAGACGTCTATAATTCTCTTCCGAAGACATTGCATGATCACTCTTGAGGTTCCATGTAGAGACAAGTCTTACCAATGGCTACTGCAGTGGATAACGCACAAAGGAGCCAGACAGACTCAGCACTTGAGTGTAGAAACGTCTTTCCTCCAAAAAGACACAGGCCAAATAAAAACCAAATATGATTTCATTCCTAGTGTTGGCCAACATTTTTTTAGGTAAGACATGGAAGTTTCACAACAAACTCTTTATTCGTGAATACAAAACAAAGCTGAAATATTACAGGTATGGCGGCACATGGATAAAAGTTGACCGTACAAGAGAACAACATACATTAGATCTTCATATGGGTGTTCCATGGGAGACTGTAACCTTAACATCATTTGGAAGAAATAAGGAATTATATTTTAACATTTTGGAAGAAGGTGAGCTTTTTACTTTAATTTAATAATATTGCATACCTATTACATAATTTAAACGCATGCTACTTATAAGTTGTCTTACAGTGGCTGAAACATCACATTTGAAAGGCAAAAATGAGTTTTCAGCGACTGTTGGTTGCTAATTTGACCGTTGATTCAAGGTAGATATTATGTTATTGAGACGGGCCATTAGTAACTATGACATTATCTTGGATTACAGCTAGAACTATGGCTCTAAAGCAGCATGAAGGGATGACAGTCATGTACACAGCGATGGGGTCTGAGTGGCGCCCATTTGGTCATCCAAGAAGGCGGCGACCCCTGCACAGTGTGGTACTTCGTGCCGGCTTGGCAGACAAAATCCTCGATGACTGCTTGGACTTCATCAACAGTCCCCACTGGTATACAGACAGAGGAATCCCATATCGAAGAGGTAAATGAAAAGCTTTACTAAATGCACAAATATCTTGCTTCATTGATCCTAAAACTGCTACTAACTAAAGAGAGAAGGAATTCACTCTGTGAACATTGCAATATTTCACTCTTCAATTACAAACAAAAATGTTTACTTGATCAAGCATGTGCAAATGTCTAAATATTTGTCTCATTGAATTCCAGGATATTTACTACATGGCCCACCAGGATGTGGAAAATCATCATTTATCATGGCATTAGCGGGTGAATTGGAATACAACATATGTGTACTGAATTTATCTGAAAGGGGTCTCACTGATGACAGGCTAAATCATCTTCTTAGGTACTTATGTTTTATACAACCACAGAAAAAAATGCAACAAAGCATTTATGTATTTAATCTCTACCACCAGTACTGCTACTGCATAGGGTATTAGGTTAATATTATTTTGCATGAAGACTAGGTTTGAATCCAGGAAACAAAGAAGAAACTGAAATTCACCTTGTGACTCATTTCACCATTTGTCTCTATTTATTTTAGTATGTGAATTTGCTTTCAACTCCCCATATTTCTTTCATAATTATCACATCTAGCTTAATATGTTAAAAATATATAATATATGAATATATTTTTCAGTGTTGCGCCGCAGCAGTCAATAATATTGTTGGAAGACGTTGATGCTGCCTTTGTTTCCCGAGAAGATACAGCTGCACAAAAGTCGGCTTTTGAAGGACTTAATCGCGTAACGTTTAGTGGACTCCTCAATTGCCTTGATGGTGTTGCTTCTACTGAAGCCAGAATAGTTTTTATGACCACAAACTATCTGGAAAGGTAAGATGGGCGCATGATATAGGTACCTACTGCTGAAACATTCCCAATCAGAAATAAATAGGACAAAACAAGGTAGTTGCTAGTAGATTTGCGGAATTTGTTCGAAAGAGTCACCGCGGCCCTGGAACGCAAAAGGTTTTAGAAAGAACACGGATTGGTTAAGTAAGAGTCTGACACGCCCTTCCAGAGCGGAAGGAAGAAAAAAAAAAAAGGTGCTAGTACATGCCTCGATGGCGTCATCTGCAAACTGCAGTGGCGGATCCAGGATTATCAATTTAGGGGGCTTGACCCTCTGCAGGTTTTAGCAAAATAAACACTAAAAAAACCAGCCAAGTGCGTGTCAGGCAGCCAAACCGTGAACTCAATTAATTAGTAATAAGCCCATATAGGATGATGGTAACTGAAGAGGAATTTTTACGAAGTTTTCCTTCTTACCTACCTTACGTGTAGGGGGCACACAATATTTTTTTTCAATATTTTAAACTACCACTGTCGGCGAGATAAATATGGGTACCTAATTCCAACTTTCTAGTGCTAAGCTTCTCTGAGCTAAACCGCGGACAGACAGACAGACAGAAATTCTTCGAAAATTGACAACCCTTATGGTATTTTTAACTACCATGACCACAATTTTTCATATAAATTTCTGATTCTTTTTTTGTATCGGCAACCTAAGTAACACTGCTATCCACCACAACTCTTATAAATACCAGAATACAATACATGTAGTTTTACACAAAAATCAATCAAAATTATTTTTCCCCTAAAATTTTGAAAGATTTGTACTTTCAGCCCACTTTCACTCATCGTGTTGTATAAAAAATGTACTGACACTACTATGGCAGGTTTAAAAAAAAATGATGCAAGATTCCTAAATGGTATAATATTCTAGGAAAACTAGCCACAAACATAGGCATTTGTTTGTGGCTAGTTTTCCTCTGGTACTATTTCTAAACAAGAACATCATGTTTCCCTACGATTTTTTCGCGTGAATTGAAAATGTTGAAAATAGACCCTGTTTATGGGATAAATCTATAGACGACTACAAAAACACAATATCGACAAGGCATGCATGGATTTAATGACTGTAGCGGCTCCGCGTAAAATGACGTCTGAATCATGGATTCGGATCGGACGTAGTGCGCATCCGCTCTATAGGTGCAGCGCAGTGCAGTGAAAACCGAACTTCAGAGCCGCCATTGTGTTTGAATCGACCTTTACCGTAAAAATGTTATACGTATAGTTGCTCGCCACACGTGTTTTAGTAACATCCGTCCTTTCCATTATTTTTCCAGATTGGATCCGGCTTTGATCAGACCAGGGAGAGTTGATATGAAAGAGTTTGTAGGATATTGTGATCAAGAACAAATAGAACTTATGTTTCTAAGATTTTATAAAGGAGACAAAGCGCCGGAACACGCAAAAACATTTGCAAGAAAGTATGTTAATTTAATACATTATTATCCATCGGTGTTGTGTAATTATTACACGGTGATTTTTGAGACAGGGCAGCAAGGGCATACTTAGCCCCTCTGGTGTAAGCGACAATTATAGTAGCCATTATCTTTAATATGTAAAATGGTATTTAGGGGTACATGAACTACGTTTTTTCATTCCATTAATTTATCCATGTTCGACAATATTTGCGACCTTACTGGTACCGTACTCGAACCTGACATGGCCAAGAAAATTTAAAACGTCGCTGGCGTTCAAAGGTTTAATTCGATAATACATCGATATCGTTTGCTGGCATAAAAATAGAACATGTGAATGGACGTTTTTTCTAGCTGGCGTGATAACTGTTTTCCCAAACTCTGTGAATTCAGTTATCATCATTTGTCAAAAAGTTGAACGATAAAGGTTTAGGGACCTGCCCTTGCTGCCTGGTTAAAAATCCACCGTGTTAATTGTGATTGTAATTAAGTATAGAATTTATTTTGTGTTACATAGGGTTCTGGAGCACAAGAAAGTGGTGAGCCCAGCGCAAATTCAAGGATATTTTATGTTTCACAAACATTCGCCGCCTGAAGACGTTTTGTTAGATGTTCAATCCATTTGGACACTATGAAGGTCACGCAATGAAAAGTTTTGATTACTTAATTTGGATATAGGTCATAGGAAGAAAAACCAAATTAATTGTTTTTCTTTTATTGTTATACAATTATACAGTCTATAATCTTGAGTTTTCATTGAACTGTCGTTGAGTAACTAACATTATGTACTTAGTTTTTAACTATAGGAAACATTAGAAAACTAGAAGAATACAACATAATAACAAAAATATTTGGAAGTACCTCAACCTAAAATGGCTTATCATTATCATAAATGGTAAATTTTCAGCGAAAAGAAACTACCTATATTTACAACGCGAGATTTCCAAGTACAGATACTTGGGATCGCATAAAGAGCACTAATTAATTTTGTCTTACAAAGTTGATAGGTACGTAAGTACCTATGAATTGAAAATGTAATTACGTATGTTCTTAAACATGTTAATCCAGTATAAAGATGAGATGCCACGAATAATGATTTTGCCGAATACCGAATATTCGACTAGCCTTTCGGCCGTAGCGCCGAATATTCGGATAGCCTCTCGGGCCCGAAGTACCGAATGTTCGGCGGCCGAATATTCGGTGACACTTTATCTACATTTCGCGGGTGACAGGTTACGTGACACAAAAACATTATTTGTTGATTGTTCCTATATTTTTTATTTACCTTTGATAGGTTTTAAGTATTAAATATGAATTGTTTTGTTGAAATTAAAATAAAATGTGAATGATATTATGCCTTTTTTTTTCATGATTTTCGGCGCACATCCGAATGGTTTGCAATATTCAGCCGAATACCAAAGAGTATAAAAATACCGAATAGTTGCCGAATATTCGTGGCATCTCTAGTATAAAGACGCTAAAACATACAAATACAATTATTTCAGTCACATGAGAATGAATATCCTAGTAAAACCTTGTTAAACAATAGGGGTGGGATCCCATATAAACACCTATCTAAATAGTATACAAAATAAACAATAGTGCGGATGTCTAGTCACACAATTGATTTGGGGATATTTTGTAAACGAGACGACAGTGCGGCAAAACACAACCGCTGTGAAATGATTATTTCACAGCGGCTGTGTTTTGCCGCACTGACGCCTCGCGATAGCGATGGTCCGCCGCAGCGAGTGTTAAATTTAGCTTTTGTGGGCACATGATTTCAAGGTAACAGTTGTGCTAACTGCCTAGCAGTTACCGCAATAAGTCAGAACAGGGCGTGTTTGGCGAGCAGTCTCAAGTCAATCAACTCAGTTCGCATGCTCTGGCGTTCAACGGGTTAACAGCGCTAACGCCACCCTTCATTAACGGTTATGCGTGGCAACGCACGTGAAGAGTGGAGTACTGCGCAGTGAAAAGCGTTGCCATAAAGTCGGATTCATACTATACACCTACTACCATGTCATTTCTTTCCGCCCAGGATAAAATACACGCGGCTACTGATTTGAATAAGCACTGTTCTGCTATGATAGTGATTCCGAGCAATTTTACACCGACAGGTTTACACTGTCAATAGGTACTTATTAAAAATAAAAGTAGTAGGTACATATTACCAATTGATTTAATGACATGGTATGAATGTGTTAAGTAACTGAAACACTAAGAATTCGTCTTCCTTTGGCGCTTTCTTTGTTTCTACAAAAAAAAACCTACTCTAGTTAAATAAGATGCTTGCAAAAGACCGTAGGTACCAAGTAGGTATAGACTACTCCTAAATATTTAAGTCGCAGCCAATTAGCTTAATCAGCCGGTTCATTAAAAGCCTAGCCTTTTTTTGAACTGTGCCGTTTAATCAGCGACATGATCGATATTGAAACAAAGATGTCACTTAGATCGCTAAAAAATTGGCGCAGTTAAATGAGAAGGCTAGGCTTTTAATGAAACGCTTGATTAAGTTAGTTGGCTGCGTTATATACATAGATAGCATGCACTTGTTGCACTGCCGACCCTGTTAGTTGTGGCAAACTTTATGTGAAAACACAGAAAAAACATTGATAACGAAACAATCGCTCCAAAATAAAAACAACAATATAAAACATAGCCACAAGCTTCGAAGCTTTATCAAGGTTTACGATAGTTGATTGATTTGATCAAACAAAAGAAATTATTAGCTAATTCGAATATCTCTTTACTAAACCTTCGAGCATTTTGCAAAACTTTGTTGCTTAGATCTCCCTGAAACGTTTGAAGTATTTCCCATTGCCAATTAGCAGATATTTTTGTTATATCTATGAATTCCTGATTTCTATCTCTAACTTGGAAACTAATTCTATTCTTAAAACATGATAATGATAGGCAAAGTATTACTGGTGAGTTTTGATCAAGTTGCTTGAATACCACTTTAAATTTGATAAGACAAATAAATTGGGGTGGTACTGGTTCACAATATATTAAATATATATTGTGCAACTGCATAAGATCCTTCACATATTTGACTGGTGATTCTGTTTTTGTGTTCGGAAAATCAGTCGTATCCAGTATGATATAATCTGGTTTAGTATTTGATGTTATTGGTTCAGACATTGGTTGAGATGTAGTTTCTGCATTAAGAGTTGGCATTTGTAGAATTTGTACTGGTGGGCTGGCACCTAGCATCTGTGGAGCAATATTCGGAACGAAAAGATTTATGGGATGGTGATGCGGCCAAACGTTTTCTATTTGACTTACGAACATGTTACTGTTCGGAACATCCGCCGATTGCTCTTTCATTCTATCTAAAGCTCTTTCTGACATTAATTCAGATGCTGGCTTCACTTTAATTCTTGGGGCAGGCGTTTCTGTTTTATTAATCTCTTCAGAAGTAACACTATTTTTCTGATTAGCGTCTTGGGTTTTTTCTTGACTTGGAATTGTTGCCAAAGAAGTAGTAGAAGTTATGATAGGCAAACAGTAGGAGTTATTATCATCATCAGTAGGCTCGCACACTACACTTTGTTGAGCAACTGTTTTATTAGATCTTGATTCATTGCCTGGTCCCAATTTCTTTGGTAATTGTTTGGGATTTGCAACTGGGTTGGCATTTAACAGCTTTTTAGAATCAGAAGTACTTGCTTTACTATCTAGGTAAGACAACATGGCTGGCAATGAGTCCAATTGAACCTGCTCGTTCATATGTTCTGGCTGACGTGTTTCAATGTTTGCAAGCGTTTTTGTTGCTATCTTTGCTACTGTAGAATCACTAATCACTCGAACATTGCTCAAAGATCTGTTAGGAGCAGCTATTTTTATAGGTTTCTTCAGTGGTGCTGGATTAAATGCCTTTTTTTTAGACATTTCAGATACATTAACCCATGCAGACTCATCATCTAAGATTAAGTCGCCGCGTAGTTTTGTTAAAATTCGTATGTAATTTGTGTCTTTAGGATTCAACGACTGTGCTTTCGCAATCCATAAAATTTCAAGACTTTTGTGCTCCATATAACGAAGCAATCCGGTACAGTTAAAACCCTGCTTATTAATAATTTTTCTTCCAATGCTTAACACTTTATGTTTCAGTTGAGATTCATTGCTTACCTGATCTTTGTCTTTTGTTTTGTTTTGGTTAACATTCATGTATAACATATCAACGTCTGCGGACTCGTTTTTTTTACGGTATGAATTTACACACATGGATATAATTCCTTGTATTATTTTATAATCGCCAAGTTTTGCCTCTGTTGGTGGCTTCATCTTTCCACTCTTCTCCAATTTGCCTTGGTCAGATTCACCGTCGGATGAATCATCAATATTTATGCATTGATCCTTGTTCAATGGTATATCAATACTATTACGAACGTTACTTTTAGAGTCCTCTTCGTCAGATAACACTTTGTTGCTACTGCTTTCTATAACAACCGTTTCATTGGAGCTTCCCGATGTAAGACGCCTTTTTCTTTGTGTTGGTTTAAGTACAATTCCTTCCTCGCCATCTGAAGACTCTCGACTAGAACATTTGGTTTTGTCTTCATTTTGAATATTGTTATTATTGAAGTTATTAGTACCGGCGACATCTTCTTTTGAATAAATGGTACAAAAATAAGAGTTACCAGGTTCAATAATTTTGTTGCTACTGTGGACTACCATGTTGCTCAATCCTGTTAAATTAGGTCTGTCATCGATTTTGATTAAATTAACTGTACATTGTCGGTTGAAGATATTTTTGTATCTTTCCCTGAGGAGTTCATGACTACGGTTATGTACCGCAAGAGCTCTTCTACTTGACCAAACACTATTGCAGAGCTTACATGATATAAATTTCTTGTAATCTGCCTCCCATGGCATTGGACTTTTGCCCCTAAGTCTTGAGGATATCTTTTTTTGAGATTTTGAAGTTTGGAATGATTGTTCTGATTCTAAATCACTACATGAAGACGAATGTAGTAGCAGTCTTTTCCTTTTTGTCTTTGTCTTTTTAGAGTTACTTGGCTCATCGCTTATGGAGTTGGCTGGTTGTGGTGCTTCTGTGGTTTCAGGAGCTTGTTGGCTCGAACTCACAGTGTCTTGTTGTGGCTGGATACAGAATATTTCCTGAAGAAAAAAAAACATAAATTTGTGTGATTTGTTTATGTTACTTCTTGCATGTGTTATCTTATATATATGATTATGTTAGTTTTATCAAGTTTAGAATTGAACTTTTAACACATTAACAAATGCCTGCCGGTCTGAGGCGTCCTTTGAGGACTTGATCGGCTTTTAATTTAATACAAGATGTCGGGTGGCTCCGAACAGGAGCTTAAGGCCTGGTTTGCGGAGGTCGTAGAGGCCGCGATACGCGATGTGGTCTCGAAGAAGACGCAGTCCTCCAAAAACAAGGTCATATGTCCAAGCTGCGGGCGGAGGTCGTCAGCCACGGAGCTTCTCCAAAAGGAGAACGTAAATTTCCGAGCAGACCTGGCCGGGCTACGAGAAGCCGGCTCACAAGGGGCGCCTCAAGGAGGGCACAAGCACCGGCAAACCCAGCTCGTGCCTGCCGAGGAGCAAGTCCTGATGCGGCAGGAGATGGATGCTTTCCGGCAACAGTTCTCCGTCCGCAAGGACATCGTCCTGCGCCCCCTGCTAGCGGCGAGCCAGAAGGCGGCTTCGTATGCGCAGCCGTGGCTGCCAAACCAGGATCAACCGATCAGGTCAACTGCGGGCCGGGTAAACCGGCACCGGCCAACAAAACGAAAGGTTGCACGGCTGCACAGGCGGCGAAGGCTCCAGCGCCAGAGCCGCCTCCGCCTTCAAACACTCCTGCGGCCGAAGCCGGATGGAAAGTGGCCGGGGAGAAAAAGAAGGCGGCCAAGAAAAGGGAGAAAAAGCGGCGGCGAAAAGCGCAAACCACTAGTCTCCACGCAGTAGTGCTCACTACAACCGGACGCGGTGAAGAGGGGCGGGACCTACTGCGACGTGCTCTCCAAGGCTAAGAACGCGGTGAACCTTGAGGAGCTCGGCATCGTCGAGGGCCTCCGGCTAAGGGTTACCATGACTGGGGCCCGGATGCTGGAGATCCCCGGGGTAGCCAGCGGCCGAGGGCTCCACCGCGGCAGTCTCGACAAACTCGGAAAGGGCTGAAATGGAGTGCCAATAACGGCCCCATTACGCCTCCTCCAGGCAAACATCAGCCACTGCGCCGTCGCTCATGACCTGTTGCTCGAGAACATGGCGCAGTGGTTGATGCCTGCGGACGGCGTCCGATCAGAAGCAGGCCGTGGTCGTCGGCGCGTTGTGTTCTACGAGCGCCTGAAAGATGTCAGCACAGAAGACGAGGCCCGCTAGGGCCAGAGCCTGCCAGGGCTGCGGAATTTGTTAAAGGAGTCACCGCGGCCCTGGAACGCAAAGGGCATTAGGAGAAATACGGATGGGTTTTATTCAGAAAGAGGGTGGAGCGGAAAGTCATTTGATGATTTCCCATCCTTTAAAAAAAAGAAGAATCGTGATGATTTTTACTAACACTAGGTAATAAGTTTTATGTATGTTACCAACACTCTTTAGATTTTTGTGTCCAAATTAAAGCAATTTTTTTTTTACATGATGCCCCACTTTAGGAATTTCTCCTGTATCGTGGGTGCGTTTACAAACATACAAACTTACATACACAAACAGCCAGACACTGAACAACTGTCTGTAGACCATACGTAAATATTTGATCTGTGCGGTAATCGAATCCGAGACACGCAGCCCGACAGACAATAGCTCAACCACTGAGCCAGCCGTGTCGTCAATTATGCTTTTAAGTACATAATATATTTGTTGCAGATAGATTGTAGTAAGCCATTTACATAACTGCTAATGGTCCCATCTTTGGCTTTGGTTGTCAATTACAGGTTTATAAGTACTTACATCCTTTTTTATCACATTGATTCTTAAGTTTGATTGCTTCTCGCAGAATGTGGTCTTTATAGTGTGAAACTTGTTTAAAATTTCTTTACACTTTGTACATATCAGTTGTGGTAGACCATCAAATGGCTCAACCTGCAATAAGACATTTAAACTAATTAAGGATACATATTTACAGTTATTTTTCTGAATTAAAAAGAAGACGTTTATTTAGAGATTTAAACTACCAATTGTCGAAAAAAAAAGGCATGTTTAGCTCACACCACTATGCAATACAAAAAAAATGGGCCACATTCCACTGAGAGAATTGGAACACCCTAAATCCCACAGAATATGAATGTATTCTAATTCTAATTCTCACTGCAATATTTACCCTGTTTGTAACATAAATAAGTTTCTATATTGTATTGCTAGCTTAAAAAGCATGCCCACAGAGTGCAAGTGTGAATTGAGCCTTAAGAATATTGACAACCTTGGAGAACTATGAAAGCTAGATTAGAGAAATAAAAATAACAGTCCTTACGTCTATATCAAAGCAATATTTAATTTGCTGCTGCACACTCGGCACTATCTGGTACTGTCCTAAATCTTCAAGACATAACCGACATGTGACAAACAGCTTCGGGTCAACTTGTATTTCATCCATGGTTACTTAATCCTGTAAATAAAACCTAACTTGAGTTTCAAGTTATAGCAGCATGGTAATTTGTAAAGTTATGACTTTAGAAGAATCAAACATCATAAGAAATGTTTCTCAGAAATTTATTTATGAAATGTTGAAATGTGAGACTATAGTCTTTATTCTTCTTTGCCATGTCGTAGAATCTATGAAGAATAAATACTGGAACCTAAGATTTTTTTAACTTCTTTGACAACTTAGCCAATGACGACTATTCTGCCAATGTCATGTGGTTACAGCAGTGCGATGAAGTGAGCCGTCAACTTTGCACTTCGTGGTAGAGGAGTCTAAGATATAGCAGTGCCATAGCAGTGCCAAGTGCCATATAGTAGTAGTAGTAGTAGTAGTAGTAGTGTAGTGTAGTATTCTATTCTATTCTTAGGTGCAAAAATTTTCAAGCTCACTTTGCGCACTCTCGAATTTTACAATCTCTCAGCTTCAATTAACCTTTTCAGTATAAGGCAAAAAGTTACTTCTATTTAGATATTAATGTAATATAATCAAACCAATCCAATAAAGGGTACAAACATTTGCGAGCTTGCGGCGCTCGCTCTTGCATTCTACATTCTCTGAGTTCTTGAGCTTTCCTGCATCAGTCAACAAAGTTACTCATATCGTCCCGGACCCCGGAATATGGGGAGCTACATGGACTCTCCGACTATGACGCCTAAAATTTCAATTTAGATCGTGCGGGCGTCGCATCTAAGGTTGGGGGCCAGGACCCCCCTGCAAAAAAGGCCTAGGTACGCCAATGAGGCTCAGTGAAATAACATCTGTTATCCTTCTGAGGTCCTAGTCCCAGAACAACTCACCGTAAAACTTCCAGTTGCTCAAATCTTCAAAACTGCCTCGCTACATCCACAAAACAAACTTTTCTCTGGCTAAAGCGGGTAAATGTTAGGTACTCACTAAACGAATAACAAAAGAAATTTCGCTTTGCACACGCTTTAGATCGCTAAAGAATACATATTCTCAGTATCAGTAATAACGCTAATGCAACTGAACATGGCTTAAAGTATAAAACAAGGTTATATTGTTCAATGATCAAACACGAACTATCGCAATTAATAATTCGCAATTTTATTCATGTCACTTTCGGGACCCCGGCCAATCACCAAACGTCAAAGCAAAGAATAGAAAGCTGTTTGATTTCAAACAGGAAACAAGCAAGTCCTTAGTACGTCATCTGTCGTCTGGTAGCTAAACTAGAGCTAACAGCACTGCTCTGCCATCTTGTGGAGAATAGCTTGTTCAGCCAGCACTTAGTATTAATAAATGTTCATAGATAGAGCTATGCAGAACTGACTCAATACAAAGACGAGTACCTACTGCGAAGCGACGGATCTGGGTAAGTGATATTGAGGTACGGGTGCTTTTACACGGGCACTTTTATAAGCAATTATTGCTCGATAACACATGTGGATCAATCCGGGGCAATTCTACAGCATCTTTAATAAAATGTGTAATTTTTTCCGGAAATATTGTTTTTAATTGCTCCATTATAGGTAGTGTAAGGCAAGACCGAGTTTTAAACCAAAATTGAATGAATATCCTGAACTAGTCTCTAGTCATCTTTGATTTCAGCATGATTGGAGTGGGCTGGATGCAGTGTCTGGCCGAAGTTTAACTAACATGTCTCTTATCCTCCATGTCGCCGCCTTTTAGGCCTTCCACTATACCTAGCTAATAATAAAGAATAAAACTGGTCAAGTGCGAGTCGGACTCTCACACGAAGGGTTCCGTATCATAAACCGAAAAAAACATATTTCTTGCCGACAGTCTATAAGGTTTAAGAACCTTATAGACCGTCGGCAAGAAATATGTATTTTTCATCCATTTGGAGAGCTAAAATTATTAGTCATAACATCATGTCTGCCTCTCAAAATGTATGTAGGAATGGTTACCGCGGCACTATGTGCGGTACTCCTCATTGAAATGGCCATAAGCCAACAGGTTCGGCGTTCTCGAAAGTATCTGTCGACATGTTGGACAGACTATAAGAAGGCCTATGATTTGATGCCTCATACATGGCTCATGAACCTTCATGAGCCATGTATGAGGAAATTAGAATTATATAAAATTGATACAACGCTACGTACCTTCCTGATGTCATGTATGTGGCAATGCAGGACAGTCCTTCGCTATACAGGATGTCGATATATCCAGAGGAATAGCGAAACGGTAGGGATCAAAAGGGGTTTATTTCAGGGCGATAGTTTGAGTCGCTTTGGTTTTGCCTAGCCTTGAATCCTCTAAGCACACTGCTCATTCAGGGCTAGGCTATCGGTTGAAGAGAGGTGGTCAGGTTATATCTCACCTCCTAACATGATTTGAAACTACTTGCCCCCAGTAATCTGCAACTGATGCAGCTTCTGAAGGTAACTACAACTTTCAATAGCACCATCAGATTATTCAGGATAGAGTTTTGTGTGGACAAATGTGCAGTCGTGCATGGAAAGCGTGAAGAGATTATGAAATCCTTGGGAACTCAACTCTCGGATTCTATAAACCTGAGATCCCTCTCTTCAACTGAAACCTACAGTATTTGGGTATGTCTCATCCAGCAGAGGTCATGAAGTCTTTGGAGTCAGGATTTGTTAGACCAGAATCTATTCCAATTATGGAGACACTCTGCGAATTGCCACGCCATCTGACTCACCACGGGACATCACACCGGACACCTTTGACCTCTACCAGAAATGCAAGGTCCGTACCGTCCGCCAAATGTTCATACTCAGCACAATTTTACAACAGCACACAAACACTCCGATTGCACGTCGACCGACAATACCCAGAAGAAGAACCAGGGTATGTACTGTAACTTTTCCATACTTTACTTTTACAAAAATATTATTTTTTTATCTAGGACAACTTTTAAATAATAGAATAAACGCAATAATTCCAATGCAAACATGTTGTTAGCTGACATGCAAAAAGTGGATTATTGAATTTCTTTCTACCAATAAAGTAACTCATAAAGTCATAATACAATACATGTCATGTGCGCACACGCACACGTTCTTGTGCCCCGACCCTTGCTCGAGCCAGCCCGCGCCGCTGAGCCTGTAGTCTTAAATTCGCCCCTTAATAATAATTCTAGTTCGATCCAGCCCGTCCCTAGTTGTCCTCCCCCAGCGACGCCCTAAGCCGAGGCCCGTACCCCACAGGGGGTGCCCTTAGCGTGTAGTCGCTTAGTTTGTAAGTTTATTATAAGCCGTGGCTGGAAGCTTTAATATTATATTAAGGCCACCACAGGCAAGCCCGGTTAAGCAGTCGACAACCTTATAGGTTGAACTGCGAGACGCCACTCACAAAAAAAAAAAAAAGCGATCGAGTCAGTATTGGATTTGCGATACAAGCGAATACTTTGAAAGCGAACTTCAAGTGCGATTAAAGTTATCAGTGGTGAAGTTGTGTGTTATAATTAGTGAGTTTAAAGTTGTAATTAGTGTTGTTAGATTTAAGTGTTATTTTGGTTATTTAATCGGCTGTTTTTACTGTCACAAACCCCAAGCTCGTAACAATACTGTAAGTGCTCAAAACATCACATATGTGTGCGTACTACTACGGGCAACGGAAAAACGCCGCTATGTGCTACGAACTAGTCCGTAAAAAACCCCGAATCATAAATACTAAAAAGTAAATAACAAACGAGTTGAACCTATATAAAAAATATATTTAAAAATGAGCTTTTTTACTTGTTAATAAAAAAACAACTAAAAAGTTAAAAAATGGTATATATTATGTATCCATAAAATGGTATATTACTTATCAGAATTCAATTATTTTTTTACTTTTTAGTTCTTACAAGTAATAAAAGCTTGTTTTTTAAAATATTATTACGGGCTGAATCGAACTGGAATTATTATTAAGGGGCGAATTTAAGACTACAGGCTCAGCGGCGCGGGCTGGCTCGAGCAAGGGTCGGGGCGGATTTTGACGGGGACGTCGCGGCGGGCCTCGGCGGCGAGGGCGGAAGGACGGCGGTCGTGGTTTGCGAAGAGTGCTGGTCTCTTTGCGACTCTCTTGGAGGAGAGTGGTAGAGTCGTCGGGCGTGACGAGGGTATGCCTAGGTCGGCGTACCTTGGAGATGCGGGAGGGTTCGTATCGGGCGGCCGATGCGATAAGGGGGTTACGGTGATTTACAGCAGTGTCGAAGAAACGTTTGGCTATGCGTTTCATGAACTGCTGTATGGTGGGCAATTTGAGATCTACATGTAGAGTCTCATTTCGGACGTAGAAGGGGGCACCCGTGATTTTGCGCAGGAAACGGTTTTGGAGCGTCTGCATCCTGTGGAGATGACGTGGCTTTGCGTGTGCAAAGACGGCGCAAGCGTACGTCATGATGGGACGGATGACCGCGGTGAAGAGTCGCAATTTGCACTTGAGTGACAATTTGCTACGGGCGGTCGTGATATAATGGAGCCTTCCCTGAGCGAAGGCGGCGCGAGAACGGGCCTGCCTTATGTGCTCAGCAAAGGTGAGGTGGCTGTCCAGGATGACCCCCAGGTATTTGGCTTGCTTCTCCCAGGGGATCGGCTTGCCATACATGGTGATCGGACGAGGGGGAGGGGGTTTGTGCCGCGGTTTCGTAAACAGAACCGCCTGACTCTTGTCGGGGTTAACCTCGATTCTCCATTTCCTGAACCATCTGCCCAAGATGTTTGCAGAAGTTTGGAGAGTGCGAGCGATAGCGTCAGGTTCGCGACCGGTGTAGTAAATGGCGGTGTCGTCGGCGAATAGGGCCAACTGCGCCTTTTTACTTTTGGGGATATCGCTGGTGAACAGCGTAAAGACTAGGGGGGATAGCACTGAGCCCTGGGGGACTCCTGCTCGGATGGGGTGAGGGGACGAGAGTGCACCCTCGATGCGGTAGCGAAAGGTGCGGTTCGACAAAAAGTCTGGCAAGATGAGCACGAGACGGTCTGGCACGCCGAGTTGGTAGAGCTTGTAAATTAAGCCATTGTGCCAGACTTTGTCGAATGCTTTCGCTATGTCGAAGAACAAGGCACCCGTCATCGAGCCACGCTGGAAACCAGCGCTTAGATGCTCGACAATGCGGTGAACTTGTTGGATGCACGAGTGTTCGGTTCGAAAACCAAACTGCTCGTCGGGGATAAGACACTTTGCTTCGGCATAATCCTTGAGCCGCTTATAAATAAGCCTCTCGTAGATTTTACCGAGAACGTTGAGTAGACTGATGGGACGGTAACTAGCAGGATCAGACTTGGGCTTGCCTGGTTTGGGGATACCGATGACGGTGGCCTGTTTCCATGCTCGGGGGAACATGTTATTGCTTAATGCGCCATTGAAGATGGCAGTCATAAGCACTATTAGTTGGGCGGGGAGGAGTTTAAACACCTTGTTGGTGATGCCGTCGGAGCCTGGGGCTTTCCTAGGTTGGAGCCTTTGATGATCTCCTGTACCTCGTCGGGCGTGACGGGGGGCAGAGGATCATCAGGATCTTCGACTGGTGGGAGGGAAGCTCTACGTTCGACTTCAGCATTCACCATGTCGAGGTGAGCTTGGTCTACTGGTTGAGAGCTAGGAGAGCATTGGGCCTCTAGACTGTCGGCTAGACATTCCGCTTTGTCAGAGTTGTCAAAGGCGACACTCTTGTCGGGGCGGATGAGAGGGGGCATTGTGGCCTCTTCTTTGGATCGTAACTTCCTCTGAAGGTGCCAAAAGGCGAGATGGGTGGGCTCGAGCTCGCTGAGCGTCTTGTCCCAGCGTGCGGTACGCAGCTCAGCAGTGCGTTTCCTCACAGCTCGCTGGAAGTTGCGCATGTGAGCTTTGTTCGCGTCGCAGGGAAAAGTGCTGTACGCACGAATGGCTGCGTTCTTCTCGGTTATCAGATTCCGTACATCGTCCGGCATTTTCCAGCGGTGGTCTTCCACCGCTGGAACCTCCCTTGAACATTCGTTCAGGACGGATTGTACGTGATCCGTAAGCGAGTCGATCGCCGCCGTCGTGTCAGCGACTGAGACGATGTGGTCGGGGATGTTGTCTAGGTGAGGCGACGTAGTGGATTTCAGCCTTTCGCTTACTTTCCTCCAGTCGGTGATCACTTGAGACGGGGGAGGTTGGTCGAGGTCGGGCTGACCCGAGCGAGGGCCTAGGTGCATGATCACTGGACGGTGGTCTGAGTTGAGCTCGTGTGTCGTTTCTATAGATAGCAAACGGAGGTTTACGTTCTTTAGCAACGCCACATCGAGAACATCGGGCCTTTGGTTGGGATCGTGCGGGAAGTGAGTTGGCGTCATCGGAGCGATGACGTCATAGTTGAGGGTTGCACCTAGGTTAAACACCACCCTGCCTCTTGCATTGGTTGTGTTGCAATTCCACGCGGGATGTTTGGCGTTGAGATCTCCCGCTAATATAACGGAATCACTCAAGCCAAAGAGGGTGGTGAAGTCGCTACTGAGTGCGATGGGGTCGTCAGGCGTGGGAGACGAGGTCGAGGGCGGTGGGTAGTAGGCAGAGATAATGGTGATCGGTTGATGACCAGTCATACCTAGCCGACAGGCTGAGTACTCGAGTAACGAGCGGGGGGCAGGAGGAATCAAGGGGATGCAGTACAGCTCCTTTTTATAATAGATCAGGGTACCTCCGCCGTGACAACGCGTCCTATCGTTGCGAACTATACGGTAGTTAGCAATTCTAGGGTCGTTGCGATGGGGTTTTAGGAAGGTTTCCTGGATGAGGAGGACGTCTAGTTGGTGGTCGCGGAGGAATTTGGCGATCTCATCTCTTTGGTTGTTAATGCCATTGGCATTAAAGAATCCTAGTTTGAGGGATCGGGGTCTGTTAAAATTAGTGCGTGGCTTATCCATTGATTAGTCATCAATCGCAGCCATTGCGTCTAATTGGTCCAAGATGGTCCTGTAGGCGTTAAAGATCTTATTCGCCTGAACTGGAGATAGATGTAAAAGTCCATCGTTACTTGTTGAGTTCAGCACTCATGGACCTTGCCTCGCGGGTCATGAACAACAAGTACGCTTCGGTGATTGTTTCACCCACGTTAGGCCAGTTGTTCTTTGAGAGGGGGAGTGTGAAGCGCTCCTGCACTGCTGCGGGTGCAGCGGTGTGTTGGAGCGCAGGCAGGGGAGCAGCCGGGACCACTGGAGTCACGGGCACGGGGATCGGCGCTGGAACGGGCGTGTCCATTAGCGCTGGTATGGGCTGGGAAGTAGTGGCCACCAAAGCTGGGAACGCTTTCTGGTGGTTCAGCCGGTTCCATGGAGAGGGTCTCTGTGGAGCGAGCCGTTCGGGCATTTCCGAGGAGGGAATCCTCTCGGGTGGAGATTCGCGTTGCTGGCGGGCGTTGTGGCGCTTAGCCAGTTTGGGGGCGATTTTGGGGGCCTTAGGGCATCCCTTGTAATTTGCCGGGTGACCGGACTGGCCGCATAATACGCAGCTGGGAGGTTCTGCGCATTGTGAGCGGTCTTTAGGACGCTCGCACTCGCTAGTGCTATGCTCGCCCAGACACTTAACGCATCTGGGCGTCGCATAGCAATTGCGCTGGGAGTGTCCATAAAGTTGGCAGCGGTGACACTGGCCAATTGCAGTCGGGCGATTTGGCTTCTCAATTTGGATGCCGGTAAGGGAGCACACCGATTTTATCTTGAAGATCGGGTGATGACCCTCGGTGGGGTCGCATACGACAAGGACCATGTCGTAATATTCTCCTCCTCTCGCTTTGTGTAAGCGGTGTACGGCGGAGACGGGGATGGATTGGGCAAGGAGGTCATCCTTGATGTTCTCTGTACTAATCTCTTTGGGGACGCGTTTTATCACCACTCGGGTGGGCGTGTTCTCTGGAAGGGAGTAAGTATGCAAAGGAGATGTTCCTTTCACGTAGAGCGCGGACAAGGTCGCGGTAGTCATTCGCTTACGGAACGACTACTTTGATCCCAAGTTGGCAGGCCTTGGCGTTTGTGTAGTTGATCTTACGAACAACACACATCTTGGACACTTCGGTCCATTTCGCCTTGTCCTGAATGTACAAGGGCGGCGGAGGGCGTTGCTTCTTTTGAGAAGCTGATGCGGGGGCGTTGGGGCTGCGCGGACGGTTGGCCTGTGAGGCGGGGGCAGCGGAGGTGGAGGGGGAGGGGGAGGGGGGAGACGCAACAGACTTCTTGGCCCTGCTGGTTTGGGAAGATTTACCCTTCTTCCTCTTTCTACCGGCGACTTCATAGCCGTCGTCGGAGCAAGAGGCGTCATAGGATTCTTCCGATTCGGAGGGAGGGTTGGAGTACGGCACTGACGTGTCCATGTCCATTAAGGGCTCAATGGGCTGTTGGGGAGCGGTCGGCGCGGCGTCTATTGTCCTCGGGACAATAGCCGGTTTCGTCTTTGATGACGAGGCGGCGGCGGTGTCTATTGTCTTATGGACAATAGTTGGTTTCGCGGAAGGGACAGCGGCGGCATCTATTGTCTTGTGGACAATAGCTTGTTTCGCGGAAGGGGTAGCGGCGGTGTCTATTGTCTTGGAGACAATAGCCGATTTGGGTTTCGCGGAAGGCGCGGGGGCTGGGGCTCTGTTATTAGGTACCGTTTTCGGTACCCAATTTGAGGCCGGGTTTTTTTCCGCAGGCGGAGGAGATAGTGGGCTGTCCAGGACGTCGCTGAAACCAGCGACGGAAGCCTCTTCAGCCGAGGTTGACGGATTGGGGGTTTGCGGCATAGCAGCAAGTTTTGTGCCATATTTGGCGAGGAATTCGGGGTCCTTTAAAAGGACCTCCTTGACGAACGCTAAAATTATAGCGTCCGTCATCATGAGTGGGGGGACCTAAAATCGCGGAATGGTGGTGGATTATTTCCCACGAGGGACCTAAACCCTAACAACCTAGCTCCCCGGGTGGATGGGCCCGGGGGTGTGTGACCCTCCCAGTCGGGTATAGACTGGGAGGTGAGTACCTATTGGTGAGCCCTAAGCTTGTAACCGGTCGCCAGTCTTATTGTGCGAACCGGGCCCTATTTGGGTCTAGTGCGAAGGGGTAGACACACGCAACCGACACTAGGTGTGTAGCTGTGAAGAGAACTCGAAGACTTAGGTTTGACTAGGAGATCCCCCAAGGCCAAAACCTAGCTCCCGACGCCTATTCACTGCTTCACCCTGAAGGGGATCAGCGGGTGTGTCGGGTCAACACCCCCTTGGTTTCGTTGGCACCGTAAGGTTTCCCACCAAGGACCACGAAACTGTGGTTTTTCCCTGAAGGGGCACTACGTTTTTTGACTTTTCCGTTACGGAAACAGGATAATCGTCCGCTGCCTTGAAAAAGGCGGCTTCGGATCTAGAGTTGTAGTCAGCGACCACAGATGACGTCACGGCGAGAGCGGGACGGAACGATGTAGAGCACAACACAACACGATAGCGGGCGAGCGGCGGGGAGCGGCACGTCCATCACGGGCGAGCGTTGGGCGAAGAGTCGACAAATCCAATACTGACTCGATCGCGGACTACGCACTCCTTATATAGGACAGTTAGTTCTAGAAACTTCTTTTCTCGAAACATCTGGAATGTACTCGTAACTACCGCTGCCGACTGACCAGATATCGAGAAGTGTAGAATGTTCTGGCAAAGAAATGTCTAGAAGGTACTTAACCCTACTAGTTCTGCTACTCGATACTAGATGGCGCTAGTAGTAACTTAATGTACCCGACATTAATTCTGGCGCGTAACAGTATTATGCCATTTATATATTGTTTAAACAACTTACAACAACTGACAACAACAACAGACAGCAAAAAGATGTACGATTGTGACTGCACGTCTTTTACTGATTGATAGGGATGCTGAATGATATTTAGTAAAACTATTTATTTCACTTGATACGTGCCTACCAAGCCTGAATCAAGGCCCGCGACCAAAAATTTAGAGCACGCAGGGTTCGCGCGAGGAAAGGAGCTTTTAATAAGCTAAGTTCTGCAAGCGAGTTCTGCGTGGGGCACGTTTTGACCATATCGGACATATCGGGGCCAAACTAGCATCGCACCCTCCGGGTAGTAAACAGTTCTAGTCCCTTTCGAAAGCGGTTGAAACGAACTTTTATCGGCCCACTTTACCACCAATGCTGAAACCTGATGGGTCGCTGGCTCACTCTGCAAGTGAGAAAGCAAAATTATTTGCATTTATCTTTGCTAGCAATTCACGTCTGGACGCTGGCTCCAAGCAACCACCAACTGTACTTCGTTGTGACTCTTCGATGCCGAAGATCGCAGTTCAAATTAAAGAGATCCGAAGAGTATTGTGCAGTCTAGACGCGCCTGAACTGTATCGTGTGTTGACACGCTGGTTCCGCCTCTCTCTTGAAAAAAGGACGGTGCCGAAATTCTGGAAGCTTGCGAATGTACAACCGGGCCAAAAAAGGGCGACCGTGCAGATCCTGCTCATTATCAAACGATCGCCATTACCTCCATTCTGTGCAAGGTTATGGAAAGGGTACAAAACAGTAAGTTGCTGACCTATCTTGAAGACAATGATCTCCTCAGTGACCGTCAATATGGCTTTCGCCGAGGACGGTCAACTGGCGATCTTCTTATGTATATCACGCACTGCTGGGGCGAAGCCATCGAGAAACACGGCGAAGCACTTACTGTATTGATATCTCGAAGGCCTTTGACAGGGTCTGGAACATAAGTCTACTCAGAGCAAGCTTCCTGCTTATGGCATTCCAGCTGATTATTGTAGCTGGATATCAGACTTCCTCAGCGAACGATCGATCCGAGTAGTCGTTGACGACTGCTCTTCTGACCTCATGGCTATTGATGCCGGAGTTCTTCAGGGGTCTGTTCACTCTGCAACTCTTTTCCTGCTGCACATCAATCACCTGCTTCAGCCTGGTATTGTTGGGTACGCAGATGACAGTTCAGTTTGGATAACATGGAGTATTGCAGCCACCTTTGGGGTGGCACTCGCTTCACAGCTTGGCTCATCGCCGCAAGGTTGACTGCTTGTCGGTCTTCTACAGATTGTTCTTCGCGGAGAGTGTCCAGGAACTCCACGACCTCATCCCACCGGCCCCCTTCTACCATCGGACATCTAGACGCACTGCAAGTTACCATCCCTACCGTGTTGCTATTCCACTAATTCGCACTAAACGTTTCCAAACGTCTTTTATAATGCGCACGGCAAAGGAGTGGAACTCTCTGCTTGCGTCTGTGTTTCCGAACGCATACAACCCTAATCTCTTCAAAATAAGAGTGAACAGGCTACTTCTGGGTAAGCTCGCTCCATCGTCGACTTAGTCTCTGTCATCTATGACCTCGATTAGTGTCAAGAGTAAACGCATATTAAATAAAAAAATCTTAGAGGGCGATCTCAATGCCTAGCATCCCGTGTGGAATGGCAACACCACCAATGCAAGAGGCTACACTACACTACCCGTTTTCAACCGAGGTATAACCCTTAACTTTGACGACATCGCTCTGATGACTCCAACTTAATTCCCACACGATCCCAAACAAAGGCCCGATGTCCTCGATGTGGCGATGCTAAAAGATATAAACCTCCGTTTGCAATCTATAGAAACGCTTCACGAGCTCAATTCTGATCACCGTCCTGTGATCATGCACCTAGACTCCCAATCGGGTCAGCACGATCCCGACAAGCCTCCCCTGTCTCAAGTGATCACCGACGGGAGGAAAGTAAGCGAAAGGCTGAAATCCACCATGTCACCTCGCCTATACAACATCCCCGACTATTTCGTCATAGTCGCCGACAAGATGGTGGCGATCGACTCGCTTACAATCACGTACAATCCGTCCTGAACGAATGTTCAAGGGAAGTTTCAGTGACTGTGGCGGGACACCACCGCTGGAAACTCACGAACAATGTACGAAATCTAATAACCAAGAAGAACGCAGCCATCCGTGCGCACAGCGCTTTTCCCTGCGACGCGAGCAAAGCTCACATGCGCGACTTGCAGTGTGCTGTGCGGGATTACACTGCTGAACTGCGTACAAGACAAGCGTCTTGTACGCAGCTAACTCGAGCCCACCCCTCCTTTTGGCACCTTCAGAGGAACTTACGATCCAAAGAAGAGGTCACAATGCCCTAGCTCATTCGCCCCGACAAGAGTGCCGCCTTCGACAACTCTGACAAAGCGGAAAATCTAGCCAACAGTCTAGGAGTCCCAATGCTCTCCCAGCTCTCACCAGTCATATAAGGGTTGCGGAATTTGTTCATAAACCACTGCGGCCCTGGAACGCAAATGGCTTTAGGAGAAACACGGATGGGTTTTAGTCAGAAAGAGTCTGACACTCCCTTGTACTCCGCCCAGAGCCAAAGGAATCATTAGATAATTTCCAATACATAAAAAAAGATCTCAACCAGTAGACCAAGCTCACCTCGATATGGTGGATGCTGAAGTCGAACGTAGAGCTTTCCTCCCACCAGTCGAAGATCCTGATGATCCTCTGCCCCCCGTCACTCCCGACGATGTACAGGATAACCCCTGGATCTGACGGCATCACCAACAAGGTGTTCAAACTCTTCCCCGCCCAACTCATAGTGCTAAGGATTGCCATCTTCAGTGGCGCATTAAACAACATGTTTCCCCAAGCATGAAAACAGGCCACCGTTATCGATATCACCAAACCAGGCAAGTCCAAGTCTGATCCCGCTAGTTATCGTCCAGTCCAGTCTACACAACGTTCTCGATAAAATCTACGAGAGGCTTATTTACAAGCGGCTCAAAGATTATGCTGAAGCAAAGAGTCTTATTCCCGACGAGCAGTTTGGTTTTCAAACCGAACCCTTGTGCATCCAACAAGTATACTGCATCGTCGAGCACCTAACCGCTGGTTTCCAGCGTGGATAGAGCCACGCTGGAAACTAGCGCTTAGTTGAAGACTGGTGCCTTGTTCTTCGACATAGCGAAAGCATTTGACAAAGCCTGGCACAATTTATAAGCTATACCAACTCGGCGTGCCAGACCGTCTCGTGCTCATCTTGCGAGACTTTTTGTCGAACCGTAACTTTCGCTATAGCATCGAGGGTGCACTCTCGTCCCCTCGCCTCATCCGAGCCGGATTCCCCTAAGGCTCAGTGCTATCCCCTCTCCTCTAGTCTTTACGCTATTCACCAGCGATAAGATACAGATGTTTAGCCAATTCACAAAAAAAAAATGAATTTACTAGAATCGGATCATAGTGGGCAAATAATTACTTTCCTAAACCAAAACAACAAAAGTGGCTCAAAGAATATCACTTTTAACCCTAAAACTGCAAGTCATTTGGAAACTTTTAAAACTAAAATAATTAATAATTTACCAGTTTTGACTACCATAGATAATCCTAACAAGCTGTATGAGGATTTTTTCACATGTACTGTAAGCAATTCGATTCGGTCGTCAACAACTGACTGTGTGGAACTTTTAGAACATATTTATAATGCATGGGAAGACAAATGCGATGCCCTGGGCATTTTTTGCGACTTGTCTGAGGCATTCGATTGCGTTTTTAATGAAACATTAATCAGGAAACTACACCACTACGGGATCCTGAACACCTCACTGGATCTTTTTACTTCCTACTTGTATGATAGAATTCTGAGAGTTGACGTGAACGGAAAAAGATCTCCCGGATCTGCAGTAACAATGGGTGTCCCTCAGGGTTCAATTCTTACCCCATATTTGTTTCTTGTATACATTAACGACTTGCCTTACCTCATAAAGAATAATCAAGAAATAGTGTTCTTTGTAGATGATACTTCACTTTTATTTAAACTTAAACTTCAACACTTAGAACTTTACTGACAATATAAACACTGACAACAATATAAACACGACAGTTCTTTCAATTATAGTACACTGATTTACCGTAAATAACTTGAATGTTAATGAAAAAAAACTAAATGTATTAAGTTTACGATGCCTCATGTTAGGCAAGTGGAAACTAGTGTGCTTATAAAGGGTAAAAATTTAAGTTCTGAAGATACTACTGCGTGCTTAGGCATAACCTTAGATGGGCCTTCAGTGGGGCCATATATAGACAAATTATTGAAAAAACTTAGCTCTGCTGCTTACGCTGTCAGAAAAATTCGAAATTTAACTGATATAGAGACAGCCCGTTTAGTTTACTTTAGTTATTTCCAGTGTCATGTCGTATGGTATTCTATTATGGGAAAATGCTGCCGATCTCCAGACAATTTTAATTTTGCAGAAAAGAGCTGGGATTGAGCTGCTCCAATGGAATATACACTATAAGCGATAGGTCACTCATTCATTCATTCACGTACTGATTAAATACAAAATCTCGAAAACTACTTATCCTATGAAGATGAAATTTGACATGGAGGTAGATTATGAGCAGGAGACATCAGCTCAGAAAGGATTTTGGGAAACTGAAACCCTGTAAAGGGGTTCACCCATAAGGTAAATAGGGGGTTGAAGTTTAAACGAAAAATCTTATTCCTTATGTTCATTAACTTGAAACTTGGTACGAATACTAAGTGAATAATAAAGTTTGTCACCATTAGTTTTTCAGAACTACCCCCAAAATAACAAATAATGGGTCATTTAGGTCAGTATTCATGCCAAGTTTCAAGTTTATAAACCCATGAAATAAGATTCTTCCATACAAACCTGAACACCCTATAAATCGTCTTTTGGGAGTAGTTCTGAAAAACTAATGATGAATGTCATAGTGCGTTTTCAAAATACCCTCCAATGCGGGTTTAGAGGGTGTTAAAGTGTGTATGGAAGAATCTAAAAGCTTGGTCCGATATAGTTGAAAAAAACAATTTTGATAAAAAAATGAAAAATACGTGTTTTAGGATTTTTCTAAAATCAACCACTGAAATTACACCCCGTAAAGAGGTGATAAAGTTTTTAGTGCAGCTTAGGTACCTCAATTTACTTGCAAATTAGTATAAACAATTTCAAAGAGGTATATTTGAATCGGATCTAAATCAGGGATTGATATTAAAATTATCAGTACCTATATTAATTAATTTGAATTAAATTAATTAATATTAAAAAATCGTTAAATCCGTTCGTCGGGGTAAAAAGGGTAAAAATTGAATATTTGAAAAAGCTCATTTCTTCGATTCAGAATCTGTCTGTAAATAACTATGTAGGTAATGAATCAATGTCGCAACTATTATTTTTGCAAGATTACCATTTACCCTTCAAAGGGGGTCGGGGTGGTGGGGTGTCCATGTTTAGAAAGTACTAAATCTGCGCGGACGAAGTCGCGGGCGAAGTGCTAGTATGTTGATATAGGTGCATATTTCATTTAAATGAAAACATCTCGAAAACTAGACATGATAGCATAAACTATCTGTGGACAGATTTGGACTCAGCAATCAAACGTCGATAGAAATTACATAGGAAAGTTTTTACTCCCGGTTTTTTTTTTCTATTGTAGACCAATATCTGAAGCAATTAGTGGAGCAACCTGCAGCAACTTCAATATAATGCAACATTTTTCGGCAATATTGCTCGCTCGCTTAGTGTTTTGTTTTCAAATAAATCACTCGTGTGTGAAAGTATTGCCTAGTTTCTTGGAGTTTCTCCATATCGCTCAATATTGTCATTGCAAAACATTTCGCCAAATTGACGCTTGCTGCCTTTGCCGCAAATTGCTTATTATTGTGAAATCACAATCTACCAGTATTGCTTATACTAGGGAACACAGCGTTGACTATGCCATCTTAAATTTTACTTGACAATGACATTTCTGTGCTTTTTTCATTTCTGCTCCTGCACGTTCTCTTGTTGTTGTAATTGATAAATTTTCATTGCCCGTGTTGCACTTTTACAAACAACGCCCTCTGTTGCTGAGTTTTGGGTAACTTGATTTTATAACAGATGGCGCTTATTCTAGTAACCGACTTTGGCTAGTATTCATTAAAATAAAATTAGTTGATTGTATCTAATTAAGTATTGGATAACAACGAGATTGGACGATGAAAAAATTCTTAGTCTTATCAATTTATTGTTATCGCAGAAAAGGTACTTACGGATAAATGTTACATTTACGTTCAATCACTCGTCTCGTTCTTATCACTATTTCAGTTTATTCATTTCGTAGTTCAGGGTATATTTTCCACTTTAACTCTCGATCAGGATGAGTAGAATATTAAAATAAGTCCGACGACTTTGGGATAAACTAATCGCACACTCACTAGGCTCTGATGAATGACAGATCAAACTGTATTCGGAGCAAGCTCTTATTTTGGAATGGAATAACAATAATGAACTTAACCGGAAACTACTAGCGCCTCGGCAAATAAAGACAAGACTAACTTTTTTCTAGAACATTCTAAATGATGGCATCTTATGCCATCTAGCGGGCAATAGCTGTAACTCTATCACAATCACTTGGGTACCCACTTAATATGCAGGGACATTTTCCTTGATATTTACAATATAAAGCATCAAAGTAGATACACCTGACGCCGTTAATCATGATGAATTTACTTGTCAAGAGAGGAGAGGATTTCCTATATCATTTGCAATTTTTGATTGTGAGTATGGTTATATGGTTTTGGGAAGCAAAATCGTTACAAATCAGCTCTAAAATAACCCATTTCAAGGAACGCACACATGTCATTCTGTATTTACGGCGTAGGGAACCTGGGGAGGGGTAATCCCTACGGGACACTTGGTAAACTTGATTCCAAGTTTTATCAAACGTGATTCATTTTTTTACGCTAGCAACAGTGATTCAATCATTTCACAATAATCACTTTCTATCATGGCGCACATTTACAGATGTCAGTCAGTAGTTTGCAAATGGTAGACGGTGAAATATTTGCGATGTCTTATATTTAATTTTCGGTAAGTTTTAGCCGGATTTATTTAATAAAATGTGAAGGAAATGTTTTAGTGGGTACTTATGTTTATTTTGTTGGTCGTTTTGATTAACTTGAAAGACGTAATCACTGGTTTTGAGTAGGTACGCTACGTTTTATAATCTCACTATGTATGGGACTTGGTCCTTTTCTTTGAGGGTGGCTGTCATAATTTTATTATTTTTTCTTTAGGAATTTTTGCAGCAAAATTATAGGACCAAAGGTTTAATAAAATGCAAGATGGCAAAAAGAATCGGTTGAAGAAATACAGTATGAACCTAACTACAAGCGATCTCAGGTTTATTATCTGATTAACTGACGAAGAAGCAAAAGAGTTATATATACTAAAATAATAAAGCTAAAGAGTTTGTTTGTTTCTTTGAACGCGCTAATCTCTGGAACTGGTGACCATACTGAACATTTTGGTTACCCATTGAAAGGTTTTTCGATAGGGTTTTTCTAAGCAGTTAATCAAAAACCCATACGATATGGGTAACCCTTTTGAAAGGCTTAATTTGAGCGGTTCATATAAGTAAGGGTTTCAACGATCTTTCTTTCTTTTTCGTGTAATTAGTACCTATCTAAATATAAAACGATAACAGCGTAACATTCCGGCTCGGAGCAACGTAATATGATATCTCGATAATGGGCATTGGTTGCAAAATGGCATAGCACACGTCAAATGGCGGTGGCGGCGGCGTTCGTTATAATTTGTATTCACTGCAAAACCTAACAATAGGTAGGTATATGTTACATTATTTGTCAATTTAACTAAATTCGAAATAGCAATTGTATGGTGGACTTACCAATCGGGTAGGTAGGTAGTGTTGGGAATTTATCAGGATAAATAGGTACCTACATACTCAAAATACTGATAAATATCCTTTTTACTCGAGTCCCTATTTATCCAAAACTAACCTTAACCTTTTGTGTTATAAATGTTGTAGTTATTTACTATCCCTTAAAGTAAAGAGGTAATGTAGTCAATTACCTCCGAAATTGGACTGTTCTTGAACACATTGATAAAAGCTTTATTCGATGTAACGTAGATATGCGAAAGGGCGTTTCATCATGAGTGCTTAGAATTAACATGTGACCTACCATCATTAGGGTGAAGAAAATATAAAAGATCTGCTAGTTAAAAACGAGACGTTATTATCCACAATTAAAGACATATCAAGTCGTTTAAACACCTTGGAACAACACGCTCGTGCTAGTAATGCTGAGATTCAATGTGTGGGAGTGTAGTGACACAGTACCCGTCACACAGTCACCACATACCACCGAACCAGTTAACACATACCACCGAACCAATTACCACATACCACCGAAACAGTTACCTTACCACGTTTTGGACAGTCTGCAAGAAACAGGAAGCAATCGTCTCGAAAAAGACGCGTACGCATTGACTCAGAAACAAGATGGTAAGCACCGACGAGATCACAACGTCGCACACACACAAAGAAGCGGTTTGTTAGCGCATGCAAAGCAAGCAAAGGCACACAGTTGAACACGTGGACAGATGAGGCGGACGACTGACTCGTTGCAGGCAGTCTTCAATCTTCACTCGACGACGGCGCCCGGCGAAAAGGACCGCACCCTTTTTTTTTTTTTGAGTGGCTTCTCGCAGTTCAACCTATAAGGTTATCGACTGCTTAACCGGGCTTGCCTGTGGTGGCCTTAATATAATATTAAAGCCTCCAGCCAGGGCTTATAAAAAACTTACAAACTAAGCGAATACACGCTAAGGGCACCCCCTGTGGGGTACGGGCCTCGGCTTAGGTACTCGGACTCTTGAGGTCATTATGCACAAACACAGAAACCGGAGAATGTCTTGCTACTTCGTGGGGTCTCAGAAGTGACATTGTGTGTCTGAGTTGTGTAACAAAGTCTGATGGTTTCAGCTGGTTAGTATTGAATTGATTGGCTCAAAGAACTCGCCCGGTAGTCGCATGCGCTCACCATAATTATACCATTTCCGCTGTAGAGCATTGCAGGTCTTTTTTTCAAGCTGAGCGTACACCGAGCACAACCAAGACGCAAGACGTCTGTCCAGCGCTGCTCGCCTTGTGCCATGATTGCAGTCTTCAAGGTGCGATGAAACCTCTCAACTATGCCAATCGCCAACGGATGGTAAGCAGTCGTGTGTCGCAGTCGGACTCTCATAGGTCTGTAAGGGCTTTAAAATAGTGCGGTATAAACTGACGCCCTCTGTCCGTTGTCAACGTCTGCAGGCAGCAAAAACGCGAAATCCTTATCTCGCAGAATGCCCTTGCCACTGTTTCGGCTGAAATGTCTGATTACATCTATGTGCACGTGACTGAATCGTGATTGCGGTTGTTTGAAATTTCCCAGAGGAGATGAAGTGTAATTTTGTCTTCTGGCCGGCTTCCCAGGTTTGGACCCAATTGCGACAATCCTTCTGAGCTGAGGGCCAAATAAATCTTTCAGTTACCATATTTGTAGTTGACTTCACTCCCGGGACCCGGATGACTCATCGAGTAGATTGAATTGAAGATCTGCCGACGCAGCTCCTTCGTAACAAAAGGATGGGGCCTCGATAGAGTGACATCACAGTATAAAGTGACGCTCGTACCTGGTATTGGTATTTGTTCCAGCTTCCATGAAGTTGAGCGGTTGGAGAGAAGTGTTTGTAGCTCGGTATTATTTTCCTGAGAACGAGCCAGCTGTTCTAAAGTTAGCGGTGACGCCACTGCTCCAATGCGTGTCAAAGTATCTGCAGGGATGTTGTCTTTTCCCGAAATGTGTTTTATATCTGTAGTGAACTGCGACACAAAGTCTAGATGGTATAATTGCCTGGATGAGCACTTTTGCTTGTTCTGTAGGAATGCGTAGGTGATCGGTTTGTGATCCTTATTAAATATATGACAATGTGTCTACCTTCAACCATATGGCCAGCAACTCTCGGTCGTAAGCGCTATATAGCTGCTGGGACTTGCTTAGCTTCTTTGAGAAAAAAGCAAGCGGTTGCCACACCGCCCCCAAAGCCGAATTAGAAGCGTCGGTCGCAAGGGCCAGCGGTGCGTTCATGACTGGATGTGCGAGTAGAGTGCATTTAACAATACTTGCCTTGCAGTTGTTGAAAGCGGTAAGGAGCTTGGGCGTCCGTCAGTGGTTGTGTACCCTTTATTCTGGGTCCTGACAGCATGTTGTGCAGATGTGCTTGATCAGCGGCAGCGTGTGGAATAAAACGCCGATAAAAATGTATCATTCGCAAAAACCTGCGTAAGCCGTTGACAGTCTTCGGTGGCAGGAACTCTTTTATAGACTCGATCTTGCCTTCCAGAGGTCGTGTGTCGTGATGGGTGATGTGGAAACCAAGGAAACTCACCTCGCTCTGGGCGAATTCACACTTTCCTTCATTGATACGAAGCCCTGAATCGTGCAGATGCTTGAAAACAGTCTTCAGGTGTTCCAGATGCTCAGCTTTACTTCTAGAATACACCAGAATGTCATCTATGTATGAACACTCCACTTCATCTAGAAACCGCTGGAACGTTTGTGCAGCGTTCCGTAAACCAAAGGACATGAATGTAAATTCCAGCAGGCCAAATGGAGTGGTGATGTAGTCTTTGCTATATCACCTGGGACAACCGATATTTGGTGGTATGCTTTTTCCAGGTACATTTTAGAAAACTTTGTACATCCTGCTAGCCTGTGTGCATAATCCCCTATGTGCCAAATAGGGTACCTATCTGGTATGGTTTTTTTATTTTTATTTAATATGGGTTTACTCTTGACTCTAGTCTAGGTCATAGATGACAGAGACAAAGTCGACGATGGAGCGAGCTTGCCCAGAAAAAGCCTGTTCACTCTAATTTTGGTAAACTAAAATAATGGTACGCGCATTTAGTGCGCGGTATGCCCCGCAGGGTCTCCAGCCGTTATTTTGAGGGGCCAGATGTAGCGCTGACGCCCGTGGCGAGTCTGATGGCCGCGCAGTGCCATCTTGAAACATTTATTTATTTAAACTACAATAGTGGTACATGGGCGGACTTAATGCATCAAGTTATTCTCTACTATTCGACTTTGCGGTTAAAAAGACTTTTTTACAACGAATAAAAATAAAGTTTAAAATAGAATTTTGTTTTGGAAAGAATACACAAATAATATATTATACTAATAAAATACACATATATGCTAAAATAATAAACTAATAAATATGATATATAATAATCTTACTGATTAAGAGAATTCATTAATCATGACGAAAAACAACTAAGAATGACAAGCTTTTAAGTAGTGTTGTTGTTATGCTTAAACGAAAATTTAGACTCCGCCTTCTTGATGTCAAGGGGCAGCATATTCCAGAGTTTAATGGTAGAAATAGCGTAAGAATAAGACAAAAACCCGGTGCGGTGAAAAGGGATATGAAGAAGTAAGTTTTTAGATGCTCGAAGGTTGAGACTGTGAGAACTGCCCAACACTTTAAATTATTGTTTTAAATAATCAGGAGCACAAGGATCGTTCATAATAATCATCATGTCCTTAATCAGTTCTTTGGCTATCTTCAGGCAATCGGGAGCTAAGCGTCGTGGCCTGCAAAATACTGGGGGTCCAGGTGTTGTATTTATATGATGCACAGTCGAGTGTTTGACTTCACGAGAGTATTTGATTAATAATTAACGGAGTTCACTGGTACCTGATATCGCTTTGATAACAACCCTAAATTTGGAGTTTTGACCTCATTCATTACATAAAAAATATTTTTTGAACCAAGTTGAACATGATATCTTTGTAAACCTTAGAAATTAAAAACCTATCCTAGCTAAATTACCATAAGTACAAGTTCGCCGAAGAAGTGCAGGTTGACGTTTGCTACGGACTACTGCACCGTCGCGTAATAAAATGAGTGTCGCGTGATTCTGTCTGTTATTTAGATGATCGTGTAGGGTGAAGATCGCGGAGGATACATACAAGGCGCTTAAGGTAACAAATTATGTTATAAAAAATAATAGAAACTCGATCCCGCAAACCAAAACATCGATCGCCGTCTGTTAGGTACCGATCGCGACCGAATCGATTCGAATTCGACTAGGCCGCGTAGCGACAACAAGAATAGACCCCATTGTATTTATTATAGGCTATTTGGGCATGTTAGCGACGAATGTCGGAATCGCGATAAGGCGAATAGTAGTAAGAGCAATAGCGACACTAAGTACGCCTAAGGAGTTACGATGTTATTGGTTGCGGTAAACAAGGCGTCTTGGGATCGAAATGTGATGTTTGCGTGAAAACATTGTCGAAACCAGACGAGAAAACATCTTTCAATACTATTGTAGCGCTGAGGTGGTGTGTAGTAATAATACTTCAGATGTAACGACAAAGGTATATTTAACCGTCCACGAGGAATATGCAAAATGGAATGTTCCAACAAAACACGTACGCTATGACTGACCTCCGCAGTACAAGGAGTGCTCTATTTAACTTAGAGGATTCTAGTTACAATATAAATAAGTTCCTAAAGAAATCGTGTGGAGCGCGCAGGTCGCCGTCATCTTATTGGACAATAATGCAGGCCGCGTCGACGGCTGCGCGGGCGGCGCGGCGGGCGAGCGCGGGAATTTGCAACGCAAACAAATATTGCGAGTCGGCGTGGGAACCCTAGTATTCCGAGCGTAGTGGCGAACGGATGTTTTGATGTATTGCAGCTACAGTACTCCCCCCTTAGCGAAGCGTACAGGCATCTTGACGATCCTGCCTGATCTTGTGCGGAGTTCCTTCGCGTTCGAGGTTGGTTGTAGGCTGGATTGATCTTCTGTGGTAGCTGCAGGTGGTTGGCGTGTCTCACTACTCGTGTGTTCGTGATTATCTTCGATGTTGATAGTATACGCCGGTTTGAGACGGTCGATCGATATGTTGCTAGATCTTCCTGGTAGTTGAATCGTGAAATATTTCTCGTTGCGTTCAATGACCTTGTATGGTCCTTTGTATGGATGCTGCAGCGGTTTACGGACGGTGTCATCGCGTACAAACACGTGGCTGCATGTTTGTAGGTCGTTGTGCACGAACATACATCGCTTGTTTGAATGCGGTTTGTATGTAGGTGTGAGCTTCGTGATAACGTCATGCAGGTGATCGACGTAGTCGTGGTTCATCTTCGTTGTGGCTGGTGATTGCGATATAAAATCGCCGGGTAGGCGTATCTCTTGGCCGTAGGTGAGCTGCGCGGCACTGGTGTTGGTATCGGTGCGCGTGGCGGCTCGTAGACCCATTAGAACAGTAGGTAATTCGGAAATCCATTTGTTATTGCTTTCTAGTCGAGCCATAAGTGCGGCTTTCAGTGTTCGGTGCCAGCGTTCGACAATTCCGTTACTCTGCGGGTGGTAGGCAGTAGTACGGGTTGTTTCTACTCCAAGTAATTTTGCGAGGTTTTGGAATAGTCGACTTTTGAACTGTCGTCCTTGATCAGTTGTAATTCTTGTAGGACAACCGAAACGAGATAAGTATCCAGTTTTCGTACAGCTTTCTTGCAACGATTTCGGCGGTTATCTCTTGAAGGGGTACTGCTTCGGGCCAACGTGTACTGCGGTCGATCATCGTGAGTAGGTATCGATGTCCACACGGAGATGTAGGTAGTGGGCCAATAACGTCGGCATGAATGTGATGAAATTGGATGCTCGGTGGGAAGGATGTGACGTCACTGTTATTGTGTCGTTGGACTTTGGATAGTTGACACGAAGTACATGTTTTAGCCCACTCGCCAATTTCGGTATTCATTGCTGGCCAAAAGTATCGATCTTGCATTAGTTTTCGGGTAGTTCGTATTCCAGGGTGACTTGAGTTGTGCACGGCGTTGAATGCGATGCGACGAAAGTCAGCTGGTAGGTATGGAGGAATGCGTGACGTAGACGTTTCGCAGAATATTGGCTTATTGGTACCGGGTATGACGATTTTCTTGAGTTGGATATTTGTTTTTTGTGATAATATTGGAATATTGCTGTCCTTTTCTTGTGCTTGTGATAATTCGTCGTAGTTGATTGGTGACGGCAATTCGATGGTTTCGATGCGTGAGAGTGCGTCGGCGACAACGTTGTTTACTCCGCTAACGTGTCGAATGTCCGTTGTGAACTCGCTGATAAATAAAAGCTGACGCGTTCGCCGTTGTGTATCGTTATCGGACGGGGGCTTACGAATAGCGTAAGTCAGCGGCTTGTGGTCAGTGTAAACAATGAGTTCTCTACCTTCAAACATTTTTCTGAAGTGTTTGATTGCCATGTAGATTGATAATAATTCTCTGTCGAATGTACTGTATCGCTGTTGAGTTTCGGAGAATTTCTTTGAGAAGTAACCAAGTGGTATCCATTTTTTGTTTATTTGTTGTTGAAGTACAGCTCCAGCGCAGGTATTCGATGCGTCGCACATGAGGGAGATGGCGTCGGTTGGCGATGGAGATGGATGAGCGAGTAAAGCTGCGTTTTGTATGCTAACTTTACATAACTCGAACGCTTGTGACGCTTCTGTGTTCCATTCGATTTTGGTCTTGTCGCGTTTCTTGGAATTGTGCAGGAACGCGTTGAGCGGTGCTTGTATGTGGGCTGCGTTTGGTATGCTGTCACGGTAGAAGTTTACCATGCCAATAAATCGGCGTAGGTCTTGAATTGTCTCAGGTTTGGGGTAAACAGTGATTGCTGTGATTTTGTCTTGCGGTGGTTGGATTCCATTGCTCGACACTTCATAGCCCAGGAACTTGACGTTTTCTCTGCCGAAGACGCATTTTGATGGATTTATGGTGATGCCATACTTGTCTAATCTGCGTAACACCTCCTGCAGATCTTCGATGTGGCTTGTTTCATTTTCTGATGCGACGATAACATCATCAATGAATGGAAACGCGTAGTCTAGCCCGATGAGTACTTGATGTATGAATCGTTGGAATGTCTGTCCAGCATTTTTGAGACCTGGACACATTCTTGGAAATTCAAATAAGCCGAAGGGTGTTGTGATGGCAGTCTTCTCGATGTCCGGTTCATATACAGGCAGTTGTTGGTAAGCACGATTTAGGTCGAGTGTAGTGAAGATTTTCTTGCCGTGAAGTAGGTAGGTAAAATCTTTGAGACGTGGAACTGGATAGCGGTCTGGTTTAGTGACGTCATTGAGTCTTCGGTAGTCACCACAGACGCGAATGTCGCCGTTTTTCTTAGGAACGACATGTAGTGGGCTGGACCAAGGACTTTTGCTTGGACGGCAAATCCCTTGCTGCATCATCAACTCGAATTCTTTCTTCACGAACAGGTACCGATGTGGTGGTAGTGGTCTGCTCTTGCTGTGTACTGGTGGACCGGTGGTTTCGATGTAATGTTCTACACGGTGTTTTGGAGTATCCTTCATACAGGATGGTCGTAGAATGTCAGGAAACTTACTTATTAGCTGGTGGTATGGCTGATCAACGTCGATACTTCTGACTGTCGGCTCGGCGGAATAGGTGACTGGTGTCTTGACAGTGAGGTTGGTAACTTTGTCGACGAGACATCGTCCGGCTATGTCGACAAGAAGTTGATGATGTTTCAGGAAGTCGGCACCGATGATGGGTTTGTTGACCGCAGCAATGATGAATTTCCAGGTGTATGGTCTACGTAGGTTGAGATCCAGTTGCAATGTTTTCTCTCCGTACGTTGGAATGACCGTGTTGTTTGCTGCATACAAGCAAAAATCTGTTGGTGCAACCTTCACGCCTTTTCTCTTAGGTATCACGGAGACGTTGGCGCCAGTATCAATAAGAAATGACAGACGTGAGTTTTTGTCTGTTATAAATAGGCGGTAAGAAGTGTTGCTTGCGCCGGTTCCCGCCTCAGCCAACGCAGGCGTTAGTTTCCCGAGAGGGCACTGCTGTCGTCGAAACTGCACGGACGCGTACATTTTCGCGCCTCTTTGCCGAACTTGCGATGATAAAAACAGATCGCTGATTGGTCGTATCGCGTGCGACTTTGATTGGTCCTGCTTGATGACCGCGATCTAGATATTCGTCTGTCGAATGATCTGCGTCGACGATGATGAAGATGTGATTGGTGTACCTTAAGATCAGCAATTTCTCTCGTGAGCGCGTCGATCTTCTCCTCAATTGATGTAGATGCATGTGAGGTGGCAGGAACGGAGGTAACTGCAGCGACTGCGCCGAGTGGTTGCGTCTGCTCGAGGATCTTGTCTGCCATCATTGCCAGTTCGTGGATGTCGGAGTGTTTTGCGATGTTGTCACTGACGGCGAGGACTGCTCGAACAGATTGTGGATCTGAAGGTCTCTTCTTAATATCACGTCGGGGTCACCACTGTAGCGCTGAGGTGGTGTGTAGTAATAATACTTCAGATGTAACGACAAAGGTATATTTAACCGTCCACGAGGAATATGCAAAATGGAATGTTCCAACAAAACACGTACGCTATGACTGACCTCCGCAGTACAAGGAGTGCTCTATTTAACTTAGAGGATTCTAGTTACAATATAAATAAGTTCCTAAAGAAATCGTGTGGAGCGCGCAGGTCGCCGTCATCTTATTGGACGATAATGCAGGCCGCGTCGACGGCTGCGCGGGCGGCGCGGCGGGCGAGCGCGGGAATTTGCAACGCAAACAAATATTGCGAGTCGGCGTGGGAACCCTATTACGTATTCCGAGCGTAGTGGCGAACGGATGTTTTGATGTATTGCAGCTACACTATTGATGTAGATTTTTATTGTAAGGATTATAGTAGTGATTGTAACATTAATACGAGTGATACCGCTTCGTGCGTTCAAATAACACGAGTGCGTGCGAACATCACCCGATGGTAAATATTAGTGTTATGGGCCGTAACGGCGTGGCGATTGTAGATACTGATACGACGCATAGTATTGCGAGTCCTCTATTACCTCGTCTTTTAGTAGAGTCTGGGGGTCAGTTTAGCTAAACTAAACGTTTTGTACGTCTAGCTGATGGTACACAAGGGTGGAGAGACCCTGTTGTCAGCCGAGGTAGAGATTATTATTCAAGGTCGTCGAATATTGTGTGTTTTTAGTACTTTTAGGCGTAGATTTCTTGACCCGGGCCGGTATAGTGTTAGACGTCGCCCAACGCAATTGGTGGTTTCCGGACAATCAAGGTCATTGTTATGATTTTATTTATACCTACACGCTTGACTCTACTGACGCGGCCTGTTGTGTGCCGCACCCACCGATTTATTGTTGCGCTCGGACAAAGGTTCGATGTTAAACCTCGAGCAGCGGCGTACACTTAACGATTTTATCGAATGCCAGTAATGCCACGCGACGCAGTTCGCACGCGACGTACCTGCGACGGAGTTCACCACGCATCGTATAAAGGTGCGTTCACACCAAAAACCTATTCATCGAAGAGTGCGACTCACCTTGGGCCTCCAATGTTGTGCCTGTGGGTAAGAAGGACGGAAGTTTGAGGCTCTGTATAGATTACTGGAAGCTTAACGCGGTGACCGAGCCCGACCGATACCTCCTCCCACGCATTGCGGACATATTGCATGCGGCCAAGACCAGTGAGTATATGACCACTCTTGACGTTCGCTCAGGTTACCATCAGGTGAGTGTCTGCCCAGTGGACCGAGACAAGACTGCGTTTACGTCTCCACTTGGTACCTTTAGATTTAAGCGGATGTTAATGGGATTACGAAATTCGGGAGCCACTTTTCATAGAATGATGAACCGGTTCCGGTCCAACCTTAAAGGAGTGGGAACTCCTCGCATATCTTGATGATCTGATATTGTTGTCAAGGCCTTTTGAGAAGCACCTTGCTCACCTGGAGGCAGTCTTCGAACGGCTAGCCATGTTTAAGTTAAGAGTCAATAGGGACAAACGTTTATTTGCGAGGGAGTCTGTCAAATTCCTTTGCCACGTTATCATACCAGGTGGAATCGACGCTTTATTAATAATTACGCGGAAGTCGCGAGGCCCCTTAGTGCTTGGCGATGGGACGCCGAGCAACAGAGGGCATTCAAACGCATCAAGTCTCTCCTCGTGTCCGCACCCATTCTCTGTCAGGCAAATGAGTCAAAACCGTGTGACGAACTTTAGAGTGGCAAACTTAAATTACTCTTAGCATATCATCCCGAAGCCAATCCTATAGAGAGGAAGTACCGGGACCTCGAACCTCAATTAGCTATGCTCGTAGGCCACGACCAAACCACATGGGACGTCCATGTAGCAGCAATCAGGTTTGCTATGAATTCCGCGATTACCAGCAGTGCCGGCGCACCTCACCTTCGGGAGAGAGTTACGAGCTCCTTCCGACTCTGCGATAGACATGAGGGCTATCGTGGAACATGACAACTTCGTACCCAGCATTACGCCTTATCTGAAGAAGATGGCTGCGACCCTGGACGAGGATACTTACGAGAAAACGCAGGCCAAAAGGGAAAGCCACCACCAGGGTACAAGGTAGGCAATCTAGTTTTATTAAAGACACAGGGACCTAATGACGCAGGCCGCGGACAGACCGCGAAGTTTATCCCACGTCGTGACGGCCCATACAAAATCAGGAAAATTATCAGCCCAACCACTTACGGTCTGGAGAACGTACAAACCGGTAGGAACGTAGGGAAATATCACGTTTCGCATCTCACGCCTTTCGCCGGTCAGAGAGCCATCCATTCGAGAGAAACGTAGACGTTGTAGGACGCGTAGGTATTTAGACTTTTTTTTATGTCTGGGGGAAATCCTCATGAAAAGGAGTCAGACTCTTACTGACTAAAACCACACCGGTGTTCCAACTCCCACCTACGTCGGGGATCGCGGGAACGTATGCGACATCCGCAATCCCCGGCTGGTGCCGGCCTGCCTCTGCGGGCCACCTTGCGTTGGCAGGAGCCGCGCCTTGCCCTCATCCTCATCTCTGTGGTAGGCAGAGACCTCTCACTGCCGGCCGTAGTCTATGGTCAGCGGCGAGGAGTCCTGGGGACGCGGTGGTCTTCTTCTGCGAAACAGTTAGGGCGCAGAAGGAGGCTGCGGAAACCTTGACCGCTCTCCCGGCACGCAGCAGGCGCATCGGGCGTCGGAGCATACACAGCCTTCTTCCGGCCCGCCTAACTGGGTCCAGGGGCGGCGGATTTGGGCATGTCCGTCGCCCCCCATTCATCCGGATCCGAGGTGGCGGCGCGTAGTGTTCCCGTGCGCCCCTCTTAGACGTAGCGGGGGGGGGGGGGGGTCAAACACCTCACTCCCCCCGTAGACGCGAGGTGGCCCGCAGAGGCGAGCCGACACCAGCCGGGGATTACGGAAGTCGCATACGTTCCTGCGATCCCCGGCGTAGGTGGGAGATGGAACACCGGGGTGGTTTTAGTCAGTAAGAGATCCATGAGGATTTCCCCCCGATATAAAAAAAAGTCAAAAAGAGGGAGGATATAGCACGGTTTGTATTTCATAGAGCCATACCACGCCCCCGCCTCCACTGCCGCCCGCGATCTATCCGCTGACCGCTAGCGCAGACGAAGCGGCGGAGGCGGCGGAGAAAGAGAGCCCCGAATCTCCAATTGAGATGCACGTAAGTACAACAGCGATCCTCAGCGATCAGTCGCGACGATAGAACCTTATTATTATTGTTTCATCTGAAAATGTGTAAAGCAATAAAGGATTAATGTTTTAGAGCAAGTGACTTTATATCCTTGATTTCTCGGCAAATACAAATGTTTTAGTTCAGAAAAAGGATTGATGTTTTAGAGCAAGTAACTTTATATCCTTGATTTTTCGACAAATACAAATGTTTCAGTTCAGATGTTTTTACGAAATGAATCACATTTGTAAAGGTACTTAGAATACCTGTAGCATGCACCCTTTTTCGGCGCTCATGTTTAACGAAGTGTCCTTAACCTTCAAAGTCGATTTTCTTGAAAACTGTTAAGGTACCAATTCTGCTGTTCGATTACTAATTAGTACCAATTGTGTACTAATTATTTAACAAATATGGACGCGATTGGCGCTGGTGGTCCTGCAGTAGTCACGAACATAAATCTCGGTGGATTCTGCCCACAAGGGTTGGCACCTCAGAATTTGTGTAGGTAAATTTGGTGGTAAACAGGGACCATTCGGGTTACCCATTGTAAGGGTTTTTCTAAGCGGTTAATCAGAAACCCATACGATATGGGTAACACTTTTGAACGGCATAATTGAAGCCGTGACCATACTGACCATTTTGGTTACCCATTGAAAGTTTTTCGATAGGGTTTTTCTAAGCAGTAAATCAAAAACCCATACGATATGGGTGACCCTTTTCATAAGGGTTTCAACGATCTTTCTTTTTCGTGTAATGAGTAAGTATAAAACGAAAACAGCGTAACATTCAGGTTTTCAATAACCCTTTCACCGAGTTTCAAGTATAGAACCCATTCAATGGGTTATCCATATGGATGTGGGAACCCTTTCACTGGGTTTCAAGCATTGCATCAAATCGAAAAGGTAAGTCGTTTATGAGGTTACCTTTATCGTGTTGTAAATCCCTGTATGGGTTTCAAGGAGTTAAATTATGATAATGGTAATTCGTAAACGGCTTACCCCTTCGAAAGGCTTAAATCTTAACCGTGGTTGTATGGTCCCTGGTTGTAAAATATTTTCATTTGTTTAATAAATGGCTAAATGGGAATGATTAGGATTACACAAATAAAAAGCCAAAAGATTTCTAATGCTGTATAATTACAACTATCTTGTCTAGAAGATTAATCGTTATTTTAATTAATTAAATAGTTATAATAGTCCTACAACAAAATTCATGATTACATTCAGGATTAAAACACGCACAATGTCAATTATTATTTTTTAAACACTACCTATTCAAATATATCAATATTCAAATATATCCTTGAAATATCATAGTCAAAAATATTCCACAAAATGCTTTTCATTAACTGAAATTACCTTAAAACAATTTATCCTAATGGGTATGTGTTTAATCACAAAGCAAAGTACTCTGGGGATACTTCAAATAACGAACATATTAAGTAGTTAACCATTTAAATTGCATGAACTTGCAACATGTTATCACAGCACTTGCAAAAAATTGCAGTTGTCTAAAGACGAAATATTTACAACATGGAGTCATTTACAATAAGAGAAAGCCCCAGAGGAAAGTAATGAGACTCAAAGAGCAGTCAATATAACATACACCATTAATAATAAAAGTAAACTTATTTCTTCGTTTACAAATTAATTAATAGCTTGCTAACAAAACAAAACAATGGTTATGTCTATTTATTTATCTGCGATGACGTCGCTTCTTCTTGTTTCCACGCGCATTTCCATTTTGGGGTTGATTAGACGTTCCGCTGGACGATTGCGGGGCCTCCGGCGGCGGCGGCATGGACGACGAGGCCACGGTCGCCACCGGGGCCACTGGAGCCACGGGCGCCACCGGAGCCACGGGAGCCACCGGAGCCACGGGCGCCACCGGTGCCACCGGGGCCGGCGCGGCAGGCTGCACGATGGCCAGCCCAGTCATAAGGTGCTGTGGCACATTGTTATTTTGTGTGGGACCATTTCGTCTTTGCGGGGCGTTAACGGCCCTGGGAGCTGGCACGGGAGCCTGCGCAGCGTTAAGGGCGTTCCTAAGGCGCTGTCGCATGCGTCTGCGCGCATTACGTGATAGTTGTACGCCGGCATTGTTATCTTCTTCAATAACATTATCTATATTTTCTACCGCAGGTGGGGATTCCCCTTCAGATGAGGTGCTGGTGCGGTCATTAGTACCCGTGTTGTGCCTGTTTTCAATTCTTGCTCGCATTTCTGCTTCGGAACGCACTAGAGCATTTGCTTCACGTCCAAGCGTAGCAAATGCTCGGGAGAGCCTGGCTACGTCGTTTTGTAAATCTTGCAGGAAGGGCTCTAAGTCGTGTGTGTGTGAGTTATCGCGATTGTTGACGCGGTTGGCTACACGGAGGACAGCGCGAGGCTGAGTTTGGGTCGCTAGCTGTTCAGGTGGCGTACGACGAACAGAAAGTTTGCCACTTATAGATACGGGTGCAATTAATGCCCTCGCGTCTATTCCGCTGACTACAAGGCAATGTCCGCGTTTCTTTAAAGTGCCTTCACAAGATCTTACAGACCATACCTGAAAATTATTCAAAAATAGTATGTCATTACATCAAAACTATTTTTTTAGATCATGATCAGCTAACTCTTGACCTCTGTCTCGGCGATGGATAATATCTGCAATGATTTGAAAGAGCCCAGTAGGTACTGTACACTCTAGCTTTAAAAATTTACAGGTGAAAGGGAAGAAGATTAGCATTTCACACTATGTATGTGTGCATAATTAATCTGAAGATGAAGAAGCATATGTTAAACAGTATAACCAGTCAGGATATCAACAAATTATTTTTGTACTGGTTTATTATAACTACTATTATTATTTATTTAACTTACACAATCAGAAAAAATTGCTTCTCGATCATTGCCAGAAATGGTGACCGTGTATGAAAATTCGTGAGCTACCCAAGGGGATGCAGCCATGGATAGCCATGCGCATACATTATCATCTGAAACAATGAAAAGAATTTTGACATTCTAGGTAAACGTAATATGGGCATTACATACATAACTACATAAATATTATGCTTGCTTACTGGTTATTTCAATTATCAAAAAGAATATTCCCATATCTGACACTCGTACTGCGGTAACAATTCTTCCAGGTACTGTAGAAAACTGCCACGCCTGTACATATTCGCCATTTTCAGATTTGCCCTATAAATTAAATATAATTTAGTGACAAAAATTCTTTTCAATAGTTGGTCAGTCTTATATGTAATTTAAATGTACTGAATCATAAAGCGAAACAACCATTTTGAATAACTTTTGTTACCTCAATAAGTTCAGGAGAGTGGAAATAGCGCAGATGATTGAGCAAGCGCGCTGCAGGGAGCCTTACTCCATTTCCAGTCTTGCATGAGAGACAACGAAAGAGACCCTTGCAAGCTTGAGGAGGTCTCTGTGTAGATTGCTGTAATTGTGAAGTAAATTAGTGAGAATAATAAAAAAAAACCAGCCAAGTGCAAGTCAGACTCGCATGTAAAGGGTTCTGAATGAATCTCATTTTTGTAATATAATAATAATAATATCTAATATCTATATCTTCGGACAACTCACACACGGTCATCCGATCCCAAACTAGGCATACTATACATATATAAACATACTTATATATTTCTACATACATATTATAGACAAATTACACCCAGACACAGAACAAATGATCATGCTCATCACACAAAGATTTGTCCTGGGTGGGAATCGAACCCACGACCTCCGGTTTAGCAGTCAAGGTCACTAACCACTCAACCAACAGGCCAGTCAAAAATATGTTGTTACTATGTTGTTTAGTTAATATGTTACTTTAAAACTTATTATGGTCAACACCAGATAAATTTGCAATAATGGTTTTTCTCTTAATATCTCTTAGTAAGTACCTGGACTATAAGATATGAATCGTTTTTCATTACTAGAAAATGTAAAGGATCACGATAGATGTCGATTCCAGACAGCTTTTATATCTTTATTTCTGTTTTCGGAATTAACCTTTTGCGTGTCTTAACAGATTTTTATCGTCCAATCCTGACCAAGCCCTTATGTGTAACTGTCCGACTTAAGACATTTGGAGCATTTTTTCTTATGTCGAACTGTGTAACTTAAGACACGCAAAAGGTTAAGCATGTCAATAAATGTAGGGGAGGTCAGTCGGTTGGCTGTGGCAGACAGACAGTCACACAAGTGATAAGCAGTGATGAGATAATCGGGCACTTATATACCTAAACTTCTTCCCGTGAAAGAATAATGTGGACATTCCTTTCTGAATAAATAAGTAATCGCGGGATTGAACAATTTTGTAAAAACAACTATAACAAACTTAATGAAATTATAGCATTTAGTTATTTTAATTTAATATCTTTATTTTACTCAAAACAAATGGAAAACCTATAAAAATAATAATGTGCACAAAGTGGTTCATGTGTTATATTTATTACACGGCTGCCCAAGAACGGGAGTGTAATGTTTTTTATGTTTGTATGTACTTCTAAATGCCTGAACCGGCTTCCGTATTATACTTTCGTGGGAATAAAAGTGAAGTTATAGTGATATGTGTACCGTTTTTTACGGATGTTCGGAACGCTAAACTGAATTGACAGAAAATCAATAGTCTAAGAAATCACCATAACCTGCAAAATATAAAACGTTACGATGAGACGGACAGTCCATTTTAGTCAGAACACAATGATGTTTAACCACGGTTCATATGCAACTGCCAGTAGGTGTTTATTGTTTAGTGATTTGCACATAGATATACATTAGGATTTATATTTATTCAGCCTTTTCTATTAACTTTACTTACACTAGACTGCTCACTTCCATCATCACCTACACTTCCATTTTCAGGTGCTTCGGTTGTGACCTCTTTAGCTGGTGTAATATTCTCAGGGGCAGAAGCTGTAGTGATTTTCCCACCAAGTTTCTGAAATCATAAATAGTTTAAATTTTTAGATAAAATATTTTATCAAATGAATCTTACATTTGAGAAGGTAATTAATTAATTATTATCACCAAAACTTGTTTTTAAAAGGTCTTGAAGTTTTTCAGCGAAAGCATGTTATAATAAACCATTAATAAAACAATTATTTAAATGCGAGTTTTAATTGTACAATTTCAAGGATTAAGTAATACTCACAAAAGCTCTTAGTTTCCTGACATTTGCAATGAGTTCTTCCATAGCATAATTTCGAGTCCCGAAAAACAATGCTCTGCAAACCGGGCACACATCCAGGCGCATTTTGCATCGTCCACATACATGGTGCCCCTCATTACATTGAAATATTTGTCCTGATGGGATCTCATAGCAGACGGGGCATTGAAGTAGATCATCTAAGTCTGGCAGGGCATCAGGCTGGAAAACAAAAACATTGAACTCATACTGAAAATGAAGACTTCTGTTGCAGAGATATCTCTGCAGCTAGGCTGATTATACAGCGTGGCGCCACGGTGATGGCGATCGTCTTCACCTCGGTTTACATGCCTGAGGCGGAGGAACCGCCCCCTCACGACCTGGTTCGCCTCATCACTCACTGTGAGAACAGCGGGGATGAAGTTGTCATCGGGACCGACGAAAATGCACACAACCCGCTGTGGGGGTGGACACGCAAAATGCAAGGGGTAAGGGCATTTCTTGTTCACGACTAACCTATCCCTACTAAACATAGGCTCGGAACTAACCTTCGTAACCAGACGCAGTCGCACAATCATAGACCTCACTCTGGCAACGGAGGGCTGCTTAGACCACAGGATCCGCTTCGACATCCAGGTCTGTATACTACCTAAACAACCTCGGCGTAATTCGCGCAACACGGATATAGCGGCATACATACGCAGCCTTGATTCAAGACTTGCGCCACCAGGCGATTTGATGACTCTTGGAAGGAAAATACTGGCGCAACAGAACATACCTGGGGCCGCCACCCTCCGTAAACCCGACAACACGCTGACCACATAACCTGAAGCAACTCCTAGTAGAAACTCACTTCCCTGGAAGTGTATTCGCACAAGTAACATGATGACTAGACGTTATCCAAACACCATCAGAAGATAGGCTTTATGTGAAGATGATTACGCTGGAAAAAGTCCAGTGGGCCATCAGAAGCTTCCAACCTTTCAAGGCACCAGGTCCCGACGGTGTGTTTCCTGCCTTACTGCAGTGGGGGGGAACCTCCGTCGCAACAAGACTGGTGGCCCTTAAAGAGAGCGTTCCTGGCTTTTAGATACGGAAGTGAAAGTCATATTCATTCCAAAGCTAAGAGTGACTACGTAAACGCCAAATCACATCATCACAATGTGATGCATGAATCACCTGGCAATGCAGGAAAATGATAGGTAAGAACCACTTCTTACCTATTATACCATCGTATTAACAACCATATCAACCATAGTATTTTTTGGGAGATAGGACCCACGACCTATCTCCCAAAATAATACTATGGTTGTACAGCACAGTAATTCATGATCACCTATGGGGCTGTGGTGTCGTGGACCCGCGCTAAGCTAGCTACAGCCGTGAACAAACTGCAACACATGCGAAGGCTGGCCTGCATGACGACGACGGCTTCATGAGGACTACTCCGACTGCGGCGCTGGAAGCCATACTGGAACTCCCCCCGCTCCACTTATTCATACAACAGGAAGCGACGATGGCAGCAGTCCACCTTAACGGCCCGTTCACGACCTTGCCGCTATGAGCGGCAGCTAAGCGCGGGGCGGCGAGCGGTAAGATCAAAAGTATAAATATGTTTGAAGCACGCCACGAGACACCGCTCATAGCGAAAACGCGCGCGGTTTTATCCGAGCGAATCGCTACAGCATCGCGCGGTGCGGGGAGCGGCAGAAATAAAAGTACATGCGAATGAGTGCAAAAAAATTTAGACGATTTCGTAGCGGTAATGGATACCGAGGCATTTATCACCGAAATTTTAAATCGATTGCCTTTATGGATGTCAAAACATCCCCAACATAAACATAAAAAACATTATAAAAAGGTTGTGGGAAAAAAATAAACTATGTTTTCCGGAATATGATCGTGTAGTGATCTCTCATAAATAAATAAATAAATATAAAGAATATTTTGTTCTTCTAATAATCTTAAAATGTAGGTACTGCTTTCTAAACATAGAAGTGATAACTTTGATGCTATGATTTTGAGCACGTTTTGACTACCTAAATACGTCCACCGCGGCCGCTACAACTAACCGCTACTAGGGTACGTGGCGTGCAAAACGCACCGCTTACCGACGCCGCCCCGCTCGTCGCGCCGCGCGCCGCTAAGACCGAAGTCGTGATCAGGCCGTAACGGCCCGTTCACGATCTTGCCGCTGTGAGCGGCAGCTAAAGCGGTATAAAAATGTTTGAAGCACGCCACGAGACGCCGCTCATAGCGAAAACGCGCGCGGTTTAATCCGAGCGAATCCCTACAGCGGCGAGCGGTGCGGTGAGCGGCAAGAACAAAAGTACAAGTGAATGAGTGCGACTCCACGAAACAGCGGCGTGGACAGCGGTGTAGGAGTGACGGACTCAGCGGCGAAGCTAAAAACAAAAGTTTTAGACGATTTTGCGACGGTAATGGATACCAAGGAATTTATCACCGAAATTTTAAATCGACGGCCTATATGGATGTCAAAACAACCCCGACATAAATATAAAAAGGTTGTGGGAAGAAATTAAACAATGTTTTCCAGAATATGATCGTGCACTCCTCTCATATTAAGAATATCTTGTTTTAAAAATGTACTGCTTTCTAAACAGAGAAGGGATAATTTTGATAACGCCATGATTTTAGCACGTTTTGACTACCTAAATACGTCCACCGCGGCCGCTGCAACTAACCGACCGCTACTAGGGTACCTACGTGGCGTGCAAAACGCACCGCTTACCGACGCCGCCCCGCTCGCCGCGCCGCACGCCGCTAAGGCCAAAGTCGTGTTCAGGCCGTAAAACGGTAAGAGAGAAACACAACACACCGCTCTACTCGAGGAGCTGGAGAGAGAGAGAGAGAGGAGAACAAAATAGCAATCAATTACCGGGTACCCAAACAAATTTATCTTTGTTAAAAAATAAAAAATACAAAATCCAACTGCATGAGGATCACCGCTGCGAGGGGCTGTGCCCCGCTGAGCTGCGGTTTTCACCAATTTATCAAAAACAGGTAGTGGCATGGGTGGGGGAATCTTCTCAGAGGACATTCACATAGCCATGATGCATGGGCATTTCCCTGGCGGCTTTAGACATCCTAAGCAGGGAAGTTAAGGACCACTCAATACGCATACTTTTGGACAGCATCGATGTCCTGCAAGCTCTGAACACCCGCACAGTTAACTCTGGCCTGATCCTCGAGTGTTGATTTGGCTTGTTGTCTGAATCAGGTCAGTAGAACAAAGTAACCATTCAATGGATCAAGGGACACAGGAAATCCCAAGGTAACGATGCAGCGGAAGAACTCGCCAGAAGGGGTTTGACTGTATGGCAACAATCATACCCGAAACCATCATGCCACTCCCCTTCGGTCGCAACCTGGTCCTGGTAAGGAAACGCACCAGTGACAAACAACACAAGCTGTGGGTTGACTACGGTGTGTGTAGGCAGGCCAAATATTGATTGACGGTTGTTTCATGAAAATAGCCCTAAGACTGACTAAACAACAGTTGTGTTCAGTCACAGCTGTTTCAACTCGACATGGGTCTTTTAATAATCTATGTCATAGGAGCCACTGACAGCCCACTCAGATGAGCCTGCATCTAGCCTGCATCGATGAGACAGCAGCACATTTACTACGAAGCTGCCCGGTTGTCGCAAATTACAGGGCTAAGTACTTCGGAAACCCAGGTACCCTCTGTGAGATAGTTAGTAACAGGCGTTGCTGGCATTCCTGGGGGAGCTGGGGTGGATTGAATGAATTTGTCCCACCTGCATGCAAAATACGCGCTTATTCGTGGAGTTGCGGAAACCAGCCTCTTTTACATACATACATTATAAAGGTTTAAAATAAATAAATAAATTCTACAATTATTTTTTTTAAGGGCCTTACTATTTTGATTTGGAATGAAGGTATTTTAATATTTTATTATGTTTTCTTTAAAGGAATTTCTACAAGTTTTTAATCATCCAGCATGTTTTTTTTTTCAAGGTTTGTTGTGCAAGGCTTTTTTTAATTAGTAATGCGCATATCAAACTCGACTATCTAAGCAATGGTTTGATACCAACTTTTAAGGTTGCCATTAGTATTTCTCAACACTATCATGAACAAAAGCTAGATTTTAGAATTGATTGGAATTTGGACTATTGTAATAAGGTAAAACAAACAAAAACAAGATTAACTAATCAGTTTTTGCAATGTGGGGGGTAGCTGTAAAAATATTCTGGTCTTTTTCATGAAAGTATGTTTTCATAATTATCTAAATATTTACTTGATTATTGAGCTCAAGATATGTAAATTACAATTATAATATTCATATTTAAATTGTTTCAGAAGTACCTATGTAAAAGGGTATCCTAAGAAACTAAATGTTTGATTGCTTCCTATCAATTCATGAATTATGGATTGTAATATAGGAACAACTAAAGCAGTAAAAGAGCTAGGTAGGTACGCAATTCATAAAATCACACGTGTAATTAAAATGGTGACGTCTTTTAAGGTACTAAGAGATTTAGAGAAATAAAACGAATGCAATCTAGACAAATTGGTTAGTCATGTCATGGTTCTGGCCCTCCATTTGATACCATTTACATATCAACAAATAATAATTTATATGAAATTGCGAAACATAAAATGGTGGAGCAACTTTTATAAGTACACTCAAAAAATTTCAATTTTTTTAAATGTAAAAGTTAAAAACAAGGTAAGTAGGTATCAGAAAATTAAGAGAGAAAATAAATTATTACTTAGTAATTTATCAACAATAGAAACTCCGTTTTGTAAAAATTATCGACCAACGGACAAGGTTGAACAATGGAAGCTTTATTGTTCATGTTATATGCTGAATGCAATTTTTCACATACCTTAACCTCCACCTGTTCCGACATGGTCAATTTATTTTCTCAGCAATGGAGAAAATAAATCTTGCTGGCAAAACCGAAATTAACAAAGTGAACAGTGAAATTATGGATAAATTTCAAAGCCTAACACACAGCTGTCGATTCACAAATGGCGTCCATTAGTTAGTATTACAAGTTCGGTGTTGTCATCGAAAAAGGTTTCAAATTCACTAGAATTGCAATATTGAAAATTGTTAGGAAGGAGACGTCGTCAAAAAAGGATCGTTCACATTGCCGTAGACGCTTGCGTCTGCAAATTTGCAGCGCGGCACGTTTTTGCGTCATTTTCCCAATGATTAAATCATTTGAACCATACAAAGACGAAAATCCAAGGAATAAATTTATGACTAAACAATAATCATGCAATGAGGAGGCACACCACGTTTTATCCCGATAGATGTCGTATAATTTTTGGGGCTGATTCAACATTCAAATAAAAAAAAACAAATGAGCAACCCTGTTTTTATAACACTATAACTTTTGTACAAGTATATTTCTAAAATCATTCCTTTGAAACGAGTGCCGCCCATTTAGTATAGGAATATTTTTGCTCTATTTTCAAAAGCTATAAACGCTCAAATAACATACCGTTTACTTCATTTAACAACATTTTACATAATATTCATTAAAACATTAATTACATATAACAACATATGATATAAAACACTTTCTCTAATGTTAATTCAGTATATTAAATCAAATATCTAGAAAAAATATGTCATCCAAGTAAATGAAATTGCGTAGGTATTTTACTTTCTTGTGGTGTGCTGTTTGGTGTAGGGTACGGGTGCGTCGACACATAAAATTATTTGGTATATTTTCATATCAATAACATTAACATGATGTTATAAACGTGAGATACGTATACCCACAGTTGATATAATTTCTTTACATAATTATAACATATATATACTCTAAAACTTATTTCGTACAAGGTTATTGAACGTAACGAGTCTTATTCCCGACGAGCATTTTGGTTTTCGAACTGGACACCCGTGCATCCAACAAGTCCAACGCATCGTCGATGACGGGCGCCTTGTTCTTCGAAATAGCGAAAGCATTCGACAGAGTCTGACTCAATGGAATAATTTATAACCCTTACCATTCGATGCCAAACCGTCTCGTGCTCATCTTACGAGAATCTTTGGCCAACCGCGCATCGAGGGTGCACTCTCGTCCCTTCCGTCTTCATGTCCGACAGCAATATCTACCATAAAACTAGGTTCTCTGAAAAGGATGGAACATTTTAAACTTGGACTTGTCGTCGCTGCGCGTGCAAAACCGCGGAACAACAGTTGGTAAATACCGCGTATCGGCTTTTGAACGATTTTACAGGAGGTGAAAAAAATTGAATATCTTAGACATTTAACTATATATTACGGGCCGAAGTATGTAGTAACTTTTTTGTGACTTACTTTAGAAGAAAGTAACGTAAATTGGACCATAACTTGATTAGATATCGTGTAAAGTCACTTACGCGGTTTTGTAGCAACAAATAATAGAAAAATCAATATAATATTAACAATTACGCGGAATTGAAATAAAACATTTTATTGAAAGAATGAATTTATTACGACAAAAGAACAATTTATTCTTAATTGAAAGAAATTATTATGTTTGAGAGGTGAGATAGTTAACTTTTCATGAAAATACAATATTTTACAATCTTTAGAAATCAACTTCTTACTACTTGTATGTTTGGAACGTTAAATCAATACCATGGTATTAAAAACTTAATAAAATAATTATGGTATTAAACGTTACTAAAAGTTTACTGGATAATCAATCACAATATTTAAGATATTGTCACATTAAAAACATTACTTAAAGGGCAAATCATCATAAAAATTATGGCAGGCTCTTGGTATAACACTATTGAGCTCCTGTAGATGATGGTACTTAGTTGAGGATATCGGTTTTCGAGATTGATAAAGTGAAGGCAAACTTTCAATTGAAAGGATTTTCTTTGGTCTTCTAGGCAAAGGCGTAAAGTCATCTTTGAACTAGTCTATTGTACCACTTGGATTATACCTCAGTGCTCTTATGTCAACGACACAGAGATCACCCGCCCCACGACCAGGGTCTGATTGGTTCATAAATCAGGAAATCTTTAAGACCGAAGTCCTTAAAAAAATTAAATCCGGCGTAATAACTTCATAAGGACTTGGTACTGTTCTTGCCTCTTTCGTAATAGTCGCATATTGTGAAGGTAAAAACACTTCTCTATTTTTCTGAATTATGACTATTTTTTTTGTCCATGGCTAAACGAAACAATGCATTCGATACAATATTGTTCCTATTCTGATCATTCATCTGTTAAGATTACGACATCCTTGGGATCATCATTCAGTAATTTTGTCAAATAGTCCACAAATAATGTTGCATAGGTAGTCGATTTTAAGTCGCATAGGTAGGTACTGTTTCGTCGAACCAGTAACACGTGACTATTATTTCCCAGGTTGTAGACTGTAAAGTTATGCACGGCTAGCTTTGTTTAAAAATATAAGGCACTGGCATTGAGGCAAGGACACAGTTTTACAGCCTGAAGATCTGCAGTTATTGCATGTTTAGTTCCTTTCTGTGCTGCTTCTTTGTCAGAACTTTTTTCAGCTCTGGCTAAGTCTTTTAGTTCAATATGTTTGTTATACTGCGCATCTGATATATTACCTGCTTTGTAAGCGCAGCACTATTCACATGCATCTTTTTTTGGTTGAAATAGTGCAATATTCTCATCAAATAAAGTACTTTCAAATACCTTTCTTGAAGCCACCGGCTCATTTCTCGAAGCTGAATAATCTACATAAAGACGATACAATTGCGACTTTGATTGTATGATGGGCTCTAAATATAATTTCGATGAAGACTGTCTACAAGAATGAGACGGCAGCTTCGGTAGAGCAACCAAATATTTTTTGGCTAAGTCTCTTTTAGGTTGTTTGACTAATTTTCTCCTTGTTCAGATTCAGATTCATTTTTATTTATCTTCTCTTTAAGCCAGTATCTAACTGTCCATTCTTTTATACCTAGTGTTTCCAGAAATGTTTTTTGGCAAACTCTTTCCTTCTTATCATTAACTTTTAAATAATAAATTTTGGTATCACTTCGCCTTGAATTTGAGCTGTTAGTTTTTCAGGTGGTCATTTGGGGTGGCCAAAATGCGCTGCAACTTCTTCGACGATTCAGTAAATACGTGGATTTGCTGCCAAATTCAGACACACTGCTGTTCCGCGGTATTGTTTTAATCAAAATCAAGGTTTCTTTTTGGTTAATTCGAAATGTGTCAAATCCACTACCAGCCAATACGCGTTAAGCATTCACTGGCGCGATATTTCAATTTTGCGCCTTTTGCTGATACGCGGTATTGACAAATTGCTTTTCAGCGGTTTTGCACGCGCATCGACGATGTGATGTCCTCTGATCTGAAGGACGATCCAGACCAGGGTTGACAATCTTAAGTAAAGTACAAAGTACTCTGTGATCCAGACATAGAGCGAGAACGCAGGGTGTTGCCTGTAAGGACGAATATAATTGCCCGCAGGTTTGCTCGTTGTATCACTATTTAAAGTGAAAACCACATTGTTCAAATCATTTTGTACAAACGCATATCGAGCTACAACAATCTGTCGAATTTATTTAATAGATTTTAAACTTTGTCGTTGAAGCACTAGGTTGAAGGTTGCTTGGGAAAATACACACCTTGCGCGTGCAATATAACAATGCATTCAGAGTGCTGATGGGGCTGCCTCGATTCTATAGCGCATCAGAGATGTTTGCCGAGTCGCAAGTAGACTGTTTCTATTCTACTATGTGAAAACGGTGCACATCCCTGGTGCGCAGAGTTCGGGCTAGTTTCAACGCCATCCTGAGGGCATTCGCTCTGAGGTTCGATTGTCAGTACTTGAACCATTGGTGTATTGTTTGTGGTCTTTTTATGTGTACGTGTTTTGTTATTATTTTATTATGGGTAATGTGTCAAAGTCAATTCATTTATTTCAACTAGACCATTAAAAGGCACTTTTGAACGTCAAATTTACAGTTTAAAATTAAAATATAAGTGACTCTAGTTGTCCATTCGCAAAAAGTAGATTCTTATGGAGAAGAACGGACAAGAAACTCCATAGTTACTCTTTTCAAATATACCTACGTTTTACAATATTTTGTATACATAGGTACATTGATCAATTGATTATATTATGTGAGCACAATGCATCCAACATTACACTAATATACAGCACACCCTTATATACTATAGGTACAACAAAGCAATACCAGCAGAGATAAAATTAAGTTTGCTAGTAAGGGACATGGTACTCACATATTTACAATATAATTAAAAACAATGGATCAGTGTGCGAGTTAAATTACATATTAAAAACCTGAAAGTACACCAGTAAATAAAACAAGTTTGACTTTTTCTACTATACCCTCGATTGTCCTATGGAGCAGGACCAGCATGTTTCCAAGCATTCTTATCTTTAATATAATCATCTAGTTTGTAATATGCTTGTTTAAAATGCTTGTGTAATATCTAGTTTGTGTGTGCTATGATCCGTTTTTGGTCGAAATAAACGTTTATTATTATTCTCTTTATTTATTTTTCTTACATACTAATTTACATTTTTAAATATTTCTTTAAAAAACACATAAAAACCATTTAAAAATATAAAAAGTAGTAGTCCGCCGGTGTCGGGAGCAGAGTCCAAGCTACGGGTGGTTAGGGTTCCAGAGAAAGGAACCTCCTCACAATACGAGCCGCATCGAGGAGTACTGCCTTCTGTATCAGGCCCTTTACCCAACTGCGTAAGGCCAGCTTCGACAGATGATCGTCGAAGCTTTTGGCCATGAAGCCATTGGCCATAACGACAATCGGCACAATGACAGCCCAGTCCACATTCCACATGTCGACAACCTCGTGAGCTAAGTCGAGATACTTGATTTGCTTCTCAGCCTTCACGAGGTTCTCGTCATGCGGGATGGTAACGTCGATTATCATTGTGCGGCGCGCTAATCGGTCTATCACCACTATGTCAGGCTTGTTGGCAACAATAGTCCTATCAGTGATGATAGACCCAGTACAACGTGACATGGTCATTTTCGAGAACTGTGTCGGGCACATACTTGTTATACGGTACCTCAGAATCCACAAGTTTGTATTTCAAAGCAAGTTGCTGATGGATAATCCTGCTCGCCGTTAGCCAGACGAGAACAACCAGAGATAATATGTCTGATGAACTCACCCGGACGGTGGCATGCCCGCCCGACACATGTCAACCGTCCCGTCCTTCATAATATGCCTCCGGTAGTTATTCGTCAAGATAATTTCGTCCATAATCGCACAGACAAAACCTTCAGTTTCCCCGAAGAAATCACCGAAACGTAGCCAGGCCACGGACGCTGAGAAATCTACATCGGACCCATGAAGAGCCCGATAGAAGCGCCCGTGAAGCTCCTTACCTTTCCATACCTCCTTGCGGTCATCTGTAGTAGGTATCACAGGTTTGCGCCAGTTCTTTTTAGCCTTGGACAACGGAGTGAGTCCCTTGTCCACTGAGTACCTTGTCCAGTATGCCGAAAGTGTACACTAACACCGGCATGACCCAACCGTTGAAGGCGCGCACCTTATTTCCGCAAAACAAAAGGCTGTTTAAAACCTTTTTTAGACGGCCAAAGAAGCGCTCCCTCAGCGATTGCTTCATGTCAGTACCGTTAATGCCCAACGCTTCCGACATACCCAAATACTTATAGGTTTCGTTTGAGCTGAGGGATCGAACCTGTATGGAATCCGAGAGTTGAATTCCCTCAGATTCCATAATCTCCCCTTTCTTTACATGCATGACTGCATATTTGTCCACACCAAATTCCATCCAAACAGTCGCCCTGAAATATTCCCCGTTTAATCCATACAGGCTCATCACTCCCTTGGATCGGTCGACATCCCTGGATCGCGAAGGACTGTTTTCCATTGCCTCATACATTACTCAAGGTAGGTGCGTGTAGACTTGCATCTATTTTGTACAACTCCAACACCTTCATGAGCCATGTATGTGGCACAGAATCATTGGCCTTCTTGTAATCTATCCAACATGTCGACAGATCCTTGCGGGATCGACGAACCTGTTGGCTTATGGCCATGTCTATGAGGAGTGCATATCATCCTTAGTGCCGCGGGACCCCTTCCTACATCCATTCTGAGAGGCGGACATAATTGAGTTACTTCCAATGTGCTCATTAATTTTCGCTCTCAGGATGGCTGTAAGAAGTTTATAGACCGTCGACAAACAAGTAATCGGTCTATTATTCTTGGGTTCCGCGGGACTACCTGTCTTATGGAGCAGGTGGGTAAAGCCAGTTGTTAGAAACTGTGGTAGCGATCCAGACTCTAAGGATGACTGGAATTGAGATGCCAGGAGTGCGTGTGAGCTACTATACCAATCAAGCCGAACAAGAAGTTGTGCAGTCCGTCCGGTCCAAGAGATTTCCAATTCGGTAACGGACGGACTGCTTTGGCTACATCTAGTGTTGTTGTGGTAATTTTTTCCATTTGTGGTATAGCTTCTCACACGCGCTCGCTATCGCGCATCCAGCCACCCTCAGAGTGACAGATGGGCACCGACCAGATGCTGCGCCAGAATGTACTCGTGGCGACATCATCCGGGCGGCACACGTCTGTCACACTTTGTTCAGGTCGTTCCCGAGCTCTGTATACCCACCTCTCATCGCTCTGCCTCCTTCTAAAGCCCTTTGCGTTCCAGGGCCGCGGTGACTCTTTCGAACAAATTCCGCAACCCTGGCAGGCTCTGGATGCACTGGCTACTAACCGTGACAACCCTCTCATCTACCTCATTACTAACGTTGTTGGGCCGCTGTGTGATTGCGCCGCTGGCTGGCGCCTGTACGACGGTCTGTGTCGGGGTGGAGATGATAAGGTTGCTCACACGATTTTTGGTTGATCATTGATGACACGCACCTGATCCGACAATCGTTACGCCGAGACGTTCACAGTTGGTTCCAGGTTCTAAAACAGAGACAGCATCCTGACACGGTACGCAGTGAGGTTAGTTCCCCTCTCTGTAGACCCGTAATATGCGCGCATGACGTTCTCGTTCATGGACTGAGTCCATCTCATGCGCTGCACACAACCACCGGTAGCGGGGACCCGGCTCGCGGCCGGTTGACCCCTAGGTCCCAAGTCCCTCGGTGGCCGGCCTCTCCCCTGCCGACGCACAGGTGTTGGCGTCGTCGGCGGAGAGAAATACTCGTCGCTCGAGCTCGACGCGACTGCAACCGCCGATGACAATGGAGATCCGATGTCCGGCCGCGGCGAGGCGGAGCTGAGCGACGGCCCCGGAGGTGGTGGGCGTGCGCGTCGTGGAGCTGCTCTCGTAATCATTTCATTTTTTTCTTTTTCATTATTCGTAAAATATATGCGTCGTATAATTATCATAAGTGACATCTGTCACATGTCCGGGTACATTTTCTTTTTCTATTTTCTTCATTTCTTTTCGCCTTATGGTTATGTAAGTTTGTAATAGGTATTATTGCTTGTAATTTTTAAAAATTGCGTGAATGAAAGACGCCTTGTCATGAAATCAAGAGTTGCCATTCCATTATTATTATTATTTTGATTTAAATAACAAACCATTAAACCGATTTTGGTGAAATTCCAATGGGACCAATCGGAAAGTATTGGTGATGCAAGATTACGCGCGCGCCTCTAGCGGTGAAATTTAGAAGTTGCGTAAGAACGACACTTGCAGCGTTGCACTTAGATTTTCGGGAATATTGTTGAATGGGTGTCCATGCATCAAATTTCCTGAAAATCTATGTCAAATTTGGGGACAAAAAATCTACCGATTCCCCACAAAACCCATTTTATTTTTTAGGAAATGAAACCAATTTCATCGCATTATCTAAGATGTATATTCCTTATGTATATTCCTTATGTATATTCCTTACCTTTAATTTTTTATTCACACTTCCATACTTTTATTGTGACCAATCTTTTCCTCGATGGAGTAAATTTGACACTGCTGCGCAGTTTTTAATTACTTCCCTCTTGTTGCCATTAAATTACAGTGTTTGTGTTTATATGATTGCAGTTCCCAGCTTTAACATTTTGAAGGATATTTCTAACGCTGAACAACTACCGAATGGCTCCCATATCTGTGAATGCCATACCAGTGTGCCCATATAAATAAAACTTTGAGTTTTTTAATAATAAAGGTTTAGTTAAGCCACGTGATTGATGCCGTCGGGCATTCACAGAATGCCAAAAGACATCGCGACAGACCAAGGCGGAGATGGCGGGACGAATTCGATACCCACCGAAAGGACTGGCCCGACATAGCAAATGACAGAGCCCAGCAGTGAGACAAAACAGGCCAGAGATTTCGAACGTATAGGTCGAACGACATAAATTAATTTAGAAAAATGGAGTCATTCGCTATCCATGACTAACGTAACAAAAATGTTAAGATAAGTATTTCGATTTCTTGACAAAGTGTTCTGTGTTGGCCCGGACTATCGATATTCAAAATCCCCGCATAATGCCAGTAGCCAATCGACTTGAGATTCCTCTCAGTTTGGGGAATTCCACACTAGTTGGCAACTATGAATGAAAACTGCCAAAGCTTCGTTCTTGTACTTGTACAGCTTCACAATTTGACACTAGAGACGCTAATTACAATTTTTGCATCGCCAATATCCTTACACATAAAAAGATTTTTTCAAATAGATAAAACTATTTGAAAAAATCTTACGGAGAAGGATCTTAAAGATGACGGAGTTATGAGGTAACTACACAAAAATCCAAAACAAAATTAAAGCATCTTAAATAAGCTGAGTATACTTTATATTTACACACGTACATAATCTCGAAGTGAAAGGTGCGCAAAGTCCGTTGCGCAAAGGAACGTAACGCCTCACTTTTAGTGAACGTTCGATTTTACTCCTCATAAAATTTTCACACCACGACTAATCATGATAATCGTTTCGAATTGAGAGAACCTCCTCCTTTTTTTAAACCGATTTTAATTAAATTTATATGGGACCAATCGAGAAGTATAAAATATGTGTATACACATTAAAAATATTTTCAAATCGGTTAATGAAGTAAAAACATATAAAAAAACACACACAACCGAACGCGAATGAACATTTTCCTTTTTTTGAAGTCGGTTAAAAATAATACAAATCAAAATTATATAATTCATTGTTTGACTGGCCTGTTGGTCGAGTGGTTAGTGACCCTGGCTGTTAAACCAGAGGTCGTGGGTTCGATTCCCACCCAGGACAAATCTTTGTGTGATGAGCATGATCATTTGTTCTGTGTCTGAGTGTAATTTGTCTATAATATGTATGTATTTAGAAATATATAAGTATGTCTATCAATTGTCTGGTTGCCATAGCACAGGCTCTGCCTAGTTTGGGATCGGATGACAGTGTGTGAGTTGTCCCAAGATATTAGATATTATTGTATTATTACTATCCCTTTGAGACAGTGATTTTCTACTTTGGTACAGACGCCAGCACATCAAACTACAACAATCTGTTTCAATTTTTTTCTAAATATTTAGGTTCAAGGATGATTGGGAAAATTTGACAGTTTCATGTAGCTTGATGTGCTGGCGTCTAGACATGCAAGACTAATGTCAAGCCAAATGAAAGACGTAATCGGTTGAGTAATTTTCTTTCTGTATTGTTAACATTTACTAATGTCAGCCAAAGACATGGTTAAAACATTGAGAAAGAAAATTAAATGTCTATGGGCCAAAAGATCTTGGTCTTGGCAATCAGGCCATAATACAATATAAAAAAAGAAAACAAGTGTCATCGTCATGTTAGGATGTGTCATGTTTTGTGTTCTGCTGTGATTTTGTGCGTCACTTCACTGGACTCAATACAATTTAAGAAAATTATTTAAAATATACACAACATATAATAACCACATTACCACCAGGGTTACCTAAGCACCCGATCAATGAAATGACAAAACGATGGCACCTTCTAATTATCTGTTTTTGTTATTGATTTTCAGTTTTTGCAGATGTAAGTTGTACCTGTATTTTTTGTCTTGAGTGTTTATTATTGTAAAGTTAGTGACTAACAAGTGTTGTCAGTAATGTAGAATAAGCATAAAAAACTATAAAAAAACGAATTTTAAATATGTTTAAACATCTTGTTTTTCCTTCGGCTTTCCTATGTTCATATATGCACCGAAAATTGTTCAGTTATAATGTATTATTTTCTAGTCGGAAACTTACAAAGGCTTCATGAGAAAATATACTCATCAATCGAGGGAGGAGCAGCATGTTTCAGACGTCTAAATGGGACTCATCAAACAGGATGTTCATGTATGTGTTTATTATGTTTATGTATGAAGTTTGAGAAGAATAAAAAGGAAATGATACCTAACTTCCCACACAGCTAAAGAGCTTACTAGCTACTGAAAAAATATTCATCAAGTATCATCATCACTTTCATGTAAATACTATTTGGTGAAACACTTTTTTTAATTAATTTGTAATACTGTTTTAGCTGGTGATAGTGGTGCAGTGGGTGTGGTCCATATGTTAAAAGAATTCAATGATGTTCAATGGCTGATGCAAAATGCTACAGCTGGACCTTATATGGTTGTTGTGAGCACTTATCTGTTTTCGAATGTCATTGAACGTATCTTGGAGAAACCTGACATTATTGCTGGAATTTTATTACATGACAATGCTACTGGAAGGTAATTGTTATATACCAATTCATGTAATTTGTGCTAACTTAAAGGCAAGGGCATTTTCTCTTATAAAGAAGGCAAAATCATTGTTGATGAATAAATAATACTGATAACTGTTTTACAGTACTGCAACATTCAGTCAAGAGTCACAATGTCCCAATGAGTATTCATCAGCTGCTGGAACTAGTTGCTCGGTCACAGAACCTGGTAGAATTACGTGGAATGATAAAGGAACTGGTCTTCTTCGGAGAGATATCCCATTCCCCATATTTTACTTGCCAATTTCAAGATCATCAGAGATTGAAAAAATTGATCAATGCTATCAGAGGTATGTCAATTCCTTATACAAATCCTTGTCTTTTTAGAACACATCATATTTTAACTGTGTCATATTATTCTGAATAATAATTGTTGTTAATGAGTATTTGATATTTTTAGGTTTAATGTAATGGACCAGTCCAATCAGAGGGGTAGACCACTTTGCTCAGTGCAATTGAATTCCTTTATGTTTGCTGCAGTTGATACTGAAGTATGTTTGAGAAGGTTTGTAGACTGGCAATTGCATGATTCCAAAATTAATTTGTAAACGAGGCCAAAGGGAAACAGCAACCTTTAATTTGCAAGCACATTTCGTGTGTTGGGTTATTTCAACAAGCATTGGTTTTTGAATCAATTTTTTTTCATTGACAGTAAAAGTAATTGAACGGTGTGGATAACCCTTAATGAAATGTTGAGGTACACATTAAACTCATTTTAATAAAATAAAAACTTAATTTGCTCAACTCGCTGCAACAAAGCGCTGTTGTGTGAATACACAACACGGTTGGTGCAGTGGTTGAGCAAATGGCTGCTGTGCTGTGTGTTGTGGGTTTGAGTCCCGCACGGAACAGATATTTGTATGGCCTACAGATAGTTGTCTGAGATCTGGCTGTTTTTGCATGTGAGTTTATGTTTGTAAGTGCAGCCACGATACAGGAGAAATTCCTAGCATTTGGCAATGTTGTGTAAAAAAAAATAATTAACATCTTTTCTTACAGATCTACTTCATCAGCCTTGTTAACACCTACAAAAGTGTGTGATCCTCTGGGTGATCACAATGTCTACTATTCCCTCTTTCCTAGGACAAAGGTGCGTACTACTGTCGATATAATAACATTCCACCCTGGCACCTGTAGACAGGTTGTAGATTTGTCATGTAAAAACTCTGAATCACGGGATGGCCAGTAGGGCTGTCTCGGAACATACGGAGATCAATATCTCCGTGTGTTCCGAATTTTGATTTGTATAATTGCAGAACAAATGTTCATTTGACAATATATCGAGAGTTTACAATCTCACAAGATATTTTGTAATCTTACGTAGTTTGCAATTATCCGGTGACATATATACTTAGACAAAAAAAAACTTTTTATTTATTAATTTCAATCATTGTTTTGTTTTTCTTTTTGTAACAGGACAACAAGAATTCTCAAGCAGTAACATTAGTGACTGCAAGAATTGACACAGCGTCTTTATTCGATGGTGAGTTCCTGTGTAAACCAAAATAACATAAGAAAAACCGGCCAAGTGCGTGTCGGACCACGCACAGTATAGGGTTCCGTAGTAACCCGTCACCTAAACCATACCACAAAAATAATAAAATATACTTCAAATGCACTTGGTTTTACGTCATTTTCTATGGAATTATTGTATTTTTTTTTAAGTAGGTCGACTAATATTCGTTAACTTGTAAAGTCTACTTAGCTGTGATAGTTTTTCTTTTAAATTAATTATATTATAATGCTACTACTATGAACTTAAAAACAACCGTTTAGCTGGCAGAAGGGGTGTCCCCCACACACGCACTTGACTCTAACAAAAATTAGCACTTTAAAGCTTAATATTACGCAAACGGATCCTTGGATGGAAACATAGCAAACCCTCAATATTTTTAAACGACCTATCCAACGACACCCCGCATCATGGGGTAGACGATAAAAATAAAATCTTTATCTTTATATATCCCTAAAAAAAAATATTTCAAGATTTTATTTTACCACTTTGTCGGCGTGATTAATATGCATACCCATACATAATTTCAACTTTCTAGCGCTTAACGTCTCTGAGCTAAACCGCGGACGGACATGGCGAAACTATAAGGTTAATTGTTTATTAAAGAACCTTGCAATACCTACTGTTAAGGAGCCAAGCAAATTTTCAGCCTCGAGAAATATTACAAATACAAAACAATGTATCATTATCTGTTCTCAGGAGTATCTCCAGGCGCGGCAAGCTCCGTGGTCGGGATGGTGACACTACTGACGGCGGCCACGGCCCTGTCTCAAATGATTTCCGTTAAAGATGCGGCATTGTATGGTAATAAGAGATTATCAGATTCACTAATGGAAGATTACGCCAAACTTCCTAGTAGTTGCGGTCATGAAAACCGTTAATGAGATGATACGATATTCAGTAGTAGGAAGAATACTCGAGTATGTTTTAAGATCCCAACTGCTTCGAGTCTTGGAGTTTAGTAGACTAGGTACTAGCGACCCGCCCCGGCTTCGCACTGGTGCAAATATTTATTCCACTCAAACCAAAAGTGGGACCCTTCCATAAACTTCTATAGAACTTTGTCTGTGCAACAAAGCAATGCAGACAAAGCCAAACAGAATAAAAAAAAAAGTCAGTGTGATAGATTTTTTTTATTCAGAGTTCAAAGTCTGTACAAACAAGCCTATATCGTGAGACCCAATATAACAAGGTAAACAATATCTAAGTACCAAATCTTAAATTTGAATCTATAACTAAACATTGCCATTTTGAAACAACCGTCAACGACGTCTGCCCTCACGCAGCACTGGTCATGAAAATATATACATAATTATTTGATTGGCGGGGTTATTTCATTTTGAGATATCTCCTAAGATATTCAGCGAAATTAAATGGTGTAAACGGCAATTTTGCTCTAAATTGAACACTCAAGATGACTAACATATTTATTTATAGATAATGATTTGTACTATACTAGCTGCCGCCCGCGGCTCCGCCCGCGTGAATTCGATAATTATCCCAAGTGAACATACTCCCGAGATAAAAAGTATAAAATACTAACAATAATCTACTTCTGTGCCAAATTTCATCAATATCCGTTCTGCCGTGATTGAGTAACAGTTCTATTCGCTGAACGATTTTGGTCACACTTAGGGACTACTCACACTTATTCAGCTCTATCGAGCTTGTGCCCATAGAAAACAACGATTTTATATGGAGACGCGTACGCATCTGTTCAGCTTTCCGCGTCTATTCAGCTTTCACGGCAAATAAGTATAAAATGAGGACAAATGTGTTATCATCATGTAAGTGTTATAGAATATTCAGTTCAGATTTTTTTACGAAATGAAACACGTTTTAGGGTACTAATTATTTGTATACTTAGAATAGCTGTAACATTCGCCTTTTTCGGCGCTCATGGTGGTCCTGCTGAACGGAGCGTGACTACCGTCGGACCACCTTCAAAGTCGATTTTCTCGAAAGCAACTAAGGTACCAATTCTGTTGTTCGATTACTAATTAGTACCAATTGAGTACTAATTATTTACCAAATATGGAAGCGATTGGCGTTGGTGGTGAGAACCATCCGTGTACAGCGCTGTTCCGCCACGTTCGACGCTGAATGCGGCGGAACAGCGCTGAACGCGGCCGAACAGCGCTGAACGCGGCAGAACAGCGCTGAACTCTATCTGTAGCACTCGCATTATGAGAACAAATTTGTCCTCATTTTATACTTGTTTGCCGCGAAAGCTGAATAGACGCAGAAAGCTGAACAGATGCGTACGCGTCTCCATATAAAATCGTTGTTTTCTATGGGCATAAGCTGAATAAAACTGAATAAGTGTGAGTAGTCCCTTATAATACTTATATCAGTATAGATTTGTGAAAATACCTTTGCATATAAAGCCAGGTAAGTATATTTTTTTCCAAATTTGAATTTCATTAAAATGGTTTTTGTGTGTCAACCATAAAATATAGACATAATTATGCTATCACAGATTTTTGAAGGTATTGATATGTTCTCTAAAACTGTGGTATATTGTTTTTGTTCTATCATCAATAGCTTTGGTTTTAAATAAAACCTTTATGAATTATACTTATAACTTACTACCTATACCTTCCTCATCAATCACTCAGTCTATTGATGAAAACCGCATTCAAATCCGTTTCGTAGTTTGAAAGATCTAAGCGTGGTGCAGACGGCGGGAAGCGACTTTGCTTTATACTATGTGTAGAGATATTGAAGTAATAATAATATAGTTTATTTCTCTCAAAAAGGTACGATTTGGTACATAGTATCTATGTTACAGGCAGATTTAAACATTTGTGAGAGCTGGAATGCTATACTGGTTTCGGGACCTGTATGACAGATCTCCAGGCTCACACCCTTCAAATTAAAATATTCGGTTGCACTAACGTACCTACTTCAAAATTGTAAAAGCTCTAAGTACTGAGAGGGAGAGAGTTAACATACAAAACAAAAAGTATGTGCATAGTGTCTAAAGTCATGTGTGAAATGATTATATTTCAGATCAAAATGTGCTATGGACATTATTCAATGGTGAAGCGTTTGACTACATTGGTTCGCAACGTGTTGCGTACGATATAAAAAACGGTGCGTGGCCGCCCAGCGCCCCACTGGCTGTGGGGGATATTCGCCTGCATGTGGAAGTAGGCCAGATAGGTGGCTCCCTGTCGAAATTTGACCACACTTGGCCCATTCACGCCTTCGTGCCTTACCTTAATGATGTTCCTGAAGTAAGCGTTTTTGTTTACAGCTTTAGATTAACTCCTTACTGAACTGAAGATGCTTTTAGCGAGATTCTAAAAAAACATGTTTGCTTGCAGATAGCAGAATTCCTCAACAGGTTTTCAAAAAACCTTCAGCAAAACATAACATTATCGTTAGATTACTCCACTAATTTCCCGCCGTCATCGCTGCATTCATTCAGAAGAATTCTCAAAAATGAAACCGAAAGTGGCGCGTTACCTGAAGTACTATTAACTGACTTCAAGGCTACATTCTCAAATATGTTTTACAATTCAGCGTTGGATGATTATGATAACATTGATTTTACTTATCGCAATATCACCATCGACAACAATGGAACATGTGAGTATAAAATAAGAACATAAAAATAGTCAGAAAACTTGACACTTTTGCGCTTCTCTACAATCGGTTGAAAAATAATAATAATCAATGCTTCTATTTAATTTACAGTTGTACCTACCGATGCCCTTGTGGCGAACGGAACGATGAAAGAGGTCGATTCTCAAGTGAAAATCGCCCGGCTTGCAACCATTCTAGCACGAACACTGTACCAAACAGTCGCAGGAAAAGTCTATGATGGCAATATTGCGGCGTCGGCGCATTTGGTAAGTCGCTCATTTGAAGAAAATATGAATAAAAAAAATATCATTAAAAAAAATTTCGTTCTCCTGTAAACTTCTGCAAAAACAAAAATATATTTTGAAACAACAATGAGAAAATGTTCATTCCGTCGTTGTAGCCCCAAAAAGAACTACTTCGCGGAGCTCCCCGCGCTGCGCAACTGACCTATGCGTCGCTCGCTGTTTCCGCGAGATTTTTGCGAATTACCATAAATGCAACGACGACGTTAGCGCCTCCTACCGATAAATCGACTGGAATTGATTTACGTCTTTGTTTCTCTTAACGTAAATACACTTTATAAGTGCTTTGTCATTTTTAACCTCAATGTGCAGGGGCGGACCGTGAGTTTTTGGGGCCCTGGGCTAATACTACTATGGGGCCTACCTACTAAATCATCTACAACTAATAGACATTTTGTCCAAAACTCTTTTTTTTTTCATGGAAAAAAATACCGTTCAAGTGCATATCGGACCATGTACAGTATAGGGTTCCGTATTTCCGTTCCGTTCCACATAACCATGAAAATGACCCCATCCCTTATCCTCAAATATGCCTCACTGGCGCCTATACAGAATTTGATTTCTAAGTAGTCCATTTTCATTATTGAAAACTCGAATACCTTCAATATGACGCATATGACGAAAAAGTTGAAAATTTTTGGTTGGCGCCAATTTGTATTTTAATTTTGAGTCTATTTTAAGTCTTTTCTCTTTAGTCGAATGACTTAAAATGAACCAGGACCCCATCCTTAAAAAAAAGTTTCTTTCATCGTGTATATAAACTTTTTTTTTACGTAACTTCATGTTACGTATTTATTTTAGAGCGGTCCCCCGACGTGACACCATTAAACCAAAAAATTTCATACGTACTTACGTAGGGTCATAATTTCAAGGTTATTTTTTTTAGGGTTTCACGTTTATACCTTTTTTGCTTTATTTGTGGCTATTTTTTCATAGTTTTTTTTTAAGTTCTTACAGGCTTTTTACGTTCATACTATTTTTATTATTTACAGCCGCGGGATTAAAAAAAAAATCGTCAGATTTACCTCGTTCATTCATCAAACGATAGCCCTATTTTTTATTAATTTATTTTTATTATTTTATTTATATTGTTTTAATTAAAAATGAGCAACGGCTAAAATTTGCATCTGCCCCCTTATGCTGCAAGGTCCTCAAATGTTGTCTACTTTAAAACTGTACTGATTAACTTTCTCACTGTTTAGGAGAATTAAACCTAAATCTTAAAAAGTGCCGAAAATTATGAAGTTTTACGAGAATCACACGCATTTAGCACAGGTCTTTCGAAGCTGAAAAATTGGGTAAGCATTATTGGCACCTCCTAACAATATCACAAAACATCAGGAAAGTGCAATTTATTGCGATCTAACTCGTTTAATCTGTCTACAGTGACTGGCATTGTCCTAATCCTAACTATAATATTATAATCTCCCACCTCACTAATCCCTCACCGCTCTGGGTTTATCCGCTCCTCTTTCTTTGTTCAAGCAATTTTCCTTTGGAATGCGCTCCCTCTGAACATCAGGACGGCAACAAGTCGGTTGTCCTTTAAGGTGAAGGCACGTGAGCACATTCGCAAGAAGTTGGTAGAATCATCACAGCGTTAATTCGTTAGATTCGTTTTTTCTCAATAACTTTGTTTATGTTGTAATATAAAAAAATGGGCGTGGTGGGTGTGTAAGTGATGTGTGTATGTCACACCAAAGAGTATAATATGCAGGTTGTGTGTCCTCCTAATATAAAAAAAAGGTAAATAAAAAGAATATATTCGGGCGCCGTGGAGGTAGCACACAGTATAAAAAAATAAAGATTACCGGAAGAGTCAGACCTTTAATCTGCCGGTGGGAGGCTAAATGAGAATAAAAACAACTATTATTTTGTCCTTTCTCTATTTAATGGCCCGTAGCTCCACAGTAATACACCAATTACTAAATAAACCTTATCTAGACTGTAACATTTCTAGGTTAATGGTGATGTTAACGAAAGTGTGATATTATTGCATCTTTGTCTATTTATGTAGGCATTAATAAAAAATAATGGAAAATTCCTACCAGATTGCTGGCTTTTAAAATAAGTTTAACTTAACCAACTGGAAGCGATGAGTTATGAAGGAGTCCCCGTTGCCAAAATGGTCCAAAGAAAAAGTATTTTCAGCAACAAAATCCAAATTTAGAAATAAAGGAAAAAAAAAAACGCCGAATAATTAGGCGTTTTTTTTTTTTTCAAATAAAAATCAATGCATGTGCGCTAACGCAATAACAATATAGCGTGCGATAATCACAGTACAGAGGCAGAATATCGAAAATTGAGGGCAATCCTTCTCACTTCATCGTCCTTTGTTGCAACATTTATCGATTTGCCATTATTAGGCTGTAATTATCCGAGATTACTACGGATTTTTGAAAATATCGACGACAGTGAAAATTAGGTTTCTGTCATCTTTGAATAAGGATCGTAAAGTCAGGCGCAGCGGCTACCACAGATCACCAACCGGAACAAAGTGTCGTTCGGAAATCGACTACAACCACAAACGTAGATTAACTATAACCGTGTTGTATAGAAATCGCCTAAAAAACCAAATCGCATGTGACGAGATTTAAAACTCGTTACAATGTGTATGTATGTATTCTACGTATTTATATTTTTTTTTCTTCTCTCTATTTTTACTGTTTCTTTAAGTTGCACCTGCCATGTTGTCTCTGCACCACCCTAAGGTCGACTGGTAAAAAATGCCTAAGGCATTACGTCCGCCTTTGTTCGGTGATTTTACTTGTGCATAAAGTTTTAATAAATAAATAATATCAATCTGAAAGTGAGTTTGTTTGTTACCTCTTCACATCTTAACGGTAGAACGGGTTTGGTTTAATTTTGGCTACCCGTGTGACCTGACCATGTCCTGAAATAGGACATAGGATACTTTTTATCCCGGGAGTATATTCCCATTGGATAAATTTCGCCTAACACGCGGGCGGCAGCTAGTTATGTAATAAAGTTGTGTCGCAGACTGTTTGATTGACGACTGTTCCATTGCAGGTAGATGAGATGCTGTACTGTTTCCTGAAAAGCCAGGCGTGCCGCCTGATCCAGGCGGCGGAGTACGCGTCGAGCGGCGCGGAGGAAAAGCCGCCCGAGCGGCCGGCGCCGCTGTACGTGGGCGTGACCGCCTGGTCGTCCACCGCGCCCGTGTTCGCGGCGCACCTGCTGGCGCTGCTCACCGGCACAGCCCTGCCGGTAAACCGCACGGTGTGCTACGATATGTCTGTGCCTGTAAGTACTGCCGTTTCTATCTCAAGTAGGAACTTAGGTTCCTTGAAAGGCCGTTTAAAGGCCCCTTTTATGGAACGCGCGCGCTTTCTCTTGTTCGTTTGTTTTTGACCTTGGAAAGTAGCTCTGTTTGCTTTGCATATGTCACCTGAAAATTGCAAACGCCGTTAGATTGTAAAATATCGCGTGAAATTGTTAACTATTATTTCTTAATAGGACACGGATATATTGGAAACTATTGACTTTGGATGGGATTTATGGTATACAAGACGATTTTTTTAATAATATATCGAGAAGTTATTATCTACTAAAGATTTATTACAATTTAACGGAGTCTGCAATTTTCCGGTGACACATAAACACGCGCCGACAGAACGTCAAAATCGCCTTGGGCTACGCCTATGATAAGGGCGTATGCCCCTATCATACAATTCTATGAACTTGTGTTTTGTGTGGGAATGTCTTCTATGTGTAATTGTGTATCATATAATACATGTTACGTTTCAGGGTTTCTCACAATACTATCTTAGAGGTTGGAATCACAGTGGAGTTTGTATACAGACAACAATGAATATCAGCGCTGCAATCAGCCCTGCATTCACCATCTCAAGTAAGATTTCAGTAACAAGTAATAGTTTTAAATGCTTTAAAAAATTATATCCCTTAAACGGTCACTCAAATAGTTGACTTTTAAGTTCAACATGAAAAAAAACACATGATGTAATTTTTTTACTTTTACAACCTTTTTGAAATCAATGTTGGTTACCTGAAATCTTAAGTTTTATAAATAAAGAAAGGTCACGGACCATACAAAACTACCGCATCATGATCTACAGAAAAGAAAAGTATCTAAAAAAATATAGTTGTTCTCACATACATATATGAATGTTTGTATAATTTTCACACGAATGATGTAAGCATATCATTGTAAAAACATTGATTTAAAAGAGTGTCCGTGGAGTTTCTTGTACGTTCTTCTCCATAGAGATCTACGCTTTGGAACGTGTAATTAGCTTCATCTCTTTGGGCATACCGACCTTGACTATTCAAAAGTGCCTGTAATGGTTTAATTGAAATAAATGCTTTGAGTTTAAGTTTGAGTTATAGAAAAATACATAATATATATTTTGTCTTTTTTTTCGTTAATGTAGGGCGTGGGGCGTGACTTTTCAAATTGCTGAATATTTTTCAGGGCCTACACAATCTAAATCTAAACTATATTTATCTATATAAATAAAAATGAATCGCTAAATGTGTTGCTAAGCGCAAAACTCGAGAACAGCTGGGCCAATTTCGCTAATTCTTTTTTTGTTGTGTTTGTTATTGTCAGGAGAAGGTTCTTATGAAAGAAAATTTTGAAAAACCATTTAAATCCGGGCGAAGCCGGGGCGGTCAACTAGTATAATATAATAATATCATAAAGAGGAAAGATTTATTTGTTCGTTTGTTACGATTTGTGGAAAAACTACTCAACCGATTTTAACATAGAGAGCCCTACGAAAATTGCAATAATGTAACCCAAAGTAGCAAAATGTTGTATAATGAAATCATTATTTGGCGTGCGCTGAGAGAACTATTGATGATAGATACAAACAAATAATATAATACATGATTAAAGTAGGTACTTACTATAAAAAGTCTTCGAGGGTACCTATATGTGCTACTGTCTATGGTTATGGTTAAGTCACAATGAACATTTTTTGTTCAAATTATTCAATCAAAACCCGGGTGGAATGGAAATGTGATGATTTTGGTATCATGATATTAATCCTTATCCATTTATATATGATTTGATAATAAGGGTTGATTATGTTCATGTTCACTTTCAATTATTCAAATCGGACCTTTAGCTTTAAAGTTACAATACGGCCGACGTATCTTGGCGAGTCTGAACATAGGCTCTGCGAACTTTAGCGCATGTACACTTGCGAAGAAAACTGTTAGGTATTGTCATTTTTTTTATATACCAATGTACGAATAAAATTTCCCTATTACCTTCGATCAATGATAATACTAGATAAAGGATCAGGAACAAAAATAAGTCGCTCGAACGCGAACGCGCACTGCGGCATTTCCACGTTTTAATGTTGGCTATGACTCCTAAATAAACTTTATCTACATCTTTTACGCCTTCTTCTTTTTCTTTTTTCATATACTGCGTTAAATCGTAAATCATTTTTCTCGCCTGGCGATTTAACACAGTATTATGTTTTGGTGGCATATTTGGCGTATAATATAAGTGCCAATTGACACTTGCAAATAACACAAACAAAACAAACTTAACACTAAACAAAACAAAACTTAACAAAAAAAATAACAATGAAAAACAATAACAGCGAAAACTTTTGTAACCGACTGTGCTCAAGACAGAGATAGCGACACGAACACGACACCAATGCTAACGTGTGACTGAGACATATTACCGTGTACCGAACATTGCCGAATAAGCACGAAGTAACCAAAAAGGGATGTCCAATACGCGTGCCTGAGGGTGTTGTTTGATCGATTTACATTCAAATCGATTGAAATTAAGTCATAAAAATATATTTGTTTTCAATTTTATAAGGAGGTTTTAGATTTTCTCAAACAGTCGTTACTCAAGTAGACGTTAATAGATAACTGATATTTAAGTAAATCATGTCTTTCAACTAAGAAAATAAAATTTTATTAGTTTTTTTTTTATTTAAATTGAAATCTCGTTTATTAACTACAAAATTCACTAATATTTGTAAATCTATTTCGTTTAATATGTTATTTAAACAAAAATCAATAACTTCTAAATAAAACTAATCGATTACGATATTTGATTGAATAAAGTGTCGATTGTGTTTACTTATGGTCAATCTCTAGCCTAGACCACCGCCCCCCGTACGTCGCCTCATGCCACCATTTTGTTCCTAAAAAAAGTCATTGCGCGGCCTTCTGCGCGAAGTTCGGACTCGCCAAGATACGTCGGCCGTATTGCGGGTGTAAAAATGCTCTAAGCAAGATAAATGTCGCGGTTTGAGCGAACTGGGGAGAATTTTAATACACAGTCCAATGAAGTTGAAACACCGCATTAATGATTTCGATAAAAAAAAAATAAGAATAACAAATGTTTGGATTTTTCGAAAATAAACCTGACTGATGAAGTTTTTAGGGGAGGACATTATTGCTTGCTTCAATTTACGTGAAAATTGGTATGATCAAACTGAAAGTGGGATCATTGAAACAGATCTAACAATTTTTGCATAATCAAGCCCTGACGGGGTGAACGGGATGTATAGTTGCGCTGATACTGAGACCACAGAATCAGCAGCAGAAATGGCTGGGTATATTATATAATGAAAATCGTTGTACTTAATTTTCCAAAACTAAACTTTAAAAGGGGGTAGAGGGGGCTTTGAACTTTGTGGAGTACCTAGTACCTACTAAATCCGCGCGGACGAAGTCGCGGGTGAAGTGTGTATTAATGAACGAATTAGCTTAGGTCAAAATAATAATATGATTTTTATGTACGCAGACTACAACCTAAAGTCGGGCGAATACTCGACGTGGACGGAGTCTGTTTGGCAGGCGATGTCGGCGCGCACGTTCGTGTCAGCGAGCGGCGTGGGCGCGCGTGTGGCCGCCATCGCGGGCGCCGTGGCCACGCTACTGGCGGCCGTGCTTACGTACTGGCTGCAAACACACTCAGCGAGGATATTCACGAACGCGCCCGCGCAGTCTATAGTCAACGACGATGCTGCTTCTGGGTAAACACTTATTTATTATTAATTTATAAAAAATATCAGTGAAACACATTAATTTGACCTAATATGTGAAACGATCAGACTGTTTACTTCAATAATTTTTTTTTAGAAACACTTGCTAGTCTAGTCTATCTACATCTCTTATGTAAAGATAGTTTATTCTGTGATGTTATTGTTCCAGCATTTTGAGGACTGTCAACTGTTGAGAACAACATGAACGAAGTATGAGGAAAGAAGACTGTCGTATGTGAGGGTTACGTGTGAAGCGGAGAGCTTCGGAGGTAGTTTAAGTAGAAAACATTCCACGCCTGTTTTATTAAATGAATACTACCAAGTATTGGTCAAGTCAAAGCCCTCTTCACCACGATTTTAAGAATAATTAACTTAAATTAGTTTGAATAGGCTTTTTAAGTTTTTAATTTATACATATTTCACGAAATCCCTTTTATTATAATAACAATTTGAAATAACGAATAATGACACAATAACCAATAGCTTCCTCAACTATAGGTACTCAGTCACAACATTAATGTATTGATCGGAAGTATTAATACAATATTGTACTGTGTATCAGAAATGGTTTAGAAAGATTGAATTTACTCATTTATATTGACCCCACCCTAACTCAAGTTTTCAAGTTACTTAATAAAAATAAAAGTTGTTTCTTAAAAGTTTTTTTTTTCATTATTGTTATTATACAACAACCCTCTAGGCCCTATTGCTGACTCCTGGTGCTAATCGCAATTTGGAGTGAGCGAGGTTTATAATGCCTGGTGGGGTATCGTATGTTTCAGATCGTGCCCTCAGCGCCATTTCGCCGCCATTTAATAATTGTACATTTGGGCCCTCCCTAACCTTGCTCGTCTCTTCTTGGGAGACAGACCTCACAGTGTAGGTAAGGGTCAGCTCAAATCGAGTTGCGATAAGCAATGTTATATGGGACTTTATTTAGGTAGGTACTACGAAAGGTACACAAGGGCAGAAGAACCTCATAAGTGCCATCAAATAAGCTAAAGCTGTTGAAACTTATAAAATAGATGGAATGTTTTCACCATGTACTTTTAGAAAAAAGCAATTTTGGTGAAAAATATTATTTTATTAAAAAAAAAGTAAGTATATTTTATTTTTTTATTTTATATTTTAAAAGCAATATTTTCTTATGTATATAACCACTGAAATCATTGGTAAACGAGACATTATGAATAATATTGTGAATCTAGGCACACGGTAGTACACCAGGTCAAATTCCGGCCTAACGCATGCAGTGTGTATGTCACCAGAAAATTGCATAATCCGTTAGATTGTAATAAATATTTATTAAATTATAATTTCTCGATATATTATGAAAAAACTGTTTGGTATACAATAAATCCCATCCAAATTCAATAGTTTCTAATATATCCGTGTTTTATTAAAAAAATAGTTTGTATACAATTTCACGCGATATTTTACAAACTTACTTAGGGAGTCTGCAATTTTCCGGTGACATGTATATTACACGAAACATTTCGAGCTGTTTTTACCCCCTCATAACTTTGCTTGTAATAGTCACAACTTGATGAAACTTGGACCATTATTACTATCACCTAGTTGAAGATTATTGGAAAGTTTAAACATTATTTAAACCGTTGAGGAGGACATAAAGTGAAGATTTTCCTACTGACTCATCAAAATTATGAGGCACTTCCAGTCAACTTCAAATTTGATGTGAAGATTGAAGGAAAAAACCGGAAAAGGAAATGTTTGAAGTTAAAGGGTTGAAATCAGGGTCGGTCCTCAAGAGCTAAAATTTTATTTAAAATGATGAACCCTATTATCAACTTGGCAAGTTTTTTTTACAACGTCGATTTTACTACCAATTTAATAAAGAAAAACAAAATTTGCAAAGTTGATAGTAGGGTCATCATTTTAGTAAAATAAATAAGGATTATTTTTAAATATCAACCGTAGTTTAATTCGGCTTAGAACCTAAACAAATTATCTAATGTTTGTTAATTTACCAAATATTTGACTATAAACCTCAAATTGTCTTGGCTGATGAATAAATGAAGCCAAATAGTTTTACGTCGAAACCGTTACTTTTTTACGTGTTCAACATCATATTTCATCTGACAACTCTGCTCTTATTTGTAATTTTTGGCGGGTATTTTTTCTTCTCATAGTTGTACGTAAGTAATTTCGAACTCCGGAACTTTCACGTAAACTGGGAAAACTGGGAACTGTAAATGTTATGTATATACATATAAATACCACGTTCTTAATGGTATGCCTCAATTGTAATCATGATACGTCACGTTGCTTTAAGTACCTAATCGTCGAAGCGAAAGTGGAGGAGCGCAGTTTGAAAAAGGAGGAGCCCAACAACGAATTCCTACTATCGAACAATATGATCTATCTTCATCCAATTTGTTTTAAAAACACATTTTAATAAATAAAAAATGAAAATAAAATATTTTGTAATGTTTCGACAACCCTGACAGCTATTTTGAAAAACACCGTGATAGGTGACTATCGCCACCCCACCAATAGCATGATATATTTCGTAAACTGGAGTACCTACTAATTTAGAAATTTGGGTGCTTACTAATTTTATCTTGCAGTGTACTAATTTTCGATGTAGGTTTAAAAACGAAAACGACAAACAAGTTCAACTTGGAATCAACATTCAAAGTCGTAGTCCTGCTGAACGAGCGCGCGAAAGTTATCATCGTTGATTTCTCGGTAAATACAAATGTTTCAGTTCTGTTTTTTACCCGACTGCGCCAGAAGGAGGGTTATGTTTTTCGAGAGTATGTAGATATGTATAATTGTTTGGCACGCTCTGCGGCCTGAACAGCTCGATTTTTAGCTTGAGAGGTGTCGTTAGTTTCGTATTTACTGTGAGAGTGACACTGGGTATATCAAAATAAATAAAAAAAACAAAATGGCGGATTTTTGGCGCCAAATTCAAATGTTTGGCACGCTCTGCAGCCTGAGCAGCTCAATGGATTTTAGCTTGAGAGGAGTCGTTAGATTTATGTTAACTGTGAGAGTGAGACTGGGTATATCAAAATAATAAAACAAAAACGTTAATTAAAAAAACTAAAAAAGACGCCTGCGTTTCTGTGTAATTTGGAAATGAAAAAACCCCTTAACAAGAAAGTCGTCATACTCGATTGAATTTAACTTAAGAATCGCTAAGATTCTTTATTTAAGTGCAGTCGGGACCCATTCTAGAAAATGGAGGCTTAGTGAATTGAGAGCACATAGGTACCTACCTATATTACATTGCAGAATATTCCAATCTACTGACTAGACGACTGACTTAGAATGGGTTCCGACTGCACTCGATATCAGAATGGTCGGTCAATCAAAATGTTTTAATTCTTTTAACTGATGAAATAAGCAATTCTCTCATTATAGTTAGGAAATATAAGCAATTGATTAGTATTTTTTAGGAACAATTTCAAAGCTAAATACGAAGCAAAAATATGGAAGCGATTGGCGTTGGTAGTAACGGATATGTGAGCTGACCTTTGGGAACTTCGTTTCGTTTCACCCGTTTCAACCTAAATAGATTCACGTGCCAGACGTCATTGATGTCAAAGTCAAAGTGACAGCTAGCTGTCATTTTACTATCACCATCATCATGACTTCGTCTTTGATTAGGACGGCGAAATGCATTTGTAATGCTATAAAGCTACCGGCTGCGAGAGCGTCCTGTATTGCAAATAATTTTATTAATCATTCTGTTTATCGACATTATTCAGTCACGCACAAAGCTAACCCCAAAATGGCAGATAGGACATTGCCTCAAGTATTTAAGTACGTAGATGATAATGCGGAAACTTTCAAGCAACTTTTAAAGGAAGCAGTTGCTATTCCATCGGTGTCGTGTGATATCAAGTACCGCAATGACTGCGTCCGAATGGTGGAGTGGATGCAAGAGAAGCTAAAGGAAGTTGGCGCGACCACTGAGCTCAGGGATGTAGGTTTTCAGACTATTGATGGAAAGGAAGTCAAACTGCCCCCCGTTTTAGTAGGCGTTTTGGGAAATGTAAGTATTTTTCTTACTAGATTTTTGTTAAATTCAGTAAGTTAAATTCAGTAAGTTAATTTATCAGTCAACCCTTAAATTTCTTCTTGTCATTAATTGTCAAATCAGCAGGACTATCGTTTTTTAACACTTGTTAGTTGAGTCTGAATTTAGATCTGGATAAAATTGAGTTCTACCTACATTTACTGCATACCAAAAATCCAATTATTTCATTATATTATCTTGGTTTTATATTAGTATGTTTAAATAACTCTCTGGATTTTTATATAATCATTACTGGACAGTCTCCAACACTTTTTATATTTTACCCAAAGAGACTTGCAGGTTGTTCTTGTTTGAAAACATATATTGATGCAAATATCTTTAAGACATTTTCTGTAAAATCCAATAGAAAGAATAAAACAATTAAAAAACAAAAGGTGGTTTGCAAGGAGTTCAGTTTTCTTTGTCATGTCTGAGTCTAAGGTTATCAATATATTGTATAAAAATCTTGAATTATTGAGGTACTGACAGACAATGCACAGCCAAAACTACTGGTTATAGAAAGCTGAAATTTGGTATGTAGGTTCCTTTGAGAGTGTAAGGGAAAGAGAGGATTTCACATAACCCCTATGGGTACAGGAAAAAGTAGGAATCTGCATATGAAATCACAGAAAAGCTAGTGCAAACTAGCTTTGCTGTGATTTCATATTCATATAAAACTTACTAGCATTGTATTATTAAATAGATTTTTAGAAAGTAGGTAATCATTTCACATTTTTATAGGTATTTTGTGCATTGTTTTCAATTTGATATCTTCAACAAAATGACCTTTGTGTTTTAAACTATAAAAAGAAATAAACTGTTAACATTAAGTGTTCTATAACTTGTTTTCATATTAAGTACCTGTATGTTTCTACTGAAATCACCATAAAAGTTCTAAATTTCAGTTTTTAAAATATAAATATTGAATCCAGTAAGAATATATAATAATTATGTAACCAATTCTTAATGCTTGTTTATTATAGTTCTAGATTATTTAAATTACATAATGAATACTTAACTGTTCATTCACCTCATAGTTACCGCTATGGGTAATATTAAAAAAAGCTTTTTCTAATTTTAGGACCCTTTGAAGCAAACTATTTGCATTTATGGACATTTAGATGTTCAACCAGCATTGAAATCAGATGGGTGGTTGACAGAGCCTTTTGAGCTGGTGGAACGAGATGGCAAGCTGTTTGGCCGTGGTTCTACTGATGACAAGGGACCAGTGCTTGGCTGGGTCCATGCTATTAATGCATTCAAAGCTGTTGGTGAAGAGGTATACATATTGCTACTACTTATTAAATTGTTTTAATCACAATCCTCATTCCAGACTATTAAAAGTACACAGTACACATTGTTCAATGTTTGTTTTATTTATAACAAAAGTTTAATGACATAACTGAGAATGTGTATTTGTAATGATAATTATTGTCTTCACTATCTTATAATTGTGTCATAACTGTTTACCTACAAGGTATTATAATCAAAATTATGACTATTTTCAGCTACCCGTTAATTTGAAGTTTGTGCTTGAATGCATGGAAGAGTCTGGTTCAGAAGGACTGGATGCTCTACTCTTAGAGAAATTAAAACCAGAGGGATTCTTTAAGGATGTGGACTTTGTGTGCATATCAGACAACTATTGGCTGGGCACTACTAAGCCTTGCATCACATATGGTCTGCGTGGTATCAGCTACTATTTCCTGGAGATTGAATGCGCTCAAATGGATTTACACAGTGGTGTCTATGGTGGAACTGTCCATGAAGGTATTATTTGCTATACTTCTCAATTCCATTATCCCAACCAAGCATAAAACCAACAAATCCATTACACTCCATGAGCTGCATGTTATAACTAATAAAGCAATAAAAATACAGAATAAAATTAGGTACAATAGAAAACTAATAAAAATATGGATTTTATGATGCTTAACTTTAACAATAATGCAGTAGCTACAGCATAAACAATGGCACATAATAAAATGAAATAAGTCGATTTTTCCAAGCATTCATAATTTGTTTAAATGTTTTTTAAAACCCACTGAAATCCTTTCTAGGTACCTACCTACAATAATATTACGCATGAAGCTGATAACATTTAATTATCCTTTCACAATACTTTTATCTGTCAATGTTGATAAATGCATACCTTGATTTTATTACGAAAGCTAGTTACTATGGAACAATCTATCAACATGCTACACTATCTTAATTATACAAAGATTTCTTTAGAATGAATTTGTAATATACATAATTAAGGATTCTAATCTACACTTAAATTGCCTGCTTTTATAATAATAGTTTATTACCTACATCCCGCGCGTACGAAGTCGCGAGCAAAGCTAGTGCTTTGCCCACGACTTGGTACGCGCACATCCCGTTTTTGTGGTTTAAAACCATCATCGCATAGTTGCCTTTCTAAAAAAAAAAAATTTGGGGCACATCGGCTGGCTGGTTTCAAAGTCTATAACAGATTTATGTAGAAAAAAATTATATAGATAGATTAAAATTCCTAAATTATTGTGTTTATTTTGATTACCACCTACCAATTGTAAAAATGGTAACAGCACAAAAAAGTAATGCCGACGCCGTCAATTGAGAATGATTGTTCAATTTACAGCTATGACTGATCTAATATATTTAATGAACGAGCTTGTGGACAAGAATGGCAAGATTCACATCGACGGTATCTACGACTCGGTCGCGCCACTAACGGAGAATGAGAAGAAACTGTATACGAACATTGACTTCGATACTGATGGCTACAGGTACTATGTACTTACATTTCTTGCTTTTGTACCTAGGTATGATATGTACATAGGTACTTTTTCAGATTTGGGACTTTAGCAATCAAAAGTTCTGATTTTAGGCATCTGCAATATATCGATCAATCAATCAATCAATCATGATCCAAAGAAAAATGGAATTTACTTCGTAATTTGTTCACACAAAAACAGTAGGTTTGTTATTGGTCGTCAAGCTATTCAGTGAAATAAAAGACATATTTGTTGTTTTATGGAAGTGTAAATTAACGGAGTTTTTTTATTTAGATACATTCTGAGAAATCCTTCACGTAAGTATGGTAAGCGCCAGATAAATTTACAATAAAATACATTGACTTTTCCCTGATATCTCTTCGTAGGTCAGCAAATTAGGTATGATCCGTTTTTCATTACCAGAAAATGAAAAGTATCACGATAGATGTCGTTTCAAGACAGCTTTATGTCTCTTTCCGTTTTTGAAATTAATAGTGTCAATAAATGTAAGTAGGTGGGTCAATGACTGCTATTGCAAATTTATTTGGCGCCTACCATACTTACGTTAAGGATTTCTCAGAATGTATCTAAATAATAAATCAAAAAAATAATTATTTGTACCAGCTGTTATGAAATGTAAATTGATACGGTATCAGAATGCTGTTTGCAGAATGAGTCAATATGAAATTATCGCATTGTTTACGATATAGCGGTCTGTGAACTTAGACTTTAGATTCCTATTATATCAAGTACCATTTAACTACAAAAAAGACACTTATATATGTATTGACAAAGTGGTAATCTGAAACCAATGTTGTTTCATAATCTTCAAACTAGCTTAGTCATCCGTTTAATTGGCGGCCTAGCTATAGATGCTGGCGGGAAAAATTCCGAATCATTCCCGTCGAATACTTCGGAAGTATTCCGAAATATTCCGAAACTTTGGTAATATTTCAACTGTCAAAAAAAACCAGGAAAATCGACCTTACTACCTATTTCGCGCTTGGAAGTTGTAAATTATATTATCTTTAGTTGTGTTGTAGGTATATTAAGTTTATGGTTGTGAGTGCACGTCGCATAAAGCACACACTGCCAACACAAGCCAAACGCGAGATGATCGCGGACAAAGATACATACATACGGTTCAAACTCATAACCTCCTTTTTTTTAAAGTCGGTTAATATACCAAAACCTGGTCCTAAGTATAACAAATACTTTTCTGAAAACCGCATCAAAACGTGTTTGCTTGCAAGGTTTGCCTTTATTTGTTTTTATTGCCTGGGTTATTATACGCGTTAAGTAGGTAGGTAATGATTAATACCTACCTATGCGACTCGCGAATACTCGCGATGCGTACAGAGCTACATACAAACGAACCAAAAACATAGGTAACCCATTTTCAAAAAACAAATCAAATATTCTAGGCCTGTTTTTTTATTCCACAACTGACATTTATAAAAATAGCATTCGATTTCGAAATAAGTAGGTAGGTACCTACCTAAAAACAAAAGAATAAAAATCCTGTTAATCGCAGGCTAACATATCTACCTATAAAAATATCAACATTATATACTTAATCAATCCCATTTATAATAAAATAAACATTTATATTTTATTTACGTAAGTATGTGCCAGCCACTGAACAATAATTAAATCACCCACCACACCACAAACAAACACGTTTATTCCCGTTGAATTATTCGGGCGAAATATTCGGCGGAAACATTCGATTGCGGGGTACGAATCTGTCTCGCGGGGGGGAAAACTTCTCCGGGGAGCATCTTCCCTCTTACCGCACCCCGCGGCGGCAGCGGCCGGCGCACAGAGGGGCAGCGGCGGCGGCGATCAACGATCGATGCAAAATACGATTTTTTCAGCAAAAAAAAAATAAAAATCTTAATTAAATTCATTTTGAATAATTTTGATTTAAAGAAACTTTCTCAGAAAAATTCCGGAATTATTCAGAATTTTTAAGAAGTTTTGCAACTATAGGCCTAGCCTCTTTCTTCATTGAACGTTTAGGCAGCGGCCCAAGTGACATTCCGGCATTTAATTGCACAGCTAGGCTAATAACTTGGTTCAATATCGTTTAATGACTTGCCTAGTTGAGTAGCAGAACATAGGGCACAGGGAGCTTAGGGCACCCCGACCCGGATGGGTTAGGTTCGAATGGTATGACAGGAGTTAGAGGAAGGGAGCGAACTTACCTCCCTTCATGCCATTCATGTTAGGTTCCTTTAACCTATTGAACGCCAGAGCATAAACGCATCGGCGTGCCCCCAACGCCAAGCCACAAATTCGCCGCATTTTTTGTCACATAATTGTGACGGTACGGTAGATAATTTGATGTCAAAAAAAAGAAGAAACCACACCAGAAACACCGAATTCCAAAATTAATGTTATTTTGTACATTGTAGTGGTTTTTATTTGGAAGTCGTTTCTATTTTTTTGTGAAAAAGTTTGAATAAGTACATAGTAGGTTTTTTAATCTAGCAAACTGGAGACCTCGTAATACTGATTTATTGACGGATACTTTTGATATACGGTAGGTACATATGTATATCCTTGAGCGAAAGTGCGCACGCAAACGGCGAAACACGCACACACAATTCAATAGAAACTTTATGAACTTATATCCAAACGGCGATATCATTATGGCGAGAATTAGATGGTACTCTAGCCCCTGAAGATGCCGCCTTAGAGCTACTACTTACAGTTTACTAATACCAATCAATAAAACATTGATCTAGCTGTCATAGGTTCTTAACTAATAACAATCAATTTTTGTTTGAAAGAAAATCCATAGGCGCTCCTAAATTGGCTCACAACGGCAACAAGGAACAAATACTGATGCACCGCTGGAGATACCCAAGCCTTTCCCTGCACGGCATTGAAGGTATCAAATTGTATATGAAAACGATCAACTATGCATAATATTTCATAATTTCATCAAATAATTTGTGATCTAATTACCGTTTTAGGAGCTGCTTTCCAACCCGGAGCGAAGACTGTTATTCCTGGAAAAGTTATTGGCAAGTTCTCTATAAGAATTGTTCCGAACCAGGAACCCGAAGAAGTCGAGAAGCTGGTCTTTGACTTCGTCAACAAGAAGGTTTGTGTTGAAATGACAAATCATTTTTATAAATAGCGTAGCTCTACTATATCTATTGTCTCAATGTTTTTATGGTACGGGATTTCCTCTAATGCCAATCAATGTGAGTGATAACAAAACTGTCACAGTTTTACACAATAGTTTCAATAATTTAAATCATACCTAAATAATTGAGAAACACAACGGGTAAGATTTGCAAGAGATGACTCAGGGATTTTGCACAATAAAGAGCAAATATGTTATCACATGTATATTCGAAAAATTATGAAATTATTTCCAAAAATTGCATAGATTTGCACTAACTTGAATTTTATTTTAATGAGATCTTTGAGGTAAACGAGGTTTGCCGCAGACAGGCCTTTTGATCTTTAGTTTCATATCAAAGCGCAGAAATCAGAGTCATCATTGTCATGCAAAATATTGACATAATTTAATTCAGATCCAATTTTTTTTTAGTCTGAATTGCTGTCTCCTCTTCAAAACATTAAGAAAATTCTAGAATATTGACTCGAAGATAGAATCTTCGAGTCAACATTCTATATATGAATATACTATTAAAGAATATTACGGACCATATAAACTGTTTTGTGCGCCAGACGGTCACTAATTCTCGAATAATTTGTTCATGAAAAGCAGTGTGTGGCCCCCAAAGAAACTTCTCTATGTTTGTTACATTGTGTGTCGATGAGGGACTTGCAGCCTACTTGACTATCGTTTTTCTGCAAAGGTTCTGCGATCCCTTTTTCTAAAATTCGCTTGAAATAACGACTAGTACTACAACTAATAGATAAGGCTTGGACGCTAATTCAATAACACGCCTTATTTTCAGTGGGCAGCGCGGGGCTCCCCCAACAAGATGCGCATCACGGCGCAGAGCGGGCGGGCGTGGACAGAGAACCCTGACCACCCTCACTACCAAGCTGCCGCGCGTGCCACCAGGATGATATATTTGGTAAGACTTTTTGAGAAGACTACTCGATTGTTATGGTGTTAATAACGAGAAAAAATAAAAAGATGGTTTTGGCAAAGAATAATAACATTACAGGTAGAATCAAACCTACTGGCGGCACTCCGCGAGTGGCTGCGCAGTAACAAATTTATATGACAGCGGGAACGCTGCGATTAGCGAACTTCACAGACGTCATTAAATTTTAATCGATCTATACTTAGTACATATGCCTGCTGTCTATGTATGTCTGTCGTACTGCCCATGTCATGTCTTGCATAGACTTCAATGTGTCCTGGTATCTATTAAGGGAAAATTACGTGAAGACGGTTGTCAAAGCCATATATTGTATTGTAACACCACTTTTAGTGCTGAGGAGCGTAAATGTCTACACATGCAGTAGGCATTGCTATTCTCCACGGCACGCATTTTAAGAAGATTCCTCACTATGGGTTCCTTAACATAGTCTTAGGTAGGTACGTACCACTTCGATGTGGGCAGAACGTTACGGTTCTTTTTTTACCCAAGGTCTTAATAGTTCTACAAGATTTGGCTTACATAATCAATATAAAATAATATATTCTCTAGTCGCTGCCGAAGCAGCGTTCAGTGTTGTATGATTATGCACCACGGCGGGGAATTTCTATAAAAATAATAATAATCCTAACTATTATAATCCGAAAGTTGTTACTCAATCACGTCAGAACGGCTGAACGGATATTAATGAAATTTGGCACAGAGGGCGAATATAGTCTGGAATAACACAGATTAGACTTTTTATCCCGGGAGTATGTTCCCTTGGGTTCATTTCCGAAATTAACGCGGGCGAAGCAGAAGCTAGACGTCGCGAAAGCTGAGAAAGAGAAACAAACAAGTACGGTATCTCACACGAGGTTATCGACATGTGGAATCGGCTGTCGTTGTAATCGCCAGAAGCGTCGACGGCCATCTTTCGACTTTGTTTCACGGTTTCTTAAAGGGCCGCATGTAAGGCAGTACTACTCGATACGGCTTGTATTGAGAGGAAGTTCCTTTCTCTGGAGCCCTAGCCACCGGTAGCTTGGACCGTCCTCCCGACACCGACAGACTACAATTTTATATTTAAATATTAGTAAAAAAAAAGTAATAATGTTAATGAATAATATGATTTACAAAGTGTATTAAGGAAATATACATAAAATTGCTTGTTTGGTATAGACGGAGCCGGACATGTCCCGCGAGGGCGGCTCCATCCCGGTGACGATCACGCTGCAGGAGGCCAGCGGCCGCAACGTGCTGCTGCTGCCCATGGGCGCCGGCGACGACATGGCGCACTCGCAGAACGAGAAGATCAACGTGCGCAACTATATCGAGGGAGTGAGTATACCCACGTTATTATTTTTATCTATTCAACACCTTAATTAAAACTATCTTTACAGGTTACGCTAATACGATAGTCCAGTGCATACGTCACCGGAAAATTTCAGAATCCATAAGATTGTAATAAATCTACATTAGATTATAATTTCTCGATCTGTTATGATAAAATCGTTTTGTAAGTATACATTAATCCCATCATAATTCAATAGTTTCCAATATATCCGTGTCTTATTTAGAAAAAATAGTTTATAATTTCAAGCGATATTTTACAATCTTATGGAGTCTGCAATTTTCCGGTGACACATACACAACTATTCGAATAATAAAATTTGGAACGATATTATTCAATTATGGCTAGTATATAACTGTAAATAAAAAAAATCGACCTTTTTACGAGCTTTCATTTAACTTGCACCGTTTGTATGTATGTATGTAAGTTGTCCGTCAAAATTTGCAAACCATTTGTTGGTATCCGATTAAGCTTAAGTTTTGCATACACCTTTAGTTCTGGTGACAATGCAATGTGCAATACATTGAGTATATATTGTAATAATTTCAATATGGCCAACGCTCCAAAATGGTGGATTACATATTTTTTCTCAACCCCCTTAATATGGGTATCAAATGAAAGGACTTGAATAGTAAAAAACTACAAAGTTAGTAACATCACACTTAATTTAATATGGCCACCGCTCCAAGATGTCGGATTACCTACATATTTTTCTCAACCCCTTTAATATGGATATGGCACGCAAGTCTACTCAGCAAGCTTCCTGCTTAAAGCATCCCAGCTGATTTTTGTGGCTGGATATCAGACTTCATTAGCGAACGGTCGATCCGAGTAGTCGTTGACGATTGCTCTTCTGACCTCATGGCTATTGATGCCGGAGTTCCTCAGGGGTCTGTTCTTTCTGCAACTCTTTTCCTGATGCACATCAACGACCTGCTTCAGCCTGGTATTGTTGGGTATGCAGATGACAGTTCGGTTTCAGAGAGATACTTGTCCAGCGCAAGATCCAGCGGGGAAGAAGTTCGATCCTTGAGAGAGGCCATGGTAGAGCGGACAAATTTGACCTTTAGCTTGTCTCTCAGTGGGGTGATGACAATCTGGTCTCTTTTAACGCTACCAAAACACAAGCGTGTCTTTTTACCGCAAAAAGGAGTTGTTTCGACCTAACTCCTACTTTTCGGGGTACATCTGTCCCTGTAACCGATCGGCTCGAGCTCCTAGGCACCCAGTCTGAACTTCGGTGCCACCATTGAGCACAAAGCCCAAAAAGCTGGGCATCCTAAATAGAGTGAAGCGATACTTCACGCCTGGACAGCTTTTAACCCTTTTAAAACACAAGTCCGATCCTGCATGGCGTATTGCAGCCACCTTTGGGATGGCTCAGCTAAATACCAATTTGCCCCGCTTGACTCGGTGGAACGCAGAGCTAAAAGGCTCATTGGCGACGTAAAACTGATGGATGCCAAACTTCACAGCTTGGCTCATCGCCGCAAGGTTGCCTGCGTGTCGGTCTTCTACAGCTTGTATTTGCGGGGAGAGTGTCCAGGAACTCCACGACCTCATCCAACCGGCCCCCTTCTACCATCCGACATCTAGACGCACTGCAAGTTACCATCCCTTTCTTGTTGCTATTCCACCAATTCGCACTAAACGTTTCCAAACGTCTTTTATAATGCGCACAGCAAAGGAGTGGAACTCTCTGCCTGCGTCTGTGTTTCCGAACGCATACAACCCTAATCTCTTCAAAATTAGAGTGAACAGGCTTCTTCTGGGTAAGCTCGTTCCATCGTCGACTTTCTCTCTGTCATCTATGACCTAGACTAGAGTCAAGAGCAAACCCATACTAAATAAAAAAAGGGTATCAAATGAAAGGGCTTGAAGCTAAAAGCGTGTTTAACCTTTTCAACGCCATTGTCACGTATAAATGACAAGCAAGCGCGTGCCCTGTACGCCAAACGTCACAAATACGTGACAAAAAGTACGGCGAATTTGTGGCTTGGCGTCGGGGGCACGCCGATGCGTTTATGCTCTGGCGTTCAAAAGGTTAAAAAGAAAAAAATAAGGAGAAAAAAATCCCAATCCTAATCAAAAACACTCATAAAATAGTTACCTCAAAATATTATTATTTTAGCAACAATTTGAGTTCGTGACGCACCGCTATTAATTTAAAAGCGGAGCAGAATGGTATGACGGGAGCTAAGTCCGCTCGCTTCCTTCGCTCACTCTAGCTACTCGCGGGATGCCCTAAGCTTGGCCACATCATGAAGTGATCAATTCTATGATATGGCCACGACATAATTTTGTCATGTGTGAGTATTACGTTTGTACGCTCTGGTTTATCTGATGTGCAATCATTGATATGAAAATAACATTTTTGTACATTGGACAACTTTTTTGTCGCGCATTAAAGGAAAAAATATAACAAATAAATATAGTAGTATTGATGCATATTTTCGGATTATTTTTAGTAGTTTTGTTAAAGATTTGTTTTGTTTGCATTGCAATAATTATTTTGATGTAGAAATATTTAATTGACGTGAATAAATTTACGGGTGATACTCGTAAGTTCTTTGATGTGCATTTAAAAATAAACCTTTAATTATACCCATAATTATACCCGCACATGTCAACCATGCTTAACGCACTCTTGGAGGCCGACCCTGGTTTGGACTTGTTTGCTGATGAATGGAAGTCGATATTGTTGGAACGAAGTTCCTTATCGCGCGTTGTGAAAGGGGGCTAGACGGAAAAAAAATCATACGAAAAGTTGTATCGACACTTTTTTGATTGTCTTTTGTTTCTTTTATGTTTGAATTTCGAAGAAGAATGTGGTTTTAATTTCGAAATAAAGCGCCAAAATATAAGATACAAATATTTTGATAAAAGTAATTGATTAGACACTAATTTTTCCCGCGGCTCAGCTCCTTTTATTCTATCCTAGAAGATTTTATTGGAATATGATGATTTTTCGAAGACAAAAAACAGCCTCTTCATGAATGAGTTTTCTTAATCGGATCTGTATAGTACAGTAGAACGGAACAAAGCATTTTACCGATTATAATAATTATTAGTATTGACTATTTTGAAAAAAGGAGTCTCGTAACTTATATGTCATTGTAAGTAGGTAGCCAAAAACTTCTCAGGTACACACCATCCAGAATAGAAAGTTGGTATTAATTTCAAATACTACAAACGAAACATTCGAATCAAAAAAAAATTTTTGCATGATATCTGCCCTATTTTATGAACAAACAGTTTTAAAACTATGAAACGTATCAGTTATTTAGCGTAATAGACTTAATTGGCGATCGTTCGAACGCAAAAAATTGAAGCTGAAAACAATACAAATATTTTATAACTTTTATATTTTTTTAGTTGTGAAATACTTTTTTAATTGATTAAATACTAGCTATTTCATGCGGTTTCACTACTCTATCAAAAAACAGAACAGGGATGGTGTTTTTTTTCAAGGATAACAAGTAGGCTACGAGAATGAGTGCTATGAGTTATGACACAGCGATACTGAAGCTTTCAATCTGCAGAAGAGTTGGTAATCCGATGAGTAGTTTAGATATTAAATGAGAAATGATATTTATTTGGAACTTCGTTCCATCCGGGTGTCCCTTGACACCTCTCAAGTTTTAGTTGGAATGTTTGCGGTTCTGTAAAGAGACAGAGTTAAAGGATTAAGTTAATTTAGTATATATAGGGCGTCCCAAGACTGCCACATGGAGGGAAAGTAACTTCAATACTGTAGATGGAAAAAACTACTAAATGAAGACTTAATTTTTATTTCAAAAATAATACTAACTGCATTAAAATAATTTTAAATAATAGCCTGTCTGAACCGGGAATCGAACCCGCTAAATGTGAATAAGAAATAACCTGTAATTTTACTGTACCGATCGAAAGGCTCAATCATATAGATTTATTTCTTTTTAATAACATAGCATCTAAAATAAAAGGAAAACCATGAAATTAAACATATAATTTAAAATAATAAGGTCTACACTACAACTTACAATAAATTTAATTTAATAAATGTCAAAATGTCTCCCTTTCTGTTGTACTTGTACAAATCGTAACTATTTTAATCATTTCGCTTTCCGTTGACAACTTTATTTTTTCATGGTGAAAGTTTCAATTAATATTTCTAAGTTCAGTTTGTAAAATAAATAGAAAGTAGTACATAAAGTCAGTTGTTATAAGCTAGTCAGAGAAAAGGCTATTCATTATCCTGACAAAATTTTAAATTAATTATAAAATTTTATGGTCTCAAGAGGGCTTATAAAGACCTGTGGCATTATCATTATTTAGCTTACGGCTTTACTCACGTTTTTTTAAGAACTGCATGAGTTGTTTTTGGGCCAGTCATAAGCAGGTCATGGCTTTAGGTTTTTCAGTTGTTCGATCGCAGCCCCTTTGCGGTGTCTGAATACTTAATTTAATTGGGTCACCTGGTTTTGGTTACCGACTAGAGTTAATTGTTAGGTTGTTGTTGGTTTGTTGTTGTTAGGTTTTCCATATTTGGTCGCAATACCGACAAGAGTCTTGTGGAACTTCATTTCGGTCAATACAAATTTGTCAACCGACCGACTGTGTGTTACGATCACATATGGTTAATAAATTTGGTTAAACCGAAAGACAGCCTTTGCCACGCTCCTATTTTTTTCTAATAAGTTTTGCTTCTTCGACGATGTTTTTATATTGAAACAAAACACAGAATGTCTTTGCTAGGGCAAGCAAGTTTACGGAATTGTTCGAAAGAGACAAAAAATACAGTTTCCCTTAGTTTGCCATGTGTTATTACTTCCCAGTATTTTTTCCTTATTAGCGACACTTTCAGATGGTGTAATACATACATACAGGGTATGTTTTTTTTTTCAAAATCAACCGCTGCTATTGCAAGGAAAACCGATTTTTCAAAGATCAAAATCGGGCTCGAGACTCCTCTCAGTGTTTTTTTTTTTTATATTCTTCCTAGTTTAGAATTTGGCCATCCACGCACGTCGCACACTGTAAAAATTCACCCTGTATACGGACAGGGCCACTCGTCATAGCTACCGTCGTCGTTGTCCTTGTTATTAAATACCATGCAACATCGAATGTGCAAAATAACACGGAAAAGCAGGATATGTAACATCACGTAATAAAATTGTTAAGCCATTACGGACATCAATCATAATTGATGTAGTGACGTTATACTTATGTCACCACTATTTAACATTTTTGCAAGGATGTCGAAATTTCCATGTAGAAAAACATAACATCACGGCTGTATACGTCGAGACAGTAGAGGCAGAGGTATTGTAGACTCACAAATTGGGAGATACCTATACTATTAGTTCCTTATAGTAGGGGAATTGACGTTTTTAAAGATCTGGCGCCTCGTGCTGAATAATTTTACTCTTTATACAGATATAGGAGTTACTTTTTTTTTTAAACGGTGCCCCACGCTAGTGATTTACCTCTATCGTAGGTAGGGCCTTTGTAGATGCACACAATCCCGTTAGCTTAGGATGCAAGAACAAGCTGAGCGAGCTCGTAAATTATAGCACCCCGTTTCGGATTGGTTAGATCTTCCTGATAGACAAGAAGTTCCGGGGCGGCTAGAAGAGCATAGTAGTGCTTGTCTTACTTGAAAAACAGTAGGTTGGTAGGAGTGGTCTGTGTCGCTCATCGCAATCTTGTGCCGCTGAACATGGCTCTGTTGGCTTAAGGGTAAATATACTACTATTACTAAGGAGCGAAGCCTTAGCCACAAACCGATAGAAAACCCAGACTTCAAGCTTCTATAAAGAGTTTCTTAATGGAAAAACCTGATTTGACTTTGTTCGGCCTGGGGCTCGAATTTGGGGCTAGTGGATGGTATTCACACATTGGTATTAACGTTGACCAATTCCAGCAATATTGTGATATCATTACAACAAAAACATGTGTGATATCGTAGAAGCATGACACATTCGAGTGTTTGTAAACAGAAGCGATCTGCGTAAAACCCCGACTGTTTTCCTGTCGCGAAGGGTGGGCTCGACTCGGTTCTGTGACTCTTATCACGTATATACAAAATCCCCGAAACGAATAATATAAATTCATTTCCGGTACGTTTCTTGGTATAATTTTAGTATGGTTTGAAACACACAAATAATATTTATTTATTAAACGGATTTAATATTTTTTTATATTTATTTGTAACTTGGCCATCTATTAGGTAAACTATTTCTTCCTGAGTTTAGTAAGCGAAGTCGTTTTGTAAACATCATTAATGTTTTTGTAAACCTTTAATATATACGTAATTCCCTTTTTATAGTAGCTATTGAAATCCAATATAATTGTAATCAAAATATCAAAATTCTTTTATTCAAACAAGGCTGAAGATCAGCACTGTTTTAAAAAAAAAAAAGTTACATGAGGACAGTCCCTCGAAACGCCCGCCCGTCACCACTTCCTAGGTGTTAGAGCTGGGTAGATCTAGTTATACTGAAATATTAACTGGTCACCACTTTAGTCTTTTGGTTGACTTAACAACATGCTTAAAACCTGAAATACAACTTGTAAGTTTTTTTTGTTGGAAATAAAGTCATAATTTTCCTGGTTTCGGTATTGAAACCATTTTTTTTTTAACTAGTACCTCTTTAACCGGTCTGTAAACGGAATTTCCTTAACATATTTATCATTCCACCAATGATCATTTTAATACCTAATGATCAGAGATCGGAATAGGTAGACTATGTTTACCTAATTTTCGTGGAAGTTAGTAACATAGAGTTGATAATACATCCTCAAAAATCCCGGAATCATAAATGGAATCATGACAATTAAAACCCGGGATTATAAAAACATGAACTGGTTATGAGTATAGTTACAAATTATTATGTCGCAAACGGATCCTTGGATGGAAAAAAGGTTTTCGCACCCCGCAATATTTTTCACTAAGTCACATAAGTCACCACGGCCCTGGAACGCAAAGGGCTTTAGAAGGAACACGGATGGGTTTTAGTCAGTAAGAGTCTGACACGCCCTTCCGCTCCACCGAGAGCGGAAAAAGTCCTTTGATGATTTAAAAAAATTATTTTTCAAGATTTTATTTTACCACTTTGTCGGCGGCGTGATTTATACCCATACCAAATTCCAAATTTCTAGTGCTAAACGTCTCTGAGCTAAACCGCGGACAGGTTGTTGACTACGGAACCCTAAAGCGAAAGGGGTTTTTTGTGTATTCAATATGTATTTTAAAGAGGAAATAAATTCTAAACTGCGGGTGCTGATGGAATGGGCTCTCCGCGGAAATAGGAGATTTATACTTATAAATCCACTATTTCCCCAAAGAGCACTTTAACCGAAATGCTGATACTTATCAGCATTTCGGCTAATGTGCTTGGATATTTCCAATGCATTTAAACGGAGACGCTCATATGAGTACATAATCTTAATTTTGGTCAATATAATACTTTCTCAGTCCACTATAAACTGATTGACAGGTCAAAGTCAAAGTCAATTCATTTATTTCAACTAGACCATTAAAAGGCACTTTTGAACGTCAAATTTACAGTTTAAAATTAAAATATAAGTGACTCTAGTTGTAGTGACAGGATATTCAGCATTTATAACCGAATTTAAATCACCGAATTGAGAACCTCGTCTTTTTTCAAAGTCGGTTAAAAAAGAGGAGATTTTTTAATCCTGTGTATGTATTTTTTTCAACTGTTCTTGCTAATTGCTGTTTTTATTGTTACAGATAAAGTTGTTCGCAGCTTATTTCCACGAGGTTAGCAAACTGCCAAAGCCAAGCAAGTAGAATATTTACGATAAGTGAATTTTGTGACTCTTAGGAGGCATAACGAGCAGAATGTTCATGAGGGATTGTCTACATTCCTACCGTTAAGTACACATTTGCGCATAATTGTACGTTTTATCTTGCATAATATATTATCTCAGTGCCTTATTACAGTTGGACTGGTATGCTGAATAATTTTACTTATTATACATATCAGCATTTATTCTTAATATTACGCAGACCAAGTTCTGTTTTTTATTATGTAATTTTCTTTATTTTGCTTTAGTTTTCTGTATTGTTGAAAGTATTTTGCATAATAAACATTTTCATTTATTTACATGTTTGTGATTTTTTAACTCCAACTATGAATATTACAATACACGTCGTTTACCCACAACAGTATTTATTCTGACTAGCGACTTCAGGCCTGAAGCCGATGCTTTATCTAAATAAAGCCAAATATTGAACCCATGATTGACCAAACCCTTTTGAAATCGACCAAGCAGAATTTTCCATTTGCATTGGCTTTGTATGCAGATCAGCGAATGGTTTCGTGCTAATTCATGTTAAACGGGCTTCCTATGGGCTGGACAACGGTTTGTCCAATCTTCGGGTCTATAACGCTTGTCGAAATGTCTAAAATGTATTATTCAGAACGACGTTTTTTTAATGATAAAAAGCTGACCTATTAAGATGGCAATAGGTGCAAAACTCAATGGAAATCTGTGGAATTATCTAAAATTACTACCTTCGAAATGTTGCCTTCCATTATTTTGAAATAGTTGCTGAAGCTAAAGTAGATCGTAGTTACATTCTTACAATATGAGAAGATCTTCGTCGAATTTCATTTTTAATTCGTTCGAATTGAAAAGATGGCCAGTCTAGATTCAAGGCACAACTTTTACCGCGAGAATGCATGTCAGTTCGTCTTCGCGTTTGTAGGTGGTACAACGGCAAGATCACCAGCACAGCAACCTCCTTCAGTCTCTTGGGTCAGCGCAGAGTAAAATGCACGAGCATTTTTTTATTTATAAGCTATAAATAAACTAAATCACGACCTAGATAGAGTACAACTTTGAGTTTTTAAAATTTTTCGCGAGTAGGCTCCCTGTGGAGGGTGTTCAAAACTCGGCAGCAAAGAACATGCTCGAGCATTTAATTGCTTTGTCTGTGCTGAGTCAGCTAAAGAAATCTATCTGCCATACGTAGGACCGTCTTAAGCATATTTGGTGCCGATATGCGGAAGTTAACCTGCTCCTGCTTTCGAGTGCTTTGCGTCAGATTTCGATTCGTCAAACCCAGAAACAGGAGTTGCGTAGTCACTTAGATATGCAGTCAAGTGAATTTATTAATTACACTAGCTTCTGCTAGCGGCTTCGTCCACGTGTAAGGTGCAAGTCGAAACCCAAGGGAAGTACTCCTGTAATAAATAGTAGATTGTTATAGAAGGGGCTAAAATTACCTATTATTATACGATGTAGTTTTACTCCCGAGCTTTAGTGAGAAACATACAACAACAACATCGTAGTGAAAAAGTACTCTTCACTACGATTGCGAGAAATAAAACAATATTAAATAGTTTATTTTATTAAAATTCAATGTACAATTTGTGCAATTCTGGATATTTAACGTCATGTTTAACGAGGTTTTTCCCGGCAACTTAATTTCAGTTCTCTGTGAAAATGAATGTTGAATTGTCTGTGGGGTAAATGTGGGAGATACCGGAGATACAAGTAGTTTCAGATTTGATGGTCCCTCGTTCGAATGCTTTGAATAGAGAATCAGCTGAGTTGACTCATCCCTTGATGATCGTGGGCTAGTTGGGAGAATATTGATGCGTTCTGTGATACGTTGGGTGATATTAAACTTGTTAAGAATGAAGTTCTCTATAATAGCCTTACGCCACTTGATCGGATCTCCATCTAGGTACCGTGGCGTTTTAACATTGTTATATTTGCACCAGAATCCGTCAAGAGAGTGGCGGATGTTCTTCGGAAAAAATGGGCAGTAGAGGTACCATTCCGAATTAGGAAAATTTTGATAGGTGGCGATCTCGTTTAGCATGTTGCTAAATTTATTTTTGCCTATAACTTACCTTGTGCATTTTCCGTTTTGATAGTTGAGAAAAAATCTCGGCGTGGGGCACTCCACTCGGCCGTAAATCTTGGTAGGCTTTGAAACCTTTGGAAACTGAAAACTTTGGATTTTTTGGCCTTGTGGATAATTTCTTGAGAAAATCCGTCAAATTTATTATTATATTTCTTAATATCGACCATATTGACATTATGTCTTGTCTGTATAGTTGTTCGTAACAAAAGCTCATCCAAATACGTAAGAAAAACTCCTCCCGTAAGCGAATCCACTCGTTTTTCTGTGTTCCACTTCATAAACTTTTCGTAAGTACAATTTAAATAAATGCTTTGTGGCCGTGACAACAAATTGAAAATTATTTATTTTCCTTTCTCTTCCATCTGCAAAATAGGGTCTCCATTTTCACTAAATGATGACATTTTCACTGCTGTTAAATAATTAGAGAAAAATTCCAAAGATTTCGTGCCAATGCGAGAGTTCGCCGCATTTCGTTCCATTTTCAAAAGTAAAATGTCCTTTTTTATGAACGGTAATAAATCGAGTCCTTTTTCATGATAATTCAACTTATGAATAAAGAGTTAAAAAAACCGACTTCCATATAAAAAAACACTACAAAGTATAAAATAACTTTAATTTTTCCCGTCTCCTATGCTGACATCTCTTTGAGGCGCGCGTGGAACACAACGCGCCATCGACCCGGGCCTGTTGATGATCGGACAGCGAGCCACCCAACACTCGCCGTCCGCAGGCCCGAGCCTACGGTGGCCGGGGATCGCCCGGCGACTCCCGACGCCCGGGGCGTCTTCTCCTGTAGCGGCGGTTGGGGCGAAGGCCTTGCCTTTCCCTCGCGCGGCCTGCCTCCTCCTTCGCTAGCATTACTGCTTCGCAGAAGGACGTGACCGCTTCCCAAGCCGTAACCAGGCCACCAACCAATAACCAGGGCCGGACGCGAGTGGTCGCTGCCGCCGATCGCCTCGACGAGGACACGGTGATGCTCAGCCCAAGCAGGACAGACCTCCACCATATGCTCCACCGTGTCCTCCGGGCGATCCTCACAGTGCTGACACCCAGGTGTGTCCTGTCGCTAAATCCGAAACAGGCACCTCCCGAAACAGCCGTGTTCGGTGAGTACGTGCGTCAGGCGGAAGTTGAGGACGCCGTGGCGCCTCTCCAGCCACTCCCCTAAGAGGGGCCTTACCGCCGAAATTGTGGCGTGCCCACCCCGAAGTCCCCTGCATACTAAATTTCATGTAAAAATTGTTGGAGCCGTTTCCGGGATTCAGATTATGTATATACATATATACAAGAATTGCTCGTTTAAAGGTATTAGATAGATACAGCTACAAAATAAATATTTTCAACTTATATATAAAATTTTGACAATTAAGGATAAAAGAGGGAGCAAACGTGTTCGAAAATGTTTGTACTCAGCCCCGGATGGGACCTCTTTTTGCTATATATACAGATATGTATAAAAGTAATGAGTTATGAGGTTTATAAATTGTACAAAACTTTGAATAGCAGGTACGATTTTTTTTATATATTTACTATTCCTCTTCTTCACCCTGTCCACGTCCTTGAATATTTGTGTTGATTCGAAAAAAAAAAATTAAACCTAAGTGAATTTATATCTAATGCAAAAAAAATTGGCCAAGAGCGAGTCGGACTCGCGTGCAAAGGGTTCTGACCGAATTTCATTTTTGAAATTTTCAACACACTCTCAAGGGTAGGATAGATTTTCTTTCAACCATTTATACAGAACTACAGTTACTTACTGTGTTGACTAATACAAAAAATATTAAAAATTAAGGGAAAGTAAGAGACAAACGTAGCGACAATTTAACAAGCCACCTTGGACAGGTGAGGGATTTTTTGTCCCTTCCTGCAGACATGACTAATTTGGACAATATATGCAAAAAAGCTTCGGAGATAAAGGTAATAATTCCTGCAGGTCGCCTTGATTGGTATAAGTTTCACATACATTTAAAACATTTTTTTTTGTGACTTTTGTTGTTTTAAGGTGTTGACGACTTTGGAACTTTAAGATGCTCATCTCATTTTGTCGGTGACTGTACCTACCCTAGAAGTTTTATTAGTACTAAAATTGACGTATTTGAGGTATTGATTAATCTAATACAGTAAAAGCTAGACAAATGATACCTACTCAGTGTTTTTGATTTCAAGGGAAGCACCGAATTATTTTATTTTTGCTTTGTTTATTTCTCCTGAAAACTTGTTGTACGGCTTCTTTCTTTCTTTCAATTATTATCAATCACCCCGTAGATGATGAAAGTATAGAAAATACCTCCTCTTTTAGTGGACCGTCGTACACCAAGCAAGCTTAGTGCTGCGGGCCACCTCGCGTCGGGAGTGAGGTGTTTGACTCCTCCCGCTACGTCAAAGAGGGACGCACGGGAACACCACGCACCGCCACCTCGGGTCCGGATGAATGGGGGGCGACGGACATCCCCAAGTCCGCCGCCCCTGGACCCAGTTCGGGGGTCGGAAGAGGGCAGCGTATGCCTCCTCTGACGCCCGATGCGCCTGCTGCGGGCCGGAAGGGGCTATGATTTCCTTCTCCCTTTCCGCAGCCTCCTTCAGATCACCGCGTCCCAGGACTGCTCGCCGCCGACCATAGAACGGACTATGGCCGGCAGCGAAAGGTCTCTGCCTACCACAGAGATGAGGACACGGCGCGGCTCCTCCCAAGCGGCACACTCTGCCAGCGTATGCCGCGCCGTGTCCTCCCGACAGCCGACGCAGTGGTGACACCGAGAAGCTTAGTGCACTACATCAACTAAAACAAATCTTTGGATCGCTTCTCTTCATCAGAAATATTAACTGCAATTAGCATACCAAGTTAAGGCTTGCAAATACCGTTATAGTACCGGTAATCTGGTATAGAAGGTCCAATCTTTCATAAATGTGAAAAGTGGCGGATTAAGCTTGTGGAATAGAATGGGGCGACCCGCTCTTCCCAATTGTTTGTATCTATTTATATAATTTCGCCATACGTCTCAGGAATAAGCATCACCTTTTCTTTTTTACAGCGCCACTGTCGATCGCTCAATCACTGCGCCAATCGTGTAGAAATCTCTCAAATCTTATTTTAACATTAGGATAAACACGGACGTAGCTGCTTTTTGGGATTTGATAAAAAAAACTCGTTGTGATTTGAAAGTCCCCAAGGACCGAGGACAAGGGGCAGACCGCCACTCCTCTTATTTAGCCAGTGCAGTAGGTACAGCATAATAGAAATGAATGGAAAATACTACGCTAAATGTTCTAGAAATAACGCGATAAACATACGCTCGAACAGACACAGATATCTTGGAGTCACTCACTTTACACTAGACTTAGATTAGATAAAGGGTCAAAGTAGAAAGTATCCGATAAGGAAAAGGAATAACAAAAGTATAATAAATACAAAATAATGTTGTGCTGGGGATTTCTGCTCAGCTCTTGCTCTATGCGCAGCCCATTGTTAAGTTGGTATGGTATTTTCTAAGAATTTTATGACCGGGCTGAAACTACATAGGTATACCTACGCGATTGACTGACATGACGTACAGCGGGTTCGATTCCGCAGATACAGATATTTTTAGATTCAGCTGGTTGTGAATGTGAGTTTTTTGTATGGAGCTCTCGATAAGAGCAAGTTCATAGAGTAGGGCCAGGATTAATAAAATTTTACTACTTATAAAAATTTTGTTTTTAAACAAGCTTTTATTTAGCGGCTATATTGAATTTAGTGTAATTTTATTAACTTTTGTTGTTTTCTACTCTTCAAGCCCTTTCGTTTGATAGCCATATTAAGGGGGTTGAAAAAAATACATATGTAAACCGCCATCTTGGACTGACGGCCATTTTGAAATTATTACAATATTGAGTATTGCACATTGTATTGTCACCAGAACTAAAAGTGTATGCAAAATTTTAGATCAATCGAATACCAACAAATGGTCAAAAAAGGTTTGCAAATTTTGGCGGACAACTTAATACGTACCTACATACGAACAGTGCAAGTTAAATAAAAGTTTGGAAAAAGAAAGTAAGAACAGTAAAAGTTTGGAGTTAGCACGAAGTACGCTACGGCTACGTTACTGCTAGGACAATGTTACGCTGCTGCTACATCTTTGCTACGCTGCTGCTACGCTATTGCTACGCTGCTGCTACGCCGCAGCTACGACTACAAATTAGTAGATCGATGAACGCAGGTTGGCTATACAGTAGTAGGTATACAGCTAGTGTAGGTTGATGATTCCTATACTTACTGAAGTAAATAGTGTAGAGCGACGGTATTTTATTGGATATGTAATTTAACTTGTGTGTAATTTACTGCTTAATTCATTATTTGTATACGGCTTTCGAATTCCGAACCTTCTTGACCCTAAGGCGGGGGAACAATGTTCGCGGTATCTAAGGTGACATTTGGGTAGATATGAAATGTCAAAGAAATGTCATATATAGTTTAAATAGATAATGATAAAATACTCTCAACTGTACCTGCACTGGCTCATTTTTACTAGAAATTAAGAGTACAATAATTTATCGTTACTACTTTTTCTGTAAGTACTAGATGTTCTGCGTACTTTAAGTTTTTGCCTCAGAAGTCCCATCGCAAACATCATGCACTTTGTTGTTAGCTCTCATACACATAGGTATATATTCAATTGGTAATCTAGGATACATATTTCGTAAAACGGTTGGCAAAAGCGAGTCTAGATAAAGCAATAGATATTCCAATAGAAAGTTCAGACAATTCGTAACTTCGTCGATCATTCTATTGTTGTCCGATCAGGTCATCTGAAGGCGGGGATGACCATTCAAAAGTAGGTATCGCACTAAATCCGAGTAGGTCAATAGCACGGTCCCGCGAGATAACATGTACCGAGTACTGTACTGCTTATTATATATTTACATGTTGATAAAAAGAGGTTGACCGTGACTGAGCTACGATCGTCACGAACGGCTTTTGAAGACTCGAAGAGAGTATGACACTTTTCGACAAGCAATTTTTGAAACAGGCATTATGGGAAGATAGCCACCTGTAGATAAAACGTTACCATTACAGCTGTTTTGTTAAATTACCACAGCATACGTACCTCAATCAATCGACCCTCACGCAAATAAATTACTACTTACAATAATGGTCTCAAATTGGCTGTGAGCGGTTGTCAACTAACTTGTGTTGTAATCGTATTAGTTTTAAGTACGGCAGTCAAGGGCCTGCCGATAACGCTGTCCCTGCTGCGGCCATTGTTGACATACAGGCGAAATTTTACAGTTATTTGACCAACAAGTTAACGGTTATCGATTATATCTCATTTAGCACGGTTTTGATCTGATGGGTATTGTGTGGGCGATTTAATAAAAAGTATTATTTTAATTTTACCTCCCGTTGACATCGGTTGGTGAGCTAACGCATACCAGTTTACAATACTAACATAAAGAGGATAGCGACCGGCCCTCATTCACTCAGTCTGTCTCCGAGTCTCGCTACAGTGCAACGTTACGCTCCGCATGTTATTTAATACACCAATGTACCGTGCATAAAACTTATATTAAAACAATACTATACCAGTATATTATAGTGAGACGTCTTAGTTATTAAATATTTTAAATCAATTTTAAAAATTATTTGAGAAATCTTCGTGCACAATAAGGTCGCCACTTGGTGAGTTATTTGTTTTGTTTCATTTTTAGTTTGTACCTGTTGTTTGTGTTGGATTTCGAGAAAATTACAGTAAAAGTGTTTGTTTTAAAATAGTTGAAGCTTATTAGTTACAGCTTATCTGTATTCATAGATAGATATAGGTACATATGTAACTACCTGCTGTTTCCCTATAATTACTTGACAATAGTTGCTCAGTAGTGAAACAGGCAGGTTCTCACAAACTTGTGTAACTGTGCAGCGTGTGTGTATCAACACAACGCGGTCCGTCACCGCCTGGCAGATTATCATGCACGCTTTCTAATTTACTGTGACGAATTTTCGCAACAGTATGCGCACATAAACATCCATGTCGCTTTAATTCGTTGCACATTACTAGATACGTACCTGTTTAAGGCTACTTAATTAAAATGACGTTTTCAAGAACTTTTTTAATACCTAAAACCAATGATAATACTTCCATTACGTTACTTCAATTTAGAATGGGTATTTCATTTTAAATTGGCTACTTCCTTCATACTTTTCGTTTTTAACTGGTTTCTTCAAAAAGGAGGACGTTCTTATTTCATCTGGACCTACCTTATTTTTGGTTTTTCTGTAGGTGGAGTAGATATTCTATTTAAATCAAGTATTCTAGGCTTTTCTGGTTTCTCACTGCATTTCTAAAAAAATATAAAAAATCTGCTTATGCTATTGGTATGCCAAGCCAAATAAATAGGAGACAAGGAGGTAATTTTCAGCCTTCGGTCATGGAAGCTTATGCATACAGCTTTAGGTAGGTACTCAGACAAAATTCACTCCATTCTTTGAAAATATTGACATACCTATGTTGGTACTAACTCGAGTTCTACAAATCTTTTGTTGACTGTACCTTTGTCTTATCGGTAGCCCTTAAAAAATCCTATCTTTATGATTATGATACCGATGCGATTGTACCCACTGGTTTAATCATCACACATTTCAGAGAATTTAGATAATATTAACATTAGTAGGTACCTAACCTAGATAGATTAGGTACTGCACGTAGTAACTAATTGTGTTTTTGCGTAGAAATAATAATAATTATTATACACTCATAGATCAAGATGATATGCATCAACGATTATTTTCTTATTCTAAGATTTATTTTTATGTTTTCTTGGAAAATTTTAGAATAATTAAAGTTGAACAAGGTAATTTCATGCACATATTGATTGTGTAGGTATTTAAAAGATTATTATCACGTGAATCTCTAAATAATTCTCAAGTTACAGTAAGGTGCCATCTTCGTTTGCCTTCACTGACTTTAGAATACGTAATAAATTGATATGGCAATAACTACATTGTATAATAATCACACCTAAATTTAATTGAGTATTCTATAAAATAATAATAATAATAGAATATTATTTATTAATTAATTAAGTATATCTGATTTTGTATTTTCTTTTATATTGTCTTCTATGGTAAAGTAGTAGTTCATTGTCACAAAAAATAATTTTAGTTTATTCTAAATCACTTTAAAATAAATCTCATAATTTGTATGTATTTTTGGAGCTATGCATTATTATAGACTAGCGACCCGTCCCGGCTTCGCACGGGTGCAATGCTGATACTAAATATACTACGGTATATATACTCTGGTTCCATGTATAGTAACTTGGAACTCTGTCATGTTTTCTCGAAATCATCTTGAGGTTTTTTTTAAGTGGCGTCTCGCAGTTCAAGCTATATTAAATGCACAATGTACTTAATTATTGGATAAGGATTAATTTTGTGTTGCTTAAAATCGCTTCATAAAAAGCCATTATTTCTCGTAAAAAGTAAAGGATCAAAAATGGTTATTATGGGTTATCCCTAAGAGATAGACATATACCATCGCGGGCTTTGTTGTAGACCTTTTTAAGGTGTACAATACTGTAGTACATTATTTTGATCTATCTCGTAGGGTTCAGCCAGCGTTTGCAATGTTAGGGCAAAACATGTGTTTATTTACGACATCACATGAGAAAACTCTAAAATTATCACTTTTCTTTTATATCATGCATTTTCTACTATATTATGCATGTATTATATGTACATATAAACCTTCCTCTTGAATCACTCTATCTATTAAAAAACTGCATCCAACACCGTTGCGTAGTTTTAAAGCTTTTTGTTTATACTATGTAGTGATGTATGTGAATGCATAGCTTTGTATTTAAACGTTCAACTTTTTTGTGAATTAAGCTACTGTTTTAAGGAAGGTTTTAGGCTTTCGTAGCGTTGCTACTTTTTTATATAATTATTACCAACATTATTTTCCTTACGTATCCTATAGAAATTGCGATTTTTAAATGCAAATTTCTCCATCCTTAACTTCCTCAGGTCTCTAAACGAATAACCATATAGAATTGGTTTCCCTTTTATGTTCTGGCAAAGGCATATAAAAGAAAATGGAACCCAACAAAGGTTGGAACATTGAGAACAGAGCGCTCGTGAAACTGAATAGAAAGTTTCTGTCATATCTACACAATGGAGTAAACTACTAATGATCATCATCATAGAATGGCAAATTTGGATGCCTGTTTTCTCTATTTCTTTAAAATATTTATTTTCTTACAACACTTGCGTGGAGGTGAATCATGAAGTGCAAGCTTCAAAATTATCATTGCGTATGTGCAGCTTTGAAAGAAAATCTGAAAGCTTTAAGAATTTCATTGATTTAGCAGGTTAGCGTTAAAATCTACGTTTTATAGTAGACATTCTCCGCGAGCAACTCAAAACTTCAAATATTTTCTTCAATAGCATATTCAATGTGTATACAGTTATTATCGACAGTCGATTGTTATTCGGGCAGCGTGCCGGTTCTGTTCGAGGATCTTGTGCAAACGTGACGCATGCAATATGCTGTGTGGCCTTAATGTTTCCGAAAAATGGACCAAACGAGCCGAGGTCGCCAGAAACACTCGCAATATTGTTCCAAAAACACATAGACAAACAATTTTGGAGGACGAAGTCTGTATTTTCTGTGCTTAGAATACCGCTGAAATTATCAGGGAGCTATGTTTTCTAAATAAAAATAACATCATAGCCCACAAAATAAGCTTGGTTCAGAAAAGTGAGAAGTTCCGACACAAAATAACTTTGGAACTTGTTTGGTAACAAGAGATGTCAATAAGAGTTTCGACGATATTCAAGCCTTTTTCAGTTAAGGGGACAGTGAAATCACTTGCTTTTCGAATATTCAAGAGTTTGACATCTTCGTACGATAAGGATCAGTAGAAAAGTTTTTTTTGTTAAAACAATAATTATTTTTTTTAACTTTTTTTTGTGGCAGTAGGCAGCGTCGATCAATCTATACTAATATTATAAATGCGTATGTTGTAAAGTTTTCCAAGTTTGCTGAAAATGGCCAAAAAAAATAAAACCCGGTAGGTTGTTTTGTAGTAGAGTTTCGCTTTTTCATTTTCCTGCAATATTTCACTAACTGTTGGAAAAAATTAAGTATACAAATAATATTTTTGAACTTCTAATACTACAAGATAACTCTATCAGGGCGAGTTTTTTGATAAGTAGTCCAATTCAGTAAGCCATTTGTTCAACTAGTCACCTACGGGTTAAATATCTTTTTAACGAAACAGAATTAGTTTTTCACGTGGTTCCGTAAAGGCGTTTTTTTATTTAAACTGTTACTTCTTTTTGTTGAAAACGCACGGGCGCCAATATAAACGCCAGACTTTCCCATAGTCTCACTAGCTTTACACAGATTTTCACTAAAGATTTCTACGCTTTCATGTCTTTATAGGAACTTAACAAAAGATGTGTGAATGTTGTGAAAATGTGCGATCTGTCACGTCACCGCATTAAATTGAAATCTCGACAGCTAAGTGTTTCCATAAAGCATTGAATTAAACCGGCCAAGCGCGTGTCGAACCACTCACAGTGTAGGGTTCTGAGTTAGCCGTCTCCTAAACCATGTCAGAAGATACATATGCACTTGGTTTTAAGTCGTTTTCTATGGAATTATTAGGATTTTTTTTCCACCTCCAAAAATTTTTTTTCATGATTTTGTTTTACATGAAAATATATATGTATACCCATACCAAATTCCAACTTTCTAGTGCTAAGCGTCTCTGAGCTAGTTGCGGAATCTTTTCGAAAGAGTCACCGCGGCCCTGGAACGCAAAGGGCTTTAGAAGGAACACGGATGGGTTTTAGTCAGTAAGAGTCTGACACGCTTTTCCGCTCCACCCAGAGCGGAAGAAGTCATTTGATGATTTCCTATCCTTAAAAAAAAAGCGTCTGCACTAAACCGCGGACAGATAGGCCCACAGACAGGCGGACATGGCGAAACTATAAAGGTTCCTTGTTGACTACAGAACCCTAAAAAGCCAGAGTTCGATGTTCGTTTATAAAACCGTTAGTATATTCAGCAATACGCGGTGCGCATACGAAGCACCTCGGACAAGCACTCACATAAAAAGCGAAATAATCCCAATACAGCTGTAATCGAACTTGTTTCAATAAAGAAACGATGGTAGGATTTATTCCTTTTCCTTTATTAATAATCTGAAATATTAATATAAAACCGGACAAGTGCGAGTCTGACAGGCGCACGAGGGTTCCGTACAAACTCGTGTGTATATATAGTTCGTCTATTATCGTGTCTCGATTTTTTCCGAGTGAAGACTACCTACTGAAGTTTATAAACTATGAAAACGTTCTCATTTCTCTGATGAAACGTTAAGTACGATTGAAGGACAAACTTAACTTTGTAGTTGAAAAAAAACGTTCTCCCATGTATAAATCTACGTCACGGTCATTTCTACTACGGCAAATACAAGTTTATAATTGCAAAAAATGTTTTGTGTTATCAATTTTCTGATCTCATCTTTTTCCATTACTTGTGCTGTAAAACCTTGCTTTATACCAAATTTCATGATTCTAGGTCCGAGGGATGTACCCAATAGGTTTTGATTTAGGTACTTGCGAGTACCAAAATATGTAGCAAATATTATGCATAAATAGCCGAATCTTTAAATTGCGTTGACTTAGAAGTTTGATATTTTTAGAGCTCCAAGGTACCATTGACCTACGTATTTGATATTAATTTCAACATGATATCTCTACGCGTTCCTGAGAATAAGGGTCGTGACAGACCGACAGACGGACAACGAAGGGATCCGATGAGGTTTCCGTTTTTTTCCTTTTAAAGTACCTGCCGAACCCTATAAAGATCGGTCGATGACACTGAACTTGTTCATTTGACATTCTATCTGCGATAACGATAGTCAGGAAGTCGAAAACGTGTTACCTACCTATGGGATGGACATGATAGACCAACACCTAGTAAATGCTCCATACGGTCTCCGAGGAAGAAGAAAATAATAAGTAAGGTCAATCTGTAATCGGTGCTATATTGCGGTCGTGCGATAAATATCTGCATTGCAGATATTTACGAGACAATGATGAATGCAGGGTTTTATTGAATTGTGGGAGAAACCACAATACCGTCTTGCGGGAAACCCGAGGCCTTTTCAATTGGAACAATGAAAATCCGCGAAATTGTTACTGCGCGCTGTGAACAGATGCCAACTCGTAAAATTGTTGCCTTGGTATGTTTTCGTTCAATGTTACAAGAAAAAAGAATTAAGAGGAAACATTGTACAACTTTGTTAATAAGTATATTATTCTAAACTAATATAATAAAGCTGCACAGTTTGTTTGTTTGAATTATTTTTGTATATGATAGCTATATTCATGAAGGAGGCGAAGTCGCGAAAAGCTAGTTATTCTAACACTAGCTTTTGCCCGCGTCTTCGTACGCGCATATCCCGTTTCATATTTACAAAAAGAATTTTCAAAATCCGACTGGTAGTTCCAGACATTAGCGCGTTCAAACAAACAAACAAACTTTGAAGCTTTATTATATTAGTATATATAGTATAGATTAGCCAAATTTCTAGGTTTGTGCAGGCGCAAACGTTTCTTCTTTATTTTTTTATTGTACACTTATATTACATAAAATACAGTGATTAAAAAAGTTCATGTACAAAGGCGAGCTTAACTCAAAATTGAGTTTTCAACCAGCAAGTCTTTGAGTGATAGAGAGAGATCACAATACAGGGTGGATCCAGTGCACCAATTTTACAATTTTACAATATTACATATTTCATTATACATATAGCAAAAGGAAATGTTCTTTAACTTTCCCCTTGAAGACATCAAGAGAAGGGCTGTCGCGTAGGGAGTGTGAGAGAGAGTTCCAGAGACGCACTGCAGTAACTAACAGAGAAGGAGCCACCATAGCGGCTGGAAGTGTGACGCGGAGTACGAAGGAGAAGAGAAGTGGCAGTACGACATGATTTACCCCTTGGGACGAGTGAGGCGATTTCGAAGATATTGAGGAGAATTAGGATTGTGCAGGATAATATAGAGAAGGGATAGGACTCTTCTGAAAAGCGAGGAACGGCATTAATCTTAGCTAAACCTTCATCTTTACATAAGTGCTGCCGGTGTTTGATTAAATCATCCATCTTTCCATAGGCATTAGTTGACAATTTTTACGTTTGAAAAATGTTCATAACATAATCTCACTCATTAGAAATGAAATGTTAAAGTAGTACAATATTTAAAATGCGTGTTAATTTAGGTATTTTTATATGCTTTAACGTAAGCACCTAGGTGCATGATTGTTTATCAATCGATTTAAATATGTACAATAGGTACATTTTTGGGAACTGGCTAGGTCAATGGCAGGCGTCCAACCACGGGGTCACATTCCACTTAGATGGTTGGATCAAATGCGCTCATCGCCGGCAGTAAATTCCACAAAGCTCTCACAATGCCTAGGATAGGAACAGATGGCGAAACATCGACAAGAGAATGAATTAATGACGGAGGAATTATAATTAATGAGGAATACGACACGTAGAGGGAGGAAGAAGGCACATTTTAAAATCCCTGTTGAAGTAGGCATATACCTACAAAAAATACTCCGTATTAGTGTTTCATTGTCTAAATCGAATCACGCTTTATGAGAAAAGTTTCCTTTCCTTATAACTAAACATTCCTACATAATTCCTTCACAATGGAATATAAACTTGACAGATAGTTTACCCAATATCAGCATCCTAAACTTGCACAATATGGCTTTTTAAATAGTGTGCAATGAAAATGAATCCTGTTTATATATGTATAATAGACACACAATAAACCGTACTGTCATTCCTATGTATTATGAAACCTATTTTCCACTTTTGAAACACATGATTTCATACAAATATCCTAACTCATTGTTGACATAGCATTGTATTTCAATCGATCACAGTATTTGAGGTACCGCAGATATTTTTAAGTAATATCAATACCGTAGTGACACGGTTTTTCTGTCCGGTTGTGTAACAAATGTGTCGAGGATGACGTGTAGCTTGACTTTCGCTGCAGCATTGATTTCAAAGGGAAATCCAAGCATTGAGCGGTACTGAGTGGCGGCAGCGCCAACGTGTGACCTACTCGCGCCTCGCGGGAGGCTGGGATTCCCTGTGACGTCACTCTGCGGAGCTCTTATTTCTCGGTACACACACGCACCATTTGAATTACCTAATAATTTTCACTTTATAATAATTTTCACTGCAACGGTTTGTCTCTCACGTTGATTCATCTCAATTAACCCTGTAATATGGCAATAATGATGAAAGAAATAGTAATCTATTTCATGCGGGAAATGCCTACAACCAGTCAAAACCTTGCTGTAGGTATTGTAAATTGTTTATGCTTGGGTAATAAATAAATGTGGCAAATCAAATGTTTACGTGTTAAACAAATATCCTTGTCGTAATAAAATTGTATGGAAATCGCCCTACACTAGTCTTTGGTGTAAGGTCAAGTGTTAATTATCTACTGACTTATTATTTCTCGGAAACGGTACACTTAACGTTCCACTTTCGTTTACATAAGACGGTGTTATTTCTTGAAAATACTTAAATACATCCTTTTGGATGAGTAATTCTAAAGATAGAGATATTTTCTGAAATCACTGTCTGAATGAACACATGAGGAAAATCGAGGCTCAGAATCCACTAAAGGTTCTTGAAGGTTTTCTGAATATCAACAGTGCATCAGGTGAATTATGTCATTGGCGGTGTACCTACATATGTTCACAAGGTAACGCATAGAATTCGCACGTTATGTATAAAACGTTATAACACGTTTTTACGAAGCATGTATACGTATGTAATGTATGTATGTATACCTGATTACAGTATGTAGACGCGTGTCGGTTATCAGGTCAAGCTTTAACAAGCGTTACACACAATACGGCTGGGGTTTTCCCATCCGTATAATCAATGCATTCCGGAACTCGGGGGACAGATGGCAGACGTAACAAGCCCCGGACGAAGCTGAGTGTTGGCTGAGGCCATCAATCAATCACACGCCAGAGTCGGACATGATTGAGCAGCTAACAGATATGACCCTCATTTTTGAACCTAGATTATTTAATTAGGTATAGAGATCTGCCACACGATAATTAACTAGCTTTCACAAGATATTTAGTTATACTATACCTACAGGTAGGTAATTGGTCTACCTATCAGTCAAGTTTATTGGCACTTTGGCAGTGTAATTAAAGCGAGAATGATGCAGTCGATATTCAACCAATTTTATATGTTTTTTGTACAATTTAAATAAAAAAAGCAAAACTGGTTTAAAAGGTTAACAGTATTAGGTAAAGGAAATAAAATAATTTACATAATACCATCATACGATATCTGGCGAAGACGACACTGTTTTTTGTTTTTTTTTCTGCCACATGAATCGCAAGATAAATCTAATATCTTTAAACGAGCAATTCTTGTATATATGTATATATTTATAATCTGAATCTCGGAAACGGCTTCAACGATTTTCATGAAATGTAGTATGCAGGGGATTTCGGGGGCGATAAATCGATCATTCATTTTTAGAAAACATTTTCTAAAAAAAAAACCGAGCTAAGCTCGGTCATCCAGGTACTAGGTTATTATGACGGCTACTAATAGATAATGAGACCCAAATATCTCAATTGAGCGAAATTTTAAAGTCGAGACGAATCGTAATGGTATGCATACAGCATGCCATTACGTTTCGTGGGTTGCTGACCGCACTACCCCACCTCTGGTCCGAGGAGAAAGCGCGGTGAAATACATAAAATAAATTCTGTCTGGCATAGCTTTGCGCTTTTTATTATAGACAGAACCATGAAGCCTCGTTACGTCGTATTTGACAATACCAACCTTCTCAGTATAATCAGGCTGTGTTTTCAGTATTGGTATCGTATTTATTTCTTAGATCAGTACATGTGATACATTAGGGCGCATAGCGTTAGTAACTTTGAGACATATTATATGACTTATTTGCTAAAAATACCTACCTGGCCGAATCTCTATCAGCGGTAATGTGTTATGAAATCAGACAAAACTACTGACGATTGAGCAATTTAAAAATGAAATGTGTTTTACTCAAAAAACCCTATTGCTCTGACCATGTTTACGTATTCACAACAAAACTTGGTCCGACTTGTCTTGAGTGTTTCTACATAAACAATTGCAATCTTGGCGCAAGAATTACAAAAACGACCCATATTATCAATAATTACGTGTAAAAACCTTATTCCTTTGCAAAATGTATTTTTACTGATAACTGAGCTTATTACACCTATATTACTTACATGTAATTATGAGTCATTTCATTATTGATAGGTAGGTATTCATATAATGACACATGTAAACACAATAAAACTGCGTGTACTCCCAACAGAACAGTCATTACATATTAGGATGTTAAACGCGCAGGGTCTTAGGTACCTACTTTACGCTTTGATATTTTTGAAAACATTTAAATAAAGTAGCTCAAGGCAAGAGTTTCTCATCCGAGTTGTTCAATATTGTTCCAGAGCCAACATGTTGAAAGTAGTGGCGGTGGGCCTCCTGGTCATCGCGACCGTGAACAGTCAGTGTTTCTACAAAGATGACTCCTCAAAGAAGTTGGACCCGGAAGCTCGCACCTCTTTGTACCGAGGCCAGCTGGAGTTCACCCTCAATCTGTTCAATGCTATCAACAAGGCAGTCCCTGATGACAACATCTTCTTCTCTCCTTTCTCCGTGTACCACGCGTTGGTGCTGGCTTACTTCTCCGCGGGAGGACAGACTGAACACTCATTAAAGGAATCCTTGCGGATTGCTGAGAGCATGGTACGTAACGCCTTGTTTTACTGATCAGACATTGTAATTTTCCTTGACAAATAATTGTTGACAACCTATCGCAAAGTAATAATTAAAAGCTGTAGGCATCGGTTAATTTTATCCAGGATTAAATGTCCTCATTCGTAATATCAACAATTTGGCAGAAATACAAAGTACAATTTGTTAAAAAAAACACTATTTTGTTATTGTGAATCATAAAGACTGATAAACGCCGATAAAATAGAAACGTGATTAAACAATAAAACAAAGTCTAAACGGCATCGTTTACTGAATTCTAGGACAAGATCAACTTGATGACGGCATACAAGGTGGACCAGCGCTCGCGCGCGACCAACAACAACAGTGACAGCTACGAGTTCACCAGCGCCAACAAGCTGTTCACGGACACTGGCTTGCAGGTGCGCCAGTGCATGCTGGACCTGTTCGGAGACGAGCTGGAGACGCTGGTAACTATCACCACTGTTCTATAAGTACTTACTGTGGAACGAAACTAAAGCCGTCTGCTCAATCGTTTACCAAACTGCTCGCTGTCCTCAATTCGGCAAGAGTTTCATCATTGCCTACGTGTCCTCAAGTCCTTAGTTGTCATTATGTAGAAGACGCGGAGCCAACTGGCAACTTTAAAAAAAAAAAAACTGCGTATATGCCATTCGATCTAAACTGAAACAATAGCAAGGAAAACAGAGTATACCTAAACGTTTTGAAAACAATACAATAATAAAAACGTGTACCAATTATTTACAGAACTTCCATGAGAATCCCGAAGCTGCACGCGTGTACATCAACGAATGGGTCAGCCGCGTCACCAAGAACAATATTAAGGACCTGTTACCTGCAGACGGAGTCTCCCAGGCCACTAAGCTGGTGCTGGCCAATGCCGCCTACTTCAAGGGTGTGTGGGCCTCCAAGTTCCCCAAGGAGAGGACGAAGAAAGAGGCCTTCTTTGTCTCCGAGACGCGCCAGACGCTCGTGCCGTTCATGAAGCAGAAGGGAACTTTCCATTACAGTAAGTTTATACCTTTTTAACTTGGAAGCCCAGTTTATACTTCAAAACATTGCTCTCGAAAATACAGTTTTACCCATACCTAAATATTGACTTCATCGGCAAAAAAGGAATAATAAATCTGAAGATTTTGTTAACTCCCTAGTTTTTTTCCACTGCCAAAATGATTTATTCGGTAACAAGAGATGGTATGAACTATCTTTTGTTAGCGAATAAATAATTCGCACTAAATATTTTTCACGGAAATTGCTAAATATCTCCGCTGCGCGAGTACGTCTGGTAGGTACTTTAAATAACACGTACGGACATAGCTGTCTTCTTATTTCTTAGTTTAATGTGTTTATTTTACTTTGCAGTGGTAAGCGACGAGCTGGGAGCGCAGATCCTGGAACTGCCGTACAAGGGCAACGACATCAGCATGTACATCCTGCTGCCTCCTTACTCCATGAAGGAAGGTTAGTCTGTTACCTTTATCCAAAGATACTAATATTATAAATTCCAAAGTAACTCTGTCTCTGTCCGTTTGTTACCTCTTCACATCTTAACGGCTGAACGGATTTGGATGAAACTTGGCATACGGGTGGATCGTGTCCTGGAATAGTACTGTATAGGATAATTTTCATCCGCCCGCATGAAAGTCGAAAAAGGGAACATGGACTATGTTCCCTTTTTCGACTTTCATGCGGGCGGAGACGCTGGCATAAGATTTCTATATATTCAATTGTTTTAGTTATATTTATAATCAATTGTTTCATCGGTTTTTTAAATTGAATGTCAAAAGTAAATAGCTGTGATAAATATGTCAACGGTATTGAACAAAACCCAGTCTCACAGTAAAGGCCTATAGAGATAACACAAAGAATGCCAAATGCGAAAATGTCGGCCACGAGTGCAACGTAATCTAAAGTTTATATATATATAAAGAGCATTTGTTTGTTTGTAACGATTTGGCTCAAAAACTACTCAACCGATTTTAAAAAGTTATTTAAGAAAGCAACATTATTAACTTAAAACATATACTATATTTAGGAACAAAAAAATGGGTCTCTATTTTTACTACTAAAATTGCAATAACCCAAAGTAGCAAAATTTTGCTTAATAAATTCATTTGGCGTGCGCTGAGAAAAATATTGATGATACATAAAAATAATGTACTACACGATTAAAGTGCTCACTATTATCTATAAAAAGTCTTCAAGAGTGTATGTCTAACTATTATTGTTAAGTCAGAATGACCGCTTTTTGTTAAAATTATTCAATCAAAACCCGAATGGAATGAAAAAATTGTGCTTTTGGTATCATGGTACTAATCCTTATTCCATTTAAATAGTTTGAAAATTAAGGTTGATTATGTACATGTAAATTGCACTTAAAATTTTTCAAATCGGACCTTTCGTTTAAAAGTTAAGACGGGTATAAAAATGATCAAAGTAAGAAAAATGATCTCGCGAGCAAATGGTTCAAAAACGAATAACATTTTTTTTAAATGTTACTGTAAAATCATAGACTTCTTATAGGTTTTCCTGTAATTTATAAAAAAGACCTATTCATCTGTATTTTTTTTTTAATTTTAGGCTCAGTAATTTCGGAGATAAGGGTCGATTAATCTATTTTCTTTAATAACTTTGGAATGGAATATTATAAAATTATAAAAAAAAAATTAAACCCCTACAATGAGCCCTTTCATTTGATATGTCTAACGGTATAGTTGGAAAACTTTTAGTTTTCATTTTCTAGTTGGTCCCCCAATAAGTCCCTCGTTTTTTTAATTTAATTATTATTGTTACGCGTCCGTGTTGGGGTTACAGAAGATTATATGTGTACAAAATTTCAACTGAATCGGTCCAGTAGATTCGAAGAAAATTGGCTATGACAGACGGACAGACAGACAACTGAGGGATCCTATAAGGGTTCCGTTTTTCCATACAGAGATTCGGAACCCTAAAAATAACAACCTCACGGGATATGTCGGAAATAAACAACAAATGTCTGATTCTTCGAATGTCTTTCAAAGATGGAGAATGAAAATCATATCAATAATTACTAACTAAAATATATTTAAATCCGTGAAGAAATGCTATCGATATGCGGAAATGTAACAATTAAAATAAATACAATTTTATTGAGAACTTCCTGCTTTTCAACGTAAAAAAACACTTTCCTATCGCCTTCGTTTACGTTTGATACAAATCTGAACGCTTAATCTGATATGAATGATGGTACTTACTGTTAGCCGGGCTTTCTAGTTCAGTCGGCTGATAACGGTACTCTCCAATTTGAGTGTTATGGATTATTTCTTGCTTTATTTGACCTGTTGCTCGGGAGGTTTCATCAATCATAATTCACTTGAAACTATGGCTAGGTAATATTTAGTACTCGTGCGACTCTTGGGAGTAACTATTTTACATTATTTATGAATTTATTGTGAAGTTATTGCATTGTATGGGTTAGTTCTGTAGTTCTAGTATTGTTCTTCAATAAAACGTAGCTTAATTTTCTAAAGAGCAATCGCAGGTTACAGTGTGGCTCTATCTGCACCACAGACCTGTGACTGTACCAATTAGCTTGCTCCATCATCAACACTACTCTCAGTAACATGAACCTATAGATAGATAGTAATAATAATGGTGATACCGCTCTCCCCTGATGTTAAGACTGTTCCCCCAATAATGTCCTATTATTGAAAACGTTCTGTATCAACAGGTGTTACCAACATTATCGCAAACCTGACTCCCGAACGCTTGGCCGCCGTGGTAGAGGAAGGCTACATGGGTCGCGAAGTCATCGTCGAAATTCCCAAGTTCACCGTTGAAAGGAGCCTGCCTTTAAGAGAAGTAAGTAGAAGCGATTATCCCCTCAGCCTAGAACGTTCTTTATGCTCGAACCTATACCTCTCTTTGTGAGGTAGTAGGGCCTTAATCCACTACGGTTGATAAATGAATTTCTTAATTCTTTATTGTAGACCAAAAACAACTTGAAAACAGTAATCATAAAATTCATGTACCTACACAGGCGAGCTTAACTCAAAGTTAAGTTTGCTCCTAGGAAACCTTTAAGTCATAGAGCGACATCACAATCAAGGGTGGTGTGGAGTAAACAATATAAAAAGAATACATAACGAATTCTCACGACATGTCCCTTCAGAAGTTGTGATAAAATAATGTGTGTGATTATTGCTAGCTTAACTTAAAACTCTTAACCAAGATCTCGTAAGTCAGGCTCTTACCTCTGACCGTCATCTGCGACTGGGACAAAAGCGCTCTGCTGCTATAACTCTGATTTATTTTAATTTTATTTTTTTTTTAATTTTGTGGTTTGCGTGCCTACTTTTATACATCACCAACACCATGTGACGGAATAAAAAAAACAACTTCATTTGTTTCAGGTGTTAGAAACACTAGGAGTGGGTGACTTGTTCAACGAGACAGCAGACTTTACCACGCTGTCGGAACAGCGCAGCATTCTCTTTGACGACGCCGTCCACAAGGCGAAGATCCAAAACGACGAGGAAGGTAAGAAACCGCAAATCAATTAGGAGCTAAAAGCAACAAATACGCAAGTCATTGCCGAAAAGTTAGTAACGTAACAAAAACATCATTATGTTGAAGTCCGCTCTCATAAAAAAATCTGAATCACATGGTACTTAGCGAATTAAGAACTTTCACTATTCTACAAAAAGGAAGGCTATAAGGAAAACGATGTTAATAAATCTTTTCAGAGCTTTATTTCATGTTTTTGTTGAAGAATACCAGTTAATCATGAAAAATGAAAATTGAAGAAAGCAATCGTACGGCTATTCTTCTGTTAGGACCTTGTTACTTTACGACTTAAGCCTATGCTCCACACCTAAAGAATGTGTTCGTTTACAGGCACAGTAGCAGCAGCAGCCACAGCGATCTTCGGCTTCCGCTCGTCCCGGCCGGCGGAGCCCACTCGCTTCATTGCCAATTTCCCCTTCGTGTACCTCATCTACGAACGTCCCACCAGCTCCATCCTCTTCATGGGCGTCTACAGAGACCCCAAGAAGTAAGCTGCCAAGAACGGATGTCTTTGTGTATGCTTGAATTTATATTTCGAGATAATTTGAATCTATCGCCACCAGCTCAATGATCGACTCTAGGATTTTGTACTTTGAGGTTATTTTCAAGTGACCTGATTTGTATACAAAGGTCCTAAAAAACGTATGGTTTGTTTGAACTTTGTGTTGCATAACATGGTTTGTTTTTCCAAAATTTGATAATTATCTCGAATTCTAAATTCAAATATAGTTTTTATACAACATCTTTGACATTTTTATATTATAAAAAATATTTAAAGTAGTAATGATCTGTATCACATAGACAAAGAACCTATAGCAGATTTTAGTTTGAAAATGATCACGTACATGACGAATTATGTTTATATATGTAAGGATAAGGACTCTGACACATGCAGAAAATGACATTCAGTTGTGAAAAGTAAAATGAAAGAAATTTGTTCCGCGAAATGGTGCAGTTATTTTAATTTCGTAAGATTATCTTTTACTAATATTTTGATACATGTAGGAGATATGATTAGATAATTTTTTTTTTAGTTTTTTAGTTCACCTCATTTTAAATCATTAAATGAGACACTATTAAGGTGCCTATGCATACATTCATACTAAAATTATCATTTTTGGACTCTTGGTTAACATATCCTGTCAAATTTTGTGTCGTTAATTGTAGTTCATTATTTTGTATATTTATGTAGGTACTGCGATAATAATTATGTTCTTTTGTGATATCAAAACCAGGGTAAAAACCCAAAGGAATGCACAGTTTAAACTACTTGTTAAGTTAAAAGTAATTTAGAGAAGTAATATATTTATTTATTTTCGTTCTAAGGCATTCTAATGCAAGATCTTGACTAACGTCTATTAAATTGTTTCATTTAAATAATGTAAGATATGTTTTTTATTAATAACGCAGTAAATCTATGTTTTTCTAGTGTTTTTTATTAAGATAACATTGAATATTTGTGATTAAGTACATTAAACAGAGATATGTCTTCGTGACATAAACCAAACAATCGTTTTTTAATTCCGAATCCTTTGATTTGTTTTGCTCGCTATCATGTCTTAATTATGTTTTGTTATTATGCTTCCTCTATTGTGACATAGACAAATGCGTGAGATTTAAAATAAAAATTATGCATGTATTCCCGTTAGGGAGCAGTATAAATACATTGTTCACCAACATTTCGCTTCATATGTTTAAGTCCCATGCAATCTGACGATCGTACCTACGCACGGCGAATCAGTCGTATAGTTTAGCACAGCAAATAAAAGCGTGTTTACTGCGGTCTAGTAGTAAGCGTCCGCAGAAGTCCTCGTTATCACTACACCATGGAGGTAGTCCGTCCGACTGAACCTAAAGTCAACCAAATACTGAAAACTGACTCCCATTTTGTTTGACCAATTTCCAGTAGTTTAGATTTAGAAAGAGAATTTATAGGTTTCAATTCAATCCTCCTCAATATATTTTTAACACACAGAAACTAGCTCCTATCTTCCGCTTTTAGATACACATATACAGGGTGTCCCAAAACTCAACGTCAAGCCGAAACGGGGTGACAGGATTGATCATAACCATCACGAGAAAAATCTGAAAAAAAATCTATCCCATGCAGTTTAAAAATTATGGGCATTTTAAGAAAAACCTAGAAATTTGATCAAACTGTACCATTTTTCGGTTATTGTGGTTATTCTTTTTTATTTTTGTTCATTTGAACTTTGGAAACGTAATCCTAAATAACATTTCTAGAATCCCAATAAAAAATAATGACACAATTGCCTCAAGTTTCCGAGAATTGAGACTATTTGTTAAACTACGAATTTAAAATTTTCAAGATTCGTCGACTTTGACAGGCCCTCCTATAAAAAAAATGTACTAGAGTGCCTTGGCAAGTGGCATTAAAAGTTGGCGCATTTAATCAGAATTCTAAAATGGTACAATACTTGTTAGTTCCATACAATAGAAAAGAGTAAAAAAATTAAAACCTCAAGTAACCCGATTTTTGCTATCTCATTTTACTCAGTTAAAATGTTTTTAATTCACACAAGCTCTAGGTAGGTTCTTAATTTTAAGACAAAATGATGAGAGAGATGGATAATGGGTATGTTCGCCATGAGTGAGCGAGACAGATAGTGACGCCACTTTTACCAAAGTGAAAAAAAGTTAGTAAAATTAGTAAAATAATTAGGTTTGTTGGAATAAAAGTCAGATGATAGAGAAATAACGTTTTTTATTACAATAAATGTTCAAATTGTTTACCATCAGCCTCAATACAAGCCCTACATCTTCTTAAAAAAGATCTACTTATTAGTCGGGCATATCTTCGAGAGTTGATCGCCTCAGCTGCTTGAGAAATGCGTTCACGCAGGTCGGCTACGTTCTCAATGGGCTTTGAGTAAACTTTTTCTTTGAGAACTCCCCAATAGAAAAAATCCAGGGGATTTAAATCTGGTGAACGGGCGGGCCACGAGATAGTGCCCGAACGTCCAATCCACCTTCCCGGATCAAGGAAATCTCTTACTTGCACTGCGAAATGCGCTGGGCAGCCATCTTGTTGAAACCACATGTCGCGAAGATCTGCTAGTGGTACGTCCTCTAACAGGGTTGGTAAATCTTCTCTTAAAAAATGTAGGTAATTAGTTCCATTCAAGTTCTCAGGCAGTTCAATAGGCCCAATAATTTTACCGTTTAAAATTCCGGTCCACAGGTTTACTTTAAAACGATACTGGGATCTATCTTCTCGCATTAAATGTGGATTCTCCACATGCCACTCGTGATAATTGTGCAAGTTTATGTAACCATCTTTTTTAAATGTCGATTCATCTGACCAGAGAATTTTTTGGATGAATTGGGGATTCTCATTATGCTTCTGTAGCATTGTTCTACAAAAAGAAATCCTTTCCTGATAATCTCGAGGTAGAAGACTTTGAACTCGTTGTACGTGAAACGGATGCATTTCGGCTCTTTGTAAAATACGATCAGCAGTGCTGTTCGGTATTCCCGTTCTTTCTTCAATTCCACGTACGGAAATACTTCGGTCACGTGCGACCTCTTGCAATACTTCTTCCTGGAAAGGAAACACAGGTCTACCTCCAGCCTGTATTTGATTCGGGAAATGGCCGCCCTCTGTGAGTGAACGGTGCACATTAACAAACACGCGGTGATCCGGGTAGCGCTCTAAATTTGGATATCTTTCACGATAAAGTCTAGCGGCAGCACTTGCGTTGCATCTGCATTCCCCATAAATGAGGTGCATGTTCGCATATTCTTGTGAAGTGTAGCGCGTAGGCATGGTAGATAAAAAGGATGCCAACACAAAAGTCCAGAGAGAAGCCAAAGTTGCCGGTATGTTATCAACAAGTCCAATTCACAAAGATTCAAGTCCAAAAAGAGAAGCCAAAGTTGTCAGTACTAAATCAACACAAGCGAATACGAACGTGCGCAGTAGACGAATGAGCGAAACGTACTAACTGGTTGGTGTCGGACTGGTAGCGTAGCCATTTGCTTGGCTGAAACTAGTGCGAATGAAACAGATAGATGCCATAGCATCTATCTGTTTCATTCGCACTCGTTTAAACGACGCATCTCCGTCTCAATGCGTGGCGTCACTATCTGTCTCGCTCACTCATGGCAAACATACCCATTATCCATCTCTCTCATCATTTTGCCTTAAAATTAAGAACCTACCTAGAGCTTGTGCGAATTAAAAACATTTTAACTGAGTAAAATCTGATAGCAAAAATCGGGTTACTTGAGGTTTTAATTTTTTTACTCTTTTCTATTGTATGGAACTAACAAGTATTGTACCATTTTAGAATTCTGATTAAATGCGCCAACTTTTAATGCTACTTGCCAAGGCACTCTAGTACATTTTTTTTATAGGAGGGCCTGTCAAAGTCGACGAATCTTGAAAATTTTAAATTCGTAGTTTAACAAATAGTCTCAATTCTCGGGAACTTGAGGCAATTGTGTCATTATTTTTTATTGGGATTCTAGAAATGTTATTTAGGATTACGTTTCTAAAGTTCAAATGAACAAAAATAAAAAATAATAACCACAATAACCGAAAAATGGTACAGTTTGATCAAATTTCTAGGTTTTTCTTAAAATGCCCATAATTTTCAAACTGCATGGGATAGATTTTTTTTCAGATTTTTCTCGTGATGGTTATGATCAATCCTGTCACCCCGTTTCGGCTTGACGTTGAGTTCTGGGACACCCTGTATGTATTTCGCACTAGTGTGGACTATTCAAGTATTACGTCAACAGAATTTTGTCATTTTCACCCCCACCTCCCCCCTTGTCAGTGATAGCAAGCTAATTTTTTTTCATAAATACCTATGACAAATCAAAATCGAATTAATGTTTCAAAAAAATATAGTGTATTGCTGACATCGCTATTCAGGACTCCAGTCCCCCGTATCATCAAAAATAAGTAAAGCTAAGACCCCCACCCCCCTTGGTGCTTACATAATTCTTGAACGGACCTGATTTTTTTTATATTTATAATATCAGTCTATGGTGATCTATCAGCTCACACGAAAGACGGGCGCGGGGAGCACGAATCAAAATTTGCGAGCTATTTCTCACAATGATTTGTTCCTAAATAATATGTTTATAAAATTAAACTAGCTTTTGCCCGCGACTTCATATGCGCATATCCTGTTTTTCCCGTCCCGTAGGTAGTAGTATTCTGTCAGTCATCATCATCATCATGATAATATCAGCCGAAGGACGTCTACTGCTGGACATAGATCTCTCCAAGTGTCACCACAACAACCGGTTCTGTGCATCTCGCATCCATCGGCTACCCGCAACCCTCACCAGGTCATCGGTCCACCTTATGGGAGGCCTTCCAACGCTGCGTCTTCCGGTACACGGTCGCCACTCCAGAACTTTTCGGCCCATGGACCATCTGTTCTGCGAGCAATGTACCCTGCCCACTGCCACTTCAGTTTGGCGATCCTTCGGGCTATGTCGGTAATCTTGGTTTTGTTGCGATTATCATCATTCCTGATTTGATCACGCAAGGAAACTCCGAGCATTGCCCTCTCTATTGCCGTTTGGGTTTGGGCCCATTGTGTGCGACCACGTTTCGATTCCATAAGTCATTGTACTGAGGTCCTTCATAGTCTCAGCCATGATGACTATATCGTCGGCAAATTGAAAGTTAGTGATGTACTCGCCATTGACATTAATGCCTAGACTACTCCAAAACCTTGAAGACATCCTCTATTGCGGCCGTGAACAGTTTCGAAGAAATGGCGTCTTTTTGCCTCACACCCCGCTTCAGGAGGATAGGTTTCGGGTATGATCCTGAAGTCGGACTGACATGGTGGCGTTTTCGTTCACACGCTCAAACACTTCAGCATCTCGATGTACCGATAGTCGATCTGGTAGCGTTGGAGAGACTGCAGCACAGCCCAAGTCACGATCGAATCGAAAGCTTTCTCGTAGTCCACAAACGCTAAGCAGAGGGGCAGGTTATACTCTTCGGTTTTCTGTATAACCTGCCGTAGCTTATGTATGTGGTCCACGATGCTGCAGCCTTTTTCGGGACGCTGGAAGTCGTCAAACCTGCGCGCCAGATGGTTCGTGATGACTTTGGAAAACAGCTTGTAGACATGGCTCAGAAGTGAGATGGGCCTTAAGCATACTTAAGCAGGGCATTGTCGCCCTTCTTCCCCCTCGAGTATGACGGAAACGAACAGTTTTTAAAGGGCCTTAAGGACCGGTTTTCCACCCGCCTTCAGGAGTTCGGCCGTAATTCCGTCCTCACCCGACGATTTTTTGTTTTTAAGCTGCTTCAGAGCCATCCTAATCTCATACAGGCTAACGTCCGGGATGTCTTCGGTGTAGTTCCGTGTCAATCTAGCTCTATCGATTATTATCGCTAGATTCACAGCGGGTTTATTCATTGACGTGTATAACTAACTGTCCAAAGAATGTCTCGATCTCCTTTTGAAGCTCCGATTTAGCGGATATGGTTCTCCCGTCGTCGCTCTTCAGTTTCGTGAACTGACTCTGCCCAATAGACAGATCTCTTGCAAAGACCTTGGACTTGGAGCCCTTATTCCGCTCTATCGCGTATTTGATCCTTTCGGGATTAAAGTGGCGGAGGTCGCTTTTCAAGGACTTAGAGATCCGTCTATTGAGCTGCCGGTATTTGCACGCATCGTCTGAAGACTGCAGAATCATCTCCCAGCTTTAGAGTACCATTAGTAGGACCAGATCACCTCTTGTTTTTATCTGTACGGCGAGTCTTACTTTAAGAACTTAGACCCGACCGTATGGTCTGTCAGTCACTCAGTCAGTACCTATAGATTAGGGCCTTAGGCCTTATAGATGTTGATAACCTTTAATAATTTGATTTGTCCAAAAAGTCAATTTAAAGTTTTGAAGCCAACTTTTTAGATACTACGCGACGCCAGAAAATGGTAGCAATAGCCTGTTGCCATCTAAATCTTAAGAGAAGTACATGAGAACTTTGCAATTTTCTTCAGTATTTTAGTTTAAAAAGCACGATACGTACTGAAAAGCACGGCGTAGACGTACATTTTAAAATATCTGCGTTTCTAAAAAGGCGCTTTGACGGTTATTTATGTCGGAAATCTAAGATATTGTTTATGTTTTTTATTTAAGGATTAACAACGAGTAAATACACTACAACAAAACTTCTGAAAAGTACATACTCACAAGTGCACACTCAATTACAGGTAACCACTGCTTACACATTAATGAGTCTACATGCTCCGACTGAATATTACTATAACATAACTAAAAAAAATACAACTAATAGTGATTGATATACTAATTCTAAGATTAAAATGACAAAATTACAAATAAAAACAAAAAACTTATGTTTAGTTTTTTTTTGCAATTTTCATTTGAAATAATATTAATTATGTCAGCTAAAAAAAAATTATGACTATAAAAGTAAATAAGTCAATATTAAAAATTATTTATTTATTTATTATTTATTTATTAAAACTTTATGCACAAGTAAAATTACTGTACAAAGGCGGACTTAACGCCTTAGGCATTTTCTACCAGTCGACCTTAGGGTGGTGCAGAGACAACATGGCAGGTGCAACTTAAAGAAAAACTAAAAATAGAGAGAAGAAAAATGAAATAAAATTATAAATACATAGATACATACATACACTTAAACAAAGTTATTAAAAAAAAAACGAATCCAACGAATTAACGCTGTGATGATTCTACCAACTTCTTGCGAATGTGCTCACGTGCCTTCACCTTAAAGGACAACCGACTTGTTGCCGTCCTGATGTTCAGAGGGAGCGCATTCCAAAGGAAAATTGCTTGAACAAAGAAAGAGGAGCGGATAAACCCAGAGCGGTGAGAGGGACATCGTAGAAGGCGATTATTGGTAGAGCGAAGATTTTTACTGTGGGCAGAACAAATTAATTGAATTTGTGAAGTTACATAAGAGGGAGACGAAGGATTATTAAGAAAAGAAAACAGACTAGTTAAGGCCCTCAGCGCTCTCCGCTGACGAATGGGTACCTAACCATTTTAATAGTGAGCGATGCGCGGATACATGATCATACTTACGGAGATTGAAGACAAATCGAATGCAGTTATTTAGAAGGCGGTCAAGTTTATTGAGGAGATCTGCATTCAGGTCGTAGTAGTAGTAGCACACATCACTATGGTGATGTGTGCTACTACTACTACGACCTGTCAGTCCCTAATTTTTATATTAAAAAAAATTTATATTTATATTAGAAAATTAGGGACTGTACTAGCATTGCCTTTATGTGAGCTGGCTTCATGTCAATATTTAAAATTATCATGTCAATATTTAAAATTATATTGTCCCAACTTTTATTCTTTGAGGTGTTCAGTTGAACACACTCGAGGGTGAAGGGAAAGGTATCCCTTTTTTAGTTTTTTGCTTGTATCTAGAATACTATTAAAAATATATCGTTCTCAACATTAAATATTTACATTAAATTATCTATAAAATATGGCATGTTTACTGTAGGATCAATACTTTAGGAGATAGAGGGTATCTAAATTGATAAAATAAAAATAAAAATGTATAGTACATTTTAATTATGAAAAATAACCAAAATAAATTACACGGTCTTATGAATCAAATTGTCATTAGTACAAGCTCCTTGGCAGCAGTTATAGGTAAGACTGCAGTTAATGCCTGCTTTGCGGCCACTGCATTTTCTAGCACACAACGCTTACATCGGTAAAAAATAGCACTCAGCAACGTGTCAGGAGCAGGAGGATCCAAGGTCGTGATTGGCTCTAAGTTTCCATCGACTCCTCGCTTCCAGCCCCATATTTCAGGGTCAGTTGGTTCCCAAGCCACGCCTGATGATTTGATGGAACACTCGGGCTGCAATGACAAATTTCCACACTTGCGTCAAAATGTACTATTACGGGTAAGTGTGTTGAAAAATGTCGTTTGATACACGTTGACATTTGTCACAGACACAACAGCGCCGCTTTCGGCTTGGGGGTCTACATCTCGGCTGCAATGACAAAGTTTGTCCACTTGCATTAAAATGTACTATTATCTTGCAGTTGCAATTTTACCTGAAATTAGCGGCAGATTACGATGAGAACTTCCATGAAGATAAAACGTAACTGAATCTTGAAGATCAGATTCAGTTACGTTTAAGCAATTAGGTACAATGTCATGTTTGTAATTTTATTCATAAGCTTAACCTTAGTTGTCTCACGATTACTTCCTGGCTCTCATTATCAAAACAGCAGCTTCCATAAAATGAGTAAAATGTCAATAAAAATGCCATACACATTTCGCACGGATGACCATCTTTGCACAAACTACTTTGATTAAATGGCGCGATCGATTAATGACTCAACATTGTGTAAATTTAAATGTAGGTAGGTACACGGACCGCGGTTGAATAATTTGTTCTAAATATTTTCTGTAAAAAAAATATTGTTTAGCGTCCAGACAACAAAGTATGGCTTTAAGATAACAATTTTGATTTGAAAAAAAAACTCAGTTTCATTGTCATCCTGATCGTGTACGGAATACAAATCAGCTGAATTAGAATACCACATTAGGTTTATTTTTGATAATGGCGTCAACCGCAGGCCCGTGTGTTGCATAATTCTTCAAGAAGCTCATAAAAGTCAGAGTGATGTAGAATTAAATATTATTATTTTACCCTTCATATGAATAAAATAACTGCATTAAATAAGTTAGCAGAAAATAAACGTATTTACGATGAGACCGTTGACCGAGTCGTGTTTGACGAAGAATGCTTTGCTAAGATCTCTGAGCAGGAGTACAAGCACAGGCAATTAATCAATCAGCGATGTTTCGGTTTAGGTGCGGAAGTCATTTAACTATGTCGTAATCCTGTAATGTACCTATATAAGTTTTAAATTGCTGATTCATTCAGTTGAAGCTTAAGCAAGACGTGCACTTAAATAATTAGCAGTAAACTTAGTTAAACCCTAATCTTAGTATTATTTATTTATTGTTAAGTTGATTTGATTGGCAGAAATCCAATGCCACTTCAATAATTTTATGACTTATTACAATTTTGATTGTACGTCGACTAATCAAACCTCTATATTCTAAAGTTTTTGCCATCACGAATAGGTTTCAGCGCTAAATTAGCAATTTCATTACATTTTCAAGTAAGTTTAGTGTTCGTGAGTCTCCTGTTACGACAATAAATTAGCGTTGTTATGGAGTCTACATCGACGCGATGTTATCGCGTACTGTCCACTTATCTCTGCTCTATGTAACTTCCGTGTAAGATCTATAGTAGAAAGTTAGAGCGGTTAATGAAAGCTTCATTTTGGTAGTTGATTTTTTACAAATCAGCTTGAGCGGTTTTCTAATCGCTGTGAAAAGGTTAACCCTTTTGATTGGAGATGACGTGGGAGTTCAAGCCATAACTATGTACTTACTTTATGTCCGACACGATGTTTATGATAGATATGTGGGTAACAGACGGATTAAAAAATGAATTAGAGATCGTCAGCCTCGACGTAGAGTCAACATGAGGAAAAAGTAATTGAAAGTCATTCAATAAACATAATCCTCCCTAAAAATGTTTTAATTAAGTTAAGCTTAAAAGTATTATCACGCTTAAGTAAATTGACTCTGGTAGATTTTGCAACCATTAGGACAGATCTTTTAGGAATGAGGTTAAACAGTTTTTTAACCTGTTTTAAGAACCACACAATATTGCTCAATCATCAATATGCACTGGCCAGCCCCAATCTCTGATTGAGACCTTTAGGAAATTCCAATTGTGTTCCGTAATGGCAGGATGAGCAGCAGATGTAGTGATTACGGTCGATAGCCGCCGCCCAAACAACACACCGCGACCGCCGCCGGTGCATTACTGTGCGCTGAGAAAATATTGACTATTACTCATCTAATACTGCTAACTGTTCATGTGACTCGACGTGAGTAGCCTCACCGTTCAGTTGAAAATGCAGAATACTCAGTTTTCACTCATAATGTACGATTTCCTGTAAGCGCCAACTAATGACGTCTGGTTACGATGCGTACTCGTCTGTTGTTTTCTCTCTGGGTATCATTTATCATTTTAAAGATTCGTTCATTTCCTACACTGGTTTCGATATTACCTACATTTTGGTAATAATAACTTAATAGTTTTTTTTGCTTTAACTGCGGTTTAGCTAGCAGTTATACAAAGTAGGTAATAGTGTTGGCCGGATAAGTGCGGTCATGAAATTTTTAGATTTTACCGTGAATCATTTTATTTAATTAATTGGTTAGCAATTGTCGAATTTTGCAACTTTTCTCCCACGTTCTTATTGATTGTGAATAACTCTGGAGACTCGGTATCTATCTGTTCAGTTTTATAAGTATTTTAAAAGATCGTGATAGTATATCCATAAAAAGGTTTTATATCAATTTGGTCGATAAGGTTAAGTGTGAATTTTGCCAGTTAATCTCCACTCTAACGCTACATACCGCTAAATAATCAAAATATGTGGTAAAAAATGACAGTCCTCAACTGCACATCAACCAGTACTTACACGTTTGCATTTAGAGGCTATGTGAACTTAAGAGTAAAGTTATATCAAAGTGATAACTGGAAAATCGTCTCTAATTTATGATGATTGACGGCCCATCACTCGGAGAAAGTTGAAGTGCCTCACAATATTCACAAGTCTATTTACATTAAGTATGCTACAGCATTTGTATATTTTCCTTTCATACGATAACATATCATCGAGGCACGACTCATGTTGGACTTTATATGAGCTTGTTTTTTTATTAGTCGTCGGAGCGCGTCAACAGATACCTATGTTGATATGAAGGAAGGTCGTCCGCTATACTTCCGTTTTGCTGTCCGCTTTCTTGAGCACATATCTTAGTTATTTTGAATTCGTACGTTCGCTCTGTTTACTTTATAAGGTTTCTTGTCTGCCCATAAGTAAAGCTTTTCCCTGTTGCTATTGATACGAATCCAGTTTTTTTTCCATTTTTATTGCGCGTATGTTCTGTATATGAATAAGGGAGGTGTTTATCTACACCATTTATCTAAAATTGTTTCTTCACCTTTTATAATTTAATATGCTTTAATGACCTTATAAAGAGGTTGTTTCTTGTTTAACATCGTTTGTAGGTACAATGCATGGTTGGACTGTAATTAATTGGGCTCGATGTTCTTTGTACCGGTCGGCGCGGCCGCGGGACGGAGCGGCGGACGATTAATAAAGAGCACATAAGTAAACAATGAGTGGAAAGCAGGTACGTAAATCCATCGGAAGTATTTGTAGCGTCGATAGCATCGGTCCGTCCACAATAGAACTAATTACCGCCTTAGGTTGTGCGTGTGCGCCGGAACCGCGGGAAACAATGCCCGTCCACTGCTCGCCAACTATTTATATGTATGCCTTTTGTTAACTCATCTTAACTTAATCACAATGGCTTCGCTGAGGCCCCAAACTCTGTAAATTGTTCGGAATTAACACAAATTCTAGGTCATTTTTTAGTGTTTTTGTTTTTCGCGATGATTACTGAATGTAAATCATCAAAAACAGCTTTGTTAACGAGCTTCTTTATTATCGTTCGTTGTTTAACATCAGCATCGTTTCACAGATGCTGGTATTTTATATATAATTCAATATCACCTGGCTAAGCGGATGTAGGTAATAGACATTGTGTATGCTAGTTTTTGTAGAAGTTTTGGACAAGAAATCTAGACGCCCTGCAAGTTATCACCCCTACCTTCTTGTTATTCTATCAATTCGCACTAAACGTTTCCAAACGTCTTTTATAATGCGCACAGCAAAGGAGTGGAAAACACAGACGCCTGTGTTTCCGAACGCATACAACCCTAATCTCTTCAAAATTAGAGTGAACAGGCTTCTTCTGGGTAAGCTCGCTCCTTCGTCGACTTTGTCTCTGTCATCTATCACCTAGACTAGAGTCGAGAGCGAAACCACTTAAAAAAAAAACATTTCATGTAAGTACCCTTGGACCTACTGACTAAACTGTGGTCACAAAATATTCATAATAAGTAGAGACCTACCAATGTTGATGTAGGAAGTAGGCATATATTTTTAGCATGTTTGTACATAAATAATGTTGATAATGTCAACTGGAATTATAAATCACTGCATTTTTATTTTGTTTTTGGGTTGTGGTAACCTATACCGGAAAAACCCTTTCAAAGATATAATTTGAGCTTAAAATAACTTTCGTATTTTTCCTCGTTTGTGCAAAGTTGCATCTTTCTAGGTTTTTAAATGTGGTTGATCTTGAGTGTAAGTAGGTACCTACTTACTGCTAACTGAGCTGAGAGCAAAGTCCGGAAACAAAGCTTTTCCATCCACGTAGAAACCAATGGAAGATTTCTGTGATGTTTCGAAGATTAATATATCTCTGCTGCAGGTCGCCTGCTAGTAAATATTAAACTTACCAACTACTCACGGTTTTGCTTACAGTCTTTAACATGGCATTTCACAACCTCAAGTTGTATTTCCCAATAGGATAGAGGTGGTGGTTGGTAGGTAGAGGTACTTTAAGAGTCCATGACTGAATAAAAAGAGCAAACCCATATCATTAACGACCGACGAACTACAAATACACTCTGAACTCTAAACCATTGGGATAGGTACTATTTTTAAGTTCCTAATGGAGTAAACTATCGATTGTGGGTTTTATTGTACTTACCCCGGGGATCGAACCCAAGATCGTATACTAAGCTGAGCAACGAGGCAGTTTGGCTGTCCCAGTTTGTAACTTTTGCTATCTTTGGCATGCCCATATTGTGTCAAGGTAAGATTGCTTTAATTAAAGCATTGGAACTTTTATAATTTTATAAATTTTCAGTGTTTCTATGAAAATGACTCATGCTTTAGTAAAATCTTCATGAGGTGTCCACGACTGGATTTTGATCGTATAAGTAAATATTCCGTGAGTCAGCTCACCGTTTCAACCTGCAGTATGCGTGGGTACTTTGTTAACTCTTCAGATCGTGTTAATATACCAACAATATCTAAAGTAGTAGTCCATTGTGATGCTTTACATTTTCTTGAACCTAATGAAATTTTTCCGGGTACCTACGAAAAGATACCTATTAGGGAAATATACTTTATTGCCAATTTATCTGACGCCAACCAAAGGCAGCGTGTGGATGAGTCTTCTTAAGCCTCTGCTTTGAATCTGTCCAGATTCTGTGTTAAGCTGCTGATGTTATGTTCCGCCCACCTGATCCCCATATATTTTGGGCTCGGTTCATGTAGTTGTTAAATGAAGAAAAACAAAATGTCATATTATATAAAAAAAACATTTTATTAGCAAACTAACATAGGAAAGTAAAAATATAAGAAATTCATTATAAAACTGTAAATGTTGTAAAAAATTATGGTAGCTACATTTATTATATTACATGTACCTTACGGTGTGATACTGATTTAACGTGACCAGATCTAATCTGACATTATGTCTGCCACTAGGCTCCACGCGCGGTGCTCTTGCGCACCTGCCATAAAAACTTATTTCTCAAAGAGTATTCCGGTGTAAGGCTTAATATAAATATTCCATTGGGTTTTACTTATGTCAATTACATTTATCCCCGCTATTTTTTCGGGTTTTATAAAAATAATAATATTGGTTTCGTTGCTTCCGAGAAAATCATTGTTATTATGCGAAGCATGACTTGTCTTTTATATTTTCAGTTTTAATGGTCGAAGGAAAAAACCCAATTCATTGTCAATTAACATGCGAAGTTTAATGTTGCTATTTTGTCAATATTCATAGGCCTTTATAGTCTTGTTATGTCTAAATATATTCGCGGTACAAAAACAGGTTCTGATAAAACGTGTTTCGTTCGTCAGAGGTAGGCAGGCGGCGCAGGAGCGCGGCACTAGTGCGCGTGTCGTCCGTGTTCGGAAGACCTCAGTGATTGAATCAGTGCGGCGAGTTGCTGACCAGCACCTCACGCGCACTGTCTAATAGATATACAGATAAGCAAAAAATCACAGCTCCGGTTAATCAAAATACAATAATGTTTTTGTTTTCATATTTTCTTCAACTTAAAATATAATTCTAAAAATAAATAATGAAGTATTGTACAGGACGGCTCAGCTTAAGGGCGACGTAGATAAACCTTTCAATGTTTATAATATTTTTGAAACAGGAACTTACTTACAACTATTAAGAATTTCAGTTTGAGTGAGTGGATACAAACAAGATGTATGTTAACGTGTAGTAGTTAAGTTGAATTGAGATAATGTTAATTGAAATGAAATAAGAGCCAGCAGCGACGCCCTCATGAATCGAGAGGAGGCCTTAAATAAATAATCAGTATTTACAAAGAATTGAACATTACAAATCATCGTCGATAGCGAGTCATCCACGTCTCCCTTACAACATCTCCGAGACTATATAAAATTAAATTATTCATGCAATAATTACTCATAGAACCTTACAAACAAGACATAATTATTATCAATAAAATCTAATAATCAACTCAGGAACAAATGCAATAAAAATCGATCAATATAAACCTTTTCAAAATAATGTACTCAAAAACCAACATAATTTAATATATTACATGAATATATTAACAACCATTTATGCACTCACATAATTTATGAAGGTAGCCATAGTATCTTAAAGTAATCTGGTAAATCTCTCAATGTTTCTTATTTAGGTACTTATTAAAACTATAAATTCGCTAGTAATTCAAATACCATCTAATGAGATACAAGTGGTAGAGTATAAAATTTACTTCCAAAGTCAACTTTTCTATAAAATTCATTCATGATACATATTTACAAGATAATGAGTATTGTTAAAGAGTTTCCTCTGGCTTTACAACTATACTTTTAAACATATTTACGACAATCTCAATAGAAAGCTTCATAGTACACGTCACATGCACAAACTACCGAGGAGATAGCGTAGGTACAAAATTCAGTCTAAAAAACATTTAGATGTGCCGCGTGAACACTAATTTAATGCAATGTAATTTGTTCTGTAACAGTATGATTATTTAGTCGTCGTTAATAGACAAAGCTTTCTTGTAGAACTTTCATCTTTAATCATATTAACTAGGTAGGTACTTATAAAACGTTCATACACAATTATTGTAAAAATAAACCGAAATACTTAAAGGGTTGAGACTCAGAACTATAGACTCATAACTTAAGTAAGTAACTTCCACGCAAACACTTAGTTCATATTTGCAGCGTCACAGTCACACAGGAGCGTCAAGGGGCAGTGTTCGTTCACAAATAGCTAAATACTGAACATTCTTCGTTCTTCAGTATTGCTACTGGCAAGATGCATATTTATATCGGCAACTTAGCATATATAAGTAAATAAAGAAGCTGACAGCGGCAGTTTCAAAACTGAATATGGGAGAGGTTGTCAAAATTATAACCAGTGTCTATGGAATTACTTTAGACGCTGTAATTTTAGAAACAAATTCAACATTAGTATCTCTATCTAAATCTTTAACGGAACTGAGTTCAATTAATTTGTTGATTTACAATATTGTTTTATGAATGTACTTCCTATTTTTTAATAATAGGTTTTCAGAAATCGACAGTTTATTTCAAAGCTCTATTAAATTTTCTTGTATCCGGTTAAGTGTAAATAATAATTAAATACTTTGCCAGTATCGGAGCAAGTACAGTTGTATCTAAAATTAACAAATCGGTATAGATGTAGGTAGATATTTATGTATTCCGTTTAGCTTGTGTGGACGGAAGGGCCAAGGATAAATTTTACGAAATGAAAAAGCTCTTAGTCAGATGAGAGTTAGATTTAAACCATTTAGAACCTCATTGTTTATTGTTTTGAATTCACAAGTTAGCCGGTGAATAGGCAGTTTAAGCATAGCTAAATTAGTTTCAAAAGACGCCTAATGGAATATTTTAATAGAAAAAAATACTATCTAGGTCATGTCACTGTGACATTGTGTGTGATACCGCGCCTGACGTGCGGAGGCCGAAATATTATAACTTGACCTTAATTCCGGTGGTTTAATTTCAATCACGGCAGATAATTGAACTATTGTAATAGGCACTGCATGGTATAGCCAATTAACTTATTTATTGTACTGTGCTGACACATTGATCAGTGATCACATTGGTCAGGCCACGTACCTAATGGTCAAACAATAAAGTATATCTTGAGTTTACACATAGGTGCCAGTTGTATATATTTAAAACATTCCGTTTATTGTTAACATGTGTATTAGTTTATTGTTAGAAAAGTTCTATATTTTTTCATTCTGATGTGCAAACGTATGTAACCGCGTCTATAATAAGTAGGAAATTTAAAAAAAAATGCTGTTCTAATAGCCAACAAATTGATAGAACAGCAACTACAAAAGAATAGGTGTCTTGGAAATGTTGGTTATATTTTCATTCAGCAAAGTAGAATTAGCCATTTACACTAATTTAACTAATTTTAGTTATGATACTGAATGTTCACCGTCATTAGATGATAGATAATAATCATTATTTAGCACATGGGTCCTCTATTGTAAGAATACATTTGGCAAATTTGACCTAACGACGTTGTTTTTTTCATGTGCTCTGGTAGGCGAATGAAAGCGCTTTCACAAAATTTTCGGGCTATTCACTACATGTCGCGTTATTGCCATGAAAGTCTTTCGAATGAAATAAAAGGAAAACCCATTCTTTCACATCCTCACGAAAATAACGATAACATTCAGTTGTATGGATGAAATGAAACGGGCACGAGCCGCCTGACTGCATAGAAAGGTATCTGAAAATGTCAGTGAAACAGATTAGATTTGATACTCGTATTAGGTAATTACTTTCACTAAGTGGAAGGTAAGCATGCACAGTACTTTCATGTACTTTCATACTCAAGATTACTGTTTCATGGCTAATAACTGGTAGGTAATAATGGGAAGACATAAAATGATTACTTACATAGGTGTTCGACAGTAAACAATGTCTAGGAGACTATCTAGGCACGTACATATAAATAATGACAGGGCGAGGCCCTGTGTTATAAACATAGACGGAACAAAGAAAGGCCAATTTGTTAGACGAGAAAGGGAGCACATTTTAAAGACCGCGATTGAAACACCACTTGTATTTATAATTTATAGCAATCTGAGGGCAATCAGGCCTCTCCCAGTATGAGGCGAAAGATGTAATATTGGGAATGAGAAACCGTTCACTGCGTCGCGTCGTCCGATATGGACACTCGAATAATGGAACCTCCCGTCCCGAACAAGCTATTACGTTCCAATTTCCGAGGAGTACATTATAATAATAGTTTCAAGTTTTCAACTTTTTGTACAAAGCTTTATCTTAAACATCGCAGACTTATTCTAAGTCAATGGAAATGTCGAAAAATAAATAATAGTGCAGCCATACTCTAAAAAATAAAAATCACTGTTCAAACCGAGAGGAGCACAGTGAAGAGATGCGATAGTTGAGCGGTGAAAGATGCTGGGTTCTGAATACTCGTTCTTTTAGTCTTTTTATTTTATTTTTAGAAAGTTCAGTCGGTCGCACAGCGGGAGAAATTACTACGGCGCCGCGGCGACCACTAACACCAGCGGTGCTCATCATTGTTCGCTATTTATCTGATGTTACTTTAAGACACATTAATCCACATAATCATCCATTTAAACAAACACGTCGGGGTGCCATTACTTATATCAAGGAACTAGCGTCAGATATCTACCTACTTATACCAAAATGCATATCTAAACCATTGTTTAGAAATATGACTTCTAAAGTAAACTAGTATTTATGACTAATAAATATGCAATGTAAGTCGATTTTATATAATCTTGTAAAACACTTAAAAGTATCTGTTCTTAGCTAAAGCTAAAATGTATACGGTAACGGGCGGAATTACATACAAATTAACAAATAAGATTAACGGCCGAGAACCTTCACATCTCTCTTTCGTAACTGTCTTATTTCTCTATAAATTATTACTTTATTAGCACCTTACCAAATTCATCTGTGATATTTTCAGCCTTTAAGTATCGATTATAAGAGAATACATTTGTTATTATATCACCATGATAAAGTTCAATTGACTATCAATGGGGTGTGAGCGGCGTGCGGAGCGGGCGCTACGCGTTACCTCTTGTTGGGCTTGACGGCGCCGTTCGCGGCCGCAGTCTTCTGCGCGATATGCGTCTGGTAGTGCTTGGCCAGGTGCGCCTTCTGCCGGAAACTCTTACCGCACAGCGAGCACGTGAACGGCTTCTCTCCGGTGTGCGTCCGCACGTGCACGTTCACTGAGTATTTGTCCTTGAACCCTTTCGAACAAATGGAGCAGTAGTGGAGAGATCTCTCTTTCCTCACTCCGTTGGACGTAGAGGTAGCCGCCTGAATGGCCGTCCCCGACTGCGCTTGCGGCGTCGGCGCCGGGTTCTTGTTCTGCGGTTTCTTGTATCTTCTATTTCCCGGCTTCGTGCTCGTCACGGTGGGCGATGCTGTCACTATTTGCAAGTGCTGGTTCAGCTGGACCTCCCCGGCGGGGATCATGGTCACGAGCTCGCCGTTGACGTGATGTATGTTGTAGACACTTCGCGTCGGGTCAATAGGTTCCACGGTACAAAACGGTTGCATCGATTCTCCGAGTTCCGTTGCTATCCTCTTCAACTTCTCGTAGTCTTCCGGGTAGTTGGTATCTAGTCGTGACAGTAAAATGTCATCAACACTTTGCGTCGATGATGGATTTTCTCCATTTGAAACAACAGAGTGGTTTGGGTCTTCTAATAATATCGAAATGTTCAATCGATTGGGTGGTGAAATCGCCATTAAGAGTTCATCTTTGCTGCCTGGGTACATTGATGGTACATCAGGTTTGTTGTTGTTTGTCGAGATGACACGTTTCAGTTCACTACTAACATCGACTTTTGCAGGATTTTTAATAGTACTATATCTAATAAAGGCTTTTCCCTGTAATGCGCTTCTGAGCAAAGATTCATTTGATTCTGTGTTTTGATCCGTTATTTTCCAATCATTGTTGTTGTTATTAAATTCTACTTGGCTTTCCAATAAGGCTGGCGTTACGAGAATAGATGAACTATGAGAGTCATCTTTCTTGTCACTACTCTGAAAATCACCTTCTTCGTAACTGTAGGGTTCCACTTTCACTAAATCACTAGTACTCAAATCAGCATGCTGGCTTTCTGAGTCACCATCTTCATAAGTGAATCCTTCTACTTTTGGTAAATCTTGGTTGAAGTCATTGGGGAATCCGTTCATATTTAAAATGGATTCGAGATCTAAGGAGTTGTGCGTCTCTATGTCAGTTGGACTAGACATAGACACGTCTTCTTCTTTAGCCCAGTATCGATTCGAGCTGGTTTCCGTCATGTCATGATTTAATACAGTCAGTGTGTAAATTTGTCCGTCCGTGTTGTTTATTAATTTATTTGAAATTGCCGTGTCTGTGCAGGGATGCGTGCCATTAATGTCGCTTTCCTGGTTCCAGTAAAACTTGTTGAGATCCTCTAACATGGTATTATCTAAGCGATCACGTTCGCGGTCCACGTTCCAAATAGAGTCGAAACTCTGTAGCGTTGTGGAGGTGGTGGCCGTGGCCATGCCACTACTGGCGCCGACCGGCGTGCCGCTCACGCTTAACAGGCTGTTGTTGTTCTGTTCTTTGGGCTCCTCGGAGAGCAGTGGGTTCGACCTCGAGTCGGGTGATTCCATGAACACATTAACAGAACGCATCTGTTGTTTGTACTGGGCATCAGTAACCTCATTGGACGTCACGAAATCAAAGAAATCCGACTTTGACAGTTCTGGGGCAGTGGCCGTCATGACTACCGTTTCATTTACAACCGAGGACGACAACTCGGTTCGTTCTCCTGTCAGTTTTGCTATATCAAGCTCGTAACGTTTGTGTGTTCAGTTTATCTTTGTACTACAATAAATATATCTAAATTTAAATAAGTGAATAACCCGGTATGACTTGTACTTTATTGGCAGTCGCTAGAGCGTCGGTAACTGAGAGTGCGGGAAAGGGCGCGGGCGGGGTGCTGGCGGGGTGCTACTCGGACGTGCCCAACGTGCTCGAGTCAAGCGGCGGACCAATCCAGTGTGCGAACTTGATCCGTACGTTCCTTTTTCCCATTATTCACCCCAACCCAATCCTTGTTGGTCGAGAACTTAGTTAGCCAGGCTTTTGGCAAAGTAAGTGCAATTGACCATATTATCCATGATGTTATGAAGGTGTCCGAAGTCAAGGAGCGAAGTCAATCTGGAAAGAGGAAAAAGAAACGGTTAATGGTATTCCTCAAGTAACAAAGAGAACAGTAGATGAATAGCTAGTTATACCTACTAGTGGGCAATGTTGTTGTAACGAAACTACATTGCGTCGGCATCGCATATCATAAGGCAGAATATATCCGTATCTGAATGTTTAATTAATAAGCTCGCTCCGAGTCTTTAGATCCTGTACAAAACCAGGGCGAGCAAGTCACGCGTAGCGCCTATCAGGCATCACGTCGCGCCTGCGCACTGGGCCCGCCGCGCCGCGCGGTGCTTTCCGAGCCAAGCCGGCTTTCAGCGCAACACCAAATAATAAAACCGAACATTAAATTTTATTAAAATGAAAGCAGAATTGAGATCATCACACGGTATGTAATTCTAGTGGTTGTCTAAATATTTTTACTTTCTACATTATCATACTCATTTCCACATCCTTCGTTGTTTGTATCGTTTTTAAAAGTGTTTAATATGAATACCATTATTGTGTTCTGTTGTATTTAACGCTAGAGGTTTTCGTACGTGTTCAATATACATGTCGTAAAATGAGAAAGGTCTGTCAAACGACACGATGAATTGGAGCAAGCGCGAGGGACCGAAACACTCGATATTAAGTTTCAGCTGACAGCTGATACAATGGTAACTCGTTGATATTTCACGAAATATTATTTACTTGCTGTATAGTTTACAGACACCAATACTATGTATATGTAGGTGTTATTCGTATTTAGTCTAGTGAAAATATATTATTTACGTAAATGATCATAGTTTAATTGTTACTTCGTCGAGTTCAAGTTGTGTGAAAATTTTGTAGAGATATTCAGCCTTATTAAAAAAAATTGAATCCTATCAAAACTAAGAACTAAGTAATATTTTTTATAAATAAGGCCTTTTATTCACAAACAGTTTTTGTTAGGTGTAAACAATGAGCATAAGGTAGTTACTTGTATTCTTGTTTTACCTATTCTCTACATACATACATACATCAAACACTTCGTTATAAAAACAAAATATCGTGACGTCTTCGAATGAGCTTTATAACTGTTGTTAACTTCAAAACGGAATGTAATACTTGTATTGTGAGCAATAAAAATTCTGGAACGAATCTTTAATTAAGAACAATGACGTTATTTGTTTGTTTGTAGATGTATGGGCTTGTGTGTTTTGCTACAATATCTAATGGAGTATAGAATTATAAATTGCATGCAACTATGCACGCGGTTCGATACTTTTAAGAGTACAGAACTGTTGTATAATGCGTTCATCAACGCTACATGAGCTACATCTATTGTTGGGTAGTTTCAATTTTAGACATGTTCCTTTTATTTGGTTTGTTAAGTTACAGACCAGCAGCGCCGGACAATGAAGTAAGCTTAGTTTATTGATGATCATAAATTAATCTCTTTCGAGTGGCTCGTAAACTTCTAAGTTCAATCAGTACTTTACGTCATTGCCTCACAAACATATTTTAACTGCACTAAATTGTGTACAGGCTGTCATTACTTTAAACGAAACACTAAGTTAACATGCGAAATTGTTGTGCAACTAGCACTGTTAAAAATAGTGCTTTTGACATTACTGAAACCCTATTGCACAATCGTGGAACGGTCGGAGCGCTGGATTAACTTTAAATTGCTTATAGGAAACATTGTCGATGGCTCTTGAGACATAAGTATCCATCATAAAGGTAAAAATATTGGATTAAATTGCCGGTACGTTACGTTTAGCTTCGTAGTGGGTAATCCCAGGCTCTGGTAGGTAGAGGTGCTGGCAGCCATTAAAGCTGGCTGCGCTAAGGTCGCCGCAGTGGTTTTTCTGAGAATCTGGTCTCGTAATAGCATCGCAAGCTATTAACTTAGCCGATAAGCGTCGATTATTGCAATTGGTTCGGGTTCGTATGTGCAACACGGCAACAAATAGTTTAGCGAATCATTGTAGGCATAATGTGTTTGCAAATTTTAATATTGATACATAAAAAATCGGTCACCTTTTAGCATTATGCACGGGTTTTTCTGTTAAAATTATTTTTTGTTCTCTTGTTTATATTATAAACAGGCACCTACTGAGAAAACGCCAGCTGCATGAAGTTAGTTAATGAACACTTTACTTGACCTAGATTGTTTTATGGTACCTATCCGTGCCAAAGTTGTAATTTGATTGCGAAGGTCACAGGTTGGCGTAAATCTAAACGAATTAGTACAAAACAATAATGCCTAAATGAGTAATTAGTTGAAACAAGTACTATCGACAAGCAAGGATGTGAATTTGATGACTTTGTATTGAGCGGTGGCAGCGCGGCGCTGCATGTGGGTTAACGAGCGCGGTTGCGCCACGGAGCTGCGCCCGCGCCGCTGACACCGACCGCCGATAGCTTCAAACATTAACTGCTGTACAGACTTTATATCTCTTATATTGTTATTCTTATATTTTTCAAATGAATGTTTGTCAGCTCAAGATATTTTCTAATTTGTTATCGTAAGCTGTTTCCCAGTTTTTCTTAGCACTCAGGAATGTGGTTAGCAGTGAGAAGACCCGCCGAGTCCGGCGACGAATACACAAGTTACTAATAACATTTCTATCACCTATTGATGCGACTAATAAGGTAGAGCTGCGGAGAAACCTTACCTCTCTTATATATATCTAGAAATCTTAAATTGCAATGTTCGTTAGCGCGAATACCCATTACATTTTATACCCATTTGTATTATTTCTACCTTCATGCCATCTCAGGCAAGTAATTAATGCCTCTAAAAGATTTATGAACCGATATCTATTAATAGCATTCTTAAATTAATTGAAGAATATATTATTATAGACGTAGTGGACTGGTTGGCGTAATAAGGTTTGTACCATGTTCAATTACACCTCTACTTTTACAATACCTCCGCTAAATCCAGAATAATTTTATTTTAATGTTTATTATGAACGAAAGTAATGCATATCGTTTTATAAAATAGTCTACCTCTATCGATATTGTAGATCTAGTTCGATATCTTTAATTAACACGAATAAGCGGCCTCGATATCGCAACTACAATGGCCGACTTTATCTCCGCGAACTATCGGACGATGTCTACAAATTGCGTCGTATTTACAACAAAAATACGCGGACAATTAACTGTGGAGTTCCGATGTGACGATAATGGGTAGCCGAGGAGTCGGCAGTGGAACTGATCCAGCGCATGATCCAAGTGTTACGCGGTGCGACGAGCGACCAGCGCGGGCCAGTGCGGCGACCAGCAAGCGAGCCGCGGCGCAGATGCGGAGCGCGATAGTGACCACATTGTGACGGTTTTAATTGGACGTTTTACATAGAATTGATTCGATATAAAACTGAACATGCCGTTGGTCATTCTCCGCTATTCAAGGCGACGCTCGACGTGCAGCACGATGTTATGATTGTGTGACTACGAATTGATTACCTTGTTATTTTATTACAAATATTTTTTTACACAAATAAATACTCAATTAATGAGTTAGATAGACTTTATTTTGAAGGTAATTCCTCGAATCCTGAAGCATTTTAAATACCTACATATCATCGAGTAATAATAAAACTTGTTATTGAAAGGCTCAAAACAAACAATTATTAATAACGATCTTCATAACATTGTGACATTAAAAGGTAAGACATAAAACTTAAATTACTAATCACCTGAAATTAACAATGCCTAGGTGCCTACTTTTTTAATAGCGTTGAACTTGTTTAATGACATAAGGATCCACGTTGATATAAATGGTTTTACTATAAGTATAATTGTCGCTCTGTTTCATATCAATAGGTATTAGCGAGGCAGCCGTACAAGGCAGCTGGTTGTAGCGCGGCCGCATACCAGAGCGCGCGTCGCCGCCGCCGGCACGACCTCTGACATTTGAGCAGAAGATGACCGCTTGCTACGTACGAACAGCCTTTGATCTCCCATACTGTTGCAATTTTATGCCAGATTATTATAACGACTTGGATGCCAGTAAAAGTGAAATTAACGTTGCGTACTGATCTGTTGGCGGGCGTTACTATAAACTCGAATGACACGCGGTTAATTGCGGTTCACGCAATTAAAGGGCTCGGCCACGAGCCTGTTTCTAAGTTCCGAAGATTCTCCATTTTTACCTGACTTCATATCTCTTAGCGTTTATTAACGTCATACTTTTATGAAGCTGTTTCTTTATTGTAAACTAGTGGCCCGCCCCGGTTTCGTTCGGATGTATACTTTTTTTAAAATTTTCTTTTATAAGAACCTTCTCCTGACAACAACAAACACAAAAAAAGAGTTTGCGAAATTCATCCAGCTATTCACGCGTGATGCCGTGACCAAGGGAAATAGGAATTAATTTTAAATATAGATGCATTTGATTTTCACATACGAATTAACACTAATTGAAATAGGCAAGGTAGGTCGATGAAATATTTTTGGAATTCAATTACGCAGGTGCTAATTATGCTTGAAATCTAGTTAAATCATTAATTTGGTAGAAAATAAACGTGGCGGTACTATATACAAGTAGTATAAGGCAGTTATAAATGCCAATATAGGTCGATTGCGGTTTACACACTGATTTATGGCAACTGGGAGACCGGTGGCTACGCAAGGATGCACAATCTAGTCGTGACATTAATGGCGGAGATTACTTGCTTACGCGCAACTAGAGTGCGTCGAATTCTGACGTAAAATATGGTTAGTATTTATATCGGATAGTGGTTGCTCGAGTTCCCACGCGGAGCGCGGCGCGAACACTGCGCCCGCGCATACACAGCTCCGATCATTGGACACATGCTAATGTTGCCTCGATAGATTTCAACGATTGGGTATATTTAATACGGCGTGATGTCACTGTAACTCGTTCATATCACTTATTGACAGCGCAGTCGGAGCAATGCCCTTTTACTGCAAGCGGCTACAACTTAGCATATCTATTCCGTAATGCAGATGCCTAGACTAGCAATAAAAAAATCATTGAGAGAAATCATAACTCTGGTCTGGTCCCGTTTGTTTGTGCTGACTTTATGAATAAAACCTAAGTTTGTTGAAATTTTGAATACAATAAAAACAATCTGTTTTATTCTACGCTTTCTATTAGATATCTTATTTATGTGTTACCAAATAAGAGATATTTTATAGATGTGTATAATCGCTAGGTATAAAGAATTAGACGGTTAGATTCTGCATTTCTATGCGCGGGTGTGCCGACCTGTCGTTCAAGTTTAGCTCGATTAGGAACCAAAATTATACTGAGATGACCGCTTTGTCCTAGAGAACAGCTCAGCGACTCGAGCTAATTGGATACATGACCAGAATACGTTACGTAATGCAGTTGATTTCGTGGATTCGATTCATGAACTTAATTAGCTCATCAATTCTTAGGTCGTTAAATAAATCGCTGGTACCTAATACAACAAATTAGTACTGTATAATTTGATAAACGGTTGCTCTTCTAAACATGGTCACCTCATCTATAATGTTGGTATATTACATTTTAGTTAATCTCACTCAAACTAATCTCTGCGATGATCTTTAATTCTACATTTATATCAACTTCCTTTTACTTAAAATAATAATATTAACAAGTTAAAAAGCCTTCAAGAGGGGTTTGTTTACCGATTTATAACTAAGCAAGGATATTTTGAATCATAAAATCGACATCATAAGTACCTACAAACTACGATACTATCAAAGTAGATGTAATGTAAACAAACATTCTTGGTACCTATTCATCTGCATACATAGGACAATACTGTGTGGGATAAGCGTCAATCACGAGTTCGTGTGTTGAAATAAGCCATGATTGGCCTACATCACAGGTGCACTCACAAAAAAGAGAAACTGCAGTATTGCGACGTACGAAAGAAAATCTTATTATCGACATAAGGGGCGATATTCGAGACGGCCGTCTGCTCCAGTTACAGAAAACGCTCCCTCCGATTTGGATCCGGTTCGATCTGGTTTCGTGCGAACTTACCTTCACTCTCTTATGGTGTTTTAATCACTGTTATTTACGTGAGTAGGTACCTTCGCAGACATTATCGGAACAAAAATCGATATTGTTAAATAAATAAAACGACACCGCTTCCGCTCAATTTAAGCTTCCTCTTCGTTTAAACTACTCTGGAATGCAAAGTTTTTGTCTCAGTTAAGTTGAGCTCTCACAGTAAAAATTACAGGTATGCATTTAAGACAAATCGTAACGTATTTTGCGCCAATAATAATAAGGCCACACGAAGTCAAACATGTCTCGTTAAATTAAAAAGTTACTTCACCAAAAATGTAATGCAGGTACTGAACAAGGAAACAATGACATAGAAGTTCAACGCAACCAATTAACTTCACATAGATACTATCTTTAGATGACTTTTATAAATATTCTTCTTATTCGTTATATAAATGTAATTCGGCGCTCACCTTATAAATCAATTTAGAACAAAAAACTGTTTGTAGTGAAGAGGTCGCGTTGAAAAGAAGCTATGAAGCGACGACATTTGATGTCCAGACAAAACAGTCAGTTAGCGTTTGACAGCCATAGCTTTTCTTGTGTAGTGAAAATAAATGAAGACACTGACTAATTGGTAGTTAACATGCACGTTCGATTATGTGCGAAGCGTGATAATATAATACAGAGGCAAATTGGCGTTAAGCTTTTGACAGGCGGGTCAATAAGTGGCTGGAAAATGAAAGTAGCACCTGGTGCAGTTTTGCTTTGTTATTTTTATCGGATAGTTTTACGAATATTAAATTACGCGGTCGGGCTTGGATGTCACGGTTCACTTTGATACTTTTTGCACGTCAGCGAGCATTCATTTTTGCTCAAAATTTTTAACTATACATTCTTAAGATTTACTAACGGTAAAGGTTTAGATTTTTACACGCAATGCAGTAAGTTTAAGAAAGTGTGAAGTACTACCGAACCGGATTTCAACCGGATTTCTATTTTCGTTAGATTTCTTAGCAATTGATTCTGCGGAGTGAACATGTTCCTAATAATCCGGTGTTTCGTATGACTAATGCACTGTAACCGCAATCGACTGTGGTTAACTGTATGAGACGCTGTGTGGATGAGCGCTAAGGAGCTGACGTCATGGAATTAAGGATAGTAAAACGTTGAACCAGCACAGCCATATCTACAACATTTATATGAAATGCAGCAGCTGAAATCAATTCTGCTTTAACGATCGCCGAAAAGACATCCACATATACATAGGTACCATGTATTGTTCATTTATTCAAAAAATAAAAAGAAAACAGCTTTAACGTACCTACTCAATATAGGTACCATGCAATAAGTAATTCCGGATTTTTTTATTATAAAATAACCCAGAGCAAAAGTCAACGTAATTATTCGTTCACGTATTGATCTCGGTATAAATAAACGAGTTGTTGCAACTTGTTACTTGCCATTCGGGAAGTAAAATTATAGCGTGCATAAACGCTAATGTTTATACGAACTCCATACACATATAATTTTAATGTATAATGACTAGATACCAACAATAATGTAAGTACACTGCGTAGGTTCGTGCTGTAATGATGAAAACTTTTGCGAAAGGGCAGTGGCGGCCTTAGGGGGTGGCGAGCGGGGCAACCGCCCGGGGCCTCGCTATTACAGGGGCCTCGCGCTACCCGAGTTCAAAAACCTTATATTTGAAATGTTTTTTTTTATACTTTCAGCAATCAAATGAAGTTATTTAGTAATATTAATAGTAATGAGTGCCATCGAATTTGAGGAATTCGATGACGCTTGACCGGTTTTTTGTTTTGCAATTTTTTAATATTTTTTTTAAATTATGATTTTATTTTAAATTTTAGTCTTAGGAAAAAACCGCAAACATAATCAGAAATATCTACTTTCATATGAATTTCAGAAAAGAACAAGGGCCTCGCAAACATCTGTCACCCGGGGCCTCGTCAAGGACTGCCACCCGGGGCCTCACTAAGGACTACCCCCCGGGGCCTCGCAACGATAAAGGCCGCCGCTGCGAAAGGGATTTCCCGGCATCATTTTTTTTCTATAAATAGACAATATACCTACGTAATTGAAATTCAGGAAACTTCTATTTGACATTTTTCAAAGGCGTTCATATAATTTTAATGTGTAAAACTTATGTAACCAAGTGTAATTACAAAATTTCAAAAAGCTCAAATAATATGCCAACATATATAAATAATGACATGCATTAATAAAACATGCAGTTTCTTTTCGTTCGCGATTAGCATGCCGGCGAATCGAATGCAATCGCTGCATGAATTCCATTTAATCACATAATAAATTCGGATCGGAGCCCACGCTGACCGCCGCAGCCGCAATATTTAATACGCTATTCATATCTATTTGAATTTATATAAATCATCTCAGTTTTTCGCCGACTTGTGAATTGGATACATATTAACGCGCTTGTATTTACATATTAATTAAGACTCCGAATAAATATTTAATCGTTGTCTATTTTAAAGTCCGAATATAATCTGGACATAACTTACCAACTGAGTTCTTAGAAAATTCGGAGTTAAGAACGTGTCATACTGTGGTAATGTCTACTTTGGCAATAAACCAAAGTTCTTCTGGTTTTCAGGCTCAAGTACGAGTGAATGTGATACTAACATCTTAAAATGACTCCTTCCGCTCTGGGCGGAGCCGAAGGGAATGTCAGACTCTTCCTAACTAAACCCACCTGTGTTCCTCCTTATGCCCTTTGCGTTCCCGGGACGTGGTGACTCTTTCGAACAAATTCCGCAACAACCCCGACCCCTAATTTCTCAATTAGTGCATTTTAAATTATACTCAAAAACTTAATTCAGAAATCCGACATTAGTTCAAAAATAAACCTATCATTAGTCTTTTCAGACATATGTGTTAGGTACATCGATGCGCTCGGGAACTTTTCCCATGATAAGTAGTAATAGATAGACAATTATAAGCCGACAACAGTCGTGTAATAAGTTGTACCTCGGTTCGCAATTACTAACGGGTAGTAATATCTTACATCGCGCCTAGCAATATGTCTGGCACGAATCTTAATGAAGCTCATCTGTTTAGCTGCAATCACACGAGGCTAGATCGTTATGTACACCGAAAACATCTATGCATGATTGAAATGGTATCTCTCCTATGTAATCCAATCAGTAGGTAATCAATCAACTATAAACGATTTTTGTATGCACGCCAACGAACTGATTGCCAATAATTTTGCAGATACAACATGATTAAAATAATGGCGGAAGAGAAGCTTTATAATCTAGAGAGTTAAAAAAAATTGCGGTGACGTAAATCAAGATAGCTGTTTTTGTTAGGAGTTGTCTAGCCTGCTCTGACAACAATGCAAATTTTGTCTCGTTTGTAAATTAAATGTCTGATTAATCTACCTTACCTGCGATATCTTGAACTTTTCAACTACTCCTACTATATAGACAAAAAGGATTTTTGAGAATCTTTTTCTTTCAATTCATTCATACATTATTTATTGAAAGGATTATAAATTGGACTTTGCGTAAATTTCTAGTGATAGTTTTCAGGTAAGTAGTAGGCATAATATTAATTATTGATGTTAGCCTACTTATTTCCAAGACTATAAAAAATGTGCAGAATCACTAGGAATTTATGCAAAGCCCAACTTTGGATATCTTACCGCGACATGGTCATAAATAGCTCCCGAGTTAGCGAGTATGTCCACAGAAGCAGTAGTCGTGTCCCAAAAGTAGGTAAGTGTGCATATAGCAGCGCACAGATCGCTTTCCACGGTGTAAATGACTTCAGGTTAATAATTTTCAAATCGTGATCTCACATCAATTTATTTCACCATTAATAGTTTGTCCTTATTTATAGGTATTATCACGTCTATCGCTCGCAAGTCGCAAGCCGGAGCAGTTTCGTAAGCCTGCAGTTTAACATCATTTGCATATTCCACGGCGGTGTCGATGTGGCCCCGTGTTGTACATCGAGCGAACCACTAATAATTACTATTCACAGGCTTCATGCATTTACACGGAAACAATTTTCGGGCAACACTAACTGGTGGATTTTACCAAATTTAACTTAATGCTTTAGAAATCCACGTGATGAATAATCGACGTGAGGAGCTTTATTGCATGTAATGTAATGTCATTAAAGTTTAAGCACCTAGGTACGTAACCATTAAATTTTAATCAATATTACGGGTGGCATCGGTGTTGAGACATTAGAAATTATCTTTAATGACAGGAAAGGACCATTACATTTATATCAAACATGCTTCCGTCGAAGAGTAGCTCAAGATTTGAATATGATATTAATATCAGTTGTTTAATAGCTGTTGTCATGTCATATACAAATTAGCGCAGTCGTGTTCGTGCTATTTGCTGCGCCGCGCTGTGCTGCGCGTAGGCAGCGACCCGGGCGCTCGGCTCGCGGATGTCGCTGTCGGGATGATCCAGATACACGACGAATCCTTTCACCGAGCGCAGCCTTGAGCACGCCGTGTCCCAGGACTGACCATTACCGACGCACCGTTGTTAATGCCCTATCGATTAACATAGATCGGTACTAAAAGATTTACTGCGCACAGACTTTCAACGTTTATAGACTTCACTATTGTGTTCGACTTCTCGCATTTACGATATGAACAGCTAGTGAATTGGGTTAGCAAATGTTAGGCCGGTCCCAGGCCATCCGAGTCGATGACGAAAACTACCGGACATGTCCGCCAATTAAAGCACGAGTGACGAAGACGGTGCGGCGTAGTGCGGCGCGCAGGCGCACCGCACCGTCTTCGTCGCTCGTCGCACCGCGACCGACCACGTGACACGCTCTTTTGCAATTTAAATCAATAAACAAGAGATCGTTATTCTCGTTGTTTATAGCTTTTTTAATTGTTTCCAGCAACATTTTTTTTTCTTTGTTTGTCCTGTTTTTGGTTAGGTCTGATGGCAGAAGTCAGGCACCATCGACATTTTAGTCATTCATGTCAAGTGAGAGTAGGTGAGCCTTCACAATGGATGCACCACATCATAATACTTATTTAGGTATTACTAATCGAATGCCGTACACTATAATTTGCGGTTATTACGTTGCGCTTTAATGTTCTCTCACAAAGAAAGTAGGAGTTGTCTAAACGTTTGTTGTTTCACTTGGAATATTTTGAGTAATTTTCCTGTTCCCAAAGTAGAATCGTTTCTACATTTATGGTTATACCAACATTCAAGTGGATGAGTTACATAAAAAAGCCTTAGTATCCACATTAAAATCTTAAAATATCACTTCCTTGAATATATAGTTTAATTACTTGTCTTCTTCTACATTAAAACGCCCTATATGGTTTCCTGGTCGGTTCGTCTCCTACATAAACTGGTATATAAAATGGTATGTCAATTGCTATTCGCCCGTGACACTTTACAATGGAACTTTCGTAATGAATATAGCCAAATTACAATTCGTAAGAAAAAACATGCAGTGCGGCAGCGTGGCTGCCAAACCTGAATGTACTTTTTAATTGAAGGGTTCATACTTTGTGGCTGTTTATCAAGGTAATTGCGGCAGGTTTTAAGTGAAAACATTTTTAATATTTTTTCTTAAAGTGCTCTACATATTGACATTTAAAGACTCCGAGCCGCAATGTTGGATAATATAATTTATTACAAAATGCAGTATTACTGCTTACTTTATGAGATAAGAATTATACGATTTTATGTACATACATCCTACGTTTCTAATATACTAGTGTTTTATTGTCTACTGGAACCTACCCATAAAAACTATATTTTTCAATAACGACTTTAGTGTCAACTAATATAGAGATAGAGGATTTGGAACGGTAACTCGATACTTGTTAATAAACGACTAACGAATGTTCTTACTCGATAAACGAATACTGTATGACGTAGTTACTTTGTGTATCAGTAGTATTTCGAGGGTCTTTTGTAAAAACCTTGAGTCCTCAGGTTCCTCCTGTCTCTTAGCAGAAATATTTGGAATCTGTTAATACTTCCTGTTTACCTAGAAACTTTAAAATAGCAGCAAAATACTCCTTTCAAATTAAACTTATTCATGGTTGGATTTGAGTTGAACGATCTTTGAGGGTTTTCTTTGTACCTTTTGAGAAAAGGAGATTTTATAGTTCAGTACTTTTAACCGTATGCGAGAAGTTTAATTTTAACAGTGCAGTTCCTCTCGATATAATAGATCACATACTAATATTATTTTAAAAGACTGCAGGCTGTAGTATTCGGAAAACTTTCTCAAAACATATAAGCAAAGACAAATAATTACATTACAGTTACGAATGTGACCTACGGTGCCTTGTGGTAAATAATGTGAGAGAATACATAATGATCGAACAATTTATCATAATGTGCACTCTCACTTAACTAGGTATCTTATAGTGCAGGGGTGCCAAACACTTGGCACAACTGTAAACGATGGTATGTTTGATTTTAGAATAGAAATAGAGTTAGTTGTGTATTTGTATTCTCCAAATGTTTTCTTGTCGTCGTTTTTTTTTTGTAGTGCGTGTCAAAACCAGCCAAGTGCGTGTCGAGCCACGCACATTGAAGGGTTCCGTAGTTATTCGTGTCATATATCATGACAAAAAATAAATAGCTCATTGCAAAGTTACAAACGCACTTAGTCCTAAGTCATTTTCTATGGAATTTAAATTATTACGAAATTTTGAGTTATCCAGTTACATTTTATAGGCTGCTCGACTATTACTCGTTAACTTGTAAAGCCTACTTATCTGTGATAGTATTCCTTTGAAATTCAAAGTCCTGTTAAATATGCTACTACCACGATTTTTTTCACTTCTCCAAAAACAACCATTTAGCTGGCAGAGTTGTCCACACTTGACTCTAACAAAAATTAGCACTTTAAAGCTTAATATTTCGCAAACGGAGGATCCGTCCAATGGAAAAATTACAATTTTCCTAGAGTGGGACAGTTACAGGCTTGTATTAATATTTATTGAGATGTTTGGCTATGATATCTACATTTATATGTATGTATACTTAAATAGTCGAAGTTACCATTTCGTGATGAAGCCAAAGATATCATTATGTGGAGTAGCCGACCACTTCATGAAATGGCTAATTCAAAGATTTGACTACGACATAAAAGATTTTTAAGATAGAAATTGTTCATTTTGGTATCACTTTTATCTGATCTGTAGTCCCCCACATTCATTTATTGTTTTAAACTATGGAAATTTAAAACAGTTCGCCATGCCTGTTTAAATGCGCCCGCGCCGCGCCCGCCAGTGCGGCACTGCGCGCTCCGTGCTGGGTTGTAGCCACTAGCGAGGCGTAGGTACGGCCGTACGCGCAGCTCTTGTACCAGTCAGCGAAAATATTTGTAAGCCCAAACGACACACTACAGCTACACGGATAACGACTAGATTTATTATAACACAACACAGATTTATTATAGCACCTTCACTTTTGCTCGAATATGACAACATTGACTGTTCAAGATTTATTGTAATTCTCGTGACAAAATAAACTAAATCTACTAATACTGAAATTTTTGGTAATCTAAAAAGTAGCTTATAGGCTAGACTGCGAATTTTTCGCCGTGCGGCGACAACTCCTGCGACATTTAATGTGCACCAAAAAAAACAGCAAGCGCGTGCTGCGGTATAATGTCGCATCAGAGTGATCAATTTTAAAATGAATTAAGTAGAAGTAGTTTGTATTTCCGCTCTTATAATTAGAGCTAAAAGAAGAAACGATTTTTGGTACATCCGCTTGTTAATAATCATTTTGAACAACGAGCCATTCTCTATAATATTTTGTGTACGTAGTACTTCGTAATCGTGAACGATTACCCAGAAAAGTATTTCCAAAATTATAAAATGACAAAAGAATGTTTTTATGAACTTTTGAAAATAGTTGGGCCTTTTATTTCTATAAGCTGCAGAGTTTGTTTGTTTGTTTGAACGCGCTAATCTCTGGAATACTAGTCGGATTTATAAAATTCTTGTATGTGTTAGCCGCATTAATGAGGAAGGCTATAGGCAATACGGGAACCGGGAAATACGTGATACGCGCGTACGAAGTCGCGGGCAAAAGCTAGTTACATATAAAAATACAGTAAAATATATAGCATATTTTACTGTATTTTATAATATAGTATCAGCAAAATACCTTTTCTAATATGTTACAAAAAGACAATCGACCGCCGCGCTGGTTGTAACTTGTTACATACTTCTCACCGCTGCGGTGTTTCTGCCGTTAAGTACGCCCGATACAGTGTCAAACTCTTTGTTACAGCACTGCGGTGCGACATTACGCCACAGCGTGCGCGACTATAGTAGGCGCCAGATAAATGTGGAATAAAGTATATTGACCTTTCCCTAATAACTGTTCATAGGTACCTGAACAATTAAATATGAATCGTTTTTCATTATTAGACAATGTTAAGGATCACGAGAGATGATGATTCGGGACAGCTTTGTGTCATTAATTCCGTTTTTCAAATTAAAAATGTCAATAATTGTAGGTGGGTCAATGACCGTTATTCCACGATTATCTGGCGCCTACTATAGCCTTATACGGTTAGAATTTATTAAGTGATATGATTGAATTATTACCACCAAATTCCATATGATTTGCATAGTGTTATTTGTTTGCCTAGTACCAGTAACTTTTTGAGTACCCAACACATGGGTGTTTTTGTCTAGTGATGCGATAGCTGGTAACTAATTTCGAGTTAACTCTTCTTATCAATGTTAGAATGCTATAACATTTCGATACAATCATAACAAAACGGATTCCCATGTACCAGGACTTTCTCAAATCAAAGGATTTGAGAAGATAGTTCGGTATTCCTGTGTAAACGATACCACTGCAATACATACATCCATCAATTATATAACCTATGCAATGTGCATTCAAAGTTGTTACTGAGAGCAAGTCTTAAGCCAATTTCAGCACAACAAACCAGTGTAACACCAAGTGTTATACAATATTGATTTGTTGAGTACACTCAACATTGACATATATACCATTTCGATATATTTTATTTGTTTGACAAATATAAATTAATAGGGAGTATTGTTCACTGCTATAACTTGTTGCCCATTGAGGCAATTTCAATTGTGCACACTTGAAATTTTATGATTTATTAGCCATTCTCAGTTGTAACCATAGAAAGTTCAGTCCTCTGAAATACGAATACAAAGGGCCTTTAAGATGTTTAAAACAAATCAAAGCTGCCTTTCGTTTGTAAATGCTTAGGAACTAATGTTCATCCAATGAAATTATATATTTTCTCGGATATAATAAAGTTACTGAGAGCATTATGTACATAATGCACAACGATAAACTCAATAACTTTCCAACTTTAATCTCAGTTCGAAAACAGAGCTATTAAATGGTAAACGTTTCTAACGTTGCACTCTGTTGAAATCTAAAAATTTTGAATTACAAATGTGCGTGAGTATTTACGGCGTGTACGAGACATAATTCAGTGGAAAGCGGGAAGTTTATCCGCATTATTTATGCGACAGGATTGACACCTGCAACCCGGTGGCGTGCCGCGGTCCCGCGCCGCGTCGCGTCGCATGGATCGCGCGGCGGCGCGATGACGCGATCCGCGCGGTCCTCACCTGTTACACTGATGCACATTTGTGATAAATTAGACACGCCACACTCGAGAACCAATCTCGACGGTTTGCAATCAGTTTTGCGAAATGCTCGTTTCCTCGTAAATTGTTGGAGGTACTCCGCGAAATATTGCCGCGTTCGCTGTGACGTGTGGACATGCTATTTGGAACTGGACATGCGTTTGTTAGCCTTCGAGATTACAAATTGCTAGAAGTATTATAATCTTTATCGGAATGCTTTGTTTGCTTCACAGTGAAGATTAAAATGCCACAGAAAATATAAACAAGAGCCTATAAAGGATACGTACGGTGGTTATCAAATCAGAAATACCTAATGATAATAATATTATCGGTCGCCGTGTGCTACTGGGCATCTTGGGCTTATACGTTAAAACAAATGCTTCCATAGTCGCCGGATTACAAACAGACAGATTTATAAATGCAAAATGAATTCTTCAAGACGTTGTACTTCACTGTTGTGGAAGAGAACCAGTACTGGTGGTGGATATTATTAATAAGTGGTCAGATTAGATTGTTATCATTTAATAACTTGAACCAGACAAGAAGGTTCGTACCCAAATTAAATTGACCACAACGCATAGGTAGGTCGTAGATACCTTGTTCGATTTGACTGATCATTCTATTGAATGTCACTTTGGCTACAACACATTTTTTGTATTCACGATTCGTATATCTAGGACAGAGCACAAAAGCTTCTCCGTAACATAATTTATTTGTTCCGATCAACACGTACGCTCGTGATCTAGTTTTTTCTTCCACAAATGTTGATTTAACGAATTGCTATGTATTAAAAAGTATTCACAAGAAAAAACTTGTTAGTCCATCACTAATACGAACTTATGGTTTTTTTATTAAAGTGGATATTATGTATAATAGATAGAATTTTAATCAACTACTTAAAACATTAAATCATGATTTGAAACATTATTTCTTCGATTCCAAGTTGTAGCTATGAAAATAAACGATTAAAACGCCAGATGGTTCGCAAATTAGTCGGTTAGCAATTTCACTTATGATTAATTTGCTGCAACAATGACAAAGATTGAGCGCCGCTGTTCGGTCGCTCTCTATTCAAATACCAACATACTTTTTGTTCACGTGAATGCAGTTTAGGATTTCTTGTTTTTATTAAGCAGCCACGATACACTCGATTCGCTGCTTTTATGAGATTATAAAAACAATAATTAAGTTAAGTACACAAAATATATGCCTTGAACTTTCCTCATTAACCGCATTCTTGGGAGAATAAAGCCATAACAATAAATAACACGATTATTGTGTTATTAGCACACGATTTGACGCGGCTTTCCATTCTAAAGATTATAATCCCTTAATGTTCAAAAAGAAGTGCTCATGTGTGAAATTAAGGGTTAATTATGTTGTAATAATGTATTCAGATTATACGAATCACAATATGTGTTGGAGTCAGGTAAATTGACAAGGCTTTGACTCATCGTTTTGTGAAATTCGTACATCAATAGATTAATAGTATGAATCAAGTTAGAAACATTTGTTACATTGAAAAAAATCATATTATACCAAGCTGTACGTGACAATACCTCGCGTTATGGCCGTATTGTACGCAGATCAAGTAGACCAAGGTAAAAAGCGGCCAAGTGCGAGTCGGACTCGCGTGCAAAGGGTTCCGAATTAATAATATTTATTAACATGTTACTTTAAAATGAAATAATTCTTATACGTTTTCCTGTAACCTATAGGTGAAGACCTATAAGCTGTTATTTTTCAAAATTTTAGTTTCGTTGATAAGGGGGGGGGACAATTTTCATCTATTTTCTTTAATAACTTCAGAATGGAATATTTTGAAATAAAAAATTGGACCCCTACGATGAGCCCTTTGATTTGATATGTCACACGATACAGTTTGAAAAACTTTTTATTTATTTTTTATTTTATATTTTCTCCCCCAAAATGTGGCAAATTTACTAATTTTTGATACACGTCCGTGTTTGGGTCATAGAAGGTTATTTGCGTACCATATTCCAACTGAATCGGTCAGGTAGATTCGGAGAAAATCGGCTGAGACACAACCGAGTGAACCTATAAGGGTGCCGTTTTTCCATGCAGAGGTTCGGAATATTATATAATTCCGCGATAAATCCCATTTTTATCAATTAATCGGATGTAACTGAAACAGAAACAGAATTTGTCATACGTTTTACCTTATTTGGACCAAGCAAACGGGAAATAACCTGTGGATAACTTCAAAGAAACGGATCTAATAAAAACTCTACAAAAACGAAATACCTAGAAATATGACAAGATTACAATAAATAATGAGAATATCATGCGGCGGAAATATAACAACATTACATTACATTTTCGAACTGTTTGGGATTGAAACTCTTGGATGGACCGCGTGGGGTCCGTGCGCTCATTATAATATTTAAAGATTTATCCAAACGCCAATGGGTCTTGGCTGTGCTCGAGATTTTATAACTTTTTAGCAGCGAAAGCGTTCTTGTGGGATTAAAATCTACACTTTCCTGACGTAAAATATAAAATAATGAGACAAAGTAACTTAAGGTCCTGTCAAGCAGGATGTAGGTGGGAAGCCGTAATTAACAAGACCACTGAGCTGATTTTAATGAAACTTTCTCCGCAATCTCATCTTTATTCTGACGTCGTACTGACATTCGGTAGGACGGAAAGATTTGATTGATGATTTTGTAAATGAGTGAGTAAGAAAGAAAAACTGATTTAGCTAATGGATGCACAAATTACTTTTCCGACAATACAACGTTTCAATAGATTAGCATAATTAAATCAGACAACACAGTCGCTTTTCAGCGATTATGTTCATGCTAAGTTGTTATGATTTTACAAAACCTTACATTCGTCGTTTCAAAATAAATTCTCAAAGTTTTATTACTTTTTTCTATTATTTAAAGTCATTTTAGAATAGTATGCCATCTTTCTATAAAACAATGCAACCTGCAGGTGATACTTATCTGAATTCCAAAATTAGGGCACGGCACAATCACAACTTTCTAATCTCATACATTTATGTACATTAGCGTAATATCGACATTTTCAGTTTGAGTGTTCCGTACAGTCGTGATCCTTCTACTAAAGTGCTCGATATAAACAAATTGGTTCAACGAGATGTGATGTGCTAAAACGTGCTTCAAGCGACTGACCTCGACCCGCGACTCCGAGAGATGCGAGAAATTGAAAACACGCCCCACTTAACCTGGATACTGAATCCACTAGTCGATTAGACCGATAACATCTGTTTTCATTAAATTCGCACTAGCTGTCAAAATGCGATTATTTACAACTGCTGCGTATTTTATTACTTCTGCAGACTGATACGCCCATAGAAACAAAAGCGAAAACATTTCTCCTAACGAATAGAATATGCGTGGAAAGGTCTACAACACACAATAGATATAGTGCTTCCTGCGTTTCCCCAATATGTTTGAATTTAATGCGTTTTGTTAATTACTACGTGCAAGTTCATTCTCTGCTAACGACACGAAACTTTATGGTGGAGAGGTTATTTTCCATAATTATTTAAAACTGTAAATGTAAAACATTATAAATTATACTTGCTTTCACATGTGAGATGAATCGCGTCGCCAACATTGACGTAAACTTTATCTTAGGTCACTTGTTAAGTTCTAGTGCCCATCTCATGCAATATTGATGTTTTTTGCTTATTTGAAATGGTAATTTGTGGCGATGGAGAAGATAAAATAGACCCTTTACATTAACTTTATATACCGTGTCGTTAGAAAAATTAACATTACAAATACGCAGAAAGCATCAATATTGCATGAGATTGTGGAAGTTTATATCGAAATCAGTACTTAATCTGAACACCATACTTTGATTTACGATAACGCATGTGATCTTAAAAGATGTTATTTTTAACCATGACCACAAAACTTATTAATATTTTAATTGGATTCCGACTTTAATTTCACCAAGAGTTTATAATGAAAAAGAAACTCGGTAGCTAGTCAAGTAACAATGCTAAGAAATGACCCACAAATGTTGCCATGGGTTTTCCTGGTAGATACTTGATGTAAAAAAAAAGTAGAAATTGCCGTCCATCCAATAAGTATCTCGTCAGCAATTAAAGAGGCGTGGTTTGAATACATTGCTCTTAGTTTCTCATAGTGCGGCTTTTGCGAATTATATACCGTAAAACGAGGTTAAATTGATTAATTTGAAATTAAAATTGGCATAACTCCTTCAATTAGATTTTGAAAAATATGAGAAAAATACTATGTTGGCGACATTACTTAAAGTTTTATATTCTCTAATAGATTTTTTTCCATAGTTTGGGAGAAAAGAAACAAAACGAGCCCATCAAAGTTAAAATAAAAATGGGGTTAGTTTGATACCCCATAGTTTTTTCATAGCAATGTGAGGTAACTCCAATGCTTGAATCCTATGCTTGAACTGTCTGGTCAGGTCCACTCAAATCTGTGTGGTACTTTCCTCAATAGACGACTTCAGACATTAACCTACATGGTTCTCATATGATTTGACCGGTACGATTATATGGACTTTAAAAGAGACTTTGACCTCTGAGTTTGTTCAGCTAGGAAACACCGGCCTCATCTAGTTTAAAAAATGAAAAAAAAAGATTGACGTGTAAAAGTGTTATGTTTAACCGACATACTTACAAAATATTGTCATTTATCATTGAACTGGTTAAAAGTGAATAACGAGAAAAGAGTCATAGTTTTTTTGACGTTACAGTTTAGCATGATCGCTACATAATTGAAGCAACAAACGTCGCGTGCGCATCGGTTCTCATTCAGTGCGTGTAAATAAAAATGAACGATTCAGAAGCCGATGAATTAATTGAACTCACTTTTTGTTTACATTTAATTTACGTTCAGATCAATATGAATTATTTTTATTTATTGATGTTTACTTTATTTTCTTGCTGAAGCGAAAAGGGCAGGAACTACAAACATTTATGTTTAAGTAGTGCTATTTAATATGTTCTTTGTCTATAGTAAATCAGTATTCATTTTCAGACAAAGATGTTACCTACGTAAAGAGACGTGATAAAATGAACATTTTTTCTTTTGAAAGGCTTAATTTTAGTTTTTTTACATGGATTTCAGTAATGTGTAAAAATGAACCTAAAGCGTGCGAATGTTTAGTAAACATCTCATATGACCTGAAAAATGTTATGAAATTCGTTTACAGTAGTAAAGCATAAATCATAGCGCGTCAAATGTCTTAATATCAACAAATAAAAAATTACAGATAATCTTCTTCAAAATTCGTAATCAACTAATCAGCTTTGGTCTATTTAGCAAATGAAATGAAACTCATTAATCAAAGCGTGTAAAGGTTAATATATTAATAGAGCGTTCAGAAGTTTAATTGATAAACATTATTATTATGCGCACCAGCACGTGGAGCGCGCTATCTGCTTGGCGTATCGGCGTATCGTAGCGTGCCACCGGACACGACTCCAACAGCAGTCAAACTACACCCTCAACAATAAGTAAAAAACCTGAACAGGATTTGTAGTGTAATCCGCGACATTATTAAATGCGGCAAAATATCAATGACAAAAGGAGACATATTATGTCTTAGTGTATTTAACATAGGTACTCATACACGTGCAAAACTTGTATTTGTTTAAAGCAAGGTGTTGTCGGTGTGACGCCGGCGCCTGCCGAATATACTCATGTGAATATAGCAATATAGCATATGCAAATATTATTCTAAAATATATATTTGAATAGGCCATCACTTAACAATATTATGGATTGGCAATTAAATATATGTAAATTTTTCTAGTCTGTCAAGTTGTGGAAAAAATGTGCATAATATATTTGTAATTTTATGAATGTGTACATGTGAGACATAGTTCGGTTGGCTTAGCCTTGTTCAAATGAATCAACCAGATCAAATAATAAGCACTTGGACGAAAAGCTTCCGAGAATTGCTGCACGCATAATTTACCAATAAAGGTGCGCAGCGCGTTGATGTCTTTTATATTGTAAACTACTGTAAGCAGTGGCAATATTATAATGTTGTACATTTTGGAATTGCTTGCTGATAACACTCTGCTTTTTGCAGTAATGCAGCTCTATTGGAGCTGTATTAAGTTATTAAACATAGATTGTGCTCGAGCACTCTTTCGTACCGCATAAATCTATCGCTGCTCTAGATAGATAAAATTAAAATGATACCTGGAAACACGCTCAAGCTGAAGGTAGTTCCGTGTCTGTTGACGTCCGGCAAACCTTCGACGTTTCCGAACAAACACAGTTGAATCACCCGCTCGGGAGAGTGCGGGGGGCGAGGGGCGAGGGGTGCCATGCTGTGCGGGGGGGGGGGGGGCGCAGCGTGCGAACATACGCTGCGAGGTCGCTGTCTTTTTACTCGCATTACCTCCTGACATTCGAACTTAATGGAGTTGCCTTATTGAAATTTAAGCAGAACGACTACCGACGTAATGGAATAAAATTAGGTTATCGTAACGAGAAAACCGTCTTCGAGTGGCCATCTTTAAGCTCTCGGCGGCCCAATAGGAATTCGAAACATTCAACTGAGGCGCGTGCTCGCACAGCTAGCCGTCTCGCCCGCACCGCGCCCGCGCCTCGTACGACAGAAAAGAATAGATATAGGAACACGCTCCTATCGACGAATAGTCATTGTTCTTGGCCGTAATGGAACAAAATAAAGACAGAACAGCGGTTTTCGTGACTGTGAGACGAAACTATCAAAGTCAACAAGAGCGAGTGGGAAAGAAAATAAGGTTTTTAGGGTCGATGGCCGAGCGAAGGAACTTAAAATTGGATTTTCTTAAGAAATATGCTTCATTTAGGACACGTCTATCATAATTTTAAATGTTGTGTCAAGCCACTGTGTTTATTGATGTTAATCAATATCTGTCGATGTTCAAATACATTAATCGGTAAAGTATTATTGCGTTTCTGCTATAATATTTTTTCTAATAGGAATCTTGTACGTGAAAAACTTAACTTGTGCTTAACTTAACATTACTTGTGCAAAATTTTCTATTAATTAAGTATTTAGTTAAATGTTGTTATCTAATTAGTAGTTTTTGAGCATAGCTTCTGTTACGAAGCAATGACGCAACGGTTTGTATGAATCAGAATATCCAGCGCGTCCCGTGGGTCCTAGCGGGACCGCGTGCGCCCCCCCCCGTGCCCCTCCCTCTTGCACCGCACACCGCGCCCCCTGCCCCCCTCCCGCTAACCCCTCCCCCCACTCGGACCGTTACGCCGGCGTCCTTGGCTGAGTTCTTTCTCGCGCGGGCGCAGCAGGTCGGCGTGAACTCGTTCCGCCTCTAGTGCGCACGTGTTTGTAACCCACCGATGTGTGTGTGCGTGTGTGCGAGTGCATTAGATTACTCCTAACGGATATTACGGAATTTCTCAGATAAATATGAACTTAGCTTTATTGGCACAGTGTTTATATGGGGCAAATTAGTTTTTAGGAGTTATTTTATACAAACGAGGAGCTGTTTCTCTTCTTCGTCGTTACTTGTATGCTTACACATTCGACGCATTTGCGGTCTTCTGCAGTGGATACTTCCTCTAATAGCCTTCTTAATAGCGTCTACCTATCTTGCCGGTGCTCAAATTTGAGGGCATTGTCCTTCGACCCGGTCCATCATGAGCTCTTTCAGACAATACTAAATATGTCCAATAAAGCTGAGAACACGCTCCTGGCATATTACAGATAGCACTTGGTGATATTGAGTTTCCCCAGTATGCACTCATTCGTTCTTAGTAACCAAGCCTTGTATGTGTGAGTGCATTCAATTATCTATCGGATATTACGGAATACCTCAGATAAATACCTCAAAAAATATGAACTAGCTAAGACTCACATGGAGCAAATTAGTTTGGGTAGTTATTTTTATAAAAACGCGGCTCTATTAACATTCAGTACAGCAATATCTGTGGCTTGCGAGCGAGTGCCGACGCCCGCTTGTCTATTATGAATCTTATTAGAAATAGCTAGCCTTCAAGACATTTTCCTTTAATAGGGAGTTGTGTCGCGTTTTGAACTTTACGTCTCTATGATATTAAAGTATTGTTTCCCCTACACCTTGGATGTGTGCTTTTATTTTTTTAGATTTAATTCAATATTTTTCTACACAAAAACTGTAGATTGAGCATCGAAGACACAGAGTCTCTTGTGCCACATTTTCTATAGAAACACTTTCAATATGTAATCAGAACCAACCTTACAAAATGCAATTCATTGACTGTAGGCGAACGCTATTGAACTTGTAATTAACAGACAAGTCTAGTTATATTAACGTCTGAATTAACTAAATGCGACGCAATGGTCGACCCTCGGCCCCTCGCCTTCGTCCTAGCTATTGTTAGATTACGATCTGTTTAACACGTAACTTGCGATTACGACTTTCTTCGGCCCCAGCTTTGTCGCTTTTCACAATAATTCTGGGGTCCATGCGGATGCTTTTAAAATTTAATTTTGTATTTTGCACCCTTCTTATGAGTTGTCAATCATTTTCTGTTTAGCAAAATCCAACAGATTTGTTTCCTTGCACCACCCGAAATCACTTTTATACGCAGCTTCACATGCTACCAAAGCGTCATCTACAAAGAGCCTACGCGGTTACGAAGCTGCTATATCGCACAGCCTACCTACGCTACCAGGTTGCTGCTACGTGCGGCCTACGCGGTTACAAAGCGGCTACGTAAAACTCATCTACTACGGATGACCACGCGCCTTCTACGAAGGGCCTACGCTGCTACGACGCAGCTTCTACGCATAGCTTACGCGGCTATGGCAAAGCCTCTACGTACGGCATACGAGACTACAACGCAACACGACTCTTCGTTACTTTCAAAAGCCATCATACAGCATCCTATCTAAACTGCTCCCCGATAATGAGAAATCTAAACGTATAAAGAAATCCAACTCACCCAGGCACTAACTGACCGTGACAAGGCTTAACCTTACAGATCAATCGATTGTTATACAGCCACGAGCCCCCGACACGTCACTAATGACATTTATCAATAAATAGCGAAGCCTTACGCAACATCCTTTGTTACTCACAAGTCTATTTGAGGCAGACTCATACACGACACAATTATACGGATGACCTACATTGCGCAGCCTTAAAAGAAAAAACACGAAAGAGATTCCACGAAAAATAACAATAGTCTCGTTCATAATGGATTCTGATATTGGAAAAGATAGCTTTTTTTGAGTTTTTTATACATTCTACTTGATGTGTTCTTGTGGGCATTTCCTACACTGATTGCGCGAAGCAGTGAAGGTGGTTTTTTGCTTGTTTTATGCATGATAAGATGTATCATAACAATCTATTGTGGGGAATTTGAATTGCCTTTTTCTTTGAATCCCAATACTTACAACACTTAATGGTCCTCATGATTAATAAACGATCTGTGTTATCATTTTTGGATTTACGGTAAGGTAACATCTATTGTTTATGCAGCGTACACAATATAGAGGTAGTTCAGAGTCGGTTGTTGACCTACTAATTGGTGAACTAACGGGTGTTCACATTTTAATTAGATCTTCAAAAAATAGATTCTACTTTTGATATCCAGATGACTGGTGAGGAATGCCGAAATATTATCAAGAAAATCCTGCAAAAAAGTTATTTTTAGAACATTGGCAGTACAAGTTTCGACACACAACAGTAAAGGCCGGTGGAACTAGAGGCGTTATGGCAGCGCCGAACAACATTAAAACAGTTATGTGGTAGCCGTCTTTAATTACTTTTTGTTCTTATTACCGATTTTATTTCGTAGTCGAAAGCTTTTAAGATGGCGCTAATATCGTGCACTTATCGAGCGTTGGGCAACCGGCAAGGACGATCGCGCGGCTGTCGCAACGCTCGCAACACTCGCACGCGCAGCCACCAGCGGCAGTGGTGCCGCGGGTACAGCCAGCGAACATGCAACTAGTTTACTACAAGTCGGTACGGTCGGCGATAAAAATCGATCAACACCGCTACTTTTACATCTATATTTGAAAAAAAAACAATTGCCGTACGTAAAAATCGAAAATGGCTGAAATGATTACATTTTTTTTTTTGTTGTTTTGGGCCTACTGACACTAGGGTGATTTAAGAAAAAACAAAAAAGTGGTACAGTCAAATTCATTTTAAAATGATTCCATTATCTGCTTTTTAGAATATAATTTAAATAGATAGAATCAACGAATAGTTGCTTTTTCAAAAACTCGTATCTTTTGATCAATAATTAAGATGAAGAAAACTGAAGTGATCGAATTTTGTCGCTGACAGTACCACCGTGCAACTTCGCTCGCCGACATACGACACTTGTTTCGCTGCGAAAGCACTCGACTGTACTGGCAGATTGTCACATATTTTATGTTATTTACTTACTAAGTTTAAATAGTCTATGTCTTGAGTCAGTTACAAAAGTTTATCTGAATTTATCGAGTGTTATGTGGGCTGAACTACCTCAACATTCCAAGTCATATTCTCACATTCATCAGGGGTTTTTTCGTTGTCATAGCGCTGGAGTTGAGTGGAGTGGAGGAAGTTTCCAACAAAATAACGGCTTAGATATCATAGTCACCGGAAAATGGAAAACTCCATAAGATTATAAAATAACTTAAGAGATTGTAAACTCTCGAAAAATTGTCAACTAAACATTTGAAATGCGCTCGCATCAAAATTGATACTTAGTCTATAGTCTCTCGAAGTTTTTCCGAGAAATTGACTGACACAAAATACTGACATGAAATGGTGACCCATCAAAGCACAAGTCTACAATTTATCCGTTTTTGTGTGATAGTAAACCTGGAAACAGGGCTCTCATTGGTCTCATTCTCAGCTTCATTAGTCAACAAAGACCAAGTTTTCAATTTAACTATCACGCCAAAACAGATAAATTGTAGACTTGAGTGCTGATTGGTCGCCAGTTTATGTCAGTTCACAATTGACCGGCACGGAGATATTATAGAATACAAGATTTTGATTCGTATTTTTTGTAGAACAAATTTTCATTTGACAATTTATCAAGATGTTGTGTAATTTTAAGTTGTCTGCATTTTTCCGGTGACATATAAGCCATAATTTTATATTAAGCCGCCGCTGGCGTGTCTTCCACGTACTTAATACTGGAACGCACGTGGCCACTAGGAAGTCGCATGGCTCCCATCAACTTTGCAATCACATAAACGTACATACATCACTGCAATACCTATTAAACCATTATTATGGACCATAAAACATTTTACAGCAATATTAAGTCCAACACAGTCTACTGCATCAAATAGTCATAAATGAAAACAAATTAAGGAAGTCAGAAGAGATATTGGATAAGTCGTGAAATGGACATTAGGTATCTGATTCTTATTCGCTAATGTAGGATTAATAACAGTAACTTACTGTGGTCCTGAATTAAAACCATAGAACACGCTACTCTTTAATAAATATGCGAGTTCGGAGTTACAGCCACGTAAATCTTGTTTATGCGCCAACATAGTACAAGTGATTGCCTTCGGGCAACGTGCTCCAGTGGTACGGCAGGCACCAGTGGTGGACCAAGGAGCCAAAGAGGGCACGATGAGCGGCCGAATTAACATTAACTTAGATACCGATACCGCACGTATTTGTAACAACTTAATCATTCCTACACAGATCATGCGAGAATTTGTTTTCTGTGAAATAACATGTACATGTGCCGAACACGCCGCGCTATTGTAATGTGAACTTTATGAGCAAAAGAATAAATTAGGAAATTATAAAACGTAACGCGTGCTAAAACATCATGCGCCTTACCTACGTATCGCGCCATGAATCAGATTAAAGAACTGACACACGTTTATTAGACGCACACAGACACACACACACACGTTGTGGCGTGTACGTGTACGGTGCTGCCGTGTGCTTGCACAGTGTCGCCGTGTGCGTGCACAGTGCCTGTGTGTGCGTGCACACACACGCCGCCGCAGGTTCAACGTACCAGTCGCCACTACGAGAGTTCCTTGTTCCACTTTACCACTGACACTATATTATTATTGTTCCAATGGAGTTTCCGATTCGGCCGAGGCTTTTTTTAGAGTCCTTATTTTTATCTTCATAGTTGCTAAGAGAAATGAATTACTAGCAGTATTGACTCCTTTCTTATCTTATCTTATCTTATCTTATCCTTAAGGTATCTTCAGCTACAGTGTCTACATTTGTTCACATAAACCTTTTTAATAAAAGATACATTATAATTTAATTAGTTTTTGCTTACAAAGCTAGCGATAAAACTATATCACTTAACCACTACTATAGTCATTTAAATAAAAACATTCCATATTAATTGGTCCTGCATACCGCGCTCCAATCAATCGAGAACTTCGATTTCAAAGTTTTCATAATTATTCGACCTAGTAAACGAACTAAAATTTTGATTTCCCTATATCCGATGGCCTTGGATTTTTATCAAGTCAAATTAAAATATCCGAGTGCTCATTAAAAATAAGCTTTTAAATAATTTAGGCCACTAACACCCTTACCAAATTACGCAAACACTGAAATGGCGCAAGCAATTTTGAAAACATATAATTGTGTAAGCAATTACTGTTCTAAAGTGCGCACAGTATAAAAGTTTAGTGTGTAATAAGTTCCAAAGTCGTAAACCGATTCATAGTACAACACGATCATTATATCTTGTTATTAAAATAAATGTCAGTTAACGAGCCACAAAGGATAAATATACATAGAAGATAAATGCTAACCTATTTATGAAGTCCCATTAAAAGCTGTGCCATAGAAAAGACATCAACGCGCGGTATCGCTTCGGATAGTATATGCACCGCTTATGAGACATATTTACGTAAGAATATTTTATGGCCTATGTAACTAAAATGTTAGTTGCATGTACCCCATAGTGCTTAAAAATATAACGTTACACTGAAGTTTATCCAATTACGTCAGATGTTTTGTCAAGGTAATTTCTTGACAATGCTATCAATTTAAAAGTAGAATAGTGCTCTGACTCTGTCACCTTTATTGATTTGATTATAATAGTCACGTGTATTTTGTCGTCAATTGGAACCAACAATATGATTCATCAAGAAAGTGAAAAGTGTAATCATACAAAGCTCTGTGAATTGAATTTTTCTTGGAAGCAATAAAGGCAAATAACTGTCTCGGTGTTAGTTCAAATTACAGTCATATCTATGCCACGAGTTATTTCTACAGATTTGTATCTGTGTGTTCAACAATTAAAGAATTAGGTTCCAGATTTCTCGGTTATTATGAGATTATAACTGTTCAATTTATAGGGTTTTGTCGGAACGAGATTTCGCGAAAGACATAATACGTACAAATAGTAGCTAACTGTGCGCAATACTACTTCATAAAACTTATAAACTGGTTTTGCAACATGCCAACTTGTGTTTTTTTAACAGTCAGACAAAGTTTTATTTCTTTTTTATTAACGTTATTAATAGTTGTGCTAAACGCATGCTAACATGTTTGTTCCAGACTAATAATAATGTGCTCTTACGACACTGAGCGTAATTATAATATTCCGAGAGATACAGTAATGTACATAATATAATATTATGTTTGTTTGGATATTGGCTGATAAATGAATTATCGTCGGTTGCTGTGCAAGCCTGTTCTAATCGTAACGGTGAACTTTTTGTACAAGTAGGTCAAACAAATGGAGCACTTGTTTTGAAACAATGCATTAAAATAAAGTGTATAACTGATACACAGATGACAGATGAATATAGCCTTCTCTATTCGTCGTAACACAATTTTATTTAACAAATAATTTTCGTATACAAATGTTTTCAATAGATTTATAATATTATTATAAGAAGACAGATAATTATTTTAAGACGGAAAGTAATTGATGACCTACAACCTGCATCGTGGTATTAATTCGTAACTACAATCAATAAAGATGACACGTTCACAAAACAATACATTTGTACTTTTATGAGCTTTACATATTTTTTACTACATTGAAAGTAATCTTTTACGTTTGTCACAATAATATTAATAAAAATTAATCATTCCTTTTTACAATATAGTACAATATAGTCATTGTAAAAAGGAATGATTAATTTTGATTATATTATGCCTTGTATAGTTACAAGGCATAATATTTTATGCGAATATCTGTTTTTGAGTTTTGAGCTGATTTCAAAAGCACTAATTTACTCAAACATGCGTCTTATTAAAAAAAAATAGTTCTCGTCCGATGCGATTAACGCGAATTCTTATTAAGTCTCTAAATTTAATAAAACAACAAAGTACAAAGCATTTTAGTGGCTTCAGCGGTTGCAGATTCACGGAAAAGGTTTTTTTGTGACAAACCACCTAACGGGTTAATGAGTCTTTGAGCATCGTTTACGAGGAAAAAACTTTGTACAAGAAAAGTCTGGTAAAGCGTTAGATGAGTGGGTGTGTAACCGTTGTATCCAAGTAAAAAATGACCACTGTAATTAATGTACTATAACTTTTTGAAGCAATTTTAGCAGTAATTGTGCAATTAGACCTGTTAAAAGCCTTCTCACCAAATTGAATACTGAAGTAAATAACTACGTTTTTTTAGTTAAATACGAGCTTTAGGTACTTGTAACTTCTAGAATGTATTCTTAATCCACATTTGCTCTTGCAACCAAGTTTGCAGGCAACTTACATTACAGTGGGGGCTACAGATGTATGATGTCATCAGTCGCTCGATCAAGGCACGCAATGTGATCAAGCCTGCATGCAAGTTGCTTGCAGGAGGAAACGCCAGGTGATATAAATAAACTCGACAACTAACTTCCCAGAAAAAAATAGCAAAGTTAAAGATGTTATCGTTTAAACATATAAATGGCTAAAGGTTTGAAAATATTTTTTTTTCTAAACCATTAAATTGTTAGCTAATAATATTCCACAACTAACAAATGCAAAAATATTGTTTTTTTTTTATGATTAATACTACGAAGCGAATGAAATGGCATATGAGATATGGTCAGATAAACTTGCTATTACCATATTAAGCAAAAGGATATAAAGCATCATCATCATTATGATCGAGATGAAATTTTAATAAAAAAGTGATTGATCGAAGTCTGAGTCTTATTCCTATTTCAATAAGATTAAAAATATTGTAAAGTATGATTTCGAGCTATAGCGAAAGCTGCCAGCACTAATGAAAGCAAACGTGTTTTAGTCTTAGGTATGTAAAATTGTTTTAGTGCTAGCTTTGGAAATGTTGAGATGCCTAGAATTGACGTCACCGACTACCGTCATAAGTTTATCTGAATAAAATATTTTTTATACTGAATATGTAGGAATAATTAAATATTAATTTAGATTCGCGGGACGTTATTAAATGTAAATAAGCAATATGAGTCCCATTTTAACGAATTTACACTTAAATCTATTTTTGGCATCACCTGAATAAGTACCTACATATTAAATACTCGTAAGATATATTTTACGTATTTTCATGGCGATGGTAAAACTTTACATCTCTTTACATAAAAATAGGCTAGTCTAAAAAAATGTAAGTGTTCAGTAATATTTATTATTATTTATTTATTATTTATTTATTATTTATTTATTTATTATTTATTTATTATTTATTTATTATTTATTTATTATTTATTTATTATTTATTTATTATTTATTTATTATTTATTTATTATTTATTTATTATTTATTTATTATTTATTTATTATTTATTTATTATTTATTTATTATTTATTTATTATTTATTTATTTATTATTTATTTATTTATTTATTATTTATTTATTATTTATTTATTATTTATTTATTATTTATTTATTTATTTATTATTTATTTTATTTATTTATTCATTCATTATTGTAAGTTCAGGGACACGAGCTGATTCATCTTAAAGTTTTTTTTCGAACAAATTACGTATGAAGCATCTGTATGCATATATTGACGCAAACACGATATCTGCGCCATGCAAAGGTTACCGCAGGTTGTCTGTAACACGCGGCTGAAGAGCTGCGAACCTGCAACTGCGGATTGCGCCGGCGGCGCCGCCGCACCGCCCGGTGCCCTGCCCTTGACTCTTGCCCTACGTTAACGGCACAAAATCATGGCCAGGACAGCGTCTTTAGCATCCTCGGACACGTCTGTGGTTACAGTCACGACCTCTCTATAAACTCACGTTACATTTGGGCACTACCCGAACCACCATGGTAATAAACGTATATGAACATAAGATTTAAACGCACCAATGTAAAATCTTTATTAAGCGGTTCAGAGATGAAGTGATGTGGAAATTAGTAACCATAAATCGACCCAATTAATGTCATTTTTTGCTGTAATAAAATCCGCGAAGCCTTAATAAATCGCAGTCAAGCCATACTTGAACAAAAGCATTGTCATCTCAGTGGCTGGACTGTTATACCAGTTGAAAGTATTAACATATCGCAAAGGTATGAGGTCGCATTCAGACACCAGGAACTATAAATCGGTATAATGTGTTTTAATAAAAATAAGAGCCTCGAAGCCTTAATAAATCATATTAAAGCGGCAGAGTGGTGACGGACAATGTAGTCCCGGTTGAGTGCAAGTGAAGTGTGGCTCGATGTAGTTATTGTTCATCATTCATACGATTCTATTCATTAATTCAGTTCGTTGCAGATTCAATGAGTAGCAGTGCGCCGCCGCCGCCGCGCCAGAGGTGCATACAGACGAGATGACTTGCGATTGACTTTCACCTTCGTTGTAAAGTCATGTAACATTCACGTCATTTGTCACTCCTAGTGGAACCTTGAAAAAGTGACAATGACAAAATGTCACTTAGTCAAAAATAGTGTAAAACCATAAAATTTTATTGTGCTCACCTTTTAGTTTGATGCGACACCTGACGCGTTTATATCTGTAATAAAAGAATTGAATGTCAATTTCCATCCGAACACGATAGTAAAATGTGTGAATCAAAGTTTAATAATAAATTCCGAGGATGAAACCTTGTATGAAGCAAATATTTTCATATGGTAATATTATGAATGAGTTCTCAAGCGTTATGCACGATTTGACACACTTATTAATTTTTTTTTAAAGAATACCTAGAGTCCATGCAACCGTTTTTATAACAGCAAAGTAAAAAGGAATAACAATGAAATTGTTTCGAACTCAATAAAATTGTTAAAATTGGTCTTTAGTGAAGTCTTCGTGAAGGTTTTGAGGATTATAAAACGATGATTTGCTGCAGGATTCAGAGTAAATTGGTTTTATTATACAAAATTTCGGTGTAACGAGTTTCAAGGGGAGTTAACATCGCATCGCCAGCTTTCTACACGACGTTATTATTGACCATAACTGAGATATTCAATGCCTTGTTCCATATTTAAAGCACAGACTTTGAAGTCGTTGTGGCAAGGAAGTTCGGATGGTCGGTCGTGAACTCGTGATAAATATTATAATAGACTATGAATTAAGAACTTTTTGTCGTTGTCTCAGTTAAGAAAGGTGTATTCAAATAAATAACAGAAAAGAGTATAATTAACAATTTAAAGTTAATGTTCGCAACACAATGTCAATTTGCATGCATGTGTTGTGATATATAATTATATTAACTGTGTATGTGGAGAATTAAGGAAATAATTCATAAATAGTCAACCATTTAGGTAGTTTATATAGGTACGAGCTTAATGTGCATACGTGCATAAACTGGTGCATTAAGCGTTAAAAGGTTGTTTGTTTAGTTTGAAACTGGTGCAAAACAAAAGTGGTGCAAACCGCATAACCAGTCCTGCGACAGGAAGCGGCCTCGAGCCGCGCCCCCCTCCCCCTCCCACCCCTCGCGCCCGCCCTCCCCCCACACCGCCCCTCACCTGCTGCGCGACCACCTGATCCAGACAAAGCGTGTCCTTCGCGTAGTGACGCATGCAAGTGCATTGCACTAATAATACCGAGCAAGTCCTTTCCATGTCCGGTAGGCAACACGCTCTGAACACGACCTATAAGTGTCGTATCGTATGATACGCGAGATCTTGCATAAAGCCTATCGATGGTTAAATCACTTGCATAATCATCCGTGTTCAATCGCTTTACATGTTCTTATTTATATTTCAATATCTTAGTTCAGCATTTCCTCATTTTCTATCGAGATGAAAATATTTCAATAACAGGGAAATGTTAGTAATAAACTTAATTCAATACCATATTTGTATGAAGCAATCAATGGGAGTGAAACAGTCGTTAACGGAGTCAATGGTTTGAATAAATAAATTAAAATCAAGCAATAATCAATATATAAAAACACTGATCATAATATTATTTTCTGACAAGTTCTAATCGCAAAGCTTATGTTATTTTGAATTGAAATAGTTACTTTATGTTGCAAAAATGTATTAATTATCTACTTTAAGGTTGTAAATAATTTGAAATCGAACATTGACAATATGAGAGCCCACATGTGCGTGGGACTCGTGGGAGGAGGCTATATGAACATAATAACAAGTCGTGTGAGGATGCCCTGCGACGCGGTTGACAGTCCGTCGACGCCATTATGTCACGAAAACATGATTCATGAATGGAATACAGGATTCAATGCATGTGCTAACAGACACTTTCTTAGAGATATTCATCGCTTTACATGCAATGCTAGTACTTAACAAATTACTTCTAAGTTGAGAGCTAATTAATTAATTCTTGAGCCTGACATTGTGTTGACTGGTGACATATGGAGCTGTTGCAAATATGTTGCTTTTCATAAAATCACTAAGTTGTGTTTTGATTGTATCTGCGTCTCGACAAACATAGACGCTTGCGCATTCATGTGCCAGAGATCTATTGTACTGATGTGTGTAGAAAAATGTCACATTACAGGAACCTGACTAAACGAGCATGTAAGAGAGAGAGATTTATTTCTCTTGTGTGTACCTGAATCTGCGGCCTGGTATGCAAAAGCGCTCAAGTATCTAGTAACATCGTTGCATCAACGTAAGGAATCCGATCCCTCTACACAAATAAGTTTATAGATTCAAGCGCTGGCCTTTTCTGACTAAGAAGTCGGTTACTAACTATATAAATCGTGACTGTAATGTACCTCAAAAAATAATTATTGTTGTGTGGAGAGTAAAAGAGCTGAAGCGCACGCGGCGATCGGCGGCGCCGGACGGCCCTGGTCGGCGCTGCTCGGCGCTGCTCGGCGCCGGCACGAGCGCGCCGCACAAAGCCGCACTGCATAACAGGCAAGTCTCATCGGACCGCCCAAAGAAACGATCTCATAGAAAGTAGAGCAAGTCATTTATTTATTCAGTGCAGCGGCGGGTGCGAGCGAGAAGCCGACGCGAAACTGGCTCATTAAAATAAAAATCCGATTTTTGAGTGCAACTTGCGCGAAGTAAAATAAAAGTTTCCGACGAAATTTGCTCGAGTTATTCCAAAAAAGGCGCGCGAAACGCCTCCGCGACGAGATCACAAGATACAAGTGCGAGGTGAAACCGACCGCGATAGCCTCCGCGGCTCCGACACACGCGCAGTCTGCCAGCTAGCGAGTCACGCGTTTACTTTCATACGTCGATGCCTTGCTGTGGTATTGCGATTCTCTAATACATGTCTAGTAGATAGCCACATCGGATCACTGAAAACACCCTTTTTGTCGAGTAACACTATAAATTTCTTTTCCGCATTAATACGAGCCATTGTGTGAACATTACGCAGACTGCGGCGGCGCGGGCGGCGGCGTTGCATTAAGCGCACGATATAATGCACTCTATAATCATAGTCACGAGTCACGTTATCCGCACCCGCATTCGCTATGTAAATAACACCATACACGACATTCCGCCGTTCGACTAAACATAAATCGTTTCTCATTTAGCATCTATCGCTGCGAGCGAGCTCCACTTTAATTAATAAAAATACATTTATATCGATTGCAAAAACATTACGCAGGTCCGTGTGGGCAAGTGCTCTCGATCTGCATTCCGCGATGTAGTCGGCCGCGCCGCCGCCGGACTGACACGCTGTCATTATTTAATGTTATTTTCACGTACGATTTTCTTCATTAATGTTCGGCTATAATCGCGTCGGCCTGACTGATATTTTCAGAACAGTTCACGTCAATTATACGCACGGCATTAACGGAAATCAAAAGACACGACGATTGTGAAAGCGCATTTGAGTCCTTCTAGCTCTTAATGTACGAATAAAATGTATGATTTACTGAGTCGTGAGTACTCGTGAGTCGCAACCACTTCATACTGTTAATGGTCAATAAAAATGATTTCAGACAGTGATCTCATTTTTGACAATTATATTTTGGCAAAAGTTTTTATTGACAGCCATAATGATAAAAGCAATTATCTATATGTTAAGTATTCGCCATTTACCTACATGCTAAAGGCATACAGGATATGATGTATTCCTCAGATGCTTATACTTACTGCTTTATTATATTTATAACTTATAACACATACCTACGTGTAATTATTATAATGAATCGATCGAACGGCTCAATTGGTTCCGGAGCTAACTTGTAATTAATGCAGATCTTTGAACTCTTCGTAGTTACATATAACTTTCACAAGCAAATGTGTCTATTAACCAAGGGTACCTAATATGTAGGTAAGTGCCTTATGTGAAAACCTCCTAGTGTGGCAGGTAATAAATAAGCATAATACACATTGAATTGCCTCTGGTGTCAAATTAAGTCCCTCTGGATTTTCTAGTTAGTAACCTGATAGGTCTCTAGTTGCTTGTTTAGTATCAATTAAATTCATAATGGTGCCATTATAATCGTATGAAGCCACCATGCCAATGTTTCATAGGATTAGTGAGAAGATTAGGAAGTGTAAACTGAACGTTCATTACACGATATCTACCTAACTAACATAATACGGCATGATTTATAAATATCATACACAGAATAACACATTAATCCCCGTGATTATTCAAGAACAGAATTAGTAAAAAATGTTAGAAATGCAGAGATTCTTGGAATTCCTTAACAGTGTAAAAATTACAACTGTTAAATTCCGACTAAGTATTTTAAATATTGACTTCAACAAAACATTATAATACTGACTTTAGGTATTATTCTGTGTGAGAATGAGAACAAAACTTTTGTTTTGAAGGCGTCTGATAAAGACGCGAGCGTGCGCGCGCGCCGGCGAGCTGCCAGATCAAGTTGTCACGTCAATCAAGAGGAGAAACGGACCTGCACTCGACTTACTTTTTAATTTACTTACACACTTTTAACTTTGGAACATATCATTCAATTTTATGTACCCATCTATAAGTATTGGTACACTTAAGCTTATCTCTTCATTTTAAAACCCGATATTTCTTCTTTAAGGGCTTTCACTTGTAAGCCATTACCTCGATTTTGGAGAATTTAATTATGACTTTATCGTGTTAATTAAATATGTAGATCAGTTATTAAATCCGGATTTCCATTAAGTTAGATTGTGGATTCTTACAAAGAAAAAAAGTATCTAGCATAGCGGAGATGTAATGGAATACTAACTTATTTTAAAATTTATAAACCCATAAATACAAGTCGAAAGCAATCAAATCGTCATCCTTGCCCGCATTATTTGACTAAAATAGTAATAGTCAAACTTCTAATCAACCCAAACTGAATACTGTTTCAAGACATTAAATTTTCTCGAACATTGATTGAACAAATATTTGTCACCGGTCCATAGCGTGAGGTCGCAGTGTAAAGTGTCGGACGGCGCGGCGGCGGCGGCGTCCGACACTCCGAGTGAGCAATCTTGCGCCGACGATGTTTACAAAAGCCGCTACCGTGCGACGCATACGCATACTGACAGCTGTTAATGCACAATTTTATACCTATTTAATGTTTTTAGAAAGCGTGTGTATTAATCAAGTTAGTAAAGTGTTAAATATGACAAATTCGAGTGTGTGATGAGGATATTCTATACAGTTATGTTGTATCGCAAACAGATAACGTTTCCTTGTGTTGCTTATTATTAAGCTGTGTTTGCATTAGTGAGCAAAGAAATCGAGTTGTCCCATAAGTATAAAATTAAGTAATAAAGATTACTAAATACACTTCAACCGAATTTTGCCTGCTTCAATATGTTTAATGGATCATTAAACATATTGAAGCAGGCAACATTGTGTATGAGTAATAAAATAGTATTATTTTCAGCTATAAATCGGTGTCTCAAAGCAATGAGTTCTCACTCACTCAATGAGTTTTCACAGGTCTTCCTCAAAATGAAGACTTGCTCTTTATGTAACGTAAGACTTAAAAAAAATGTTTTTTTAAATGTACCTAATGAAGTAATGACATTAACTGAAATGCCGTATACGTATATGTCACCGGAAAATTGCTAACGCCATAAGATTGTAAAATATCGCGTGAAATTATAAACTATTTTTTCTTAAATAAGACAGGATATGCTGGATACTATTGACTTTGGATGGGATTTATCGTATTCAAAACGATTTTTTCCGATAATTTTCGATATTTTGATTAGAACCGTTCTAAAATACTGGTATGATATTTGCGTTTTCCAGACTATAGGGAATATGCCGCTATTACACACACACATCTATTTAATAATATATGTAATGGTTTACAAATAGTCTTAGCCGTATATTTTAGAAAGTATGGAGGAATACCATCAGGCCTAGGTCCTTTGGTTATATCAAGTGCTGTCAATTGTTTAAATGTAGAATCCTGGCTGAAGTGCAAGCTGCCTAGGAGATTGTTGTTGGTATTACTATCACCAAGACTTGGGCTCCAATTGTTCGAAAGACTAGAGGATTCGTACAAAGATTTAAAAAACAATGAAAATAAATTACAGATTGTGATTATCACTGGGAGTATTATTTTTATAATACATACGAGATGGGATTACTAACCTTGGCAGTTGGATTGCCAACTGCCAAGGTTAGTAATCCCATCTCGTTCGTCCGTAAATACTTCTGGTCATACATTGGTATGACCAGAAGTATTTAACATTTTTTGGAATACTCTTCGTATGTACTTGCGATAGCACGCAAGATATTCGGTAGCAAAACGGGTTCTATACAGGGAGAATAATAAAATTCATAATCGGATTGGTTAGAATATTTTTTCCATTCAATCCAAGCTTTCTTTTTATCTTTGAAAATATGTATTAAAGATTTTGAAAACCAAACGGGGTAGTTAGGGTTTTTAGCCTTTGACAGAGGTACATGCTTCTTTAATATGCCAAAAACGGAGGATGATGATTATCCGCCTGTAACAGGAGTTGAATGGGATCGAGTACACGGCAGTTGGCACTGGAAATAAACAGATCGAGTATACGACCATTTATGTTGATCAAATTGCTATACCTATTGTTTAATGTCATGTACGGACATAAAATCTCGTAAGCGGTTGCAGATAGGAGTAGTACCAGTATGAGTTAAGAAATTTTGTGTAGTTTTGGAATGTCTAGTTGTTGCCCTGAAGATTGTAATAAATCATTATAATCTAATAAAGATTTTCCGGTGACACATGACGAAATCTGTACGAAAAATAAATGTGAAGTCAGTTATTGCATAGTTGTAAATTCAAGTTGTCACAATTTTCACGTACCAACATATATTATGTACTCACTAGTCTGACTTGACACAGACTCGACATTTAGTTCGTCGCGCTATTCACAAGTCACAGCATAATTGTTTCCCTAATGATTGATTCATTGATTGCTTCAAAAAAAAAAAAAGATTCTTTAAAAATTAAAAAAATGTATGTCCGAAAGCCTTGGCGATGTTTTAAGCGCCACGAGCAAACGAGCGATACCTATGAAAGAGAAACGCTCCGCATGTTAATATTGTAGATAATATGTGTGTTATGTTGCACACATTGCGTAACAAGGCCGTCTGCAACAATGTGTAGAAATTTATAATAGTTAATTAAGTTGGAATACATTAGCATCTTATCGTTGGCTAATAATCATCTAATTATAACTTATATTATTGACCGCATGGGTTTACGTTTATTTTTTGACTCCACGATAGATTCCAGAACCACTTTCTCATTTATCTTTTCTATACTTAATACAGTAGTAACACAAAAGCTGTATCGTGTCGGTATAACGAACAAGAGAAAACAAAGGAGATTATCAATACAACAGGTGCTTTCTACGATCAGATTAATTGACAGAGCATTCCTATTGTTTCATCTGCAGATATAGTAAATTAATATTTTCATTTGATTTCTCTCATATAACAATTCTCTAAATGCTATCTTCCATACAAAATTTAATGGATTGGACAACTGCTTAGACTATAGATACTGTATTAGATTAAGCTTTGAAAAGGAAAATGGTTTTCGTTCTAGAGTTTGAGATTACACATAAACTTATAATATACTATATAATATAACTTATATAAGTTGGGAGATTACAATGAAGGTAAAAATGCTTGGCTCAGTGCTAATCCTGCTCCACAGCCAGTAGGGCGCACAAACTAATCTTTTAGCAGTTGTTAGACCTGCTGAATATTGTAAGAACATCCAATTTTCATTTTTTAGACTCAATTAATTTAGCGTAGTATTATTTCATGCAATAAAGGCACAAGTGTGAGTACTGTGTGCCTTAAACTATAATTTTCTTTGACTTGAATGTGCCCTGGCGGTTGGGAATGTCATACTCACTTAAAAGTCTGGCTAATGGTTCTGGATCATTTAGCACTCTTCAAAGTGGTTGAGCCGAATGGTGCTAGCGCAGGCGTCATATTGCTGAGCGAGCGCCGTTAGCTAGGACTGGTCATGTCTCAGCTGCCACGGTTTATTTTAATTATTTGTTCCCTGAATTGTTGCTTTTTTTTTACTTCGGACGCTTGATCGTGCAAGTCTTTCTACATCGTTCTCACATATAAGTATGTTTGTATAATTTTCACACAAATGATGTAACCATATCATTGTAAAAAACATTGATTTAAAAGAGTGTCCGTGGAGTTTCTAGCACGTTCTTCTCCATAGAGATCTACGCTTTGGAACGTGCAAATAGCTTCATCTCTTTGGACAGACCGACCTTGACAATTCAAAAGTGCCTGTAATGGTTTAATTGAAATAAATGTTTTGAGTTTTTGAGTTAAAATAATATAATTAAAGAGATAATATTAAAAAGAGGAAATATTTGTTCGTTTGATACAATTTGGCTCAAACGTAACAAACCGATTTTAAAAAATCGTTCGCTATTGCAAAGCTACATTATTAACTTAAAACATAGGCCAAGTATATTTTATTTTCGAAAAAATAGAGATCCCTACAACAATTGCAATAATTAAACCCAAAGTAGCAAAATTATTGATGATGACCTATCTATAAAAAATCCGCTAGGATAAATGTCTTACTATTATGGTTAAGTCACAATTACCGCTCTTTGTTCAAATTATTCAATAAAAACCCGGGTGAAATGGAAAACTGGTGATTTTGGTATCATGATATTAATCCTTACCCATTAAAATGATTTGATGATTGAGGTTGATTATGTAAATGTAATTGCAATTACAATAAATCAAATCTGACCTTTCGTTTAAAAGTTCGACTGGTATAAAAATGCTCTAAATGTAGCGGTTGAGCGAACTGGGGAGAATCTTAATGCTTGGTCCTATGAAGTTGAATGATTTCGATAAAAATCTAAGAATACCAAATTTTTGGATTTTTGGAAAATAAACCTCTAAAGGGGCGACAAGGGTTGATGAAGTTTTAGGGGAGGACATTATTGCTTGCTTCAATTTAAATTTGTATGAAATTGGTATGAACAAACTAAAAGTGACATAATTGAAACATATCTAACAATTTCTGCATAATTAAACCCCGCGGGGAGAACGCGGTGAATAGTTGCGATGATCCTGAGACCACAGAATCAGCAGCAGAAGTGGCTTGGTAATCATTGAAAATCGTTGTCCTTATTTTTTCAAAACTAACCTTTAAAAGGAGGTAGAGAGGGCGTTGAACTTTGTGTAGTACCTACTAAATTCGTGCAGACGAAGTTGCGGGCGAAGTGCTAGTTTTTAAAATATATAATAGGTACTAGCTTTTGCCCGCGTCTTCGTACGCGCATATGCTATTGTTCCCGTTCCCGAAAAAAAATCAGGACGAATTATACACCTAAAACCTTTCTCATGAATAATACCATTCATTGGTCAAAATCGCATGAAAATCCGATCGATAGTTTTTGAGTTTATCGTGAACAGACAGACAGACGCGGCGGGGGACTTTGTTTAATAATATGCAGTGATTTCCAAATACTTAAATAAAAAATTAATTGTTAAAATAAAATAATCTATCACTCTAAATATTATTTATGATTCATACTCAGTAGAGTAGAATAAATCCTACCCAACGGGTCTACCTAAATCATTATTAAAAGCCCGAGTCGACGTCATAATTTAAATTAAATCCAAATGAGTACTTTTTCGGAAATAAAGTTACTAGGTACACACATAGTAACTTTATTTCCAGTCAGTTTTTAATAAGTTCATAAATAAATTTTATAGACACCTATAAGATTTATTTAGGAACTTATTAAAAACTGACTGGTTGTAAAATATTAAGTTTAAAGCATTTAATTAAACTACGGAAAACCATCGTACATCAATCACGTGTGCTGCGTGCAAGATTGAAACCGAGATTCTGTGACTGCCTTAAATCTTATAGAGTTACGCATGATTGACTTCACTTAAAAGTAAGGATATGAACAAACTTCCAGAACGTTTATATCAATACCAAACGAATGATAATAAATGTATTACTTTTACCAGTACCTTTAACCCCGCAATGTTAGTTACACGTACAAAGGCGGCTGTGATGACCGCTCACATTACGAAGATCTGTTGCCTGCGGCTGATGTCTTCCTAGTACTCTCTACTTTATTATTGTCAAAGCTATCAAGCCACCTTCCAAGATACACTAATGTCTGTAATATAAGTGTTTACCGCGAACGCTGTATAAATGCCCGCTATGAATACCTACATTTTTATATGTCATGATATATCATGACATTGCGGACACATCCGCCATCGCTCGCGATCAGGATCGGGCGAGTCACGAAGCGCTCGGTATCATATAGATACAATCCACTTAACATTGTGTTGCGTCCGGCTCGTTGCATAATATTTACCGGTAGCTAGGTGGCTAGTAGCTAGGCGGCTCGGCAGTACCTGTCACAGCGCGGGAGTTACGTCGGCTACTGTTCACTGCTGTAATATTCAACAATAATTACTCCAGCAAAAGGTCGAGACCGCAACCAGAGCGCTCACTCTATTACGGATGCAAAAAACGCTCCGGGCATAGAGTTTAGGGCTCTATTAACTACGATGTCGATTAACTTCTACATACTCGTAATAAGGTTTCGTTACTTCTTCAAATATAAAAGGCTACCTAAGTGTCAAGATAATTTTGATTATTAACAAATATTTAATTATAGTCTTAAAGGTCTCAAACTGACTGAAATTCAGGCAGCAAAAAGTGCGGAGCAAATTATGTTACGCATGCTCGAAATTGCATTATAACTGCACATTGGGTGCATGTACATGTGCATGTACCCGGTGCGTCAGGTGAGGGCAACAGATATATGAACTAAAAAAAAAATTTTCATATTTTTGTACTAACGTAGCTTATAAGTTTGTATAATACTAACATAATATGGATCAAGGTCTGAATTAAAGTATTTTTTTATTTTATTTTTTATTTGTTGCTTTGTAATAGACCAATATTTTCTTTGTTTTGTAGTCGCATGCACCACTGTTGATCATGACGTTTGGGATTCGATTTTCGGGTCTAGAAAAGTGTTATTTTGTGGAATCTGGAATTTCTATGTAACAGCTGAAGTCTGGATTTGTGCCTTGTTAATGGCAATGACTGGGAAAATATGGGCACATAGATAATAACATAGATAGTAACATTTGCCCATCCCTTCTCTGCATAGGAGCGAGATCTTATGTAAAGTATTTTCATCTAGTTTTAAAAGCTACCTACAAATATTTAACGTTTTCATAATGGGTTTAGAGAGCACGATACCCACAAAGTCATTACAAGTGGTATTTGGCAATAGACTCATTGAATCCGGCAGTGTAACGGTGCTTCGCCGAGTCACTGCTAGTATTTTTATACTATACCTATCTACTTGAACAAAACTTTTTGTATCGCGAATCACGACCATGTTCGTACAAGGTAGGTACGACGTACCTATACCTACCTAGGTATAGGTACGTCGCCGTGGGCGACTGATCGCTGCCCCGCTTCTGCATAATATCTAGGTGGATCGTAATGGCAAATTCCAGTATAAGTGAGAGTGCATGATTTAAGATAAGATTACAGACTTTAGATGTAGAATTTATGTCGCATGTTAAAGACACTGAAATATGGACACCCTTCATTTACTAAGAGACTGAATAAAATTGTAAATCAAAAGTTATCAAACATTTTTGTAAAATCTTTAGAAATAATCTCGACTATCTACATCGCAACAAGCAATAACCGGACAAGTCAATATGCGCCGATGTAACAGTACATTGTTAGAAAAATCCATTAATCAACCAGACAATCTAACCACGGATTTATTGACATATCGAGATCGTAATAAAACATAAATAGAAATTCAAGTAATAATTATTTTCTTTTGAAACGGCATCATATTTTTTTACCAAAACCTACTCATACACAATAGTGGCACACAGATAAAGTGTTGGTATCGATAATGAATTCAATATTTATGAGTAACATTTATGAACGTTTGATGCCACATAATTCAAAAGAATTAATAATGACAAATATTATGTCTATTATTATTACTGCCGAAGTGCCGATGCACCAACCCGAAGACACCGGGTGTAATAAAATTCTGTGACATGTTAAATTATATCAATACGTAATTATTAATATATTGCAGACTCGTTTAATCATATACTAAAACAAGTTTTGACATAAACTTTGATTTCAATAACGTTTGTTTTCATCAAGACCGTTAGTGTTTAACCTCTGACTCTCGCAGCTTAAGCCCGTCAAGTGATTTCACTTTCCGTAAGCTGACAAGACGTTTATGTATTAGAGAATTAGTATAATTTTCCTCAATCGCTGACTGAAACCATAAATGCCAATTTACAAAGCCATAAAATATTAATTGGTAATTACCCAATTATTAAAAAAAGCAACACAAATTAGTATAGGACATTTGCATAAGAAAGTTCAATATAGCAGAAGTGATGCATATAACACGCGTCTAAATGTCAACGTCATCGTTGCAACTGCATAATGTGCTGTTACTATGCATAACACACCAATAAACATGGGACTTAATCATTTAAATCGTGATATCTATGCTATGATATGATAAACATGTTATATGCTTTTTGCCAATTATATTATTTTAGTTCAATAACAATATTCTACAAAAGCATGTCGGTTTGCGACGCCACGCCGTATGGGATGAGTTTCTCGTAATACATCCGTTTTATACTTAACTACTTCTCATATAGCTTACACTACCTACGAATAGAATGAAAACCATAAATTATAATATCCAAGCAGGCTCTGTCTAGCTGCTTACAGCGAAAATTTATTCACCGTCGTTGGCTTCAGTAGCTTATTTCAGAACATATTTCAAGACAAAATACTTCATATTGTTGCGTGTGTACATGATTCAATACAATTTATTAAAGGTACGTTTGGTAAATCTCTTTCAGAGTTTACAAACGATGAATTTGCATCAATAGTATATCTATGTCAATTTAAAAGCTCTACGTAGTTAGTGTTTGTTACTGTGATCGAGTCTTAAGTCTTAATGGAGGATCATCTCTAATGGAACATGCATCTTGATCGTTTCAATATATTCGCAAATGGTGAATCGCTCCCAATTAAGTGCCTATCTCCTTGTACGAAGCATCGAGCATCGTCGGAGAGTTACTGAGGCTTGTTCAAGCCCTTAATAGGTAACAGTAACACCGTTTTTGTAATTTTTGTTGGTCTGCTCGTAAACTTATGGAGCATCAATTAGAATATGTATCATGACACACTAATGCAGCCCGTACCCTTGTAAATACTTAGAACGAATATATGTGATGAGACGTCAATATTTTCGTTGCGTGTTAATCTCGAAAAGCCGAGAACTATTATGAGATGTTCGAGTTTGAGCATTGGAGTTTAATTATGAGCGAACATATAATTTATTAATTAGTCTTGTGATAAAGAATATGATGTTCTCGGCATTTAATGACTTGTTCGATGGTCGTCGACACCGCCAGACAGCGGCGCGCTTGTGCCACGCGCCGCAACCGGATGCGCCTCACCAAATGCACAATCACACTAACACAAACTCTCACGAATTTTTCTCCCAACGCTTTCACGTCTTCCACTAATTATTATCCACTTTATCGGGCATCTTCAATTTGATTTACGTCTAGCTTTAACACAGCTCAATTGGTACACTTTTTCTTTTCGGCGAGATAATTTAAGTCTACATTGGTTACCAGCGCGGTCGACACCGGCGCGCCGCCGCCGTCTTCCGCTGCCACTCGGGACCACTCGCGACCACTCGCGAACGCTCGCGGAGCCCGCTAATTTTATTTACCGCCAGACTGGCAGTACATTATTACACCTCAAACCTAATGAAGATTTTGGGCTTAATTGCATTTGTTTGGCGCTGCTATAATTACGATCGTTAGCTAGCTATATACTAGGGTTTACTACTTAGAAAGTTATGTTTAATTATAAATTCGAAGTTCATGACGTAGTTCACACACTTAATTATTTATTGTGTTACTGAATTGTCGTTAAAATATAAATACATGTATATATATTGGAGTTTATTTTCTGAGAAAACTCCTCACAGGGTTTACTGTTTACGTTAAAGTTTTATTAATATCGGATCACGTTTATATTAAATTCTCGATAAAACAAGTATAATCTCTCGATAAAACAAGTATAATCTCTCGATAATACCAAAAAATATATCGTGATATTATGGTCATAAACTTGCTTCTACAATCATTGTTTTGTTCTTGTTCTTGAAAGATGATTTAGTTGCATTGCATGAAAATTAATATAGCTATTAATTTTTGTGCAATGTATTTAAATGTGAACAAGACAATAATTGACTCTTCATACAAATAATAACAGTCAACAATGAAAAGGGTCAATAGGTTGTGGCGGGCACTACCGTACTTTGTACGTTCTTAAGCTGTTAGAGATGAAGAATGCTTATAACAAACGGCTTTCAAGTCCATCCATAATGATGGCTATCTTATAATGGAGTGTTTACAATCAACGAGGCTAATTAAAATATCAATGGCTTTGAGATGTACCTATAGAATTGTGTGTATGTGCACTATTGTATGATGAGAGTCTTGTTAAAGAATTTAATTAATGCCGATTAGTTCAACGGGCATCATCAAACAACTTGACGCACTTACCCATATTTTAATTTCAGAATTTTCTATACGTTGTATACGCGCGTATTTTCAAGCACCCGTACACGTTCTTTCTTCTACATAAGAAGGACGATTTGAAAACAAATAAAAAACGTGTGAATTAGATAGATAATGTGTAAACTTACTCGCGTTGATGTACTTGCACTACAGAATTTTATATGTTGTTGTTACGTTTTTGGTCAGAAAATAATATATATACCTAAAGTTTGAAGTTATGTGTCCCATTATAACTTAAAAAGGTTTTATGAGGAAGACATTATTATTCTGCATTAACATTTTACTAACAGATGTGTAGGCTTTTAATCATAGTTAAACTATTTGAGTAACAACCACAAAGCCGCTTTTGACTAACCTTCCTCAAAAATATAAATTCCATTGTTATCTTTACAATAAAACGCCATTTCAGCAACATGTCTAGCAATTAATTCTGTCACAACACAAATTTCAAACAAATAATGAGACGTTCGAGTTCAATTGGTCAATCAATAACCATGACAGGCGTAACGTGTGTGTGCGGCGCGGGTGCAGGCAGACCGAGACACTGCGAAGGCGCACAAAGCGGCGACCATCAAACATCACACTCAACTTTCTTTATTAATGAACTACTGAATAACAAATTCAAATATTGCGAAAATTATTCTCAGTAATAAAAACTTTTGTTGAAGTAATTTTGAACTATAATTATAATAATGCAAACGTGAACGCTAATGTAAGGTTTTCAGCACGACTTTCCTTCGTTGTCTCTTTCGGCGTCATCGTCCGCGCTGCGTGTGATGCAAGCTAACATTAACCGTAACACGAAGTTGAATCGAGCAATGCGCGCACGCACGCCACGGCCGCGCCACACGCACGCCACTCCCGTACCACGTGAGCGCCACCGCCACGCCACGCCGAGTGACTCATTACAGGCCACTGCCAGTGTGACGTGAGAATCGCATCAGATAAATCGTGATTTGTCTAGATAATAGCAGAAGCGCAGTTTTTATTTGACATAAGTGTGAGCCATCATGTTCATTAGTCTTTTCAGACTTTCTTTTTCAGTTAAACTATCACAAAGTACGTTTTATTAGGTTTTATTTGATTTCACCTTATTGCGCTTGATTCTAACTGCTGTAAAACTAAAACTACAGGCAATTAAAAAACCCAAAACAAAGAACTTGACGATACGGAAAATTTATTTATTTTCGTAAGAAAATTAAGACAAATTAGAAAGAAAATGTATGGCGGTGGACCGTGAATAAGATCTAAAGATCTAAAGATGTTAAATTGTGGTAAAACTATAACTATGAGTGAATATTTCCAGTAGCTCGGATGTTTTCATAGCTACGAAGCTAATAAACAAAGCCATGGCTGAAGTTTCAGCATTCTCACGTTCAAATAAATAAAACCTCAAAGTTAAGCATTTGGCGAGTATTTTACGTAAAGCGGGCTGGAGTCGTGGTGTGTTACAACATGCGGGTGAAGCGCATGGCGTGACGGTATGTCGCTGTCGCCCGTCGCCGTGCTCCAGCGCCACGCAGCCATGCTGCGCAGGCGCACAGCCGCTCAGCCGCTCAGCTGCTAATGATATCACTGATACCCGGAACATATCAACCAGATACATTACCAAACAAAACACTAGATAGCCGCTTTTTTTTCCTCTGACCCGAATCCAAATGATGTTCTTGAAAGATGTTTTATCAAAAATAATGGTATATTTAAGATAACAAACGGAGATAGGAATGGTTCAAAAATATTATAGGTATACTCGTAACCAAGCAAGCACTATACTTGGTTGGATGAAAATATTCATAAGTATTAACAATATAAAATATGAGTACTTGTTGTTTTGACAGTAGTAGAAAGTAAAACTAAATACGCTTTGAGAACTTATTCAAAAATATATAAATCTAACATGTTATTACAGAATTGTTTCGATAATAAGATTTCAGGAAGTACCCAGACACTTTCGCTTCGTCTCAGAAGCTTGTCACGCCCCAGTAATTTCATATTAAATAGACAAGTGATCAAACATATCATTCTATCATGTGAAAAATATCTACAGTTATTTGCATTTCAAATAATACATCAATTCACAGCTATTTATTTAAAGAAAGTACTAAAAGAGATGCTTGACCAACATTCGTGCTTTTTGTACCGTTTACTTATTATTATTACCAGACTTCAATCGTTAAAGTACTTGTCTAAGATTTTTTGGTATTTACGAGTCTGTTTATTTTTCACTATCAGTCACGCAACTTGAGACTAAATTGGTGAGTTTAATATTTTGAAAAAATATTATTTTAGTGTTCAATGTTCAATTAATCAGAGCTTTCGTGTGCGAAAGTGTTTCCATCGTGTTATACTTGTGTGAATACTAGCCCTGTATGCCAGTGGCTTAGATCGCATGAAATTCGAAAATATTCCCATGGGAAACATACTCCTGGGGTGAACAGTATCCATGGTCCTATTTCAGGATTTAGTCTACTTGCCAAGTTTTATCCAAATCCTTTAAGACGTGAAAATTTAAAAATGCATTACCAATTTATTCAATCACAGGTAAGTATCACAAATGCAGCTAATAATATAATAGTACAGTGCACGAGTGATCATTTCGGCGTGATAATAGAGCAAAGCGTGGCGTGGGCAGCCAGCCAACGGTGGTGGCTGCGCGAACCGGATCTAAGCCCGCGATAAATCATGTTGCGCGCGAGTTCGCACTTCGCCCCGCAACCACTGCGCACGCCCCTCGCACTGTTCACGTAAACAACACTTTAAACTTCATGTCGCCGACCCTTTAAACACTCATATCTAAGGGCTATAGATAACAGCAAAACTCATCCAGACAGACCTTAACTAGGAAAATACACTTGAATACTCAATATCATCCTCCTTATTTATTTGGTCCAGTTTAGCATGGCTTCTTCTTTAACACATATCTACATATTTGCCGTTATCTCAATCATTATCTCCTTTCTAGCTATATAATTTTCCATCGTTTCTTTAATAGCTACTCTAAAATACTCCATTCGCGAAAACGAAAGCCTCCAACTCGAACACTATCGCGAATATCTCCAACCCGACATAAAGCTATTATTATATCCCTAAAAGTCAAGCTCGATTCTCCGTTAGTTCTAAACATATTTTTTTTTTATATTATGAAACGGTTTTCATATAGTTTTCGCAATGAGACAAGTGTGAAGGGTCCCGAGGGGATCCTTTTCATGCACGAGTGATCAAACGAAAACGGGAATCTTTGAACCTGCCTCACCCCACGTCGGAGTGCCCAGTATTCATACAGGTCATTAGGGTTGGGAGTTATTTAGCTTTTATCATGTCGGGTGAAGTTATTTAGTTTGAAGGTGTTGGTAGTGATTTTAGCCTTTGTGTTTGAGTACCTACAATGAAGAAGTTAATTAAACATTGTAACAGAAGCATGAAAAAGTTAACCATTGTCATACCTCATATGTTAACCAGGTCCGCGTGATCAGCTGCTCTACTACTGCGTTACTCTTATAATTGATCAATTAGGTGCACTCGATAGACATAGCAGACTCGGCAGATGTATATTGGCGTATAAACCGGTAGAAGAGTAGGCTTAGTAAATTAACGTTTTGACAACAACACTCAACAAACGTACCTACAAATATAAACTAACATGTTCAAACCTAATATTTACTCATCATATTAGGTATATCATATTTTTGTATGCACCTATTTGTTTGATCGAACACCATTCGAGAAAGAAAATCATTTCACTAAGTCTTTGTAGACAATAGACATGGTTTAGTGTATACCTACGCATAGTAAATACACACATTAAACAATAACTCAAAGATACCGCCACTAAGGAGCGCTAGGAAACATAATCCCACTAATTGTTAAATTATTCCGTAAAGTGCATTAAATAAAAAACAAATTCCATGCATACATATGCTCAAACTAACATAGAAAATTATAATCTGTGAAATTCTTCCTATTAAAATAATGTTCGGCTTAGCGGAGACGTTTCGTTTAACTGTAGATATTTAAGCACCAGACAAAAGAAACACGTCACAATAGATTTACTTAACCTTTCCTATTAGCGATCTTTAGAAATTTAATATCAATATTATGGGAGGAATTTTATTGCCGGTCCGGTAGCTCTTCCCACGCGAATTGAAATCGAAAAAAGAATGGAGTGGAAACACGTCCGTGATCGTAAAAATACTTTCAAGTGAACACGAAAGTGTTATCAGTTTGAATGGCGTTCAGTAATTGTTTTGGAATTTGGAACAGAATCTGGGTGAATGTGTGTAGTTGTACACAAAGAAGAAGAGTGCAAGATGAGATTGAGAACAAACGTCTGCACAGTGCGGTGAGTGTGTACACTGCGGTGCGCGGTGCCGCTGGTGTGAGCCGTCGTCGGCGACTCGTGCGCAGCCGCCACAGCCGCGCGGCCACTGCACTCGCTTCGATTTCACTTTTATTAGCAATCCACTTAATTGGATACCACAGTTGCGGTTTTATTCATTTTGCAGATTCATCTGGGACGCAGTTTTTGGTATTGTAATAATGACAAAGCCAGATCAGCCTTCGGTTCCCACTGTGAGGGAACAAATGAAGGTAGTTACCGTTACTTTATGTTACCTGCATTATGAATAACACGTAATGATTTACATCAATCTCTATAATCCGAGAATGTTGAATAGTCATTCTAGATACGATTTAGAAACGTGTTACTTCAAAACAAAGATTGTTCACGACAAGTACCTACTCGTATATTATAATTGAATTTGTTTCAGCAGACAGATCTTATCCAATCCTCATAGCGATAAGGATTGCTTGTATCAACCCTTAGATATTATCATGATTTGGATTCCACTTAAGTTGTGCTACAACACTCTGATTTCGTCAAATCATCAGCGTTCAGGTTAACAATATAACCTAACTTCTCAAAGGTATACACGACAAAAACGGTTGTTATATTTAGGTAAACTTCCTTGAAATGCTCCGGTTTTATCGTCAAGACACGAAGGTCAGTAAGACCGCTGGAAAAGTACAACGTGAATTAAAATTTAATTTATACCTAAAACTACGTTTGTAATCCCACGCTCGACAGCTCGGATTAAATAACATTAATGGAGTTTTTGTTGACAGCGAGCTGGCGGCACAGCGCCGGGTATTGTGGACCTAATCCTGATGCCAAGACTCAGTCTACCCGCAAACTCGCTAAACGTGCCACTCCACACAACAAACAATGGCACCGAGCATTACATACGTGACTACAACTGCATTCAATTACGTACACACGAAGTTCCTTGGCTCGTGCATTTTTGCACAATTTTCGTATATATTTGGGCAAAATTATTAAACAGGAAATAACCCACAAGGACGTCTGAGATGCTGCTTGCATGATTGAATACTTCCTAATGTCTAATTCAAATCACGTACTGAGCTAGGCTCATGAAAACAAAATGTTGGAATTGCCAGAACCAAAATAGAACTGAGCTCATAGACTGATGTCTAGAAAAATGAGTTTAGTGGGTAAATTGAATTAGGACACAGTGCCGTAGTATACAATAGTACAATTAGCATTACCTGCTGACATGTATTGTACTATTGTGATACTGCTAGTTCGGTTCTGCACTTGAATGTAGGTAGTAATTTAGCCGTTTAATTTCCGCGTCCAAGTCTCACTGAAGGACGTTTGAAATGTCATTATCTCAATCGACGCGTGCTTTTGTACTCTTATTATTATTATTTCTTGCCGAGATCGATTCGTAGCACAACAGATGAATCATTGTGCTTTTTATTGTATTCATTAAAATGTTAATTAATGTAACTGTATCAGTTACATAAATCTTTTCCAGAAATAGAATCAAATAATTTTCCTTAGACTGAATATACATTATTTTTAGTTACATATAAAAATAATGTATATTTTACATTAATCTTTTTGACGACAAATTCCATGCTAAAAATATTATACCCTAGCTAGTGTCATGTAAAAGTGGGAAAATCGTAGCGGGAATGGCTACGTGCTACGAATCTACGGAGCTACGAGTGCTACGACGTGCTACGGCTACGGGACGGCGCGGGAGCTTGGGAACCGCCACTGTGGGTTCAGAATTAGGTCTCATACATTAATGGTCCAAGTACATAATGGTTAGTCTTAAGCACGACTTACTAATTAATGACAAAAAGTAAGATAAACCGGAACTGTTTATATGTACAATCATGACTTTCACTTGCACTCTATCATAGAATATTCCAACAACAAACCAGTTTCTGATTTTGTGACTAGTTAGAGTTTTAGCTAGAGCTTCAGATTTTTTTACGCTGCATATTAATTTGCTTATCGTACGACGATAAACTAATGGAATTCTATTCGGATTTCATTATAATAACGAACAGGTTTTAAATAAATTATGGGTTAGAAAATGAAATTGCCAAATTAATTGCTCATAATATAAGCATAATTTTCGAATGAATACTTGACAAACAAAATAAAATAATGCAGTGTGCTGCATCGTTTCATATTGCGCTTATGTTTGTAGCTCCGGGTAGTTAGTTGCACAACTTTTTCGTGCCTGCTTTCAAGATTTTCCCATTTCATATTATGTGACAAGGGGAACCCCTTTCTTAATGCTATAACAGAATGTTAAATATCTTGAGACAGACAGCACGTCGGAATACAACAACGTCCCTCGACGCTCGAGTAACATAAAATATGCAAGTCGCAACAAGTGACATGCGGTCAGGATATAATGATTTGTGCCAACACGACTTCACTTTGAGGAAAAACTTAGACATATCGGTAAGAGTAGCGTACAGGATGTGAAACAAAAAGCGCCTACACGTGTCTGTCCTCATTATACCTCTAATAGACCCACTTCCTCGCGGCCAAATAAACAAACAAGTAAGTTAGTGCAAAATGCTAAACGGGCCGTCCTCGTTCTGCTCTTACAAATACGCGGCAGCCTGATTGTCGACACACATACGGAGAATAATGGCCTCTCCTTACTCATATTGATTAAAGACCATTGAAATTATGAATCCAGATAAGAGATTAGTGCATTTTTACTTCCACATTAAAATACTTGTCAGGAAATTTTCCACGTAGTTAAAAAACGTATTTAAAGTAAAATTACTAGGTATAAAATGTAGACGTACCGAATACATGTTAATTTGTTGCGGAATCCGAGAGCAATAACCGACGGCACTGCTAGCGGTATTCGGCGGTTTCTTCGACTCTAATATTCGACAAAAACCACCGTCTGCTGTGTATGTGTGCCCGTGTTTATGCACTACTACGAAAAACTTCATATGTATGTTTGATTTGAGTGTATTTCTACATATTTAGCTGAATGTGGAGATTAGTCACGCTACGGCCTTTACAAGACGGGAGTCTCGTATCTCGTATCGTATAATATTAGATTTCGGAAACAATGACGTTATCGCGATTCATGGATATTGTATATTCCATGTATCTGTCATTCGATAATTAATTATAAATAGATTAGCTACAGGAGCTTAAGCTGACAAAGCTTTATTTATTAATAAATTATTCTAATTAATAAAAAATCACACCACATGTGAAGTAAACAGTTTTACTACACTAGGTTTAATGTTAATGCATGTCACCGGATAATTGCAAACTCCATTAGAATATAAAATATCTTGAGAGATTGTCAACTCTCGATAAATTGTCAACTGAACATTTGGAATATTTTTTACGCATCAAAATGTCTATAGACTACAATATTTTGATGCGTAAAATCTCTCGAAGTCTTTGCGAGAAATTGCGAATCGACATAAACTGACGACATGTTGCCGCCCAATCACTGTGTGGTTCTACAATTTATCGGATTGTCTTGCCTAGCCAAGTAGCGGAACATAGGGCACAGGGAGCTTAGGGTTCCCCGACACAGATAGGTTAGATTCGAATGGTATGCCATACATGTTATGTCCTTTAAACCCTGCAGACAGAAATAGTCGTCTGTCGTCGAGGTTAGAATGATAAAATTGTATAATAATATACTTAACGTTTCGTTACCATACAGGAACGGGGAAAAAGCTAGTCGTTCAATAATATAAGAATGTACGGTTTAAATGGATTCCCTTAATTTATTTTATGTAGAAAAGTGTCTGACAGATGAACATACAGATGCCAGTTTGTACAGTAGCTGTTTATATTTTAAATCTAATTAATATATTTATATCGTGAATTAAATTATTATAGCCAACAGGGGAAAGTTTTGCCTAGAATGCATCGATATAACGGAGGAGTATGTTTGTACTCTAGACACCGTATTGATCAATTTAATAAAGAATTTTCAAATATAAATTTGAGCCACTTTTATTACCAAATGAGATAAGTTTGTAAATTAATTTTGCCGGACGCGCTCTAATCGTATTGGTACATAGTGTTAATGTTTTATCTGTAAACTAGAAAGAAAGTATCTATATTTTCTTCACAGTCATCAATTTTAGCGATGATGAACATTAAATCTTCTGTTTGATTTTACAAAATGATCATTAATATGCATGTTAAATTTAAAATGACATTTGATTAAACTCTAGGTTTAAAATATTTCCTTTTTAAACCTACAGTTTAATCAATTACAAAATCAGTAGTATCAGTATCATTCATCAACACAATAACATTTACAAAAGTATCATTAAAACGAACCACTTGTGTTTCACGCTTTTACGAAATGCTGCATTTTATTCTTAAATCTGACGAAGTTTGAAATATTAACTAAAATAATTTTATTTATCAAATTACCCTTAGTAGATAAAAAAATATGAAACGTACCTACATTTAATTATTAATATTTTATTTCTATGTTCTCATTAAATTCAACGCAGTCTTCAACAAAACTTCCATGACTGTGAATGTTCTTTTTGAAGTAGTTTAACCATTTATGTAGCAACTAGCAAGTGTAACGCACGATGATTATCATGTCGTAAGTTAAAAAAAAACAAATTGATTGATTGAATTACCTAACCAACCCATCAAGAAATATATACGACTGCAGATGTAAAGGCAGCGGTAAATATTTTTTCTAGACTAGGTATGACACAATATTATAACGGAATTGAATCTAATAAATTGTTAAGTTGGTACTTATCAATTTATTAGATCTCTATTGTTGTTATTCTAGTTCTGCTTAATTTATTTCTTCAGTAAATGAAACGTACCAATAATCTTAACTCTAGAAACTGTAACTTGTTTTATTTCCTAGTATAGTACCTACCTACAGAAACGCAAACCATTAATGGAAAGGACAATTAATTTAATGTTCTTATAACATTATTTACGTATCATCGACAATAGCAATTTTCACCATCTATCATTCATTTTCCTTGTAAGACAGTAAGTTAATTGTACCATAAACAGAAGAGGTTAAGCTTGTAAACTTCTAATTGGTAATTACGTAAACATTCCTTCGGAACAATGTTTTTGTGTCAATCATGGTTTTATTGGCATGCAACATTTTCCTCATTGCGTACCGAAAGTTATCAATCAGCTAGACGTTAATGAATTAATCGTCTGTTTTTTGTTTCAGGGGTAAAGGTCACTCGCTGCACAGCAAGGACAAACACTTTCTGCGCAGGAGTGCGTCGCGCTCGGCCGCGCACCAACCTTCCGCGTCGCGCCGCGCCTGCGCTCCACACGCGAGGGGTCAAGGCTGCAACACTGCCCATTTTGCTCTAATTTACTAAACTGAATAGTTTTTAAGTCATTTGCATTTTAATTAGTTCTTTGCAAAATTTAAATTTGTTTTTACGGCTGTTAAGGTTGAACAGTTGGTATGCAAGTGCTAATCGAGCTGAATCTATCAATCAGCATCCAAAATAGATACTACTTTAAATGCATGCCCACCTTAAGTCTAACGCATGCTAGGACTAAAGCATGCTAGAAATCTCAACTCATTGAGATACTGGTATCTCTTTGCCTTCACGGCAGTCTATTCATGAATCATTCAAAGTCAAAACACATTCATGCTTCTAAAGATAATAACCAAAGCGTGGGCGGCTTAACTTTGAAACAATTATCGGACTCTCATCAAACCTTACAATGAATATTTACAATAAAAGTTCGTGTATTATAATTATTAATTACATAATAAACAATTAAATGAGAGAGATTTGTGAGCTGTCATTATCGCACTTTCTCCGAAAATCATAACAGACCGGACAGGCGGAGTCGATTCACTGCAGAGTATTTTACACCTTCGAATTGGCGAGAGTTATAGATTGTTATTATTATGTTAGCTACGTCTACGTACAGCCTCGCGTTCGCGTTCCGTGGCCGCGTGGCCGCCGCGCGGCGTCCCACGGTTCTGATTTGTGATTGGCACTTATGGAAATTCAATTGGTACTCTTATTTTTGGTTTAAATAATCATAACTTTGGCCGTAAGAGCTCCAAAGTTATGTAGTGAGTAGGTACATTCTGTGTGCTTATTTGGAAATGAACATTCATTAATTTGTTACGACGTGATAGAACATCAAATACTCCAACGATACATCTAAATATACACATGAACAAGTGATATGATCAATAGAAAAGAGGCTGACTTCGCTGAACGACGGCGATGTAACGTGTTTCTAAAGTGTCGATAAAATAAGCGAAACTCCCTTCAGAGCTTGTAGTCGATTCTCAACAAACGATATCAAACATTACGCTAGGCCGCTTATTCCACAGAAAGGTTACCGTTTTCACATTACGTCGTACACAGCCTTAAGAATGCTATTGTTTAACCAACTAGCAAACAGTACTCCGTGTAACTATTTTCATTCGCAAGGCTCTCTAATTAATCAATTACTTTGTGCACAAGTACAGAATGAATACAGAATTTCCTCACTAAGTATGTAGGTACTACACATTATTAGACATCGTCGACGGACACAGCTTAATCGTTTTATGGTACTTAATTATGTTTGAAATCGCATATATCTACTAATATCTAAATATACATCGTATCTTTGTAATTATCAAACAAACTATTAAGTATTCACTTTCCAATGGTTTTCTCGTTTCTATATGGATGCGGACGCAGACATCTAGTCTTATTCATACGACTTTCGTGAACAACATATTCTATTGTTCTTATCTTAAACTGACATTGTACTTTATGTTATAGCACGTTTGTTTGCGTGGCCGCTACACAACTACCTTCTTCCTTACAAATAATTTGTTCAAAATAATTTACCTACTATAGTACAATACCTACTTTTGCAATTCCAAAAAACAAATTTAAAATAAGCGCTAGATTACAAAAAAAAACCTGTTTTTGACAAAGGACTGTAGTTGAGCAAATTGTGTGTTATTTCGTATCTGGAACAGTGATTCGCCTCTTTCTTAAAAAAATCTCAAACTTATACAGCTTTATTAGGTTTCATGACTTTCCTTCAATTTAAGATGACATTTTTTCTAGGTTCCTTTTAAAATACTTAGGTAATGTATTATAAGTATTTTTTAAGGATGAAAAATCATCAAATGACTTCTTCCGCTCTGGGTGGAGCGGAAGGGCGTGTCAGACTCTTACTGACCAAAACCCATCCGTGTTCCTTCTATAGTCCTTTGTGTTCCAGTGCCGCGGTGGCTCTTTCGAACAAATTCCGCAATCCTGGCATGCTTCGGCCCTAACGGGCCCTGTCTATATTCTGACATCTCTTTGAGGCGCGCCTGGAGCACAACGTGCCATCGACCCGCGCCTGGTGGTGATCGGACAGCAAGCCACCCAACGCTCGCCGTCCGCAGACCCGCGCCTACGGTGGCCGAAGATCGCCCTGCGACTCCCGAAGCTCAGGGCGTCTTCTCCTGTAGCGGCGGTTGGGGCGAAGGCCTTGTCTTTCGCGCGGCCCGTCTTCTCCTTCGCTAGAATTACTGTTTCGCAGAAGGAGGTGACTGCTTCCCAAACCTCCTCGCTCCGGACCATGGATTTAACCACGGCCGGACGCGAGAGGTCACCGCCGCCGATCGCCTCGGCGAGGACACGGCGGTGCTCAGCCCAAGCAGGGCAGACCTCCACCGTATGCTCCACCGTGTGCTCCGGGCGATCCTCATAGTGCTGACACCCGGGCGTGTCCTCCCGCCTAATCCGAAACAGGTATCTCCCGAAACAGCCGTGTCCGGTAAGTACCTGCGTCAGGCGGAAGGTGAGGACGCTGTGGCGCCTCTCCAGCCACTCCCCAAAGAGGAGCCTTACCGCCGCAATTGTGGCGTGCCCAGCGCTAGATCGGTCTGCCGCTATACAATTTGCCGCGGCAGCGGAGTTTCGCCCCGGCGAAGCTCCTCCACGCACCACGCGTAAACGTGCGCGAGAGCTCTCGCCTCCAGATCCCATGACGGTAATCCAGCAAGGAGGCTCGCCGCCTCGCCGGAGACCGTGCGGTATCCCCGGGCCAATCGGATGGCCATGACCCTTTGGGACCCGTTGAACTGGCGAGCTGGTAGCCCCTTCAGCATTAGCGCCCACACTATAGTGTCTTACGCTTACACTTTCATTTAAGTTCGTAATAATTTGCTATGTTTTTTGCCTACTTTCGACGGTACCTTGGCAAAAAACTTTATAAATTACTTTACGTCTAAATAAATTGATGTAATTTACAATATGGTTTAATTTGAATTCTTAAGTTCTTGCCCGCGTAAAACTGACAAATCGTGTGGTTTAATACAGACTAATCTTGTCATTCAATCAATTTATGCTACAAGTTTCATTCTGGAATCCTCTAGCCCGAATGATGACATTTTTCTTTATCCTTAGCACAGCACGTGCAGTAGTGGTTAAAAAAAATGAAATTAACGCCGGACCATTTAATCCCAAAATAAACTGTCTGAAAGCTTAAAAAAAGTCTTAAAAACAGATTCAGACATTTTCACTCCTTGATACATATATCAAAAAGTGATGTTCATTAAGTTTCTTCTAAAAACAAGTAGCTATATTAAAGTTTTAAAGCTAAAAAGATGCTACAATGATAACTCACAGAAAAAACTTCTACATTTCAGTTCGTCATTTAAATGAGATTAACTAGACACACCGATTTCCAACGTTTGGAATTGGAACACAATTAAAAGGACAAATCGTGACGCATTATAAGGTATAGTTAAGAATATCTGTGGCGGCTCGGAGCCGTCGCCGTCGTGTGGAGCATTCGATTGCGTAACGCGATCATGCGCCGACGAGCCACGACGACGGCGCTTATGCCCAGCATCCACGGAGCTATGTCTATTCATTGCTTCTAACAATACACATTAAGGGAAATACAAATAAATAATGAAGGTGGATTCAGGTTTTTGAATTGGTGCAGACGTTGTCCTTCAATGTACCAGTTTGCTTTGCTGTGATCCAGCAAGCTTATGATTAAAAGAATGCATATCCATTCGATGGATTAATTGTAAGACTGTGTAAATGGTGAGAAACGAGGTGACTATTGAGATTAAGGCGAATAGTAATATAATATATATAATATAGTAATATAATTCGGAAGAAAAAGACAAGCTGCGAAGAGCCCAAATGAATTGGAATAAGGGCAAGAAGGGATGATGTTATAATAATGATCTAGCAGTATCGGTGGGATCTCGGCAATATTAAAATTTTAATTTTACGTGGCAGTTTATTAGGCCCTTCGAATACTCTGCAGCAGTTTCATCGCAACCTATTCCTAAAAATTGGAAAAACTGAATTTTCACTATCTCAAAAAGCGGAAAACATTACTTTGTCATTTATTCATAACTGTTTTATTATAAACGGTACTTACCCATGAACAACGATTTCCATAAAGATGGATTATCTGAAACTTTATCTAACACAACATAGACAATCTCGAAATCACTGGTATGGATAAAACATCTGTATGTGAATAAATTCTCTCGATTACAAATCAGACTCGCTTCCCGAATACTCTCCGGGGCACAAGTAAATTGATTCTAGCTGAAGACGCGTAAAGTAATATCTCTCGTAATAGTAAGTGTTAGGTTTAAAGGGCCGAAGGTGCACGAGTCAGGTTGATAGCCCACTGCCCTTAGGCGCAATAGCGACCAGATTTCCTATCTTTATCATATTGATGGGAATGGTGGCTTATGCACTTACTATGTTGTATTTTCTCTTAGCGTAGCGACATATCTGCCAAATAAACAGGACTATATGTACACGCCTAAATATAATGTTTTTCAAATGATCCGAGTACAAAACAATATGCCAAATTTCCGTATAGTAATTTTTCGGCAGGATAGCTTCGCTTATCTGACAGGAACTTCCTCTGTCCAACATTTTTACGGTAAAAGATATCTATTTCTCAAAATAATTACAAATTCACTTATAGAGAAAACATAAATTAATTAATTAATAATTAATTTACAACAATGTAATCTGCCAGAAAGCGTAGATAAAAACAAAAACAAATATGTATCTTAAAACTCACATTACAATTTATTCTTCGACTTAACATGCATTGTTTTAGCATAACAAGTACAAAGTAAACAGTTTTGGAAACAGTAATAGCTAAGTGGTAATTTTTTTAAGATTTCGTTAACGAGGATTATCTCTGTTCAGCTTACTGTCTGTCTATTCTGTAATCATCTCACTTCTTCAGTTTTCACAGTGAGGACTTAGCTGAATTGACCGGTAGTTCCCTTCACATTCACTCCACCTAAACATACACTTAGGTAGAGTGAATGTGAAGGGAACTACCGGTCAATTCAGCAAAGTCCTCACTGTGAAAACTTAAGAAGAGCGAGCTTGAAGTGAGCTATCATTCCACCTTGATTGAATGGATTGACCACTCACTTCATATTGACTTCACCTGAGTTTTTACAGTGTCATTTTTGCAGACTAGCACCACTGTCATTCCTCCTAAAGCTACGGATTGACCGTTCGCTTCAGGGTAATTTCACCTTAATTTTCAGGGTATTTTTTTACAGATACAGAAAGTACTGTAAGCTACATGAAGCTACACAAAGTGATGTCACGAATGCAACAACGGCATTCGAGTTCGGCTGAAGGTAGTGTTGCGACTCGCGAACAATACACGCTCCCCTTGCGGCGCGGGCGCAGCCGAGCTAACAAGCTCCATCACCTTCATGCCATCTCATTGTGTTATCGCCACGGGCTAATTCGTACTGTGACGTTATATCCTTTGTCCAATTCAATACTACTCTCAAGGTAATCGCGGCCCGCTGTAAAATACTCACTTAAGACAATAAAACACTATCATGGAGATATCGTTAAATGCTTTAATAACTGCTGTTCGGCTAACAATTAGGATATGGAGGTTTTATCAAGATTATTGGAATAACATTTTTTTTAAGATAACACCATTGGAGTACTTTTTAACGATTTCAGTTTTCAGTAAAAAAATGTTTCATATAATTGGCAATTCGATAAATGGCACAAGTGGTCGATATAATTGAAAATGTAAGCAGGTATTTGTGCTGCTGAAATCAATGTTAAGTTTTGAAAAGATGATACTTAAAAATGCAGTTACTTTATGAACAATAATTGAATACAGTTGTTTTATATATTTATTTAGAAATTAATCTGGAAATAAACTATTTCATTTCATTTTAAATACTTGACAACAGTTAAATATTGAATTGACTTGCATATTCTATAAAGCAAGCAAACAATATAACTAAGTAAACATCGATATATGTATAAGAAGTATTTATTATAATCTGTAGCAATAACCCATAAAGTTAATTCTGAACCGGATATAAGACAACTGTACCTATAAACGTGAGTACTTGCCGGTTTTATAAGACAGCGAGTTTTTCTTCCGTTCATACCTGACTTGTAATTTAGCTTAAACGTTTTTATTAATCTCGACATGTAATTTGAGTGACACAGAATCAGATCAACTAAGTTCGACCGACTGAGAGAAAATGCGCCTTTTTAGATACAGTTAATGTAACAAATGCCATGTAGAATCTTGTTAGAGCGCATAAAAATATTTGACAAGTGAACTCCAGTTTCTGTCTGGCGCTTATGGAAAATTTCTTGGACTACTACCTAAAACAAAATCTTTAATCAAATGTTCGGATCAACTAAACATGTTTGTCCTGTTTCCCATAGAAGAAAGAAGTGAACATAGTATACCAACACAATGCCACGTGGTACGGCTTGTATTTTTGTTATATTCTATGGTTTGCTATTAATTTACATAAAGTAAGTACAGTAAAATTGGTATCCTTATGCCATCTTTCACGGTTTAACATAATATTAAGCCACGTTACATTTCCATGCATAATCGACAGTTTTTCTAAATTTTTTCCTTTTTCTAATAACCATCAGACAGGCTTTATTTGACTTCTCTCATGAAATCTACGCATGTGTCCGTTACCTACATTCCGTATGGTCAATCGTGAGAAAAATATGGAGAAAATTTAACGTATAGATACACTGAATGTCATATTGTATGTAGTGCGCAATGTTCGCACGAGTTCAATAGGTGCTACTGCGCGTTGAAGTCTTTTGAACGGAACATGACAGGGGCGCTCGACACAATGCGATCCTGTCAATATTTTGTGATGATAGGCGCCTATAAGTTCAAGAATGTTAACAAAATATGCGAGTAGTAGTTTGCTATAGTAATGTAAGTAAAAAACTTTAAAACTAAGTATGAATCTACAGCATGCAGCTGAAGGCGAATACGTCAGTACCGGTGGAAACGTGGCTACTGCTTTTTTTAGCTTTCCTTCCAAATTTATAGTTTCCATGTAATGAAGCCGAACTCAAATACCGAAACTGCATCTACATATTTAATATTCTTATTACACTAAGCTCCAGACGTAATCATCAATACAACTTATAAGGTAAACTATACAAAAATTGCCTCACCGCCCACGTTCATACTCGCGACTGTTTCATTAAATAATTACAGACTTTTTACTTCATCCGCGTTTATAAATGTCAATATTATTATTAAGCAAATGATAATTTCTTCATCCGTGGAAACAATAATTTAGCAATAGTTATCGCAACCGCTATACTGGTTCAATTAAAACTTTTATATTTATTAAAAATATTAAAACGTTAAACCTTGTTTATGTAAATGAAAATAAACATGCCTTCCTATTAGAAGCTGATTAACTACAAACGAATTACAAAGTATAACAAACAGATAAACTAAATGCAAAACTCACCTTCGCCTGTGATGAAGCGATCCAATAAATATTCTGAAATCGGATTAACACTCCAGTGATTTAAGCACGAGTTGTAGCACTTAGTCTGTAGTAGGTGACGCAGTGACGCGACAAGGGTCGTGTGAGCGCGGGGGTGCGTGTCGGGCACAGGGTGCGACAGTCCAGGGTGCTGCGGAGAGCTTCGGGGTGCCGGCGGCGCGCGGGTGGCGGTCCAGCGTCCGGCCGCACTACGCGCCTCGCAACGGTAAACTGGCTGGCAGCGCCGACACAGCCTCTCCCTCGCTTGTATGAGTGCCTCCAACCTCCCTCCCGAACAAATAGTACCGTACGCCGCGCTTGTGTCTCGCTAACATTTATTATACTTTTATTAGTGTTCGCGTGCGCTGCGCATGTGTGCGGCCTGACGTACGTGCGCGAGCGGCGCTGTGTGGGTGTTGGAGTAGGTAAAGTAACTACCTATGCGTGCTTTGATCTTACGATTCGGTATGCACGGCCGCGCGGGCGCACGTAGCACCGCGGCTATACTTTACTTCTATAATATCTAGTCAATAATTTTAGTTTGGGTTTGTGCAACAGCACACGTCGTGTCGAGCCAACTATCTAGGCTAGTAACCGGTATATACATAAGTATCTTCACTTAAAAAAATACTTATTTTTACTTAATCATAATGAACCCATTACCTATCAATAAAACCGTGATATCGTTAGCAAAACAACAAATACAAATTTTAATAAAATTTAAATCTGCAAACCTCTTTGGTCTGACTAGTCAAACTGTTTCTGAGTTTTCACCAGGCCCGGACTGGCCATAGCAAGTTGGGCAAATGCCCGATGGGCCGGACATTCGGTGGGCCGGTCTGGCCGATTGGCGGTCGACTTTCTTTTGCTATTCAAAAATATAAACATCGATAAGAGTAACGTCCTCTACCGTCAAGTAGAGAACCTAATTCCATTTATGTTATCATCATTGGGCTCTAAGACTCAAGACTCATCACATCACACGCACAGGTTTGACGGACAGCGTCACTACGTAATTGTTTTAGTTTAGAATATCTTTATGAAAATTGCAGCCTAGCATTACATAAGGTACTCCATACATTCAGTTTATACAGAAACGAAAATATTTTATTGTATTCTGTTCTAAAACCGGCTAAGTGCGTGTCGGGCCATGCGCAGTGTAGGGTTCTGTAGTTGCACGTCAAAATTACTGACTTGAATAGTACTTTTTGTTAGATTCTATGAATACATTATTTTTTTAGTCTTTATTTATTTAGGGGAATTTATCTCCATGGACACGAGAGCCCCAACGTAACCTAAACTAAATCACATCCTTAGTTTATAAAAAAAAAGGAAAGGGTAAGAGTCACTGGTGCGAAATTATATTTTCAACAATTGATTTTGCTGCGTCGAATACATTAATTGAGTTCACGGTTTAACGGTTAAAAACGGGCCCGCGGAGGACTATGGTAACTGAAGAGGAATTTGCACGAAATTTTCCTTCTTCAATTACATTTTAAACGTCGGTAGCCTATTACTCGTTAACTTGTAAAGCCTACTTTGCTGTGATAGTTTTCCTTTTAAATTCGCTATGTATGCTTCTACCATGAATATTTGTCTGCGCGTTAGAACTAGGTAAGTTAGTAAATTAGTAAAGATAGGTACCAACCAAGCTAATAGATCTTATGTTCTATTAGCTTGGTTGGTACCTATCTCTAACCTGCCAAAAGTTAATGACTACGAAACATATTGAAATTATCTAATAAAAAGATTTTGGTTACAAAAATAGTTTTATTTTAATTATTTCTAACCTGTGAAATATCTTATTAATTTTTAACCGATGAGTTACGGATACATTTAAGTTTATCCGACTAAAGTTATGAAAATAACAATAGCCTCTCCCCGAAAAAATAAAGTTAAGTTTACCCCATCTATGATAAAAAAAAAATATAATTAAAATGTATTAGTAGTTTCCCTTTTTCTTGAGAGTGGAGGAAGGCCGATCGTCTCTAAAATGCCCGGGCCGATTTCGGGTCCCAGTCCGGCACTGGTTTTCACATTAGTTAGGATATTCTCAACCCAGAGTCTGGTTTCGTAGGTAGGATATAATAGTCACAAAATGCTCCCCTCTACTACATAGGATGGGACACTAAGTCACGGCACTCATAGGCAAATGATGAAGCTTTCCTAAATGTAGGTTACCATTCCCTTGCTATTATTGATATTGGGAATACAGGCATGAAGTTCCATATAGCATATTAGGTATTTATAAATTATTGTCTTACGTCCAAATATCTTTGTTATCTCGTGGGGGAATCTTGAAATTATGTCCATTGTCCGTATCTGTAAATGTGTTAAACCACTCGTCTAACTCCACGTTTTCTACCTCCACCTCATGCTGCCGATCTGTGGACAAATTTCTGGTTTACGGGTTTTAAATACTCACACTAGCACATACTCTGTATGCACCCCAGGCAACACTTGAAATAATACACAGACACCTGAAATAAAAAAAAAACCGGCAAAGTGCGTGTCAGGCCACGCACAGTGAAGGGTTCCGTAGTAACCATGACAAAAATAAAGGTTACAATTTAAATGCGTACCAACTTCAAATACAATAAACCCACTCTATACCGAGGTGCCTAAAGAACATAGCTTTAAGTTCCAAAATATTTAAGCACTCATCAGAATAATTGTACGTGTTGTATTTATATTCTTTTTGCCTACCAAAATGTATAAATGCTCACCAAATCTTGTTTCCCTGAAATACAATGTTACTTCTGTTACTAGGAGAGCTTGGATGCAAGAGCGAGTTAAGCGAGCTTGGGACTTGGGGCATCCCGACTCGGACAGGTTAGGTTAGAAGGGGATGGCGGGGTCTAGTGAGCGACGAAGCGAGCGAGTCAGACCCCGGCTATCCCCTTCGTGGTTGTTATTTTGTAAACCGCGGGGCTTCCGACTTCGCCTTTTGGTGAGCATTTATACATTCTGGCAGGTATTTCGAATTGTTTGGTAGTAAAATAGGAACTTTTTTAGGAGGCGTTTAAAAACAAGCCAAAAATAAATACCTTATTTGACCATAAAATTGCAAAGTTACAAACGCACTTAGTCTTAAGTAATTTTCTATGGAATTATTACGAAATTTAGTTATCCAGTTTCATTTTATAGATTGGTCGAGTTAAATTGAATAGCCTACTTAGCAGTGATAGCTTTCCTTTTAAATTCGTTAAATATGCTTTTTTTTAAGAATGGGAAATCATCAAATGACTTCTTCCGTTCTGGGTGGAAGGGCATTTCAGACTCTTACTGACTAAAACCCATCCGTGTTCCTTCTAAAGCCCGCGTTCTAGGGCCGCGGTGACCCTTTCGAACAAATTCCGCAACCCGGGCAGGCTCTGGCCCTAGCGGGCCCCGTCTCCTATGCTGACATCTCTTTGAAGCGCGCGTGAAACACAACGCGATGGCGAAACTATATGGGTTCCTTGTTGACTACGGAACCCTAAAAAACACAAGTAGGTCTAGTTATTTGCTTACTTCGCGGCACGAATAAATGCCAAGTGCCTAGCAACGTGATATTTAAAATCACTCGACCTAATCTAGCGCTCAAACGCCCGCCTACAACTCGTATAAAGTTTTATCTTTTTATGAATATGGTGTGGTACTTATTGTACCTCTTTCATGAGTAAGAGCATTGCCAAAAATAAACTGTAACAGAAGAGCTGTAAATTCTCGATTGGCAAGATAAAGTAAATGATTCTGATAAGGTAGCATCGCGAACAAACGTGAGGGTAAGAGGCGGGGCACACTTACGTGCTTCAATTTAGGCCAAGTCTTACCTGGTGGGGCACACAACAATAACCCACACCTACTCAACGAAGTCGGTGGTGATTACTATAGTAAATTACGCACCAAGGGGAAAAAGCATTGTCTTATGAAAGAGACAGCTGAAAAGGGAGGGGGAAATGTTCCCCGCTCTAACAATTTTCTTCTCACTTCCAAGCTATAAAAAACCAAGATAACTTTTAAGGCAAAAATAAGAAAGTGGTCTTAAGTGGAAAACATACAAACCTGAACCATAATTTTCAAAAACTAAACACCTCTAGCACCCTTTAACTAAGGAATATATTTTGGCAGATTTTAACTATTAAAGTAACAATTTATGATTAGGTAGGTACCTAAATATTTTTTCATTATGAAATATGTTTCTTATATCTATTTACACTTATTCGGTATTCGGCCAAATAAAATACGTACATAATAAAGTGTGGGTACCTTTTGCGCGCGAGTGCGATTCGCACTTGGCCTGTACTATTTTTTTCACCGCTCATTTAAGAGTTTTCCGTTTTTAAGGTTCCGTACCTCAGTCGGCAAAAACGGAACCCTTATAGAATCACTTAGTTGTCCGTCTGTCAAAACCCATTTTCTCAGGAACGCATAGAGGAATCAAGCTGAAATTAATATCAATTATTTACTGACCCGTTGACTAAGAGTCATGAAATTTGGTTAGAAGATATATCTTACAATACAAGTAGGTACGGGTAAAAGTGTGAAAATAATTAGAAATTTGTAGTTTTATTATATAAAAAATCATTTTTGCGATTTCAAACTTATACTTTCGGTTGAAGAATTGACCGTGCGTGTTGGACCTACATAGATGTATGGGAGAACAATTTTTCATCAACAAAGTTTGTCCTCCAATCCTGCTATATTTTTTCAGAGTAATGAGATTTCATAGTTTATAAACTTCCGTTGGTAATGTTTACTCGGAAAAATCAAGACTCGATCGGAACCCTCGGTGCGCGAGTCTGACTTCCACTTGTCCGGTTTTATTTTGTTTAGGTGACATACTACTTCTCCACTTCGGTAAATAGTTTGACTCATTAGTCCTACTTTTGTTATCCATTTCTATCGCAATGGATATTTAATTTCTTCGGTCTGGTCTTTAAGCAATTGACTGGATCATAGTAATTTTATTTATCATCTGGTGCATAATAATTTTTTTTATCATCTTATTTTCGGACTGTGAAGTGCTGTTAATTTTTTTTGCCAAAGTAATGTGCAATAGATCCGGCAGATGTCGCTGTAAGCAACTGATTACGGAAAACAAGTTACCTACTTTCTGTAAAATAAATTACGTTTCATATTGTTAATATCACAAAGCATTCAATATAACCCGAATAATCATGTCAATAAAAAATAATGTTAATAATGTTTTTGAAAACAACAATAATTGTACATGGCAACTGCCTTTTAATAATTATTTTATGTTTAATCTGTCCTGCCTGTCTATACTTTTTTATTAATCTGGCATCCCTGCCGGGTGTGTGAGCGACGTACGAATTGTGTATCTGTAATTTACTTAATTTTAAGTGTAAACAATGAGTTTAATAAATTGTTTAGTCGTGCGATATTGAAAATTTTCCTAATCTCATTGCCAATGCCGTAATTTAGGTGTTTTATACGCTTTTTATATTGATGTGAGGTTCTCGTGCTTTGTCTTCGTGTGTGACAATATACTCAAAATGGCGCATCAACTCGCACCGTCTGTAAATTGTTCATTGGACGACATTGACCTCAGCGCTCTAAAGGTAAACTGTTAAAGTAAACTTATATTATTATTAATACATCCTGAATATCCAGAAGTCAGGGGCTCCCTCAACTTGTAGAAAAAAAGTAATCAAAGGGCAATGATCTCACAGGGCGTGAATCATAAGTGAAGGTTTACTTGAAATGGCATAATAATCTTTTTATGCTATTTCATTTAATTTATGTGTCATTTCAGGATCCTGCTGGTATATTCGAACTTATAGAAGTGGTCGGAAATGGCACCTATGGACAAGTATACAAGGTATGTACTAGATTTAAAGCAGGAGCTCAATAATAAACTATACCCGTACATGTACACCTATCAGTAATTAAATTGATTGCTTTTATTGGATCTCTCCTCACATTCTACAAAGAATCTTTAGTACATGACAGGGTCCTAGTAAAAATTAACTTAATAGGCTCCAATGAAAGCATTACAATTAAAGAGCACTGTCTATTAATGTCAATGAACTTCATTAGTTCCCATCAGTGGGCTTTCAATAGGTACCACTACATTTTAAAGTGTAGCATAATTTTGTCTGTTATCTACATTAGGTACTGTTTTAAACTCAACTGAATAATACAATTAAAGCTTATGTGGATGAATCTGAAGAAAATTATATGATCTGCTGATTTATACTATCACATATAATGTGGGTCAGAGTGTCATCTAAGGGCTGTATTATTGTTAACGAAAAAATGTACATTGGTTCACACTCACAATATGTTCTATGCTTCAAAAATTCATGACATGACCTACAAAATAGATCAATAAGAATACTTAATTAATGTACTTAATTATTTCAACAATTTTCATCTTACTGCGCTAGAAAGAAGGTTTAAACAAATAATTGTAAATTGTGGAGTAGAGACCTCGGTTTGTTGCATTTTATCATTATATCAATAATAAAGGAATGTATTTGGATTTTTTATAATGTTAAAGAATGCAGCTTGATGTCTGAGAGGCACATTCACAAAATCATAAAAAATTAATCTGAATCAAGACAGTAAGTCATGTTAAACTACAGCCGAGATTAGATTGTCATCATTTATTATTTATCAGCTTTTAAACAGTACTGTAAAACATGATTGTGATAATTATGTACCTTTCCTATGAAAATTTGCAGTGGTCTATTTCCTATTGTGCTACTGGCTAAAATAATATTGTTATTATTTTGAAAGAACAATGAAAAGATAAAACAACAGGGAAACAACTTTGTGTAAAATATTTAAAGATGTGGTTAAAAATGAATACAGGTTGGGTTGAGGTTATAACTGTTGTTGACTTTTAATTAGAACTGAGTATTCTATGTTATTATTTTGGTTAAAAATATTAAATCCAAATCATGATAAATTAAGGTTTATTTATCACACTCAATTCATATCAATTGTTAGTATGTAGACCAGCAATATCACATTTAGTTTGAAAGCTCATAATATACATAATATACACATAATACACTTAGTTAGAACACCAAAATACAAATTATTACACACAAGTCCATCAAATAATAAATGATAAAATTTTAGGGTCGGCACACAAAAACAGGGCAACTTGCTGCCATTAAAGTTATGGATGTCACACAAGACGAGGAGGAAGAGATAAAGCTAGAGATAAATGTGCTAAAAAAGTACTCTAATCACCGCAATATTGCCACATACTATGGAGCTTTTATCAAAAAGAGCCCTCCAGGAAAGGATGACCAACTTTGGCTGGTTATGGAGTACTGTGGAGCTGGTATGTCCCTTCTACTTCTTATACTAGTTATAAAACTATTTACTAACTCAATGCACAGTTAAAACTTCTAAGTCTAGAAAGCTGAAATTTGCAATATTGGTTTATTTTATAACATAGGCATCTGCTAAGAAAAAAAATTTGAGCTTTCAACTTTAAGGGGAAAATGGGAGGGAACTTTGTATTTTAACATGTTTGTCATTAGAGGAATAACTGATAAACAAGAAAGGTTTGTGTATGTAATTAGCACCCATGCTAAGCTGGGACAGTTCCCTAGTTTGTAATGTGATTAATCCTAGCTGTGAGTCAACATTTCTGTTTAATTAGAACAGGTAAACTCAACTAAAACATTTTCTTTTTGCTTGTATTACCTGATGAGGCACGGACTGATTGATGCATATTTATTATTTCTTAACCTAACTCATTCAAATTTGCACAAGAAATGTAAAAACCTGACTTTATGAAAGTTTTAAATTTAAATGTTGCTGTTTTTTTAAGGATCTGTGACGGATTTAGTAAAGTCCACTAAGGGGCAGTCATTAAAAGAAGAATGGATTTCATACATTTGTAGAGAAATTCTCAGAGGTCTTAGTTATTTACACTCCAATAAAGTCATTCACCGTGACATCAAAGGACAAAATGTCTTGCTAACAGACAATGCTGAAGTTAAACTGGGTATGTATAGCACACAGAATATCTAAATAACATTTATTATTATTGTGATACTAGCTTTTGCCCGCGACTCGTACGCGCATATTCCGTTTTTCCCCATTCCCATATAGCCTTCCTCATGATTATTCATGAATGTGACTATCATACACAAAAACAATTTTTCAAATCAGACTGGTAGTTCCAGAGATAAGCATGTTCAAACAAACAAACTCTTTAGCTTTATTATTAGTATGGATGTATACATTACATTGACATTCCCTAAGTAGGTATGTAGAAGTTTTACATTTTGCTTCCATGTCATGTCAATAAAAAATGCTGTAACAAAATAGTGATTCAAATTGCAACATGACGAATAATTTTCGCAATTATTTATGTTATCAGTGGATTTTGGAGTGTCGGCGCAACTGGATAGGACTATAGGTAGAAGAAACACATTCATTGGTACTCCGTACTGGATGGCGCCCGAAGTGATTGCGTGCGACGAAAACCCCGATGCTACATATGATAATCGTTCTGACCTTTGGTCGCTCGGTATTACTGCGCTCGAGATGGCGGAAAGTCAACCGCCCCTTTGTGATCTTCACCCGATGAGGGCTCTTTTCCTCATTCCAAGGTAATTTTGTTGTTTCGTCGATATTTCAAAACCGAATCTTTTGTTATCAACAACAAAAACTAATAAATGTTTCGTGTAATTCCAGAAACCCGCCGCCTCGTCTTAAGTCAAAGAAATGGGCTAAAAAATTTCATAGTTTCATTGAAACTGTGCTTGTAAAAGACTACCACCAAAGGCCGTACACTGAACAGCTTTTGAAACATGCATTTATAAGGTAAATCATTATATTAGCTCATTCCTTTTAAAAAATCTAGATCAATCTGAGATGAATTGTGAAACGCATTTTTTCATTACCTCCATAGAGACCAACCAACAGAGAGACAGGTCAGGATACAACTCAAGGACCATATAGACAGGTGTAAGAAGCGGAAGCAGGATAATTCGGTGCGGGAGGACTACAAATACTCCGGATCAGAGGGCGAGGAAGAGGAGAACGCTGTCGCCGGCGAGCCGTCGTCCATCGTACACAACGCGGCCGCGCACCAGGGCGGCGACACTCTGCGCCGGAACTTCCAACAAATCCAGGAAGGACCAAGGTTGGTCATCACTCTATCAAACACTATGCCTATTAACTTCTGTCACTTAACATTTGTGTAATTAACCAGACCCGCGGAAGCGCCTCAACCCCAGCCGCCTCCGAAACGTAACAGCAAGCGTGAGGAACGTGAGGAAATTCCAGGTGAAATAACTATCGTAACTATTCATTTGAGACATTCTGCAATAACTATGTGATATTCATTAACACTGTGCTGTTTGTTGGTACTGCAGAGCCAGGCCCACCAGCAAGGCCTTCTATTCCACAAAGACTGATCGTTGTACCAGACCCACAGGCACAACAGCCTAATAGATACAGGTAAATATTATCTATGTATAATGTAATCGTACTGTTTTGTCACTGATATTATGCATGGTCTAATAAAATATTTTAAGCAACATTATTTCTGGCTAATAGTTTTGTGCCTTGGGAAGATGATAATTAATTTGGTAATCGCAGGCCTCTACCGCCAACACCCAAGTCCTCGGGCTCATCGAACAGCTCGGGCTCCAACAACGGCACGCCGCCGGCCAGCGGCCCGCAGCCTCCTCAGCGCGGCTCCCATCAGATGTTCAAACCCATGGTGCGTGTGTTTGTGCTCACCGCTTTTATAAAACTCTAGAAAATATGCGTTGATACCCGACACCATGGACGCCGGGAGAAGAGTGCAAGGGGGTGCACTTGCATCTGGCTTTGAAGCATAAAGAAATTAAAAAAAAAAACAAGTGGAATGTAGTAAAAGTGAACCTGGCAAATTCGGGGTGAGGTAGGTATTTCGAGCTCCCTTGCTCGGCCTTGCACCCTCTTCTAGTCGAGTCCGAGTCGGGATTTTAAAGATGCACCACCTTGAAAATAGTCCTGTCGGCGCCCATGCCCCACATAACTGCAGCTACTCCTGCAGCCTAATTGCATAATACTAAATTTAATGTATCTTTAGTTCCTTTCGATTGTGAAAGAATGTGCGGTTTTATCAGTTACGCAGTTGGGGTGCCAGTTTCTGAGCTTTATCAATTTTCAGTATTCCACATCAGTAGGCACAGTATTTAGATTAAGATCACATAACTACATAAATATAGTTTTAAAAAGCCAGTTTCTTGCCTCTCAAGAATGCTCACGGTGGTAGCCACTTGTGTCGCGCAATATTTTACTAAGTATAGTAATGACATGATTGTGTATCCTGCTAAAATTACATTAACGGGTAAAAAGGGGTGGATACAAATGCAGGGGTGAATAAAAACGAAACTGATTGGAATTTTCACGTTATTTAAATATTTTTTGCAGCAATGAAGAACTACAATTTTTTTAATCTGTTTTTTTTTTACAACTTTGTGAGAAACAATTAATATAGAATTTAAGTGAAATTCCCAATAAAAGTAGATTTTTACTCATCCCTGCATTTCTATTCACGCCGTTTTACGGTATTGTGTGTATTTCTTTGTTACTTTAATTTGATTTGCTTTTTGTTTTTATTTTCATGTCACGCTGTTAACTTTCTTTGCACATCCGATTTATACTGCAACTGCAGATTCCACCGAGAAGGCCAGAGGTAGGTTGTTTGAGTTGCGTTTAATATTGAGATGATTGTATCGCTACGATATTTTATAGTTAAAGGATGATTTATACAATGTTTACAACTCGGCAGGACTTGGACAAGTTGGCTGCACAACTGAACGAACTCGGCGTCGTGTCCGGTAACGAGCCGCCTAACAGGCCACCGCGCGCCCCCACTAATGGTCAAGGTATTTACTTTAGTTTTTATACTCCACTTGTTATTGTAACTTCCAAGTAATATTATTCATGTAATACAGTTTTACCTTAGTTTCTATTTTACCAGAACGGAACTTGTAACGTGGCTAGGCCGCGAGTCGAAACTCGCGTAAACTCAGAATAATCTAGTGAATAATCGGTAAACGTTCAAACAGGCCCACCCGTGGAAAGAAACCAACCAGAACCGGCGTTTGAGGACTCCGATAGCGATTCTGACGCTGAAGAGAGCGGTGGACGAGTGCGCAATGACGGCACCTTACTAGCTAGCGACCCGCCCAAACCGCTGTAAGTAACTAGATCATCTCCCGTATAATTTGTTCCGTGAATGATCATGTGCATATCATTCATTATCATTTTATAAAGTGCAACTAACCATGATTTGTTTTATTTTAATTTTGTTTGCATCTATTATTTTTGGACCATATTTTTGTTCGCCCTCCCCATCCCGTTCGGTTGTGTTGGCCTGTCAGTCCCGAGTTCTGTTACAGGCCAGGTCTGAGCGCGGTGTCGGAGGACGGCGGCGGCGCAGGCTCGGCGCCCACGCGCCCGCTGCCGCCCACGCCCGACGACGACGACACGCACGCCGACCGCACGCTCGTCATGAAGCGGGTGAGTCCCACCTCCCAGCGTCGTACCAACATGAAGCTGAATCCATGGCCCCCTTTCACTATGTTCACAACACGAAAACTTAGTCAGTGCTTAAGATATCTAATACGCATACATTGCCTATTGATTACCTTGCTAAATCTGTTAACATATTAATTTAATCACCACATTTGTTTTTACGGATAAATACGACAGGTGAAATGAAATGGATAATGTACCTAATAGACTTTTTTTTTCGAAACATAAGATTACAAAGAATGCAGAACTTATTTTTTGAAAATCGACTATTGTTATTGGGTGCCTATTTCATTACAACTGGTAGTATTCGTGTGGCATTTGTGCTATATTGTGTGTGGCTTGCTCAAATAGCAACTGACAGAATGGGGCCCCATGTGAGAGAAATGGACTGTGTTTTTATTTGGATTTTTATTATGAATGGTTTTCACGCCAAAGTAAGATCAGTGAGCATAAAATATTGCTAATTCGTTTTTATTTATATGTTTCTTGGTTCTTATCATTTATATGTACTTTTTGTATCGGACATGTTTGACAAACATCAGAGAGAGAATACCGAAAACGATAAAAGGCAGTCTGATGTCGATGAAGCAGTATTACTCAAGGATTGGGATTTCGCGCGATTTTTCCCATCGAAGAGTTCTGAAAAAGAAGAAAAGCATGATACGCCAAAAGATTCCGAGCAGAAGCGAGCTCAACTGCAACGTCAATCACGGCTAGAAATGGAAGATGCATGGTCTAAATATAAAGCTATAGCCACTCCTCCATCTCGACATAAGCAGCTGTTCCAAAAACCCACCGAAAAATCGTCGCAGGACAAATTAGCCGACATTCTGAAGCACAAAAAGGAATCGGATCCAGACGTCAATTCTCCGAACCGCTTTTTCCGTGGGTTCAGAAGAGAGAACTCCGACCTGTTCCCGCTACCCAGCACGCGTCACTCCGCTATATACTTTCCGAAACATGAAAGCCCAGCAGGAGCAAATAAACAACTACGATCCAGTGGAATTTTTAACAATTCACGCAAACAGGTTATGAAATCGTCGGCTGGAGAACCTATTTTAACAGATTTCATAAAAACTAATGATAGTTTAAAAATGTCAGCACAAAGTGATGCAAGAAAAAGTGAAAAAAAAAGAACTCCCGATCGAAAAATTGCAGCCAGTAATCCTATAGATGCACTCAAAAATGTAGCTGCACTTATCAGACAAGATAGTGAAAGCAACGGGCCTAGCCGACAAAGCAGCGTAAATAGTGATTCTCCAGCGACAAGCATTTGCTTTTCTAGTAGCACATCTTTTGAAAAAGCTGGGACGCCAGACTTGACAGCGAATACCCACGAGAATAAATCGAGTCCGGATAATGTAAAAGAAGGCAATGTGGTGAAACCACGCAGAGAAAAGACTGAATCTGATATAGTTTTCCGGAGAAATTCTCAATATAACCGGCATTCAGAGCTTATGGCAAGTTGTGGGCAGGAAGCGGTACTCGCTCAGGATCAGGTAAATTGCTCCCTGCTCAGGATAGTTTGATTAATAATTTTATATACTTACATTTGGTATGAGGGTTTGGTTTTCTAACATGGTTTTCACTAACATCTACTTAATAATATAATATGAACGCTTTATAAAAGAACTGTATGTTTTGTATTTAGTTTGTAGTGGTTTTGGTTCATATAATAATAACAATTACTTAAATGTATGGGAATGGTATACGGCTCTTGTTTGTCATACTTCATACTAAAATATCTACTTCGTCTATTTATCACTTAAGGAGAACATTGGTTTTAGATATTGCTCACACGTCTTACATTTTGGCGTGATAATTCTCTTCTAGTATTTAGAATTATTTGGTCTTTGGGAAGACAAAAGGTACAAATAGGTAGTGAGTAAGAATTTTAACAAAGTAGACAAATTAAGATCATCGTATCTAACAATCTTTTAACAGCTTCACCACCTAACATGCGCATCAATGCAACTCATTAATTTGAACTAACCCGTTCTTTTTATCCATTGTCTAAACGCGATACCGTCTTCCTGCCAAGAAATCAACACATGCAAAATATATGCGATACTTACGCCATCAACACTTGAAAATTAACCACTTAGGAATGCTGCCTAACGACATGTCACAGAAGCTGGCAGGAAACAATCATCAATTTGTGAATGTGTTTTACTACTGCATGTTTGGCTGCCGTTGTATGTCGAGCTCTGTTGTTGTCCGAATTATTAATATTGCTATATTACATACGAGTTTGTCTAAGTTTGAGATAAGTTAATAGTAACATAGGTTATGATTTTGTGTAAAATATTTGTAAAACTTGTGTTATTTTCGATATGATTTATTATTACAAATAAATTAATAATGAAAGTACTTTGCGGATTTTGTTGGTATTTCATAAAATATAAAACACTAATAAATTCAGAAAAAAATACATTTTTACATTATACTTTATCAAATGCCACAGATTTCCATGTAATGATGATTGATTTGAATGTTTTAACATAAGTACTTACCTACAATTTAAGTGTTGAATGTGGACGTGTTCCGGAATATAGTAAAATGTGATATTGTGCGTAGGGTCGGTCGAGCGGCGCCAACGAGGGCAGCGGCTCTCGCACGAGCTCGGTGCTGCCCGACCTGCTGAGCCAGGCGGGCCAGCCCACCACTCCTCCGCGCCACGATAAGTCCACCAGTGAAGAGGTACGTTCATGTGCATTTGTAACTATACATTCGCCTCTCATACGCATTTAACGCCCTGGGATACATTTAAATGTTAATTCGTGTGATTCAGTTCACATAAATACGCATACCTATAATTCAAGGTATGCATAATAAGTATTACTCCTGCTCGAGTTGAAAAAGTAGCCCCAGTTTGCTTTCCGTTACACTGGCGGCTATTGTTATTTTACATAATAGATTTCACTCACCGCATAGATACCTATGTCAATTTAAATTATAATTTTATGATAGCGTGGCATTTCACCGTAGGTACACGTGCTTAAAGGGTTAATTTTATTTACAAAGGGATCTCTAGTAACATGCCATGATGTATTCACAATAAAATATAATTGAGGTGCTTCCAACGCTAGCTGCTTCGTAAACATAGGTACATCTATGCAAAATATATTCCCCATACTTTAATTTGCAATTTATCCGTAACCATTATTGCAAAGTCAGATAAACCAACAATCACTGTTTTTACTCTTAAATGAAAGTACAACACTTGCTCACTCGTCTAATAAAATGTGTGAGGTATAACAGTAATTAATATTTAACATTGGAGTGTAAAGCTGTACGTTGGAAGCTCCTGCTCCGGATCATGACTGTGTGCTGTCTCAAGCTTGTGGTTTATCGTATTAATGTGATAATGGTTGTCAATCATGCAAACACCCTGGAGCCACTGCGCGACCGGTTTGCAGACACCTGTTAACACTGCGTAAGTACGAAACGAATTGATGCAAGAGGAATTGCTTAAGGTTCTCATAGATTGTTGTTTGTTGAAAGTTAGATCTGTATCTCACTTCTTCTTTGTATTTATGCATTCTCTAGAAACGCTTTCATTATGTTCGGAAATGTTTTGTTGATCATCGAATGCAGATCGATACATTTATCAAAGCTTTCTAAAGTAGTCCAATTTACTTGAGGGCTGCTTAATAACAGTTGTAACCATAGCAAAGGTCTTTCGGGTACTTAATGAACTGCTCTACAGCTCGCCATGTGAGGCTATAGTTGAACTTTAAAGCAGTAATTATTTCAAATATAACCTCAGAAACGCTGTGACGTGAAGCAAGTACAGCTTACTATAAAACGGAAATGCTTTTTACAAGCAATTTTAAAATGATTCGAAAACAACATCTAAACATAATTTAGTAAAACAAGCTAGTAATAGCTTTAGTAGAAATATCAAAGTTAAAATAATAAAGTAAATGGGAATCTTGAAAGTGGTATTTATCAAGTCTATTCAACGAATGCATACTTATCTACAACATACACAGCGAGTTCATGCCTGCTGCAATTTCACGTCCATCATCACATTTTATGTTATGGTCATGAATGTAGATAATAGCCATCAAGCTAATAACTTTCCAAATGTATTTGAAATGACAACTAATCAATGGGAGATGGACTTATATGACTAACCATCACTTATTAATGTACACGGTTGATGCTGCGGCAGAATGTGCCGCAAACAATTGTTTGATAGCAAACAGCTGCAAAACTTATAAAGTAATATTTGTTGTTTTCTCTGTTCCAGTACAGGCAAGCCATTGCCGGGGGCACGCCTCTTTCCCATCATCATCACCATCCGCCCCCATCCTCAGTCCAGTCCACGCCTTCCAAATCTTTCGTAGTAGGCGCCGCTTCACCACACCCCCTACAACATTCCCCCTCGAACTCGTCTGTGGGCTCCCAACAACAGTTCCTTCCCTTGCAACAGAAGCAGCGTTCGTTCCTCACGTTCGGCTTCGGCGCGGGCTCCACCGGCAGCGGCGGCACGGGCGGCTCGGGCGGCAACGCGTCGCGCCGCGAGAGCCACGTCAACGTCAACGTCACGCCCACGGGACACGACCTGTCCTCCGACACGCCCGAAATACGGAAATATAAGAAGAGATTCAATTCAGAAATCCTTTGTGCAGCACTATGGGGTAAGCAAATACTACGTGAGAGAACGTATAGTAGCCATTTCCTTGATATTGTGATCATGTATGCTAATAAAATCTTAATCTTGCAGGAGTTAATTTACTTATTGGAACCGAGAATGGTTTAATGTTATTGGACCGTTCAGGTCAAGGAAAAGTATATCAGTTGATCTCACGACGCCGCTTCCAACAAATGGAAGTGTTAGAAGGACAAAATATTCTTGTGACTGTTTCTGGAAAGAAAAATCGTGTGCGCGTATACTACCTTAGCTGGCTTAAGTCCAAAATTCTGCGCACCGACGGACTTAGTGACGTAAGTTGTGGATTTTGTCTGCTGAACAATATCCCTCAAATATTTTGAGACTTTATAAATGCACTCTAGATCAAATCAAAATGCCAGAACATTTTATTAGCAAAATTAATATCAATCAATAAAACATCGTTAACATCAAGAATAGAAAACAATGTAAAAACGCAACGTAAATTGACATTACAGCAAGCAGAAAGGAGGAACGGTTGGATTAACGTCGGAGAACTGCAGGGCGCAGTTCATTTCCGCATTGTCAAATACGAGAGGATCAAGTTCCTTGTTATCGCCCTGAAAGATTCAATCGAGATCTACGCGTGGGCGCCTAAACCATATCACAAATTCATGGCCTTCAAAAACTTTGGAGAACTGCAACATAGGTATTTCATTTTTTTCTGAGCATTACAGAAGTTAACATTCGCTTACATGGTTCTTCAATTATCTGACCACATGTCTGTGTTTTTTTAATATATATGAAATAAATATAATGTATCTTACTTTACAAAAGTATGGTTTACTATGAGAAATATTTGATTTTTGTTTTCAGGCCTCTTTTAGTTGATTTGACTATTGAAGACAGCACAAGACTGAAAGTAATTTACGGATCAGCAGATGGCTTCCATGCCGTTGATTTAGACACTGCCACGGTCTACGATATTTATATTCCAAAGCATGTAAGTATCCTAGCTTCCACCATTAGCATCACTAGAGTGAAGGTCAGGAACAACTATATAAGAAACAGACAAACTAACCGGTTTTTACTAGTTAATCGACACATCGTTTAACAATGGTAAACTGAAAAGCTAACAAACAAGGCTAGCGTTATAAGAGCATAATGAAAGATCCCTATGAAAACTTGGTTTTGTAGTACTTCTTTCTATGTTTATTTTCTTATAAATAATGTCACGAACGCCAACCCGCCTGCCAAGCGTGGCGATTATGGCAACCCCCTCCCTTTGGGAGAAGCCTATGCCCAGCAGTGGACGTCTTCAGGCTGATGTGAAATGATGATGAATGTCACCCCTGGGCAAAGGCCTAGGACAGTTCAGGCTGACAAAACAAGTAAATAATGGCAATCTTTTAATTTTCACAGACACAAGGAGCAATTGTCCCACACTGCATTGTGCCGCTCCCAAACTCTAATGGAGTTCAGTTATTGTTATGCTACGATAATGAAGGAGTGTATGTGAACACATATGGACGAGTCAGCAAGAACATTGTCCTCCAGGTTTGTATTTGCACCACATTCGTGTACTTGCGACAGGTATTTTAATAAAATTTTAAATGATGTAAATTGGTCTTCTTTCAGTGGGGTGAAATGCCAACATCGGTAGCCTACATAGGCACGGGGCAAATAATGGGTTGGGGCAATAAAGCGATCGAAATTCGTTCAGTAGAAACTGGTCACCTCGACGGCGTATTTATGCACAAGAAAGCACAACGACTCAAATTCTTATGTGAGCGCAACGATAAAGTGTTCTTCTCTTCCGCAAAAGGTGGTTCCTCTTGTCAGATATACTTCATGACGCTCAACAAGCCGGGCATGGCCAACTGGTAGTGCAGCGCGGCAGGCGTCGCGCGCGCCGCTCATCTGTGATCGAAACCGCACGGCGTCCCTTACAAGTGCATGCCCGTACTGTACAAGATAATGCCAGTAGATTAGTCAATATTACAAAATCATGTGCTTTGGCCACTCGAAATTCAAAGACTTGTGATAGTGACAGAAATTAGTATATGTGCTCAAAAGACAATCCACAAAATAATATTACATTCAAGTATTCGAGGACCTTCTTAGTAAATGTGGCATTTTGTACTGATGGAGATAATTTTCATTAAAAGCTATTAAGGAATATATATTATTAAGCAATAACCTTTAGGATAAATGTTTTGATATTGACAATTATGCGTAAGTAAGTTAATGTGCTTAGGTTTTATATTATGTTGCAATTGATAATTTCTAAAAGAAAATGTAATTGAAATCAACTATTAATTCATATATGCCATATTGTTTATAATGTTAAGATAGTTGGGTGATGATTATTATTAATTGGTTACATACATAATTATTTTTATGATATTAACAAAGAAAAATGCCATGTCTGACAGGTTATAAGTAATTATAACAATCATTCAACAAAACACAATTAGAGGTAATGTAAAATTATTCTTCAATTTACATTTGTAAGATTCATTCACTTAACAAATTGGCATTTAGTCAAGTCACTTTGTATCATAATTATCTCACCAAACTACATTTTTTAATAATGGATAAATCCTAAAAATTTGGTAATATTTATTATTTATTTGTTATGTACTATATTATTTACATGTATAAAGATATAACTGTGCATATTGAAAATATATATTTGACGACTTTTATTTGAAATACCTTAGCCCAATAAAATTTAAAAACAATTTGAGGTCCTTTTATTACAATTCTATACAAAGTTATAATTTCATGTTAAGTAAGTATACAAATAACAGAGCTAACTCTGAAACCATGTTGATAAAAATTTAAGAGGGGCATATAATTTGAACTCAAGTACTGGGTTGAAAATTGAAGCATGGAAGGGGAGGAATCCCCCTCCAGTTGTACTATAGGGATAAATATATGCATTACATAAAATAAGCCCAACCAACATCATAATTATTATCTACAACGGGAGATCCATTTAATTCATGTCCGTGACTACCGCAGGACCACCAACGCCAATCGCTTCCATATTTGTTTAATAATTAGTACTCGAACAACAGAATTGGTACCTTAGCAGTTTTCAAGAAAATCGACTGAAGGTGGTCCGGCGGTGGTCACGCTCCGTTCAGCAGGACCACCATAAGCGCCGAAAAAGGGGGCATGCTACAGGTATTCTAAGTATACAAATAATTAGTACCCTTACATGTGATTCATTTCGTGAAAAAATTGTATTCACCGAGAAATCTACAATGACTACTTTCGCGCGCTCGTTCAGCAGGACCACGACTTTCAATGTTGATTCAAGTTTGAGGAGCTTGTCACTTTCCTCAAACCTACACAGAAAATTAGTACTCCAGCAGTTTACGAGATAGGTATACCATGTCATTGGTGAGGTGGCGGTAGTCACGGTGTTAAATTTTAATTTCCCTATTAAAAACTCCGTGATTTTTTCCCGAATTTATACAAAAATTAGTACCCATAGAGAAGTTACAGTGGCCAAAAATTCAGATTCCTGAGTTAGAGAAATTAGCTTTCATTACTTTCCATAGGTACCAAATCTCCGCGTATAACCCGACCTAATTAAGTTGTCAATGGTATTGAACTGTTAATCATCATCATCATTTTTATTTGTGTTATATAGGTACCTAGTGAATACAGTTCTTAAATTAAAGTTATTAGGTCGCTATGTTATGCCAAGAAGCGTACAAATATGGTTGCATGCAAGAGGTAAACACAAATTATTTCGTAGGTATGTATGTCAAAATTATCAATTTGCAGACCACACATTGATCTTATGCATCTTTTTTGCGCCTTAAAAACGATATCCTTATCAGTAAGTACTTAGGTACTGCTTGCAGCAACGGTAAATTAGTAGGAAAGAAATCAATACGAAATAGGTACCTATTGCTCTTTAATGATATTCCCACCTTCAGTGTTGCTATATGAATATCACTGAAGGTAGGTACTTTTTTTTAAGGATGGGGAAATCATCAAATGACTTCTTCCGCTCTGGGTGGAGCGGAAGGGCGTGTCAGACTCTTACTGACTAAAACCCATCCGTGTTCCTTCTAAAGCCCTTTGCGTTCCAGGGCCGCGGTGACTCTTTCGAAAAAATTCCGCAACCCTGGCAGGCTCTGGCCCTAGCGGGCCCCGTCTTCTATGCTGACATCTCTTTCAGGCGCGCGTGAAACACAACGCACCATCGACCCGGGCCTGGTGGTGATCGGACAGCGAGCCACCCAACGCTTGCCGTCCGCAGGCCCGCGCCTACGGTGGCCGGGGATCGCCCTGCGACTCCCGACGCCCGGGGCGTCTTCTCCTATAGCGGCGGTTGGGGCGAAGGCCTTGCCTTTCCCTCCTCCTTCGCTAGCATTACTGCTTCGCAGAAGGAGGTGATCGCTTCCCAAGCCTCCTCGCTTCGGACCATGGATTCAACCAGGTCACGACGCGAGGGGTCATCGCCGCCGATCGCCTCGACGAGGACACAGCGTTGCTCAGCCCAAGCAGGGCAGACCTCCACCGTATGCTCCACCGTGTCCTCCGGGCGATCCTCACAGTGCTGACACCCGGGCGTGACCTCCCGCTTAATCCGAAACAGGTACCTCCCGAAACAGCCATGTCCGGAAATTACCTGCGTCAGGCGGAAGGTGAGGACGCGCCGTGGCGCCTCTCCAGCCACCCACTCTCCAGGGGGGCCTTACCGCCGCAATTGTGGCGTGCCCAGAAGGTAGGTACTTACAATCCAGAAAAATAATTATTCGAGTACTACCGAGCTAAATCATTAACAAAGGTAGGTATCACAGGACTTGGGTAACGATTGGTTATTTTTTTCTTAATTTATACCTAGGTACACAGTTTGTATAAAATTATTATAGAAATTGAACTATTTTTTATTATTCCGACATCCTTAAATTTATGTGCCAATTTATGTACTTAACAGTTCAATACCATTGACAACTTAATTTGGTCGGGTTATACGCGGAGATTTAGTATGGAAAAGTAATGAAAGCTAATTTCTCTTAAAATACAACACTTAGGAATCTGAATTTTCGGTCACTGTAACTTCTGTACCTATGGGTACTAATCACATCACACTAATATTTTAAGGCGAAAGTTTATGAGTGTGTGTGTATGTTTGTTACATCTTCACGCGCAAACGGCTAGACCTATTTTGATAAAATTTGGTATGCAGGAAGCTCACACCCTGGATTAACACATAGAATACTTTTGATTCCGGGAGTATGATCCCTTGGGATAATTTAGACATTAACGCGGGTGGAGCTGCGCGCGACAGCTAGTTTTTGTATAAATTTGGGAAAGAATCACGGAGTTTTTAACCTTTTGCGTGTCTTAGGGAAATCTAAGACACGCAAAAATCTTAGGGAAATAGGGAAATCTTGAAATGAAAATTTTACACCGTTACTACCGCCACCCCACCAATGGCATGGTATATCCCGTAAACTACTGGAGTACTATAGTAGGCGCCAGATAATCGTGGAATATCGGTCATTGACCCACCTACATTTATTGACATTGTTAATTTGAAAAACGGAATTAATGACACAAAACTGTCCCGAACCATCATCTCTCGTGATCCTTAACATTGTCTAATAATGAAATACAATTCATATTTAATTGTTCAGGTACCTATGAGCAGTTATTAGGGAAAGGTCAATATACTTTATTCCACATTTATCTGGCGCCCACTATACTTAGAACTTTGGTTACTAATTTTATCTTGAGGGTACTTATTTTCTATGCAGATTTGAGGAAAGAGACAAGCTCCTCAAGCTTGGAATTAACATTGAAAGTTGTGGTCCAGCTGAACGAGCGCGCGAAAGTAATCATCGTTGATTTCTCGGTAAATACAAATGTTTTAGTTCTGATTTTTTTACGAAGTGAATCACATATAAGGGTACTAATTATTTGTATACTTCGAATAGCTGTAACATTTTTGGGCGCTTATGGCGGTCCTGCTGAAGGAACGTGACTATCGCCAGACCACCTTCAAAGTCGATTTTCTCGAAAACTACTAAGGTACCAATTCTGCTAGAGTACCTACTATTAGTACCAATTATTTACAAAATATGGAAGCGATTGGCGTTGTTGGTCCTGCGGTAGTTACGTTAGAACATTTTGAATACAATTAATCCTACCCAAATTCAATAGTTTCCAATATATCCGTGTGTTTTTAAGAAATATGAGTTCAAATCCCAATAAGTGTTTGAAATAACCCGGTGATATAGATTACATTGTAAAACTCACAAGCCATAATTCAGCTTGATGATAAACTATCCCTGGATTTCTTCATTAATAAAATATCAACCTAACATTGATAAGGCTATACAGGTTAATCAATTTAAATAATCTGAGTCTGGATAGTTTCAGAATTGTTCATTATATTTAAAAAGTATGCTGTGTATATTCATTTAACTAATAGACCAGCCTATTGACTCTGATTGGGGTATTTCAGTCGCAACTTCTTCAACCTTCAGTAACTCCGAACTCACAAACAGGTGCATTACAAATGAAATACAACAATTTAAATTGGATCATTTATTGTATTAAAAATATTATGAAAGAGTCAACTTTGCTCTGGATAAAGCTTGGCTTTCTTGTGTTGACATGGCAACTAGCATCAAGCCAGGTACAGGTGGCTGCATTTCTAGATCCCGTAAGACATTAACTTTAACTTTGAGTTCACTACGGAGTTTGTTTAGGTCTATATTTATCTGTTTTTGATCAGCTTCTATTAGCGACTTAGCTGCGTCGACACTATGTTTAATTAAAACAGCTCCTACAGTAACCCAACATTTTTTTTCAGTACTCTTGGAAAGATCCCGCAGTGCTTCACGATTATGGTTTTTTCTTTTATCCAACTGTATAATCGCACGCCGATCCGCTATTATTTCAGACGCTATTTTTTCAACAGATACTAAATACTTCACAATCTTTTCTTGATCCTGCATTTCTTCAAATCAGAGTATACAACTGTGATAGCAACAAAATATTTGCTGATAAATCTTTAAAAATGTTCGTACTAATGGCACCAGACATACAATAATAACCAAGAGCAGTGGTTGTCAGTATCAGTGTGTTGGGTTTTAGAGTTTAGCGAAAGAGTACAGTACGTAGTATTGCAGTTTTTGCACCATACTATATTTGTTTTGCACCTATAACTTGGTACCCAGCTCTCTCTGTCAGACAGCTGACATTAACTCTGAACAGTTTTTTTTTAAATCACCCCGATGGGAAGGCTGTAGTCTTTTGACTATAGCCTAGTCTTACGTCTTTTATTTCTTGTGTTTTGCATTAGAATATGGATGTAACACATTCTAATGATTTTTGGAATATCTGGTAACAAATATATCGATTCGGCCTACTCGGCAAGTTTCGAGTGAGGTAGTCAATACAACAATAAAATTCTATCGTTCCTGTTTCAATTATTCCACAGACACAAAACTACACCAATTTACAACACAATATCCACTAGAAATCAATTTACGAATAATTAAAACAGCCGCTAAACTTCACTCGACAAAATCCCGGCAAAACCCCATTAACAGTTGACATTTGTGTCAACACTCTCTGCAGTGCTTTTTTAGGGTTCCGTACCCGAAGGGTAACCAACGGAACCCTATTACTAAGCCTCCGCTGTCGGTCCTTCTATCTGTCAGCGGGCTGTATATCAAGAACCGTAATAGGTAGACAGATGAAATTTCGCAGTGTGTTTCTATTGCCGCTTCAAAACATAAGCATAATAATTAAAAATTGAATTCATTTATGAAACGTGTTTTTTTTTTTAAGTTATGGTACAGAACTCTTCAAGTGAAAGTCCGACTCGCACTTTGCCATTTTTTGTGAACCCTACGGAACGTGCACAAACTAATAGCACCAATCGACACGAGAGCCAGTGTGGTTAAAAAACAAACTTTCAGACCTGTCATCGTGTTGCCGTCAGTGTTTCCATTATATATGTCACCGGATAATTGCAAACTACGTAAGATTACAAAATATCATGAAAGATTGTAAACTCTCGCTAAATTGTGAAATGAACATTTATTCTACAATTTTATTACACGAATCAAAATCTTGTATTCTATAATATCTCCGTGCGTTCCGAGAAATTGTGGATTGACATACACTGGCGACCAATCAATTTATCTGTTTTGGTGTGATAGTCAAATTGGCCCCTCATTGTTCTTTGTTTCTCTGCTGAATAGACCAATGAGAGCCTTGTTTCCAGGTTTACTATCACACGAAAACGGATAAATTGAAGGCTTGTGCTCTGATTGGTCGCCATTTTATGTCAGTCTACTATTTCTCGGAATGGCTTCGAGAGATCTAGAGACTATCAAATTTAGATACGTAAAAAAGTATTCCAAATGTTTAGTTTGCCATTTTCCGGTGACATATACATTAAATCCCATCCAATTTCAATACTTTCCCATCTATCCGTGTCTTATTAAGAAAAATAAGTACACAATTTTACGCGATATTTTACAATCTTACGGCGTTTACAATTTTCCAGTGACAAATATATAATATACATTTTGCGTTTATAAAATGCTTTGTCCTGACTGTTTTTTTTTTTTTAAGGATGGGTAATCATCAAATGCCTTCTTCCGCTCTGGGTGGAGCGGAAGGGCGTGTCAAACTCTTACTGACTTTAACCCATCCGTGTTCCTTCTAAAGCCCTTTGCGTTCTAGGGCCGCGGTGACTCGTTTCCTGGGGATTACGCTTGACTCAAAGCTACAATGGGTCCTCATTTATCATCTCTTGTAGGACGGCTAAGCTCAGCAGCATATGCTGTTAGGAAAATCCGCCAATTTACAGAAGTTGATACCGCGAGACTAGTCTATTTTAGTTACTTTCATAATCTCATGTCTTACGGTATCTTACTATGGGGACGGACTGCAGACATTGAGTCAATATTTATTCTGCAAAAAAGAAGAAAGCAGGAAAGAGTCAAAAGATCCATTTACAATCTCCGCCGGTGCGATTCTCTAAGGAAACTGTTTAAGAATATTAACATCATGACGGTACCTTGTTAGTATATCTATGAAAACATCATGTACGTTAGAAATAATCTGCATCTTTTTAATAAACGAGGCGACAGACATAACTATGTCACTAGGAATAGGAACCAACTAGTTCAACCAGGTTCCAGACTTGCTAAAGTAGCCACATCTTTCACGGGCTTCTACTGTGTACTTAAACTATAATTTTCTTTGACTTGAATGTGCCCTGGTGGTTGGAAGTGTCATCGTGCTCACTTAAAAGTCTGGCTGCTGGATCATTTGGCACCCTTTAAAGTGGTTGAGCCGAATGGTGCTAGCGCAGGCGTCATATTGCTGAGCGAGTGCCGTCAGCTAGGACCGGTCATCTCTCAGCTGCCACGGTTTATTTTAATTATTTGTTCTTTGAATTGTTGCTTTTTTTACTTGGGTTTGATCGAGCAAGTCTTTCTACATCGTTCTCACATATAAGTATGTTTGTATAATTATCACAAATGATTTAACCATATCATTGTAAAAAAAAATGATTTAAAAGAGTGTCCGTGGAGTTTCTTGCACGTTCTTCTCCATAGAGATCTACGCTTTGGAACGTGCAAATAGCTACATCTCTTTGGACAGAGCGACCTTGACAATTCAAAAGTGCCTGTAATGGTTTGATTGAAATAAATGCTTTGAGTTTTTTTTTTAGTTTTATGGAAGAATCTTATTCCTTGGGCCACTATTCTTGAACCATGGTACTTATAATAGCTGCGGTAAAGAATAAAGGCTGTCGTTATTATTTTTTCACAAGATTTGAGTTAAAAAACTTGAAACTTGGGTCAAATACTGACCTTAGTATAATATTAGGTCTTTACATATGAAATTGGCGTTTTGTCGCACTGACCACTTTGACCTCAAATAACTTTTCACTGGTTAGGAATTCCAAATTCAAGTTTATACAGCTATTTACTTATGCATTTTTGTCGTAATTAATTTGTTTTTCCTCTTTTGTATTTTTCCTTGCAACACTCTGTTAACAAAGTGGAAAACTTGAAAAATCGCGTTATTAACGAGTACAAGTTCCACCGTGGCACCAGTGCTGCAGAAACGGCTCGAAGGTTTTTGGTTCCAACGTTTTCGTTCTGGAAATTTCGACCTGTGGAACAAGCCCCGTGGACGGCCGGAGACCAAAGTTGATAATGAAGAATTGAAGGCTATTGTGGAAGCAGATCTATCGCAAACCATGTCCGACTTAGCTGCAGGCTGCGATGGTAGTGATAAAACTGTTTTAATCCACTTGAAGCAAAAAGGGAAGGTGAAAAAGCTTCAAAGACAAAACCTCACGAATTGAGTGAACAAATCGACAACAGGGACCGATATCGATACTCGAAGAATACCGATATTTTTAAGAAAATACCGATAACAGTATCGATATCTGGGATAAATACTGGTATTTTATGACAGTAATTTGAGTAGCGATATAAAATATCGATAATTATATCAATACTCAGTACCGATATCAGGCTACAATGTGACGTCACAGAATCTTTATTGATGATTCCTAAGTAAATACATATTTATTACAGTCGCGAATCATATTTTGATCAAGATACAACTGACACTGACCTGCAAATCGCAAAAACGCAAGAAAATTTAATAATATCGGTATTATATCGATACTTAAGTACAGATATTTATAGCGATATTTTAGTATAGGTTATCCAAATTATATCGGTATTCAGTCCCTGATCTACAAACGCGCGTCGAATGCTGCGTTACATTACTTTACTGGCACAATAATGAAGGGATTTTAAATCGAATCATTATTTGTGATGAAAAGAGGATCCTGTACGATAATCGGAAGCGCTCATCGCAATGGCTGAACCCTGGCGAATCAGCCAAATCATGCCCCAAACGAAAATTGACTCAAAAAAGGTACTTGTGAGCGTTTGGTGGCTACAGCTTTCTTAAATCTGGCCAGACGATTACGGCAGATGTCTATTGTCAACAACTGTCAACCATGATGGAAAAGCTAGCTGCTAAACAACCGAGGCTGGTCAATCGCTCTAGGCCACTGCTGCTTCAGGACAACGCTAGACCACACACTGCACAACAGACGGCTACCAAACTAGAGGAACTTCAATTGGAATGTCTTAAACATCCACCGTACTCTCCGGACCTTGCTCCAACAGATTATCATTTTTTTCGAAATTTGAATAACTTCTTACAAGGGAAAAAATTCAACTCCGATGGGGCAATCCAAACCGCCTTCAAAGATGTTATTGATTCCCGTCCGAATGGTTTTTTTAGTTAAGAGATCAATAAACTACCTATGAGATGGCAGAAGTGCATAGATAGCGATGGTGCATACTTTGATTAATTAAATATCGATACCAGAAATATCAATTAACGTAAGGGACATTTTGGCATTTAGCGTAAATCAACCTTACGTTAATTGTCGTGGGGGCAATTTGGCATTTTGGGTAAATGTCCCTTACGTTAATTTATACTTCTGGTATCGATATATTATAAAAAAAAGACTATGTATATGTTCCTTTCAAACAAAACGCCAATTTCATATGTTCGCCGGGGTGAAACTCCGCTGCCGCGGCAAATTGCATCGCGGCGGATGGAGCTCCGGCAGGATACCATGGCGGTATGGAGACGGCGACTATCGCAACCCAGCGCTGGGCACGCCACAATTGCGGCGATAAGACCCCTCTTTGAGGAGTGGCTGGAGAGGCGCTACGGCGTCTTCACCTTCCGCCTGACGCAGGTGCTCACCGGACACGGCTGTTTCGGGAGGTACCTGTTTCGGATAAAGCGGGAGGACACGCCCGGGTGTCAGCACTGTGAGGATCGCCCGGAGGACACGGTGGAGCATACGGTGGAGATCTGCCCTGCTTGGGCTGAGCACCGCCGTGTCCTCGTCGAGGCGATCGGCGGCGGCAACCTCTCGCGTCCGGCCCTGGTTGAATCCATGGTCCGGAGCGAGGAGGCTTGGGAAGCGGTCACCTCCTTCTGCGAAGCAGTAATGCTAGCGAAGGAGGAGGCGGACCGCGCGAGGGAAAGGCAAGGCCTTCGTCCCAACCGCCGCAACAGGAGAAGACGCCCCGGGCGTCGGGAGTCGCAGGGCGATCCCCGGTCACCGTAGGCGCGGGCCTGCGGACGGCGAGCATTGGGTGGCTCGCTGTCCGATCACCACCAGGCCCGGGTCGATGGCGCGTTGTGTTTCACGCGCGCCTCAAAGAGATGTCAGTATAGAGGACGGGGCCCGCTAGGGCCAGAGCATGCCAGGGTTGCGGAATTTGTTCGAAAGAGTCACCGCGGCCCTGGAAAGCAAAGGGCTTTAGAAGGAACACGGATGGGTTTTAGTCAGTAAGAGTCTGACACGCCCTTCCGCTCCACCCAGAGCGGAAGAAGTCATTTGATGATATCCCATCCTTATGTCACTATTAGTTTTTCAGGACTACCTTCAACAGACGATTTAGCGAGTGTTCAAATTTGTATGGAAGGTTTGTATTCTCTGACTTAATTAATAAACTTGAAACTTGGCAAGAATATTAACTAAGTAAATTATATAAATTGTCAGTATTTGTTTTTTACAACTACCCCCAAAAGACGATTAAGGGGTTGCTCAGTTTGGTTTTCGCGCTAGACTTTCTCTACAGAGAGTGCTATATTGAGCCTTAAGCACACTGTTGAGTCTATGCGTGTTATTTAGACCTCTCTAAAGCTATTGACCTTGTTACTTCTGGTAAATTCTGGAATAAGCTTAAGGAAACAAATTTACTAAGACAATTGGTATCAGAGTCAGGTCAATTATATAAAGTAGCTGGTACCTTATCTGGGTCACCTGTTTTAAATATCTTGGGCATTGATTTTCTACGCGACGATGAGGACATGCGCAGGGAGCGTACGGCGCTATCGATCAGAGCGAACATGTTAGCCCACAGGTTTAAACTAAATAACACTGTTCAGAGCGCATTGCCCATCATATACATGTGCTGCCTGTGGGCTCATTATAGGTATGCAAAGATCATTCAGCGCCCTGCGCGTCCAATATAACAACGCGTTTAGGGCGTTGTGGGGCTGCTGCGCTAGTGCAGTGCATCGGGCATGTTTGCGGACGCACACGTTGACGACTACCACGCTGTGCTCCGCAAGCGATGCGCCGCGGAGCTCGGCAGGTTGCGCGCCAGCACCAACAGCATCCTGGCTGTTAGAATGGACACGCGTTACGTCCAGCACTAGATTAACTCCCACATTAGGAAAAATTAGTCATTATAATGTTTTTGTTACTAAAACTAGTTTCATAAGTTTTACTGTAGTCTGAAATAACAAGTTCTTATTTTAGAAGAATCTTATTCCTTGGGCAAATTTACAAAATAGGTACTTTAATTAGAATACTGATCGAAGTAAATAATAATGACATTATCCGCAGCTCTTGTCACCGTCGGCGTTCCGGGTGTGTTGGAACCCAATGGCCTGGCACGCGACGATGGCAAGAGACCGGGCAGCATGTCGTTATTTCCATGGAAGATGGGTAGGCCATTAGTGTGGGACGCTATTTGGCACAGCCGCGGGGCATACAGTGTTTTTGTTTTAAAATTAAGCTGTCTTTTATTTGCATCTACAATGTGTGTCTGTGTGTGTGCCCAGTGCTAGTTTTCTTTCTTTCTTTCTTCTTTCTACATGTGTTGATACTCTTGCGCCAATTAAAATGCGATCCAACATTTTTGAAAGAGTTGGGAGAATGGAAATTGGTCTATAATTAAATTACTGACTCAGCCTCGTCACCATTTTTATGGATGGGATTAATTCGCGATCTCTTGTTGTTGCTAGGGAATACTCCAGTTGAAAGTGACAAGTTACAGATTTACGATATCGAAGACGATAGGACCAGGGACCGATATCGATACTCGAAGAATACCGATATTTTTAAGAAAATATCGATAACAGTATCGATATCTGGGATAAATACTGGTATTTTATGTCAGTAATTTGAGTAGCGATATAAAATATCGATAATTATATCAATACTTAGTACCGATATCAGGCTACAATGTGACGTCACAGAATCTTTATTGATGATTCCTAAGTAAATACATATTTATTACAGTCGCGAATCATATTTTGATCAAGATACAACCTGACACTGACCAACAAATCGCAAAAAAGCAAGAAAATTTAATAATATCGGTATTATATCGATACTTAACCACAGATATTTATAGCGATATTTTAGTATCGGTTATCCAAATTATATCGGTATTCAGTCCCTGGATAGGACATCCTTGTAGGCCTCTAAAATTTCGCCAGAAATCATATCCAGGCCAACTGAGCAGTCACTTTTTAAACCTGCTATTAGCAACCTAACCTCTAAAAGAGTAAAATAATGACAGCATGAATTTAAAGTAAAGTGTTCGGTAGAGGAATTATTTTTTATTAGGTTTTCATCTACATTTGCCAAGTAATGATTTACATTATTTGCTGATTTTCGTGGATCATTTGTGCATATTAACTCTAATGGGATCTCTTTAGGTTTATTTGAATAGGTGCTCTCTTTTACAGCTTTCCAAAGCTTTTTGCAGTCTTTGCCTGCCTTTTCGAGTTGAAGTTTCTCAAAGTCCCTTTTAAGTTTTTTCAACAGGAATGAGCAGTTTCTGTACCTTTTGTATTTTCTGAATCTTTTAAATAGGTTATCACGGTTTTTAAGACATTTCAAGATACCCGGGGTTATCCATGGTTTTAAGATTTTCTTTCACCTGGATTTTTTTACTTCCTTAGAGTTGGCCGTAATAGCTTTTTGAAGTATTTTCTGAAAGAAAGCCGCAGCTTTGTTAACATCTTTAATCGTGTACAAAAAACTAAAATCGGTATTTTTGAGTTCTGAATTTAAACGTTCATAATCTACGTATTTAATTACTTTTGGAGGTTTTTGCCTAAGAGAGGTAGCAATGTATAAAACAACACTGTTATGATCAGTCAAAGATGTTTGGAGAATAAGACCACGAGACATGATCTAAACATGTTTTATTATGCGTCGAAAATGTGAACGCAGGTCATATCATGGAATGCAAGCCTATCTAAGTACCCATGCAGAAAGATACTATAATATTATCTTGTTGTCTCTTCGATATTTCAATAATATATTGTTGAGAGATTGAAGAAAGGTACCTACTAATATTCTTGTCTATAAATGGCAAGAGCTACCGTATTTTTATTCAGAGTAATCACAAGACAATTTATTTCTGATATTATAGGTTCTTCAACAGAAACAACCAAGTTTTCCTTATAATACACGACCACACCCACATTTTGTGTACGATTATTAGTTGAAGAAAAGCTATTATATCCATCCAAAGGTGGTACGCAGTGTGATGATGGCAACCAGCAATCAGTCATAGCAATACAGTCCCAATTTATCCCCGTTCTAACGAGAATTGGCAATAACCCAGGTAAATAACATTTTAACCTACTAATGTTTCGTTGAATTTTTTTTAAGATTAGTTAGAACCAGTAAAAAAAACAAGCAATCCTCAGCATTACAGAATCTTAATAATTCCACTGTTTTTTTTTTGTATATTGCTCAGGGATATTTTCGCCAATTTGTCAACTGATTTGGATGATTTTTTGTTTGGAAGACTTCCCATTTGAAGATCTCCATCACGCCGCGTAACGGGAAATAGCGCAACCACTCATTATGGGATTAAATGACAATTTAGTATCACCACTAAAAAGTGAAAAATAAAAAAACTTCCAAATAAAAACATTACAAAGTATAAAATAACGCTAATTTCGGAAATCGGTGTCAAAAAACGAAGAAACAACCAAAAACACCGATAAAAGACAACACTGAAAAAAGTTTTTTTTCGGGATCACCATTCAAATTTATATTCGATCAACAAATTATTACAGTTTACTATACTCTTTGATTATTACGATTCTTTCTAATTGGACAGAAAACTTTTAGTTTTTTGTAAAATAAGTAAAGTACAAAATTATAGTATTAGTGTCGTTTTCCATAAATAAAATAAGGTAGGTACCTAATGTAACTTTCTTATGAAAATTTGACTTTTTGGGATGTCTTATGTTATATTTGACTATCTGCCACTGGTGGCAACACTACCTGGTATGATATGATGCGGCGGAATCGCGGATTGGTTTTGCCGCTGCCGCTGGTTGCCGCCATTTTGGTTTGGTCATTGTAAATTAATTAATGGCCGTTGTACTGACGCTTGCCTACCGCGTGATTCGCTCGCATTTGTGACAATTGATTATTTTTTAATTAATTTAACACGGCAAGTTCCGCATCATTAAGCTTCGTCATCAAGCACCCTTTCACTGTTTAGTTGACTTCATTTGGAGACTACATCCGTAAAAATGGATGGGCCGCCAAACCGAGGCTTTCGTGGCGGTGGTCGTGGTGGCCCACCAGGTCTTAATCTAAGAGGCGGAAGAGGTGGTTTCGACATGCGCGGGCGGTAAGATATCACAAGTTTTATCGTAAAAGTCGTAGTTCATAACTTTTTCTTTCGTTTCATTTTTAGGTTATGTGACCCGTTTTCTCTAAAAATAACCACATCAGTACTACCTATCTCTTCTACTATTTAATCGATGTTAAAATGAAGTAATTGATTTGTTTTAGGGGTGGACTTGGTATGAGGGGCAGAGGTGGCCCGCCACGAGGCGGCATGCCGTTTCGTGGTGGACCGCGAGGTTTTCGAGGCGGCCCAATGAGAGGTGGCGGTGGCGACAGAGGAGGACGCAGCTTTCCTCCAGGTCCACAGGGTCCGGGACCACACCCAGTGCCCACTATTGAATCACGTGGAGCACCACCACAACGTAAGTTTTTACCTGTTATACCTAGCAACATGTTTTCTGCCCAGAGCGGCAATGTGGTTTTCTAAACAGTATAACCAATCAAGAACTTGTTTGGTTGATCGTTAATGTTTCCTTTTTCGGACTTTTGAAGTAAAGCCCATTAGCCCAGTCTCCTCGTAAGTGTAAAAATATTTCTCAACATTACAAGTGTACAAAACTGTTGCATGTCTTAGGTTTTCTCCGTGACTTTTAATTATTATTCTCAAACTTTATGCTCCCTGATTTTATGATAAACTTGGCAGTACATGAAATAATACAGAAACTAGATATCAGTTTCTGAAAATTTTATGCTACCTTGGAAAAGGAATACAACCTAAAACCATCAGGAATGGTGTTTGTTAATTTTTTTTTGCATTCATTTTGTGGGCATTTTATGTTCAGAAAATGGGTCAATGGCACAATACTAACTACTAGCAAAGCTAGGTAATGTGACATTGACAGTCCAGAAAATGGGTACCAGCCAAGGAGATATTACTTTCAAACTGATTCTTATATCGTTAAAATGTAACAGTTCAGTCGTACTCATTTGTCTAAATGTTTGTTTTTCTTACCTTTGTAGAAGGTGTGTCAATCTACCACTTGATGAAATTAAAAGTTGAAATATAATATATTTTTTTGTGCCCAGGTGGAGGGTTTAACAATCGTGGTGGGCCTGGTGCTATGAGAGGCCGAGGAGGCAGGGGACGAGGAGACTTTGGACTACGTGGTGACAGGGGTGGTGGGCGTGGGGGTATGCTAATGAGAGGTAGACATATTGATACTAAAAAAACAATTTCAATACAATTATTCTTCATGCATTATTTCATTAGTAAGCAATTTGTATTAAAAATAAAATAGGTACTTGAGTCTCGAAACAGAAATGAGGTGTAACCTTTTGTAATAAGAGTTATTTATTAAATACTTTATTGTACACCTCATAATAAGAACAATGGGCAGTCTTATCTCACAAGGCAATCTCTGACAGACAACTTTTGGATGGATTGAACAAAAGGAAAGGATTTAGAGCTGTTGGTGTAAAACATTCTAAAAAACCTGGTTAAGTTTTTTAGAATTTGGGCATTTGTTGTGGAATACTCTATGCCCTGGCTTTAAAAATATGTTCGATTTTCAGGCAAAAAAACACTGTGGTACATAATAAAATTGGTATCATTTTTATTGGTACGGAACGGGAACTACCATTTAGGTTTTTGACCCAAAACCTATAGGGTACTTCCGGTTGACCTAGAATTGTCAATTTTGGTTAAAATAAAGGTCTTACAGCACAAGTAAAGGGAAAATACCGAAAACTAAAAAAAGTTGTAAATTAAGGTAAATTTTGGTACTTACAAGTTTTCGCGAAAATCACAGTTTGCCCATATCTTTTTATCATGTTGACTCAGGACCTTGATTTTTGACCTATAGACCTCAGTATCTGGTATAAATTTCAACTTGCTAGTTCCACCCGTTCCTGAGAAAATCAGTGATGACACATGGACAGACGGACAAGAGAGTGATCTTATAAGGGTTCCATTTTTACCTTTTGAGGTACGGATCTCTAAAAGTACTAATTAGACTTAATATAAAATAAATAAAAACATTACCAATAAATAACTAATATATAATTGAGAAAGAAGCAGAAAAATTTAAGTGAACATTAATGCTCTTTCACATTTTTTTTTAAACGCTGGTAGTGTTTGAGCATGCCTCATACCTATGGGTTATAGAATAGAAAGTATTTATTTCAGACCGGAGTCCATAAGATTAGTAACAATTTTACTTCAGTAATGCATACCACAAATCCTGTTGGACTGGGAGCCAACCCCAATATAGTTGGGAAAAGGCTAGGCAGATGATGAATGCATACCACAAATGAGCTGCTTGCATACTGAAAGATTTGCCAAAGAAGGAAGTGGAATCCATACAAATACTTAATTTTAGATTCTTTGATGAAATTCATTATATTCTACTACTACATTATAAAATAGTGAAAATATGTGGGCATTCCAATGAAGACGAATAGGAAACCATTTGAGCTTAGTACGAAATTCAGAAATGTGGTCATACTTGCACATGCCAAATACAAACCTGATACAGAGATTTTAAAGTCGCTCAAGCTTGTCCAATTGGTCTTTTGTGAGATCAAGATAGCTGGGATCAGCATAGTCCAGGATAGGGTGAATATGACATTGTGGTATCACAATTTTAGTATATAAGTCCCCAAGTTCTTCACAATGTGACTTATAGGAATGGTGGTGGTATTTACATAGGTCTTGGAATAACTTAAACAGTAAGTAAATGATAATCCTTCTGTAGGACGTGGTGGTCGCGGAGGGCACGGAATGCCACCGGGTGGCCCCCCCAGCGGGCTCCACCCGGGCGCCGGGCCCGTGGGGCCGCGCCCCGTGCCACCGCACATCGCGGCCTCGGCAGCACCACTGCAGTCGCAACCTCAACAAGCTTTCAAAAGGGGTGGAGGCCCGCCACATGGTGGACCTGGAGGCCCACCTAAGAGACCAAGGTTTGAATGTTTATATTATAACCATAATGGTCCTTGTTTATACTAACTTGCTAACTAGTCAATTATTTTAAGCAGTGATTAGAAGAGTTGCTTGGCTTGTACTCTTTTTATTAAGTGTGTGTGTTATGATTACTTATGATGATTAACATTTATTTTGATTCAGATTCGACGGTCCTCGTGGAGGCGGAAGGCCGCCCATGCAAGGCTACCAGCAAGCACCCCCACAGCACAACCTGCCACAACAAAACAATGGCTATGGACCATCGTAAGTATTTAATAAGAACATAATGCCTGACTTTTGTCTGAAGTTGTCTCTATCTATAATAATACATGATGAACCAGAAAACGATAGGAATGTGCCGTCTGAAACAGAAATGACGATTTTCTTTAATCTGATATAATAGTATATTGTTTATAAGTTTAATAATAATTATTCTACTTCATTTTTCTGAGCTATATTCATTGTTTACAGCCACACTGGATATCAACCTTATGAGCCACCTGCAGCTGATCCATATGCTCAGCCCTCTTACAACACGCCAAGGTAAGAACTATTTTAAGAACAGAAACTTGTGTCAGTCAACTTAAATATCATTTTTAAAAAATAGCCTATCATTTAAACAATGTTGTATATAATATAATAATATAATCACTTATTACTATGATGAAACAAATCTATCAGATAGGAATTGCCGTCTGAAACATAAATGCAGATAATATAGATTCTGAGCAATTATTTAATTTTAGGCATGATTGTTGATTAGATAGGTACAGATTTCTAAAATGTGTTTTTCTTCTATGTTACCAGCTCTTATCAGGGCAACAGTTATTCGACGCCGGCTCCAGCGCAACCCAGCTCAGGGTACAATTCGGGTAGCTACGGCTCAGGTTATGGGTACTCAACTGGTGGCCAAGGCAGCTATGAAAATGAAGGATACAGGTTAGTGAGCCTGTATAATTCATCTAATTTAATCCTTACTAACAGTGATTGGTATAATCACTGTCAGGCTAAACATGAAATTGCTAAGCTGTCTAAGCACTAAACATAAATTCTTATTATAAGGAATTATTTAGAAAAAGATCAATATTTAAATGAGATTCCATTGAACCTCAGCGGTAGCGGTACTGGTGGGGCAGGAGACGCCGGCTACGGCGGCGCAGAGCCCGCGTACGGAGGCCAGGCGCCCGCCTACGACTCTTACTCTCAGCCTTCCTACAACTCCTACCAGCAACCGCAGCCGCAGTATAACAATAACTATGGTAAGTATCGAAAATACTGAGGCTGTGTAGAAGTATACTTCTGCTACATTCTAGTCAAATTTCTTATGTGTACATATCCAACTTCGTCCTAAATGAGCGAAAAGCGTTATACCCTCTCGCCGCGTAATAATTTCATAAGATCGTGGGATATACGAAGCAATAAAGTATATTATCCTCTATCCACATAACATCTTGCTTGTGATCTGGGTTGAGTCACGTGTATTCATCGGTCATCTAGGACGGGGTGGGACCACTTGCGCCAATACTGTGTATGTTGAAAATAATTGAAGAAAGACCTAAACAAAGTAGTTGCAACATTTTAAATTGTTTAGAATACTATTTAGTTTACCTAAACAAAAAAAAATATACAATACTTCTGTTGAATTGTGGCAGTAAATAAATAAATAATAAATTAAAGAACTAGGTTATGACAAATAAGTAATTAATGCAAGGGCTATAACCAACATAAACAAGTATTCAGAAACCAGCAAATGGAAGAATAATGTTATGAACTTATGACAACTAAGACATTCCAGGAATGTTGTGTAATAGTTATGTATTACAAAAACCAGCTAAAAATTACATTTTAAACATAGTTGATTTTCTTTAACAAAAGGGTCTGTAACATTGGAATACAACGTGTAACAGAATAAACGTAATACCTCTTAAGGGGTCATTGTACTCATCATTATGAACAACTTTTACTATGGGACAAACCCAGAAATCGCGCCCCCCGTATCGCCATCCCGTTTACATCATCGGAATTGCATGGCATTAGCACGTCATTGTAGGGCTGCAGTACATTTTGTCGAGTTATGCTCACAGAAATGTATGGGGAAGTCGATTTTTTTTTCGCGATTTTAGTGTTGGTCCCATAGTAAAAGTTGTTCATAATGGTGAGTACAATGATCCCTTAAGAGGTATTGCGTTAATTCTATTACACGTTATATATGAACGAATAGAAATGTGGTTTTACGTTTAGGATTGTAGACGATCATTTTATAATAGTGACGTCATCAAAACCTGATTCAAAAATAAATTAGAATTGTTGTTTTACTTTTAGAATTTTAGACGATCATTTTATAATAGTAACGTCATCAAAACCTAGTTCAACAATAAATTTGAAAAAATATTTAAAATAGATGAAATCAAGGGTAAGCCAGTTAGTTCCTTTGATTTGCTACAAAAGAGCCCCCGCATCCAGTGGCAGCATGCTTACGTAAATATTAAAATACGAAACACAACGCTCGACTGTGTTCGAATGGCCTGTGTTGCTACGTGGAACATGTAGCCGCGCTGAGCTTGCACGCTATTATGACCAGCTGCGTTTCATACCAGAGTCAGGCCCCGATTATGAGTGGTTGATGTGAACCTGATGTCTCAACATATTGTCGGTACGATGTGAATTTCATTCACATCGTACCGACATAATTTTATAAGTATGCAGTAAACTAAGTAACGCTTTCTCACAGTCGGGGTTTGAAAACACGTTTGCTGTGAACGCAAACATAGTTATGTAGCGAACAATAGAAATGCTATCTTTTTTTATTAAAATGATCGTGCATATAGAACTTTGGAATTCTATGTAAATTTTAAATTCAATAGATCAGAATCAGCTACCAAATTGCGGTTAAGCTATTAAGCCAAAAATATTGAAAAGCAATAAAAAGAAAGTAATGAAAATGCCATTTAATTGACATAAGAATTATTTTGTAAGAAAAGTATTATTTTTTATGGTAACGTTAAACAGGAATACAATTATTAAAACAAAATGTAAGGTATTAAAATAAAACATAATGCTGACTCTCAATAGATTAGTTACATAGTGTTAAGTTTAGTTGATTTATTTATGGATATAAGTTTTGACGTCTATTATGATTGTTTGCATTACAGGCAGCTGGTGATCTGTTTGACTATACAGAATATCATTTACGTCTTTATGGTTCACATTCAAATAAAGTATCTGGATATATTGAAGCTAATGGATGTACTACTACTATACAATGCAGTTTGCGATGTATACGTCACGTTTTAGTTAGGTGAGAGTTTGGACAGTGATAAATATTATGTAAATGACTGAATGAGACCATTGAGAAGAGACAATAAATAAATTGGGATGTTTTTTTTTTAATAGTGAGATAATATCTTAGGAACATATACGTTCCAATTTCTCATTAAACCTCACAAAAGAATCTATTATTATTATTAGGACTTTCACTATTTTATCAAGCAATATTCATATACAATAACTGTTGTAGCAACTTCTACTTTGGCTCATTTTTTTGTAACAATGGTATAGTAAAGTACCATACTGTTTTAGATTTAAGGACTCAATTCACAATAAAAATATGAACTAACATGTAATGTGTATGCTTTATTTCAAAAGGGGCAAGGTCATGCTTGCATAGTACCAGTTTAAAAATATTGTAGTAATAAGTATTGTAATTACACAATCTACCGACCTGATACACATTAGATCGACCCATAGCCATAGGAAATGTATAAGTAAGAATACAACTGAAGCAGTATATGAAAATTATAACAATGAAGTGCTATTGTTAAAATGGTTACTTAATATATGCTCTCAATAATCACTGAGTCACAAACGACAATATAATAAAACGTGAGACAATTACATACATCCAATGAAAATAATTGAATATATTAATGTCTGTGTAAAAAACTTACCATAGATCTTTGCAAATCTAGTCAAGTCATCTAGAACCAAAATCGTGGATGAATAAATATCTTGTTCAATATTTGAATACAGTGGTTTTTAAAGTGGTAGAATTATTAGATTGAACTGGACCACAAAAGCTGGAAGACGTTTCCCAACAGTGGGATGATGCAGGTAGAAAATAACCAGGATCTGTTTTAGTTGCAGACTAAGTTCAAACAACCTAGAAATAGCAGGCCTAATAATTAAAGAATAGATGCAGACTAACAAACGTTCTAACCACTCACTGTTATTACTGCTTTTCATTTTGCTGGTAAATGGTCTGCATTGGGCATAAAACATGATTCTAGTTTCACTCTTGAGTCTAAGATTCGTCCACTAATAATACAAATTAAGAGTTTTTAATGTGTATGTCCTAATTTATGACTGAAATTATTAGTAAAATGAAAATAACCAAACATTTGAAATTAATACCTTTGATTTGGGATGTGAATCCCCTTTAATTTTGTGTATGAATCGTAAGTTCTGCATTGTATGATGCCCATAAATGAAGAAGCATAAACAGCGATTATTTGGGTGGTGTATAATGTATTCTGAAATGCAAAAAAATGCTTTGAAAAGAAAGGAAACTCAAAGGAATGTTTCACATGATTGAAATAATAAGTAACAAAATAGAAATGTGTCAAGAATAAAAATAATGGGCTTTATCAAGTAACAGAGATAATAATATGGGCTATATTGAATGAACTAATGTTAAACTAGGTAAATATTCTCTAGTACAAGGTATTTGGTCTGCAGAACGAGAGAAACTTACACAAGCCTCTTCTTATTTTTGTCTACCTGCTTTGAAGACACATTTTTAGAATACAAAAATAAAGACAAACAGGTAACATTTATTTTTATTTAAACAATGATTTTGCACAGTTTATTATTTTAGTAATAAGGTTATACATAAGTAAGTATTTTAGTTTTTTCCTTCATGAGAGGGAAAAATCACATTCCATACTAGCTTAATTGCCACTTTAAAAAGTATGATTGCAAAAAAACTTATAAAATAATTAATGCCACTTTTGATTTTTTTGATTTCCCTGAAAGGTTAGCCGTGATATACACATAATCCCTGATGTTGATATCATAGGGGCGACCCTATTACCTTACGAATTATAAGACTAAAGTGTAGTGTCAGTGTGGTATAATAAGTTTTTAACAAGCCCATGCATCATTATTTCATAAACCGAATACAAAAGGTGTAAAACCTGAATTGACCCGAGAGGTAATACAGAAAGAGCCCTAGTTCCCTATAAGTCATAGCTTATAAGTGTATGTATACAAACCAAATGGTTGATATGTTTAAAAGCTTTAACCTTCTCCGTCTCATTACAAATAAAAATCTAAGCCTCCAGATGTTGTATTTAGAAGGTTGCCACTTCAAATTGGCAACCTAGACTCAACAACCCGGTTTTTAAGTCAGATTTAAGGGTTTTGTATTATGAAAATGGTAAGCATAAATTTAAAATATCATGAATTGACTGAAGGTTTTAGCTTGGACCAAAAATAATTCATTATGCAATGAGATGTTCTATGTCTAACAGGTATCTTGTAATAGGTAAGGTACTTTGTAATTGCATTAACTGCAGGTCATGATCAAAGAGAATACTACGAAATAATAATGTATTTTACTGAAAAGTAAATGTAGCCAATTTCATGACTATATTGTAGACAGACATATATGAATAGAGATTTAGGCAATTATTACTACGCTGTCTGCACCTTGAGATGGTCATTGGTAATGCTGGTCTTCGAAAACGCATAATAATTATGCTTATACTGGGCAGAAAATATAACATGGCGTGAATAAAACGTTCGAAATACATTAATTAACCAGTGTGCACTTGATTCGCAGTTATGTTGATGCAGTATTATGTAGAGTTAATTTGTATAATTATACTAATTCTTATTCATTGGAGTTTAATATTTTTACTCACTTTTCAGGAATGGGATGAAATTGATCCACCCACTTAATCAACTGATATTGATAATATTGAAAGACTGCAGTTGATAGGCTGTAGAGGATGACAAGCCTTCCTAATCAGGTAAGCTGCAACTTTTTCAGTATTTATTATCATTCTAATCCCTAAATAGTATAAAACGAGTAAAAAATAATAGGTAGGCTGTAACATTATTAAAAGCTTATCTTCAACTATTCATAACAAATATAAAGGGTGGACTTTTAGGCTGGGGCATTAAGGCAGATAATTTATATTAAGAATGTATGTTATGTCAACTGACTACTACTTATGCCAACTGAGATTAAAGTAGCGCATGATTCTGCGCATAGAGTTGAAAATTGCACTAGGCGCCCGTTTAAGTGTTTCTTGTAAGCAGCTAGTGCAAACAGGCCTCAATAATATAATAATAAGGCCGGAAATCCATTTATAATTATTAGTTAATTCCATTTTTCGGGTCGCGCGTCAATGAGGGTGTCCTGAAATTACGTACACCAGGTGACAGCACTGAGGCGTCAAGCCCGGGCAAATTGTCAAAACGCTTACGTGTTCTGACATTAGTTACATTGATGTCGAACGTCACGTTTACGAACATGACGTCACATTTTCAAAGAGGACCTCATTTACGGACACGCGGGGGGCGTTACGCGTCGCGTGTTGCGTGGCATCTCGCGGCGCGTCGGACGTTTTTTTCTGTTTACGGACACACGCGCAAACAAACATAATGGCAATGTACTTGAACTTTCCTCATTCCGCCTTGACTGCGATGACAGTTTCCCCACTTGTATCCAAATGTGGTCTACTATGACATTCCTTAATTTTACCTTTGTTGTTCCCAGGTATAGCGGTTCCAGGAGAGAGGTGGCATGGACGTGTTACTAGCGTCATGAATTTTGAAATAAACGTTATTAAAAGTCTTAGATGGATTTTTATTTATGAGTTTTTATTTACAACGGAAAAAAAATCTTAATTGGCAGACTGAGCTTGATTTTATCATCATCCAAAATGTTATATTGAAGGTGATGCGAATAATAATAATTAATAGGTATATAGGTGTCACTGGAAAATAGCAGACTGCGTAAGATTGTAATAGATCTTGATTAGATTATAATTTCTTATATTATGAAAAAAAAAAACGTTTGGTATACTTAAAGTAAATCCCACCCAAATCCAATAGGTATATCCGTCTTATTAAAAAAAAAAAAATTAACATATTTTACAATCTCCAAGTTTGCCATTTTCCAGTGATATAATAAAACTCTTCCGTCACTGGGTGATTGACAAACGATGCACAGCCGAATTTTGCGTGTCCGAGTCTACTGTGGACCACCAACGCCAATTATTTCATATTTGGTAAATAATTAGTAGGTACTCGAATAACAGAATTGGTACCTTAGTAGTTTTTGAGAAAATCGACTGAAGGTGGTCCACATGGAAGTCCTGCTCCGTTCAGCTGGACTACCATGAGCGCTGAAAAAGGGGGTATGCTACAGGTAGGAAAGAAATCAACACGAAATACCTATCGCTCTTTAATGATATTCACTGAAGGTACTTACAATACAGAAAAATAGTTATTCGAGTTAACTATCTATATACCCACGTCATTATCAGGTACCTACCTATCACAATTTTTTTCGTGTAGGTACGTTACCCCAACAGGAAAGTCTCCTATAGTGATATGAGTGGAACGTACCTATATTTTATCTTTTTTGTCGGGGACCACTCGCAGTTCAGCACGCTAGGGCTGGTTACTGCTTAACCGGACTATCCTGTGGTGGCCTCAAACGAATTTAAGGCCCCCAGCCAGGGCTTACAAACTAAATTAAAACTACATGACCGCTCGCTAGGGCATCCCCTGTGGGATACGGACCTCGACTAGCGGCGTCATTTTGGGAGGAACAGCAAGGGACAGGCTGGGTCATAACATTATTTGGGGAGTTTAAAACTACTGGCTCAGCGACGCGGGCTGGCTCGGTAATCAAAGGTCGGGGAGGGTTATTACTGGGACGTCGCGACGGGCCCCGGCGGTGGGGCCGGAAAACGGAACGCGGTCTGTGTCGTGTGTGTTTTCGAAGAGTGCTGGATTCCCTACGGCTCTCTTGAATCTGGGTGATGGGGTCGTCGGGTTCGACGAGGGTATGCCGCGGGTCGAGCGACTGACGCAGCGACACCTGGAGTTGCGACGGTCGCAGCTGCGCGAGGTCTTGGTGGCGAAATGGCGGGACAGGCTTTCGAGCCCTACCGCCGGCCTCATCACCATCGAGGCCATCCGGCCAGTGCTCGACCTTTGGCTCGGGAGAAGGCACGGCTCCCTGTCGTTCCGTGCGACGCAGGTCCTCTCGGGGCATGGCTGCTTCGGGAGGTTCTTGTGTCGCATAGGCAGGGAACCGGACGCTCGATGCCACCACTGCGTCGACTGTCGGGAGGACACGGCACGGCATACGCTTGCAGAGTGTGCAGCTTGGGAGGAGCCGCGCCGTGCCCTCATCTCTGTTGTAGGTGGTGACCTCTCGCTGCCGGCCGTAGTCCATGCATGATATATGGTCGGCGGTGAGGAGTCCTGGGACGCGGTGGTCTCCTTCTGCGAGACAGTCATTGCGCAGAAGGAGGCTGCGGAAAGGGAGAGGGAGATCACAACCGCTCTCCCTGCCCGCAGCAGGCGCATCGGGCGTCGGAGGAGGGCATACGCTGCCCTCTTCCGGCCCCCCTAACTGGGTCCAGGGGCGGCGGACTTGGGGATGTCCGTCGCCCCCCATTCATCCGGACCCGAGGTGGCGGCGCGTGGTGTTCCCGTGCGCCCCTCTTTGACGTAGCGAGGGGAGTTAAACACCTCACTCCCCTCGCCGACGCGAGGTGGCCCGCGGAGGCGAGCCGGCACCAGCCGGGGATTGCAGAAGTCGCATACGTTCCCGCGATCCCCGGCGTAGGTGGGAGATGGAACACCGGGGTGGTTTTAGTCAGTAAGAGTCTGACAGACCCCTCCACCCGCCCCAGGGTGGAGGATTTCCATGAGGATTTCCCCCCGAGAACAAAAAAAAAAAAAAAAAAGGTATGCCGCGGGCGGCGAGTCCTACTGATCTGTGAGGGAGTGTATCGGGTAGCCGATGCGATAAGGGGATTTTGGTGTTTTGAAGCAGTTTCGATGAAAAGATGCGATAATCGTTTCATGAACTGCTTCACTGTCGGGACTTTGAGGTCGACATGGAGTCGTTCGTTCCTAATGAACCACGGGGCGCCCGTGGCCTTTCGGAGAAATCGATTTTGAACTACTTGCATCCTATGAATGTGGTGCGACTGCGTGCGCGAAAGTGGCGCACGCATACGTCATTATGGGGCGTATGCACGTCGTGAAGATGCGCAGTTTACATGTTAGGGACAGCTTGCTGCGTGCATTCAGCATGGAATGAAGCCTACCGAGAGCGAAAGAGGCACGCGAACGTACCTTCTTTATGTGCTCACCGAACGTAAGTTGTCGGTCGAGGATCACACCTATTTGGCTTGCTTCTCCCAAGGGATCGGCTTACCAAACATGGTGATCGGGCTGGGAGTGGGTCTGGAAAATCGGCCTCGCGTTTTGTCAAACAAAACCGCTTGGCTTTTTTCGGGGTTAACTTCGATCCTCCACTTTCGGAACCAGACGCGGACTAGGGCGTCGGCCGATTGTTGGAGGACTCGAGCTATGCACTGTTCGCTTCTGCCGGAGCGGTATATGGCCGTGTCGTCGGCGAACAGCGCTAAGTGCGTCCCGGGGAAGGTCGGGGTGTCGCTGGTGTATAGCGTGAAAGCTAGAAGCGAGAGCACACCGCCTTGGGGCACTCCGGCGCGAACGGGATGGGGGGCTGAAAGCGCACCCTCGATCCGGTACCGAAAGGTGCGGTTCGACAAATAGTCTCATAAGATGAGCACGAGACGATCTGGCACACCGAGTCGATATAACTTGTATATCAGACCGTTGTGCCAGACCTTGTCGAAAGCTTTCGCCACGTCGAAGAACAGGGCTCCCGTCACTTGGCCGCGCTGAAAGCGGTCGCTGATATGCTCAACGATGCGGAAGACCTGTTGGGCGCAAGAATGGTTGGCTCTAAAGCCGAACTGCTCGGGGGGAATCAGGCTCTTGGCCTCGACATAGTCCTTGTCCTTGAGTCGCTTATAAATAAGTCTCTTGTAGACTTTGCCTAGGCCGCTGAGCAAACTGATGGGACGATAGCTGGTCGGGGAGGACTTGGGCTTCCCTGGTTTAGGGATACCGATAACGGTAGCCCCTTTCCACGATTGTGGGAACATGTTGTTGGACAGAGCGCCATTGAAGATGGCGGTCATCAACATCATCAGGGAGGCGGGAAAGAGACGGATCACACTGTTGGTGATGCCATCGGACCCAGGGGCTTTCCTGGGTTTGAGTCTGCCTATGTTTCCTTTACCTCGTCTGGAGTGACGGGGGGCAGGGGGTCAACGGGGGCGATGGAAGCTCTACGTTCGACTTCAGCATCCACCATGCGAAGGTGAGCTTGGTCTACTGGTAGAGAACTGGGAGTGCATTGTGCCTCCAGGCTGTCGGCTAGGCACTCGGCTTTCTCGTCGTCATCGAAGGCGACGGTGTTATCTGGGCGAGTGAGGGGTGGCATAGAGACCTATATTAAGTGCGAAATCTGCTATAAATGTGCGCTACTTATAAAATTTGTGCGCTTTTTTGTAGTCATTCGAATTTGGTCGGATAACCAGCCGTTGTTAACATGTTTTTTGTTTATATTTACTTAATGCGAAACATTCCAAGCTGAATATTTTCACTATATTTTTAGACTAACGCTCTAAAATTTAGAGCGTTATAGGTTTAGAGTCTAAATCTTGGTTTAAAGCCACACATCTTGGGTTGAGCCGGTTTCTTGTATTTTGCCGTCAATGTTATGACACCGTCGTTTTGATTTTTAGCAATATTATTCAATAACGCATGCATGTAGGTAGGTACACTTTGGAAACTTTTAATGGTTATTAAAAGCGTCAAGAAAGAATACAGTATTCAGCGAGCTTTTTTGTTTTCTCATTTAGGAGCGACGATTGTTTTTCGTCGATTTTCCTAAATCTAATTCTGTCACAAATACGCACAAATGAAGAGCTACTCGTGTATGTTTATTCTACGGGCGCACATACGATGGTTTTAGAGATACGGCAGGAAATGTTACCTATATCTCGAAAACCTGAAGACGCACAAATTATATTTTCGGCGCACATTTTTGCACAAATATAAGCTCTCTGTACAATAATTATCTGTCCGATCATTAGTTTAGAATTTTCCTGCTAGAAAAATGTTACCCTAGCAGGAATCGTCTTTTTCCAAAACGGCCAGGCGCACAAATTCTATAAGTACCTAGGTAGCGCACATTCATAGCATATTACGCACTTAATATACGTTCCACTCATATCACTCTGGGAGACAGTTTCCTGTTGGGGTAACGTACACATTTTTTTCTTAATAAAAACTTAGGTACACATTTCGTATAAAAAATATAGATACTGAACTGTTTTTACCATTCCGACATCCATAAATTTGTAGCTGCAAATGCTGCAATACATCAAAACATCCGTTCGCCACTATGCTCGGAATACTAGGGTTCCCACGCCGACTCGCAAATTTATGTCCACGAGTGTACCTACATCTACTTAACAATTCAATACCATTGACAACTTAATTAGGTAGGGTTATACGCGGATGGAAAGTAATGAAAGCTAATTTCTCTTAAAATATAACACTTAGGAATCTGAATTTTCGGCCACTATAACTTTATGGGTACTAATTTTTGTAAATAATCACGCGAGTTTATAATAGGGAAATCCTGAAATGAGAATTTAACACCGTGACTGCCGCCAGTCCTCCAATGGCATGGTATATCTCGGTAAACTACAGTAGTACTAATTTTATCTTGCAGGGTACTAATTTTCTATGTTGGTTTAAGGAAAGCGACAAGCTCCTCAAACTTGGAATCAACATTGAAAGTCGTGGTCCTGCTGAACGAGCGCACGAAAGTAATCGTTGATTTCTCGGTAAATAGGTACAATGTTTCAGTTCGGATTATTTTACGAAGTGAATCACATGTAAGGGTACTAATTATTTGTATACTTAGAATATCTGTAGCATGCCCCATTTTTCGGCGCTCATGGTAATCCAGCTGAACGGAGCGTGACTAGACCACCTTCAAATTCGATTTTCTCGAAAACTACCAAGGTACCAATTCTGTTGTTCGAGTACTAATTAGTACCAATTGAGTACTAATTATTTACCAAATATGGAAGCGATTGGCGTTGGTGGTCCTACGGAAGTCACGGACGAATTGATAATAATGCGCCTGCACGAAATGTAGCTGTACCTAACGTTTTAGTTGATGTATTTTTGCTCGTTAAATTATTCAGGCGCAGCAAATATCAAAAAATATTAATTCATTTTGTGAAGTAACCAGGGACCGATATCGATACTCGAAGAATACCGATATTTTTAAGAAAATACCGATAACAGTATAGTATCTGGGATAAATACTGGTATTTTATGTCAGTAATTTGAGTAGCGATATAAAATATCGATAATTATATCAATACTCAGTACCGATATCAGGCTACAATGTGACGTCACAGAATCTTTATTGATGATTCCTAAGTAAATACATACCTATTTATTACAGTCGCGAATCATATTTTGATCAAGATACAACTGACACTGACCTGCAAATCGCAAAAACGCAAGAAAATTTAATAATATCGGTATTATATCGATACTTAAGTACTTACAGATATTTATAGCGATATTTTAGTTTCGGTTATCCAAATTATATCGGTATTCAGTCCCTGTTACTACGGGTTTGATCGGAATGATGAATTCGTTGCAGTTTTGGGACTTGGGAGTACAGGCATAGTCTCGTCATTATACCGCATCATAATGGCGGGACCAGTGTTATCGTGAAATTCTGTTTGTGCCGTGTAAGAGATACAATTTTTTCAGGACAGATACAAAATACCCGTGGCAAAAACTTTCAATTACAAGGGTTAGTCCCGCCATCATCACGTTTTTCGTTTTACAGTAGTCCAGCAGAAAAACTGTTTTTACAGAATAAACCAAACAAATGAGAGAAAAAAGAAGCTGGAGAACTATTTATAAGTATCTCTAACGTCCAGAGACGATTGGCGACAGGATTTCGCTGGAGCAATGGCAACAGTTGCGATTTTGATTTTGATTTTTTTCCCTATTTGCCATTTTGTTTTAGTGGTAGGCCACTTAAACAAAATGGCAAATGTGGAAAAAAAAATTGATCACAGGAGTGAACTGAAAGGTGCAGCAAGTTACTTGAAAAAAAACGGTAATATGTTTAATCAAAATAAGATCTTAGCAGGTCATTTAAACAGGTAAAGAAAACAGAAAAAATGTTTTTTTAAATTTTTTTAAATTATATTAAAGATACATCTACACCTGCGACTCAGGCAGTGTGGTGATGATGTCAGAATCGCCAGGGTCTGTGATGGCGAGTGTGCACACCCTGTAGTACTTTCCACATGCTGTGCCCAACTCAATGTTGTTTCCACTGTAGTGGTGGACGCCGGTCTTGGCCAGGAGTGCATAATACTCGATTTCCGATTTCCTATAACAAAAGTATTATAGTAACATAGGCCGGAATAACATATGATGGGAGTAAGATGAAGAAGAGTTCACAGAAAAATATTTTTGAGAGCATTATCATAGGTTTCTTTTTTTTTTAATTATTATAATTTATTAGGTACCTACTTATTTCACCATAATATACATTAACATAAAAAGTAAAAACAGCACTGAATTTAATATTTGACATTTTGAATATCTCAGGCCAAATAAATTCAAGCAAAGCACACTTATGTACTTTTATACTTAAATAATTTAATTTGCAGTGAAACACTGCAAATAGCTCATTAAATTATTTATATCTTTGTGTCTTATTTGTAAAATAATGAGCCTAAATGATTAAAAATGCAACCCAAAGACACTTCCACGCAGACAAAGTTGCCGGCACAGCTAGTAATCAATTGTTAAGTGCACTACAAAGCAATATATTTATCCATAACTTAACTCTCTGCAACATGGCTAACTTTCAGGATACATTTTCCAATATAAGGTACTAATTAATAGTAATACATTATGTAACTAGCTCACCTGTCATAGTTCAGCAAATGGGAATGACTACTCCATAGGTTTCCCGCGTGGATCAGAAACAGTCACATTTTGGTTGCATTTAATTTCCATTAAACTCCTACACAACTGTTATGAGATATCAATGATACTAAGGCATTGGTCAAATTTTAAATTGATAAAATCATAACATATAAGTATTTGCCATGTTTCTATGTGTATTATTACAAACATGACTGCTTCATGAAACACTGAGGGAGTCCATACTTCTTAGTCCTAAGACTCCATATGCATCCCTTTGACAGACACAATATTGGGAAACTCTACTTCTCAGTAGTCTCACCTTAGAGGAGGAGCATTCTTGGCGATGATGACCAGCTTAGCTTTGCCCTGGCGGAGAGTCTTAAGTGTCTGCTTGTAGCCAAGACAGTATTTGCCCGATTTCATAACCAGGGCCAAGCGGGAGTTGATAGACTCGATGGTCTTTTTCTGAAAAAAGAAAAGGATGCTATTGAAGGACTTGGTAGGTTTACTAAGGACTTATTTATATTTATGGTCAAATGAATTGGAGAAACATGTGGTTTCATCCCTGGCTATTGCCTGATGTATGTAGGTAGCTAAAAGACTACACACTACTAACCTAACCTACAATATGCTTGAAACATGTTTGTTTGATACGTTCTCAACCTTACAAATTATAGAATAAGTAAGCCTATCTTGTATCAGTTGATCTTGGACTTTAATATATTTATGTAGAATTATAAAATAAAGTGATATCAAATAACCCCGTTAAAGTCCAGTAAAGTTAGTTTCAGACACGTGTAGGATACTAACCTGTTTCTTGGCCGCAACCATTGTGTATATTGATGTAACCACGAATTACTGAAATAATAAAGGATAAAATAAGCTTTTCTTTGAAAATAAGTATGATTCCAATGAATAATAATGTAATTATCACAGGAATTAACTGTAACGCACCTCTCGTAAAAACGCGTTGCAAAGAAAAGAACGAATGAAATTAAGTCGTAGGTTTTGAAGCACAGGGAATGAATGAATGAATGAAGAGATTTTAACACAGATTATCTACGATTGAAATATCGCACTGCATGGATCTGAATGTTTTGCCTTTTGCTGTGGCTGTGCAAAAGACTGATGAAAAAAAAAATGGATTGCATGGAGCGGAGATGAGAATGTTGAGATGGATGTGTGAAGAAACGAGAATTAATGAAGTGTAGAGTAGAGGTATGTAGTTTAAAAGTGGCGCCAATGACGGAAAAGTTGAAAGGTCCACTTGTCTTGGTATGGTCATGTGAAAAGGAGGGGTGAAAATCATGTAATAAAAGAGTTATGAAAATAAATATATAATAGACGGAGAGGGAGGCTAAAGAAAAGAATGTTGTGAGGAGTGATGTGGAACAAAAACGAGTTATAGTAGGCGCCAGATAATCTTGGAATATCGGTCATTGACCCACCTACATTTATTGACATTGTTAATTTGAAAAACGGAATTAATGACACAAAACTGTCCCGAATCATCTTCTCTCGTGATCCTTAACATTGTCTAATAATTAAAAACGATTCATATTTAATTGTTCAGGTACTTATGAGCAGTTATTAGGGAAAGGTCAATTTACTTTATTCCACATTTATCTGGCGCCTACTATAGTGTCGGTAGTGATGGCGTGACGGGTCAGAATGGAAGAAAAAATCGATTGTCTGTAAAATCGGTTTACTGGCGAAAGTTGAACGTGACAACGCCATAAGAAAATACTGATGGAATGGTTTCATTGTTCAAAAGAAAATCAGATGTCGAACGCTGCCGAACGCGGAGGCCGATTGTGCCTCTTTGTCGCTCGTTCCGCGCTCTCGCTTGCACTTCAAGCCTTAATTAAATGGAACGCCTCAGAGCGAGGTAACGCCGCATGTTGTCATGTTTTTTCGTGCGTGCAGCCGGCTCCATCGAATTATAAGACGTTGTCACGTCAAAAAACGTTTTGCGTCGACCTCAAGTAACATGGGATAAGGGCAGGAAGATGATAATGATCTACGATCGAAAAATTGCCATTGACTGAATGAAACAGATAATTTGAAAAGTTGCCACAATCACCGATGGCATTCGATACTAAAGCAAGTGTGTCAGACTCAGACAGACTATCCAAAAAGCACCGAAACACTGTAAACACCTGCGTGCTGGAACCACTTGCTGGAGGTTGTTATTCTTTATTTGCCTATTCATAAAAACTGAACCGTTCCGTCAGCCACACGGATTTATAATTATTTGGATTTTAGACTTTTCATTAGTGCCATAAATACATGCAGCGAATTCGCAGCGTCTTGTTATCTCTCAAGTCACAGAAAATTATTTGAACCATAGTTTTTCCATGGAAATAATAAGTACTTTCTTACTACCATCTAGCTGGTTTTTCGATTGTGACCTTTTGTAGAAAATGTACGATGTAGACGCCAGCACATCAAACTAACCGAAACTGTAAAATTTTCCCAATCAACCAAAAAAAAACAAAGGTTGATTGGGAAAATTTTACCCAACCCCACCCCTACCCAACCCTATTAGAAAGGGACACACCACGATTAATTTTGTCTTTCATCTACAGCACCTCGTTCCAACATAGGACTCTACGGTACTCACGGTAGGACTGGATTTAGTCCATAGTTGATGTGAGTATGGAAACGTCATATTATAAACGTCACCGCGTTTGACTTGACAGCGTCACTAAACGTCACCGGAAAAACGTTGACTGCTCGTCTGTCAAGCAAGACAGCTGTCAAGGTAAGTCACTCACTCGTTGCATTGGTGAATGTTAGAGAAATAGAGAAAGTTGTGGTACACAATTAAAAGAGGCACTTGTTTGAAAGTAAATTAAAAAAAAAATATGGCCGAAAAAAGTGCAAAAAAAGTTAAAAGTTCAGGACCCTCTGCTTTAGGAAAAACATACCTTTTAGCGTATAATGGTATCCAAACTTTAGGGTAAGTTCAAAGTATACATTCCATTCAACAAATACCCATTTATCTAAAAGTAAATGTAAAATATTCATAATAATATATAACTATACAATGTGCAAGAGAAAATTCCATAAAAATCTATGTCCTAATAGTCAAATTATTATCAGTTCATTATTTTTATTTATTCCTTATAAATTTAAAAGAATTGCCTCTGAGAGAATTATATCAATTTATCAACATAATAGCGGAAAAAAAACTTTTTTGACTAAAACTTAATTCAGTATATTTTTTTGGTAGAGAGAACTAGTACCCACCTGCTGAAGTACAGAAACATAACTGAGGTTTATTTGCCTGTTTCAGATGGTCATATATGCTGTTGCAAACATTATCACATTTCCTAAATCGTGGCAGTTTGGACACCTTCTGGCCGTTAATTAAAACAACTGTGGTTGTATTCCAAAATGCTGCAGTTCTTGAGGTAAATACTAATAATTGTAGCTTGACTAAAATACAGAGAAAAGCATGGTAAAACTTACAATAAATTTTAGCGCTTTTTACTGTAAAAGGTAATAAGTTAATTCTCCTAGATATCCTAATCCTGCATAGATATTTTTCTCAAAATTGTGGTGAGGGATTTGATATCAGATGTATAAAGTGACTTTCAGTTTGTGGGAAATCTTTCAGTAGGTGAAAGTTCTCATGAATAGACATCTACTTTCACTGTTAGACCAACTCTGAAATTAAAAGAAAATAAAACCGGCAAGTGCCAGCTGCATTTGCATAGAAAGGGTTCTGAATAAATAATATTTTTGCCCGACTGTGCCAGAAGGGGGTTATGTTTTTTTCGAGTGTTTGTATGTATGTATATTTCTTTGGCATACTCTGTAGCCTAACATCTTGATGGATTTTAGCTTGAGTGGTGTCATTATATTCATATTGATTATGGAAGGAACGCTGGTTATATATAATGTAAAATGGCCACTTTTTGGCACCGTAATATGTCGTCAAAACATTTTTTTTCTTCAAAACCTATTGAGTGGGGTATCAAAATAAAGGGCTCGAGGAGAAAATTTCAAAAATGGAACTAAAAGATAGGGAATAAAACAGTATTTTTATATACCCGCAAGGAACACCTATAACTACTTAAATAAACTGTAGGTATTATTAATTCATTTACTCCATTTAAGTAATAATAGTTTGTTAAACTAAAACTGATTACAATACAATAATGCTGTAGGTACTTACTGTTACTTGGCAGTATAAATGTTAGTGAAAAATCAAATTACTTTTTGTTTAAATATATTTATTCGGAGGCCCATAATTCGGCGTTTTTTAACAGCCCATTATTCGGCGTTTTTCCTTATACTTTGAATTTCCTTGCTACATCGAAAATTATTTTCCAATAATATCACCCATTAGTCCAAAATATCACCATTCTAGAAATGTTCCCATCACTTCAAAGTTTAGAATATAATATAATGATATATTACGTTTGGCGTTGTAAAATTTATGAATGACTTTGAATTAATGACTGGCAAAAAGACTAGTACCCAAATCTAAAAAAAATTTGCTTGTTAATTGACGACTATTAATTGCATTGATATTCTTGTTGTAGATAACTAAGGTAAGGTCTACGAAAGAGTATTTTTACAAAACATTTCATGCTGATATAACTAGAAAAGGAAAATACTAATGCGAAATTGCTCTTTTACTTCCTCGAGTTCGAATATGAAAGTTACCATAAGTATACATAACCAACTTCATGACTGAATATTTATTATTCTCGGCCTTCTGGAACAAAAATTATTGTACAAACTTATTTAAAAGGTGACGCTGAGTTTTCATTAAAAGATGTAGGAATTTAATCTCAGCTAAAACAATGAATGGGTGGCTGCCATTGTTCTTTCATACTCCTCCGTCCGCATAATTTTCATAAAAAGGGGTACCCCCGAGTTTTCCGATATATCGGAATCGGCGATATTAAATTTGCCGATACACCGATACTTTTTGAATTTCGCGCTATAGAGTCGCATCGGGATGTGGGATATGGAGCGTTTGTGAAGATATTATTGAAGAGGCTGAAGGAGATGAGCCGTTGACAATTTTGAACACTGATTCCCATAAAGAAGAACTAGAGAGCTACTTTTCTGGCGCAATGACGTTCAATATCGAATTTAAAAAAAAATAACACTCTTCCAAACATACTAACGAAATAGGCTTTTAAATATCTGATCGGTATCGTATCGGCTTTAGTGCGTATCGATGCATCACTACCTACTAGTAAATGTAAAAAAACTCAAATGGTTATGTAAATAATGACTATTTAGGTATTATGCTGGCATTTACTGTCTAGTCACTGTATTTTAATCATTATTTTATATGTAGCGTAGCATTATGAATATTTATGGAGTGGGTACTAAGTATCAGAGTGCATTTTAAGGACAGAATTATTTATATATGTAGTAATATTGTTGTAATAATAATGTGGTGAGGCGGTAATGTGGCAAAATTTTACCAGGCTTGATAGATACAAATGGAATTTCACTATGGTGGCTAATTTTTATCTTTCTTAAACGAAGCTAATCATTTGGTCCCACTAAATGAATAGCTTCGTTTAGTCAAAACTATGTTTACTCAGCAACTAAAAATAAACTAGGAGCTCGTGGTTATATGTTAACAGCCGCACGGGTTGGACTTCAAGGTTAGGCTACGCTTGCCGAGGTTGGTCCGTCGATGGGAGACCATCTTAACATACCGAGTTTCCTCCATGCGGAAAACCGTTAAGCCGTAGGTCTCGGCTGTCATTTAAATATCTTTGGCAGTTGTTACGGGTAGTCAGTATCGAAACAATCTGACAGTCCTGCCCAGGTATGAGTTTGTGAAGGTCAGATAGGCTGTCGCCATATAAAATACTGGTATTCAGCTGCATCCGGTGAGACTGGTCCGAGCAGATTGATTGAGTCAGCAACTAAAGTCGGTTCTCAGTATTACTACATCTACACTAATATTATAAAGAGGTAACGTTTGTGAGTTTGTTTGTAGGAAGTAATCTCTGGAACTTCTGAACCGATTTTGAACATTATTCCTGAGTGACACACCTAGGCTATACCTATTTGACTGACGCTCACGGGCACGGGTCAGCTAGTTTCATATTAGAAAAATCGCACGATTTCATGAGCAAAGCTTAAAGAATAATAAATTTCAGTTTTATATCTGATCTGTTTTATTCACATTACGCTAAAATATTTAAGTGAAAAGTGGTCAATAAACTGGTATTTTTTTAATTTTAAAAGGCTGCTTTCCTCGGTGACCGGTCCTAACATCGAATACCGGACACGCCTCGCCATTCGCATGATTGTGTAAGACAGTCCGTCATTTAACTCTAATAGGCGTGAAAATGCACGAAGGCAACAATTTACGAAGCAATTATTATGAATGAGAATGACAAAATAGGTAGCTACAATATCCAAGTGCATAGGTAAGTATCACGGAATGGAAAAACCAAGATTCTGTGGTAGTTTTAGGTACCTAGTAGGTGCAGGTACGTTTATTTATTTTTTTCAAGCTTCAGTTCGTACAGCACATTAATACGAGTTGGTGCGGCTTTGTTTGTGTAGGCTTCCAAATATTCTTAAATTTATTAATCTGCTATTCACTTACTTTTCCTTTACCATATTATACACGTTCTAAGCGAATTTGATATACCTATGTGACGTAAAAGGTCGTGGAATATACATATGTACTTATAAGTAATTTACATAGACACATGTCTACGTAATAGGTAAACAATCTCAAGTATGTCGACTGTATGTTCAAACATCGCCTTCAAGTAGTGTTACGTTATATGAACCCTGGACCCGGCAATTTTATTAAAGTAACATTGCTACAGTCGGCAACAATGGCCGATTACCAATTCAATTTTTTAAATCTTAATTATTGTTTTCGAAAACATAAAACTAACGGAATAGGAGTACCTACAGTTTTAAAGACATGATGTTATGTTAGCTACCGCTTTTTATGAAATGCTAAAAAAATAGCGACTCACTTTGTGATTAGTTCAATTTAGATGATGTGTAAAAAGAGCAGTGTTCATCAAGTTTTGTTGCTGACCGTACCTACATATTTTCTACTATTGTGTTAAAACTTCATTACAGTTTTACTGGAAGAGTTTTAGGGGTGAGCCTATTCCCAATGCCTCGAATTGAATCCAGGAAACCACGGTCAGCATATTACAAGCTCGCACTTACGACCACCAAGTGGCTAGGCTATCTCCACTATAGCTTGTGTTACGTCAACTTGTGTAACTAAACACGTTGATGGTAGAAAATTTAAATACCACAACATTGCTTTATAAGTTGATACCGAAGCGATTAAGTATCGAGTAATCGATATCTCGTAATTAATAGATATTACTAGCGGACGTCACGCGGTTTCACCCGCGTAGATCCCGTTCTCGTGGGAGTACGGGAATAAAATATAGCCTATGTTACTCGCTGATAATGTAGCTATCCATTGCTGAAATAATTTTTGAAATCGGTCCAGTAGTTTTCAAGTTTTTTCGTTACATACAAAAATACAAATCTTTCCTCTTTATAATATTAGTATAGATATATTATTTTATTGTATTGTTGGAACCCTAACTCGTAAAACTCATATGCTTTTGTTTCAAACGGTATGGCATGTTTTTCCAGGTTGTGCACTCCCTCATAGGCCTGGTACCATCTGGAGTGGCCGTGGTATTGCCACAAGTATATTCGCGTGTCTTCCTTGTCTGTGGTTGCCTGCTGGCCACCGATGGCGCCGCCGTCAGCCCCGGCCTGCCGCTGTGCATACTCGCCTGGTCTATCACTGAGATAATAAGATACGCCTACTACACACTCAATTTGATCAACTGCGCCCCACAGCCGCTTCTGTTCCTCAGGTAACATGTTGTTTTCTCATATATAGTCATAATTTTTTTCTCTAAAAGGCCCCGCTAAATCAGTTTTCATTTATATCACATAAGGCAGTAGAATGTAGGTATTTATTGCCCGTATACTTAACCTTTTGAACGCCATTGTCACATATAATTATGTGACAAACGAAAACTTATCCTTTACGCCAATGACACAAACATGTGACAATTTTTTGCTTGGCGCAAAAAAAAAGGGGTACGCCGATGGCTTTACATTCTGGCGTTCAAAAGGTTAAAGATGTTGTTTTCTTCTAAGGATTAACCCATATCTATTTACATAATTATTTTAACAAAAACATAATTATGTAGATACTTAACTAATGGAACGTTTTATTTGTTTGCAGATATTCTACGTTCCTAGTACTCTACCCGATTGGAATAACAGGAGAGCTACTGTGCATGTACCACTCTCTGGACGAGATCGCGGAGAAACAACTTCTTACTATTTTCATGCCTAACCCGTGGAACGTAGCATTTAACTACTATTACTTCTTAGTCTTCTACATGTTCTTATACATTCCCATCTTCCCCTTCTTATACGGCCACATGTTGGCGCAAAGGAGAAAAATGCTCGGCAGAGACGCTAAGAAATCAAAATAATGACTTGTAATAATTTAAACTTATTTCACTTATCACATTGATGAGTTTTATATGACGCACATAGAGGTAGTTCTTTATTTTCATTAACAGTGCCCTTTCCTAAAATAAATGTTGAGTAAAGGAAAGTCGCATTGATCCGCACCACAAACGCCACACGCAGCGAATTTTCTAATACCTAGTTTTATGCACCTATCTGCACTAAACAGAGGGCAGAGCTCGAATGTTTTCAATTGACGTATAGTAACTTAAAATTTTACTTATTAATTGTAATAGGTACTCGTTTCGCACATAATATTCTTAAAATTCATTTGAATTACACTATATTCATATTTTTGTATGATACAAATTGTATAAGTCGCATTAAATTAAACCCAAATACTTGGGGGTTGTAGTTTTTTATATTCAAAATTCACTTACGTTGACGATACTGTAAAGTTACCACATGACAAAAAAATCGTGCTAGACCCTCAGAAGGGTGCAAAAGCAATGATCGCAATTACTTATTTTTTCTTTTTGGCGAAAGAGCTCATGGGTAGGTAATAAGTAATAACAGGCGCACGGGTCGAACTTCACGGTTAATTAAGCAACACTTACCGAGCTCAGTGCGAGGATAGTTCGAAACCAGAAAATGTGACACTAGACTTGTCAAAGGGGTTATTGTTGTCCAGTTACTTGGTTGTGGAGGTCCGATAGGCAGTCGCTGCATGTTAGATAGGTACTGGCACTCAGCTGAATCCGGCTACACTTAGAGTCGAGCCCAACGTAGGAAGAGGCTAGGCAGATTGATAAGAGTGAAGGTCATTGCGGCAGGACCGCAGTGCGCTCTCTCTATCTGATCCGACTTGATGACGTCTATCGCACTACACCAGCTGGTGTCATGAGTGTTATACCTACCTACGTTTTCAACAAAGAATTCTGAAATACAGTTTCTTGCTATCGAGTGACATGTGAGGGTCACGTGCGCACATCCATTTTAATTACCGTTTATGGCCACAATAATTTATTCGTGCGTGCTCAATAAGCGGTTAATGAAAACTCGAATTGTTGCATTGCATTATTTTAATGACTAAGTAGTTAGATTTAAGTTACCTATTTAAAACGGGGGCCTGGGACATAAAATGTTTATGATATTTAATTTATTAATGTTTCCTTGGGTTATGGGCAATGATATAGTAATAAATGTATTATTATTAACTGCGTACTATCGTCTCATTTTTTCGCTATAGTTTAGTCACCATGTAACGCGTAGGTACCTCAGTTAAGAGTGAATACAATGCTCGAATTGTACATTAAAAATGTCACAAAGTGCCAGAGCGGGAACTGTTCTGTGTTCAACAAAACCCTGGTTAATATGAGTACCAGGAACTCACACACGAGATTAAACTCAACACACATTTTTTCAACACACAACTATCCTTACTAATATTATAAATGCGAAACTAACTCTGTTTGTCTCGCTTTCACGCCAAAACTACTGAACCGATTTAAATGGTACACATAGTCTAGAGCCTGAGAAAGGACATAGGCTACTTTTTAATGCGAAAAAAGGTTTGTTAAGCGTTGAAAGGGGGGGATGAAAAGTTGTATGGAAGTATCATCATTTGATTCGATACAAATAAATATGACATTCAAAGTTTATTTATACGTATGTGTCTTATTTGTAAAATAATTAGCCTAAATAATTAAAAATGCTACCCAAAGACACTATTCCACGCGGACGAAGTCGTGAGCACAGCTAGTATCTATGTATCTATCTATATATATATATATATATACCTACGTTAGGAAAAAGACAATACAAAAATGCGAAATTTGAAATTTTTGTCTGCATCACGCAAATACCACGGATTTGAAATTTAGTTACCTACTTGTTAATATGAAGTGTTATCCCGAGTTTTATTTAGCGTTTATTTAATCTAAATGAAAAGTTATTGAATTTTCAGAATTTAGTAAGAAACTTCATAGAGTGCTGACTGAGTCCAGCACGCATACTTACCTAAAATGTCCAAATCCAATATTGTTAAGTTTTATACATAAGAAATTAGCGTAACTCTGAGTGCAACTTAGTTTTTGTTTCGTAGCAATCGGTTCACTCTATAAAAAGATAGTGTTCTAGAAGAAATAAAGTTATCATTACGGAAAGCAGCGCCATCTACTGAGAATAAATAAATGCATGAAAATAACATCAAAAATTAATATTTATTTATTAAAACTTTATGCACTAGTAAAAACACTACAAAGGCGGACTTAATGCCTTAGGAATTTTCTACCAGGGTGGTGAAGAGACAACATGGCAGGTGCAACATATCGTTTATTTGTGAAACTAATAGGTAGCAAAATGAAAGCGAACATTTTAAAATCTTATCGTTACTTATGACGTCTTCCCCTGCCGCATATTGACAGTTTACTACGTGGTTCATACATGGCGTTGTAATGATGACGCGTTTTTCTGAATGGCGGTGTTAAAATTTTCAATGGGAAAATGATTGGCACACGATTTGTCTTAGGGTCAATTTATACTAGCGCAGAGTCGAAGCGTCAATCTGAAACTTCTGAGTCTAGGTTCGAACTCAAACAAGTCTTATGTCTCTGTGAAGGTTTCGATACCAAACTAAGCTGGCGCGGTATCCGTCTGTCTTTCGGTAATTTCGTAAAAATACGGCATCCATATAGGATCACTCGGGTGTCTTTCTGTTTGTCGGGCTGTCTGTCTACTGGACCGATTCTATTGAAATTTGTACACATATCTATTAACTTCTGTGATCCAAACACGTAAATAAATAAATTTTGAATTTGGGGGTCACTTTTGGGGGCAAACCAGAAAATCAACAAAAATAATAATAAAGTACCGTGTATCAAATGAAATATTATGAGGGTTTTAAATATATATTTTTCACAATATTTTAATAAATAGTTTGAAGTTATTCAAGAAATGACCCCCCTTATCTCCGAATCTACTGAGCCTAAAACTAAAAAATGCAGATAATATTTCTTTACCTACAGATTAGGTACAGGAAAACATATAAGAATAGACTTCTTGAAGAGAGTGGTAGAATAAAATTTAATAAAAAAAAAATTCGTTCGAAACCCATTTGCACGCGAGTCCGACTCACACTTTTTATTATTGTCTCGCTATGTGCCTGTAAATGTTATTTTGAAATCCTAGATGCTTTGAATCTTGAATCTACCCCAAGGTACTCCCGGGATAAGAAGCAGCCTATGTGCTATTCCGGACTATAATCTATCTCTGTGCGAAATCACATCCAGATTCGTTCAGCCGTACTGGCGTGATTGAGTAACAAACATCCATTCATCCAAAATTTCGCTTTTATAACAGTACCTACCTACCTCAGCAAGAAGTAAGATAATAGGCTGGGATATATCTAAGAGCACGCATACGACGTCGTGGGCACAGCTAGTTTGCACATACTTAGTTAAAAACAACTTTTTTACTTACAAAATTAAGTCAGAATACAGTGCAGTTATCTTGTCTGTAGGTTCCATTTAATTGGATTAATATTATGTGTTAAGTGAACAATCTGTCTGATCTATCACAAATACCAGGTGCGATGACACTACGACATAAAAACAATAGGCGATTATGATTTACGTACTTACCTATCTACACTAAATTGATAAGTGCGTGTTACCCAACGTACCTAAGCAACTACCACCATGTTGCTGGTGTAACACTAGTAGTATTCCGTCGCCAAACATTTAATGATCATAATTACTGGATTGTTATTGTTGATAACGCTGGAACAAACAGATTATAATGGCGTAAACCTCATCAATTATGATCTGTATCTGCAATGTATAATCGACATTGATTTGTAATAAGACTGATACGTAAATAGCTATTTGGTAATCTCTTTATCGCCAAAACTAGGTACCTGGCTTGGGGCTATTAAATTATTCAGATTATTAGCGAAATCACAGTCGATAAGTCGTCCTCGGGGCATCATGAATAGGAAATATACCGCCTTGTTGCTAGCCTTCTTGGTAGCTGCGGCTGATGCCAACTCTATCATCCTGAAAAGTCAGCCTCCATCGAAGCTGTTGGAAGCGAGGTAAGTTATTTTTTTCAAGTTCCTTCTGGTAACTGTCACGCCATGGAAATACCTAATACATAAGTATACCTACTACTTATATACATAGTTTCGTTTCTAGTGGTTAGTCCACGGGCCGCGAAACTATGTATATCTCGATGTTCTTCCTGTCTATTAAAGGTTTTTTAATGCAATTAGGTAATATTCTAATAGTGAATTTTCATATTTCTTACGTAAGTAGGTATTATCTGCTTAATTTAATGTATGCGTATCTGATCTATCGTTTCTGTACGCTCCTACCGACTTCTAGCTAAAGTACGCCGTCTATCGTGGGTAGTCCTAGTAACTAGTAATTATGTCGAGAATTCCCACCCAGAGCGCTGTAAAGCCCGCCCCAGAACAGTTTTTTAGCCAACGTGACGATGCAATATGACGAAGAGGTCCATCCCAACCACTCCATATCAAGTGAAGAATTCGAGTGAGATACATTGTCCTTTGTTGATTGACTACTTTTCCTTCCTTGTAGCCGTAATTGGGGAGATCTCGGTCAATCTGCGACAGTGAACGACTATGTGGACGACACCATTAGTATGCTCGTGCCCCTCATCGAGAAGCATGGCCTGGACCCCATGGATCTGCCGGACGTTATCGAGGGTTTCGAAGTTGTAAGTAAATACCTACTTCATTCATTTATTTATTTGATCAATTCAAAACTGAAATCAACTAAACTGGTAGTGGTAGTGCTGTTAGCAACAGGAGATAAACCGTACCTTTTACCGTAAATTTGGCCATTTCATGATATTGTCCCAACAAACCAAACCTAACTGTGCGGGGGGCTCCTATATCTGTCTGCAGGGTTAAAACGAACCTAACATGAATGGGATGATGCTCACTCATCTCTCGGTATCCCATTCGAACTTAGCCTATCCGTGTCAAGGTACCTTGTTTTTTTTTCACGGGGGGAAATCCTCATGGATGTCCTCCGCCTTGGGGCGGAGCGGAGCGGTCTGTCAGAATTACTGACTAAAACCACCCCGGTGTTCCATCTCCCACCTACGCCGGGGATCGCGGGAACGTATGCGGGTCAGCGGGGGGAGTGAGGTGTTTGACTCTCTCCGCGACGAAACAGCACGCGCCGCCACCTCGGGTCCGGATGAATGAATGGGGGGCGACGGACATCCCCAAGTCCGCCGGCCCTGGACCCAGTTAGGGGGGCCGGAAGAGGGTAGCGTGTGCCCTCCTCCGACGCCCGATGCGCCTGCTGCGGGCCAGGAGAGCGGTCGAGATTTCCCTCTCCCTTTCCGCAGCCTCCTTCTGCGCGATTACTGCTTCGCAGAAGGAGACCATCGCGTCCCAGGAGTCCTCGCCGCCGACCATATAACGGACTACGGCCGGCAGCGAGAGGCACTGCCAAGCGGCACACTCTGCCAGCGTGTGCCGCGCCGTGTCCTCCCGACAGTCGACGCAGTGGTGACACCGAGCGTCCGGCTCCCTGTCTATGCGACACAGGAATCTCCCGAAGCAGCCATGCCCCAAGAGGACCTGCGTCGCACGAAATGACAGGGAGCCATGCCTTCTCCCGAGCCAAAGGTCGAGCAGCGGCCGGATGGCCTCGATAGTAACGAGGCCAGCGGAAGGGAGTGACAGCCTGTCCCGCCATTCCACCACCAGGACCTCGGTGTCAGGGTACCTACCCTAAGAAGCAACTTACAAACCTTACCCCGGCCACATCAGGTAATGACCAATTCTACGACATGGCCACGAAATCAATAAAAGACAACATCAAACAATGGGCAACATTTTCAGCCGAAGGAAAAAATAGGTAAATAAAAAATATCTTTCGAAATCATTGTAGTTTTGGCCCTTTGAGGGGGAATGCGATAGCCTCATACTATCGCAGCATGTGATGAAGGATCGATCTAAAACCTACCTAGATTTTTCTCCTTTTTTTTCTGTAAATAACTCACTTGACAAATAATTGAAAGACATCATTTTATTACATCAAAACATCATTTGACAAACTAATCTTTTTTAAATTATGTTAATTGGTAAAACAACGCAACGCATATAGGTAATATAACGTTTGACAAAATTGAAGCTTAAGGCACCCCGACACGAATAGGCTAGGTTCCTTTTAACCCTGCAGACAGATAGAATGCGCAGTAGGGCTCCGTGGCTCTGTCGTCGAGGCTCCTATATACCTAATAATTAACTCATCATATGAGGAATACGTCCTCCAAATGTTACGTCTCTACGACCGGTGTATCGGGCTGTGCGTTGGTTGCCATCAGTCAGGACAAAACATTATTTAATATAGATTAATAGCTATCTTTAGTTTTAAGATAATAAGAGTAATATTGATAGATAATAAGATAAGTATAATTATCTACCTAATTAACGTGACCATACTGACCAATGTTTTTTTTTTCTGGTTTTATTTTAGAGGCCCCTGCTGATCACGTACAGCGCGTGGTTGAAGATCCACGATGGTTACATGACCGGTCTCGTGAACGTGTCCCGCTCCGGTGACCAGCATGTTAACTATTTCGCCAAAATGTTGCGCGTGCGCGTGCAGTTGCAGTTCACTGACCTCCAGGTAACATTGCCTTTAGTACCTACTTATATTTTTTGAGACCAATTTTGAATTCCTATGCTCCGCAGAAAATAAATCTCTATTTAGTATACTTAGTGTCTTTATTATTCATTACATTGAAACTGTTTAGATTTTAAGTTGACTTTTATCTATTGTTGCGAGACTCCCGGGACTCTAATTTCGCTTTGTGAATAGTTAATTTATGATTGACCACTTGCGTTTTATTAATTGCAGTTCATATACAAGTACTTGGTGCAAGTGATGAACATTGGACCAACTGGTGGTATTATTGCCTCTCTCAGCCGCTTCGTAGTTATCGTCGACATACTTCTCGACTTCAACAACGACGAAATTCAACTCCAACAGTTCAGGCTCACCGACCTCGGGTTTGTTCTGTTTAAATATCGTATCGTTAAACTGGAAGCCGACTCCAACATAGTTGGGAAAAGGCTAGGCACATGATGATGATTTGACAATAATCCGCCCAAACGCTAAGCCTGCGTGGAAAATTAAAGTCCACTCTCTTATGAGGCAGAGGCCGTGTCACAACAGTGAATCTTCAATTCAAGGATGCTTATGCTAGTGTCCTTAATTTTTTGACAGATGGCGGGGCCAGTGGCCTCGCCTTGCGAAAGGGCTTATGCTCGTTTTCACTAAAGGCGACACCTAAATGAATGTCTGAATAAATATTTTGGCGCTTACTGCGCGGCGCTACTATTGAAGTCTAACAAGCTCTTTTACTTACCTTGGTATTCTATATTTAGGGCATATACTTAGGTAAGGCCAATATCCAAGATTTCTCAAATGTTAAGTCAAGACTTACAAACATTTTCATGGTGAGGGGGTGAGGCCGACGCCATTGCTCTTCATTGTTCTTCAAAGCAATGAAATGACGTATTGTTTTTCCGCAGCCGCCTCCGCGTGCGTTTTACCGGCAACATCCTCACTGACTGGTTGGTGAACCCCGTGCTCAACGTTTTCCTCAGAATCTTCGACACCATCATCATCAAGATTGTGGAAATCAACATCCGCAACGCCGTTCAAGATGAAATCGATTCCATTAACTCCAGTGTCAAAGAGGTCGTCAAAGCACTTGAAGCATTCAATTAGATAGTAACGATTTTATTTTCGTGATTTGAAACTGTACCTAACTACCTAATATTTAAGATAAAATGCTGATATTAATTAAAATGATTCAATTTAAATAAACCTAAATTTGATTGAGATCTATGAATAGAAGTTACCTATTTCACTGGCGGGTGTCTGGTTGACTCAATTTAACTTGCTTATCAATAATCATTCAATTACAAATGAACTTCTTAATGGGCTATTGGGAAGTGAGCTAGGTCATGACATAATGAGGAAATGGATTATTGTCTGGTCAAGTTAGACATTTAATTGAAGTAGCGTTACAATAATTCGCGTAGAGCTGAAAATTTGTACGAATGTTCGGAACACTATTTTAATTGAAATGTGAAAAGTTCCCATCACACATTTGCATAAAAATATTCAAGGTCAAAGTTCACAAGTATGTGTATTAGTGGTGTAGGTACATTGTTTATTCTGGATGCATATTGCATCATCTAGGTATGATAAATCAGATTTCCGGTGACTGAAGTTTGGCAATATTTATTGTAGGTAAGTACAAACAATTTTATAATGAATTCTGAAATAATTAAATTGATTAACGCATTTTTTGTTTAAAAATTTAGAAACAACAACAGCTGGTGGGGATTGTTACTTATATCTCCGAAAATATTTTCTAAAAAAAAAAATAACAATCTCCACTGGAACTTATACTTACCTACATACAAAATAATAAAATTAAGAGGATATCAACTCGGAAGAAACCCAGTCCCTCACACAACTTTTTCATCTTTCTTAGAAACGGTGACTCTCAGGACAAAAACAATCTTTTTAAAAAACAAGCTTTTGTTTATATGCACTAAAAATAAAAAAATAAACTTTTACTATCAACTTAAAACGTTCATTAACATTACACAATTTACCTACTTAGTTTGAAAATTTTAATAGTTAGAATCAATCAAGTTATTTAATTTACTTGTTTATCCACACAAGTACCTACATCTCGCGACAAGCTTTAATATCATATTAATTGTGTAATGTAGTAAAAGTTTATTTTTTTGTTTGGCTTCGCACGGTTTGTGCATTTAGCTGTCACGTTTGGTTTATTTGGTTCGAAGAAGATAAAAAAAGTAGGTAAACGTAATCAAAATATAATACCATTTCATTTTAACGGAATTTGGGATAAGACGGACATATAGGATAAGATTTTGTTCCGAACATTCGTACAAATTTTCAGCTAAGTAGGTAGGTATATGCGAATTATTGCAACGTTAGGTACCTCAATTAAATGAGCTAACTTGATCGGACGATTCACCTTCATACTCATCCATAGTGCAAACCATGGTGCGAAACGTAGCAGCTGAATGTATGAGAGGAGGGAAGGCCTGTAGCGGCATCAATTCCGCCACATGAAAAACTAAGAAACGAAATTTGTACGGCAGCAAAAAGTACCGCTGCGCCATCTAGGACGAACTACCAACAAAATCCTGCATCGCGCCAGCAAAGTTCTCCGTGCAATTAACATAATAATATACAACAGTCCGAATATCAACTATCGGGCAGTTGCCCACTCTCACTCACTCACTGCCAAAGGCCCAGAGTTAGCAGACCAGGTTCAGTTCCCTCGATACGCAAATAACGTTGAGAATGATAATGAAAATTGAAGTCGAAATCAGTATTATATATTATTATTTAATGTATCGGACCGTGAATGAATCTGAATCTGCCATTGTGCCTAATGTTAAGTTATTTCGATGAGGAGTAGTGGTACGAATATCACTTACAATGCTATATTCGGACACGGTGACGAACTGTCTACCTACAGGCTGCTCTCTTACAAACCCGTTACAAGCTAAACGAATTCCACACGTTCGAATTTGTGAGTATTTAATTAACGAGGTTTGATTAATGTGTGACGAACGTAAATCAAACCTCGAAAACGACATTACTTACATTACGAACTTTTGCACTCAACCTTCTTTCCCTAGTTAGAAAGAAGTTGGGTGCTAAAGTTCGTAATGTCTTTGAATTGTTAATTTATTTTTCCATCAAGTCAAAAATATAGCTATTTGTAAATTTTTGTACAGTAGCAACTAATTCTGGGTAATTTGGGAGGCCTGGGAGCCCTGTAACACTAATACAGGTATTCCTAATACAGGCTCCAGTCTCCAAAACATCAATGTTAAAATACCGATTGAAAGCATTTACTGTATTTTATAAACTGATTTTTATTGCATTACGTGGTGGAGATAAATTAACGCTAAATTATTATTACAAAATTTGAAGGTAAATTTTTCTTTGAACATGTTCAGAATTTCTGAACGAACGATGAGTCAAATATTAATAAATTGTCACCCTGACAGTCGTCTGACAGACAGAACGCTAATGTCAAAGTGCACATGTTGTTAATACTTGTTAATGAATTTCTTTGATTTTTCTTTTTTCGAGCTAATTAACTATTTAATTATATTTAACTTAGATTCTACTTTTTAAACTGCGTGTATAAAATTGTGTTACAATGGGAAAAGCTAAAAAGTTTAAACCCTCCCAAATTGGGAAGAATTTAGCTTTAGCAGATCAAATCGAATCAGTGAACTCTGTGAAAAATAAAAACAGAATAAAAGAAAGGAACAGGCAGGATGATGATGAAGAAGTAAGAGACTATCTATATCACCTGTAGAAATTCACGGTCCAATCATAAATTAATAATATGTTTTGTGTTAGGGTTGTAACCAGTGTGTTATTTATTTTGCAGTTCGTAAATGCAGACTTGTCCAAAAAAATTTTAAAAGCTGCAAGGAGGCAACAAGCTGAATTGGGCGATGCTGAAGCAGGCCCATCCCCTGCTAAACATGTGCCACTACCTCCAACATTCAAAGGTGAGCTAAGTCCAAGGCAAATAGGACTTAGTAAAAAGCAACATAATAATGATAGAGGTTGAAATTAATGTTACTTTGATGCACAAACTAATATTTCAATAATTGTTCCTCCACACAGATGCAGACTCCGATAATGATTCTGGATCAGATAGAGATGATTTGGAGCCAGACACATATTATGATAATGTAGAAATAAATGAAGAAGATGAAGAAGCTCTTAAAATGTTCATGTCAGCTCAGCCAGACAGGACTCGCACCTTGGCAGATATAATAAAAGAAAAGATCACTGATAAACACACTGAGCTACAGACTCAATTCTCTGATGTTGAAACATTAAAGTTACAAAACATTGATCCACGGTAAGTGTTGTTCTTATTCTCCAAAAAAAATAAAAGTCACAAAAGAAGTCAGTTCATTACTATTAATTGTCTCTACTTTTTCCAGAATAAAAACAATGTATGAAGGCGTCAGAGATGTATTGCAAAAGTACAGATCAGGAAAACTGCCCAAAGCATTCAAAATGGTTCCACACTTACAGAATTGGGAGCAAATATTGTACATCACAGAGCCAACCAGTTGGTCAGCTGCAGCTATGTACCAAGTGAGTTTATGAAATGGTTATTTATTTACCTAGTTAGACTTAGAAATGTTTTATCAGATGATTTTGGTGATTTTATGAGATGTTTTGATAGCTAAAGATTTATTACAGTTCAATTTTTCTCTATTATTGTAGTATTTTTATCACCAGTCAAGAGAATCCTTAAAAGGTGGTTTAACATGTGATGAATTTCAAATATAAAATCTACTTTGAACTGTTCACATACTTGCATTAATCATACAACCCACCCTTACAGTTTTATATGTTTTTTGTAGGCTACCAGAATCTTCGCATCAAACTTGAAAGAGAAGATGGCACAACGATTTTATAATTTAGTACTGCTTCCTCGTGTGAGAGATGACCTGGCTGAATATAAAAGATTGAACTTTCATTTATACCAAGCATTACGTAAAGCTCTCTTCAAGCCTGGTGCTTTTATGAAGGGTATACTATTACCCTTACTGGAGGTAACATAAAATTTGTTTTATTTTTATGAATTAACAACTATATTATGATACTTCTAATAGCCATGATCTAATCATTTTTGCTTTTTTAGGCTGGTGATTGTACTTTACGTGAGGCCATCATAGTAGGTTCAGTGTTGGCACGTAACTCAGTACCAGTATTGCATTCTAGTGCAGCTATGTTGAAGATAGCAGAAATGGACTACACAGGAGCAAACTCCATATTCTTAAGAATACTCTTTGATAAAAAGTATGCTTTGCCATACAGAGTTGTAGATTCAGTTGTGTTCCACTTTATAAGGTGAGATACTCATTTCTATTATTTTTTATAAGCCAGAAAATGTATACATTTGCTAGGGGAATTATTTATAAAACTCCTTCAATCCAGAATTAGGACCTGTCTTCAAATCACATTACACTAATGTTTGCAATTGAACTTAGAACTGCATGCTTGTGTATAGTTTTCATTATTTTTACCAAACTTCAAGAATAAGAGGAGGTTCACATAACAAAAACTCTTGGTTCTTTCAGATTCCAAAGTGAACATAGGAATTTACCAGTTTTGTGGCATCAGTCACTGTTAACATTTGTTCAGCGTTACAAGGCCGACATATCTACAGAACAGAGAGATGCCCTTCTGGAGTTACTCAGGAAACAGTCTCATCTTACCATTACCCCAGAGGTACATTAAAATATAAAGCATAACTTCAAAGCTTTCTTTGTTTGTATGTTGCAAACAATCAAGTTTATATTGAATAATTTCTGAGTATGTCTATTTGCTTGTTTACAGATCCGAAGGGAATTACAGGCTGCTAAGTGCCGAGATATTGAAGTAAATGAATCAGTGACAAGTGCTATGGTTGTTGAATGAATGTTTATTTAAACAAAATAATAAATGTATTATTATAAGACAATGTGTTTTATTTTCTTTACAAAATAATTCTTAATAGGATAAACACATAACAGGTAGGTATTTTATACATTTTCAGTAGATATTCTCATATTTAGTAAATTATCTAATATTTAGAATTTGTATTGGCCTATCAATTTGACTGGTCACCAGATGTATAGGTGGTATGACCGATGCTCCACAGTTACATTTTCGCCCTGATATATAGTCAAACGAGCCAATTCGATTATTACATTTCTGACAGTGCAGTTTGCCCTTAGTCCATTCTTCAGATTCGATTTTCTCTTTAATCCATGCAGGCACTTTGTCCTCACTGACGTAAATGAACCTCTTTATATCATAACTTTCACACTTTTTGGGATCACACGTTAGAGAACTGTCCAGAATGCATGTTTCATCAAATAATATATGACGGCATTTTTGGCACTTTATTGCTTGCGAATTCATGTTTTTTTTTTCACTTAAAAATATGTTTCTATTAAGATTGAGCGACGGAGTTTTTAAAATAAATTAGTAGTTGCAGTTATAGGGTTATATTAATTAGAAAATAATCTCAAAATGAAACATGGATTCACATGGCTAGCTTTTATTGCTCTCGGCTCTGTTTTGGAATATGTTTGACATTGACATTGACAAGTGCTTGACACAATCGATGGAAAATGCAAGTATTTTTTAGAATTTCATGATCTGGCTACTAAGGCCTTTATGTCGTTCTGATTATGTATTTATGTCAAAATCAAAGTGACTTCTCAATTTATCAATCTGGCTAGCCTTTTCACAACTATTTTGGGATTGGCTTCCAGCTTCACTTGATGCACCATTTTATCCTGTGTACCTGTATTTTATAAAGAGCGACTCCCTGTCTGACCTTAACAACCTAGTTACTGGGTAACACGATACACCTTGGCAAGACTGGTGTCTGATTTTTTTACTTTTGTGAATAGACTACCCTTAACAACTGTCAAAGTAAAGGCTGGTCCATCAACAGACCTACCTCGGCAAGCGTTGCTTTATCCAGCGTTACAAAACGCGCGGCTATTATTATTTAGCAACCAGCTGCGACTTCTATCCCGTTGCAATAAGGTTGTTTGTCTGAGGCTTTGGCTTTCCATAATCACTTGATAATCTGTAAGTTGGGATCAAAATACAAAATTAAAAAACAAACAAAATTATGATTACAATTTGATGGTCATATAGAGGTCGAGTGGCTTTTTCTGCTGTCGCATAGTGTTAGGATTTTAGTAAAGTCATAACACAATTATTGTACAGACGCCAGCACATCAAGCTACAACAATCTGTCAAATTTCTTTAAAAGATTTTCAACTTTATTGCCAAAAATTTAGGTTCAAGGTTGATTGGGAAAATTTGACAATTTTGGGAGCGGAAGGGCGTGTCAGACTCTTACTGACTAAAACCCATACGTGTTCCTTCTAAAGCCCTTTGCGTTCCAAGGCCGCGGTGACTCTTTCGAACAAATTCCGCAACCCTGGCAGGCTCTGGCCCTAGCGGGCCCCGTCTTCTATGCTGACATATCTTTGAGGCGCGCGTGAAAAACAACGCGCAATCGACCCGGGTCTGGTGGTGTTCGGGCAGCGAGCCACCCAACGCTCGCCGTCCGCAGGCTCGCGCCTACGGTGGCCGGGGATCGCCCTGCGACTCCCGACGCCCGGGGCGTCTTCTCCTGTTGCGGTGGTTGGGGCGAAGCCCTTGCCTTTCCCTCGCGCGGCCCGCCTCCTCCTTCGCAAGCATTACTGCTTCGCAGAAGGAGGTGACCGTTTCCCAAGCCTCCTCACTTCGGACCATGGATTCAACCAGGGCCGGACGCGAGAGGTCGCCACCGCCGGATCCAGCACGATTTCCATGCTAATTTCCAGACCCATCTCCCCTTCACAGGGCTCTGCCCCCATGCCCCCTCGGGCCTTCACCCCGTGCCCCCTCATAGCCCCCCTCCCCCCCAGAGATTTATGCTCCCTGCGCCCATAGCCAACTCTCTCTCGCCCAGAGGTCGATCTCACCTCCCCCATGGAGTATGACTCTGATGCCCCATACCCCCTCCTCGGACTCCAATTCCTCGTATGATGGCAAGGCCACTGCGGGGAAAAGGAAGAAGTAGGGGACCTCCACCATAGAGGCAGCATCCGCGGCAAAGAAGACAGGAGGATCCCCTTTCAATCGATCGCTGTCACAGACGTGAAGTGGACACGCGCGGTCGTGAGAATCGTCCCACGCGAGATCCCCTTCGACGAAATTCTCCGCGACCTTTAGTGGCAGAATATCCCGGTGGCCCAGGTCCACCGTATGCACCGCCGCAGAGGCGCTGCATACGACATGGTGGTGGTCGTCTGCAACCCCACCGAAGGCCACCACCCCATCTTCGCCCTCTCAAAGATTTGTGGCCTCTCTGGCCTCAAAGTGGAGACCCCGTCCCGAAGTGGCATTGTCGGCCAATGCCACCGATGCCAGCTCTGCGGGCACTCGCAGTGGAATTGCCACGGCAAACCCCGCTGTGTCAAGTACCTGGGAGACCATGGCACCTCCGAATGCTCACGTCCAAAGGACCGTTCACAGTGCGTCGAACCACCCAGCTTGTGCTTTGTGGCGAGACAGGGCACCCCCAAGGGCTGCCCCAAGGCCCCCAAGTCCTGCACCCCCAAAGCCTCCTCCCCCAAACTGGTGAAGCGTGCCCACGCGCGTCAGCAAAGGGCCCCACTCTGTCGGGGAATCCTCCTGGGACCTTAAGTCCCCAACGCCCCAACCCCTGGTGCGAAAATCATAGGGCCCATTTTCCGGCCTTAAGGACAGCCGCCCCCCCGACCCTTTAGGCCACCAGCACGCCTCCAGCTCCAGCGTCACAAGTGCCATCCCGGCCCTTATGGACCTGAAGTTGGACGTGGCCATTCCACCCCTCTCTCCACCAACGGTAACCTTGGGAGGACGCCCCGTGCTTCAATCACCACCCCCCCTCCACCTACTCCCAAAGTAGCCGCAGGTGGGGATGTGACCAGGAACATCATCCTGGTCACATACAACGCTTTCTACTCCCCAAGAGCCTTGGCAATGGCCCGGGCCCTCGAGGTGTGCAGAGGTGATCACGCCTCTGTCTTCGCCCAGTTTGGCGACGTAGTGCGCCATCTTGAGACCTACGCATCGCTTAATGGATAGAGCCACCCCCGCGCGTAGGTTCAAACCGAAGGCCCTCCGGATAGGGTTTCTTCTAGATCTTCAACTCCAATGGTTTTTTTTGCCAACGTGATGAGGTCGCCACGTTCCACGTTCCAAAAAAAAAAAGTGCGCTGCTCAGTTTTTCCTGCGAAGTCGAAGTGTAAAGACCATAAAATTCTTTATCTGTTATACCTCAATATTTGAGTGGTGATGGTTGTTAATATTTCTACATTTTACTTAATTTAACCAATCATATTATATACCTAACGTACTTCAAGGCTAATAATATAGTGTCAGTTCTTGCGATACTATCCTGTTGAACATGGTTTTTAAGTTTACAACAAATGCTTGTGAGATTATTCATACTTTCATTTCATACACTTCCTTACATGACCTAAAGCTAGTAAATAGTTAAGTACTTACAATAAGAACAGTGTATTTCTATAAAACAAGCGGGTAAAATGTTGCATGCTCCAGCGATATTTAGCCTGTTGACGGTGATTTTTTTCGAAATCTTTTAAGGTAATTCGTAAATTACGTCCTCCACCTCCACCTCTCCGCTCCACCCGCGTGTATTTCGAATATTATCCCAAGAGAGCATAGTCCCGGGATAAAAAGTCCTATGTGTTATTCCAGACTATAATCTGTCTCTGCACCACATTTCATCACGATCCGTTCAGCCGCTCTGTCGTGATTGAGTAACAAACATCCATCCAAACTTTCGCATTTATAATATTAATATGTAGTATTATGTAGTATGGATTTGCATTTCATTCTTCAACCTTCAACCACTTGCCAGTAAGGGATATACGTAGATCACCCGCTTGTACAAAAATTAAGGAGCAAGAGGATTTTTTCACTGCAGGACAGAATCTTTCAACTTATGAAATAAAACAATATGTCGCATGTGCGTGATATTTTATTCCACTGAACTTATTCCACGAGAATTTTGCGCTGTTCAATGAATGCAAACTTTTGATTAACTATGTGACTAATGTGCTCTGTTTATAATGCTCTAAGTACGTACATGTAAGTTAAACATGTACTGTATTACGCATATTATTATAACAATAATGAACAAACGTTCAATAATTTGTATAAAAAGTATACCTAAAGCAAAAATTTGTGGCTTATAAATTAACTGTCATAATATCGTTCCAGTCAGTGCTTAGAATAACGTAGATGTAAATAAAATATTGATCGTTGTCACTATCATTATTGGGTGCACAACATAAATAGTTGCTAAAGGAATGAAGATCTTTCAAACAATGCGTTTCATGCTGGTTAATATCTACATACACTGAACATTGAGTAGTTTTTACGTAGTATAAAATGTAATCTGTTCTAGCTGGGCAAGCTAAAATCCTGGTTGTTTATATAGGAAGGGGGGAAATTTTATAAACATGTAAACAAAGGTATTGTTGCTTGTACAAGATCACTGCAATAGACGTGCTTCCGGGCTTACTATAACAACATTTGGATTCAAAAGTGTCTTAATGAAATATGATTAAAGAACTCTTTCAAACAAATTGGTAACATAGGTACCTATCTACTTCATTGCCTAGATCTTTAAGACGTTATTACTTACCGCATAACTAAATATTTTTTGATGTTATTGAAATTATAACCACACACACGCCAATATTGTTGATGTGCATGTAAGTTATATTTTTTAAAGATTCATGCCCGGATTCTTGATAAATTTATCGACAGAATGTAAGTTACACATTAGTAAAATCAAATTTTTCCAGATTTTCGCATATTATACTCGTCCGGAACACTCTTGTGTTCTATTTTAAAGAAAAGGAAATAAATGCAAAATAAACTTAATTTCAATATTACCTATGTGGTCTATTCATAGAATGAGTCTCTTTTATATCCCGAACACATTCATTTATTACTAACGACAGACTCGCATGAATAGGCATTAACTTATAACCTATCCATTTTGATATTTCTTATTGATAGATTCTACACCAACAGGTCACACATTTCTCAATACAGCAGATAACTCAACAGGTGTTGTAATACATTATAGCTTAATATTAGATATAGTTGTCACGGTTCGGCAGACACGCAACATGCTTTAGAATAATGTTTTGTCGATAACAGAACTTGTTCATAACATAACTAAATGTACACTTTTCATATAATTAGTGAGATATTTAATAACAATACGATATCTGAAAGGTTAGGAGATATTATACACGTGTCCCTATTTGTATTCACTCATACATTCTGTAATGCTTTTTGTTAATGCATCAATTCATTTACAGGGACTTACAAAACAAAATACTAGTATAAAGGCAAGGAGACTTTATTGTCGATATTTTTGCGTATTTAGATAGGTACCTTGGTATATAATTAGGTGCCTATTTAAAATTACATTTTTCATAACTGAAGTTATGTAGTTCGAGTCCTCTAATTTACATCTAATGAGACATGATGAGCACAAGGCTATGTGTGGGTAGGTAGGGACTGTCTATGTATGGTCATAATACATAGGTATGCTTATTGCAGAAACCTGTTATGACTAGAAAAATACAATTCCTACAAAACAAATTGAAACCCACAAAAATATTACGGTACAAGAAGCGTGACGGCAGATCATCTGCAACATTAAATTAAAATAATCTAGAGTTGTATATAAAAGGTAGTTCGAACTGATGTAAACAGTAACTGACTAATAAAAGCACTCAGAATGTATGACGCAATACATTTAGCGTTTCAAAATAATTATACGTGCGCTTAATTTTCAGCTTAACAATATAAAATTTCGATCACAGACAAAATTACATAATATCGCGTTAACTTTGCGCTTATGTTCTTGAAATATAAAATACTTAACTTATTGTTACAATATTCTAATATAAATGTGAGATTATTCAAAGCTGAAACAACCAGTTTTCTGTGACTAAAATATTACAAGGCAACAATTTTTAAATGATTAAGCGAACATCTTTTCGCAAGGTGACGACTTAAACTACACTTAAATCTAAGTAATTCTGAAGGGCGTTCCAGCTAAAACCACGGCACCTACAAGCTATTTTATACAACAATTCATTATCATTACGTATAGTCACAGAATAACTCATATATCTACAAGTACAGCACGGCTCCAAATTGCTTATCTTAATATTTAAAAGTTTATTTGCTGCAAGTTAATGTCTCTCTCAGTCGAGAATGTACCGATGTTCGTTTAATGACATCTCTGTAGTCATAAGAACTACCGACGTGGTTATAAGAAGTAAAGTGGCTGAAATAATTAAGTGTCGCAAAAGTCAGTTCTGTGTAGGTACTTTGGTTCACAAATTTGTAAGTAATGCATTAAATAATGAAACAGAAGCTCCTGCGCACGACACGTGTCGCATATAAGAGAGGACACGGAGGCGAGCGACTACAACGCCATCATACCAGCGGTAGGCCTTTAAGATGGTTTGAGTAGTGATCATAACAAATAATAAACGTTAAATTCTAACCTACGCACATGCCAAGTTGAATCAGCAACAATTAATCGTAAATTTGATAAAATTACCTATGTCGGAGAGAATGTTCAGTGTGCAATTCGAATAGTCTAAAAAAAGGTAACACTAGTGCCCCGTTTATAGAGACCATGCACCTGTGCTGGCAAACATACTAAGCGTTCGAAACTCTACGTTAATCAACATTAATATAGACAGTAGATACCTACATTAACTTTATCGTTGGTATTTAGTAATCATATTATTTTAGAATTAAGTATCTAGGATCTTAAGTTATCATTATGACTTATGAACAAAATTACACCCTGTGCTTAAGCGCTATTAGTCAAACTTCTAAATCATTCTAGCGTGTTCGAAATGTACACTTGTGACGGTTCTAACAAAGTTTAGAAAATGGAAGGGGTCTCTAGTCCTAGCTTATAAACAAAATAGTGACAATAGCAAATGATGAAAGCGAGGATTTGTGGTGTGGATGTTTGAACACACAATTTGTGTAATTTATGAAGTGCTTAGAGGAGATTTGTTGTGGGCATTGGCAGAGCATATAAATTAAATTCGATCTGAATAGTATTTCATATAACACACTCTTAAGTGAACAAGTTAAAAAAGTATGTGTGTATGCGTAGTAGACTTGTAAGAAGGATCAAACCATTTTCACATGTGCATTCAAACTTATTTCGATTTGCTGTTTTGGGAATGATTTTAATTGCTCTTATTTAAAGGACTTGTTGTAGTCATAACATTAGGTATTCTATTTCCGCAATAAAATTATATTAATAGTGCTTATAATAATAAAGTCGGTATTTTATTGCTATAGCTATTTTTCTTGTATATTTCTGGAATGTAATAAATAAATAACGAACGTAAATATTTAGCATCAGCTGTTTTTATTTGTACATATATTTTAATCGTGATCTATACTAGTTATATTAATTTATTTTATATGGAATTGGAGCCTTTGTTAATATGAACTTCAAAATATAAAATTAAAACAGGGAATATTTTGCATGATCTTAGGAACTATTCAAATAATGGAAGAACGCGAGCGGCCACCCACATCCGCGTGTTTGTTCGTGTTTAATCAAATATTAGCGAGCTCGATGAGGGACAGGATCTTGGAGTTTCACTAATAATCTAATTTTAAAATGTTTGTTATTTTTTTAAATATAAATAAAGGTATACATTTTTATTGATAACTATTAAATTAAATGACATTCAGGCAAATTTTAATTCTATAACTACTAAAGCAAATAACAATGCTTAAATGTAGATCTAGAATGCTCAGCATATAATGATAGTAATATAAAAGCAAAGCTATTAATTTTGATAAACTAGCTAGATTGAAGAATAAGTGTAACATCTGGGAATTGACCAATTTACAAACCTAAGTCTACCATATCTAAATATTTACATTAAATACAACCTACTACGCGCAGAAAATCAACTTGTCAAAACCTAATGGTATCTACCTTATTATCTTTTGTTTGGAAGTCAACCACTGAACCTTTTATTATTGTATGTTAGAGTTTAGTCATTTATCTAGAAATCAGAACTGTGACATTTCAGGTTAACAAGAAACAAAATTTATTTGGTAATTCACGAATGCGTTCATTTCTCACAGTGCCTTCAAACGCATTTCTCGCTGGACTATTATTGTCAAAAGTTGAACAATAACAAATACTAGCTTGAAATGTTCCTGTGTTAACGTAAATACTGATGCGTATGTAGATTGAATAAAATAACTACCTTTTGAACATGTAATCATGTAAAGTGATCAATTTGGCAGTTTCATTTCACAACTATGTTTCTACCGCGTGTCGTGATAAACTCGATATTTTAGTTAATATTGCTATGCGATACAGATGATGGTTATTGCCTAAAGATGATCGAAAGTACGAGTCAAATAGGATTGTGTACAAGTAGTACACCTATGCGTCCTAAGTTATAGCTCAGCTGGAAGATCGAGGAGATGATGAGATATAATTGAACAAACAGTGCTTGTCTTGTGTATAAATAAACGTAGTCGTACAATCTAAAGCCTTTTCGATTTGTAAGGGCCTAGACGAAATTAAATTCTATCAGCGATACCTATCGTCAAAAACTCAAAATTGTTAACATCTATGTGATTGACATGCGCTACAGAAATGTCACGTAGTCAATCCCGAACATTTTGACATTTCAACAATTTTTGGTGTCGCCGATAGAAGAAAAACAGAAATCTAACATACATAGATCTTTCGCAGATTCAAATGAAACGATAATGGCGTGCAAAACAATTGTATAGAAAGGTACCGGTACCTCCGTAGGGAAGGATCTTTTATTCTAAGTTGAAAGCAGCAGTCTATCAGAGAGCATAGATATCATAGATGAGGATTTGTTGAAAATGTGCCTGTTTTGATAATGGTGCAAATGAAAATGACGAATTACTACTTTTATTTTAATTGACCAGCATTTAAAAGCAAAAACCTTAGTTAATCATAAATACGCCTTTTAATCCATGGAATAATTGAACGTTCTGTAAAACTTTCATTTTAAATATAAAAAGATAACATTTGAATTTAATAAATTGTAATATGAAATGGTGAAAGAATGATATGACGACGTACGATATGATGATCGCGGAAACGATAGCATACTTGAGAGTCAAAGAAGAAAGAATGAAATAATTTTACTCTTTCCTTCTATACTTGAGAGTCCTAAGAGCGGCGACAAACAAACTGTAGCTGTATCTGGTGTCATGTACATTGTACACACCTCTGTCGGTGTTGTTAGTCACTTACGATAATCACGATGTACATCCTAAACATACGGTGGGCTTTATTATTGCTTATAATGATATATTGGCGAAATCTCTTACTCCGTAACTAGGATACACATTACAACATAAAGTTAATAATTTGAGCCACAATTATAATAATTAAAGTAAAGTGAGAAAGGAGACGAGGATTTTAATATTAAGTATGAGTATTGAATGGTTCGATTGTTCATAACCAGTCGTCGTCAGATTGCGAAGTACCTGACGCCTGATAGTCATAAATACTTTAGTAAACGAAAATATGTAGTTTAATAAAATATTTATGAAGTTATGCATCATTGAAGACAATGCGGCAACTAATGTGTGTATACGTGTGTCGAGTGAAACCTCGGAAACGCACTTCCACAAGGAGCAGTTCATATGTCGTCCTAGTAGTGTGACACATACCTAGCTACTATGTAAAGGCAAGGAGCAAGGACGGGTAGAAAGCGTTCTCGTTTAGGTACTCGCTTCTGGAAATACAGTTCACGGTATTTACGTACTCTCTCAGTCTTATAAGCCTCATTCTGAATTAGCTGAAGTCTACAATAGAATAATTACGTAGATACATTAATAAGTCAATTTGGATAATACATTTGGATTCGTTAACTTAATACATTAACCGGAAGGGTTGATGAAACATACGCTCAGATAGTGCTATTGTACACATACCCATACGTAATACGTCATGTAAAAATGTACGTCTCTTAAAAGCCTGTAAATTACATACATAAAATTAAAGCACCCAATATATCCACCACTTATTGCATTTCTAACCACTCGTGTAGTCGTACACAACAATATAATGTGAAACGGCTTCGTGTCTTTTCGTCGAACCAACCGAATCCGGCCCGCTGGACAATCTTAATGTTTTACTAAAGCGAACATTATTGAAATTTATTACAAATGGACTCGGCACGGGCGGGAGAGGCCGCCCGCTCGCGAGATCGCGAGGACGTGTTTATTTAGGCGTAAACGGAAGTATAAAATTGGTCCATGCGTCGGTTGAGGGCCGCGTCAGAGGAAGCCCGGGACGTCAGCGGGCCGCGCGCGCGCGATGCGCCGGCAGAAGTGGAAGCGCGCGCGCGGAGCCAGGCGCGTGCCGCCGGGCGCCTCCCCCGGCGACGCCAGCGAGCCGCACGAGCCGGACTCGGCGAGCGAGCGCGACGATGGCCGCGAGCGGGGGGCGCTCGTCTCGCGCGCCTCACACTACCTGTAGAACGAGTGCGAGTGCGGCGGCGGAGGCAGCGCAGGCGGCAGTGGCGCGTGCGGCTCCGACGCCGAGCGCTGCACGCCCGGAGTGCGCTCGCCACGCCCGCAGCGCGCGCCTCGCTCCGACCGCTCCCCGTTCCAGTTCCACTCCCACTGAGAATGCAAACGATGCAGCGATTATAGACTTGTCATATTAGTTAGCAAGGGGCCGTAGGTAGCGAACCTCACCTCATTCGTTTGAGGCACCGACAGAGAGGCTTTGGGTAGCATGGTGGCGGGCGTGTGCGCCGGCTGCGTGTTGTGGTGCACCGGGGCCTCGCGCGCCTGCAGCAGCTGCAGGATCCGCCGCACGTCCGCGGTCAGCCCGGACTCCAACACGGCTACGCGACGACTTAATTCTTCTAGTCTTGTAAGTACGGTCGCTACCGATGCTGCCGTCGCAGCTGCTCCTACATTTTGGTACTGTGGCGACATGCTATCCTGTAACACAAATAATCCGAGTAGGTATGCGAGCCGTTCTTTAATTGAATAGTACGTGTGTTGGATCTTACCTGTGCGGTTGCAGCATTTTGTGGTTTGTCGTGAGAGAGAGCGAGCGCGGCGGGGCGGCCGGGGCAGGCGGCCTGGTGCAGGTTGACGGCGGAGTGCGGCGCGGAGCGGCAGGAGGGCGTGCGCGGGGGCGCGGTCGCGGGCGCGAGGATGTCGTCGCACGACACGTGCTGGTGCGCGGGCGCAGGCGGCGACGGCGAGGCGTTGGTATAGTATGAGCTGGGGTTGGTGCTGAGCGAGGACACGGGCAGCGTAGCGCTGTGCGCCGGCGTGCTCACGGCAGCCTCGCCCGCCGCCGCGCACGTCAGCGGCGACGTGTCGTTGAGCGGGCCCACCGACGACTGGCGCCGCACGCCCGCGCGACTTCTATACGTTTGAGGCGTGGATTGCGCTGGAAATTACGCGCGTGTATAGTAATTTATAGTAGCTGTTACCAACTCGGGATATATACGTAATTCAACAAATAATAATGGAATGAGTACAAATAATTTTGCACGTTGTCTGCTAATTATTGTATTTTCTCATTTCGAATTATGATTAGATGGTATCATGATGCATATTCTTAATCTTGGTGTTGCTGCATTATAAACTTGTTCCAAATAATTTAAAACAACCAATTCAGTTACAATTTTAGTGAAAGTCCCGTTTGACAGTTGCGTGCCCATATTTTACAGATGTATATTTTACATGGAAACCATTCAACCGGTACTTTGATGTGTTTAATTTGATTTTGATAAACTTTTTTTGATGTTGACTCATGCACTACAAAGTAGTATAATATGCATACTTACAGTACTTGTTGTGCAGTGGCTGATGTGTTTTATGATGGTAGAGGTCTGGGAAGCTCCGTTTAAGTTGCGCTAGCATGCCTGCACACAAGGGCCGCGCTCAGAGCGGGGCGGGCGGTACCGGGGGTGCGGGGTGTGCGGGCCGCCAGCCGAGAGCCCCGTGATCACGCGAGGCTCTCTCCTACCAAGCCACTGGCGGCTACTGACGCCACTGGCGGCCACCATGGGCTCAACAGTGCCGATACTATGTGTTAGCCACACCGCATCCCCTCCCACGTCACCAGTAAATAGGAATATAAATAAATAAGGAAACAAGCGTAACACATGCTGCCCTAAATGAAATAAACTTTAATTAGTCGGTATAATTTTAAACGCATTAAACGTATTTTTTTTTAAATTATTCATGTTCAAATTGATTGATTACAATGATATTTGTACATTTGCAGAAATTTTGCAAAAAGTTAGAAACGAATTAAACTCACAGTGTACCCCGTGCCCGTATAATTGATAACGAGAACTTATCAAAACTTTTTGCAAAATATAAAAATTAATGATTGAAATTATTAAAAGATCCCAAGACAAAAATGAACTCCCTTAACGAATCAAACAGAAAAATAAATTGTAACGGATCACAAGGTTTTACAGTAAAGAAGAGACTTAAACATGGCGAAGGGAGATGCATATTGTTCATCCATTTACTATAATGTGTAGGTCATCTACTCTATGAATAGAGGAAGGTTGCCACGACATGCCACCCGTGGTTTCAGTGACTTTGTTGGACGGGTTTGTGGTCGTAATATTAAAGAAACAAAGGGTCCATTCCAGGTGAGTGTGCGTGTGCTTACCTGTGATGGAGTTTAGCGTGGTGGAGCGCTGCTTGCTGAAGTTGAAGTTGAGCGGCGTCACGTCCTGGCCGGCCTTGTCGGCGGAGAACTCGAGGATACCGCGGCTGGCCGGCGACTCCGTGTCGTCGTCGCTGCACTGAGAGTCCTGGAAACGTCGTGGAGTGCGACTTATGTTTCTGTTGCGTATACTTATGTATTATATATGCAGTCTATTGAGTCAACGTACTAGAAATATCATTTATGGGACCTTTTTACCCGATTGACAAGGAAAGCTTATGTTTTTATATTTTTCTGAGCTAATCTTGAATGTTATATTAGAACCACTAATAAAAACTAAAGCAAAATGAGATTTCATTTTGCTTTAGTTTTTATTAGTGGTTCTAATATTTTAAAAGCGCCTATAAAACAATGGATTTTGTTTTAAAGAAACAGTGTCATATACCGCTAAGTTAATAACAAACACAACTGGCTGAAAACTAATCTTACATTTAAAAAAGATCGCTAAACTCACCACTTTTTCCGCAAAGGTCTCAGTATGCGGTCGACGCGTAGTCCGCGCATACGCCTCTCTCAGCAAGCGCGCATCGCAGGGATTCTCATAGCGCATTCGGCGTTTTGGCTCAATACCACCTAATTCCTCCTGTAATGTATACGACGGAAAATAAAGATCTCGTTGCTGTCTTTTATCAGAAGCTTTTGCGTGCTACAAAATGTCTACGCTGGCGTAGACATGCTACGGACGTAGCCTCGTAGCGATGCTCGTCTGCTACGAGCATCATTATGTAAAAAATGACTATTAAGCCGCTGATAGACTTGATCATTCACTTGTAATGAGCATTCTAGCGAATGTTAAAATAAACAGGAGCGTTCTAGCGAGCATTAACTAGAGCGTACGCTAGAATGTTGTTGTTGTCTACCTTCCAGAATATATTACAGTAAATGTTGTTTGTAACTTTTTCAACAAATGCGGAGACAAAATCACTAATACATCAAATCACATGACTTGTATTTTAGGAGATATCAATCTAGGCAACATCAAGTGGTCAACAGAGACGGGCTGTCCTCTAAATCACAACTGTGAAAAATCTAAATCACTATTTAATTTGTTTCAGTCAACCACTGTTAGTCAGCTCAATCACATAGTAAACCAAAACGGTAGAATATTAGATTTGGTTATCACTAATTGCCCAGACTTATTCACTTTAACATCCTCCACACCTATAAGTCGCCTTGACACGCATCATCCGCCATTTGAACTCATACTCAACAGCAAAACTACATCTTCCACATTACACAGCTATCACGAAAAACTATGTTTCCGTAAAACAGACTACGACAGTTGTAGACGAGATATATCACAAATAAATTGGACAGAACATGCCTTGACTATGAGTTGTGAAGACTTTACGCAGTTCTTTTACAATAACATATATTTGATCATCGAAAAGTACACTCCAAAATTTAGAGTCGGAAGTTATACATACCCGGTGTGGTTCTCAAAAAGTTTAATAAGATTAATCGCATCTAAATCCAAAGCTCACTCTACGTATAAACGTTTTGGGAATCCCAGAGATTATGATTCCTTCTCTTTGCTGAGAGCAAGGGCCAAAATTGTCACAAATCACTGCTTTAAAGAATATATTAGGCGGATTGAAGAGGACCTCAAGGTTAATATAAAAGCCTTCTGGCGTTATACCAAGAACAAACGTGTGACAAATAACATCCCTAGCTGTATGCATTATAATGATGAGGTTGGCAACACGGGTAAAGAAATAGTTGATTTATTTGCAAATTACTTCTCATCAGTATACTGCTCTAGTAAAACTGATAACTATGCCCCCAATTTCCAGCCCTCAAACTACTCAATTGGCAATCTATATATATCAAAAAAAGAACTTCTGAAAAAGTTAGAAAATATTGATCTCTCAAAGAATGGTGGCTTTGACGGTATACCCCCTATTTTTATCCGGTTATGTGCTACTGCCTTGGTGAATCCCCTGCTCATTATATTTAATAAATCTCTACATGAAGGTACATTTCCAAGTTTATGGAAGATAGCAAAAGTCACACCTATCTACAAATCTGGAGATAGGAGTGACGTCACCAACTACAGACCAATCTGTATATTAAACTTATTTGCCAAAATATTTGAGGGTTTTGTTTATGAACACATGTACACTCACCTTAGGCACATATTAGATACACGACAACACGGATTTATCACTGGTAGGTCAACGAACTCTAACTTATTGTGCTACACAACATATCTATGTGATGCTTTTAATAGTAAACGTCAGGTAGACTCAATATACACGGATTTTTCGAAAGCCTTTGATCGGGTTGATCACTTTATATTACTAACAAAGATGCATCATGTCGGAATTCACGGGACTCTTTATAGATGGCTCTCATCCTATCTGTTAAATCGGACACAATTAGTTGCACTAGCCGGTTATGACTCTATACCGTTTGAAGCAACATCTGGAGTGCCCCAAGGTTCGAATCTGGGTCCGTTATTGTTTTTGGTATTCGTAAATGATTTGCTAAGTAAAATTAAAAGCGAATGCCTAGCTTACGCAGATGATATAAAAAATTTCAGGCGTATCTCAAATATTCATGACTGTGAGGCCCTTCAATCGGATATTAAAACAATTGTGGAATGGTGTGACGAAAATTTGATGTCACTAAACGCCAAAAAATGTCAAGTTATTACATTTTCTAAAAATAGTAAAAACATAATTAAGTATGACTACAATATTAGAGGAGTAGTAGTAGATAGGGTAAAAGTGGTACGTGACCTGGGCGTTATGTTTGACTCGGTTTTGTCATTTAGGCCCCACTATGATCACAGTTGCAGTAAGGCAAACCGTTTACTGTTTTTCATATTGCGCAATGCTAAACCATTTAAACATCCGCAAACTTTGTTAATTTGAAATTCAATTACTTGACCAGATAAACTTTAAAATACCAACTAGATCTGTGCGCACTCCACAATTATTCAGTATTCCGGCTAGTAACAATAATGTTTCTGAAAATAACTCGTTGTCCAGAATGTGCAGTCAATATAATGCAATATGCCCTAAGGTAGATTTATTTTTGAGCAGTTTCAACGAATTTAGAAATGCTTTATATAAATTGTAGTTGGAAGAGTTTTTTTATTTTTTTCATATTAAGTATGTTAAACATTTGTAAAATGTCACTAATGAAGCTTATTAAATATTGAACGCTGTGTACAGTAATAATTGGGCCCCAGATTCACATAATGTATGTTGTCATGGCTGTGATGAATTGTTTTTAGTCTGTAGTCTGTCACTGTACTTGTCAAAATAAAATAAAAAATAAATAAAATGATCGTAATAATGTTCGGAGCGATGATTGGCTCTATGCTTCTAAATGTTTGGCGAATCGGTGTTCATGTTCAAGTAAATGCTCAAGTCCATCAACAGCTTTATAAAATAAAAGTCAGTGTTTGTTATCGTAATGGGAAACTTTCTCCGTTCTATGAAATGCCTACGGGTCGTAGCGTTGTTGATTTCCCGATTGATTGCCATTATTTTGTAAGCGATACTTACATCTCGCATGTTGTAGGTGATCTCCAGGTTGTTGACGAAGGAGGCGCGAAATTCGGGGTAGAAGTCGAGCACGTCCAGCAAGTCGTCGCGGTGCACGCGGTGCAGGTCGCAGTAAGTGAGCGCGCGCACGCGGCAATTGCTGCGCCCCACCGTGCTGTAGATGCACGGGTTCTCGCCGAAGATGTCGTCCTTACCTGGGTGATACGAGGTTTACAATAAGCCTTAGATCTATAAAAGATCAAGAATAGTATATTAATTGGTACTTGACAGTTTTGGTGAGAGATTTTGAAACACACATCAGTTACATTACCGTTCTATAGCCTGTGTCCAAACGCCGATTTAATCAGTGAATGCTGGGCGACCGAAGGAGTACATCAGAAACTTTTTATAATGCTTATTAATTTTAGGACTTTCAAGTTTTGTTGCTGCAGCTGCCTCACTTCAGTAGCGCGTCAGGAATATTCGTTGGTGTGCGTATTAATTGTTTTACACCAACTTACGCAAGAGGGCGACTACTTTAGTGGGAAGACTGCGAAGTCTCCTTGCTGTCGTTGCCAACAGTGAGGATAGAAGTGAAAGGTTCCGATTGGTCCCATAGAAATTTTATCAAAATCGGTTCAGAAGTTTGGTTTTTAATCAAAATAGCTGGAGGAAATAGAAAATATATCATCCAAGTAAACGAAATTGTGTGTTTTGCTTTCCTGTGACTTTGCAGTGGTGTTGTTACGTGTGGGTGTGGGGTGTGTACTACTAAAAAGTGTACAATAAAAAACTTTTTACAAAAAAATACAACCGGCTCCCAAATAAAAAAAATCACTGCAAACTTTATTTTTTTATTTGTAAGTCGGTTGTATTTTTTTTTGTAAAAAGATTTTTTTTAATAACATGCTTACATATCAACTAGCCGAAGTAAGCGTAGCAGAAAAATAATTTCATTGATTTTTTCAGCAGAATAAAAATGGAAACTCACCTAATATAGCCATAACAATATCATCTTTCAGAATTTCTATAGAGCCTCTGGATATAAAGTAGAGGGATGTGAGGACATCGCCACGATGCACCAACGTCTCACCAGGGGGCGCGTGTGTAGTCTTAAACCTTAGCGAGAGGGCTCTGTGGACAAAAGAAAAACGTTCAGTGAAACCTCTTCGCCTAGAGCCTAAAAATTCGAAGATTTCGAATATCTTTAATTTTTTAGGCTCTTCGATTCATTCGAAACCTCACATTGTTTTAGTTGTTTGTGAAGTTTAATTTTCTTTAAAAACGAAGTTCTGTTTACGGAAAAAGTAGTTTGTGTAAATAAGTAAAAGTAAATAAATCAATTATTTGTTGTTACAGCGGCAATAGAAATACACACTGTAAACATTTTAACTGTTTACCCATTACGGTTCATGAGATACAACCCGCTGACAGACAGATAAACGGACGGGCGAATGGACCGACAGACGAACAGACGGATGGACGGATGGACGGACGGACGGACGGATGTACGGACAGCGGAGGCTTGGTAATAGGGTTCCGTTGGTTACCCTTCGGGTACGGAACCCTAACTGTTGGGATCCTGATGAGATCCGATAAGGAATTTTTGAAACGACGAAAGCTTATTATGTAGTAGAAATTTAATCTAACGATTTTGATAATTAAGAAGCAGTATTTGCATATTCTACTTTTCACATATACTACGTAAAAAATCTCTAATATTTCATACTAGGTGAAAAACTCGGATATTTCATACAAGGTAAAAAACTGTAGTTACCTTAAACATCCTGGACTAGCACCATCAAAAGCTGAGCAATTAGCGAGTAGGTTTCTGTTAAGATGGAGACAGATATCTGCTTGGAGGCACTCGGGGAATCCCTTGAGTAAGCTGGACGTGTCGATCCCGTTCGTGTAGCTCCAGGCGTGTTGGAAGTACTCCTCCAGTCTTTGTCTCAGAGGGTTCGTTATCTACAAGAACAGTACATAACGAGTTTATTATTCTGTACTAGCTTTTTCTCGAGGCTTCGCTCCCGTGGCTTGGGCATTTTTTCAGGATAAGTACCTTTCGGCGTTGTCTTAATACAAAACGATAATCGCGCGAATACGCAATCGTCGCATCCATTTGCACGGCAAATCCGATTGTAATGTGGCACTGACAGAGAGCGCCATTTGATTTTGCCGAACAAATAAACGTAACTATCGCGAAATTAGTAAACTACATTCGTAGTTAACTATCACTTAAAAAATAACCATCGAAACAGCACTTCTAAAACTCAATATCAGTTTAGATTAGCAAATCGATTGGGACATCAGTGTAAAATAGCGCTTTAGAACAGCTAAGCACATAAAAGACAGCCAAAAGAATAAAATGGACCTTATGTTTATTCAACAGAATTTTTTATATAGTGGTCGGTCTCGTACCTGATGAAAGCGAATAAATTCCTTTACTCTTAATATCTGTGTATGATAACGAGCCGTTCCTGAATATAGTCTTTGTATAATAGCCGATACATTACCGAAGATACTGGCATACATGAGAGCTGCAAGAAGAAAGTATTGATGTGATATTGTCATGCTCTTAAATTTAGTCCAGTAATCACAACTTTTCTGACCCGGTGGCAATCAACTTTCGATTCTTCCACAATTGAAATAAAACTTCTTTTCATAGGAGAATTAATGAGCATTGATGTATCTGTAACATTTGATTCCAAGTTTAGGGAAACTTGCCTACATTTTAGTCATAAGAGCTTTCATCATACGCGTAGGTTCCTGATAAGTAAAGACTTAAATCATCGGGTCAGAAAAGTTTGTAGCAAGTTGCTAAGATACATATACTTACAGCCAACCAGCATAACAAATATCGTAAACCCTTTCTCCATGTCGGTGTTCGGCGCAACATTCCCAAAGCCAACACTTGTCAGCGAAGTGCACGTAAAGTATAAAGCGGTTATATATCTAGATCTGAAAAGCAATATTTCATATTAGTTTGTTATGTTTCAATTGTTTATTTTAACTGATTATTTTGTACATTACCTCATGGATGGACCAGTGGAGTTGTCGTAAGAAGCTTGGACATCGTTGGCGAGAGCGTCTAGCCATCCAATCGGGGCGTGGAGCTGTGGGCGTTCCCAACTGCCGATAGCGTACCTGAGTGGCAAGACGAGCACTGTAGCACAGGCGTAAGTTGGCATAAGAACGATCAAAATAAAACCTATTGAACCATGGGCTAGTGTCAGTTGTGTTTTTGTTTGTTCTATATGTAATGCTTAAATACGAGGTGAACTTGAACAAGATTTTATGACACAAAAGTATTGTCAGGTTTTTCATTCAAGGAAGATTACGTTATTCAGTATAATGTGGGATTTACTATAGCTTTGTTGTTTTGAATTGCTAACGCGGTACAAATATTACAAATACTCACCATAAGCAAGCCAACCAATGAGCAATAAGGACAAAAGTGGCCATAAGGAGAAGCAGTACGGCGGTGCCATATTCGGAGTATCTGTCAATTTTGCGCGCGACGCGCACCAGCCGCAGCAGACGCGCCGTCTTCAGCAGACCGATGAGGGTCGTGGTCTGCAAGCACCACAACCACACCTCAGAACCCGAGAGCCGCCGTGCAACGCAACTTAGCCGCAAACCCAACTCAAGCGTTATATGAAACGTTCGCTTAAAACTAAATAGCATCAACGAGGCCTCGCAGCGAAAACCACGCTAACTAAGCAAAAACTGGCCTATGAATGCTGCTGAGCTCAAACTTAGATATATGTATGTACTTTGCAGAATTAAAAGCGATTATTTTAAAACTATAAAATTAGCTGGCTTCGTACATAATGCGGTGCATAATACTGTTTGGTTACTGATATCACTTCTCTGTCAATTACTTAGTCCCTCTATGTTTATCTGACCACGGCGCGGCATCGCGTTGGCACGCCGTGGTGTGGTAGTGAATGTTTAATGGTCGTGTCAGTTTAAGTTTAAAGCGAATACAATAATTAGAAATATATACAAAGATTAGTAATTTTCATAAAACTCGGTGCATTTAAAAACTCTTTGCAGAAATATTTTGCAAATATCCAAATTTATTGATTTTGTGGACTTACCTAAAGTTATCAACTTTATCGACGGAAGATTACATTTATACCACAATAAAGACAGGTGTTATTTTAAGTATTACCTAGAGTATTTCAATTAGTTTATGTTTTAGAAGAGCTCTTTATAACAAACAATATAAATAATCAATAATTTATCATAATCATACAATTAGCAGAGGTGTTTAAAACTTTAAGTTAGTTATATTTATTGTTAAGCTTTGAATTGGCGATTGTGTGGTAAAGGACACACAAGATGTTTGAGTTAGGTTTAGATTAACATGTAAGTACTGGATATAGTAGTAACATCACACGTGTGGTCGGTTTGTATTATCATGGGAAGCTTGGCTGTGAAGCTGATGCTGTCAGTCGATGGATTGCTCTCGATGAGTGACCAAAGTACAGGTTTAGAAACGTACCGCCCATCTCTCATGGGTTCTCAATTCGAACCGTGCACTGCGGGTAGTTTTAGATTTGATTTAGTTTTATGAGGTTTGGATTTGGAAAAAAGGAAAACAAAAATAAATAATATCGATTCAACAATTTATTTTAATTTAAAATAAAAATACGTAATCCTTATGTATGTAAGAAAATAAATAACAATGTATATGATCATTAAAACCAATTAGGAAATTTTAACAAACACAAATAACGATGAGTAAATAAATGTAAGTGGGTATACAGATCAGTGGCGGATACAGTATTGTACATCAATATATTGATATATTGCTTGATGTAAGGTGGGTGCTTCAAGTAGTTCTGTAAGTTCGGGACACTATAACTTGGTGCTTTTTGTCGTGAATAAGGCGATCTGTTGATCGGTACATAAGTCTGGGAAGTGTGAGCGTACTTGCTACCAAGCTCTGTGCATATCGTGACTCTTGTACGTACTCTTACTAAGAAAGCCAATGAAAAATGTTCCACCGATGTATTCTCGCTATAAAATCATATCCGCATGGCAAATTATGTATTTAACATTTCATTTTCAACATCTAACTAATCCTACTTGATGCCTTCTAAAATTATTTTCGTTCTTGATGGTATTTTAGTGATTCTAGTTAGTGGTACTAAATAGTACGTACGTACATATGTATGAGTTTCTCAACTATATCAGTAAGTAATTATGCAAGTAATATATCATTAAAAATCTAAGTATATAATGTTACTGGTATGTGCTAATAAAGCTAAAATATTATGCTCAAATATAAACAAAAAGATGATATATTTTCTGAATACCAAGACGCATCTAACTCCACCACGGTAGGTGGTCTCTTGCGGCACTATTCGAACTCGGCTCTTTAAAGCTTGTATTCGTTCAGATGTTGGGAGACCATAGAGACTCATGTATATTTCTTATGATTGATCAAATAAACGCTACGCAGGGCGATGCTCTGTCGGATCTAGCCATGTAGTACAGCCGGGTCGCTGTCCTGCGGCGGCAAGCTCGTGATACACTAGTGAGCTCGGAACATGTCGGGAACGGTGTACGACTTGTAATGATTGACATTTTGCTCATGGGAAGCGTCCATATCTTCCATTAACGCATTCACTTAGTGGATTCAAAATGGCTAGTGGAAATTAATGAATAAAATATGTCAACTAAAAATATAATAAAATTGAGTGGCAGCAACATAAAAATAGTTCACAAAGATGGTATACCTCATCACTTTCCAGCCCCTGCTGTAACAAGAAATGGTATTACAAATTCAATACGCACCCACCTTCGGGCATTCTCCACAACGTGACTATTTAACAAATGATAAAATAAATCACGACTGGTTACTAATAGTCAACAAAATCAACAGGTAATAAGTAGTTGTCTTAAATCAAAATAAAATCACAAATCAACTTTGCTTACGAACAAAACATACTGGATGATATGATTTTAGTCGGTTTTACACAGTTTGATTGTTTTAAAATAATTGACTATGAATAGCTAATTGATTCAAATATAAAGTGGGATCTTTTAATGATCGGCTGTGGTAACCTAATCGATAGTGCAGTTGCATTGACTGCATTCCACAACTACGTGACTCGCTATGAAATAACCAGAACTTCATTTGTCCGAAAGAACCGTTCATCCCGAACGAAATAGTCTTGAACTGCTCAAACACTGTATAAGTACTTATTGTTTCGTCTTGAAATGTTTATCGTTCAACCCTAACTTGACCTAGTTCGCTTTCATATTCTTATGACCTATTTTACCCTTCACAATGCGGAATGTATCGTGCTTCGCCACCCTAATCTTGTTGTACTGTATGGCCTCAACTTGAGACCATTGTGTTATTTTTATATACTAGTTTAACTGCATTGATATTTTGTGAACTCTCAGTGTATTAAGTTCGGGATTCAAGAGCTGTGACACCGTTTCGGACAACTGATCGTCTGGATATCCACCGTGAAATGCAAACTTACTCAGTTCACGCTCCAAAAACGATTTGAATCAATTCTCGCTGTTGGGCGAGTGACTGTCGATTCGAGTTTGCGAATCACGGTAAGGCCGTTGGTGTTTTTGTCTTCTATTCAGCCATTCCTTTTTGTTGTCTAATTCTAAAAATAAGTTTGTGTGGGTATCGTTTGTGAGATGAGACCAAATATGGTGTATGTAGGTGGTAAAGCAGCTCACTTCGTCGGTGTCGGTGCCGAAGAGCAGCAGGTCGAAGGGGATGGCGGCGACGAGGTCAATGAGGAACCAGCCGCGCAGGTAGTGCATGGCGATCTTGGCGGGGTCCGACTCCACCTCGTCGGCCACGTTCACGTACGTGGTGCGAAAGTTTATGAGGATGTCTATTATAAATGTGACATCCACTGGAAAAAAAACATTCTGCGTTAATTTTATTGTTAAATTTTGCACTGAAAATGCGTAAAATGCCCAAATGACTGTTGATACAGAAAATTAAAATACATGAATATTTTACATTTGAAGCAGAGTGCCAATTCTACAAATTTTTAAGCTACGCTTGCATTCGCATCTCAGTCGTAATGTGTCAAAAATGTAGGGAAATTAAGTTTTTTCTCAACGGTCGTTGCTAAAAAATAGTAGAATTGGCACTCAGAAAAATAATTTCATAGGATAGATGGAATTAATCGAATTGACGCAGAGCCCAAGATTTGACCTTTCTTTGGCTGCTGTCCATATATTCAAGACGTCTGGTAAAAGAGCCAAAGCATGTCTCACATTTTAATTTATTTGATCAAAACCTTGCACTTTAGAGATGAGTGTTACCTATCATATCGATGACTACTATGGGGTCTTCGCCAAAGCTACGGGAACGTTTATCAAAGTCGGGCTCGTTCAGTTGGAAGGCGGCCACGTAAGGAGTGAATATCGCCGTGTAGATCACCAATATAAGGATCAACCAATCCCAAGCGGCCTGTAAAACAAGTTTGTGCATTTAATAGACTACAATTTAAATATTTTACAACAAAACTATTTGGAATTGTAGCGTGTTGCGTGTCGACTGTGTCGAGTAGAGCGAGGTCAATGCGACGAATATAATTTATACTTTTCTTATGTGCAAACTATAATACGAACTATTCAAACGCTACACTGTAGTTGTTAAATAATTACAGAGTAGATTAGATTTCTGAAGGAAAATTGAATAATCGTTGTTTTAACATTTGGAATGTCCTTCGCGTCCATGAGTATGCTGAGTCTGTCGTGGATAGATTTGTTACCTTGTAAGGAGAATGGTGGAGGATAGTGCAGGGGTGAGAGGGCTGCGTGGTTCCCTTGTGGCCGCCCGTCGCGCCCAGAGACAGTACCTGCGAACAATGACGTCACCATTGTTTATGTGAGCCGACGAGTGAGGTAGAGTCGGTGTGTACGGGTACATTGCGGCTAACACGCGCGTCCAGGACAATGACATGTTACGTACAATCTTCACGAGGTATTTATTTTTTGTAACTGTACATTGTATTATTTACCCCGAAAGATAAATAATGAGAATATAGTTGAACTTATCAGAACTGTACATTATTTAATCAAAGAGTTAGGTAAGTATTTGCTTTGGTTTATACTATGTTTTACAGACGAAAACCCTTGCAAGTGTATGCAAAATAAATCGACGGTTTACCTTATAGCCGCAATTTGTAAAACTCTTTTTTTATTCTACCTACTACGTTTTTACACGAAATTACATAATGTACCCGGATATATAATTTAAAACTACTAGAACAAGTGCTAGGTCATACGTTCTACAAGTAAGTTTAGGTATGTTCAAGATAAGTAGGATGCATTATTAGGTACGTCAGCAAAGGCATTCCCGATGAAATGAAGAAACAAAATCCATTCTCAAAAGCTAAGATTTATAACCATGAAAAATTAATGGATGAAGTATTCGTGTATGTACGAGTACCTAAGTATGCGGAGTTGCAGACTAGTGACTATTTGCGGTTTCAGGTCGATTTAGTTCTGTGTCGGTGATGTTTAACAAAAGCTTTTTAACACATCTATTTAAATTATTATTGAAATTTTTGGTCTTTGACGTCCTTATTATGATGTATCGTAAGGTTTATCGGGATAGTCCGCGCTCCACCGCGGGTCGTAGAGTCGCAGCGGTGTGAAACATGTGAATAGTTCATTCGGTGCTTCACGCTGTATGCGCTATTAGTATTAATTATGCAATAGTAGTCACCCTATTGTTGCAGCCCGTCTGTCACAGAAAATATCATTTAATTACCATATTTTTTTGACAAGCAGAGACCAAAATAAATAAAATATTCCGTTTTAAAACATTGAATGTTAACGCGCAATGCTAGGGCATTGCGTATTGTAAAATCAACGGGGAATTGACAAATGGCCACTGGCCTTTTCAGATCGCTTAAACTTAAATGTTGTAAACACTCATCGAAACACATATCTGGCAAAGAGATAAATGAATTACCTCCTTGCCGATGGCGGGCAACCCGTTGAGGCCATTACAGGGCGGTTCGAGGCGAACGACACTCTTGCGTGAGCCGCGGAAACCGGTGTCACGCACGCGCACCGACGAGCGCCACGTGGAGGGCGGCGGCGTGTCGCGCGAGCCGCGCGCGGACGCGGCGCGCCGCGACGTGGTGAGCGCCGCGCCTGCGCCCGCGCCGCCCGCCCCCGGCGGCGACACGATCAGCGGCACGTCAGGCGCGCGCTCCTCCATGCCGCTGCACCAACGTCCTCACCGAAAGCCGCCGTGCTCCGACGCCTCCAGGTGCTCACATTCCAGCACGGCTCGCTCGAACGCCGACGCCGACTCCAGGAGTGCGATTGCCGTGTTTTGCATAGATGATCGATCTATCCGCACGTACACTTCTCAACTCTCGTACTCTTCTAATCCGGTAATCGTATGTAGGTATTAGTATACAATCTCAGAACTGCATGGTAGGGTCGTCGATGTTTTACGATGGTATGGTTTATATATTTTATTGTAACAGCGAAATGGTATAAGAATGGACAAAGGAAACGCAAATATATTGTATAAGTATTTGGAAGCACCAGCTTAAGTTTCCACAAATGTCGGCTAAGACAGTAGTTCAAGTGTATAGAGCACGTCTAATAGGCATACAGCTACGAGCGCCTGAAAGCGGAGAACGAGGCCGGGCCTCATTCAAGACACTGTGTCAATGGGGAGGCGGTTCTTTTCATCTTTTTGTGCACATGTTCAATGTGCGCAAGACGTTTCTCTCCGTTGTTGGAGCTCGAGAATAATGACGGACACGAGGAAACTGACATTGAACGACAATACAATACGAATATCGAATGAAACGTCTTGGTAAACCAAACCGCGCTGCCATTGTGATCTCAGCATATAGAAAATCGTGACAGAAACTGATACCTTAGCCAATTTGTTTGTATATCTGTTAGGTGTTATTTAAATAAAGCTTTGGTCTGTGTGGAAGGTGTGGATTATGAAGACTGATTTATATAAGTAAGAAGTAATTTGGAAAAAGCTACGTAGCTAGCATTAGCAAAGCTCATGATGACGTAATATTAATGTTTCAAATGATGGTCGTACAATCTGATTACTGTGAAATATTATGCTTTTAAATGCTTTGGGCAATTTAAACACAGTCATGAGTGTCGATTACTTTTACACAAAGTTTTTTCGCAATATGTGGGCAACTACAATGAAGTAGGTAGACCTTATGGTTTATTAAATGATTTACTACTCGTATTATTTGAACACTCTTTTGAATGTCATTACATATTTGTGTAAAATGCTTTAATAGCTTCTACAGATTTATTATATGTATAGAAGAGCTTTAAATATTTGAAAAGATACCAGCATTAAAGTGACGAAGTAAGAATAATCCATCGGAGCTAAGTAGCTTGCCAACAGTCAGTTAGAGACGTGTAACATTGAGTGGCATATTACGTAAACTAGCTTTACGAGGCCCAGGGGACGAGTGCGAACTTCAAGCATACATAATAACTACGTACACGTTCTCGGAGGAAACGCAATATTACACACATACATAATTCATAAATTGTGAAGCGCTTTGTTTATAACAAAACAACTCATCATCCCCTTCGTAGAAACTCTAACTTGATATCGCCGCAAGCTAGTCGCCTCGGATTCCCGTTGATAACGCCAATTCAGAGAACTTTTACAAGCGAGTTAGTGGTGTTTGCAAGAATAAAGGTGAATCATTAGCAGATTTTCCTTTCTACTATACTTCTTTGTTATAAACACTGTTTTGTTTGTACAGCACAGCAAAATATGAAAGTTAGTAATTGATTTAGGTAATGTATAATGTGTAAACGTATTCTCATGTTTGTTATTTAGGTTTACTTCGACTATGTAAACATTAATTAATGAATTTATAATAATTCATTAATTAATGTTTGTAAGTAGCTAGTCTTATGAAGTTAATGAGGAGAAACGAAACGACCTCTGCAGCTGTCACTGTCACTTGTGTTTCAAAACGATAACGTAACAATAACTGGTGATACACGTCACGATCAACAAACGACTTTAAGTATACATATATCGTTATGTAATAGTGTCCAGCAATACGAACTGATGTGGCTACAGATGAACTAAAGCTGTGCAGTACGCCAACAATGCGAGTTTTGATGGATATTGTATGTAGCGCAGCTCAAGCCTGAACTGAACCCCTGGGAGTTCTCCCAGAATGTGGAGTCGTGGGAGGGGCAGCATGCTCTGCATAGTTTTTACAATAGAATCGCCGCCATACTATGAATATAGATAGGTACAATGTAGCGACTGTAACTCTCGTTACAATGAAGCTTCCAAAGCGAGAAGCACGGCTTTATTACAGAAATACAATGTAAACGACTAAATAAAATACAAAATAACTAGATAATGGCTAGATATAAACTACTCAGTCAGAACCAACAAACCCTACAAGAAATTATGAAAGAAGAATGGCTCGATGGTCTTTCATAAGATGTTGTAACATTCGTTCAATCTAAAAGCATCAATACGTGATAATGTATGTGAACTAACTTCTTTACTAAGAAGAGAAAAGTAGATAAATAACTTAGACAAAGGAAACCATACCATGGTAGTCATAACTCCAAGCATGGATCGCGTTTTTCCCCACAAGAATAACAAAACAAAGCAAGATCCAACCGAAAGAATATATAACAATAAGCCCGCAACGAAACGAACGAAGAAAAACACCTCGACAATTTTGACGCACTGATGTTCACTGAGCAGACTAAGCACGGGACGGCACCACTCGGGATATGGACTGACGATAAGCCTAAGCAATATTCAACCACTTTTAGCTTTGTGTGTAAAATTTAACTAAAAAACACCTATGGCAGCGCAACTAAATCCGCAAAGGTCGACTGCAAAACGATAATAATAATTTTTACTTTTTAATGCAGTCGATCGATTAAGCGCTCGACTCGTTTACAGCACGAATGACCCGTTTTGTGAGATATGCGTTAGTTTAGGTGTGTCGTGTAGCAATTATACGTTTTAGCTTTGATTCGCGGCGGTCGTTCGCAGAGGCGAGTCGCCTAGGAACGGTATTAAGATAACAATTCGATGGCAGTGTGAGAAGCGGCAGAGTCCGCAGCGTGCTCGCTGGACGTAAACTCGATGGGGCACTGTAGCGGCGCACGCAAGAGGTCGCTGTGCGCGCGTCGGCGCCGAGCGGCGGCGAGCGGCGCCGAGCGGCGGCGGACGGGCCCGGAGACGGCCGAGCGCCAGCACAGGCGTGACCTCGCACAACCTCCCCTTCCACCATCGAATATTTCAGCTGAACGCACGGTGTCGCCGTGCCGCGTCGTGTCGCCGTGTCGCCGATGACACGCTGCGGCCCGATCACGTGACGCGTCGATATAAGGCCCCTAGAGCTGACACACCACTGACAAATAATTTAATTTACTTTATGATCCTTTAAGCGTTCGTTTTATAACGAATTTATTGATTTCAGCAATGTTTTCATTTACTAATGTAATGTGTTTGCCCGCCTGCAAACAGTTATTTATTTGTTACTAACGTACCTATTATTAGGAATAAATTTAAATTGCTTATTCGTGTATATTTTTATAAGAATGCGTGGTGTACTATTGTACAGCACGCATTCTTATAAAAATATAACTAGAATGAAAAAGAAACCATTTTCTCGATTTCTATGGCCTAGTGGTTTTAAGTCAGATTGCTGAAACTGGGCTCCTAAGTTCAATACCCAGTAATTCCTACAAAAGTGCAAATAATGGTTTTTAATCATAATTGAGATAACTCTTTCAAATGTTCCGAGGATTTTATTTATTCAAAGTTTATTTATGTTTATTCAAAGCCCGTCGAATTTTACTAAGATAGAAAACGGAACTGTATTCGGTTGACTGTTAATTAATACGTATTACATAAGTTACTATATAATTGTAGGTATACCATTTATCTTGTTTGGTTTGTCTGTGTCACCGACCTCCGTAAGATTGTAATTAATCTTTATTTGATTATAATTTCTCGATATACTATGAAAAGTCGTATTGTATACAAAAATCCCAACCAAATTCAATAGTTTCCAGTATATCCGTGTCTTATTTACAAAAAATTGTTTACAATTTCACGCGATATTTTATAATCTTACGGCGTTTGCAATTTTCCGGTGACGTATACTAATCGTGATTATTTTATTTACATAATATGGCTGCACATGAATGGTGACCATTTAAGCACTCGGATTGCGATCGGATTGAATCGGACGCTCACGCGTAGGCGCCCGATAAAATTTATCTGCAAAATTTATCTGGCGCCTACCATAGTGAGCATCAAAACGATGTAGCGTTTGCTTAGCGTCTACGTGAGCAGTCTCTACGAGGCTGCTACGAGGTGCTACGACGATGCTACGAAGGTGCTACGCAGGGGATGGGTGCCCCTTTACAATCCGAGAGCTTAAATGGTCACCATTCAAGTGCAGCCATATTATAATAATAAAAATAATCACGATTAGTATACGTCACCGGAAAATTGCAAACGCCGTAAGATTGTAAAATATCGCGTGAAATTGTAAACTATTTATTGTTTACAATACGATTTATAATAGTATATTGAGAAATCATAATCTAATAAAGATTAATTACTGTCATAAGATTGTAATTAATCTTTATTAGTCTGCAATTTTCCGGTGACACAGACAAACAAAATAAGATAAATAGTATACCTACCTATAATTATATAGTAACGTACGTAATACGTATTAATTAAGAACTTTAAAAAAATACTATTCTGCTATCAATAGCAACACTTTTTTAATAGTCAACCGAAAACAGTTCCGTTTTATATCTTAGAAAATTCGACGGGCTTTGAATTAACATCACTTCGTAGGTACCTGGAAAACAAATTATGATATGTTTTTAATTCCTAGAAATGTAAAGTATCACGATAGATGTTGATTAAGAACAACTTTGTCTTTCTTTCCTTTTTTGAAATTAAGAATTTCAATAAATGTAGATGGGTCAATGAACGCTATTGCAAATTTACTTGGCGCCTACCATAAAGTTTTCCAATTAGGACACAATTTGTTTTAGCATAATTTATCCATCGGTGGGCAAACACTTCCTCCATATTTTTCCAGCCTCTCTTTTCTCGCGCCACCTCGAACCAGCCGTCACGGTGTGCAGAAACACAGTATGTTGCTGAAAACGGCAGGAATTAATTCAGGTTCCTGAAATTTCCGCGAGATGGCGTTGCCGGCCAATTCTGTAATTTTCACGAATGAGGTATTTGTGAAGTATGAATGAAGTATTATAATCTTGGTTATAAATGAGATTATTTTGAAATATTAATATCATAACGGGAAACCTATATAATTCAGTACAGCATTTAAATTTAACAGCGGTTATGAATGTAATAGGCGCTTATTAAAACGTGTAAGTCTGTCATATTATGCTTGATAGCAATGTATATAAACTAGTCACTGGAAGAGAGCCCCGACAGTTACTTTAACAGGTTTTTAAATGAGCCAATTCTTCATTTCATGATGGATGGACTATACACGATGATTCGATTTTGGAATTTGAAGTTGAGTTTGACACGATCCAATCTTCAGAAACCGGCCCTAAAGAAAACAAATCACTTTCAGTAATTTGACAGCACATTAAATAGCCGTTAGAAAGCGAGGGTCAAACTCGCTTTCTTCGTTAGTGAAAGTGTTGCAATAATCTATGTAAGTAGACGATGTAACTGCGTGACGGGGAAGATGGGCGTTAGATTGGCGAGGGCTGCGAACCGGCCTCGCCGCCGATCAGCACGCGATAGTTCAAGGACTCGATACACAAAAGATAGCCGCCGAGCGCCGCAGCATGTATAGATAACTCCTTGATGTTGCGCAACTAACTTTTCGGTTCGGACTCACCGGCGTGGGAACGCGTCGTACTGCTTTCGAGGCTGTTAACTTTTCAACATACAAAGCTGGGTTTGTTAGATGCTGGATCGCGTGAGTGTTTATTTTGTAAATGAAGCCTGGCAAAAATAAACAGCAGTCAATTATAAATACTAGTTAGTAAAAATTCAAACATGATGGGGGAGTAAATTGCAATGTTTTATTATTCAAATGAATGTTTTATAACAGCTGTTTTAATTTCATAGTTTAGCTGTCAGTATTATTTAGATGTTATCTTTATGAAACGCTATCATAAATCAAATAGTTTAACATAGTAAACCTTTACCCAGATTTTTTTTCGTTAAAAAGGAAACTGAAACTCCGTATTTAAGAAGTTTAATCTAAAATGGAATGCGTCACAAACGGGAAAGCTCCGAGGTTGCATTCGAGAAGTACAGTCGTAGATAGTCTCCGAGTCTCTATTAGAGTTTAGAGAACTACTTTCCGGCTAACTATCATGATAGAAATAGTTCTGTAACCTCATCACTGAGTTACTGCTCTGCTAGCCATTATGACTGTCGATGGCAAACTATAGCACACAATGGTACGTATCTATATCTCTTACGACTTAACAAATAAGTGAGACAAATAGTTGCATAGCTTTCGAAATGAAGGTATTCTGAACAGAAACTAGACATTTCAAGAATTCAGGCCATTTAACGACTTCAGTATTATGCTTCTCACTACCTCAGAGGTGGAATATCATCAAATTGTAATGAAATATGTACAATTAAGCACGGCGTACGTCGTCTTGACGCAGCATGAATACGACACGGTGGAATTGAATTTATGCATGAATTCCTGCGTGTACACACGTTTCTATTTCCATCGTGAGACTAGCGATGCCCAGGTGTGGTATCCATGGAAAACGTTTAATTAAAGAGGGATTACATAATGACTGCTCTTAAAGCCGTGAAGGAAAATGTCGTGAGGAGAGCGGCATGTTCTTAAATTCGATGCCTTGTAGTAGGTATCGCCCGCACTGTCCACGCAATGCTGTCCAATACCGAGACTATCATCCTTTAACACACTCTCTGTTGGTACACAGCCCTTTGCATGAAATGTGGTCAGGATCGTGTTAGAAATTGATTGTTTGTAATTATTGAAAGTAGATACTAACTCAATTCCCAAAAATATTTCACTAATGGAAAGTTGCACTACACCCAAAAGACATAGGTTAGGTATCTATTAATCTCGAAATATGTATGGTTTCTGTGAAAAAGGCTGCTGGGAGCAAAGACACGGAATAAACCAAGTTGATTATAATTTAGAATCAATATTATTAAACTATTTTATCAATTTACTGAATCAGTTTCCACTTAAAACATATTATAAAATGAAATAAACAATTTAATGTTTAATGAATTAATTATATAATTTAATGTTTTTTGAGATTTATTTAATAAAACACGTAGCTAGACAGTTCTCAAAAATAATAGTCCTCGCAGATGGAACATTTCAACTTCGTGTCTGAGTGATGGGCGCAATGTGGCACGTTAACACGCAGCACACATCCCCCCTGGACGTGATCGTAACAAGTTGCGGTTACGGCTTTACATTAGGACGGCTAAAAGTTTCGTCACACTGCAAAAAATAATTACAGGAGCAATCCACGTATTTGTAAAGAGCTTTCGTAATCCCATCGCAAACTGTCAACAACACCTCTAATTGCCCTACGTGCTAACAAGTTTTTGACATTTATTGCTGAAATGAAATTGCGACTTAACAACGCTTTTTAAATTCGAGAATTGGCCTTAAGGAGTTCTACATTTTGTGAGTTGTCATATTGTAGCGGAGATAGCGATGGTCGAAATGGCGAAAGTAACATTTTGGTAACCTACTTATGTCAATCCTAAATACATTTCTGACTTTTCAACAGTTGTCATCGCTAATAGACTAACACTTTGTGTAGAGGATGTTATTGCATTTTTTGTAAAGATTTTGGTTACTAACGAGCGGTTTCTGAATTTGGAATTTGGAGTTGAAAGCGTGTTAAATCCTACTTAAATGGTTAAAACATCAAATTCTCTGTTCATAAACCGGGAATAAGTACTGGCCAGTTTTAAGAAGTTAAGATTCGTCATACGCTTTCTGTTTTGATTAAGCTCTCTTTTTTGAACAACAGATAAATATTTAGATATTTGTTGTAGCTTGCTACAAGACTTTTTGTCGATTTTTAAAGTTCGATTTGTAATTTTAATCTTCGGTATGTAGTCTGGATTATTACTATTTTCTTTGGAGTTCCGTTTTCACTGATCTCTCAGACCCCTTTTGTAAAATGGTGATTATTACTTATTTCTTTGTCTGTATAAACCGGACTCCAGTTTTTCGTACGGGCTGAATGCCTGAACCTTTGTGGGGCCAGCGAACATTCTGGTTCCGTGCTTACATCGTACGAGCTTGAGGCGAGAGCTCCAGTGTACCTGCCGGGTCTGATGGTCTCGAACGCCGCTACGTTCTGGATTCTGCTTCAGGATTTGCGGGTTTCTTTCTGCCTGTAATTCAGCATTGGAGCGCTTTAACGGAACTCTTTTTGCCTGGCGCAGATCTCTCTAACTTTTTCTTCTTGCCATTTTTTTTTTTTTTTTTTAAGGATGGGAAATCATCAAATGACTTCTTCCGCTCTATGTGGAGCGGAAGGGCGTGTCAGACTCTTACTGACTAAAACCCATCCGTGTTCCTTCTTAAGCCCTTTGCGTTCCAGGGCCGCGGTGACTCTTTCGAACAAATTCCGCAACCCTGGCAGGCTCTGGCCCTAGCGGGCCCCTTCTTTTATGCTGACATCTCTTTGAGGCGCGCGTGAAACACAACGCGCCATCGACCCGTGCCTGGTGGTGATCGGACAGCGAGCCACCCAATGCTCGCCGTCCGCAGGCCCGCGCCTACGGTGGCCGGGGATCGCCCTGCGACTCCCGACGCCCGGGGCGTCTTCTCCTGTTGGGGCGGTTGGGACGAAGGCCTTGCCTTTTCCTCGCGCGGCCCTCCTCCTCCTTTGCTAGCATTACTGCTTCGCAGAAGGAGGTGACCGCTTCCCAAGCCTCCTCGCTCCGGACCATGGATTTAACCAGGGCCGGACGCGAGAGGTCGCCGCCGCCGATCGCCTCGACGAGGACACGGCGGTGCTCAGCCCAAGCAAGGCAGACCTCCACCGTATGCTCCACCGTGTCCTCCGGGCGATCCTCACAGTGCTGACACCCGGGCGTGTCCTCCCGCTTAATCCGAAACAGGTACCTCCCGAAACAGCCGTGTCCGGTTAGTACCTGCGTCAGGCGGAAGGTGAGAACGCCGTAACGCCTCTCCAGCCACTCCTCAAAGAGGGGTCTTATCGCCGCAATTGTGGCGTGCCCAGCGCTGGGTTGCGACAGTCGCCTTTTCCATATCGCCATGGTATCTCCGTCCGCCGCGTAGCAATTTGCCGTGGCAGCGGAGTTTCGCCCCGGCGAAGCGCCTCCAAGCGCCACGCGTAAACGTGCGGTTCTTCTTGTCTTAGGGATTACTAATTGCAATTATTATATCGACGGCTTTTTCCATACTAGATTTAACAATGTGAAAAACCACAAATTATGCATGAGGTGTTAACCTTTAATTAATTGTTGCACTTGTTAAAGAATATACAATGTAACTTGTGATGTTATGTGTACACAATTGTTGGTTAACCAAATAAATAAATAAATAAATACTAAACAGCATGTGCTTTTTTACCTTTTTATATTTTTGCCCATTTTTGGGTATTTTTAACTGATGATTAAATTATACGTTTTATGATAGTGAAGTGCTTTTAGTTCGCTACATTGTGTTCTAAATGCATATGTTCTGTATACAAATAAATATAGACTATAAATCCTTAGCCACGACTATGACGTGTCATAGTCGTCTACGATTTTAGAAGTGATCTGTTGCAGGTCAAGTAATATAAATTAATGTATTGTTTGTTGTACATTAAATGCGGTTAGTTATGAGCACTGCAAATTATGCATCTGCAACGGTTTCTACTTCGTTTCTCCTTGATATAAATTAAGCAATTTTTAAATGTTTCAAATTATAGAATATAAGTACTTTGTTCATTCGAAACAGTTGGCTTGAACCTTGCCTTGATCTCCTTGAACAAGAGAATTTTGTCAACTTTTTTGGTAACAATTTGAATTGAAGTACATGTCTATATAAGCTATGATTTGACTGACATTTATTTTTCTTGAGTTATTTCAAATGCCGATGCGAAAATGTATGTTACTCTGAAGAAGCCAACATTATATACCGATTTATTCAAACTGAACTTTCGAAAGATGAGGCAGTAAACTTATATGGGTCTAAAATGCAAAATCGCAATAACTCATGCTCAGCTGAAAGTTGACTCAATGCATTGATTATGGTAATCATAGTTCTAGATCTGAAATAACATTCCGCATTCGCAGGCCGCTCGCAAATTACTAAGGAAAGAATATTAATCAATATCTGATATCTAAGTTTGTCAAGGTGGACGACGAACTGGTGAAGGTCGTGGGAACCTGATGAATTGGGGACGGAAAGGATTGGTTGTTAAGACGACGCTTGGGGGAGACTTGTGTCCGGCAGTGGCCGGCTTATGATGGTAATGAAGTTGGTCAACGAAGATATTATTTAAAATATCTCTAACTTCATCTCTGGACGCAGTAGGTAAGGTAATGGAACATTTTGCCATGCAGAACACAGACCATTTGACCAAGCTTATAATACGTAAATGAAATAATTACATGTAATTTAGTCACTTTCAATAAAAACACACACAAAATCTTAGTAAATTATGCAATTTTAAAAAGCAAAAATCTAATAACTTTATATGTTTAGAAAATATAAAAAGTTAGAGCAGTATTTTATAAAATACTGTATTTATATACGCTTAAAAATCCGTTACTTTTCAGGGTAAACTTACAATAGATATTGCTGAAGATTTTCTTTATAAATCTTTTGCAGACACTGTTTCGCTTGTGTATAATAATCCCAAAAGGGAACATCTCATGAGGTTAGTTAGTTGTAAATGTGCCCTTTCCGAAATTATTTCTATACCCGCCATGAAGTCACGAGTACGGTTAATACCACAGTTGCACTCTTTTTGAGCATAAAAGGTGCATTTCGAGAACATTTATAATAAATATGGAACCCAAAAATTTAATCTTATTAAATACATGAGATGTGCTTATACCGAAATTGCATGATCAAATATTAATGTACTATTTAGTATTGTGCCAGTTAAATGGCCGCCCCTGGATATTCCGCAGTATATCTCGGCATCCGGACACTCTAACAACAATAATACACTTGTTTTTATAAAATGTATAATAATGTGCTCAGTTGAACGTTTACGGCTTGTCTGGAACTTTCCCAGATTCCTGAAATGATCGGACTATGATGCGAATTGTTCGCTCAGCGGGAGGGCTACGGGAGCTACAGAGGTGTTAGTACTTTGGAGCAACTTAACATAACATCACGCCTGTAGTCCATTGTTAGGCAGAGGTGTACGTATAGACACCCACATTTCACCAATTATGTTAAAGTCCCTTAGTAATCGTGTATAAAAATCTATCCTAGTCCTATACAGTTATAATGTATCGTCTAGTTTTCAAAACTTAACCGTATTTACGTTATTCCATAAATACGGTTAATAACTCGATGGGGTCACTTTTTATTATAAATAAGATTCAGAAAGTACCCCTTTTTTTTTTAGAATGGGAAATCATCAAATGACTTCTTCCGCTCTGGGTGGAGCGGAAGGGCGTGTCAGACTCTTACTGACTAAAACTCATCCGTGTTCCTTCTAAAGCCCTTTGCGTTCCAGGAACGCGGTGACTCTTTCGAACAAATTCCGCAACCCTGGCAGGCTCTGGCTCTAGCGGGCCCTGTCTTCTATGCTGACATCTCTTTGAGGCGCGCGTAAAACACACCGCGTCATCGACCCGTGCCTGGTGGTGATCGGACAGCGAGCCACCCAACGCTCACCGTCCGCAGGCCCGCGCCTAAGGTGGCCGGGGATCACCCTGCGACTCCCGACGCCCGGAGAAACTACCCCTTAGTAGTTTAGTTTTGTAAGAGATAAAACTAAACAAGCTTCACAGCTTGGCTCATCGCCGCAAGGTTGCCTGCTTGTCGGTCTTCTACAGATTGTACTTCGGGGAGAGTGTCCAGGAACCCCACGACCTCATCCCACCGGCCCCTTTCTACCATCGGACATCTAGACGCACTGCAAGTTACCATCCCTACCTTGTTGCTATTCCACCAATTCGCACTAAAAGTTTCCAAACGTCTTTTATAATGCGCACAGCAAAGGAGTGGAACTCTCTGCTTGCGTCTGTGTTTCCGTACACAACCGTAATCTCTTCAAAATTAGAGTGAACAGGCTTCTTCTGGGTAAGCTCGCTCCATCGTCGACTTTATATCCGTCATCTATGACCTAGACTAGAGTCAAGAGCAAACCCATATTAAAAAAAAAAAAAACTGATGTCCCGAGACTATAGATGTTAATTTTTGTAGAAAAACATTTTTCCATCAGTGGTGTAAGCTTCTTAAAGCTCACGTGATCTCCAAGAAAAAATTCCACCCTCTTGCAGAAAACTGTGAACTACTTAGCAAACTAATCACGAAGCTTTTCTGATAATCTACTTATGTTTTCTTCGTTAGTTCTAAGTACTACCTTCAAATGATATTAGTTGTCGATTTCGCAATCGACGACGAGTATTTTACCAAGAATATGTTCGCACGCACCTTTCGTTTCATTAAATAATAAATGAAGTCACTAGAAGTCTGTTTGTCATTATATTTTGAAGGGTTCCGTAGACAAATGGCAATATTTTCGATTTAATTAGCATTGAGCATTAGTACATTTATCTCGACTACGGAATCCTTCATAAATTTCACGCAAATGGCCGGTTTTATAAAAAAAACATTTTTAAGGCAATTCTTCTGATGTTGAACCTTACGAAATAATTTGTAGCTAAGACGGAGGATATGAAAGGAGCATCTGAAAAGACGAAATGTATATTTAATAAGTTTTTAGATAGACATCAAAAGCCTTCAAAGTTAAGCGTTTCTGGTCTTCACAACATATTTTTTCCAACTGGAATTGTTTTATTCTTAATAACTTCCCTTGAAATACATACATAAAACATTTCCATTAAAAAATCATATCTTGCTTGATATGAATTTTTATGTTAAAGATAATAATTTATTTCAGTAGAGTTCAGGCAATTACAATATCGCAATTAATAAACAAACCCGAAATAAGGTTTTTGTTATTAGACTTATCACGAACGACTATAGTAGTGTTGAAATGCTCACAAAACGATGTCATTTGTGTACATATTGCCTATAGTATTTTGACAGGCGATAAAAAATCGAACCAGATTGAAATGTTTTCAATTTAACGTAGTTTTTCACGACATCTGATGCGCTTAGCCACTCGACATGCTGGCTCTAACATGTTGGGCACATTGTTCAGTCTGCTGTTTGTTTATTATTGATAAACTATTTTGACGCGCGCACAATATCTTAGCAACGCAACTCAAAGGCGCAATCTGATCGTAAATAGACGGATCGATACATTCTATATTACTTACTTTGCTTTGATATCGCCATAGGCACTGTTTTTTATGAATTGTAGTTTCTATTAGGAGTTTGCAGCTTAATAATTACAGCCCCACGGGTCGAACTTCGAGGTTAAGGTACGCTTGCCAAGGTCGGTCCATGGATGAGTGACCAACTATTACATGCTGAGTTTACTCCAAGCCTCGGAGAGCACGTTAAGCCGTTGGTCCCGGCTGTCATTTGAACATCTTTGAAAGTCGTTTCGGGTAGTAGTTCTAGGTTTTGGAGATCCGATTGGTAGTAGCTCCCTGTAAAATACTGGTAGTCAGATGAAACGAAGCCAACCCCAACATGGTTGGGGAAAAGGCTAGGCAGGTTGAGTTCTTGTTAGGGGTCGCACAGGGCTTTATTTAGGTACTTAGGTACCAGTTTATTCGAATTATGTAACTGATGTTGCGAAAGAAAATACACCGAAATAGTCTGAATGGATAATCTTATCTGGAAATTTGGAGACGATCCCTCAGAGACCTGGAGCAGCTTTACTACAGAATCTATCGGAATTGACATGCAGTTAGAAGGGGCGAATTATCATTTACTAGCTGTTGCTCGCGACTTCGTACGCGCATATCCCGGATTTTTCTCGTTCCCGTAGGTATTTCCTGTATAGCCTATAGTATTCTTCATGAATGTGGCTATCATATACAAAAAGAATTTTCAAAATCGGTTCTGTAGTTCCAGAGATTACCCCCTACATACAAACTCACAAACTTTACCTCTTTATAATATTAGTATAGATAACGAATCCTTTGAGGGATGAAACTTGTTTTTTTTCTAACGAAAGAGGTAGCTTGCGGTTTTGCGGTAAGATCTAATTTTTGAGTTCATGATTATAAGAGATCGATTTCATGTAGCTAGTCTTAATTCAAATAATGTGCAGTGGACCTGTGGACGTATGCTGTATTGAAACCTTTCATCATGCAGGCTTGCATAAAATACTTCTGGGTGTTTTTGAAGTGTCATGCCAGTTTAGAATAGGATTTAAAAATATTGAAAAACAGTACAGGCCATTAGGTTTGTTATCTGTGAAGTGTCGTTTCAAATAAAAAAAACTTTTTACAAGAAAATACAACCGACAGTCGGTAGTCGGCAGTCGGTGTTTTTGTTTGTTGACACCGACGTCCGAAATTAAAGTTACTGTTTTTTATTTGGAAGTCTGTTGTATTTTTTTTTCACTTTATAGCGGTTCACATGTACTGTCCCCTTCACAGCGTACCGGCGTGATATTATGTTATGAACTGGTGTAAACAATAGACAGAAATGAGATTTCAGCAATCCCAGTCCATTTGCTATCTTTTATTGAGGAGTTCCGTTGCCTATCTCCGAAGTTCTTCATCAGATCTTCACCAAATTGAAATGGGACCACTCCGAGAAAGTACTCTTCCAAAAACTACCCAAATCGCTTCAAGTGTGCCTATATAATTTGAAGAGTTCTCTCTATTTCTCCAGGATCCCATCATCAGATCCTGACTTGATGATCATGGGACCAACTGAGACGCACCCTTTCAAAAACAAAACCAATTTGGTCCAGCCATTTTTGAGTAATCGGGGAACACAAAAAAAAATAAAAAAAGGTTCGGACGAATTGAGAACCTCCTCCTTCTTGAAGTCGGCTAAAAATATAAACCGGGCATTGTGTTGTTTCTATCCTGACCTACTTATGCCCGGTTTCTTAGGTACTTTATCGGTCGTTTATCTGTCCATTATCGCTATTTTTCATAAAGCATTGGTTGGTTAGTGGTTAAAGGACAGATAAACGACCGATAAAGTACCTCAGAAACCGGCCATTAGTCCTTGTATTACCTATAACTATATAGTATTTCACTACTATACGTTATATTATTTTAGATCACAATGATGTTTTCATTTGATTCTTGTTTTCAAAAGATCGAGCCACGAAAAATATCTCGGTCTGAGGGTAGACGACAAACTCACATGGAAACTGCACATCGAACATGTAAAATCAAAATTAACGTCATTACTAGCATCATTGCGCATAATCTCAAATTGTATTCTAGGGAAAATACGTACTATTATTTATAACTCATTAGTAAAATCACATCTCGAGTACCTTATTGAAATATGGGGATCTGCCGCAAAAACTATCCTAATGCCTTTACAACGAACCCAGAACAAAATTATAAAAACATTATACCATTATATAAACCAAATTATTAAATCTCAAACAACTATACACATACGGTACCTGCATTCTAATAAAAAAAATCACCACAAACAGCGCACAATCAAAGCTAAAATTACATAAAAAAACCATATTGTTCGAAGGAGCACAGCTGTTTAACGACCTACCAAATGACGTAAAAGATTGTAATAATATTAACAGATTTAAACTAAAGCTGAGAAATTACGTTTATGAAATGTAGTCATACCGCATATTAAATGTTAGCAATTACATAATTCCCATATATTTGTTTTGTATAACATCACCAACACGCATCGGAGGCAAAATGTATTTATTTAGATATAAACAATTACTTTGTATCTCATTGTAAGTGAACCTATGTATTGTTCTTATGAGAATAAACTATTTAAACCGATTTATCAAAATTATTTGTTTTTTATCAGTGAAAATTTATTATTTATTGACGTTCGGAGGTGACCCGAGATGTTTCGTAATCCTAGACTGGTTCTTCCCTTTCTTTACGTCCTATATTTTCGCGAATTTAATCGTTTTCCAAACAACTTCTGAGGGTCGTCAGTGAGAATTGGTGCGGTCCGATCCAAAGGTACTGGCGCGAAGTCCACCGAAGTGCCAACCGACCGTTAAGGTTTTATTATAATTATTTAAGTGAATGCTCGTCGAGGCGATCGGCGGCGACCGCTCACGTCCGGCCTTGGTTAAACTCATGGTCTGGAGCGAAGAGGCTTGGGAAGCGGTCACCGCCTTCTGCGAAGCAGTAATGCTAGCGAAGGAGGAGGTGGGCCGCGCGAGGGAAAGACAAGGCCTTCGCCCCAACCGCCGCTACAGAAGGAGACGCCCCGGGCGTCGGGAGTCGCAGGGCGATCCCCGGCCACCTTCGGCGCGGGCCTGCGGACGGCGAGGGTTGGGTGGCTCGCTGTCCGGTCACAACCAGGCCAGATTCGATGGCGAGTGGTTGTTTTCCACGCGCACCACAAAGAGATGTCAACATAGCAGACGGGCCCCGCTAGGGCCAGATCCTGCCAGGGTTGCGGAATTTGTTAAAAAGAGTCACCGCGGCCCTGGAACGCAAAGGACTTTAGAAGAAACACGGATGGGTTTTAGTCAGTAAGAGTTTAATGATTATTGTAATTTAATTGAATTTTGTTTACTGATGAAAACATTTTATTATTGTATATTAATGATTTTATTCGTATATTGAATGTATTTTTGTAGTTTTGTGAATTTTGTTTACTGATGAATCAATTGATTATTTTTTTTTTGTATTTTAATGATTTTATATTGTTTTTTTTTGTAATATTATGATTTATTATTTATTATTAAGTAATGAATTTGATGATTATTGTATTTTAGTGTTGGAGTGATTGTCAAATGTTTGTATATAATTGTATGCTTGTGTAATTGTAATATTCCCAATATTACAATTACACAAGCATACAATTATATTGACAATTATTATATTACAATTACTTGATGCCTTAATAAAGAAAATTTATTATTATTATTTTATAATATGATATCTTAAGGGGAGAATAATAGGAAGTTAATGAATTGGAAAAGAGGTAACTTCATAATTTTATAAAACTGTGTTTGATGCATAAAAGCCTTAATAGCAAAATAAGTAGAAGTGTAGGTAACCGTTAAGCTCCAAGCCAAGAATAATACCTACTTTATTTGACAAATTTATTATTTTAATTATATTGCTACGATTGTGCTTTTAAATGTGCTTTGTTGGCAGAATCAAGTATTTGTTCCAAGTTAAGGTCGTGGCATTGTGCAAATCAATCTTTTAGATCTTTATAGAACATATATGTAGACCCTTAGATGGTAGTTCGTGTAACTTCATACCAAAACTTTGCTTGCAAACATAAGTTTTGAAGTCACATTCTATTTGTCTGTCTGGAAACTACTCAATTTCGAAAACTTTGTTAGTAGTTTAAGTTGATTTCGATTGGATTGGTGTAGTTATAAAGCTGAACATGGACCGGTGGCATACACCGGTACATTGCGGACACCGTAAGATTGTAAACCATCTTTATTAGATTATAATTACCCGATATATGTATTATGAAAAAATCGTTTTGTATACAATAAATCCCATCCAAATTCAATAGTTTACAATATATCCGTGTCTTATTAAGAAAAAATAGTTTACAATTTCAAGCGATATTTAACAATCTTACGGTGTTTGCAATTTTCCAGTGACAGATACTTATGTTTGCCATGTTTTTAGTCAAGTTGGAAAGATGTTCACTAACAGTAACGAGAAAAGTCAAGAAGTTAACTTTATTTTCAGGTAAGGTTCTATTTTCAAGTAATAGATTATACACCGAGGGGATAAAGCAGTGTCTTATGTCACGGGCGTCATATTGAATCCCGAACGCAATGAAGGATTCGGGAGTTTACAATTATTCTGAATGCAGCCTGAATTTAAGCTAGCCCAAGGTAAGGTGGAAAACACCATTATCCTTGAGAACCATACTCTACTTTTCACACCTACTGCAAGAAAATTGTGCTCAAACCATAAAGAGAGGTGGCTGGCCACCGCGATCGGCGCTAGTCGGCCTCCGCTGCTAGGACCAGGTCGCGTATCATAAGCTGTGACCCCGGTCCACTACCGGGCAATAATATTGTACTGAATTTCATTATACCCCGCCAGGCAATACTGTGATTTGAATTTGGAACCTCATTTCAGACGCGCACGCCGCTCGCGGGCATAATGACGTACTTTAGGTCACTACTATTTTAGTTGGAGTACATATAGTTAATATTGGTTCAGTAGTTTTTTTTAAGATAGAGAGTAAAGTGTGTATCAGATACTAGGAAAACGTTTCGTTTGCTTAACAGCGTAATTCCAACACATATCATTATGCATGTTGTTTCAATGTTTGCATGCAGTTAGGCTCTAGCTAAATAATATCGATGAAAAGTTTAAAAAGTTGCTTAGCAATTTAAAAAGTAATCGTGTAAGCGTTAGATGTCAATATAACAATGGTTCGTCACATCATGTATATAGAAAATGATGGAGGGATAAATACTTATTCTTTTTAAGTAATTAGTTTCAATTACAACTGAAATTTAAAAAAAATGATGAAATAAAAAAGTAATTTAAACCGATTTCAAAATTGTTACTTATCTAATTAATAACTAAAAAGGAAAAGTTTTATCTTATAAAAATCTAAAGTTAATATGCCAACAATTTTTTTGAGGTCGGTGCCAGCCTAACTGCGGTAGGCGGGGTATATCGATATACGGCGGGGTATACCGATACAACAACCAAATGACACAGCTTGATCCAGATATTAAGGCTGGCCCCAAAAAACAAGTTGGCTTATTTATTTTAGATTTTTAAAGATACTAATTAAATAAATTACAGTTTTGAAGTCAGTTTAATTTTTAAATTACTTTTTTTATAGCTACATTTACTCAGTTTTGCTTACCACAACTTGCTGTGCACGATGTGCAACTGTACACAGGGACTTGCAAATTACATGTAAGGCTTCACAATAAATCGGTATGCCAGTCAAAAATACATTGCTTGAAGATTTCTGTCTTTTGATAGCACTCAGTATACAACGAGATAACCGTCCTCTTTACTGACTGCGTTTGAGAAAGAAATGTTTTAAATAAAAATAACACATCATAAAACTCAATGAAAAGGTTTTATATTAACACGCATTTTGACAATAATCACAAGGCTAACGCTACGTTACAACTATTGTAGGTCTACTTTTTCCGTAGGTAACCAAATGTAAAAAACGAACGAACGAACCCCGAACTCCATACACGTAGGTTCGGCTCTTTACGACGAATCGCTTGTGTGATTACCTGATTTGTGAATTCTTGTATATGTAGGTTGACAGATGAAACGACTGATTGGTCTTAGCGGCAGAACCGTGTAAATTGCTTGTAGGCAAGGTTTGGCTACAGAAATGATTGGAAATACGACTTAGAGGAGGGTGCAGAGGGGTGAAACCATTAACCGCACGGCCGCAATAGAGAGTGAAAGCTGGTGATTAATACAATCCACGTTGATGAATGACTCAGTAATAGTGTAGTAAGTATCCAATCGTTGATGGAGTCGCGTAAGATTACTTACACGCTATTTGGAGCAGATCATGTTGTAATAGAATAGTTTTATACCGTCAGTTAGTGATTGAGTACCCTGTCTCCTTAAGAATGTGTAATATTTTAATTTATATATTAAATTTAATTGTAACATTGGATATGTAATTCTAATGTGCACGTGTAATGTGTTTTATTTGGATTTGTTTGAATTGCGTCTGAATCTCAAAATGGGTAAACTGGGTGTTTCGAGTTATCAGTAGTATTTCGCTCTGGTTTCGGATTATAATATGAACATGGGATTACGTCTTGAAAAAAGATACATCTTGCATTTAATTTAATTTAGTGAGTACACTATAGTTTTAACTGAAGCGCTTGAGACTGTCAACATTCAACCGATACCTCGTCTTAAAGCACGAGAAAGCTTCACAGAAAAAAAGAAGAACTCAAAAGAACTAGATGACACATTAACAGGACTGTCAACTACAAGCAACTTTAATCATCCAATTATCTAGATAATCCGCACTTTAACGGTTTGACGCGCATTATACTTTTATATCGGAAACGGTGACAAACACGTAATGTTCACGTCACAAGCTGTCGTGTTAAAGTCTTAAACTTGATGGTCGTAACTCCTCAGGGACCGGCGGCAAAATGTCATCATCTACAGCAGTACATACTTGTATCCGTTGCTGGGATATTAAATTCTTCCCCCACTTTCATAGTTTGTGGTTTGTTGTGCCAGCAGAAATATGCTCATCGAGAAAACATTCGCATAACTTGTGAAAGTGGTTTAATTATAAGAAGAGCGCGCTCTTAAGTAAACGGCTTACATATTTTGTTTGTTATTTATGTTATAACTCCAAGCTGGTATTTTTTAGTTATACCTACCCTTAGGGAACCTCATGATGACATCTTAGCAACGTGACGGGGAGCTGTGCCCTAGAGTGGCTCTCGATTGACATATTTTATATAATTCAAACAATTCCGTCCGACACGTATGCAAATGTTAGGGTTACCACCAGAGATGTGCGAGGATGCGTAGCGCGGGATGTGTATGTTAAAAACCAATAGAATCGCTGCGCTGAGCGAGGCTTGGTAAATGCTAATTTGGTTCTTTAGAGACCCCTGGGTCTCTCGAGAAAGTGACATTCTATCGGCGATACCGACTTATGAAACGTCAAAATGTTTGGGATTGACACTTTAGCGTTTATATTAAAAGTTGATTTATTAGTGACCCAGTGAAATGTGGGTTGTGATGGAATTTGAACTTTGTCTCTTTAAAAAATTGAAAAATGTTTCGAATTGCGAATCCACATAAATATACTGAAATTCTATCAGCAGTAATTTTATCTAGAGACTCTAGTCCACCCACGGAAATTAAAGTAGTAATTCGTATTTTATCACCGTACAAGTAATGTGCAACACAATAAAAAGTAGGAGAACAATAAAAGAAGAGCTAACGTACTAAGTAAATGGAATACGGTCAGTAACTGCATGAGCGGCGCTTAAAGTCCCGCGCGACAGCTGTAATGTGATTTGGTTTTAAAGTACTCAGTTGAATGTGAGGGTATTTTGTACTGGGAAAAGAAAATGTTTCAGGTCATCATCCTCTTGAGTTGTTATTGTATATGAAGGTTTGGTTTTGGTCTTGTTTAATAGGTATGAAATAGGTGATTATGAAAATGGATTTTTATATATTATTATAAATAAAAAATCGCTTATCGTGCCCGTAATCGCAGCGTTGTTCATTTGGAGTACATCTCAGATGTTGATGAAGTTCTAACGTAATTTATTTATTTATATCGGAAGGGTTATACAGTAAATTGGTATTACATTGACGTACAAAAAAGAAATACTTACTACAAACTTTTATTTATATTTGTTGTACTTACACCTGTAGTCCTCGCACTAGCACTAGCACCTCATAGTGTAGTATTTTTAACCCAAAGGTTGACCGGTAGAGAATACCTTGATGCATTAAGTCCGCCCATGTACCACTATTGTACATAAAGTTTCAATAAATAAATAAATACTGGAGTTTTGTAAAAACTGCTCGAAGCAGTACGGGGTCGTTAGTATGTTATAAGGGACGTTTACAAATATGTGAAAAATGCTAGAAACATAGTGAACACGCATGATTTTGCCAAGCATTGCATGCAGGGTTGCAGATTTCGCAAGTAAAATCTAACTTACTATGTGCGTAGGCGCGCGGCTACGAACGTAGGCGCTGGGCTACGAGCGTAGCAAGGTCTACGCGGGTTCATAGTTCATAGTTTTCAGTACTTAGATATTTGCTGCACACAGCTATAATCAATTAATTCACTAAGCATCAGGTATGTTTCGGAATTCGTTCAAAAGAGTCACCACGACCCTGTAACGCAAAGGGCGTTAGGAGGAACACGGATGGGTCTTAGTCAGTAAGAGTCTGACACTCCCTTCCGCTCCGCCCAGAGGCACATACGCATTTTAATTAATGACAATAAGTCTGTAATAAGAATGTTTTATAAATTTTACTAGTGGCCCGCCCCGGCTTCGCCCTGATGTTTTGTTCATCAAAGTTTTCTTTCATAAGAACCTTCTCCTGACAATAACAAACATAACAAAAAATAATAAGCGAAATTGGTCCAGCCATTCACGCGTGATGCCGTGATTAAGGGAAATAGGGATTCATTTTTATATATATAGATAAGAAGATATAGTAAGTTAAAATTCATAAGTGGCAAAATCTGGCTATGCAAAGAATATTTTGGCCAATTAGAAGTCAGATTGACATTTCGTATAACTCAATTATTACGTATGCGTAGGCGCATGGCTACAAGCGTAGCAAGTTTCTACGTGCGTAGCAGCCTACGCAGTTTCAATACCTACTTATTTACGTGAATTCTACATAATTATCATTGTATGCAATTCAGCTTTCATTTTTGATATTGATGGATATTTGTTCCATGGGTTTCATTTAATCGTTCTGAATAAAATGTTAATGATACAAGGAGCATAGTAAATAAAAGACACGCTTGTCATTTTGAAAGCATGTTATTAACAAATTAAAGTTAAACAAAAACGTAACGTGCCTACACGTTTTAATCATTGTTAGTGACACTTTGGTTTATCACTCAAAGCACTTGAATCGACGGGCACAACATTATATACTGTAAAACTATGGTAAATAATGTTTACCTATTGTGAAAGAAAATAATTAAGAATATTGATATTTTAATTTGTAGGAAATGTTAACAAATAAAATAGATCTGTAATAATTTACCGTTAAGGTTATTAAAGATGTCTTTATTATAAATATATAAATATTCTGGATTTTAAGTAATAATTTCTTATGTCTACTTTTCTTAAGGCATATTTGTTTAACTATATCATGAGCGTTGATTGTCTTACAGTTCCATGTTTTGCATAGAATAAATAAAAAATCAACCACAAAGCTTCCAAATATATGCAGATTAATTGGATGGGAAATCTTCTTTGTTATTGCGTGCTTCCATGCATGCATGAAAATCGTGCGTTCCCGTCGTATACCCGCGTCCGTATATTTGGAGGTAACATAAATATACGCTGTATACGTTTGGACGGTTGAAAGGCGCGCCGAGGCACTCAAGAGGGTCTAAGAGTGAAGCTAACGAAGTACTCACCACCTTCTCCTCGAGGATCTCGTTGTTGTTGTTGTTGCTCCCATATTTTAAGGCACCGTTTTCCATGACCACAACTGATCGTCGTGTATTTAACTATGTCTTTAACACTATTTGTCCTCATTTACTATACATTTTTACAATATTTACATATGTTCAGTGATATTAAATTACACATCGTCCTTAGGATTCTAACATTACTTATTTTAAGATAAAAGTTACTGATATATCGTTTTCATTTGTCAGTAATTATTATTATTTATATTACAGATTTCATTGGACCTGAAATTCAGATACGCGAAAAATTTAATTAGTTTTCGGATTTGTAGTTAGTTTTTCTATCAGCATTTAATATTTATCAAGAATGTGTGTAGTATAATTTTTTTTAAACTATGCTAGATAAATATTAATTACAATATTTTATAATGTTAGTAAGAGTGATTATTAAACTTACTAAATTTTGATTACACAAATCTGTCATAAAACAAAGTAGACAAACAATAGGGTCATTACTAATTGTAGTAGTAACCTACATTTGGTTGGTTTGCCGGTTACACATGAAATGCTTCCATTTTTTTAGATTTTCAACTTCTAAGCTAACACTGTTCTTTTAATAATACGCCATGCTGAATTAATTAAAGACGTTACATAATTTTACTGATATTAATATGACATCCGTTGCTATGTTACTTTTCTTTGTAAACACATTTCTTTGTTCGTGAAATTACTTCGACAAAAATATTAAACAGCGATTTATAGAGTATCTCAAGACAGTTTGCGATATTCGAGTTCAAGTTTTATAATTTGATTAGTCTTTCAAACTCCACTGATTAACATTCACTTTTACGAAAAGTTTTCGCATCCATAGGTAGGTACATAAAAGAATTACCTAACGATTTTATTTTTTAAATTGCAAGGCACGATTATTTTAGGACACATGATATATGTTTAGTAGTGGATGCAGTTTGTTAACATCGTGTCGGGGTGGCGGTGCAGGTGGCGCGGTGTCGCTCGGGCGCGGGCGGGCGACTCGCGGGCCGCGTCATACTGCGGCGCGGCGGACGCGGCTCAGCGCCCCAGGCGCCCCCGGCGCCCCCCAGCGCCCGGCGCCGCATACCCGCACTCTACGCTCGCCCGCTCGCCCGCTCACCATCGCCGACCACCATACCACCGATACGCACCATCCTTTATTATTGACAGACGACCTTGCCCCACATTATATTTTCTCCACTAAAAGGATTTATTAGGTCAATGATGGACGGATGTTGAACATTTGTGTTAAATGGAAAACAATGACTGGCTAGATTGACCCCGCGTGAAATAGCACACCGAGTATTTTATCCACTTCTTCTTTATTGATATTTTCTTTTCATTGAGAACTTCTGTTGACGAATTCTTTCTTACACCGCGATAAAAAAGTTAACACGTACTTACTTAACTTGTAACTTACGAGGGCGCTGTGCAGTTTTATGAGACTTAGGTACACATTTGTTAACCTTTTTCTACGTATTAAACTAGATAAAGAAGACATGAATAGACCTATTGCAAGAACATTAACGCAGATAAGTGGTTGCAAAAATAAAAATGTACATCTGTTTACTAGCCAACATTAGCACAAACATAGGCGTCAGTTATTTAATTGATAAATAATTAAGGAAATAAATTAGAAATATTTCTAAAACACTAGCTACTAATACACAGTAGTCAATGAAACATTATTCAAGCTCATAGTGACTACAATTTTAATCACTACAGTCTACAGGCAAAATATTGTCGCGAGGCTTTCGGTATTTCAACGTTGAAGTTAACGATGGTTTTGTAGTAAAAATCACAAGAACTTTATTTTTATTGGTTATAAACGTCCCCTTCCTGAACAAATCCCTTTAATTTAATGGTTGTGATACCTTGTATTTGTTTTATATAAACAAATACAACAAAAATAAATAATAATAACATAACAATAATTCATATATGTAACAATATTAATTTTGAGTGTAATTGCTGTGATGATTGTACAATCACTTTGCAAGTAGGTATGACGCGTAGTTAGTTTCCATACACAAATATTTCGAATGGGATCTTGCTTTTAAAGACGTAATGTTATAACAATAAAGCGAGTGTTCACGGGTCACTGAGTTCAATTGTACGAACATTACACTAACACTCACTCTTATACTGTTTTCTCTGCAAACATTGTTAGATAAACTTCAGAAATATTCGTGGGCTATTTTACATTTTGGAAGATTTCTATCTGGTAGACATGTAAAGCTACGGATGTATTTTTTTAAGCCGGTACCGGCAAACGAAAACGTTAATATTTTCTTAAGAGAACATAAAGAGCGAGTAAGGTTCTTTTCCAAAAAGTTCGTTTCGAGAATTTAATGAATTTGTTATTCCCGAAAGTGGGTGTATAGCCTTGGCAAAATGTCCTGAAGCGATTTGTTCTTAATATTGCAAAGATTGTTTTTTTAATTTTAATTTAAGAGCTGTACGAGTAGCTGAGTTTTGAAATATAGAGTAACAACAGACGGCCTAATCCGATTAAAACTGCTATTAAGGTACCTATATACATACATACATACCTACCTACGACAACTTTCGCTGGTGAGCGCCTGCTCTACGTACAATCAGATAACAATCCAATATTTACCAGACGACGACAACGACTGATATGATCTCTATAATTATTTTAATCATGAACAAATCTATACATTAATTAATTTTATTTTGTCATTCGATTTCGATTAATGTTGGCAATTAATAAAAAGAAATTGCGATCCGAACTTTGCCAATCACATTTTTATTATCCGTAGTTGAGGTAAACAAGCTAGTAACTCATACTGTTGCAATTATCTTTCGTTCCCCACTTTCTAAAGTATATAGTTCTGACGTGAATTGCATTGTATCTGATAGAAAATTAATCTCATAAATAGATACTGAAGGTAAACATATATTGGATTAGTCTGCTGTGTTTGTTGTAAACGTGGGTAGTTGAAAACAGGTTTGATAACGTAATAGATAGTGTTATTGCATAAGAATCATGCATATATTTATGTCCTATTTTTATAGGCTACTATGCATGTGGCACATCAAAAAACTACATAATAAAACTTACTCGTCGAACGTGAGAACAACCCATCGGAAATATCTGCGGACCTTATTTAGTGAAACCGCATTTCAGCGAGGTCCGTAGATATTCCCGACGGGTTGTAAGGCTGTTGATCCCGCATAGAATTGGGTGACAATCATACATAGGACATGAGTATAAAAAAAATTGTATGTGCCCATGGATGTGAGACTAGCCACCCTATGCATATAACCTTGACTTAAATAGTCAAGGTTATATTCATAGGTAAATCTTCGTTGTCTGTCGGTGTGAACTGGTTGGTTGCAAGCTGCATGCAATGCGTGACGTCTGCTACTTCCGACCTCTAGTGCCGTCCTAGGCCTTGGGTTTCAACATGTATTAACTTGCCCCGTCCGAAGTAGCTTTTTCCTCATCAACCTTGCGTGGTTTTGCTGAGTCACCTTTTGAGCCAGCAAAGATTGCGATTGGGAGGACAATCATCACATTCCAGTAACATATACATCATCCCTAATTATGTATGTTTTTGCTGTCTTTAAAGTGATTGTTGTAACTCAACTTAATTTATATAATGATTTAATGGATTCAAACAAAAACTTATGTGTAGCTATTATTACGTTGAATTTGAGGGTCCTGGTTTGGACTTATCAGTTTAAAATTCTATGGCAACAATTGCGTTACGTAATACAAGACGCAGAATCTGTGAGTCTAAATGCCTCCCTTCTTCCACAAACATTTCCCGCCCCCATTAGCTTCAAAATTCTGTAAACAGTATTTACTTATGTTATTTACTTTTCCGTACCCTTATGTGTTCAGCAAAATGAAGGTCGATTAAACGTTTAATTAAAATGCACAAACCATTTGGTTTTATCTTTATACTTATTGTGTCGCTCTGCGGGTTATTGTGCGCGCTTCCCGAATGCGTATCGCTTTCCTGTAAGGGTGTAATTTATTTCGTGAGTTTCGTTTAAAGTCCGTTGACATTCAGTTGACCGACGCTGGCTGTAAACGCAATAACAAACAGCACAAAAAAAAAAAAAAACTTTTTACGGCCCGCGAGACGAAAAACATTTTTAAATTGTTGACGTTTTCAGAGCATGGGAGCAGGCTTATGAGGTGGGAGCGACCATTCGTTTATAGAAATTGGGTTCAATGATGATTAATATGAAGTGTGACGTGCGATTATGTATTGTCACGCTTCCTTCGTCTGCTAAGTGAGCAGAAGCCCTAGTGATACGAGCAAGAGTCGCGTTAATACCGTTTCGTGTCACGTTCAGCTAACGTAATACGTGTAAAGCTACATAATATGAAAGAAGACGAGTTATGCAGCCAACTGTGTTATCTTACATAGCTTGAACGATGGTTTTGATAAACACAAAGATAAATAAATATGTGCGAGAGATTCCCGAGAGACTGCTGCGTATGCGTACCATCAATAAAATTTATAAAAGGCTGTAAAGGATTTTAGATGATGCAATTTTTAATTGGCTTACTACTAGCCTGCGGTAATCACTACTACTTCAAACTTTCTACAGGCAGTTGCAGTGCAAAAAAAGCAATATGAAGAATGTTTTTTTCAAGTTCCGACATTTGGAGTAGCAAAGCTTTTGTCTACAAGCCACCAAGCGCGCAGGAGGGTCCCTCGTTATATTCAGCCTTATGCAGTGCAAACAAAATATGTCTAGCCAGGAAGTTAACGTTTCACACTATTAAGACTAACTTTGTTCTCATTTTGTTAATTATCTGTTATAAATTAATCATGAGGTGAGTACCGAGATAATTTATAACATAACCTTAATAAAGGGTGATCCACTTCGAGGTTCCTATATTAGAGCGACTGACTGATATCATTGCTTGATTCTTGAAATGTTATTTTGTTAATTGTTAACGAAGATTAGGATTCGTCTTGTTGCCAAGACGATCTTATGTTGTTGTTGTGTGATTTTGTTAAGAGTCGCGTCCATATCAACATACCTGTAACGTTGGAGCACCTTAATAAGTTATTGCTAAGATATCCCATAAATCGACGAAAAAGTAATCGAGACCGACCTTGATCGAATCAGCTGCAGCAGAATGCAGAGGCCGTGAATTAACTGAAATCATCGGTCTTAATAAATGAATTACTAATTATATAATAATATCAATAAAAGATAACTTGTGTTAGGTAGGCATTTAGTATGTTTTTTTTTCAATTAAATTTAGGGAGATGAGGTTAGTCACCCTGAATAATGACTAACCTTAACTGCGATTCCGTTCGTAGTAGTCGTATAGAGTAGTTAAAGTAGGTACTTAGAGTATTAGATGACAAGCTTTTCCTGCAGCTTCGCCTTCGTGGCCACTCGTGGCACACAAAAACAGGCATCGTTTTTAGGGTTCCTAACCTCTGTATGGAACTCTTATAGAATCACTCGGTTGTCTATCTGTCAGTCCATCTGTCACAGGCCATATTCTCAAAATGTAAGGGACCAATTCTGTTAAAATTAAGTGCACATATAATCTGTGTCCCAAATACGGACGCGTAACGAAAATAAATACATTTTGAAAGTGGGGTCACTTTTTGGGGAAGAAATAATAATATTTGAAAAAAGTTTTTCCAACTGTGCCGTATCATATATCAAATGAAAGGGCTCACCGCAAGGGTTTCAACAGTGTTTTTTATTCAAAATTTTAAAATAATCCATTCTGAAGTTATTAAAGAAAATAGATAAAAATGGCCCTTTTATCCGAAACTGCTGAGCCTAAAAATATGTAAAAAAATACAGATAGTCTTCTTGTAATCTAAAGGTCTTTAACAGGTTTTTTTACAGGAAAACTTATAAGAAGTCTACGCTTTAAAGTAAAATTAAAAAAAAATATTATTCGTTCGGAATACTTTACACGCAAGTCCGATTCGCACTTGGCCGGTAGTTGGATTAAAGGTAGCCTGTGCTTTTTACATTTAGCGATACTGTAACTTTCTTTTAGAGCAATACTATTTTTGTTATCAATCACTCATTCCAGACTTTACCTTTTACAAACACATTTATCTTTATAATATTTGTTCGAGATTAGATATACCTTTCCACCCTGACGTTATCAAATCACTGGTTTACGGGATAAAGCGAAAAGGGCGAAGGGACTGGAACCTAGTTTTGCTGCTCACTATTTTATGTCACCAAAACCACATTACAGTAATGGTTTCACATTAATCCATTTGGATATTTTCCTATCCCTTTTTCAGGATAAAAAGTACTCTCATTTGTGTATACTATAGTGTGCAAGATAAACGGATAGATATGTTTCATGTTTATACATGTCAGTCGATTATATCAAATCCCTCTATCATACAGATTAGTTTAATCTTAATAGAAATTGTTACTAGCTCTTATTATTGTTGATATAGATATAGCTTAACAACTAAAACATTCGAGTCATCGCATTAACATTTGTCAGGCATCGCCTAATGACATCATAATATCTGACGTTTAATGATAACTGTGAATGTAAGGTGCGTGCCTTTCCATGAATTAATGAAATCCTACATCCTACTAATATTTTAAGGATGAAAGTTGGATGTTTGGATGTCCGTTAATTAGTCAAACGGATTTGGATGAGACTTGACACACGGGTAGACATTTCCTGGCTTAATACTTTTGAATCCGCTAAAACCCCCTTGGGATAGTTTCCAAGTACCAAGCGGGCGATAGTGTTAATGCCCAAAAATTAGCCAAGCGCGAGTGAGACCCGCAGACAGAAAGTGTCGTAGGTACAACAAAATCTTCGGTAAACATTGTTTATTAAAAGTTTTTTATTTATCTTCTTTAGTGGTACCCCACGTCTAACAACACCACTGGATAGTCACAGGAAAGCAAAATACGCAATTTGATTTGAAAACCAAACTGCTGAACCGATTTTGATGAAATTTGAATGAGACCAGCCGGAAAGTATATCCTTTCACATAAAAAAGTATTTTGTAATAGGCTCATAAATGACGGAGTTATAAGATAACAAACAAAAAAAATACAACCGTATTTAGCACCTCTTCCTTTTTTGAAGTCGGTTAAAAGTAAGGGAAGGCGTTTGCCCAGCAGTGAGACAACAAAAGCTAAGAAAAAAAGGCTATCTTCTGTAGCCAAACACTTGGCTACAAATTGAACAGGAAAAATTGTAGCCAACATGTTTTTCGTGGCCCTATTTTTCGTTTTGCACATAAATGGAATGAGAACACGTGTGCAATATTTTCTGGGAGTGACAGGTCGTGTTGCTTTGCTAGAATATTTTGAAATACTTGATATCCTTCTTAGCGATCGATGTGGACGGAGGAGGCGAACCGAGGCGACTACATGCAGTCAATAGTGTAATATGGTTTTTCAAAATGTATGAGAGACTCTTCTGAGTTTCGGTACTAACAATTAGTATAACTATTGCTAAACATTCTATATTTCAAATTTACCACCCGAAACATAAGTGCTCAATCGCAATAAAATCACCTTGTTATTAATGCATTTTATACAGCCATTTGTAAAAAAAAAAATAAGATATCCGGTTTGGATTTGCAGTCCCACAACAAGAAATTAAATATTACCTTTAAAATCTGTACCTTAGCAGAACTTGCAGCTAACGGTGTAGATTTGATGTGTTACTTTCAATTTGACAACTTTCAGTCTTAATTTAATGTCATTTAAATCAACTAAAAAGTTACTACGTACTACTAATACCTGGCATTTCAAAGTTATAAAAATGTTCTTAAGGTTATTGTCTTATATGATATTATTCAAGTAGTATATAGCTTTCTTTGCCACACCCCTTTAACGGCTACGTGTGTGTCCGGCCCCCCAAACATCGATGAAAATGATCGATTAACATTATTTACTTAATTGTTTGGTCATGATGCATTGTAATTTGTCAAAAGTATCTGTCATTGTCGCGCCTTTGGACCTTAGATTAGTCAGCTAATAAAGATTATAGTCATATTTTACCATATATAATAATTATCACTAAAGTAGAGCGTAAAGGCCGCGGTTCAGTCGCGCGATACCGTCCGAGTGAACGAAACGCGCTCGCCGTGCGCAGGAGCACGCTCCACGCTACTTTCCTCACTAACATACATAGTATGCTCACTTAGATGGTATTATTAAATTAAATTAATTTGCGTTGTAGTTAATTAGTATAGGGATCCTTAAGATGGGTAAAGAGAAAGAAGCCCAAAACGCTAACGCTAAAGATGCACCCCCGAAGAATGTGCCGCCGAAACAAAAGGGTGTGCCGAACACGTTTATGAGGACTCTGTTCTGCTGGATGTTGCCTATCTTCTACTATGGCAATACACGAGACTTGGAGGAGGACGATCTGCCGCCCCCTAGGAATGTTTACCAATCGAAAGTGCTCGGAGATATATTGGAAAGGTGAGTTCAAAATTAATACTTTGTACGAAAAGGGTGTAATTTTTTGTGTCCCATTAATTACATCAAGCTAATTTGTAGTAAAAAGGTGACAAAAGAATGCTTTTACTAGTGGATACTTGGTACTTTTTTTAGTAGTGGATATATTTTCGTGCAAGATAAACAGTTTTTGCTTAGGTAAACATATTTACGATTATATCGCGTGAGTTTCGACGGTGTGTCGGTGTGTTTATTATCTTTTATCTTGAAAAAAATGCACTTCCTGATGATTTTATTCGGCAATTAAAATAGTAAGCATGACTGAAAGTCCTTGAAATATTAATCTTAACATAAAATATCAACATTGTTAAAATAACAGTCTTATTCCTATCTATCTTGTATCATGCTCGAATAAATAATTTGTCGTTACTGAAGAGCTCTTGCAAAAAATATATGATTTTCAAATAAATCAAAAGTATTTACATGGGTATAATACACCTATGTAAATACTTTTGATTTATTTCTTAGGTATTTTTTAACTTATTGGTATTTGCTTAACATTAAGAGGCAAATATATCTAGGAACTTTTTACAAAATAAATGCCAATATTATTAATATTTGCATTTTGTTATCATCACGTAGCTGAAGCACTGAAGTGAGCACATGTTTACTCTAACTCAGATCTTTGTATTAAAGTTTCAACGTTTGATATGGAACACACTATGCTCGTTTCCGATTTGCTTGCACTTTGCGCGTGTTGTGTAATATGAAATTCTAATACGAAGTAGTAAAGAAGAGTTTAGTTTGAAAGTAAAGCGCTACGCTTCGCCGCGTGCATGTCCGCTCGACGACCGATTCGTGTTATTAGTCCAGTCATCTTAGTAAGTTCATCTCGGAATTTGAGATCCCAGCTTTAAACTCGTATAAACTTGTATTTTGACATCCTAAAAGTAGTCTCAAAACCTACATATGGTAGGGTGTACGCGACTATTAAAATCGAAGGTCAAAAGTCACAAAAGTCGGTTTTTTGCACATTTTTTGCAAATATCTCGTTTCCTTTGGGTTTTTCCGTTTACAATCTATTCAATAACACTATAACCGATTCTTAAAATAAAAAATAATTAAGGGACAAACTTTAATTACATTTTAATTATATTCTCATTTCCTCTAATTACATTTTAAAATAGAACATAATTAAGTACATTGAGTTTATAGCTATGTATTTCAAATTCCGAGATACTTACCTAATTTTGACTAAGATGACTGGACTATATGTATATAATATCTAACATGTAACATGCATGTGTGTGTTTTCCCGAAACACAAAACTGTCTACAAAAGCAATATGAGTATGAAGTTGAAAGTAAACTAAGAATGATAGTACTTGTATGATTCTTATGAAGTTATAGATACCTTCATAATTGACAGCATTTATTATAATCAGTGATCGGAATAGGTAGAGCTATTTTTGGTACTTGTGACAAGGTTTCTTAGTATTAATAGTAGACTAATACTGGGGTTTAAAAAATATACAAGTGTTAAGGTTGGTGATGATTTTTAAAGGTACTCATGTGTTATATCTGAACTTAGATAAAACTAAAATTAACCGCATAAAATTAGATTACTCCTAAACTTACGTGAAACATACCGTGGTGGTACGTAAGTTGGGTCGTTTTTTACATAGCTAAGATTAGGTAAAGTAAATAAGAAATCAATTTTACTTAAGTATTAAATCTTTACTTTCAGTGTCGATAAATTTAAAATCCCGAGATTCCAGTGTCATATCCATATTAATATATATGTACATGTGAGGCCATTGACCCGAAATTGCTTTACCTACTCCGACCTCTGATTATAACTTACCTCATGTATTGAAACCGGGATGACTACACGATCGATTAAAAAAATCTATGATTAGGATGGCCCATCTGAAATAAAATAAATTGCCTCCAACTTAGATTTTTTCTTATAAACTCGTGATGCGCATTCTTTTCAATTTGGCTTTTCAAAAAAACAGAGTATATTTGGATTTCGTACGTTTCATTGGTATCCATTGCTATTATGCGTGCGACCGTTTTTTCCTGTTACTGTTAGGGAAAAACTACAAAGAGCCGATGACCGTGCGCCGAAAGTGCGAAACTTGATTTAGTAGCAAACTGTTACGTCATACATTTGTGCCTATGAACACGACACTGGTCACTGTTAGCTACTCAGGGTTGTTGGCATCAAGATAAAATGTCGTGTAAAAGTGTTGTGTCGTGTTAAAAACAACTATCAATTATAAGACATTTTACCGTCAAGAAAACAATAATTTAAAAATTATTGATCCGATACGACTTTCTACGTCTCCCAAGAGGGGCACCCATGGCCTAGAGGAGCTGGTTGGGAACCCATGAATTGGGAGGATTATTCCGTACAACAAGTGAACGAATCTTTCTGTTCGTTAAGTAATCTGCCGGTCGATTCTGTAAACATGACGAAGTGAAGGCTTGGGTGAAGTGATCACGAGGTGAGCTGTCGATCCATATATTCAAGATGTAAGTGAAGTAAGCTGTCATACCATCCTGATCACTTCACCCAAGCCTTCACTTCGTCATGTTTACAGAATCGACCGGCTGTTTGTATTAATTGACGGTGTACTAACAGAAGAGTCAATGTTACTCAAGCACGACGGAACGGCTGAACGGATCTGGATGAATTTTGGCACAGATATAGATAAAATAGATGTCTGGAATAGCACATGGGCTACTTTTTATCCCGGTAGCATGTTCCCTTGGGATAATTTCCGACATTCACGCGGGCGAAGCCGCGGGCAGAAGCTAGTTCAGTATAAGGATTTACCTGGGTTAAGAATTTTCTATTTACGTCAAGCTGGAAATGCATGAGTTAAAATGAAATAAGACACTTATAGGCTTTTAGAATAACATCGCTTCAAACGACAGTCTCACAAAACAGTGAAATGTTCTTTCGCCTGATCTGTTTCCAGTAAGCTAACCTCAATTTCACCTTAGCGGGCCGCGGTCAGACAAAGTTTTATATACTACTAGGCTAACATGTCCCCATAACCTTACATTATGTGAGTAGGTAAAGGTGAAACTATTGATTTTCACCAGTTATTAAATTAATGCGCATACTTACATCTTTCACGTAATTTCGTGGTATGTCAATTTATTTTTAATTAAGATTCCATTACAATACCGAGGGCTAACATAGTCGTCGTGCTGGCAATGTTTTGCTTAATCATTGCTTTTGATGTATGTATCGTTACGTACGTTAAATACGTCATCAGAGATTTTTAGGCAGAGGTGGTTGGAACTTAATGTTATAATAATATCAGCTCTTTACTGTCGCAGAGTGAAGGTGTTGATTGATTACGTCAAATGCTCATTGCATCACACGCCATTAGATTCGGGTAGGTCAGTGATATCTACTGTTGACTTAGAAACATTCGCAAGACGTAGGTAGAATCAAGACAGCGTTGATTTGTTGGATTGGTTTTTTCACAATAACATTGTTTATTTGTATGTATGTATCTAAGTATTTATTTATGATTGTATTTTTTTTCTGTTTGTCTTTCCATTAAGTTGAATCTGCCATGTTATGTCTCTGCACAAGCCTAAGGTCGACTGGTATAAAATACTTAAGTAATGCATTGAATCCGCCTGTGTCTTTTTTTTTTTTAAATAGTGCATCAAATTTAATAAATCAAGAACCAACCTGTATGAACTATAAATCCATACAGTATTTTCTTTGTTGTTTTTTATGTGCATTACCGCGGTAAAACCTCCATATTTAGCTCTTTGATATTATACGTAGAAGAGGTATGCGCGATCTGAAGCGTGTTTAGCTATAGAAGCCGTTCCGAACAAAGCCGGGCCATGATATACGACTCAGTGCAGCCCAAAGGCTTCCTCTTGGAATAAGGAGACAGTCTATTACGTCCTACTTTACGGTTTTAAGAATGGTATTTGCCTTTGAACTGATGGAAATGGGATTTTCAAATATAAAATGATACTGAATGTGTTGTAAGTAATCACACGGTGTTTGTTACTGTCAGAAAAAACTAAGGGAATTATAGAGAATTTTAATTGCCATGTATTGTGTACAACGTAGGTTTGAAAACTGACAACAATACTTACACTGGCCGAGTACGTAATGGATGTGCAATATTAACTATGATAATAACATTGATTCTGATAAGCCGTAAATAACTATTTATTGCATTCTTCTCAAACATACTTAATTTTATGTTAGACAATTTATTGCACCCTCCTTCATCCTTGAGAAACAAATGAATGTGATGGCAATAATTTTGATAACTAAATAGGTACCTATATGTACAAGTACATACGTTCTTTTTCTTGCAAAAAACAAATGAATACGTCTTTGCGTGATTCGGAAAAACAGGTGAAAGGCTGGTATTTTTAAATTCCCTTGAAAAATCGATATCCTTGCACTTAAGTCAAAATGTGTCGCTTGGCCGCTGGGCGTGAGTTACAAGTATAAGAGAGACACTCCTAAGGGCTTATGAACAGAAAGTAATTCACTATGCGTTTGTTTTGTGCCAATAGGTCCTTGAGTAACGAAACGGCCAACCCACACATTTTAACTTAGGTGTAAGGTTTGTCTGAGAACTTAAGTCAAGGATTCATGCAGAACGCTATACGCTATGATGAGAGTTAGGGAGCGTTAGGTTACCTGTCGTTTCGTGCGACGCAGGTCCTCTCGGGGCATGGCTGCTTCGGGAGGTTCTTGTGTCGCATAGGCAGGGAGCCGGACGCTCGATGCCACCACTGCGTCGACTGTCGGGAGGACACGGCGCGGCATACGCTGGCAGAGTGTGCCGCTTGGTAGGAGCCGCGCCGTGCCCTCATCTCTGTTGTAGGCGGTGACCTCTCGCTGCCGGCCGTAGTTCATGCTATGGTCGGCTGTGAGGAGTCCTGGGACGCGGTGGTCTCCTTCTGTGAGACAGTTATCGCGCAGAAGGAGGCTGCGGAAAGGGAGAGGGAGATCACAACCGCTCTCCCTGCCCGCAGCAGACGCATCGGGCGTCGGAGGAGGGCATACGCTGCCCTCTTCCGGCCCCCCTAACTGGGTCTAGGGGCGGCGGACTTGGGGCTGTCCGTCGCCCCCCATTCATCCGGACCCGAGGTGGCGGCGCGTGGTGTTCCCGTGCGCCCCTCTTTGACGTAGCGAGGGGAGTCAAACACCTCACTCCCCTCGCCGACGCGAGGTGGCCCGCAGAGGCGGGCCGGCACCAGCCGGGGATTGCGGATGTCGCATACGTTCCCGTGATCCCCGGCGTAGGTGGGAGATGGAACACCGGGGTGGTTTTAGTCAGTAAGAGTCTGACAGACCCCTCCACCCGCCCCAGGGTGGAGGATTTCCATGAGGATTTCCCACCGAGATCAAAAAAAAAAAAAAAGGTTAGGTTAGGATTGTTTTTCATGGTCCCCGGCGAGCGCCGCCGCCGGGATCGCACATTGTGGTCGGGGGGGCCCGTATCGCTGTCGAGTCCACCATGAAGTACCTGGGATTGGTGCTCGACAGCCGGTGGGATTTTGGCCCCCACTTCCGGCGGCTGGCGCCCAAGTTGTTGGGCGCGGCGGGGGCGCTGTCAACGCTGCTTCCCAATCTGGGGGACCCGAGCACCGCCTGTAGGCGGTTGTACGTGGGGATCGTGCGATCGATGGCCCTTTATGGGGCCCCGATCTGGGCGGCTGACCTGACGGCCAGCACCATCACTGTTCTGCGGAGGCCGCAGAGGGTGATGGCCGTCAGAGTCATCAGGGGATATCGCACGATCTCCTACGAGACGGCTTGCGCACTGGCCGGATCTCCGTCGTGGGACCTGGAGGCGAAAGTGCTCGCGTCACTGCATAGGTGGCGCGAGGGCGCGCGGGCGCGCGGCGAAAGACTGACGCAGCAACACTTGGAGCTGCGTCGGTCGCAGCTGCGCGAGGTCCTGGTGGCGGAATGGCGGGACAGGCTTTCGAGCCCTTCCGCCGGCCTCATCACCATCGAGGCCATCCGGCCAGTGCTCGACCTCTGGCTCGGGAGAAGGCACGGCTCCCTGTCGTTTCGTGCGATGCAGGTCCTCTCGGGGCATGGCTGCTTCGGGAGGTTCCTGTTTCGCATAGGAAGGGAGCCGGACGCTCGATGTCACCACTGCGTCGACTGTCGGGAGGACACGGCGCGGCATACGCTGGCAGAGTGTGCCGCTTGGGAGGAGCCGCGCCGTGCCCTCATCTCTGTGGTAGGCGGTGACCTCTCGCTGCCGGCCGTAGCCCATGCTATGGTCGGCGGCGAGGAGTCCTGGGACGCGGTGGTCTCCTTCTGCGAGACAGTTATCGCGCAGAAGGAGGCTGCGGAAAGGGAGAGGGAGATCACAACCACTCTCCCTGCCCGCAGCAGGCGCATCGGGCGTCGGAGGAGGGCTTACGCTGCCCTCTTCCGGCCCCCCTAACTGGGTCCAGGGGCGGCGGACTTGGGGATGTCCGTCGCCCCCCATTCATCCGGACCCGAGGTGGCGGCGCGTGGTGTTCCCGTGCGCCCCTCTTTGACGTAGCGAGGGGAGTTAAACACCTCACTCCCCTCGCCGATGCGAGGTGGCCTGCGTAGGCGGGCCGGCACCAGCCGGGGATTGCGGAAGTCGCATACGTTCCCGCGATCCCCGGCGTAGGTGGAAGATGGAACACCGGGGTGGTTTTAGTCAGTAAGAGTCTGACAGACCCCTCCACCCGCCCCAGGGTGGAGGATTTCCATGAGGATTTCCCCCCGAGATCAAAAAAAAAAAGGTTAGGAGCTTGGCTCTCCATAAGATCTGATAACTTTTTACTGTGCAAGCAATATGTACTCTGCTGCATATGTCACCTGCAGTAGCCCTGAAAAGCAAAGGGCTTTAGAAGGAACACGGGCTTTAGAAGGAACATGGGTTTTAGTCATTAGAGTCTGACACGCCCTTCCGCTCCACCCAGAGCGGAAGAAGTCATTTGATAATTTCCCATCCCTAAAAAAAAAGCAATATGTACTCGTCTTGCCGTTACTTTACATGAAAAGGTTTTTGGTGAGATCTATAAATCACGAAAACTAATAAATAAAATTTATAAGCGACTGTGTTTAATGTTAAAAAAATTGCTTTTTAATAAATGCATATGAATAAGCTTACACGGGTCCCAAAACAAAGAAAAAAAATTGTCTGGCGGTCAGACAATGACTACCTGTCTTTTTATTCCGGCTAATCTTCGAAACATCTGCACTGATTTTGACGGGAATTTCATAATTACATTTCATGATTTCGAATTTGCTCACATCATCTGAGGATGTAGGCGTTAGGTAAACGCTAAAGCCACCCATTTTGAAATACAATACAACTTTGGTGTACATACATTAAATTATTTATTTATATTATGAATGCCTGTAGTGTCCCAATGCACTAAGGCCTCCTTTCCCTTATTCCACTTTTTTCTGTCCGACCGTACCTACAAATAGACAAATATTCCATTTTTATAGTAGGCAGATTTTATTTTTGTTGACTGTTTGTCTACATATATACTAGCTGGCGCTAAAAAAGATTTGAAGAAAACCGGCCTAGTGGGTGTCGGGACACTATGGACCACGCGCAGTGTAGGGTTTCGTAATTGCACGTAACAATTCATCATCATCATCATATCAGCCGTGAGTCTTTAGTCGTCTTTTACGACACCCACGGGAAGTGATGAGGTGATGCTAAGTCCGACACCATATAGAACACGTTACAATTGCCGACTAAGACTGGTGCTTTTTGTTTAATTTTTTAAAACCTTTTTTACGTAACTAACAACTTTATCTAACTAATATTCAATGGAATTTGTACGAAATTTACTTTCTCCAATTACATTTTAAGGTTGGTCGATTATTACTCGTTAACTTGTAAAGCCTACTTAGTTGTGATAGTTTTCCTTTTACATTCATTATAGGTATATGCTATAGATTTTTTCACGTCTCCAAAAACAACCGTTTAGCTGGCTGACTCTTACAAAATTTAGCACTTATTTCGCAAACGGGTCCTTGGATGGAAAAATGGTTTTCGCACACCCTCAAAATGTTTAAATGAACAATGCAAGGACACCCCACACCTCGGGATTGACGATGAAAAAAAAAACATCGCCACTTTACGTGTAGGGTAGGTACCTACCCTAATTTTTTTTTCAGTATTCAATTTACCACTTTGTCGGAGTGATTAACTCCTTGTTGACTTTCATTATTGTAGATTTTCATTATTTAAAGAAATTATAGATTAACCTACTCTCCGATAAACTGTGGAAATAAATAAAAGCTCTGTTTCTATAACCGGATTAATGGTAAAGACCACTTGTGTGCATGTTAAGTGTATCAGAATCGTTCAGAAGCCATAGAAATGATTGTGTTACAAATTAATGTGATTGGATAACAGTGGTTAACAAAAGATTGCCTATTAAGATTTATTCATCAGTCATTTAATTTTGTGGCTCTCACATAGTACTAAATACGATTTTAATTTGCGTTACTAAATTGAATATGAAATACACAAGAAAAGTAAAATATTATGATGAGTAAACTGGTGACTTTGATATTTTATTTTTTCAATGTCACCAGTTTGCTCTTTGCAATTTTCCTTGATATTAATTTGACACGTCTGAAATTCGTCGGGAGTCAAAAAAACATAAAGACATTCCATAGCAACTAGATATACTAAATTGTAAGCTTTTAAGTATGTTTTTAAATATTTAAAAGCTGTTGTAATTTTTTATTTTCAAATCATGCTGATATTCAATTCACCTTGACGCATTATGGTGATAGGTTAATCTAACATACCGATTAAAGTGCGCAAACAGGTAATTCCAGCAGAAAGGATGCGAACTATTCCATTGATTATCTCCTTATATGTAACCAAATAAGAATTGAAATGGTCCGTCAGCTGGTTGTTTTATTTTTTTATGACATCACATTGTAATCATCTTATCAGGTGTCGATAAATAAAACGTTTCAATGATCGATCGTAAATGAACATAGTTTTAATCACTAAGCTTGAAATCTGATAGGTGATTGCAGTTTGTATTGTCATTGTGTTTCGTTATATGATGAAGGAAATTGTAAGAAACAGATTAATGGAAATATTGAGATGAATTGATATTACGAGAATACCCTCAGTACTGTTAGACTAAATACTCAAATATTTTCTTCAGTAGAAATGCATAATGTCATTTATGGATAGACTTGGAGAATATACACCTTTTTGATTACGTGTTGTACGATTTTCTTTTAGCATAAATTTCACTTAAGCTTTCGTCGACAATGTTAGTGAAAATCTTTGATGATTTCAATTTTAGTTTATTGGGTGGTCCCATGTTTAGGGGTGGGCCTTTCATGACGAACACACACGGTAGTTAATTTTTATTTGTATGTAAAGTCAAATGCATTACTGAAGTCTTGGAAATAAAATCGAAACGTTTGAATGATTAAGGAGGTTATTAGTCCATAATTCAAGGAGAAATGTATCTTGTTGACTTTTGATTGGTGGATAACATTGAAGTAGCGTGCTGTTGGTCAATCAATGATGTTTTATGACTCATGCATGCTGTGCCTTATCAGGCTTGTTCCGAATATTCTTTGTCGGTAATGTGATGTCCCAATTAAGAATCTGTTTTGATGTTCAGTGGCCATGCCTGATTGTATAGGGAACGTGCATGGCGTAGACTATGCCATCTAGTGTTGCAAATTCGAAACTTTTATGTTAAAATTCGAAATTCATTTTATTTTGTGAACACAGGGTACAATGATCTAATGTATATATAGTGATTGGTCCAGCCTATGTTCCGCCGATAGGCATACAAAATAGTGATGCTATGATCAAAATTAAATTAATTGTATAAATCTGACAATGTAAACAAATAAAAATTGTCAAAGTTAAATAAAATACTTAGTACAGAAAGATAAAACAATGTCAGCAATATTACAGTCGTCAAAATTAATTAAATTGTATTTTTTTATGACATTTAGACTATTTTAAGTCTAAATGTCATAAAAAAATACAATGTCAGCAGAGATTAAAATTATCAAAAATTACAATTGCATTATAATAAAATAAAATAAAATAATAACATAATAATAATTCCAAACGTATGATTAATTAAATTTGTCAAAATACTTAATAGATATTGACGCTTCTGTACTGCCACCTATAGTGTGGTGATGTGATATGACGAAATTATTGTTTTAACAATATGTTTATTAAAGAAATACGTTATTATATTTAATATCAGTTACTAGCTTCTATCGGCGACTTCGTCCGCGTGTTTTAGCAAAAAACATAGCCTGTGAAACTCAGCAATGACGTAGCTACATTAGTGAAATATTTTTATATTTTGGTACCATGTCTGTGTAATCTACCAGTTATGTAAGTTTACATTGTGGAATGCAATAAATATATTGAGTATTGAGATCTATCCGAACGTTTAGGTGTTTGCACATATCTACTTATACACGCGGCTTACAAAAAATTAAAGAAATAATAATCATTGTCCTAAAATATCATGGTTAAATTGTATTCCTCGAAGAGATTGATAAATGGCTCTAATGAACCTAAATTTCGACGATAATATTGCACATGAGCTCTTGTCATGATTTATCACTCACTCTCCAGTGACGTATATAATAATGATTCTTTTGAGCCAAGACAACCTTCCTCTTTATGCCATGACTTAAATTGATTCGACAGCCCCATACATTTCTTTTATCTCACTATAAACCACAATTACTGCATATCATTTGATTAAAAGTAACAAAGAAAATTTGTATCGATAAGATAAGAAAAATAACAAAAACGCAATATTTTCTAGTACGAGTATACTAGATACCCATTTTAGATAGATAGTTAGAATAAAAACGTGTGTACACCAAAATACTTACACACCTGTTACTAAAAAATCTTAATATAATGAAGGTCTTATCTTTTGCCATAAATGTATCTAGCATGTATGTATACATATTTGTATGTATGTAGGTATATTTATGTATATTATTTGTACACGGGTTCCTTCCCTCAATGCTGATCTCTCTCTATCACTCAAAGGTTTGCTGGGAGAAAACTTAACTTTGAGTTAAGCTCACCTTTGTTCATGAGCTTTATTGTGACTGATTTATTATATAAGTTGTTTTGTTGTACAGTAAAGAATTATGAATTATGTATCGTCGAAGATGAACACTTGATTCTCCTTTTTGTTTTTGAGCTCTAAGTAAGAAAGTGTAAACGTTAGAATATTTTTTTAAATGATTTCTGGAGAATTCATCCACGAACTATCTAAGAAAAAAAGATCTCTACCATATATTTATGAGCCCCATATTCCGGGGGACTGTTCCATATTATTTGAACGACTAAATCAAAAGACATTTATTCAAATTAACAATAAGAATAAGAAATAAAATGTTTTACTATATTGGTTTTCAAAAAAAAAAAAAATAAACAGACAGGGTACAAAAAAAAAACAATGTCATTAAAAAATAAATGTTTCGTTAGCTATGGACAGTAATTTGTGATAAAATGGCGGAAATCCAGATCTACGGTTTGTGGGTTCAAAAGCTTGGCGTTTATTAATCGCATTTTTTTAGCACAAACGCCTAATAAAATATGTTAAACAGTTATCATGGTTGAAATGTTTGTACTAGCTTTACTAATAAAAAAATCTTTAAAATTGTTTTTTTTTCGCAGAAATTGGCTGCAAGAAGAACGAGACGCTAAAATGGCTGGGCGACAGCCGAAGATAACGAGAGTGCTTTGCAAAACATTCTTCTGGTCTTACTTACCAGGGGGTATTATGCAATTCATTTCAATAGCTCTTAGGTGAGGATAAATGAAACTTGATTATATATATTTTATTTAATCACAGGGTATTTTATTACTAGATAAAAAACTATTTGCCGACCTCCGAGATACAGGCGATGCCTAGTTCTAGGACCACTGTGTAATTTTATGTTTAACACAACTTGTTACAATTACTAATAATAATAATAATAATAATAATAATTTATTCAAATAAAAACGTCTACAAAAATGTACATTTAGTCAGCAGTAACAATATTTTCCATACAATAATAGTGCCTAAAAATAAACTAAACTACTGACTTGATATTAAGCATTACTAAGAATTTTCTGTAACAATGGCAAAATAAAATTTATTATTTAGTCCGTTCGTTACATTTAAAAAAAAAGATGTGCAAATTTAAAAAAAAAAAGGAACACAAGATGTATAACCGTCATATTCCTCTCAGAACGGCGTCCCCACTGCTCTTCAGTCAACTGCTTAAATACTGGTCAGCCGACTCCGACATGTCCCGGGAGACGGCCATGTACTACGCCATCAGCATGATCCTGATGAACTGGGTGTCAGCCTTCATGACCCACCACGGAGCCCTGTACTGCCAGCAGTTCGGTATGAAGCTGAGGTGCGCTGTCGGCTCCTTGATGTTTAGAAAGGTAAACATTATTTATATTTGTCACCGGATTATTGGAAACACCGTAATAAATCTTGCAAATTGAATTGTGGACAGTTCATATTAAATACAATAAGTCCCTTAGTTTACAATAAGTTAGCTATGTAGCGTGCTGTAAACTTGTGCCTAAACCTAAAACAACCTCATAAATGCTGTTAAATTAGTAAAGTTTTTATACGGCCCACTTTATGATTAACGAAAAGTGATTTTGCCTCATGGATTTTAGCCGAGGTTTATTTTAATATTGTTTTTATTTTTATTTATTCGTTTAGACCAATAATAAAAAAATCTAAGGACCGGTTTTTTGATACTTTTACTGAATCAAGTCATTTGATACTGGAACCACCACTTGTCAAATGTCCTGTTTTTTTGCTTCACTCTGGTGATGCAGTCTCGGAAAGCACGTTAAACTGTTGGTCCCGTCAGTCATTTGTAGATCTTTGACAGTCTTTACGAATACTCAGAAGCTCGGAAGTTTGTCAACTAATACCTATTGTCAATTGGGCTGTGGAGGTCAGATAAGCAGTCGACTAAGTTGGACCAATGCTTGACAGATTAAAACAGCACATCCACCAGCTTCAAGTTACGATACAAATTAAAACACAAACTTTTCCAGATTATGCGCATGAGCAACGGCTCGCTAGGCGACACGACGGCTGGAAAGGTTGTGAACTTACTGTCAAACGACCTGCAGCGATTCGACATGGCCATGATGTTCCTGCACTATGTGTGGATTATCCCGCTCCAGGTCGCCGCCGTCATGTACCTGGGTTACTTGCAGGCGGACATGGCTGCCTTTATAGGGTTCGCTGCCTTGATCGTCATTGCACTTCCCTTCCAGGGTATGTTTGCTTTTCATTTTGTTTCAATTTAGGAGCAGATATACCGTCACAATCTCGGCATGCAAAATTAAAAAAGAAACACTTCTTACAAACAATAGAATATTAAACAATGCACATTACGCTAAATGTTAACAATTATTATTATGCCAATCAAATTATAAAATACTTTTCGTGCAGTTTGCTTTCCGATTTACATACACACAATATCATAATAGTACACTAGCACACATTTCAACTCGGAAAGGGATCGTCACCGTATCGCCTTTTTCGCCGTATCGCCCCGAAGCGAGGCGATTACGTTACGATTTCGATTAGTATGCGTTGCAGTAGGGAGTTTCATACAAAGAATACTTTCACGGCTCGAGTTGATATGGTGACGATCCCTTTCCGAGTTGATATATGTACTATGACCTTAGGACTCTGAACTTTGCCTCTAGGGTTAGTAAAGTATCGGTAATCCTCTAGAGGTGTCAAAGTTTGAAAACTACAAAGTTGTATAATAAAGCTACATAAAGGAATGTTTCACGAATGTAAAAGTTTTAAAGCACACATAATTTGTTCCAGGTGGTTTGGGTCGGTACCTGGGTATAATTCGACTTCGCACAGCTGAAAAAACAGATGCCAGAATTAAAATAATGAGCGAAGTTATTAATGGAATACAGGTTGGTAATTTTTACCTTGTTTGTGAATTTGGTATTTGTACATGATAATTAATATCCCAGCTTCTAATTATTTTAGCCTGAAAAATATTGAAATTTAATACTGACCATATATGCCTAATTATGTATTATAAATCCATATAGGTACGTAGGTATGATAAATGAAGTAATTAAGGATAGCTACTCGTATTTTTGTGGTCTCTTATTCATTAGCTTAATCGATATGCACCTATAATTGGAAGTGTGATCAGCAGTAATCGGATAGTCGGGCGCTAATATACCAAAACTTCACTTTTATTTCCACGAAACGTATAATATGGACATGCTTTTCAGAATCTCGGATCCCGAAACGTTCGAAATTCCTGAGATTGCTAAAAATGCCCGCATACAAAATATTGTTAGAACTCGTTATGAACTCTCATTGTAATTTTATTAAATTTAAAAAGCCGATTCTAATAGAACTTTTAATTTACAATGAAAGTTTTTTATGATTTTGTTTTGAATCAAATAAAGATACTAAATCAAAATAACCACTGCTATAAATCCCGGGAACCCGGGATTACTTATTTATTCAGAAAGGAATGTCCATATTATTCTTTCACGGGAAGAAGTTTAGGTATATAAGCGCCCGATTATCCGATCACTGGTCATCAGCATCGTCACCTTTCGTAAGTCTGACTAAAGCAAAACAACACTTTATAAAATAGTAGTGTTTGTAGATACCTACTCATACAAAATTATGTCATTAATTACGTGGGAGTAAACAAATACGCTTTTTGGGTAGGATTCCAAACAGCTGTTAATGGTTGGACATCAGCGCTGCAGCTTCATAAAAAGGTATATGTAATACTTGTAAAAAAAACCTATGTTTTAGGTAATAAAAATGTACGCATGGGAGATTCCGTTCCAAACCGTGGTTGGACAGAAGCGTGCGGATGAACTAAAGGAAGTGAAGACCGCCACACTCTTGAGGACTGTGTTCATCGGTTTCATGGTTTTCACGGAAAGATCTGCTCTCTTCTTCACAGTACTCACGTATGTCCTGCTAGGGAACGTCATGTCTGCTAATGTGGTAAGTTTAATTTTATTATCATGTTGATTTATTTTTAGTAATTGTCCTTATCGAGTTTCTATAATGTATCTAAAAAAATTATGACAAACATTGCGTAATACTTTGAAAGTTTTGATTGAAGTTTTGAAATACCTAAATGAGTGTGAATGGTTGATTCTACCACTAGGTACCTTTTTTAAATGACGTCATACCATACAATATTTTTGATACTCATAATATGAAGTATGAGAGACACGATTTATGCCACAATAAATTCTTAAAGAATAGCAAAATAATTCGCTGTTCCATACATTTTTTTTCGAATAACTCGACCGCTATTTTTTTGCAATATTGCGGATAACATTGAAATTTCAACCATCTTCATCAGTATTAGTTACTCTTCTCTCATTCAAGAGTTTCATAAGACTCCTAGCTAGTCTTCTCAGTACATAATTGCTTGTTGAAATGATGCCAACACCGGCTTTGTCTGCGCTCTTTGTGCGCAGCAGCCATAACATTAACCTCATGCAGCGACATTACAATAAAATCACAAATCCCGTTGAACATAAAACGTTATCTGTGGTACATTCGCAATTCAAGATTGGCTGCATTTTATTGTATCCATGTTGAAGCTTCACCATTTTTGGCACCGAGGCCATTTCGATTTTGAACATGCATTTTATGCAAATGCTTAAAAGAATAATCTTAGTTCGTAAATGTTTGTCTTAACACGTATTATTTAATTTAACAGTCAAACCCCTTCAGTCTTTGAAGCTTGATTGATTAATAGCCATTCAAACATATAGATTTTTCCGTTTATAATATTAGTAGGATCCACATTAAGCATAAGTAAATCATATAAATAGTGACTTATCGGAGTGTGCGACGGGCGACCGGCGGCGACCGGTGCGCACTGCATCCGATCCTAATCGAACTGTCATCATAGATTTCTTTCATGGAGGTGTACAACCGCTGTAAGCTCTGACTTTGGCGTAGGCACTACATTTGCATTTAGTCCTTTATCCTGTATTAGATGAAGCTGCATTGATTTCTACCATACTGTAATATTGTAAATGTGAACATCTGCATGTTTTTATATTAAATCACGCTTCCAAGGCTGAACGGATTTGGATGGCACCGAACTTTGCACACGGGTAGACCATGTCCTGGATGAGCACATAAGATATAGACCCGGTATTACGTTACCGTGGGATAACTTTCGGCGATCATGAGTTCGAAGCCGTTGGCAAAAACTAGATTCACCACTTCATATCAAATTCAAAACGTCCGTGCGTCTGTCTGACTATACGCTAAAACTCAAAAACTATAGAACGGATTTTCATACGATTTAAACAATAGACGGAATGATTCATGAGGAAAGTTTAAGTCTATAATTCATTAAGGTTTTATGTAAATTGGCTAAAATATTGCGATAGTTGTTAGAGATAAGCAGAAAATCATGCCAACTGAGAGTTTATTTATTATATACTTTATTGTACACCTTATTACAAACATAGTAAAAACGTTTAAAAAACAAGTGTACAATGGGCGGTCTTATCGCACAGGGCAATCTCTTACAGACAACCTTTGGATGGAATGAACGAAATAAGTTAGATTTAGGAGGAGGAGGATTATGCTTTGCTTCCCGTGGTAAGTTACGGCGTAGCAACCCGCCGTGACTAGCCATTTTCAGTTATTAGTTGGGCTTTATTAGAGTTTTGTAGTGTTATCCTACCCCTATGCGTAACATGTGGAAAGATCTGATCGGTTCATAGACCTACCTACATAACCTACATAATACCTATCGTACATATGATGTTGTTTTGTTCCAGTTCTACCCGCTACAACAGTTCATGAGTGCGGCCCAAGTGAACATCACCTTAATTCTGCCTCTAGTGCTATCTTTCACGGCAGAACTTATGGTGTCTCTGGGAAGAGTTGAAGAGTTTCTGTCGTTACGTATGTACATATAGTATAGGAAAAAATACACTGCGTTTATGACTGTACTATGGGACAATTGAAAAATAATATGAGAAAAAACTTAAGCTAAATTTTAAATCATCAAAGATTTTGTTTTCAAAATCCATAAATGCCACAGTAGGTATACATGGCTATATGGGAAACAAAGAGGTATGCTTTTCAGAACTTTTGAGAACATTACCCTTTCCTTGGCACGGTCAGCAGTCCAGTAGAAAGACTTTTCCGCCCTTGGGTGTCGTAAAGCAACTTGAGTTACTACTGCCGAGTAGTTGGCATAAGTTAACGCATAGGAATAGGTACAAAGGCAAAGAAAATAAATATTTAATACTTAGGTAATACACGCAGCGTTATTTATCAAATTTATTAGCTACGTGTATTTTGTAACTACTATTTTAATATCTTAATGGCACAGCCATTATCTTATTGCCTAATGTTTAAATTTTATCAGAAAGCATTATCTCTATAGGTTAAATGTAGTACATATCTCAGTATAATTAATATGTGACACTGAACATAAATAGAACAATAACGACATTTAATTCCAAAAGAATGGAGAAGCAAGAATAGTCAAAAAATGTTGAGTCGTTACGAGGGTTCACACTTAACCATTTCATGTTTTTTGTATGGGATTTGACCCATATTATGAATTTCAGACGTTATGCGTCACTGTAAGCCCTGCATTCCACTGTGGTGGTATTCGACTCATGTTAGGAAAATGTGAATGCGTAACCTTGTAGCCTGAAATACTTCTTAAAAAGCTGAAACATTTTGCTGGCTGCTTACGTCATATGGTTTGTTATTCAATGGAAAACGTAATCTGAAACTGAGGCAAGTAACCATTATAAGCAGGCCCTTGATTCATTATATTTCTAAGATAGTCATCGTCTTTAATTTATTTATTTATGACGGTAACAAAAATAAAATTTGCAAAAACTAAACAGCATACAAAATTCAAGTCAAGTGAGCCGTTACGCAACAGTGGCATATCATCCTAACTTTCGCGTAGAGTTGCCAAAACGATATGTTTTAATTTCAGAGGACAGGCCAGACTTGGTGGGGCAGTCGGAAGAGTTGACGTCCAACTTGTTCCGCAACTTGTCGGTCAAGAGCGACTTGGGCACCAACCCTGCCATCCGACCGCTCTCCTATCATCGGAAATCGGATGCGTTACCTCCCGGTAAGAGATATTGATTTGTTTGACAACGTTAGATTGATAAAGGAAAGACATAGGAAATGATAAGGAATCAAGTTACTCCGTTTTAATCATTAGGTACCTTTTTAAATCCCAAACCAACAAGTTAGATCATGTTCTTGAATTTTATCTGTTATATTGAAATCGTATGCGGTTCGTAATATCAAGTAGAGTAGTCTTTGTTAAATTAGCTGCCAAATTGTTTATACTTTGATTCGTTAGACCAGATATATCACAACCACGTCTGTGATATTTGGACAAGAAATGTTGAATACTAAAGATAAATTTGATAGGACTTGGCAATCAATTAATCAATTTCGCGTAACATTCACGTGCACGCATTTATCAACAAATGTTAAAATGTTATCGATACCCAGACAATGGCAGTACATGTCTGCACCTGTTGGCTCGTGAAAACTTTCAAAGGTCAATAAAACTGTCCTAAGTTCAACTCATATGTTTGTAATACTGTCGACAGGTTGGTAGTTTTGTTAACTTTGTTCAGAACCTCATTGAAAACACGGAAGTCAGCATGCGTTTTAACAACCTGTAAAACTGGAAACTCGATTCAATCTTTTTTTTTCTGCTTTACTTCACCATACATATCTTCATACTCCATACACAGAAATGACATTTGAATATCTGCTTCTGTCATGGTCGTTTATTATGTTTGCCCTGACCAAAGCCAACTCATTTTAATCTTCCTTACAGAACCGGCCTTAGATTCTCAACTCAAAAAGCCTGCGAACCCCAAGTTTTTGAGGAGCGTGTCCCATCAGGATGACTCTGCCCTGGTATTGCATGACGTGTCGGCCAGCTGGACAGGAGACCCCAACCTTATGGCGCTCAAGAATATCTCTATGCGGCTGCGTAAAGGCAAACTATGCGCTATCATTGGAGCAGTCGGTTCTGGCAAGGTAGGAACAACGACGCAACACCTAGTTAATAATGTGACTACGTTCTAATTAATTATTAAAAATATTGATAATTTTCGACTTTTAATATACGATATTTCAGCTGCTTTTGTAAATTGGAGATGAAGTCACTATTAAAGACGATAACAGAAACTGTTTAGTGACCATTAATCTTCTGTGTATCAGTATCGTATATGTATATGTATATCAGTTAATTGTAACTACGTGAAGCCTAAACAGGCGACAAGTAGGCACATTATTTCTAATCTTCCTTACTATACATGTAATATTTGGAAACAACTTGTTCATATGATTTGTTTTTCATTCTCAGTCCTCGATTTTGCAACTACTACTAAAAGAATTGCCTTCGGCGACTGGCACTGTTTCAATATACGGCAAGATATCGTACGCTTGCCAAGAGGCGTGGCTGTTCCCCAGCACCGTCCGAGAGAATATACTTTTCGGTTTGCCTTTTGAACCCGGAAAATATAAGAAGGTACGTAAATAAATCCCGATTTGCATATAATACGTATTTTTTCTCTTATTTGTTCACTTTATTTGGGCCATCGATAGGTATATAGATAGGTGAATTGTGTCATTGATACGCTCATAGTTTCACCGATAAAAATATAATTAATCATAGCAATAGAGGTTACAAGTAGATTAAAAATATGTTATGGCTGCGTTAGTGGCAGCTTTCCAAGAGAAAACAATACGAGGTGCCATATTGCCGCTTAACGCCCCAAAAAGCAATAGGGTGCGGACTTTTAAAATAGTAGTGCCCTAGGGCTTAATTGGTGGGTATATCAGCGTTGCTTTAAAAAAAAAGACTTAAATGCAATTTATTCAGCTCACATTTACCTTGGGCTTTTAGTAAAACGTGGTTTCAACATGTTTTTAGAACAAGTAAGCCTTTTACTGTTGAGGAGTACTGAACCGTTTCCTCGCGTACCTATATTATATACCTATTCACATTTCGCTCGTGTACTTGTCTCCTATAAATCGGTGTGTTGTGTAGGTATGCAAGGTGTGTGCACTCGAGAAGGACTTCAAGCAGTTCCCGTTCGGTGACCAGACACTGGTGGGGGAGAGGGGGGTGTCCCTCTCAGGAGGCCAGCGAGCCAGAATCAATTTGGCGCGCGCTGTTTACAGAGAAGTAAATTGATTTCTATTTTGTTGCACAAATATTGAACTCGTAACTGCTGGGAAATTAACAATTTGAGGAGGCACCGTATCCTTCACTGTTAATAATAATTCACCTTCAAAATAAATTTTTCCATATTTCTTTAACTAAACGTAGGAATACTTGTTTGATTATTATTTATTATGTACTTAATTGTACACCGAGAGTAACATAAAAAGAAACACATCAAAATAAGGCTGGGTATGAAAATGCTTACTATACCTATCTGATACAAAAACTAAGTTAAGATGTATTTTTCAAAACTAGACACACTACTTACTTACTAGAGCGGTTAACAATGGAAATACAGAAAATTTCCATTCAAACTGAAGCACACTTTTCATGCAATTTCTCATTAAAATATTCAGCTTGAATAAACCTTACAGATTCCAGAGTTATTTAATCGTAAAGTAAATATGTTTATTTTTATCATGTACCACTACATGCATACGGACTGGCGTGTATACGTTGTATAGTACTACATTTTGTACATTCAATTTCAAATTCCCACGTCGAGAATCCAAAGAAACTTTTTTCCTTTTGTTCTCTCACAGTCGGCAGAGCATTTGTCTGTCGGCGCCGAGGGTGTGAGTGCCAGAAGTTAACTACGGAATAAATGTAACGAACTTTACGAACTAAAGGAGGAAGGAAATGAATTTGTTTGAGCAAGAGATTCATACATCGCGCCACATAAGCTTTGCTCTGCTTTCCAGATATTTATTTTCTTTTTTATGATGTTTAATTCGAGGATTCTCAAACAGCTTTTAGCACGGATCATTTTAAAAATGTATGGTGTACCTCGGCGCGGAATTCGTTTCCGCAATTGCTTTTAATGATTCGCACTGGAAAATGAGAAGAAAATGCCCTGTTGTTTCCTTTTTTGTTTGGTTTTAAGGTCGAAGCTCAATGTAGCTCAACCTTTACTATTGCATGTACGCCATGGTATATTCATAGACTCGAAGCAGCGGACCTATCTCTTCGTTATGGAGGGGTTTTTTTCCCTAATGGGATAAAATTTCGACGTAGTGAAAATTAACTTTACTTGAACAAGCGTTATTAACGTCCAGTAAGCTATTAACTGCGTGCGTTGACAACGCTAGGCGAATGTATGGAACAGATCTTATCGCACCCTTAGAATGAAAGTGACCTAACTCAAAATTCCTGTTACTTATAATTTTGATATAAACTTATCTTAAAAAGCATACTCTAAAACCCTGTGGTGAAAAAGAGTCCAAATTATGAATGGGAAAGGGCAGCTATACATAGGTCACGGGAGAGATTTTTCTTGTACCTACTCGTAACACTACTTTTTTACGATTTTCTTGCTTGTTGCAATTTTTGCGTTAGGTCACTTTCATTCTAAGGGTGCGTTATGTTGTCTAGATGAAGAAATAAAATACTGCTATAAGAAATAATAGACAAAGATCTTCCGTCCGTTTACCTTGTTCATTCTCACTATGTTTACTTCTACATATATGTGTCTTACAATAATCAACTTTCTAGGCTGACATCTACCTCCTGGACGACCCCCTGTCTGCCGTGGACGCTAACGTGGGTCGTCAGCTTTTTGAGGGCTGCATCAACGGCTACCTGCGCGGGCGCACTCGCATCCTTGTCACTCATCAGATTCACTTCCTCAAGGCTGCCGACTACATCGTTGTTTTGAATGAGGTGCGCTCATTTTGGTTTTAACATTTATTTTTATTAGTTATTAATTCGCAAATAGCTGCTAATTTATTGCGTGTTGATTTTCCTTGTACCTGCTCATTTTGATACCTTGGGTTTCTCCTGAGATTTTTATTGCATATGTTACAACCAATCTCTTAGTTAGTTCTAGGTATGGTAAAACTGGATATTAAACTAAACTTGAAATCTAATAAACATCTTCGTAATAGGGTCGCATTGAAAACATGGGGACCTTCGACGAGTTGGTGTCATCGGGCAAAGATTTCTCCTTGATGCTGTCACAGCTTCAGGAAGGCAAAGACAAGGACTCTGACAGTCTTGGATCACGAGTAAGTTATTTGAATGAACTAGAATATAAACAAGGTGATGTTCAACAAGGCTCGACCTAAATGGTGCTCAATTAGGGAGGTCTATGTCCAGCTGTTGATAGCTATGGAAAAGATAATGAGCCAATAACTTAGCCCGTTTGAAAGCTCCTAGTTTTATAATGGAATAAAAGAGCTAGCTTTACCACACCTAATTGTTCTTTTGCTGGTTATTCTAACAAATAATTAAATTGTCGCATTTGCAAAACTATTTGAATTATGCATTCCAATCAGTACGTTGATACAAGTTTATCGATTGCCTGTGGTACTGGTCGGCCGTGATATCGACCCAGCACTCAGCTAAAGCTACGTTCTATTGTCGCTCCCAGAATATGGTAATTTATGTAATTGTAGTCTCTTTTGTTCGCACACTTAATTTCTCAATTAGCATTTCTCATAATGTTTTAATTTAAATTCAATTTATTCTCAACTGGACTGTTACAAAAGGTATTTTATAGGCATTTATCTTGCAGTAACATCAAAGGTAACGACCATAATAAAACGAGCTAACCCGAGATCATTATTTCAAATATTAGTCTCATACAAATAAATCTTTATACGTCATAATCAGAAATGTTTACGAAGAAAACGATCCTAAACAGTACCCAAGTACCTTTTGCTGCCGCGTTTTCTGTTTACGCCTTCATATTTTATGAGCATCTCTCCCCACACTTCGTAAAAATACAATTTATTCCCAAAAGGTCTGAAGGAATCCCTTCATAGTGGCCACTAGCTTCTTCAAATATGTAGAGGGTATCACATACCTATATAAAAATGAGTTCGGGTCATTCGTTGACTGGTGAGCGTGAGTGGTAGTGAACTCTGACTTTAATATTTTTCGATATTTATGTGAATTTTATGCTTTGCTGGGGTTGATGCATCCTTAGCGGTGGTAAACTATGAAAATATTTATTTATGAAAATAGCGGTACAGACTTTTACAGCAGTTCTTACTTTTATTAAGGTTTTTGATTTACCTTAGCTTACCGGGACTAGTATATCTACAAATGTGTCACGTTGGTATTTATCGGATGTTCAGGTGTTTTACAAGAAAACACCTGAACTGTGTCTCTTCACTCACTCTGTTCATTTTTCCTCTTTATTGTTGTCAGCTTCATGAGATGAGGTTGGGATCGCCCGGGGCCGAGACTCGGAAAAGAAACAACGCAAAATAACGGGCGAACGTAAAATTCATTAAAACCGTTCATCCTTGCTAAAGCCGATATTGCTCGTACCTACCTACCTACTTGAGCGGAATTTTCTGGTACTACGAGCTCTTTCCAAAAATATCAAAAAAATGTATTAAGATATGTTGTTTCTATCTTATTTAATTTTTTTACTTAGATATTCTTCAACACATTAACTCAAAATCTGGCTCCTACCGCCACCGCTTTCAGACAATAAAGTGTAAATCGCAGTTTTTGATTAGGCAAGTGTGTTGAAAAATATCGTTTGATACACTTGGGTGTTATGCCATTGTAGTATCTCGTGCGTGTATTCCACCCCAGCGACGATGACAATATTGGCTCACTTGCTTCAAAATTTACTTTTTTCCTCATCGCACTAAACTAATCACGATTTAACCGATTTTATAGAACCAAAAGTAGTCGAACCTTTCATTCAAACTATTCAATGCTATTCCTTCAACAGAGCATCGAAGAGAAAGAGAGACCTCTGTTAAAGACCATGATGAGCGTGACGAGCGAAAGCGAAGATGCGCAAGAGTTCGAAGCCCAGAAGATGGAGGAAGAAGAGAGGCAGTCCGGTAACCTGCGCTGGGAGGTTATCTCGGCATACTTCAAATCTGGAGGAAACGTCTGTTTCATATTATTTGCGCTCTCGATCGTCGTACTGTCCACCACTAGTGCGGCTGCGGTTGACTACTGGGTCAGTTTTTGGTAAGTAGATTTCACCATTTGAAAGTACACTAGATATTCCAGTTTGACATAGGCTAATTCAAATTTTGAATACATTTATAATCCGGGCACAGCCGGGATAGGCCGATGGTTGTTTTCTATAATTATGGCTGCATTATTTCTCAGGAAGGATAATGAGACAATTCAATATTTTTAACTTTTTATGACAGACATTGTTCGAGTTTTCTACTACGACTAGAATTCTTGCATCCATTTAAATTTTTCAGTAAAAAAATTAACTTGCATATGGCTTATACCAACTATGTTACTTTATTGGGATCGCCCTTCGAAAAGGGCAGCCGAAAAGTTCTAGGTTATTTATACTTATATTATTTTATTAAAGGACAAATCAAATGGCAGTGTACGAGGAGTCCCTGGGTGGCGAGGCCATTGGTGAGTACAAATTGATATACTTGCGTGATTGATTTGGTAGATTAGATAGCAAATAGAATGGATTTATTTCACAATTACATTAAAACAATTTTAATTTACATTGAAAAGGTAAACGCACCTAATAACGTGGTATTTTATTATTAAACGTATTTTTTTTCTCAATATATTAACAAAAGATAGAAATAATCATTTCAAAATTGGAACCCAAATAATTACAAACTTAATACAAACTACGAGAAAAACTCTTTTTAGAAAATCGATTAACCGTGTGCGTAGGGTCCACGTGTAGGAAGCATGCGTTCGAGCCTGGTGCTAACGTAAATCAAACCGATTATTTTATAACATAAAAGTACTTCGTTGCTGATTCAAACACTAAAAGATAAATTAATTACCTGCTAATTTCAGAATACCACGGAATTTGGTGCTTTTACCTTAGTTTTTACGATAGTTTTTATAATGATATGTACGAGCACATGCATTCATAACATAATTACCAATTATGTAGGATAATATAATAGAAACAAACTATTTAGCTAAACTTATGATGCAATATTTATTAAAACTTACTCATTTGTCAGCTAACAATAACAGCCTTGCATAATGAACACCTAAGCCCAAGTTTTCCATAATAACATAAATACAATATAACGTACGACACAAGTCCCAAGTGGCGGATCCTAATTAAAGTAGCTAACTAACAGGGACCACTAATTAATAACAAGCATCGTTAGGTAACTTGATTCGCGCCATAAATCCTTGAGCTCAAGAGTCAAGACGTAGATCGAATGTTAAACTGTTATTAACACCTTAATAGGTAGGTAGGAAGTTGATATTCGGATTAGGTAGAAGTTGTAAGTAGTTGTACATTTCGAAATAGGGACACCATTTTAATGTTATGAAACGAAATAGCGATATTTTTCTTTTAAAACTTGTTCCTTAACTTAACTAATCAAAAGAAAACTTGGCGATCGTCAATATTGTTTCAAAATTTTATAATGCGACGGTTTTATTTGGTTTATTATGTAGGTTCAAGGACCGCTAGCGATACCGGTAAGCCTCCACTTTTTATGTGATCTTGCCTGCGTGTTAGCTTGTTATTCTCCCTGCTGTCGCGTCGCTAAATGCGCGCACTTTCATATAAACCATAGACACCAGACTTCACGTCGTGAGAGACAAATCAGCTGCGGAGACGAAAGTTGCTCGTGCCTGCTATTTCTTATGTCCATTATTTTTATAGTCATGGTTTGAATTTAACATAGGTAGGTATAACGCCTTCTTGATGAACGAATTAGTACAGGTGAAGGTTCTTATAAATATCGGTCAGATCAAACCATTCAGAGGTGTCTTTTGCCGGTCTTTCGCCGATGGTGGCCACGGTGCTATGATTTGAAAAATGACCGTCATCAATAGTAAAGATATGACACCAATTTATAGCCACCAATAAATGCGTGGGATTCCGCAAGTGTGCTTCACATTGCCTTTATTAAAGATTCAAAGTGTAAATCGACTATAATTATACAGTTCTACTAACATGACCCGATAACTTTAGTCTGGCGTTGTAGCAAAAGTCATTTTATTTCATATTACATTTTAACTGTAATTTTTTGAAGACATCGGTAGAAAATAAAAAACATTGACGAGGCTACGTGTTAATGTGGTTCTCGTCTGTTGATGGTATAAGGAAAAAGTTTCAAATATTATTTTCATTCTAGAAAATTTGCCAGTATGCAGATTTGTAACAGCATCTTTTCTGTTATAAGTCGTAGGGAAGAACCATACCTTGAATTATTTTGTTCAACCTGTGCTAATTCACGTTTGCACAAAGGTCTCCCTCTCATAGCCTTACGCTGTTCCCGATGTTTTCCTATTATACTTTTTCACTTTTATAAAACCGAATGTGAGTTTGTTTGTTACTCTTCAGCTTCACGTATTACCGGTTGTACGGATTTGGATGAAACTTAGCACACGGCTGGACTATTTCCTTGAAAGCCCTAGGGATATTTTTTAACTATGACTCGCGTAGAGCCGTAGCAGCAGTTAATAAAATATAAAAAACCTAACCAGTTTCGAGAACATACGCGATATCATGTAATTACATCATAAGCTACTTAGTCAGTAAGCCGCGTGGTATAGCTTGAAATTCAAATTGCCTCAAGGAATGCCATGCAAATCTCCACCAAGCCCACGTCGAGGCTATAAAAAGACTCACAATGTGCAGCTAGCACTGGAATGCCCCGGAAAACTATCTCATGTAATATGCTAACCAGTCAGTGTGTGAATGCATTTACATAATATGGACTAGGCGATATAACCATTGATTTAATTGGTCTTTGTTTGTGGTCATCGGCTCGATTGTTGAGGAGGTTCGATTCCCGGGTCGAGCAAAGCGTTATTAAGACTTAAAATTAGGACTATCTCAGTAATCCCCTTCATATGGGAATTGTAGGTAAACATAACATAGCTTAGAACGGGTGGCATCTCGACCTTTCCCTTCAGAGCAAACAGGTGTCATATTGCGTTGTATTTTCAGCTTTTTGTTTTTTTTTTTAAGGATGGAAAATCATCAAATGACTTCTTCCGCTCTGGGTGGAGCAGAAGGGCGTGTCAGACTATTACTGACTAAAACCCATTCGTGTTCCTTCTAAAGCCCTTTGCGTTCCAGGGCCGCGGTGACTCTTTCGAACAAGTTCCGCAACCCTGGGTTGTATTTTCAGCTTAACGATATTAATTAGCGTTGTTCCATAAAATGAGATTTTTAATAACTCTCCACGTAAAACCGAGCAAACAAGATAGGTAGGTAACCTTCATACCTACTGAAACGGATTTCGAAAGTAGGATGCGACTGTTTCGGACGAAGATTTCGGCAATCTAATTAAAAGTTTCAGCATAGAAAGCGGATTGTAATCAATTAAGTAACAAAAGAAGTTTAAAGTGAATAGTCAGGTGTTTTTGCGTCTCTTTCTATGTTATCTAATTTACGAGATACATACAATGTTTAGATATTTTATAATGAATACCTTCACTTTTCGTTTGAATGTTTCATTCTTAACTTCTATTAGTTAAGAATGAAACTACTCAAGAAATCTCGTAACTTTAACATTTCCCTAGGTGCGCATTTAGTTCCCCAAATCTGAAATTTTAAATATTATATTGTACTTTTACTTGTGACATGAATAAGTAAGTAGGTTTTGGTAGGCAACCTAATCCAAAAGTCCAATCCAAATTATTCAAATGTAGTCTTTTGTACCTATGCCAAAAACAGACTAGCTTTTTACACCTAAGCCCTCTGCTTCCAGAACCTGGTCTGGACGTGCAAGCAGGCCCATTCACGGTGGGCCAGTACCTGATGATCCATGGGGGGCTGGTGGCCATCTGCGTGCTCGTCGTGAACCTGCGAGTGTTCCCCTTCGCCCGCCTCTGTGTCGCCGCCTCCAGCAAGCTGCACAACACCATGTTCTCTACTATGCTGAGGGGAGTCATGCGCTTCTTTGATACCAGCTCTTCAGGCAAGTTATCATATTTTGAAAGCAAAGAATATGGGAGCTTTTCGTTACAGCGATATGTTTCTAAAATATTGAATCTGTTTGCTGTTAAATAGTCACCCTATTTCATTCAGTGTTCAAAGTTTTGTTAAATTTTAAGACCAGGATATTTTATTTATTTGAATTATGAAGAATTTTTTATTTAATTTATAAACCCCAACTCAAAAACGACGGTGTGTTAAAAATGGAACGGTGTGTGTGTGTGTGAGTCTGTCTGTGGCATTCTAGCTCTCGAACGGATGAACCGATTTTGACTGTTTTTTTTGTTTGAAAGGTGAATTAATCGGGAGTGTGCTATGTTTGATGAAAATCGGTCTAAGATGGCCGCTAGCGGCGGCAAAATGGCGGATTACATATTTTTTCACAACTCCCTAGATATGGGTATCAAATGAAAGGGCTTGACTAGTAGAATTCTTTGGTACAATTCTTTAGGCCAAGCGTCATCGTGTCGGGGGACCGCTACTATACTAAATATGTAATTACAAAATTTTGCGGTCTTGCGAGGCGAAGCCGCTTAGCCAAAGAATCGTAGGTAGGTAAATTAAACTAAAAGGATCAATACATTTTATTTATTACTTTTTTTGGCGGGGGTTTTTTAAATTTTAAATTTATTTTTTAACTTATGAGTTAAATTCTTATGAACAAATGAGTCTTAAAATCTTTAGTTTTCACTTGATATTTGTTCCCACAGGTCGTATATTGAACAGGTTCACAAAAGACATGGGTTCTCTTGACGAGATCTTACCTCGAACCCTGCTGGACGTGCTACAGATCTACGGAACCATGTTCGCTATTCTAGTCCTCAATGCCATAGCTTTGTACTGGACCCTGGTACCTTCGGCCGTACTACTCGTGCTGTTCTTCTTTATGGTCAAGATTTACATGAAGGCGGCTCAGGGTATCAAGCGATTGGAAGGCACAAGTACGTATTGATATCAAATTTAAAATTTGCAACATTCTGCCGTGTAATGATAATGCACTATTTCTCAAAAAGTAGTATTTTTCAGAAATAATTAATAGAATAGAGTGTTCTTTATAATGTAGACCATTTATGTAATATGTAAGTTAGATTTAGAAATCATTGCATTTGATGACATAATGGACGGCCTTTTCGCTTTACAATTTTTTTAAACTACTTATTTTCAGAGTAATATGTTCCTATGTTGTTTCTCAAGTAAATTTTAGACTTATCTCAAGATAAATTTAATAGGGATTTAACAGCAGTATTACCTACTTAAAAAGATCAGAAAACATAACGCCCATCAAAATGTCGTATCATAAATAGATGCGATTTTCGCCATACGGACGGCACATAAAAATCTTCACGGAGGATATATATTTAATGGTGAACCTTTTTCCATTGACAAATTATCTGAAATCTTTTCAATCGCTAATGCTACTGCCTTTTATCTCTATGAATAACAAATGTTTTCAACATACCTAAAGTAAATTGTGATTGACGATTTTGAAAAGTTAGTAGGAAATAAGTAGGTACATAATATTACAAGAATACCGATATCGCTTTGATATTTTAATTTATCTTCCAAGTAATGTAAAGGTTTCGTTTCTTTCAGCAAAGAGTCCCATGTTCGGTACCGTGACGTCATCGCTTGGTGGTATATCCACCATCAGGTCAGCTAATGCCCAGAAGAGACTCATAGACCAGTTTGATGCTCACCAGGTAATCTACTCTTATTAATCTACTTGTACGTACATCCAGACATAAGATCGATAGTACCGATAATAAACAACCTCAGTTCAAATTCACATGACTGTTCAAAGTTGTTGGCAGCTACCCAAAACAAAACCACGACATACACAACTAATCCATCCTCGACAGGCCGATTAAGGTTCAATTTCACCAACGAATTGGACGAGATTATTTAAATCGCGTTCAAGAGCTGTCAACGTCATCATTGCTTAAATTGACACTAACAGCTTTGACGCAGTTTAGATGGGCTGATTGCATTGATTAGCCCGAAGCAGTGCGATTCTGTGAACATCTCGCCATGAAAACTTAGGTGCAGTGAATATGGAGCTGTTATTTATCTAATCAATGTGGATCTACAGTCAGTCAGTCAGTCCTTCTGAATTTTATTTACAGAACAGATAGTTGCATTGGTGGAACAGGCCCTTAGTCGCCAAAGCTAACTTGAAATCTCTTGTAATCTACTGTGGTAGGTTATGAAATATTTTGTTTGTCCTAGGACTTGCACACAACTGCATGGAACAGTTATTTAAATGGCGGTACGACGTTTGGGTTCTACTTGGACACCATGTGCTTGGTGTACCTGACTACTGTAATATTCGTCTTCCTCTTCCTTGACTTTGGTGAGTATTCATAGTTTACCTTTCTAGAAAGATATTATTTACACTCTTTAAATTCACAAAGAACATAAAAATACCCCAGCGTGTTTATGATAACTTTGGAAAAGCTCCCCTACTTAGCATATTATAATAGTGAATATCAAATTACTACAAATTACATGTCTGGGTACACTAAAGTTGTTGCAAAGAAAAAGTAGTTTGCTTAGGTTCCTTGAGGCCTGTAATATGTAAGATCCTTAGACCTTTCTACCTGTAAAATAGTTTTGTGTATGAATGACCTACATACAACCTATAAGCAAGAAATTAATCTAATTGATTGGACATAATTTTTGTGTACAGTATCTCATTTACTGGCAGACAACGCACAGCCTAAACCACTGGGTCTGGAAGCAAAATATTTAGCAATTTCCATACAAAGTATGAAATTTTGTATGAAAATTGGTTCCTATTTTTTCCGTTGGGAAATCTTTTCCAGCATACGGCTTGTATTTAATAATTTAGTTAAGTACGACGAACCTCTTTCCTTAGTAGCGTTTGATACTTCAGGTGCTATGGCGGAGTTAAAAAGGAGTGTTGTATCTAGTGCTATTCGGCAAAACATCTCACGGTGAAACTTAAGTGAAGTGGACTATCATTTCTTCTGCTTGCAGTGCATGCTAGTTATTGATACCTCACTTCACGTAAGTAAAGTCACGGTAAGATGTGTTTACAGAATAGACCGGCTGGTTTGTAAGGACCGAAAACATAAACCTCAACGTTCGCATTGGTATCTAGGCGACGCGATCCCCGTGGGCAGCGTGGGGCTGGCGGTGACGCAGAGCAACACGCTGACGGTGATGCTGCAGCACGGTGCGCGCATGCTGGTGGAGTTCCTGGCGCAGCTCACCAGCGTCGAGCGTATCTTACAATACACGCGCATCGACACCGAGGAGGACTTGTTCAAAGGAAGTTAGTGCATCCGTAATACTTATACCTATATTTGCCTCGGACGCACTTAATTGTGGCCCTTATATTTTTGTTAGTGATGTATAAAGTCATTATCTTCGTGTTCTTATTTCTTGGGGTCTCGTTACAACACGTTTCCTTCTTCCATTTCCACTATCTCTTCTTTCATGTAATTCTTCATACAATCCATCTATACTTCCTTTGCCACTCCTTTCCCTCTCCATAAATACTATACCTATATTAAAACGAAAACTGCATCATACATTTTTTTGAAGTTTGTCAGTAGTTCCTTTTTTTATAAAAGATTGGTTTTTGTTACAAATTACCACTTTCCTTTTTTTCAAAACCAACTGTTTTGATTTCTGGCTCGGAAAACCGATTTTTCAAAAATCCATGAATGCAGTTTTAGTTATCATCAAAATCGGGCTCGAGACTCCTTTCAGTGTTTTTCGATATTTCTCGTAGTTTCGGATTTGGCCACACACTTAAATCACATTCACCATTAGAAAGCTACATTATTAACTTAAAACATTGACTATTTTTTTTTTAAAGTTCCCTCCGAAAATTGCAATAATGTAACCCAAAGTAACAAAATTTTGCTTCATAAATTCATTTTGTGGCGTGCGCTGAGAAAACTATTGATAATGTGACATAAAAATAATGTACTACATGAGGGTAGGTATATGTCTAACTATTATGGTTAAGTCACAATTACCGCTTTTTTTTTCAAATTATATTCAATCATAACCCGGGTGGAATGGAATACTGGTGTTTTGGTATCATGATATTAACCCTTATCTATTTAAATGGTTGTTAATTAAGGATTATCTACATATTAATTATTCAAATCAGACCTTTTGTTTAAAAGTATCGACGGGTATAAAAATGCTCTAAGTAAGAAAAATGTTGCGGTTTTAGCGAACTACGTTTAGTTATTTGCACAATAACGTTTTTAAACTTATAAAAAAATTACTGAAGAAGAGTCATTTATGTTCAATAAGGAAGGGATCACGCAATAAACCACGGAAGCGGAGCTGTAGCAGAAAACGCGGGTGTACGAGTAATAAGCTATTGTAAAGCTCCATGCGGACGAAGTTGCGGACGGCCGTACCCTATAAAGAGGGTAGAGGGGAGATGAAGTTTCGTGGAATACCTTCTAAACTGGCGCGAACGAAGTCGCGGGCGAAGTGCTAGTTTATTTATATTAACATTCATAACCCTTTATGTCCATGTATTTCATACCTTCTCATTACGTATCCATACTGTCAATTTTCGTAATTCCACACATCATCACAATATCCCCATAAGGTCGGTATAAATTGGAATGAATAATGTCAAGAGTTGTCTATAATTATATCAGTTGTATATCTTTGTTTCTTTTTACAGAAATCGCCATGCCGCCTAATTGGCCGTCTAAAGGCAGAGTTGAATTCCAAAACGTTTCCCTACGATACGCGCCAAACGAGGACCCAGTACTTAAGAACTTGAACATAGTAGTCGAAAGTGGACATAAGGTATGTTGTACTCACTCTGCCATCAAATATGTGAAACAGTAGGTACTTTCCTAAATACTATATAGTTATATAATACACTTACTTGTTCATTGGTTCAGGTCGGCATCGTGGGACGAACGGGCGCCGGCAAATCTTCCTTGATATCTGCGTTATTCAGATTCGCCTACCTCGACGGAACCATATCGATTGACGGACTCGATGCTTCCATGATTTCGAGACAGGTACGAATTTCACGGTTTCGGTATTACTATGCGAGTCCGTGTAAGCGGCCATTATTTTCTAACTTATGGTTATTTGCAGGGACTGCGATCGAAAATTTCAATTATTCCTCAAGAGCCGATCCTATTCTCTGCAACAATTAGATACAATTTGGATCCGTTCAACATCTACAGCGACGAGGAACTCTGGCGGGCCCTCGAACAGGTCAGACTCAACAATACAACTTGCCTGTGTTTCATTATTGTTTATTGCGATTTTTATGACATTTGAATATTACAGGTTGACTTGAAGTCGGCTATTACTTCGCTGGACTTCAAGGTAACGGAGGGCGGCTCTAATTTCTCAGTGGGCCAGCGACAGTTGATGTGCTTGGCGCGCGCCGTACTGAGATCCAATCAGATATTAATTATGGACGAGGCTACGGCGAACGTAGATCCTCAGTGAGTATTTGGAGAATTACATGCATAGTTAACATCAGTGCGGCAGAGATTGACGTTCGGGTTTATTGCAGGACGGACAACTTCATCCAGGAGACGATACGGCGTCAGTTCGTGTCGTGCACCGTGCTGACGATAGCTCACAGACTCAACACTATCATGGACTCGGACAGGGTGCTGGTGATGAGCAGTGGCGAGGTGGCGGAGTACGACCACCCCTACGTGCTGCTTTCCGACCCCAACAGCCACTTCTCTTCCATGGTGCGCGAGACCGGCGAGAAGAACAGCGCAAACCTCTTCCAAGTGGCCAAGGACGCTTACTTCCAAAGCAATCTGAAAGAGAACGCGAGATGAACAAATACGCCCAAACTTACTATTAGAATAAACTTGTATATATTTATTTATAAGTTAGGTACGTTAGAATCGAGCATTACAGGAAGTTTTTAGTATAGTATTGTTACAACATTAAATTAATAAATTATGAAATGTTGTGTTACTTCATTGTTTTGAATTGTACCTTATATCGTTTTAAAAAAACCAGCAACTACCCCGATTGCCGCGATTGAGACTTCGGCACTGATACAGTTTATAAGCTAACGCTAGTGCGATGAATAGTAGGACTAGCACAATTCCATGATGCTTGTGGTCATCATAGAACACCTCCCAACCGGTGTCAGTACAGCCGGAGCAACAACCCATCTTACTCTGTAGGTACTATGCATCATAGTTCTTGCCTATTTAGTCTGCTTGTTATTTTATTTCTTTCATGTTGCGATATTTTAGAGACTCCATAATTTTTGGGTCACATTTGCCAAAGTTGACATCAGAACTTCAAATTGACAGGCATATATTTTCCGGGTAATATCTTACTCTTTTTATCTAACACATAAAGAGGATGCATAATAATATTCTTCTTAGATAACACATTTCGGGGCTCAAAATATGTCCTGCAAAGTAAGTTTAGGGTCCGGGAATTGGTCAGGTAACCAGCAAGAAGCAATACGTGTAACATTCCACTTCGGAAACATTACCTCTATCAAGCATGTATGCATTCATTGGTGAACACTGAACAATAGCAAGCTAAACTCATCCACGCAGTGAGATGGATTGAGCATCAGCAAAACGTAGCCCGCAAAATGTAGAAAATAGATGTACTTATTTATGTACTAAAATAGCCATTGCTTTTTCGGCCGAGCATACATAATCTTAATACTTAAGCTTTATATAAATAGCATCATAATTTCAGCCGAAAGACGTCCACTGCTGGATATATTCCTCACCCAAGTGGGCGTCGCATCCAGCGGATTCCCGGGGCCTTCTAATGACTTTTATGTGTTAACGTATTTTTACAAAAATCCATTTTTATTCACTTGCTCTTGCAAATACAGTTGTTCCCTACTTTGGAGTTTAAGAACAAAAAAAATGCTCTGTAAGTTCGTCTGCGTAAATCATACAACTATTATAATGGATGGATAGATGATTGTTACTCACTCACGCCAGAACGGCTGGACAGAAAAGCACATATATGAATATCCCAGGAGGATGTTCCCTTGTAACAATTCAGACATTCCCGCGGGTAAAGCCGCTGACAGAAGAAGCTAGTCTTTATCTATAAATATAACTCTTCCGTTACTGGTGACTGAGTGATTGAGTGACTGACCGACAAGGCACAGCCGAAACTACTTCTCGTAGAAAGCTGTAATTTGGGTTGGAGTGGGAGGATTTCCCGAAATTCCTACGGGACCGGGAAAAAACAGGATATGCGCGTACGAAGTCGCGAGCAAAAGCTAGTACTCGTGTATAAAACTGAATCCCTGTTTCCCTTGGTCACACCATAACTTGAAAAGGACTTGAACGATTTAAATAATATTTTTTTGTTGTGTTCGTAATAAAATTGTAAGGGCGAGGTTAGTATAAAAAAAAGTGAAAAACAAAATACATTCGGGCGAAGCCAGGGCGAGCCATTAGTACAAAATAAATGAGATCAGCACGGGCCATCAAAACAAGCAGTTTTTTTTAAGATATTTGCTCTTATTATACCACTTATGTTAACTCATTATACACCTATGCCACTCTTATTATACACTTCATATGCCACTTGCCTAGTACATTAAATTGAGTAGGTACAGGTCTTGTAATGATGATAAATTACTATTCACTTACGCTTCAGCAGTGTGATTGTCGTCGTCTGCCACAAGCTGACCGGGCTGACCTTGCAGTCCCCCCTGCGCCACCGCACCGGTACAGCGCCACCGAGAGGTACATGATGATGATGAGCAGCGAAATAGTCGCGAACAGCAAGTAAGGCCTACTACCGAACCCAAACATAGACGTAACACAACATGGGTCCGGCTCGTCGCAGCATCCCATGTTCGTGAATCAACATCTATACGGTGGTCCCAATATGTGCCATTTTATTTCATCTTAAGTTTTGTGAAGCTGTTTTATTTACAAATATTTAGGTTGTTTTCCTTGTGTTATTTTGGTTTACTTGAATGACAGTTTGAGGTAAGTTAAACAGAATATAAATTAACCATAGGTATTTTGCTCATTCTTTATAGAATTTACTACACTTTGATTATAACCCTGTTGCTGCCGATACAGTACCCGGGACTAATGAACATAAGATAAGCAGCCACTCTTTTTTAAATTAATTGCCGCTAAAAATAATATTAGCGAATAATGCTACTTTCTATTTATTATTTATAAAAATAAGGTAAGAAATAGTTTGAATGCTACAGAAGCATAAGTCATAAGTTTACCTACTAATGTACTACTAGCTTTTGCCCGCGACTTCGTCCGCGTGGAATAGTTACTTTGGCAGCCATTTTTTTTAAGATACTCATTCTTGAACATATGGTTATATATTTTATTAAGTTCCAAAATACAAAGGTTCATGGTTTTATTTTCAATAATGACGTACTCCCATACTACTCAACCCCTTCAAGCCCTTTTTTCGCAACAAAAGGTAGCGTATATCCTTCTCCAAGGTCGAATCTATATCCATACCAAATTTCATCTAAATCGGTTTACCGATTACTTAATTTTATTGATTCTCCATAATTATAAACATTCACCCCCTTAAAGGATGATTTCTGAGATAAAACTATCCTATGCCCTTTCCCGGGACTCAAAATATCTCCGTACCAAATTTCATCTAAATCAGTTTAGCGATTACTTAATTTTATTGATTCTCCATAATTATAAACATTCACCCCCTTAAAGGATGATTTCTGAGATAAAAACTATCCTATGCCCTTTCCCGGGACTCAAAATATCTCCGTACCAAATTTCATCTAAATCAGTTTAGCGATTACTTAATTTTATTGATTCTCCATACAAACATTCACCCTTTAAAGGATGATTTCTGAGATAAAAACTATCCTATGCCCTTTCCCGGGACTCAAAATATCTCCGTACCAAATTTCATCTAAATCAATTTAGCGATTACATAATTTTATTGATTCTCCATACAAACATTCACCCCCTTAAAGGATGATTTCTGATATAAAAACTATCCTATGTCCTTTCCTGGGACTCAAATATCTCCATACCAAATTTAATCAAAATCGGTTAAGCGATTATTGATTCCCCATACAAACTTTCATCCCCTATTTCAACCCCTTATAGCCCTTTTTCGCATTTAAAAGTATAGTGTAGTATAAGTGTAGCCTATGTCCTTTCTCAGACTCTAGATTATCTCTGTACCAAATTTCATTTAAATCAGTTCAGTGGTTTAGGCGTGATTGCGTGACACACAGACAAACAGAGTTACTTTCGCATTTATAATATTAAGTATGGAGTATGGATAGTATCGATGTATAATAAAAAAATAAAGTTGTAGTTGCAGAGAGAGTTTTGCTCAGTTTTGCTTACATATGTGAACTGAAACTAAACGCAAGGTAAAGTATACATACCATTATACCCATTGAACGGGTACGAAGTTTGCTACTGCGTAACTAAAGCAGGGAAAGTTAGATTGTATTTACAAAACAGTTTCAGGCGAGGAACGGCTTGCGCTTGAGGTTAAATACTTCCTCACCTGCTAATGTAGTACGAACTGCCATTCATTATATACTCAAGTACATGTGTGTAGGCCTCGTTTATGTTGGAATGGCATAAACTAAAATTGGAATTCTCCGCATGCATTCTATTTTTTTGTAATTAATATGCATGTTTTCTTTATTTGTTTCAATCTTCCGTCATTGATTAGATATCAATAAAACACAAGATGTAGGCAAAATATTTGTTTTTAAGGCTGATCTCGTGGCTTTGGTACCTAATGCCTGGAAAATTGAACAGTTAGGCAATAAAGTTCGAACTCATAAGCGTATCACCCAGCGATGTTGCATGAGCGTTGCTAGGAATATTTTAGTAATGAAAACACCAATAAAAATATAAATAATATATTACGCTTAACTAATAATTAATTAAAAGACATGTTGAGCCGACCCCAAGTAAATTGGGGTAGGAAGTGAATGATGATGACGATGAACAGATAATTTATAATTTACTAAGCTTCTTTGTTATCACTATCATATTTGGTTTTGGCGACTTCGAACAAAATCTTGTACATGCTATCTCCTGTTTCTTTGACCATGGAGGAGAACTTGCTGTTGGGGTTGCTGAGTAGGATGTGTGGGTGGTCAAACTCGGCGGCCTCGCCCTGGTCCATGACCAGCACGCGATCCGAGTCCATGATGGTGTTCAGACGATGCGCGATGGTGAGCACCGTGCACGACGCGAACTGGCGACGGATCGTCTTCTGGATCAAAGCGTCCGTTCTGCAATGGAGAAACGTATAATTAATTTGTGTAGTGATTATATTCAGTCGATATTAGTGTGAAGCTTGAATGCGTATGAATCATACAAAACTTAATAACTTCGCTTATTTTAAAATTTTCACAAGGTTGTGTTAATTTGAGTCATTAAAGGATTGGATCAACAATAATTTGATTTCCTCAAGCATATTTTAAAAACAGTTTAGTTGAAAACATTCGATATTAAAACAGGATTTTCCTATATAAACTTACTGAGGATCGACGTTAGCGGTGGCTTCATCCATGATGAGAATTTTATTTGATCGTAGGATGGCGCGCGCCAAGCATACCAGCTGACGTTGTCCCATCGAAAAGTTACTCCCTCCTTCAGACACTTTATAATCTAGTGCCGGAATAACCTCTTTGAGCTCCACCTTCAGTGATAAATTCGTTCAGTAATTAGTTTACTTCGCAGGTGCCGAGTTTCTGTTCAAGATATAATTTAATTAATCGTACCTGCTCCAACGCTCTCCAAATATCATCGTCACTGTAGTCGTTGAACGGATCCAGATTATACCGTAGTGTAGCAGAGAACAACACTGGCTCTTGTGGAATTATTGATATTTTCGATCTCAAAAGCTGGGAACATAAAAAGTTATCGCTGCATTACTGTTCCAAATTAAAAAATAACTTACACTCCTGAACTTGATAATGGTCCCTGCACAAACTTGTTGATGTTGAATATTTTGAATTTCAATTAATAGATATTACATTGTAGTTGATGAGCCTCTTGTCAATTAATGGGCCGTCTCTCAATATTGCGTGAGGAAGCCCTAATACTATAACAAATTCTATAAATTCTTTTATAAAATGTTATTGGTAAGGTACCTTTTTGGCTATTCCTTGCGTATCCAGGCCGTCAATTTTGATGCTACCTGTTATATCACTAAGCCGGAATAAAGCTGCTATCAGTGATGATTTACCAGCTCCAGTTCTGCCCACCACACCAACCTATAACATTTTTAGTTAAAATATAATCACATTCATTCAGTTTATTTAAGCTGTACAGAATGTAGTGTTGTTACCTTCCAGCCGTTCTTAATTTCAAAGTTCAAATTTTTCAGCACCGGTGGGTCGTCGGCTGAATAGTTGAGGTACACGTTTGAAAACACCACATTACCAGTTGAAGGCCATTCTTTTGGTGGATGTGTTGCTGGAAACGAAAAAACTTTGATTTATATGAATACCAAAGAACTTTGATTTCAAGTAATTTTAACTGACTAGATTATAGTCATAGTTTTATGAAATTACTCGTTCTAGGCACAATAACAATGTCCTTACATCCTTGCTCCATAAACTCCTCTGTGGGTAACTTGGTGTACTCTAGAATCCTCTCGACTGCTGTCATTTGTCCGAGGAAATCTGCGGTGAACCTGGCGGCCATCTGCAGCAGCATCGTCAAGACCATGGACTGACTGACAGCCAGCCCCACGCTACCAACCGGGATCAAATCGCCTGGAGAAAACAAACAGTAATATATAGTATATGAGGCAAATAAATTAAATAGTAGTATTCGTACTAAACTTTTGGTCAATGCGAAACTGAATATTAAGATAAACAAACAATAAAACCAACAACAATAACCTATTGAAGATTTTTAAGTGGTAATAAATCCACAAATTTTATAGACGTTTTATAACTACAATAACAAAAATAATAATGTTTTTGCGTCTCCGTCATAATAAATACAGGACAGTAACCGAAATAAAAACCAAAATTTAAAGGGTACGTACCAAAGTCACCGAGAACAAAGATGGCCATTACAACTCCGAGATAAACCAAGCAGAGAGCGTCTAAATACAATCCGAAAGCAGTGGAGCCACCGAGGAACGTGTAGAAAGCGCTCGTGTGGAGATTCTATAAGAAACAACACAATGGTAAGTAACGGCAACTGTAAGATAAGGTTTTGAAGAGATCAACTCTTAATCCTCAAATACTGCTTACCTGTGCGTCATCAAATGTCTTAAGAAGTCTATCCTGGGAGTCTGAACTTCTAATAGTGGATAGCCCGGAAATAGTGGAGTTGATCATCCCAAATACTGGACTTTTAGCTGTGGAAATGATTTTCAGATTACAAAACAAGCTGTAGAAAGACTTGAAATCAGAAGAAATTGATTATTAAGCGAAAATTGCAGCAAGTATAGGACTATACTTACTGGTTCCTTCCAATCGTTTAACAGCCTGTGCTGCATTGAGGTACCATCTTAGGAGAAGAACGAAGATTACCAACAGAACGGAGGTGGGTATCAATGTCCATGGCAGGGCTATGGCGTTCAGCACGAGTACACTCAGCAGTGCCATGTACATCTGAATGGTTTCCAAGATACTTCTCGGTAGAAGCTCATCCATTGCGCCCATGTCCTTTGAAAATCTGTTTAGGACACGACCTGTGGATACGAACGGTAGATATTGTTACACAAGACAAAAAATCATTGATTTGATCGCTTTTACTGAACAGCGATGCCACAAAAGCGTAGCTTGAATGGTTACTTGAAAATGATGGTACCTATTAGGTAAGTACTCCGGCTACTTGGCCATTTCCTTTGCAGTAGCGCTGCATAAAAGACCAATTGACTGTTATCTTGGCATATGGCCAGTTGTAATTACTGCTAATACACTTAGGGAGTCGTAATTTTATAGTTACTTAGTTAAGTCTAATTACATGTCATTGTAGGAAAAGAATTCTAAGTCTAACCGTGTCCAACTGTAATTGTATGCGGGTTTCGTGGGTATTCTTATTTCGTTATTTATTTATTTAACATAGGCATACTAACGACTCATTTACAAATCAATATTTTGAAACAACATTTTCGATAGGATCCTCTGTAAACAAGTCACTTAATTATCACATTACCAGTCACTAAATTAAAATTTGACCTACTCTGAGAATGATGTGCATGCCTGCACATCATTCTCAGAGTAGGTCAAATTTAATTATTGTAAATGAATAACATGGAAAAAATAATAAAAAATATTATAATAAGAATACTATTAGTAAAGGTTCACCAAATCGAGACCACCCAACTAATGAAACACTCGTTAAACTCTTCATAATAATTAATTAAGTTTAGACCAAGCTAATAGTTTGAACTATATAACAATATTGATCTAGGCGCACGGAAGTGCGTCAGGCCAAGTTCCAGCCTAACGCAGGCAGTGTATATGTCACCAGCAAATTGCAAACTCTTGTAAACTCTCGATAAATTGTCAATAGAACATTTGGAATACTATTTAATGCATCAAATTTGGATAGTCTATAATCTTGCGAAGTCATTCCGAGAAATTGTGGATTATAATAAAATGGCGACCAAAAAGTGAAGGATTTCCTTCTGACTCACTGACTCATCAAAATTATGGGGCACTTCCAGTCATACTAGAAACTTAAAATTTGGTGTGAAGTTGTTACAATTCAAGGGAAAATTCGGAATACCCGTGAACAGAGATCTTGAATCTTTCCTGACCGTATAAAAATGATGAAACACTCGAAAAATCGTTTTCTTAAAAATATGACCCTATTATTTATCAATGTGGCAACTTTTTTTCTCTATTAAATTGATTGTAAAATCGACGTTGTAGGAAAAAACTAAGAAAAATTAAGGAACCATATTTTTAAGAAAACGATTTTAGAGTGTTTCATAATTTTTATACGGTCAGGAAAAATCCAAGCTGTCTACTGGTATTTTCAAAAGACACATGTTAGAGTCATGGACTTATTCTGCAGGTCTGAAATGCTTGACCTATTATTGATCTCCCTACTTTTATAGGTCTTTTTTTTGGGGATAGGAACTTTGCGTTTTTTCACATTTTTGTTTTTTGGGGGATTATTACTTACCCGAGGGGTTGGTATCGAAAAATCTCATTACGGCGACTATCAATTTCTCGTAAATGACATTATGAAGATTTTCCGAAGCTCGCATAGTCATCACTACGAAGGCAAGAATTCTAACGTGTGTTAGGATTATAATTGCCAAAATGACTCCACCATATACATAGAGGTACTGAGCTGTCGTTAGTAAACCAATTTGAGCGTTCATATCCGTGTCTGAAACATTAAAAAGAGAAATAATCACTACAAGTATCTATAACATAACTGAACCATTTTTAAGCAAGACTGTCACATCGACAATATTGCATTATTTAGAAACGTACCTGATTCCTCTCCAGGTGGTAAACCTTGTTCATAAGCATCGACTTGATTGGTCCTGAAATCAAAGAGTTAAAAATATATCTCAACATTGAAAGTGCCCAGACGATAAAAATCTGTTTTACATAGCGCCTAATCGCAAACTCTGTTAAAAATGCTCAATTTATTTCGATAGTGTTTATGGGTCTCTTACCAATAACTGAGCCAATAATCAGCGGTGGTGCCAGCAGCCTGAGTGATGACCAGCACCATGAAGGCCGTAAACACAATGCACCAGGAGCCCACGGAGCTCAGATATTGCTGCAGCACGTTCCACTTCAGACTGCCCGACGCTCTCTCCTCCGCCTCCAACACTTGAGCCTTTTCCTCACCGTCATTGTCATCGCTTCTAACTGAGATCTTTGATATTCCTCGCAGCATTGATGGCCTTCCTTCCTTTAAACACATACAAATATAGATGAAAAGGTGTTCAAGCACAAGAAGGTCTATATGATTTATCAAGAACTTCATCATCTTCATTATCTACAGCCCGACTTCGCCTACTGATGTACAAGGGCTCTCTTTTCTTGTATAAATCCCCACGTTCAAGAACTTACGAGTGTAAAAATATGTGGTGGTAAAAAAAGCCCACATATGTCTACGTCTTCACATTTTTATTTGATTGTGTTTCCGAAGCTTGTTCAACGGTGTAGACAAGATAACGTTGAAAGCTGTTTTCTGGCAAACGTTCAAGACGCCAGTTGAAAAGGAAAATACTAGAATTTGACTGTTTACTTACTTTTTTATCACCTTCTTCGCCATCACCAGCTTGATCGAGAAGGAGTGAGAACTCGGTTCCAGATTTGACCAGCTCATCATACGTGCCCATATTTTCGATGGAGCCCTGTTAAAATATCATTGGATTTATCATACTCGTATTTCATCCATCGATAAATGATCGTTCGTTTCATTATTTATTAAAAAATATTATTATAAAATTACTCATTTACCTATAAGATGAACATCATAGGCGTATAAAAATTTGCAAAAAGAAAGATTTCGGATAAGGTTTGAATCCAAAGACGCTGCGGTCCAAAAAGTATTATTTACAAGATCCAATTCCATGTAATGCCATTAATCAATTTCATCGTTAAAAACCTGCTATGTAAGAGTGACTCGTTACTTTGATAATAGTTTTTATTGAAAAGATAAGTTAATGCATACTTTCCTTATCTTTTCGAATACTGTTTATTAGGTTATTCATTATTCGTTCGTTCAAGGAGGCAGAATCGCTCTTTGAGAATGAGCTATAGCCCTAATATGGCGTATACTATATGTATTTCTGCCGCTGAGCAGCCTTGCTGTGTATTTCGTTTTGATGAAGAGGCTTCCGAAATGTTAAACATTACTGACCGATGAGATAAAATTCAACTTTATTTCTGGAGAAAAAACACCTGTACCTTTCCTGGTGCTGCAGAGGTGACAACTTGATCAATCTGCTGCTCAAGTACCAATCAATATATGAAAAAAAATGGCTTGTTGCATTAACACTCACCTCATTTAGAACAACAATGAAATCAGCAGCCTTGAGGTAATGAATCTGATGGGTAACCAATACACATGTCCGACTACTGAGATAGCCTTTGATGCAGCCGTCGAACAGTTGTCTGCCAACGTTGGCGTCCACTGCAGACAACGGGTCATCCAGCAAGTAGATTTCAGCCTGGAACAGTATCAACGATGGTCATACTGCAGTATGAATCATTTGTGAAATGCAGTTCATTTGAGATGACCCAACTTGGAATTGTTTGCATTCTCGCGTTTGACAACAATCTCGTTTGATAGAAAGCGATGATGTGGTTGACGATGGAGCACGCTTATCTATCAGTAACCAGCCGTATTCTGTAAACATGTCGAAGTGAAGGTTTGGGTGAAGTGATCACGTGGTGAGCTGTCAATCCATATAATCAAGATGTCACGGGATCACGAAGGGAGCTGTCATTCCATCTTGATTATATGGATTGACAGCTCACCTCGTGATCACTTCATCCAAGCCTTCAATTCGACATGTTTACAGAATCGACCGGCTTTTCACTCTTGACTTAAAGACGCCAGGTTGTAGGTAATAATGCTAGTACTTATAATGTAGATTTAACATGTCTGACCTTTCAGGAAACACGAGTGTTGTATTATTTTATTAGTGCGATCCTGCTATAAAATTATTAATTACTGGAACAATGCTATAGGCTAATCATCACTGAGTAAACCTCGTATTCTTTATCGTCTTTATTGTAATGGTAAAACGTTTCCATCCTTGAATTGTTTTCTTATTATTTGTGTACTTGAGATAATCAATTAATTATAATCATAATTTAAAGGTAAAACAATGAGATTCTTATCGTCATTCAAAGTCTTTGATAAAAAAATCAAATGTTGAAAATTACTGATGGATTTCGTCATCTTTTCAAAATGTATCTGTCACCGGAAAATTGCAGACACTCTAAGATTTTAAAATATCGCGTGCAATTGTGTAATTTTACATGATTGAGAAAAATACCTAAGTTCCAAAGAAACTTGAATTTGGATGGGATTTGTTGTATTCAAAATTATATGCTCACAATATATCGAGAAATTATAATCTGAAAAAGATTTGTTACAATCTTACGGAGTTTGCAATCATCCGGTGACATATCCATACATAGTATTATATGCTATATACTACTCAGTACCTACTCGGATTAGAAGTTTGCTGTTAAAGGTACTTTGCATTTAATATCATTGAAATCTTTAAAAACAATATATGTATAGTAGCTACGTCTTATTTCACTCGTTAATCTACAGTCCGGCTATCCTACTACTATTATAAAGGCGAAAGTTTGTAAGTATGGATGTATGTATGGATGTTTGTTACTCTTTCACGTAAAAACTACTGAATGGATTTTGATGAAATTTGGCACAGAGGTAGATTATAGTCTGGAATAACACATAGGATACTTTTTATCCCGAGAATATGTTCCCTTAGGATAGTTTTCGACAATCACGCGGGCGGAGCCGCGGGCGGCAACTAGTTAATAAATAAATGATTAACCTTATCAGTTAATATATCGACGATTAACGTTAAGAGTGAGGATACCAATAAATTTGTACACACAGAATAAATATTCCTATTTTGTTTATGAAACATCAAGGTAGGTTTATACAACATTTAATTTTAAAACACACTTATTTTGATCAGAAAACCCAAAATGTAAACATCTTCCTTCATTGTAAACCTGTGATACCTGTTAATAATAGAACACGTGTAACTTACCTCACGATAAATAGCTCTGGCCAAATTGATTCTGGCTCTTTGACCTCCTGATAGGGAAACTCCTCGCTCCCCAACCAAAGACAGGTCACCATATGGGAACTGCTTGAAGTCTGGCAGTAACGACGAAACCTTGCAAACCTACAGGCAAAAAAACAAATGTAACAAACCATGCCAGCGTGTGAATTAAATATCAGCGGGAAAATTGACTCTTGTCATAAAATTTTAACGTCCTTCGCACAATCACTGTTTCTGGTTTAACATTATATTTTTTTCATATTTTCATTTCCGGCGAAGTGGCATTGTAAACAATCCCCAACGTTAAATAAAAAATTAGAATACTATTAAAATTTTGCATTAAAATTAATTTATTAATACCTCTTTGTATTTCGAAACGTCATACGGCAGTCCAAAAAGAATGTTCTCCCGTACTGTGCCCGGAAATAGCCACGACTCCTGACAAGCGTAAGAAAGTTTCCCTGATACGTTCAGATTACCACTGGTCACCGGTAATTCTCTTAGTAGAAGCTGAAGAAGAGACGTCTGTAAAGATAATAAAGCTATTAACTCCATGCAAAATAACGCAAATAAGGAAACAGCTATCTATGGTGATTCTGATATTACCTTTCCAGAACCTACGGGACCAATGACAGCGCACAGCTTGCCCTTGCGAATACGTAATGATAGATTTTTAAGTGTCATTTCCTCCGCATTCTCATTGCCGGTCCAAGATGCGCTAACTTTGTTGAGTTGAATCGGATAGTCAGTCATATTAGGTTCTTCCAAGGTTTCTTTCGGAACCACAACGTCGCTAGGAGAGTATTTCTTAGGTAGCACGAGGCGTGACTCATTGAGTCCTTCATTCTTGGAGTTAAACAAATTTTGATTTACACCATTTTTATTAGGTTTTGGCATAATTTGCAGATCTGTTCGCTCATCTGTTCAAAAAAGATAAATAGTTTAATAAAATAATTTAAGATGTAGGTACTTAGGTGCATAAAGGACGCAATATGGTTGTTGGCGTTCGTAAAGGGGTGTGTCTCAAAGCCACACATACTGCTAGAAGTGTAGTTGAATCTTTTATTCAATACGACGCGTCGTGAATGCCAATGACCTTATTGTGGAGTTTACTTTAACACAATATTTACCCATAGTGAGGAAGCTCTGAATACGCTCTAGAGATACTAACATCTCCGAGAAACTTGCTATTGCCATTGGTAAGATCAATGTAACGTTCATTTGAATAATACCGAAGTACTGCTGGATAGGGTAAACCTGAAAATAAGAACGTTTGTGAGAAAGGCAGTTGGGTTAAATTTAGATTTTCCAAAAGTACAACATAATATTATAGTACTGACCGTTGTGGCGGTAATCATAGTGCCGGTAAGTGAGAGAGTCAATACTGTGAAGAACATAATACTGCGCTCTGTGAAAAACATAAACCCGATGAAAGTGCTCCGAATGAAGATGGATTTCCTGAGCGCACTCATTTCGTAGGCGCGCGCCGCCTTCACGACAAGCTGGAAGGGTTTCTCCCAAGCGTACATTTTGATGACCTGCAATGTAAATATTTTGGAGAGTAGAGGTATAGTTATTTCCGTGCAAGGCCACTTGCCTTGCACGGAAATAACTATACCGATACATTTTTCCGACAGTGAAATTATTTACTACTTAATTTCGTCTTACTTAGTGTCGTTAGTTAAACCAAACGTTTTTATTTACCTGTATACCACTGATAATTTCACTCATCAATTTAATTCTTTTATCTGTCTTCTTAGCTGTAGAACGCCTAATAACAGCAGTGAGCTTTGTCAAACCAGCTGAAAACACATAAAATTGAGTCGGTTAATTACTAGCTTGTATAATGATAAAATACTGTTTTCAACATTGATTGATTTATTTGGAGTTAAATGTATTTTATTACCCAATTTTATTCCCAAAGATAGACAGGTTTCCAGGCTTTAGAAGAGTTTGACAAATACTGAACTTGAAAATTGTTTTAATACAAAAATCGGAGTAAGAAAAATCAGTTGAGTTTTTGGTTACCTTGAAGTGGTAGAATAAATATGACAACTCCAAAGAGGCCGACGAAGGGTGGCCATTCGGCAGCTTGGTACAAGAAGTAGAGAACGACGGCGGCTTGGATAGGGACGATCCACAAGTAGTGCAGGAACATGAAGGAATAGTCGAACCTGGCGATGTCATTCGACAGCAAGTTCACCAGCTTGCCTCCTGCCACGTCACCTATCGATACTTGACTCATACGTAGCAACTGAAAGAAAAGTAACAAGCTTAAATAGATTTGAAATTCATCATCATCTGCCCATCTGTTTTCAAACTTTTCATAACGTTAGCAGTCCTCAATATGGGTCAGATTAGTCACCCATCCACGGACCGACCTTGGCAAGATCTTTACTTGAAACATATTTCACAAAATTAATAGTATAAGGGTAGATAATTAATAGTATAAAGAGTAATAGTTATATACCCTTAAGTATGAGGAGAGTTACGAGGTTCAATCCGGAGTGTCTTGTGTAAAACTATCTAGGTCTAACTGTTAAATACATGTAGTAGGTATCTGATTCTCACCTTTCTATACAGAAGCGAGGAGCAGGCGACCTTGAGCTTCATACTAAACCGCATCACAAACAGTGAGCTGTGATGCTGGCACATCATGGACACGAAGTTAAGCCCTAGCATGGCCAGGGCATAGAAGCCGGCCTCCTGTTGAGTCATTTGACTGTCCACCGACCAGTACGACAGGAGCTGAGTAAACATTAGGGGTTGAGCTGTCCTGTGAATATCAAAACGTAATTCATTTGTCAAGTCAATTCAGGTTTATATTATTTTGTGAATGAGTGAGGATCAACAAAACCATAACAAGGCAAATACAATAATAAAAAATAATCTATACTTAGTACTTTTTACGCCATCAATTTGATCATTTGTCACAAGATATAAACCAAGGATGTGAATGTACTATATTATGTTGGTATTAATGTGTGGTTATCGATTTATAACACAAAGCTCAATAAAGTATGTTTGATAGCTTTGAATCAAATGAAAGAATACAAGTTCTTTGACTAAGAAACAGCTAGGTGTAAACATATACCTTTTACCTATTACATTATATTTCATTAAACCGTGGTCTACTAATCCGTCAGCAATGTTTTTTTTACTATCTTTCATAATAATTTCTAAACAGCAATACTTGTTGTGTTGTTTCGTATTATACTAGAACAATTTAAAAATCAAAATATAACTAATGTATTAGCTGTTTACATGGGTAAATTTATTTCAACAAGATGGAGACTACTAAAGACGGAAAACGGGTGCATGAAGCAGATAAAATAATGAATGAAGCAAAATTATGGTATCAGTACCTGGCTGTGCATATAATAATAACGAATATGGCTCCGGGCATGTAGGAGAGCCAGTAGGCCCTCCGGAGCGCCTTCCATAGCGATGGCTCTCTGTCATCTAGCGTTGCTTGTTCTAACTCCTCAAGCCAGAACCTAGAAAGTAGAAAAATCAAATAATCCTGTTAAATATTTATTTATCCCTGTTAAACTACAACAACAATAAATTTATTCGGTAGAAGAATAGGGCTTGCAGAATATGTAGCTTAATATATTAGATACATTTTCTGCAAGCTCTATTTTTGCCTAATGGTAATGCTCCTACTTGGAATTTGTAATTTGTAGTATTATTGGAATATTTATTAGTTTATTATTTTAGCTGCTTATATTTTATTTTACAGTATTTGCGGTATTAAATTTTGAATTTAAATATTATTTAAATTACTTAGGTATTTGTAACTTTGTGCACCTCCCACAGTGTAGTCTTCTTAACCCAAAGTACTCGTAGAGAATGCCTTGCTGTATTAAGTTCAAATAAATAAAACAATAATCTGCCTAACCTTTTCCCAACTATATTGGGGTCAGCTTCCAGTCAAACCGGATTCAGCTGAATACCAGTATTTAACGTGGAGTGGCTGCCTACCAGACCTCCACAACCCATAAACTGGGTACCACGGTACTCCTTGGCAAGACTGGTGTCAGATTTTATAGCTTCTGACTTTCCAAAGATCTACAAATGTCAGCCAGAACCAACAGCTTAACATGCTTTCCGAGGCAATAAATAAAGCAATGGGTTTAATAAAAACGTATTTTATTGAGTCCAAAAAAGAGCATAACCATTAAAGTTTAGGCTCAGCTAAATATTTTCCTTACTTATTTTAAACGCTATAAATAAGTAGACTGGTACATAAGATCTGTTACAACGAAAAACAGAAATTTTTGAAAATGAATTGATAAAATAAGTTTAAAATTTTAGTAGCTTGCTAGCTACGAACAGATTACATTTTTGAACGTGTTGCAAATACACAAAATACTACAAAATTATTTCTTGTAAATATGGCTTAAGGTACGAAGCTTTTAGCCAATTTACGAAGTCTCTTGATGGCGGAAAGATATAAATGACATAATTTGCTGTTTTATATTCACATGGGAAAATTTCATTACTATTCAACAACAATCATTTGTTTTGCAGAGTCGAAATCTACCATACGCCGATAACATGATTCGTGGCGTCTAATTTTGCATTTGTCATGTTATTGCAACTTATTTTATATAGTATTGTACCATTATTTTTTATTATTTACTCTTATTTTTGTGTGCTATTGGTTGTTAATCTGGCAATTTTCATATCACGACAGTCTTGCAATGGTAAGAGTAAAGTACCCATGTAACGGACTTCTAAATTCGAAATCTAAACGAGGGAAGGTTTTTCTGCCTCAAAGTTTGTCAATGACCATAACAATACACTGCAGGTTGCCCTATTTCATGTGGCAGAAAAGCACAAAATCAAGGAGGTTTTTCTGTCTCTAAAGCAGATGAAATATACTTAACGGCGCCTGAATTTCGTTGGAGAATGCGTCATAAAGGCGGCAGTTTAATCACAACTCAAAGTCCAGAAGTTCGTCCACTGGACGTCACAATGTCATCAGCTTGTACATTACAAAACATGTTTTGCTTTATTATTACTTTTTATCGATAAAAACAATAGGTTCACAAATACCCCGGGAGAAAACTCAGGTTATCACTTCTCAGACTCAGAGTATCAACTTATTAGTCACGAAGTTAAGACGAACAACATTTAACAAGTACGAACTACAAAGTGTTACTAGATTTTTTTGCATGAAAAGGTAAGTCTGGTGTTAACCACCGATATACTCGTATATCGGTGATAACATGTCCATGCACTTTGTTTAATGGCCTACCTATCGCAGAGAGTGCGTAATGATAAACAAAGGCATACCTAGTTGGTAAAGACAAACATATTACACGTGGTGCAGGTTCCTATACAAATATTTGTGCAGATGAAGGGACGTATCAATTGAAGACGGAAAACACGACATGTGCACAGAACGGTATCGATCCGCTCGGGAACGTTTCTATTTTTTGCTAACTTTTGCGATAGCCCATTTTTAATACTTATGTTATGTTTGTTTATGCAAACTTCATACATGTATTATTTCCACATAAAAGTTACTAATAGTTACCTTTCAAAATATTCTCCTTGTTTTTCGGAATTATATCGTTTACTGGGAACTATAAGATCCTCTTCCTCCACATCTCTTCTGTTACCATTAATAAGCACAGGACATATCCACCAAATAAAAATACGCGATAGGAAGTTCGGTTTTTTTCTTTTTCGACGGTTTCCTTCGTCCGCAGACTTCTGTCCATTATTTATAATTTCTTTCTGCATGTTGATTTTCTAATAAATATTATTTCACACACACTTATAACCTACTTATACACATTTGTTTTTTTGTATCGTTACTACAATATTCTGAACATGACGCTGGCTTAATGTGAGCAATTACTGCAAACTAAATATTAAATACACCCGTCTTTCGACTAGGTGTCTAATCGTGAGCCATATAAATGATAGCAATCATAAAGATACATGTGCCCAACAGCAGTTATCACTTTTTGAATACCTAACTTCTTAATGATAATAGCTATGCTATCGATTTTTTATCGCAGTGATTAGCCTAAATAAGCATATTGTAACTGCGCGAGCCTGCTAAATGGAAAATATTGAAATTTTCTGTTAACATTGCACTATGAGCGTCCTGTCTTAGCAGTCGCATTGCCCTTTGTTTTGTTTGTGTTGGATGCAGGTTTGCAGACTGCAGGGTTGTAGATGACATCCACCGCCGGCAGCTGACACCAGCGAACATAATCAAAGGTAAAATAATAGCTCGCTAGTGTTGTAGAGATGCTATCTCTAATATCGTGTTGTTTGACTAAAGTGGGACATTTATCAAACCATTCCATAACGTTTGGTTTAAGAGGATCTGTAATTCTGTAGGTAGGTCAAATCAAGTATTTTCTTTTAGGTTTAGGTAAAAGATTAATAGTTTAAATATTCTTAGGAAACTTAATGTTAACGACAAATATTTTATACGCTCAAATTGTTTTCTGGGGTACCTATAACTTGTTTTTTTATGGTTTTATCTTTTCTCGATGTTACGGCTCACCCGACTTGATAATGTCAGTATTAACATCAACGCAAAAATTATGGAGGAGTTCTTCATATATCAAGGATATCAAGATACGAGGATATCCAGATACTAGGATTCCAAAACTAGGATATGAGGAACCCCTCCATAATTTGTGCGTTACTGTTCATATTGACATTATCATGTCAGGTGAGCCGTAACGTTATAATGCTAAGTAGGTATTATCAGAAAATCGATTGGACAGTGGCATAATTCAGGTAAATAACCTTACCACTTCTCAATTTAATAAACAAAGCAGACTCCACCAATGCGTTTTTGAATAGGATTATTTCTGTAGTTTGAAATAGGATTATTTCATTTGGTTTATAACAATAGTTCTCGCTAGATACATACGAATTCTTGTTAAAAAATAAGGTTGAATACCTATGTTGGAAGCTCTTAGATTTGACGGAAGAAACCACGATTTGATCATCGATGATCAAATCGTGGCCTTTAAATCGGGCGACTGTTGGTTTCTGCTATAAATATGCTTTTCTAAGCTTGGGTTCACCCATACATCCAAGCAATCAGCTATAGTGTATTTTCAGTGAGCATACTACACTAAACCTAGCATTAAAAGTAGGAACGATAAGGCGGACATCTGTGACAATCAATGACAAAGTAAATATTATACTACGACTAGATATCAGTGCGCCTCGGTCCACGGGCAGATTAAGCTGCTTGCACCGTCTCGCTTTGTCCCAAGCAGTGATAATATATATTATGTAAGTCTTCAGGAGGAAGGACATTAAACATCGATCCTCACTGATATGTGTACTTTTTCTCTTTGCCATTCCCTTGGTTTTCAAGTGCCAAAAAAGATTAACTTATTCCACTAGGCGACTTCGAAATTAAGCATCACATCCTGTTTCCATAGAAAGCAATCTGGGAATGTTATGGGAATACTGTGGTTCCATAGAAAACAATGAATTATGTTACTTTATTCTACAACTTTATTTTACAAGAAAAAGGCTACCAAGAGTTTATGTCGGACACAAAACACGAAAAATAATTTCCTTTTTTATAAGATACTAACCACCTTGCTCCATCCTTCTTATAAATCGGTCAATTCGTAATGTATTCACTTAGAAATCACTCTTTGTTCTTTCTCGAACAAACTTTCACGGTTCGCGTCTAAGTTATCACACCACCTCTTTCTGTCAAAAATGCCTGAGGTACATCTAGAGGAAGGTTCCCAATACCTATTCAATTTTGGGCTAAACTTCCATTTGGTTGAAAGAGTCTTCACTCAGGGCTTATTCAATTGAAACTCTAGACACAAATAAACTGCTTTCCCCGGCGGCTTCAAAACCGGCAAGAGTATCTACTGATGATGCTGTCCACGCGCTGGTTGAATCTACATATAGTTGCCAGTCTGGACGATAGAAAGAAATGCTTAACGCTTCTTCGTGACCTTGTGAAAGCGTTTGACAGTCTCCATCCCACACCTTCCAAAAAAACTGGATCGGCTTGCAATAAAAGGAATCCCTTTTAAATCATTGGAGGGCTACCTCACTGGGAGAAAACAAAGAGTAAAAATCGTCACTTTTGCAGACGATGCCGTCTTGTTCTTCTGTGGCGATAGCTGAGATGAAGTCTTTGATGTTGCCCAATAGGGCATTAACACAGTTAGAGAATGGTTATTGAAACAGAATGTCTCGAAAACTAAAGATATAACTTTTGCACATAGAGCTATCCTTCTTCCTCCGTCATCTTTAACTATTACAGCGCACACGTGTTACACTGCAAACACAGAGTGTACAAGCTTGTCTCACCCTCGCAAGGACTTATAATACAAAATACCTTGGGATTATTGTTGACTCCCATCTTATTTTTAAATCTAATATTGATGGCACCGAGGCTCCGTAAACTTATCTACATTTTTAAAACCTTGAGACAGTCTGTAGATCGAAGGACTATTAAAATGATACTTTGCTTTATGCAAGTCATTGAGTATTGCATCACAACATGGGGAGGTGCCTCCAAAACCCATCTTATTGAGGTCGAGAGGGCGTAGCGCGCTGTACTCAAGGTTGGTGCTGGTATCCCTTTTTGTTCCCATTCTATGTATAGGTCAACATACCTATACATAGAATGGGAGATTCTTTCGGTCTGATAAACATTTATCTTGCTTACTGTAGTTAAAAACACTTCCTGCAGAAGACCGTCACCCATTCTGAGTATATGGATTAGAAAGGCCTAAAATAATGCGTCAATTTTTATGAAGGGGACAAATACCATAATAATTAAGTTTCGGAGATATAGTTGCCTAAATAATAAATATTTAAACAACAGATGTATATTATCAGGATGAAGTATCTGGGACTCGTCCTCGACAGCCGATGCGACTTCGAGCCGAACATTCAGAGGTTGGTGTGCAGGTTGTTTTTGCAGCTCACTTCGTTGACGAGAGCGATGGCTCTTAGAGTGATAAGCGGTTATTGCTCGGTCTCCTATTCTCCTCCTAGTCCCTATATCCTCGGCAACGCTCCTGGCACCCTGCCAGGAACACCTGAGATGAGGATGCAGAAACGAAAACTCTTGCGTCTCCATATCGCTGGCAAAAGGAAGAGTTACCGCGCAATCCGCGGCCAGATCCGCGCGAAATATAGGCACGATGAGCTAAGCTCCTAATGGTTGACGGGATGAGCAACTTGCGCTACCAATATGGGGACATGCCACGATAGAGGCAGTTATGCCTGTTTTGGAAGAGTGGAATTTCGGGCTGACGCAGGTGCTTACTGGACACGGATCTTTGGAAAGTCGGGAGCCCGTCATCACTCTGTGGACTACCCCAAGGACACGACACAGCGATAGAGGAATACTTATCTTGGGCGCTTGGCGTGGATGATCTCTCGCTTTCGTCCAAAGTTCAGTCCATGGTCGGAAACGAGAAAGAGTGGAATGCCGTCGCTTCTTTCTTGAGGAGCTGATGCATGCAAAGCAGGGGGTAGACAGGGAGAGATAGCATTACACTCACTCCACCCGCACCAGAGGAGTAGCTAGGCTTCGAAGGGCGCTCAACGATCTCCGGCCAGTCAGGCTTATCGAGATGGTGCGCAGTTGTTCCATGCGCGTCTTAACGGGAGTATAAGCGGATGTTGGATCGGCCTCACTAGGGCTCGCTAGTAGTGGGGGCCGATGCCAGGGTACCTACGCGTTAATTTAATTGCATCCCGGACTCACGACTCACTCATGGTAGGTGGTTCTGACATAATACTCTAGATCAGTGGTTCTCAACCTTTATTTGACCCGGGACCACTTTGATTTTTTGTTACTAGCTAAATCAAAATTAAAAAGTGTTGTCATAGAAGACACATTTCTAGAGATACTTGGAATCAGTTTGCATCAATGACATTTTTGAGGTGAAAAGAGTGAAATTTTGTTGTCAGAATTCAGTGAAAGTCCGCGACAGTGTTAAACTTTTCGCGGACCTTATTTTGGCCCTTGCGGACCACCAGTGGTCCGCGGAGGTTGGGAACCACTGCTCTAGATACACCATTCACATAAAAAATTTTTTTTTTTTTCAAATCAGTTCATAAATGACGGAGTTATGATGTAACAAACAACACAGTAGTATTAAACTGAGTTACGACATTATTCCAAAGTCCATTGTTTTTATCATGAGTCATGACACACCGATTTATGTAGTCACATTCACGACACCAAGATAATTTTATTAATAAATGAAGATTTTTTTTTAACTTTCTATAAATACATTTGGAAAAGTAAGAAAATAACGACCTTGGTGATAACGGTTGTGGATTATTAGATGTCAATGACATGAAACAGTTCATGACAACTCGATACCATTAGCGATAAATTACTGAAGACAACATACACATTATATTCTTGTGTACAATGGTAAAGTATCTAGTTATTCAAATAGTGGCCGTCAACTGTTCGATAACCTTCCAAAGCCTTACTAGCTCCTTGCTTACACTGCATCTGCTGAAAAGGCATTGGTATGCCTCGGTCTTGTGGCCTTTGCTATTTTTTAAAGTTTATCGATGACGAGTAGCCATGGAGACACTATACGAGATGCTGAGTGGCATAAATAAATGCAAGTGCAGCCAAATGCAAGTCCAACTAGTAAACGGTTTCGAACAAATCATCAATCGGGATATTGATAGGATAGTGCAGTGGAGCGTACATAATAAGTTAAGGTTTTAACGTATCCAAGTGCTGCTTAATGAGCTACACTCGCGCGCACACTCGCGAACCTCTGCTGCATCATTATGATATGGAAGCCGCGGTCATTCCACAAGTCACGCATGTGACCTGGGGGTGGGGATGGTTCCGGATTTATGTTTCGTGGGCACATCTTAGAAATATGCGGCGAAGTCTTTGCGAAACCTTGGGTTTATTCTCAGACACTGCAAGGACTTTCAGAATACGGCAGTTGTTAAAATCACGTAATGCCCAGCGCATTACGTGATTTTAACCACTGCCGTATACGGAGCCGTCTCGAAACGAGTGTTACCGTTTGGAGTCCTCATAAGGCTAAGTACAGTCTCATGGTGGAAAGAATCCAAAACAAATTCACTTGGTTTTTGTATTTTAAGCCCTACGGCGTCTATCCATTATTCCCACTCATGTACTCGAGTCTCTTCGTAATAGGGACGGTAGGGTACAGTAGGCTGGCGGTGCGGAGGGATGTCGATCTGTGTAGCTACGTCTTTCGGGTGCTGCGCGACTGGCTGCACCACCCCGAACTGCTGGCAGAGCTGCGCTCGCGCGCCGCCCAACGCCTACACTACTGGAGCCATCTCCAGGACAAACCTGAACAAGTTTGCCACCTTGTCACGCGCCATATGTTTGTTGAATATAATTTCCAGTGACGTAGATATATTTTGCTGCAGCCTGATGAGTTTCGCATTGAAAGTTATATGGGAGAAAGATGTATACGAATATGTATGTAGACATCTAGTAGTGGTAAAATCGCATTGGCGCATATAGCTGTTAAGGTGTTACTTACGAAATTTTCAGTATATAAATAAATGAATATCAAATCCTTATTTTTAACATGTTACTTAAAAGCCAAAGATTTCTTATAGGGATTCCTGTAATCGATCAGTGAAGAACTATTGTCTGTATTTTTTTTTTCAAAGTGTTACGGTCGGAATTTTAATAAATAGAATGTTTAAAGAGTAAGAAAATTAATGAGCCCGATTTAGTCAGTTTTTTTGCAAAACATCGAAAAAATATATGTTAGGCATTGTCGTATAAAACGTCCATGATTTTAGGCAGGTTGAAATATTTACAGAATATCTTTTAAAATAAAAAAAAAAATTAGATTGCCCCAAGGATATTTTTTTGTAAAAAAAATCGTATATTTGAAAATATAAAAGTTGATTTAGCCACGCTTCTCCCCTGCCTAGTCTGCACTTCTGTGTTAGGGTATTATAGGAAAGGTATAAGACAAGTTTTCATCTTGCCTCAAACAACTATTCCTCAATGTCTGCCAGCTACTAAAAGGGGTGGGGGGAAAACACAAAAACTCAAAGCATGAATTTTAATTAAACCATTTTTTAATTGCCAAGGTCGGTCAATCAAAGAGATGAAGCTATTTGCACGTGATCTCCATATATTTTCAATATGCACCGGGAAAGGTCCATATATGTATAAGTATTTTCTTGATTATCTTCAAATCAATGCGAGTTTTACAATAAGCCTTTCCATTTTATATATATATGTCACATGGCATAGTTTGAAAAACTTTAAATTTAATTTTGTATTTTGTCGCCCAAAAGTAACCCCATACATAACATAGGTTATACAATATACATACTCAACTTTTGTTTATTCACATTACTTTCTAATTGTATTTGAATTACAATGTATACTTTCAACCGAGACGGTCCATTACATTCATAGTAAATTGACTATAACAGACGGACAGACAAACTGAGAAACGAGTGATCCTATGTGGGTCCCTGTTTTTCATACGTATTTTCAAGGCTATAATTAATGCAATAACATCATTACAGTGCGAATTTTAATTTAGTGGACATGAATTTCATATCTCTGAATTATCTGTAGGTACATACACGTGACGCAGAACTAAGTAAATAGCAATATTGTTGTCTTCATGATGAAATTTGATTGCCAAAACCTAAGTGCTGAGTTTTCATCCTTTCCATTACACCCCTTCGCAGTATTCAATGTATTTCTGTCCTCAAGGGTATTCACTTTTGACTGCAGTTTTAGAATGTAAAAGGTAACGCAAACGTTAACTTAAAAAAACAGTGTAGGGTTCCGTAGTTGCACGTCACAATAAGAAAACTAACGAAACATGTCATTTCGATTAAATATAATGAAGACTTCGTGTCAATTGTATTTTATTTGAATCCTTCAGATGGTAATGCAGAGTTTTTGTTGTTCATGTTAGTTAAGACTGTTTTGTTATTCGTTCAGGAATTATTTCCTTTATTTAATGAACTGTACTTATTTTCATTTTTAAATATTTCATCATGTCCAAGCTGCTCAGGCATGGTCAGGGCTCCAGAGAGAGGAACCTCCTAACAATACAGCCGTGTCCAGAATTACCGCTTCTGAATCAAGCCCTTGATCCAGCTGCTTAACGAGAACCTCTTAAGGTGTTGGTCGAGGCTTGTGGCTATTTAACCATTGGCTGACACGACTATCAGTACAATTATTGCTGACACTTTACATGCATGACCGCACATTTGTCCACAGCAAACTCTATCCTGATGGCACTACTGAAAGTTTCAGTTACCTTCAGTCGCTCCATCAGTTGCACATTACTGGGGGCAAATAGTTTCAGATCATCCATATAAAGGAGGTGAGATATAACCTGACCACCTCTCTTCAACCGATAACCGAGCCCTGAATTCTCCAGCAGTGTGCTTAGAGGATTCAAGGCTACGCAAAACCAAAGGGGCCTTAAACTATTGCCCTGAAATATACCCCGCTTGATCCTTACCGGTTCGCTATTCCTCTGGATATTTTGACATCCTGAATAGCGAAGGGCTGTCCTTCATTGCCCCATACATGACATCAGGAAGGTGCGCAGTGTTGCATCTATTTAATACAATTCTAGAACCCTCATGCATGAGCCATGCATGAGGAATAATTTTTATTAAGGCTGTTATGATTTTATTTTCCACCAGCACTTCGCCCGCGACTTCGTCCGAGCGGATTAGTAGGTACTCCACAAACATCAACGCCCCCTCTAACCCTTTTTAAAAGGCAAATTTAGGAAAATTATTAGATCTGTTTTTGAATATTCCACTTTTAGTTTGTCCATCCAAATTTCCACGTAAATTGAAGTACGTAATAATGTCCTCCCCTAAAAACTTCAGCACTCTTTTTCGCCCCTTAAGGGGCTTTTATTAATCCAAATATTGTTATTCTTATTTTTTTACTGAAATCATTAATGCCGTGTTTCAACTTCATCGGACCAAGCATTACGATTCTCGTTCAAACTGCAAATTTTTTCTTTCTTAGGGCATTTTTATACCCGTCGCTACTTTTAAACGGAAGGTCCGATTTGAATTGTTTAAAGTGTAATTTACATGTACATGATCAACCTTAACTATTAAACCATTTAAATATATAAGGATTAATATCTTGATATCAAAATCATCACTTTTTCTTTCCTACTGGGCTTTGATTGAATAATTTTAACAAAAAACCGGTAATTGTGACATAAAACATAATAGGTAATAGACATATAGACTCGACAAGAGTAGTTTTTAGTTTATTCATTACATACAAAAATACAAATCTTTCCTCTTTATAATATTCACAGATATATAATATTAGTGTAAATGTAGAAGTGTAGATAAATTCACATGGTTCGTAAATTTATTTTGACTACTTTTTTTACGTAACAAACAACTTTATCTAACTAATTTTCAATGAAATTTGTACGAAATATTCCTTCTCCGAGTGTATACTATCGCAGTAGTAAAATGAAACAACAAAATAACCCCATTAAACGGCGGTAACGAAACCATACCTTGATCTATTTTGACGCCAACGCCATCTATCGATCTTTGTCGTACTAAAACTATTTTAAATGTAAATAACAATGATTTATTCATAAGCACCAAGTACCTACATTTTACAGGTTGGTCGACTTTTACTCGTTAACTTGTTAAATTTAGCTGGCAGAGGGGGGGGAGGCAGGGGACTTGACCCTTGGATGGAAAATTGGTTTTCGCACACCCTCAATATTTTTAAACGACCTGTCAACGACACCCCACACCATGGGCTAGACGATAAAAAAAAATCATTGCCACTTTACGTGTAGGGTGTTCCACTAAAAATTTTTTTTTAAGATTTTAATTTACCACTTTGTCGGCAAAGCTAAACCGCAGATACACTGACAGACGAACATAGCAAATCAATAAGGGTTTCTTGTTGACTCACTTGACTTCTTCCGCTCAGGGTGGAGCGGAAGGGCGTGTCATACTCTTACTGACTAAATCCATGTTCCTTCTATAGCCCTTTGCGTTCAGGGCCGCGGTGACGCGTTCGAACAAATTCCGCAACCCTGGCAGGCTCCGGCCCTAGCGGGCCCCGTCTTCTATGCTGACTCTTTGAGGCGCGCGTGGAACACAACGCGCCATCGACCCGAGCCTGGTGGTGATCGGACAGCGAGCCACCCAACGCTCGCCGTCCGCAGGCCCGCGGGGATCGCCCTGCGACTAACGACGCCGGGGCGTCTTCTCCTGTTGCGGTGGTTGGGGCGAAGGCCTTGCCTTTCCCTCGCGCGGCCCGCCTCCTCTTTCCGCCGTGACCGCTTCCCAAGCCTCCTCGCTTCGAATCATGGATTTAACGCGAGAGGTCGCCACCGCCAATCGCCTCGACGAGGACACGGCGGTGCTCAGTCCAAGCAGGGCAGACCTCCACCCTATGCTCCACCGTGTCCTCCGGGCGATCCTCAAAGTGCTGACACCCGGGCGTTTCCTCCCGCCGAATCCGAAACAGGTAGCACCCGGAACAACCATATCTGATGAGTCCCTGCGTCAGGCGGAAGTTGAAGACGCCGTGGCACCTCTCTAACCATTTCTCAAAGAGAGGAATTATCGCCACAATAGTGGCGTGCCCAAATCAATCAGCCTAGCCTTTTCCCAACAATTGTGGTTTCGGTTTCCAGTAATTAAACCATGGTTGCAGCTGAGTACTAGTTTTTTACATGGAGTTACTGCTGACCTCCGTAACTGGGTAGCACGATACCCTTTGGCAAGACTGGTGTCAGATTTTATGGCTTCTGACTACCGGAACGACTGTCAAAAATCTTCAAATGACAGCCGAGACTGACTAATGGATGGTCACCCATCTGTGGACCGACCTCGGCAAGCGTTGTTTAACTGAAGATCGACCCGTGCGCCCAAAAACATAGGGTTCAAATTGGGTTATTTTCGAGTTCGAACTTCGCAACAAACAAGGCTGGCATCGAACAATGAGTGCTTCCAAGTACCATCAAACTCTCGTTGGAAACAACACTGAGTATTTTTTTTTTTCAAACATGTGCTTATGTAAACTGGACAATATCATACTATTTTAGGAAGCTATATCTATGGTCATGCCGAATTGGAGCTTTCTAGCAGCAACAGTAAGTATCTGGGATAATTTGCAATGGCAAGTGTTCCTTGTTGTTTAACTGTGGAATTTTCAAAACAATTGAGTACCAATAAATGAGACGTAGACCTACAACACAATGATGAGTAGCTCTTGAGTCAAGGAATATTGATGCAGAGTCGAGGCGTTTTGTTTCTGGATCAATGTGACTTGATTTTTTGCGCCCAGAGCCCAGCGAATCTCCTGGCGGGTAGAGAAAAAATCTATCTAAAATGTTCCTGTCCGGCCGCACAGTGCGCTGGGAACCTAGCTGGTACGGCGGCAAGTAAGAGTGCTCACATTAATCTTGCAATGAAACAAATCTTATAGTTAATTTATAATTATTATTCATTAACCATTCCCACAATTCAATAGCAGACATAATGAAACTGATTACTTTAGCGGACAATACTTTGTTGGTATAATTATTATAATCGTATATTTCTACATATAGAGCTAAGGTTTAAAATATCCTTTTGGAATGAACTGGACACACTTTTGATATTAATGAGTCGCATGTGCATTTCGATTCTACTAGATTTTTCTCTATATGCTCTACCAACATCTTGACGTGACAGATAGGGACTTTATCACAGGCACAGGTCTCAGACGTTTTTTGAGTATCGAAATCTGTGGCAGTACCGCTAATAAAAGAATTCTGATCAGTATCTATTGGCATCCCCGGGAAGAAAATAGAATTCGTGAGTTTAACGGCATGTGATCTTCCGGATGGAACTGGTAGGGGGCTTTTGATCCAGTCTACTGCATAAAAGTCACTGTTAGAATACGCCGTCTCTAAACTCGAACTTTCATCAACTGTGTTTGCGGCATGGTGAGTCAAATTGACATTCTCGAGAGAACATTTTAAAACCAAATCGTCTTCATTTTCTGCTAAAATCTCGGCTTCACAAGTCAGTAAATTATCATTTAGTACTGCAGTTGTTGAAATTTCATCTATATGTATATTTTCTGGGTCTGAATGACAATTTACATCGATATTATTATTTTTGTTTTGAGTGCCGTGCATAATGTAAGAATATTCTTTGTTATTGCTAACAAGAAATTCTTTCCAAAGACTATCAATTTTATCATTATTGGACTGAACTACAGACTTCATGCAGAAACAAGAACCAAGGGCTCCATCACAACTACAGTCCACCGTATATCCTATATAAGGCACACAAGGATTATGTATGTTAACTACACATTTTTGTGCGTCTAGATTGTTTTCATCATTTTTGATTTTTGGTGTTTGCTTCATACTCTCGACTCCGCCTGTTAAAAAGCATCTGGATGGAGCTTGGTCTGTGCCCGTTATGGTCACTTCACAAATATCACTCGTATTAACTGCTTGTTCCTTGTAAAGATTTACTAGGACTTCCTTATTTCCAAACATATCTGGGAATTGCAGAATGTCAACTTTATCCGTATTGTAACAACAGTCACACGTATTATACATGACTCCATTGGATTTGCTGTCTGTTATGATATGGTCCGTTTCTGTTGTTCGTGCGTTTTTATTACTAGACGGTACCATGATGTCACATGATTTGGCTTCCATTCCCAAATAAGGAGGTACTTGAGATGACATATTTTCTTTAATAATTATGGAGTTATTTGAGTTCTGTTTTGAGAACTTCGATATCACAGAAAAGTTTTTCATTTGACAACCACTGTACTTAGCTTGTGAAGTATTTGTATCTTTTTCGGGTAATTCTGTAGGAGGTGATTCAAGATCTCCTGTACGTACAATTTTTGTACGAGTCTCAGTATTATTTTTGCATGTGCAAATGTCTTTTAAACGTTTAAAATCATTTTCAATTAAGTCAGATACTTTCTCTAACACGTCTGGTAATATGATATCTTTTCTGTCGTTTAAAACACATAAACATTGGACACGTTTTATTTTAATTTTTAAATATTCTTGTAAAAGTCCGTAAGCTCTGTTCCAACTACCGTTGTTTGGTAATCCTCTCGGGCAACTACATTTCATTTTATTAGCACAATCGGAAATTACTTGTTTGACTCTTTGCAAAATAGTCGAAAAGAGCTTTTCTTCTTCTTCTGGAGGAATGCATGAAAATGTTTTAAATTCTTTAATTTTTTCTTTAATGTGGTCCTCTAATAAATGAAAAGCATTTACTTCTAAATCTCTAGAATCACCCATATTAACATCGCTACAACAAACGCACGATTCTTTTTTGTTATCAGCATGTTTAAAAATTTGGGGATTAATGACTTCATCTTTACGTGAATTTTCGTGTACCTGATTATCTAAAAAGTTAGTCATAAAGCTTGTGAATTCTTCAAATTTAGCTTTACATTCACATTTTGTACAATCGTTAAATCCAAGTTGACAATTTCTTTCAATAGTCGAAACATTTGGTTTCGCTAATGAACTAGGTAGTTCACTGTTAGATAACTTCTTTGAAATGTTACTTGATTGTTCAGCGTGTTTGTCCTTGGGCAATAGTAAGCTTTCAGTATTTAGATCGACGGGTACTAGTTTTCGTTTTTTTATTTGATAAGAATTTAAATCGTCTAATGTAACACCCAAAAATTTGATGTAATATTCACTACTTCCTGAATATAACTCTGTTTTTTGAGGAACATTATTCATATTAGATTTTTGTTTCATTTCTTTTTGGCTTTTTGTATAATTGATACTTTTTGGATCAAATTCTGGAAAATCTTTTGATCGCACGACTTGGCACTGATTTGATTGAATTTTTAAATCCAATTCTTCAGTCTGCAACTTTTTATGATCTTTTTGCATTTCTTGATATATTTTACAGTCACAAGTATTTGTATTTATACATTGAAAAGGTATATTCTCTGTACCATCCTCACATTTTTCATGGGTTTTTTCCTTATTTGATTCAATGTTAGCTACACATTTACAAATATTTTCATGACTTTTATCTAAAAAAACAGTACCCATATATTCAGATTCAGTGGTAATAGGCTGTTTTGAAAATGATTTATCCTGTTTATCGGCCTTCATGCTATGCGTGTCATTTTTTATATCACTTGCAATAACTTCATTTTTATTATTACTTGTTGTTGAGGTCGAAAAAAAATTTTTTGATCCATTTTGGTTGAGAATACTCGTTGAATCTTTGATTGCAGTTTTAGAAAATTTACTTGAACTGCTTTTAATATTTTTTAAACTTTTCTCCTGGGGAACCAAGTCATACTTCCATGAAACTAATGTCTGTAAAAGTCTATCAATAGAAGCATTGGATGGCATTTTATGAAAGCATTTGCAATTGCTATCACAAATATCACTTGTTTTGCTGGAGTTTTCTTGTAGCATAGGAGACGGGAGATTGATGTCTATAGGTTTTATTTGCTTTGCAATAGAAGTCTTTGGCATTATGTGTTTTAGTGAATTTTGCTTACATGTGGACCTTTCACTGTTGTTTAATTGGGCATTCTGTAAAGTTTTAGTATTTTTTTGTGGTCCACACAAACAAAGGTTAACTGCATACTCGTGAACTTGTTTTTTGCTTTGTTTAGTGGGTTTTTCGTTGGTTAGTCCCTTTTTAAATAAAACTTTGTTGTCTTTCCTCTTAGCAGCTCCAAGTTTGTTGTTTAGATTTGAAGTCTTCGGAGATTCATCTCTACTAAAATCTTTAGAATTATTTATTACTTTTTTTACTGTTTCTCCGTAGACATCGAAAGTATCTCTTGTGATAGCTAAAGGATCTTCATTTTCTATGACCTTTAATTACAATACATTTTATTATATTTTAATGTCTGAATCAACTAGCAGCTAATTTAAACTAAACCTGTCATCATGCCACTTACCGAAGCTTCTCTGACTATTTTAAAAATATTTTTTTCCATTTTTTTCAAATCTTCTTTTCTTATGGAGTCCTGTAATCAATACAAAAAGCGTTATTCTTCCATCACTGTTCGTATAATTATTTAATAACTAACTGTTGCCCGCGAGTTCGTCCGCGACATTAACTTATCTGAAATTATAACATTTTCTGCACATTTTTCTTAACTTTTCTTTCTATGAGAGCCTTGTTGAATGAAATCGGTAAAGCCGTTCTCAAATTATGGCGCGACCAAGGAAAACGGGGATTCATTTTGATACAGGGTTATTTGTAAAACACTAACAACCTTTTAACAACAGGTGGAACTAAAAAAGCCCTTAAAGAACAACCACAAGATCACCACAAATCGAAAGGAAATAAATAAAACAGCTTAAAAATTCTATCAAAACCTTTTTTCCAGCAAAGATATTGCAAATCAAAATAGATATGCAAGTTTAACCATATCACCTTCAACACTTTCTGAACCTGAAATCCTACCAGGCTTCAGACTTGCTAAAGTAGCCACATCTTTCATGGGGTACTGTTTTAAATGTTACAATAAAATACCTCCCCAGATATTAGAACTAAATGAAACAAAATTTTAATCTTATATTAAACGCACACTATGCAGGCAAGCATATTATAAGTTGGGAAATTACATTGAAGATAAAAATGCTTGGCTCAATGCTGGTCCTGCTCCACTGCCAGTAGGGCGCACAAACTAATCTTTTAGCAGTTGTTAGACTCGCTGAATGTTGTTAGACCATCCAATTTTCATTATATAGACTCAATTAATTTAGCATTGTATAATTTCATGCATTAACGGCACATGTGTGAGAACTGTGTACCTTAAACTATTATTTTTCTTTGACATGAATGTGCCCTGGCGGTTGGGAGTGTCATGCTCACTTAAAAGTCTGGCTGATGGTGCTGGATCATTTGGCACTCTTCAAAGTGGTTGAGCCGAATGGCGCTAGCGCAGGCGTCATACTGCTGAGCGAGCGCCGGCTGCTAGGACCGGTCATGTCTCAGCTGCCACGGCTTATTTCAATTATTTGTTCCTTGAATTGTTCCTTTTTTTTTACTTCGGACGCTTGATCGTGCAAGTCTTTCTACATCGTTCTCACATATATGTATGTTTGTATAATTTTCACACGAATTATGTAACCATATCTTTGTAAAAACATTGTTTTAAAAGAGTGTACATGGAGTTTCATTCACGTTCTTTTCCATAGAGATCTACGCTTTGGAACGTGTAATTAGCTTTATCTCTTTGGACAGACCAGCCTTGACTATTCAAAAGCCTGTAATGGTTTAATTGAAATAAATGCTTCCAGGGAAATCAACAGAAAAACAGCAATAATTGCACAGAAATTTAACGAAAGGACTTCGATACCTGCATTCTTCCATGTCCCACTTACGGTTGTAAAACTTGGTCCCTCAAAAAAAGTACAGAGACAGTATAGAACACTGCACTGGAGCGGAGCATGATTGACGTAAAAAAAAGACAGGATAAGGAACACCTTTATAAGATCGAAAACTAGAGTCACTATCGTGCTTTTAAAGATAGACCAACTAAAGTGGAGATGGTCGGGCGGAAAAGAGGAAGGCAAGAGAAGAGATGGAAGGATGAACTAAAACTTACAGCCGGTCCCAACTGGAGAACGGTTTCTGAGCAGTGGAAGGCGAAGGCCAAGAGGCACACTGAAGTAAGAGACATTATTTGAGTACCATCATAATGTAAACCCTCGTCGGGCACCTGGTGAGGGTGGGGCCGAATCTGGCGGAGAACCAGTTCAGTTTCCGCACGGGGCGCTCAACGGTGGATGCCATCATGCGCGTGAGAGCCCTCACGACGGGGGATGCGGTGTCCCGGGGCAGGGTCGTCTTGGCGGTGTCTCTTGACATCGCCAATGCCTTCAACTCCCTGCCCTGGAGTTGCATCAGGGAGGCACTCCGGTGGCGGCGCGTGGTGTTCCCGTGCGCCCCTCTTTGACGTAGCGAGGGGAGTTAAACACCTCACTCCCCTCGCCGACGCGAGGTGGCCCGCAGAGGCGGGCCGGCACCAGCCGGGGATTGCGGATGTCGCATACGTTCCCGCGATCCCCGGCGTAGGTGGGAGATGGAACACCGGGGTGGTTTTAGTCAGTAAGAGTCTGACAGACCCCTCCACCCGCCCCAGGGTGGAGGATTTCCATGAGGATTTCCCCCCGAGATCAAAAAAAAAAAAAAAAAAAAGGGAGGCACTCCGGTATCACCGGATGCCAACCTACCTCCGTCGCGTGGTCGAGGCCTATCTCACGGACAGAGCCGTCACCGGGGAGAATGGAACCGGCGAGAGATGTCGTGCGGTGTTCCACAGAGTTCGGTTCTGGGGCCGCTCCTGTGGGACATCGGCTACGACTGGGTGCTGCGCGCCGACCTCCCTAGCGGCGTCAACGTAGTCTGCTACGCTGACGACACGCTAGTCTTGGCACAGGGGGGGTCGCACTAGGCGGCGGCCGAAGTGATGACACGCGGGGTTGCGACAGTCGTTGAGAGGATCCGGCAACTGGGTCTCGAGGTGGCCCTGCACAAGTCCGAAGCCATGTGTTTTTATGGTTCTCGGAACAGGCCACCAATGGGATCCCAAATAACGGTAGGAAGGGTTCACATCGGCGTCGGGTCGACGATCAGGTACCTGGGGCTCGTTCTCGACAGCCGATGGAACTTCGAGGAGCACTTCCGACGTTTGGCTCCAAGACTGGAGCGGGCCGGGGCTGCCTTCAAGCGGCTCCTGCCTAATCTAGGGGGTCCAAACGCCTCCTGCCGGAGGCTCTATGCGGGGATCGTGCGGTCCATGGCCCTTTATGGGGCCCCAGTGTGGGCACTGACGTTGAAGGGGCGACCTGCCCGCCAGCTCAACGCATCCCAAAGGGTCATGGCCATCCGGCTGGCCCGGGGATACCGCACGGTCTCCGGCGAGACGGCGAGCCTCCTTGCATTTGATTGAACAACTTTTTAGGGAGTAAAGTACACGTGATTATAAACAACTTTTAGTTTGAGACCAAAAAATTACAAAAAAAAAAAATCAGCTGTTCAGTACATTTTGTCTAGTTATAAACACATGTGAGTTTGGTCCCAAAGTTAAATTTGTTTACAATCATGCATGCTTTCACTCCCAAAAAGGATGTAAGCTTTACAATTAACCCTGTATATATAGATAGATTAACAAGAGGACCCGTGCTAAAAAAACAATTTTACAAAAAAATACAACCAATCCAACATCGGTGTGACCAATCCACCTCCACTTACTTATTGTTAGATACACTTGATAGCCCGAGCTACCTTTGCGTAGCTGACACCTGTCTGGCAATCACGGAAAAAGACCCGAAGTGTCAAATCTTCGGGTCCAATGTCAAATCCGTGCTGCTCTACGAGTACGAAACGTAAAAAGATGATCAAGAACATCTCACGCCAAATCCAGGTCGTCGTCAACCGATGCCTTCGTCACGTGCTCGGGATTTACTGGCCCGAGAGCCCAATCGATCACCAGATCAAGTGTAAGAATAAGTAAGTGGAAGTGGATTGGTCACACGCTCCGAAAGGGATCCTGATCACATTCCCAAACAGGCCATAGACTGGAGTCGTCAAGAGAAAAGAAAACGTGGCCGTCCCTGTCAAATCTGGCGACGCACCGTATTGGCAGAAGCGACGAGCATCGGAATGACTTGAAGTGAAGTGAAGCGTGAAGCTCAAGACCGCTCACGGTGGAGAACTACTGTAGACGCCCTCTGCCCCCAACTGATTAGGTACTTTAATATTGTTTATTGCAATGACTATGCAGAAGTTCAAGAGGACTTTTTATAAATGTTTAATAATTTAAATTTTCAATAAATCAATAGTTGATTTCTATAATATTGTTGCGAGCTTGGGGTTTGTGACAATAAAACAGCCGATTAAATAACCAAAATTACACTTTAATTTAACAACACTAATTACAACTTTAAACTCACTAATTATAAAACACAACTTCACTAATAATCACTTTAATAGCACTTGAAGATCGTTTCCGAAGTATTCGCTTGTATCGCAAAACCAATACTGACTCGATCGCGTGTTATGCGGTTCTTATATAGGTCAGTTAAAATCAGAACCTTCTTCTATCGAAACAGCTGGAAAGTTCGCATAAATACCGGTCCCGACTGACCAGATGTCGAGAACACTATAATGTTCTAGCATAAAAAAGACTAGAAAGTACATGACTCTACTAGTTCTGCTACTTGATACTAGATGGCGCTAGTAGTAACTAATGTCGTTATGTAACCGGCATTAATTCTGGCGCGCAAGACTGCCCCCTCCTAAGACATGCTCGTATTGAACATTAGCGGTCCCATAATAACGCGCCAGTCGGTCCACATGGACGATCTTAGGAGCACTTGTAACTAGTACCTTTCTGCCCGGCCCGTCCCATTTAGCTTAAAGCTTAGGAGATTTTGCTTTACTGCGAACTGGATTGTGCAACCACACTAGTGAGCCCTGCTTGGGCTGAGCACCGCCGTGTCCTCGTCGAGGCGATCGGCGGCGGTAACCTCTCGCGTCCGGCCCTGGTTGAATCCATGGTCCGGAGCGAGGAGTCTTGGGAAGCGATCACCTCCTTCTGCAAAGCAGTAATGCTAGCGAAGGAGGAGGCGGGCCGTGCGAGATAAAGGCAAGGCGTTCGCCCCCACCGCCGCAACAGGAGAAGACGCCCCGGGCGTCGGGAGTCGCAGGGCGATCCCCGGCCACCGTAGGCGCGGGCGTTGACGGCGAGCATTGGTTGGCTAGCTGTCCGATCACCACCAGGCCCGGGTCGATGGCGCGTTGTGTTTCACGCGCGCCTCAAAGAGATGTCAGCATAAAAGACGGGGCCCGCTAGGGCCAACTAAAGCCTGCCAGGGTTGCGGAATCTGAAACCACAACCAAACCACACTAGTGAACCTTCGCCGAACCCTTTATTGTTCTTTTTGCGATCATTACGAGTTTTCATCTTTTCAGACATTTGCTGGCTCGACTGTCTGACGTGCTCATAGATTTCATTTATTTTGTTCCGCCAGTCATTCGCATAATCGGTTATACTGCGAGGGGCATCAGGTGGTATTCCGGTGATCATGTCTGGTAACCGTAATTATCTTCCAAAGTTTGCAAAAGCTGGTGTCACCGATGTACTTTCGTGAACAGTTTATCTACTACTATTGAAACTTCTTGATTTGTAATGGCGATGACTTCCGCGCACTTAGTGCAGTTCAGTTATTAATGATATTTATTTTGCAAGTAGGTTAAACATAACACTTTTACAAGTCAATCTTTTGTGGTAATTTTAAGCTAGATGAGGCCGGTGTCTCCTAGCTGACTACCCTGAAAAGAAACACCGAAACAAACACAAAGGCCAAAGTCTCTGTTTTAATGTCCATAAAATCTGTTTTAGTCAAATCACGATTGAATTGAATTGAAGAATATGGCGATCTACATAGTCCTCACATTCACAACACGTTATATGAGAACCGTGCAGACCAGTGTCTGAAATTATCTTTTGAGGAAAGAACCACACAAATTTGAGTGGACCTGTCCAGTCAGTGCAAGTTTTTGTCAGTAGTCGCGTAGCTCAACTTAGAAACATTAAGGAGCTTAACGACGCGTAGAACAATGCCAAAGAGAGGACATTTGGGTAGGCCGCAAACGTACTCAAACTGCCAGACAACGTTAAAAATACTTAAAAGAAAAAAGATACCTAATAATAACAACCCATATAGTCCTCATATATCGCAAAAATGAATTTATAAAAAAAAATACTTTAAATAGTAAGTATTCATGGCAAACATAAAAAATTAAATAAATAAAAAATATCTTTCAATAATCCGCTCAACAGAGAGGCTCACTATATCCTTACGGTTCTAAAATATAAGACGATTATTTATTAAAATTAATGAGCCACCGTGTATAGCATTTTCTCTGATGAACGAGCTACCAACCTGGTGATTACTATGAAATACTTGTTACCACTTTCACTTTCCGGTAAAGTTCCCGCAACATCTAGGGCTATTCTTTCCCATGGTGCACCAACATTGTACAATTTCAATGCATCTCTACTACGAGTCTGAGGTTCTTTTACAGCCGCACAACTAGTACATTTGCGACACCAGCCCTCGACATCGTCACGACAGTGGACCCAGTAAAACCGTTCTCTTATCTTCATTAGAGTCCATTTTACTCCCATATGACCTCTTGAACTACCATTATGATACAGCTGAAAGACATTCGGTACTTTTGCTTTAGCGACAACCATTTGCAAATGACTGCTGTCCCCCCGAGCATTTTCCCATTTACGGCACAGGACTCCATCCTGAAGCTGGCCCATTGAGCCCAATAACTTTTTGTGATCGAACTCATCGCTGAGACGTCACTCCACGTGGAGCACTGGCCTTCATCCACACCAGAATAGGCTTGTTGTCCGAATTTTCCTGTTGTGCACATATTAAGTTTTCCTTCCACTCGTTGCTGAGGTCTGTCACAGGTACGACTTCTTTACCCCTTCTTTGCCTTGTACAATGCTTGCAGTCTTCAGGGCAAGGTCTTCTTGACAATGCGTCTGCGTTGCCATGAGATTTTCCGCTGCGATGTTCAATCACAAAGTCGTATTTCTTCGGACTTTTAGCGCTGTTGCTAGCTACCTACCACAAAACGGTTATCTTCTCTTTGTGCAGTTCGTTTAGGGCAACTATATGGAAGGTGGCCCTTTCACAACAGCCGTAGCATGTAGGGCCGTACCCTTTAAAACGGTCGCGAACTGCAGCTGCTGCAACCTCCCCGCCGCTGTGGGAACAACTATCCTGCCACACAGCTTCCCTTTTTATTGTTCTGTTAGGGCAACTGGATCCTTTAAAATGGTCGTGAACTGCAGCTGCTGCAACCTCCCTGACGCGGTGGAAGCGATAACCCTGCCATGCAGCTTCCACCTCCAGCGCATGGGCTAAGGCAACCTTAAGTGTTTCGTGGTGCCCGAGCCTTACTGCAGCCCTAACCTCAAGGTCGCGGATACCGTTGACGATTGCCTGCACTAGATTCCCTTCAATGAGCGCAGGTACAGACAGGTATGCTTTTCGAACCAGCTTCTCCACTTCAAGGGCCAACTGCTACAGGTTGTCACTGCTGCGTTGCACGCGATACTTGAGCTACGCACAAAACACGTGTTCCAGATAAGCGTCGCCGTATCTAGCTTCCAACGTCTCAAGGAGCTGCTTGTAAGTCACTTCCTTACCGAGAACTTCCAGGGGTTAAGGCCTGGTCGCGCAGGCCTAGGGTGAGAGCAGTCATGGCCTGATTTTACTCCACCCATTTGCCTCCACCCAGCCTCAAACTGTATTTTGTAGGCTGACCAGAAAGATGTCCCACGGCGGCACTTTGAATCCACGTAGCGATCGTGTAGTAGCTATGGAAGTTACAATTCCATCTTCAACTTTTAGGTTGCCCATTGTTTTTTTTCATTTTAGCAATCTGAGTTTCAGTTTCTATCAGGGGGTTCTCATGCTGAACCACCTTATCTTGTACGATCTTTATTTCTTTGCCGAAAGTGGCGTGCACATCCTTCATGAGGAACGTCTGTTCTTCCTGGCGTTGCGCCTGCTCCTCCTTGTTACGCTGGAGCTGTTTTTCCAACCGATAGGCCTGTTCCTCCTGTCGGCGGACCTATTCCTCCTGTCGGCGGGCCTGTTCCTCCTTCCAGCGGGCCTGTTCCTCCTCTCTGCGGGCCTGTTCCTGCAGCATCATCATCAGTGCAGCAAAGTCTGGTGCTGCGGATGCTGGAGCTCCTGTGGACGGACCGGCTTCCATGATCGGCAGCTGGCCCTCCAACGTCTGCGGCGTTGTACCTTCAAAGCACCTCTAGGCCGTCTCCTGCTGGCGTTGACTCCGGGTACGTATACCCTCCGTGTCATCCTTTGGTAGAATCGGTATGGTTTTAAATGTCCACTCTTCTGACACCAATTCTTACGAGCTTGGGGTTCATGACAATAAACACAGCCGATTAAATAACCAAAATGACACTTTAATTTAACAACACTAATTAAAACTTTAAACTCACTTATTATAAAACACAACTTCACTAGTGATCATTTTGATTGCACTTGAAGATCGCTTTCGAAGTCGCTTATATTGCAAATCCAATACTGACAATCCGGGCCTTACATAAGTCAGTTAAATCCAGAACCTTCTTGTATCGAAACAGCTGGAATGTTCGCAAAAATACGTCATAGAACAGATGTCGAGAACCCTAGAATGTTCTAGCATAGAAATGACTAGAAGGTACATGACTCTACTAGTTCTGCTACTCGCGCGTAACAATATTGTTTAATTGTAAACCCCAGAATAAATATAGTTAGTATAGGTAGGTAGGTACAGGTGGTTGGTGTGTAAGATCGATTCTATACAGACGTGATAGGTTGTAATTGCTGATTTTTGTTGGTTACATTCTTTATTTGTCGGCAGCATCGTCGGTTAGCATAAACAAACTTATTTAATTATTTATCCTACAGCACAAATTATCCAGATATACTTTCCATTTCAGCTAGGCAGGCTAGGTAGTTGATTAATAAATTTTCTTTCATTAGACATATTACTTCAATATCTTTAATTGAATGGAGACTGGAAGCCTGCACAGTATGCTCCCAACGTAGCAGATTATATATTTTCAGTTTTTTATCGAAATCATTGATGGCGTGTTTCAACTTCATCGGACCAAGCATTAAGATTCTCTCAGTTCATTCAAACCGCAACTTTTTTCTTACTTAAAGCATTTATGCCCGTCGTAACTTTTAAACGAAAAGTCCGATTTGAATAATAGAAAGTGTACTAACTTACAGGTGCATAATCAGCATTAGTTATCAAACCATTTAAATGGATAAGGATTAATTTCATGATAACAAAATCACCACTTTTCCATTCCGCCCGGGGGTTTTGATTGAATAATTTGATCAATAAACGGTAATTGTGACTTAACCATTACAGTTAATAATAATATTTATTCATTCAAACATTAGTACAATACATTTACACATATTACATCAATAGATTTAGATACTTAAGAAACTAGGATTCCCTGTGTCGTGGGTTCCAGTCCCTTCCGTAAGTTTTGAAATTAATGAAAATAGTGCATCTATTGTGTATAGGTATTGTACTATTATTATTTTCTATTTAACACTACTTAAATAAAAATATACAAAAGAAATAAGAGAATAGAAGATAGTGTGTGTGTTTTTGTGTTGTGCGATGGTGTGTTTGGACGTTAGACATATACTCTCGCTGACTTTTTTATAGGTAATGACTATGTACATTAATCAAATAGTACATTTAATTATTTTTATGTTTAATCAATAGTTTTCTGAGTGCGCGCCAAATAATGAATTTAATAGGCAACATTTTGCTACTCGATTTTTTCAAAAATAAAATCGCTTTGTTTTAAGTCTAAAGTCTATGTTTTAATTTAATTATATAACTCTGTAATGGTGAAAGATTTTATTAAATCACTTGCTCAAATCCTACCCCCAAGCTTAGGGGGCAATATTACAAATAATTTTTTCCTCTTTATAATATTAGTTTAGATTTTTAATTTTTATTTAATATGGGTTTGCTCTTGACTCTCGTCTAGGTCATAGATGACAGACAAAGTCGACGATGGATCGAGCTTACCCAGAAGAAGGTTGTGAGATAAGTTTAAATTTAGATAGTTTAGATGTAGTATAGCTAAAACACTATTTTTATTTTCTGATCTGAGAGAGTCTGAGAGTTAGTTAGAAACAGAGACTTAAAAACGAGTTCAGTGAGTCTGGGACCTATTTCTGTGCTTATATTAACTTTAATAAGAATGCCAATATTTACAATTAATTTTACCTTCTTTAGGTCTTCAATCTGAAGTTTTAGCTGCGTAACGTCCTGAATGGTTTTCTTCCAGTAGGCCGGTGGTGTCTCTATATCCTGTCGGGGGGCGGTATTTGTGGTGGTTGCCGGATTAAACAGTGAGTTGGGAGGCACCAGACACGGAAACAGCGCAGCTAAAATAATATCACCAATATTTAAAAAAAAAATAACATCGAACGGAAGTATCTACCAGTATGTATGTGATAAAAACTTTGTCCCTTACTTTGATCCACATCCTGTTTTTGTTCGCGATTGATTTTGCATTGTGGGCCACTTGGCGATGGCGGTGACAGACATTCACAAGGCTGTGTCCCTGATATGATATCTCTGGCCCGCCGCTCCATTTGTTCGGCTCGCTCCTGGTACAAGTTCTCGACCAGCTTATTAGCAAGCTGCTGCGCACGTCTTTCTATCGCTCTTTCTTGCCATCCCTCTTGCAAGTCATCTTCAAGAGTTGGTGTCATCTTTGCTTTGTCAGCACACGTAGCTCCAACCCACTATAATATTGGAAATAAATGTTATCATTTTAAACACAAATTTTTCTTTACTTGGATGACGTATTTTTTTCAGCTATTTTGATTTAAAACCAAACTACTGAACCGATTTAATGAAATTTCTATGTGATATCCTTTCACGTAAAAATAATTGTTCAAATCGGTTCAATAATGACAGAGTTATGAGGTAACAAACATTAAAAAAAAACAACAGGATTGAGAACAACCTCCTTTTTTTGAAGTCGGTTAAAAAAAACTAGCCAAGTGCTATTTTTTTATGGGACAAACCCGCCGTACGTTCCCAACCACTGCAACTCCTGAAAGCCAGAATCAACAGTGGCGGCCACCAGAAAAAACGCCGAGTCAATGAAGCTCGACGCATCCCGGAGAAACGATTTAACTGTTTTGGATCTCGCAACGAAATAAATCAGAAAAGCAAAGCGAAGGAGTAGGAAAAAATAATTTCCATTTCCCTCCTTTTAAGCAGGAGACAGAATTGAGCTAGGCCAATAGGCAGCAATGAAAATTACAACTGGGTTAAGCCCAGTTGCCAAGCACCACGGATTATTTATTAACGCTAATACTAATGGGTCCGGTTGTGAGCTACGTTTGATTTTAGTAATAGGTATGGCAAAATCGCTTGAATGCACAGACATTTGTTCTGGTTTCTACAAGGTCCGTATAGTAAACAACTCCAGATGTAACCTGAATATTATCTCACATAATATTGCGTTCAGTTTGCAAAAAAACACACTCACTCTCCCATAAGATGTGATGAACGGATTGTTCGAATTCAATGTCAGGTGTAGAACATGACAAAAAGGCGAAGCCATAAGTTTAAAAAATAATAATTTACTATTAAAGTTTCCAAATTGGGCAACACGGTGATCCACCTCCAACCATGTCCTATCTAGCCGCTCACGAACGGATGGGAAGAACTGGTGGAGGTGACAGCCCTTGATGGAACTTTCCCACCTACATTGTCATTCGGATAAAAGTTCCTCCCAGACGTCAGTCTGGGGTTTAAGTAATCTAGAGATCTTAGCACGGTCGCGTTACGGTAAAAACTCTGCGTCCATGATCTTTCGAGCGTAGTAGTACATTGCAGCACGTCGTCGCTGTACTTCTAGATCACCGGTAAGGCTTCAGTACTAACCGTTCTATACGCTTTGCATAAGAATATCAAAGCCAAACGCTGGCTTTGAAAGCAGTTAACGTCGTACCGCCCCTATGGTGGCCCTATCGACCCAAACAGGTGCCCAGTAGCACATACAACCCAAGTAAGTAGACCCATAAATAGTTTTTAAGTTTTGAAATGACAGACCCCGAGTAACTTTGGATATTCTGGTCACGGCAAAGAAGTTCTTTTTCGCTTATTCACCAACTGTTTTCAATAAATGAAAAGTTCCTTTCTAGTACCATACCGAGGTAGCACATGGATTATTTTCTTATAACGGGTACGTTGTTAAATTTAATACTAGGCCAGGATTTCAGGTTCCCTTTTAAAATAAGTTGATAGGTTTTATGCGGTGCGAAGGTCAGACGGTTTCGATAACGCCCATTGAGATATTAAACGTTAGCATGTCATTGTGTCAGTCAAGTTCTCGAGTCCAGCCCGAGTACTTGCTTGAATTAGCAGCAAGTCGTTGGTCTGCATAACCGGTTAATGAATAGCCGCATGGGAGCAGAAGCGCGAGAAATCATCGAAACCTAAATTTCATATATATACCGATAACTGAGCCCTGTAGACCTCCCGTGGATAGAGACTTAGAAATGGAATGATGTCTAAGTTTGAGTTTCGCGGAACCATTTAGAAAGAACGAATGAATCAGATTATAGATGTTTTTGTTGCAGCCACGAGTTTTCATTTTAAGTAGTATCATCGGCCACCATACGTTATCAAAAGCTCCAGAAATGTCGAGAAAGATTCCAACAACGTATTTATGTTTTTAACAATTTTACGGACAGAGAGTGCTGCGTCGACGGTTGATTTTCCAATAGTGAAAACAATTTGATTATTATGAAATTTAGGTCCGTTCGGTAGCAAGCGTGGAACAATTAGTCGCTCTAGGAGTTTTCCCAAAGATAGAAGTAGTGCTATGGGCCGGAACGACTTAGGGTTGTCCGGGGGCTTGTCGCCACTCTTCGGAATTATACGTATAAATCCCTGTCGCCATATTCGAGGAAAATACCTTCCGCAATACATCGGTTATATACGGATAGGATCGCGTCGCCCGCTTTACACGCTTCTATAATCATTCTATTTCATATTTTATCTTCACCGGATGCTTTGTTTAGAGGTAGTCTCTTGACAATGTTTATGAATTCGTCAGTGGATGGAAACTCTGACTCTGGTGATTCAGGTCATCCTGGTATTCATTGTCATTTACTGATCGTCTGGTATAAGAGTATCAACCAGAACATCAGTTGTTTCTTCAATGCCGGTGGTATATTTATTATTTACTTTAATGTTCTGAACGTACGCAAGGTCGACAGATCTATTAGCCTTGAACTCGTGGTACAAAGGAGACCACGGAGGGTCCGTGGTCGTTTATAGTAGTAGTCTTTATCTAGTTTATCAACAATTTTCCGGCGTAAATTACCCTTAGCTTTTTCTACCGATGCTCTGTAGCGTGATTTGGCAAATCTAAAAGTACTTAAAGCAAGAGTAAGGAGGTCCCCGGCAACCTTGCGTTTTTTTAAGCTTATTAAGCTGTCACGCGCTCTGCGATAGCTTTTACGTTGTTCAACAAGGTAATCAATCCACCAATCACATCTACGAATATTGGTCATAGATGCGCGACCAATAGCAATGTCAGCACAGTAAGTGAAGGTGTCTGACATTACCTCAGCACTTTCCTCAGCCGATAGTCCATCGCGAGTGAAGTCTTTGACATGACACACAAAAAGTGAGCTAAAGATCAATTCGCGCCTTTACTTTTATGTCTAAAATTTCCAATGTAGTGGGACGAACCTTGAGTTAACATATAAATAAAATACGTACACGATCAGGCGATGATCACTAAAAGACCTGTTAGGAAGAACACGCCACCTATCCAAGCGTACGTCTGCACTAGAAAGTGTGACGTCAATACATGAATCGCCCGTTTTGCTATAAAAAGTAGGTGGTGCGTTATGAATTGACAAGTTCATCTGAGCAATAAAATTCTCAACAGCACATCGTCGTTCGGAATCAGTGAACTGAACTTTGCCATACCACTGGGAAGAAGATGCATTTACGTCAGCACCAACTATAACTTTGCAGCCCGCAAGCGACCACAATAATTGACGGAGATAATGTACATATATGTGGAGTAACAGGGTCAGAATATTGAAAGTAGCAGCTCACAATGTAAACCTTAAAGGTAGGCGATGATACCTCCGCAACGGCGCAATGGGGTGTCATGAGATTACAAAAATACGTTACAGTATAGCTAGAAGAACACGCCACATAAATTCTGGCTTGTGCCTTGCTGAACTAACCTGTGACGTAAGCGCGCGTTTTGATATTGTTCTGGAACAAGTACTATGTCTAGATTATAATCTTTAATTTATTTATTCAACTCAAATGTCGCCACCCTATCGTTCTGGAGATTTAATTGTCCTATGGTTAAACTATCCATTATAAGAAGTTAGTGTTTAGAATTAACTGTTCGAGTTTATGTTTGTACACACTTGGGATCCGCAGCGATGATCACACTGTTTATTAAAACGTTTACACGCCAAACAAGTCGGTGTTAAACTTAAGTCTTCCTTATCATCATTTGTTTCATTCAAATCATCAATCATTTGTTTTGTGTGCCTCCGAACAATTAGCACAGGTAGGTTCTTTATTAACGCAGTGTTTCTTAACGTGACCGAACTGTTGACAGTGTAGGCACCGAACTACTTCGATATCTAACTATAAAACGGCAGGTAGCCCAATCAATAAATCATTTATCCTTGGTCGATACTAGATAATTGGTTACGTACCGCAGATTCTATTTCAATGCCAATCCATTTCCGACCGTTATCCAAAGAACGCCTACGGATAATTTTGGTTGACTTAAGTCATCCTCTTTTATTTGCAGCTCATCTTTAATATTTTGGCGGTATAGCGCGCTCAGGAACGCGCAATCATCCATTTAAGATGGTACATCCTTAGCTGATATGCGAGGATGTCTTGGCTTTTGACCTTGACCTTTTGGCTTTTCTAGTCGTTAACCAGTGGTCTTGATTGTATCGACAGATTCCAACATTTTAAGCTGATTTTCATTAGCGACACGTAGTACAACACCAGACTTCGCGGTTTTTTTTCACGCCTACAATTTGGAAACCATCGACACTAGGCTTAATTTTATTGCCTTCATAAGCGCTTGTTTTGTCGCGGACGAAGTACTTTAATCAGCTGATAGGGCCGCGGTAGGATATGCAATCACGCAGGGCAACGGACCACGTGACTCCGTCGCTAAAGGCACTGGAGCCACCTTTGGCAAGCGAAATTTCAATGAGTCCGACAACGTCAATACCAAAGTTTCATTTTGGTATTGACGTTGTAATTGACGGGATAATGATTGGCATCGTTATTCAACCTGATCTTATCTAATTCGCGTTCCGTAATGGCTAACTTGGTTTCGTTACACGATGATTTTATGGCCAGCATAGAAACGATAGCCGTGACTCGCTGTATCATGTCCAAGATAGCAGATTTATTTCCAATGTTAATGCAGGATCCTGGATAATTCATCAGGTCGTTAAATTTAGCTAAATCTGCAGAAACAATTCCTCTCGAAAACGATTTAAGAGCGCCGCCTATTGAACACCAAGATTCAGAAATTTTACCGCCTATTCTGCAATGTGAGGTCATTAAAGCACTGCACACATGAATACAGACAAATCTCCTGGTGAAGATGGAATCACAGTCGAACTGTTACAAGCAGGCGTCGAACCAGTTCAAAAGATTCTGGTAAAACTTTTTAATAAGGTCATTTATAATGTCCGCACCCCCGTGCTATGGAAGAACGCTGTTGTCACCATCATCCACAAAAAAGGTGACATTTCAAAACTAACTAATTACTGGCCCATTAGTTTCAGTTATTTTTTACTTATCGGCTAACCCGTGAGCTTGATTACGCCCAGCCCATCGAGCAGGCTGGTTTCCGCAGCTAATATTCGACCATTGATCATATTTACACGGTGAAGCAGCTGATGGAGAAGTGCCAAGAATATAACCGGCCCCTCTGCATGGCTTTCGTCGAGTATGAGAAAGCTTTCGACAATGTCGAGCACTGGGCCGTGTTTCACGCTTTCCATCGCTGCCACATCGATTCCCGTTACGTGGATGTGCTGCGGGAACTATATACCTCGGCCACTCTGCAGGTCCACATGCATACCCTTTTCGCTGAAAACTTCGATGACCTCCAAAAAATGCTTCAAAACCTTTATGATGCTTCTTTTAAGGTGGGTCTTAGAATGAATATGGCCAAGACGAAGGTTATGTCAAACATCTTCAGCGATTCAAATTCTACTGTTAAAGTTGGAAATGAATCGTTGGAGATGGTGGACCGAAATGTTTACCTTGACCATTTTCTTTCATTTGGTAAAGAACATCAACAAACTGAGGTATCGAGAAGAATACAGCTTGGATGGGCGGCTTTTAGCAAATTAGACGACAACGAACGACGTCCCGCTTCTATAACCAGTGTGTTTTGCCCACTATGACTTACGGTGCTGAGACATGGCCGCTTACACAAGAGGCTGTGTACATACTGAGAGTTGCACAGAGAGCCATGGAGCGTTTCATGCTTCGCATACGTCTAATAGATTGAATTCCAAACGTCGAGATCCGAAGACGTACGAAGGTTTTCGACATCGGAAAATGAATTGCGAACCTAAAATGGAGCTGGACAGGACACCTGGCAAGGCGCGGTGATGATAGGTGGAGTAAGGCAGTGACCGAGTGGCGTCCGAGGACTGGAAGAAGAAGTGTTGGTCGGCCGGCGGTGAGATTGGTGGACGAAATTTTTTCCGTCGCGGGTAGAACCTGTATGAAGCTGGCACAGAAACGTGGGGATTAGCACAAGAGAAGAGATGCCTATGCTCAGCAGTAGGCGAAGTCGGGCTGTGGATGATGATGATGATGATGATAGGAAAAGATAGAGATAAGAGTGGTCATTTTTTATCTAATTTCTTTAATAACCTTTATACTATTTATTTAAAAATTATGAAAAAAAAAATATATATATATATAGAAAATCCTAACAATAAGCTCTTTCATTTCATATGTCACAGTACACACACGGTACAGTACGACAAACTTTATTTTTTCTAGCCAGAAAAAATAAAAAAAAGTTTTTCACAAACACAAACTTTATTTATTTATTTACGCATCTGTGTTTGTGTTTGGGTCCCAGAAGTTCATCTGTGTATGAAATTTCAACAGAATCGGTCCAGAAATTTCCGAGAAAATTAGCTGTGACAGACGGACAGACAGACAGACCCCCGAGGATCCTATAAGGGTTCCGTTTTTTACTGATTTCGGAACCCTAAAAGGCCATTACACAGGTTTGATTTAGTGATTATACTTTGGGTCATCTCAAAAATGTTGACTTGTTCACTTTTTAAAACATGTGGATTTTAACGGCAAGAGTAATGTCTACTCGTGAAAAGTTACTTTAAATGTTTGTTTATTGCTTACCCTTGCATGGTAGTGTTCAATAGATGTAGCGATGGCAATATCTAGTTCTCTCTTTAGCAATTCCGAGAAGAAACATCTTAAATTGGTCTTGGTAGCACTCTGTCGTTCCCAGTTATGTTGGTCTTCGAGACACTTCAGCATCTGACACGGCATCTGTAAGCCGGCGTTGCCCAGCTCCGACTGCAGGCCTTCGAACAGGTCCGACAGCAAATTGGTGAGTAGCCTGCTCCGCAACGACGTGCACGAACACGTGTCCTACGGAAAATAAAACCGCTGTACCTATTGACCAACACTCACGGTGAACTCTCACCAAACTTAAGTTAAGCATGAGGGGGTTGATTGATATACGAGCCAGTAGTTTCACATACCTACTTTTGGCTCGGCGATGGGTGAAGTAAGGCGAAAATAAACGAAGTCAGATGACAACCAACTAATCTCTGATTAATGAATCTTCCCGTGTTTTTAAAATCTTTCTTCAAAATTTTAATCCAAACATTACATTACTATAAGGAAAATTTAATTAAATCTTTTGATTTTCAATATTTTTTACTAATCCGTTCGCATATTGTTACATAAGTACCTATGCCAGGTAAAAAGGGAAACCATAAAAAATATAACACTTTAATCTGTAACATATTTTGTGTCGCTTTTACAATCAAACTAAACTTAGTGAAACCTAGGCCGAAAGGTCGCTGCGCTTTAAGAGTGCATTCTTGCTCTAACGATTATAATAACAAGCACACAGTTGATAAAAATACCCCCCTATACTAATACAGGGGCATTAGTATAGGGGGGCATTTTTTGTCAATAGAATTCTATTACTATGGGAAAACCGTTGTGGGGGATTTTGACATCTTGCTCCGGAAAATGTAGCCGTACTAGCTGGGCCGAGCCCTTACTCCCATTGTACATTGTTCCTTCACTCCACTTTAAATGCTCTCTAATCTGCATTACTCAAAGATATATTAATGAATCAAACAAACAAAATTTGGGCCCATCTCGATAACTTGGTACAATGAAAGAGATAAGATACACTTACAGAAAAACACGTTTTATAATTTTTTTTATGAAAATAGTTATAAACTTAAATCCTTCGAATTGAACCGCCTTCCACCTATAAGTGTAACAAAAGTTAGTGGGAGCGTTTCGGGGTTGGTCCCACAGTAAAAGCTGATCGTAATAATGAGTTTATGCAATGATTCCTTAAGGGATTTACGTTTATTCTGTTAAACGTAGTATACTGGTCAATCGAACATTTCGAAAGAAGCATTTACTAGTTAGTATCTAATGACTTGCATATAATGGGAATGGATTAAGTACCTTTTCGACTACAATATGTTGAAGTTACGTAGCTATCTACGTAACTTCAACATATTGTAGTCGAAAAGGCCATTAACGGCCACTAACGGCCATTGTACTTCAATCAAAAGTAATTTTTTCCCAGACGAGGCTTTGCCACTTTCAAAACTTTTAATAATAATAAATTGATTCATTAAATACAACTTTGGTTCACAATATAGTGTTAGTAGCACTTAATACCTTATATGTTAGTTCATGACCTATTTATAGTTCGTAATTCTCAATATTGTTGAATAGTTGTAAAAGCAACTAGCGTTTTTCCCGCGGCTTCATTTTCGACTCCGACTCCTATCTATCCCTGTAGAACTCATGCGATTTAGGCGTGAAAGCGTTACAAACAAACTTACTTGCGTATGTAATACGTTAGTTAAGATTAATTTAACAATTAGTAAATATGTTTTTTACCAGCAAGTGATCTTCGGGATCGCAGCGACACAAGGCGGCCAGTGAGGCCGTGCGCTTCACCTGCACCGTCGCATCCATGGGCATCTTGCAGCGGCACTCCAGCACCTGGTCCTTCAAAGTGAGCAGTTTATCCTTCTTCTTCTTCAAATCATCCAAGTGTTCCTGCATCTTCTTATCACATTGCACCTTGCATCCCTCTAAATCCTCTACCATATCATTCTTCTCTGTACGAAGTTGACCATGCTATGAAAAGAACAGTATATTACCACATTAAGTACTTGCCTGCAGATATTGGCAATTGAAAAGTCTTAGTTGCCCGGAATAAAGAGATTTTGGTAAAGTTAGATATACTAAAGGACTACAAGCTTGCATGCATAATCTTATAACTCTGGCACTGCTGCTGAATCTAGAGGTTCATGTCCAGTAGTTACTTAGTTTTAGCAGTGTATAAAGGGAAGAACGTTCCTCAAAAACCAAAATTCAAGCATATTCTTAGTTCCGTTTGAGTTCCAGAAGATAGACAGCAAAATTTATCGTCGATATAATATTAAGTACCTATATCGTTTAATCATAGTAATTGTTCAAAAATTGTATACTCATGCTTTAATGTCATTTTTTTATAATCTAATCTACATATCGCGACAAGGTCAATTCACTCATTGGTAGCAGATTCCGATGGATGACTAAGTTTACTAAACACTTGACGGCAAAGAATCTACTTTGTCTTTATTCTTGGAAAGCTCTTGAGTTCCTTTGGGATCACGTCAAAGGAACATTCTGCGAACAAACTGTTTGGCATGAGGATGATACCTCATTGATTATATAGTAGTGGTAATATCCTCTATTAAATAGCATTGTGCAATGAGAACTTTAGAGTTAAACACTGCCGTTATCAACCACTGTAGTTAGATAAAGCATTAACAGGTAAGGATGACCTGTATACATATTACTATTTGTCTACAGATTTTGTTCGATTGATTTAATTTGAATAGCCATGAGTTTTGTTGATGTGCGGTTTTCTCGCTGAATCGAAGATGTTTATGTTTATACGAGTTAAAATTCTATCTCCGTTCGATAATTGCCTATTCGAGGCGAGAAGCTCTTCTTGCCTAAATGAGTTTTATCAACTTCATAGAACTTCTTACAGAATTAAGTAGGTAGGTACTACAAACATCAGAATATTGGAAAACATTGATAAAATGTATTAATCTAAATGATTTCAATCGGCCAATCTTATCATACCAACGTCATTTGCAGTTTCATTCAAACTTCTTTTCAATAACAAAACTTAGGTATTACTAGTTGCAAAAGCAAAGATAAGGTAGAGACCTAGAGTAAATAAATCGAATTAAAAATATTTTTGAACGCTAGTTATTGCAACCATTGTTTTCCAGTATTGACGTATTTAACTAGTGATTCAGATTCAGTAACTAAATCGCAACACCTGTATCCACAAATAAATGCATAAGTACTTTATACATAATTGTATATTTCCATTGGGTAAGAGTAAGTTCTTCGAGGTGGGCAAGCTCTTTGACAGAGTAATTGCAAACCGCCTTAACGGTGGACGCCATCATGCGCGTGCGAGCCCTCACGACCGGGGATGCGGTGTCCCGGGGCAGGGTCGTCTTGGCGGTGTCTCTTGACATTGCCAATACCTTAAACTCCCTGCCCTTTTTTTTAAGGATTGGAAATCATCGTATGACTTCTTCCGCTCTGGGTCGAGCGGAAGGGCGTGTCAGACTCTTACTGACCAAAACCCATCCGTGTTCCTTCTAAAGCCCTTTGCGTTCCAGGGCCGCGGTGAGTCCAGCCACTCCCCAAAGAAGGGCCTTGCAGGGCAATCCCCGGCCACCGTAGGCGCGGGCCTGCGGACGGCGAGCGTTGGGTGGCTCGCTGTCCGATCACCACCAGGCCCGGGTCGACGGCGCGTTGTGTTTCAAGCACGCCTCAATGAGATGTCAGCATAGAAGACGGGGCCCGCTAGGGTCAGAGCCTGCCAGGGTTGCGGAATTTGTTCGAAAGAGTCACCGCGGCCCTGGAACGCAAAGGGCTTTAGAAGGAACACGGATGGGTTTTAGTCAGTAAGAGTCTGACACGCCCTTTCGTTCCACCCGGAGCGGAAGAAGTCATTTGATGATTTCCCATCCTTAAAAAAAAAAAGAGTAAGTACTTATTTGTGAATTCATAGTGAAAAAAACGACGACATGTTTTATGCTGCTATTCAATTCTTAACAGGCAAAACTTGAAAACTTCTCGGTCAATCTTGTTTATGACTTTTATGCACATAGAAAGGTACATACGTCGTCCATATGCACAAATTGCTTTGGAATGCTTTCATTGTGCATACAGTTAAGGAGTGGAATTCCCTCTCGGAGTCTGTGATGCCTGATAGCAACGACGCGGGAGTCTATACGTCAAGAGAAGAAGTAAACAATTCAGGTAACTTCTAGGCAAGACTGTTCCATCGTTGAGCAAATAATCGCTTTCCATCAGGTGAGGTTGTGGTCAAACGCGAGCCCATCAATAATAAAAATGTTGTATCAGAGCAATATTCCAAGCATGGAAAACTAACTCCGGCAGGGAATTACCATTTTTTTATCAAAAAGTGTACAAAAGAAAAGGCAATAGGAAAGCCGGTGCAACAATTACACCATGTTAAGGTATAAAGGTAAGTTTGTAAAATCAGTTATGGCGTAAGGAAGAGCCACTGATATGAAACCTTTCGGGTCTATTCTAATACCAGTGAGGGCTTTTAAGCTTCTTGACTACCCGTTGTTTCATTAGGGACTCAAAAGGGCGCCAAGACTCCAGAACCATGCAAACTTTTGGGTGGGTGTTGAATAAGATGACTATTATACATAACTATTATACTAATATGGCATATTATCTGAGATACAGGATTCAATAACAACTATTACAGCAACAACAGATAATGCTCACCGACTACTTTGGTAACCAAACTGACGTCAGATGGCGCAATGCTAACACAAAAATTCAGGCGCTATCGATGAGGCCTCTCTAACGAGAACAAAATATTTTTTTACCTACTTTTGTTGTTGTTTTGTGTGTCCTCTAAACTTTGAGCCTGTAAATTTGTGCCAAATAAATTCAACTATTACCTTTCTTTAAAAAGTTAATAACTTAACCAAAATAGGTGCAACAATATAGCAGATATAATAATTTATTTATTTCACAGACGATGACTAACTTCTTATATAATATGTTGATCACAAAGCTTGGCAGCATGATTTCCAAACGCACTGCGTTGTTGTTAGCATTTGGGCAGGCGCTACAATTTGTATACCTTGTATTTAATACAATAGAATCCAGAAAAGTGAGAAAAAATCTTAAACGGGCTTATTTTAAAACTAGTTGTTTTTTCATTAAAGAACATTAACGTTAGGATTGTATGTGTATGACCTGAGGCCTGACCTGATCCCGTGACGGACGAGGGGGGCCGATGTCCTACGACTTTTAAAAGCTGGACTATTTGTATTTTCCTGACAAGACTGACCAACAACTTGACGGTGACGTTAATGATTATAGGATCATATTCCAAAACGTTCTATTGAAATTATATACCTGGAACGCACAAGATTCCGGATATCCACAAAGATAAAGGACGGGATAGGTACCGAACTGATAGAACATGCCTAAGGCATCAAGTCCGCCTCTGTACATTGTGTGCGTAAAGTATTAAATCTATACATCTATCTTCTATACATATAACAAAAATGTAACGGATCGCTGTCAGAAATAATATTATTGGGACCTTTATCAACGCAAATAGCACCCAAAACAATAATTTTAGATTTTTTGTCTGTTTGTCTGTGCGTTTGTGCACGCTAATCTCAAAAACGGCTTAAACGTGGTTTTCACTAATACATTGTGGTAAGCTTCACTTAACATTTTGTGTTTGTTTCATGTCAATCCGTTCATAAATAAAAAAGTTATGCCAATTTAAAAATCACGTCGTACATTTGTTAAACTATCTATATCTATATATTCTTTCTCTGTTCAGTAGCATTGACTGAAACTTTACTAAACTTTACCCCAAGTAACTATTCCACACGGACGAAGTCGCGGGCAAAAGCGAAAAGTCCAAAATAAAAAATGTTTTTGCTGAAATACCTATCGAGCTCATCTATTAAAACTAAAAGGGGTCTTCTCGGCGACGCCTTTGCGTTGTTCAATACAGGCGTGAGCCGGGCAACCTCTAACTGCGTAGACGTCACATAAAATTTGCGTAGACTACGTTTATGCTTTAATGTAACTTTCTTGCTTCGATACACTCATGGAAACGTGATATTTCTGAAAAAAGTAGGATTCCCATATCTGAGCCTGTTTTATTGTGTTTGGGACGGTCCCATGGTCGCATGGTCGCAAAAAATACCGTCCTTCTGGTGAGTAGAAAAATATCAGCCGTACATCTCGCCATACTGACGTCACGACGTGGGCCGCTGCGACTAAGTAAATGACTGCAGCGGCTGATTCAAGTGCATTCAACTACATAAACCGCATATTATGAAGGCTTCGTACCTGCTCGTTACAACCGTTTAATTTTTTTTAACGTTCATTAATAGTTATTTATGATAGTTGCTAGTGCGGTAAGTTGGTTTTTACAAACGAGTAGACGAATGTAAGCCCGAGACAAAGTCGAGGGCTTACCATCGTCTCATCGTCACGAGTTTGTATAAACCAAGTTCCGCACGTGTGTCATACAACGTTTTTCAACACATTTCCGAGAAAACAGTACAATAGGTAATGAAGCAAACTTTTTGAATTTAGATATCAGTCGGAAAGTCGGAACAATCTTTGACGTTCGAAAATAGCGCGAATTCGCAAATGGCGCCACGTGCGCGTGGTGAAAAAGAGAACTATATATTTCGTCTTTCTTTTGTTTTTGCTAGTTCGATCCAGCCCGTTTCTAGCTGTCCTACCCCCAGCGACGCCCTAAGCCGAGGCCCGTACCCCACAGGGGGTGCCCTTAGCGTGTAGTCGCTTAGTTGTAAGTTTTTTTTATAAGCCCTGGCTGGAGGCTTTAATATTATATTAAGGCCACCACAGGCAAGCCCGGTTAAACAGTCGACAACCTTATAGGTTGAACTGCGAGAAGCCATTCACAAAAAAAAAAAACTTTTGTTTTGCCATGCATAATCTCAGAAAAAACTGAAGTGTATTTTTTTTAGTATTTATAGTTTTAATTAAAAAAAATATTTAATTTTGTGTTTCATGATCTCACAATAATATTATATGTAATAATAGTTTTAAAATGATCTCTGTAACTAGTTACTCTCTTACTTACGTCTGTACTTAGTTGTAATCTTAATTTTAACTTAGTTTTTTTTCAAAATATACTACCACTCTATGGACCAAAAAGTCTGAAATAAATGTTTTGAATTGAATTGAATTGAAAAATATGTGGAACGATTTTAACTGAGCATTATGTACCATATGTTAATAAAAATATATTTAATAAAATAAAATATTCTATTCTATTCGTTATCTTTATTGTTAAAGTGAGAAAAACACAATGAGCCAAATCGCTTCCAAAGAGGTTCGATCATTCAGCTTATTTATTCTAAAAATTTGAAACTCCTTGGTGGAATTCTTATAGTTTTTATGGAAATTAAAAAAAAAACCGTAAAGGATACGCACGGCGCTATACAACGAGGAGTGCGGTAAAATAGGTACTTAGATGAGAGTACCTATTTTACCGCACGTTTCATTATATGGGGCGTAATTTTTTAACTTTCAAACAATGTATACACTATACAGGCTTCGTTAATGCATTTTTGAGCAAATGTGTTGAAAATTAATAAAAAAGGAAAAATATTTAAAATCATTTTCATCGCCAAGGCGAGATTCAACTACAACGAGCTATCTAAATACCCGAAGCTTTTTAGCAATAAAATTCGATTGAAATAAAACAGTTGCACCCCAAAAAGTGACATTATTTTTATGCGTTTTAGGGGCAATATTTTTTTAATTTTTAATCCAAATTTTACGCCTTACGGTGCAACATAGTCTGCCTGTTCATCTGTCACATTGCTTATTCACGGAGGAACTAATTATATCATCGACTTATATTATTTAAATCATATTTGTACAAGCACACGTCGTCGTCGCTTAAAGCACGTATCAAGTGAAACAATGAAATAAATATTGGTATTTTCATTGTGGGTGCCGTTATGGAGGTTGAAATTTTAAAGTCAGGTAAGGCACTAGATCAATTGTGGTTTCATATGAAGTGCTTCATTTGCTCATTATATATAAAACATAAAAATAGGTGTAGATGTTATGTTAGCTGATGGGAGCCCATGTAAATATTACTGGAAATTACATGATATCTCTAACTAGCACAGTTTTTAGGGTTCCGTACCCAAAGGTTAACCAACGGAACCCTATTAGGTACCTAGTTTAGCCTCTGCTGTCCGTCCGTCCGTCCGTCTGTCTACCAGCGGGCTGTATCTCAAGAACCGTAATAGGAAGACAATTCAAAACTTCACAGAGTGTATTTCTGTTGCTGCTATAATAACAAATAGTAAAAACTTAATTAAATTAAAAAATAAAGGGGTTCCCATACAAGAAATGTGTTTTTTTTTCGGTTTATGGTACAGAACCATTTGTATGAGAGTCCGAGTCGCACTTCACACCGTTTTTTAATATATACTTTTGAGGTCGCACATTTTTTTTTACTTTGGAAAACAGAACATTTTGATTCATATGAAAGGAAAAGGTGGGTAAGATCCACCCGCTCTTTTTTGGCTTGCTTTATTTTATTTAGCGAGTTATCGTTATACGAATCTGTGTGATCCCTGATGATCATGCATTACAATCATGATCCAAATAAGTAAGGAGTTGCAACTTAATTAAAACAAAACTGTAGCGTACCTCTTCTTTAGTCTTCAAATTTTCCTCGTCTTCTGCAAGTAACTGTTGGGAAACTGATTGTATTTGGTCGCGCAGCGCGGCCAACTCCGCTCTCATCGCTCGCTCCGCTTCACATGCCAGGGCACGCGCCGAATCCACATCGTTTTGTATCGATTCCAATTTCCGACGAGCTTGTTCTTCCTTAAACTAATAGGAATTCAAAATCATTAAAATGACCTAACAACTACTCTAAGTAACGTCCGTCCCTGACATGGCTTGGCCGTTTTATATTTATACTAGCACTTCGCCCGCGACTTCGTCCGCGCGGATTTAGTAGGTACTCCACAAACTTCAACGCCCCCTCAAACCCTTTTTAAAGGTAAGTTTTGGAAAATTAAGCACTACGATATCCATTCAACGGTCTCAGGATCAGCCTACTATCCACCCAGTTCACCCCGTTCACCCCGCCAGAGGTTGACTATGTAAACATTGTTAGATCTGTTTCAAATTTCCCACTTTTAGCTTGTTCATTCCAATTTCCACGTAAATTGAAGTAAGCAATAATGTCCTCCCCTGAAAAATTCATCAACCCTTTTCGCCCCTTATATTTGTTATTCTTAATTTTTTATCCAAAATATTAATGCCGTGCATTAAGTTTCTCCCCAGTTAGCTCAAACCGCAACATTTTTCTTACTTAGAGCATCGAAAAATCCAAATATTTGTTATTTTTCTTTTTTTATCCAAAACATTAATGCCGTGTTTCAGCTTCATCGGACTAAGCGTTAAGATTCTCCCCAGTTCGCTCAAACCGTAACATTTTTCTTACTTAGACCATTTTTATGCCCGTCGTAACTTTAAAACGAAAGGTCCGATTTGAGTAATTTGAAGTGTAGTTTACATGTAGGTACATTATCAACCTTAATTCTAAACAAAGAAACTAACCAATCTTTACTCTTTATAATATTAGTTTAGATAGATTAGATATATAATCCTGATGATGTGTCTGTTTGAGAATTATTCGCAAATTATCGGCATTCGATTGAACTGAGTCTATAAAATAATCATTAAAATGTCTTGCTATCATTTTAGGAATATTAAATTTCATAGAATTGGTTACCTCCCAAGTTGCTTTAGACTTGTTAGTGCTAGTTCCTATAAAATAGCTGTTTTGAGCCCTTTGTGTTAATTTGATCACTTTTTAATATCTCTTTGAGAATTATTTGAAAGCCGCTTTTGTATCACTATTTCGCTTTATTCTGTATTGCTATAATAAAGTTCATAATAAAGATCAAATAAGTTCATTGAACTTTATAGAATTTACTGGTGATTGTGGAATACTGAGCATACAAATGATAAAAGCACTCAATACAATTGCAAAAGAACTTGGCCCAAAGGAAATAAATACTAAAAATATTCTGCTTTTAATTTTCAAGATTAGAAACAAAATTTAGGATTCGTTGAATCTCGTGAGTTTGGAGGAATTACGTTACCCAAAAAATTGGGGCGTTTTTCAATTCTATTAGATTAAAACTCCTTTAATTGTATTAGAAGTTTCAACTACCATTACCGAAGTTAATGCAATTATCAATGTCTTCAGAACTGTTCAAACATTATGCGCGCGTGGATTTCCTTAGCAGAGTTATTTTAGAAATGTATATTATACTCTTCAAAGATCTTATACTTACAATCATCAACAAATATATTTCGAAAAAGATTATTACAGGATTTTATGTTGATAAAAAACTCTATGGCCCATAACTCATTAATAGGTACCAACTCTTAACATCTTACACACGTGATAACTTTTAAACGAAATATCCGATTGAGATGAAACAAAAAGTATTTTACTTCTACATAAATACTCTTGATAACATAATGCTTAATTTTGATAAAGATTAATATTACGATACGTATTTAACGTAGTTTTTTTTCTTTAGACGATTTAATAATTATTTTGAACACAAAATGGGTTATTGTGATTAAACCATGATAGCTAGATATATGTTCTCGCGGATTTTTTTGTAGGTCTTAATGGGATCTTCTAACCCGTAGTACATCATTTTGTTCTATTGCCAATAGTTTTTGCAGCGCACGCAAAAAAGGTTTTTGATTTTACACCTTGTGTTACGAAATAGCAATTTTATTACGGATCCCTAATTTTGAAAAAAAAAATATATAGCCTATAGCCTTCCTCGATAAATGGACTACCCAACACTGAAAGAATCATTCAAATCGGACCAGTAGTTCCAGAGATTAGCGCGTTCAAACAAACAAACAAACAAACTCTTCAGCTTTATAATATTAGTATAGATTATTTTAAAATTAATTTATCTAGTTATAATTTTGTATGACTAGTCACCTTAAGGTCTCGCTCGTACTGCACGACCCTGGCCAGCTCCTCGGCCAGCGCGCCCTCGCCCCGTGCCGTCTCCTCGCTCAAGTGCAGCTTGTTGGATGCCAGCTCGTAAACCTCCTTATCCGCTGTCATTAGCTTCTGCCTCCAAACTTCCGCAGCTTCCTTATGGCGTGCCAGCTCATCAGTCAAAGTCTTAGTACTGCTCTTATAATTGTCCCGATCTGCTTTGAATTCTTTAATCTGAAAAAAGTAGGCTGTTTGAGAAAGTTTTTTTATATTTTGTATTTTTTTTCTATTTAGATTGTAATAAAAAGTATTATTTTAAAGAGACAGTGTGATGTTTGTGAATTTCTGTGTAAAGGGTTTTCAAATCTCCGGAAACAGCGCAGATTTAAAAAAAAATCGACTCAAACGTACTTTCTTCCAGATGGACATGTGCTACTTGTGTTATGTCTGCTTAACCTTTTAACAACTTCATTGGGGTCGGCTTTTAGTCAAACCGGATTCCGCTGAATACCAGTATAAATTATTGCAACACGGTGCTTCTTGGGAAAACTGCGCAGGTGTCAGATTTTCTGGCATCTGACAATCCGTGACGACTGCCAAAGACCTACAATGTGCTAAGTGGCAGCCGGGATCAATGGGCTAACGTGATTTCTTAGGCACGGAAGAGTATTATCGGTATGTTATGATGATCACCCATCCACAGACTGACCTAAGCAAGCGTTGTTTTACCTTGACGATTGATCTGTGCGGCTGTTATTATTGAACCAGAGTTGGTCCTATATTATGTATAAATATCGTAGAGATAAATTGTTCAAGCCAGGACAAAGCCGGAACAGGTAAATTATAATCCATACTAATATTATAAATGCGAAAGTAACTCTGCCTGTTGTACTTTCACGCCTAAACCGCTGAAATGATTTTAATGAAATTTGTTACAGAGATAGATTAGACCTTGGAGAAGGACATAAGCTCATTATTGAAGATAAAACCATGAACCTTTGTATTTAGTAGTAGTGTTAGTTTAGTAGTGTTGTATTTGATAAAAAATAAATAAACATAAATGATCTAGAGTTTTTGAAAAATTGTTTCTTAAAAATAAAAATGGCAGCTAAAGTAACTATTTCACACGGTCAAAGTCTCGGGCAAAAGCTAGTATCATCACTACTTGACAACGGCTTAACCAATTAGGATTTTTTGTTGTGTCAGGAAAAGGCTTATATGATTTTATTTTTCGTTTTTGGCTTATCTTTCGGCATTTCGTTAATTTAATCGCACCCGTGCAAAGTCGGGGCGGTAAGCTACTTTAAGTATTAGTGGGGTCGCTCGTAATTTATAAAATATAAATAAAATTGTTCAACCTTATTTTCCATATCACGTCCTTTTTCTACTTCGTGTGCGATTCGCTCCTGGTAACCTGCTTCGAGGTCTTTCCACGCATCTTCAGCGCGTTCCAACAGCTTGACTCTGCCGCCTTCGCGCTGCGCCAGCTGTTGAGCTCGGCTGCGCAGCTCATCTGTATTCTTATCTAATGAAGCTAGCGTCTCCGCGTTTTGGACACTCAAAGAACCTGCCTATGAAATCACAAAACTGAAATTAATCATTGGTAACACATATTCTCGCTATCGATGTACTTGTGTAATAAATTTGATAATTGCAGTCATAGTTTTAAAGGTTTACTTAAGCTTTCAGAAGTAAATTATATATCGACGGCGAAGTGCCAATAACTCTTAACTGCTGAAATCAATGATTCACACTAACTGAAAGAAAACCAAATTAGTTAATAACCATTTAATGCAGTTGCAACTAAAATTACACTTCAGGGATTTCACGTAATACATGGGAAAAGCGCCAGTAAATCAAAAACTTTAAAAATGAATTTCTCGAAAAATGTCAGTTAGGAGGTATTGGCACTTCACGGTCGAAATGTAGAATCGAATCTGGGAATTCCAAGAAGCAGACTAACTATTACATACGTTTTTCAGTGTCATACTCACGACATCGAGTTCCTCGAGGGCTTCCTTTTCTGAGCGTCTCACTTCTTGTACCAGTTTTCCTGTAGGAATTGGCCCAGGTCGGCCGGAACCTAATGATTCATTTACAAGCCGCATTACGATTTTCGGTACCACCGGCAAAGCAACAATGGGGCCGCTTGTGTGCGATCCGAAGCTTCCATCGTCTGAAGGCTTCAAGTTTTTCCATACGACGGGATTTCGAGAAACATTTTTTGAATTGGTCGCTTCATGATTGTCAACCGGATCTTTACAGCTATTTGGCTTAGACTCAGACTTGGCAGCACTTGACTTTTCTTTCAGCTTAGGTTTTACAAATCTAAAACATAAACATTATGCAGGTCAGCAAATCTCAACAGAAACTAGCCTTCGCAGCAAACATGACCGGCGCAGGTCCTACGGTTTAACATACTTTCCGATTCCGGGTGGCACCACCATTTTCCAAACTCCGGGCAAATTTCTGAATTGAAATACCTAATAACACTTTTACGCGACCAGTGAATTATAACCGAGCACAAGACCAAAGAGCAGTTACCGAAACCAATAAATAAAAATCACATGTGCCGATAGATAGATCCATATCGGTCAGATATCTGTCTTCGGCAAGTCAACTAGTTAAAAAACGTGTTAATTTTTGATAAAGCTTACATATGAGCGATAGCTCATTCGATTTGGAATTATGTCTCGAAAAATGTATTTCGAGGATGTATTAGCACATAAAATATTGCAATTATTATTAACAAATTAAGTTGAAAAAAGATAGCATTTAGTTTTTCGTCAATTACTCAAAAATTGTTAATATTTAAGAAATTTTAAGAATTTCCAATAAAAAAGTCCCGACTGTTGCACTGTCTTCAGCGGCAGCGCGGCCACGCGGAGCCCTATTTTCGGCGTTAAATTATAAATATAAATAATACTTGTAGAGTTCCGGGAGTCGAGACTTTTTATTGGAAATTCTTTTTTCAAAATGTATTAAATATTAACAGTTTTTGAGTTAAGTTATTAACGAAAAACTAAATGCCATCTTTTTTCATCTTAATTTGTTAATAACAATTGCATTTTTTTATGAGCTAACATTTCCTCGAGATACATACGTTTTTGAACTTGTTGACTAGCCATCTGTATTCATATGTGAGTTAATTAAATTCTTTATGAACTATAAATCAGATGTTTGGAGAAAAAAGATGGCGGACTTGTAAAGGCTATCTGCATTGTGGTGACCCAGCTGTTGCCAGGCCAGCAGCGCACAGAGCAGGTGCTGTTGCTCCGGGTGCTTCTCGCTCACGGCGCTGAGGTTGTGCGCGTCCGAGTCCAGGCGCTGCTTCGCCGCCTTGATGGCGCCCTGCATACAAGCAGTCGAACAAAGTAAAAAGTCAAAACTAACTGTTGATTACACATCTGTATGTAACAGTTCCTAGGGGTTTTTTAATAAAATACAGTTTGTATTGGCTTTTCCCGAACGATGCGCACTCAAACCCCGTGGTTATTTTTCAGTAAGAGCCTAATAAAATACAAAAGTATTTAGGTAACACTCACTCGAAAGATATCTGCCTCGCATTTAATTTCATGTCTTTAAGAGAGGTAAATCAACAAAATAATGTTCTTACGTAAGTACCTACCTATATATATATATAAAAATGAATCTCTATTTCCCTTGGTCACGGCATCACGCGTGAACGACTGGACCAATTTCGCTTATTCTTTTTTTGTTGTGATGATTATTGTCAGGAGAAGGTTCTTATGAAAGAACATTTTGAAAAAAAATATACATCCGGACGAAGCCAGGGCGGGCCACTAATTAGTTATAAGTTACCTGCAGATCCAAACAGGGTTTCATTTCCAGCGCCTTCGAAATATTCCAAATTATGAGGCTACTCATGGACGATGGTTTCTTCAACGGCATTGGTTCCTTTTTTGGTTCTTTTGGTTCCGGCATTTTGTCTGTCTGCTTGGGGATCGCCTACAAACATGTGCAATGTGCATAAATCATTTTTAATCACCTCAACAATAATAAAGATAATGGCACTCAGTAATCTCTTGTAGGTAGTAGTTTATTATAGTATTTTCTGCCGAAGTCCACGTCTAGACATAGGCTTCCTCCTAGCGAGAAACATCGGCCGGCTCCGTGCTTCTCGCGTCCAGCGAAATACCGCGACCTGCACCAAGTCATCGGTCTATCTTGTGGGAGGCCCACGCTGAGTCGTTGGCGCGGCCCACCAATAGATTAATGTGTACACTCAGCACTAGCACATCTTTTATAATCGATAGTATTTCAATCTATATTCTTTGAAGAACCTCTAACTGGCCACGGTTTAAACATTGTAGAACAGACATCTTAGCTACTAAAAAAGTGGTATTTGTTCTCACCCTTATTACTTTGATGATTCTGCATGGTGCGGGGGGTGGTCTTGGACGGTTTACCTTATGTATTTCACTTAATATTTCATTCAATATGCTTCTGGAAACTCGACGGGCATCAAAATTTCGCTTAAAAGGTGAGATCATTATTTATTTGTATGTACAAAATTATATTTTTAATACTTAACCATCTATGTACAGAATATAAATTAATTGTTACTGGCTAGTATACATATTTACTCGAGGGGTTGGGCGCTGATAGTCGAAATACAGGCTTTGCCTAGTTCGACTACAGATGACTACACCACTTATATTTTCCTAAATTAGTCTGTTAAAATATTTTGTAACTTATGTCTTAGCTTCTTTAAATAAACATTATTATTATTATCTAAATGCCTACCTACATACCTACACTTAAAATAAAAACACCTAACTAATTAAATCTTCAATTATGGCGTCAAAAAATCCTGCTCTCGACTGGGGGTGTACCCAAAACACTGGCGGCATTACCACGTTACAAGGCATTGCTTATTCCCGGCTAAAAAAGGTAGTCCTTGGGGCTGCTGAGAACCTTAAGCGTCGGAAATATAACAACCTAGTTGCCAATAACATTTTCGAGCCGTTTGGTGGTGAAACTCTTGGAGCGTGGAGTCGAAGTGCTCATTCACTCTTTAATGATCTATCAAAACGACTAGTTGACAGACCATAATTATTATTTAATGTTGTGTTCTGTGTTCTCAACCTTATTAATTTGATGATTCTGCATGGTGCGAGGGGTGGTTTTGGACGGTTTCCTTATGTATTTCGCTTAATATTTAATTCAATATGCTTCTTCTCTTAAAATAATGATCTATCAAAACGTCTAATTGACAGACCATAATTATTATTTTAATATTGTGTTCTGTGCAATTTTTAGTTAAGTAAGAATTAAAAAATAATTATGAGTTTTTACTGTGCACATGGGTAAAAAAACTAATCCAAAAGTGATTATACCATGAACCTAACATATACTTCACTGCTGGGTGGAAGTCTGTCCAATAAATTTTCTCTTCTTCCCACTGGTTAACTGAACATTTACGGACAGTGCAGAAGTAATCTGATTGACTAACCTAAATGTTATTGATGTGAAAACCAAGGCATAAACATAAAACATACCACTTCAGGTTCCTTTCTATTACCACTATAATCGGCACCTTTATGTCGATCTCTATCTCTAAATTCCTGAGTATAATATATAAAATTTGGACTAGTCCCCATTGCAAATGACGCTGATTTTGGTTTTTTAATTTAACTGTAACATTTGTTTGACTTTAAAGTGTGTATATCACTTTAAATTTTACACCATTTTACACATTTTTGATTTTAAATTTAATTGACAATGTGCTTGAAAAATGACAGAATAGGCTTTTGACTTATTGATTTGTCATCTTATTATTCTTTACTCCAAACGTGGACATTCCAGCCATTACCATGTTCTCCTTGAAGACCAGCCTTGAAGCGATGGTAAGTATCTAGTTGAAAATATTGCGCCGCTGCGACTATTGAAGCCTTCAAGCGGCACAAATGCCTTTGGTTGCCATTACAGTTTGGACCCGCCTGGGGTCGACACGCTTTGGTAGGTACCATAGATATAATAAAGAAGAAGTTCTTTATATAATTTCAAGAAGTTTTTTATATTTCTATGGTAGGTACGGAGTCCAAGTGCGAGTCTCCTTTTCAAGAATCTACTTCTCGCCGATTTATCGACATTTTACGAGACCAGAGGGCTAGCTCATTCTTTGTCTAAAGTATTAAATTAACGTGGCAATACTAGTCCACTGAATTTAGTTATGCTATATCAAGTTCGACCGCAGGGGATGAAAAATATACCAATGTGTAGGGAAAAATCCTCTGTTTATCATATCAAATGTTTAAGCTGCACGTGGATCGGAAAAATTATAATTAACAAAAACATAATGTGAAAAGTTAAAAATCTACTTTTATTATTAGTTAAAGGTAATTTCTGCAATTCTGCCTTTGATAGGGAGTTAAGAATGCAAAATGATGCACCGTTTATTTACTTTTAATTTTTTAAGATTTTTTCATTCAGTTTTCGCCAAACGATCATGTGATCGTCTAATGGCACCTGGCCCCAGCCACGTGTAGTGCGCCAATAATTAATAAAAATTGAAAAACTTCTCGTGTCAGTTTTGCCATAAAGAAAATACATTCTTCTAAAATCGGCCGTACGCACTGAAGTGGTACCTAACAAATCTAGTATTAGATATCTATACATCACTGCTAGGCTTTAGGTCAAAGTATTACCACCGAGGTGCGATTGGAGTTCAATAAAATCTTAACAAACATTCAGTGTAAGGGCGTTTGTGCACTCACTCATATTTGATTCGGATCCGCGTTTTATAATGTTCGTTAAAAAATATGAATATCTACGTAAAAAATACGAATAAGTGCACAAATGCCCTACAGAGTGCCCTTCGTTGTTAAAATGAATAATAACAGTTTTTTAAACCATCGGTACTAATTAGTCGATTTACACTTAGGAATGCAATGAAATAATTTAAAAATCTTAATTGCTTTATGTTAAGAGCGTACCTAAAATCATAACCGCTGGAGAAATAAGTAGGTACCTACGCTCAAGCAACACAGTTTTTAAGTATCCACACTATCCACTATTACCTTTATTTTACGCGCAAAGAAAATAGAAGCGATTGACAAAAAACCACCCACCAACCACCGGTTCGTATTTTACAAAATCCCCCCAGGATTTTGTGAGATACGAACCGGTGAGACCAAAAAAGATTGTCATCAATGCCATACGCAACGATTATCTTAATAAATTCTCATCATTACAAAATATCATGCAGGTGATTCACCATTACTTGCATTCGAGCACAATGCACCATGGCTGAAGATAAAACGAGAAAGAGTGATTGCGCCCCGTCGCCGGCGCCGGCGCCGCCCGGCTCCCGCCGCTAACGGTCCTTGCCTTCCAAGAACAGCAGCATTAACTACATTGATGCTATATTTAGCACAGTCACCATGCCATGTACAGCATTTACCTGTATCCAGTACTAGTTGCAACTAAAATAGAAAAACTAGACTGTAGCCAAGTCACACGACTCTGTGCAATGCGTTTTTAATCAAACTAGTAACTATAGGAAAGCATTCAGGAGATAACATAAGTATGAATTTAACCAGCGGAGAGTGAGGAAAACTGGCGGACGAGGACGTCCGGCTTTGTAAATATGTAACCACATATGCAGATACAACGGAGCTATTGTTCCTAAATGTAAGCGGAGAAGACGGATCGCGTCGAAGCATAAACACGATTAATTATGCCAAGTTTCTTTTTTGAGCACAAGCTGACGCAACCGAAAGTAAGAATTATGAAAAATCTATTAATTACAGACAAATCGAAAATAGAACTGACCAAATGAACCGATTAAGTCAAATCAATTAGGCTCAATAATGATAGTGTATGGTTGGGTCACCGTTTGTTAGCGGAGTTCTGAATCAAAGACTTAATCAAAATATGATCAAATAAAAAAAACTAGATTATAATTGTACCTATTTGGTTTCCTACTAAACTAAAAAAACGCATACAATTTAAAACCAAATAGTACAATCTTTTTATAATGGACATTCACATAGGTAGGTAGGTAGTAGTATTTGTATTGCGGAACTATGTGTTAATAACTTTTTGTGCAAATATTAATTAAATGCTTAAGGTAGCAACATCTGAAAAAAAACTAAGTCCTAAAATAATCTTAAGTGTGTTATACAATGTAGGTACTCGTATTGTGCCTACTTGTTAATGAGTTTCCTAATATTAAATATTTTAAAACACGAATGGACGGACTGGGTTAATATGATATTACGTCTAAAAAGCAGGTAACAAAGAAGGCATGTGGGGCCGACGCCAAAAACATCGGATTAGGGCAAGAGAACCATGATTTATAACTAAATCGTTTTTCTATAAATAGTTTGGTCAATCTAAAAATACCTAATGGTTTGTGGTTTTCTAATAGGTAGCCACACGTGCCACACGAGATCAATCGACCACCAAAATCATAGAAATGACTAAACAGCTATTAAATTATTGCCACTCAACGTGGCAATAATGTTAGTGCCCTGGGATTTTTTCCCGTTGACAGTAATGCCGTATTTTTCGATGTCCTATAAGGTTTTCCCCTCCTCTTTTTATCGCGCTTGTACATTTATACTTGAATACTTTTTACTAGCTTGTACAAATGTACACGTATAATGTAAAGTATTTCTATGTTAAACCTGTTTGGAAATACCTGATCAGTGGCTATTAAATATCAATCAGCAATCGTTAGAAAATAACTGAAAAGGGGATTCTGATAGATATTCATTAATAACGAATTATGAAGGTGACGCTGATTGTAATATCAAAATGACTGGCACGAGACACGCCGATACAGAATGCACCTATCATTAGGATAAAGTAACACATTAGTTGATGTGTTTCTACATTGTCCTAAATAGGTGTTCCACAGCATTCGCAATTACTCACTTATGAGAATGCGTACTTTTTTTTTCGGAAATAGAATTTTATCTTGAGCATATTCTTATGTTTCTCTATGTTTCTGTCGTTTTGAACGAAGAAAACAGTAAAATAATACCATATACATAAACGAAGAATCCAGGTCACCACCATCATCCTGCCCATATCACAATTTATTTGAGGTCGGGGCAGCATGTTCTACGATACATTTCTATAAACTGAAATCCGACAAAATGACATAACCTTTACAGTCCCACTATTGGGCAAAGGCCATTGTCTGCCACTCGTTCCGGTGAGTCCCTTTAACTATGGTAGGCGCCAAATAAACTTGCAATAAAGTTCATTGACCGTTCCTGATATTACTTCTTAGATAACCGAACAATGAATTATGAACCGTTTTTCATTATAAGAGAACGTAAAGGATCACGATAGAAGTCGATTCAGGACAGCTTAATGTCTTTATTTCTGTTTTTGATATTAAGAAAGTCAATAAATGTACCTATGTGGATCAATGACCGTTATTGCACACAGGGTATCTATCATAAATATTATAATACATTATTTTGGACTCGATGACTTGCCAGGTATAGTCAACCATCACGTCGGTCGGTGATAAACTGGTATTCTTGAGCTTGCCTAGCGTAGTATCTACGAAGATTCAATACTTTCAATAGAATAAGAGCCCGGTAAGGTCCTGGCTGTCATTTGAAGATCTTTGGCAGTCGTTACGGTAGTAGTCAGAAGTCATAAAATCTGACACCTGTCATGCCAAGGAGTGTAGTGTTTTAGGTACCCAGTCATTGAACTGTAGACATACATGATACACTATTATAATAGCTAGTGTTGGAGATCAGATAATCCCTCCATGAAAAACACTGGTATTTAGCTGTATCCAGTTAGACTGGATGCCGACCCCGATATAATCGGGAAAATTTGAAGCAAATTCATTTTGGAGAGGCATCTTTTATCTTTTTCTAGTTTTGTTTTGACGCGCGTCCTACCGTACTCATAGATACCCACTGCGTAATAGTGATTTAGACTATAGTAGGCGCCAGATAAATGTGGAATAAAGTACATTGACCTTTCCCTAATAACTGTTCATAGGTACCTGAACAATTAAATATGAATCGTTTTTCATTATTAGACAATGTTAAGGATCACGAGAGATGATGATTCGGGACAGCTTTGTGTCATTAATTCCGTTTTTCAAATTAAAAATGTCAATAATTGTAGGTGGGTCAATGACCGTTATTCCACGATTATCTGGCGCCTACTATATATAGGTACGTTATGGAATATCTATGCTGTAACAAACATGTCACAGTAAGCAAGCACGCCGATTTACCAATTGGATTAACTTGACAATCGAGGGCAAAAATTAATCAACGTGAAGATCCGTTATTTGAGAATGAACAAGTACCAATACTGAGTCTCGGTTTTTTCCAGTTTGATTGTATGTATATCATCATGCAGGCAGGCCGGCGCGGGCGCACGGCACTCGCCGAAACGCGGACACTCGTTCAGACAAAACAAATTACGAAGGCCTCGATGTAATTCCAACTTGTTTACCTTTACAATATTCATGTCACTGATCAGCTTTACATAAAAAACTTAACTAGAAACGAACAAATGGATTTTTTAAATGGTTCAACGATGTTACGTCATGTGTAGTTGAAGGTACTTTGGTACAATTTCCATTGGTAGTCTTTGACCATCATTTTCAAACACATTCTTGTGCAGTAATCCATATCAATAAGCCTAGTTATCTTAAGAAAATGCGCACATCAGTCACAACACAATAGTATTATGCCGTTTAAAACCGTTCATACGCGGGTGCTAAGTGAAGCACCATTAAATAAATACCACATAATGGAGCGAAATTGCTGATGTAAACAATAATGATTATGACAAAGTCAGTAAAGTCGATCCAAAAGATAATGAGATAGTAGACTGTGAAACCGATGAGCAAGGCCTCGTTACGTTTAAATATGTAACCCGTTTGTGCGTGCGTCGGGCTGGTGGCGCGGGAGAGTGTTGGTCGCGGGTCGCCATTGGCCGTCGCGCGGCGTCAATAGAGCCACGTATTGTGTGCGCCGCATTGTTACCGGCCGCCAGATGACCCCACTGCACGCCACAATAACACTTCAATACGCTGATCACATGCTACCGGAACCTGAACTACTCCGTCAATAGCGTCACCGCGTTGTTAGTCCGTCTCACAACACTCTGACGGTGCGTAGCGTACACTCTGCTGATCATCGTGAGAAGCTTGGAGCCGGTGACGTCGCCACCACGCCTACCACTACAGCTAGCGAGCGTTACCTTCTGGAAAAATATATGATTGCAACGTCACGCGCAATCGACGCGAAAGAGTCATAATCTCGTATGGCATAAGTACTTTATAAACATTATTGAATGTTACGGTCACCTACATTTAAAACAGCTGTCGCATTAAAATCTTCCATAAGTTGTTGAAAAAACATTCGTTCAGTAACCTGTTTAATTTTAACGAGTGGGCGATCTTTAACTATATTTTGTTGCTTATTTAAAACTATGCAAGAAAATAATAATTAATTGAAAAGTAGATTCCTATTTGCGCAACTGAAGTCTTAGTTCATTTAGTTACCCGCTTTAATACTGCCTCTAACTTTATATACTATTAATTGTATTTTTATTATCCTCTTGCAAGGATCAGAGATCTTCGGAGATCAGATGCTATGGCATTCATTTTATTAGGTATTTTCTTACTGAATCTTTGGTCGTAAAATTTGTATTAGGAATCTGGTAGTTTTCTTCGTTAATAGCATTGTAAGTCCCAGCTTAGACATCAATAACTGTTGTAGATTCCAACAAGAATGGCTCCCCTGTGAATGGGATAAGATAAGGTAAGCAAAGATGATGCGTTTCACGATTTCTATATATTGGAAGTCAGGCTTTAAATGTGACACTTTTCCAATTCTATTCAATTTGTTATCTATCATCTAACATTGTTCCACAATCCATGTACATTATTGTACATGGTGTGTGCGGCTACAATATTATTATCGTCTTAAGCTTGTTTATTCATATCAATTACTAACTGTTATTATAACGCAACATGATCATCAAGAGGACCTTGATTGGTGTCCTCTGTTTCTGTCAGTACCTATCTACCTCCGATGATATTGGTACTTTTGCAATTGGCTGCTCAAGGTTTTCTAGAATCATTTTCTGTGCATTAAACAATAAATAATTTGCATTGTTTTTTTTATTTTTAAAACTTTCTTTTTTGAGCTTACTGTGTTCGCCCCTTTTCATCTAGTTGTCGCGTATGAGGCAAGGATGGCATACCTTTAATTTCTGTCCGACTAGTCAACCAGTCAGTGAACCCAGTCTATGCTGCTTCTTAAATTTAAGTTAAGCTAGCTTGACTGTATCTTTACAATTTCACAAAGGGCATAGAACCATTGTGACATAGACCCCCGCTGCCATAATGATTATTTTTCAAAGTTACGGCGCGCGATCTAACATGCGTATGGTATGGGTCATCATATAATATGGGTGCATAGCAATATGGTGCCCTAAAGTGCCGAGCCACGTCGCGAGATATTTCGAGGTAAATTTAAATAATAGTTTCCAGCTAGATTTAATCATTTATTGGAAGAAAGTAAAATAACGTGACAACCACTTTATTAAGAACTTCGCAAAATAATAGTCATTAATTTATATAAATGGTTAAATCAAGTCGAGAACTATTATAAGAATACAATCAACTGCATATAAGCGCGTGATATGTTCATTTTTAATGATTTTAATTGTTCTCACAAGGCGACTTTACCTTCTTACACTTTCTACACTCTCTTAGTTGTTGAGTTTTTCTGTATAAATCAACGAAATCACTTATTTTAAAATATGAATTAAGTATCAAAAGGAATTCAAACTTATCCGAGGAGTAGTGCAAAAAGAAAAACGCTCGCTGTTGGATTCTATCCTTTTTAGTGAGTTTTCTTGCATCAGTCAACAAAGTAACTTCTATTTTAGTTTAAATAATCAAAAGAAAATAAAACCTATCCGAAGCTTATGTTAGCACTGAAATTCGAATAGAGCAGCCCCCGAAAAATTTGTGACTGCCGTCATATAAGGATAAGTTCTCCATTTTTGTCCGCCTCGGATATCACCCATACTAGCTAGATATGCTACTGTGATCACTCGTACTGCAATATAAGTTTACTATTCTGAACCTCACAGCACAAAAACTACAATCCAACTATCGTAAAATTAAATCTATTTTTGCAATTCATCTTGATGGGCGCGCTGAAGGGCCTTATTGCTCCTAGACCAGAGGCTAGAATCTTGCGTGAAAATAAGAAACAGCGAACTTTCAACCGGTAGGGCAAGTACAGACACAGGTTTGTCAAGTTTCGAAGGGCTTTATCATCGAGTCGTGAAATGAAACACAACGAAGGCGATAGCTTGAAAACCGGAATAACTAGAACATATAAGTTCACTGTCGAGAGCTGTGCTGGCCATTGGGTTCAAGTGAATCTGAAACAGTAGGACGTCCTCAATTGTTTAATTAATTAAACATAAAATATGAAAAACTACTTTTTAAAGGTTTATGTGATCGTTCGTTCTTTTCCTTATTCCAGACAGCTGTTACCAAATTTCAATACCTATTGGCCTACAAGACTTTATGGCTTGGTACATAGGTAGAAGATTGGTTTGCCGTGTCTCCCTACATATTTCACATAACTCGAAAACCCCCGTATAGACACAAGTTACGAAAACTGGACCAAAAATTGCAAATTGAGTAGTTATGCTTCTGAAAAAAATATCAGGCAATCTTTGAAAGACCTATGGAATTATTTAAAAATTAGTAGTTCCATAGGTCTGGAAAATTGCTACCACCTTGTTATTTTAATATCGAATGTCGAGTGACATTCCTGTGGTCCTTTATAAAAAGATGTGGATGGCGTTGAAATTACATATTACGCTTTTTAGGGTTCCGAACCTCTGTATGGAAAAACGGAACCTTTATAGCAGCACTCGGTTGTACCTCTGGCTCTGTCTAGCCGTCTATTACAGCCGATTTTCTTCGAATCTCCATTGGGCACAAGGTCGCGCACGATAATAAAGAGAAATTTAAATTGAGGTCACTTTTTAGGGGGCAAATAAGGAACATAAAAAAAAGTTAACTGTACTGTGTGACATATCAAATAAAAGGGCTCATCGTAAGGATTTCAAAAGATTTTTTTTCATAACTTTCAAAGATTCCATTCCGAAGATATTAAAGAAAATAGACGAAAATTGACCATTCCATCAACCTTTTCTCCGACACTACAGAAAATATTTTTTTTTTTAAATCAGAGGTCTTTACCAATACATTACAGGAAAACCCATAAGAAGTCTATGGTTTTTAAGTAACATGTTAAAAAAAGATATTCGTTCGGTACCCTTGCACGCAAGTCCAGCTCGCACTTCGCGAGTTTTTTAGCAAACAAAGCTGTATTGCAATTTTTCACACTATTTTAGTTGCAGTTTTCTGAACGAAGAATGTTATTATTTATTTATTTTTAGTCCACTACAGTGCAAAGGCCTTCCTTTCTTCCTTCCATTCCATAGGAATATTGAGCTAGAAAATCTTCTTTCTTTGCCAATCCTATTGCGTTGTTGCGGGTGACCATATGCGGTATAAACTTCCTAAATTCCCGCAAGTTGAAAACAGCGCTATAATAAGTAATTTATCAACGTCAATTGTGATGTCAATCATCATACATATCCATAATTACTTACTTACGACTTATTGCTAATACATGAATATTTGATGCTATTATTGGAATCGAGCATACCTGGCCTGCCTTCTTAAAGTCGAACCTACCTTTATTATCATGTAATAGGAAAATCGTTTTCAGGAACTTCGTGCAGCTACGTACGTATAAAGCTTAACGTGACGGGGACGATCTCTGGCGTAGCGCTTTTAAGTAGGTATTAATACGCAGCGACTGCGCGCGCGCAACTCAGTAGGAGGCAGCTTGCGCTCGCTTCGTGTCGTTGCTAATCAGGCGTTTCGCCTAGTGGCCGGCTAACGTGCACCAACCGCGACTATTACAGCACCGACAAAAATGACGATATTCACTCCGAACTAACTTACGTGATTTGATTTTAAACACGAGGACATAAAAACTTTTTTTTTGTATCTATATATAATTAATTTAATTCTCATTTCAAAATGGTTAGTGGCAATAAAGATCCGTGTGATCTCAAAAAAGTGCCACCTAAGAACCGTGAGAAGAAGACGAACAACTACAAGAGAGCGAATTGGTTTTCGAAAACATGGTTCGTCTGGATGATGCCCACCTTCTGGAGAGGCTACAAGCGGGACCTGTACGACTCGGACCTCACCAAGCCCAAAGATAGCCACCTCTCCGACAAGCTTGGCGACCGACTAGAAAAGTAAGTACCTACTGAAAATATTTTAATCGCGTTCAATAAAATATGTCATTTTCTTTGTACAGGTCCCTGCGACTGTTGACCTTAAGCTCAACAAGGTGATGGGTAAACAAAAAAAAGATAACCCACAAAGCAACTTGTGTGCATATCACTCCTCCGGCATTTAACAAGCCTGACATGTTAATAAAATCCGTACGACCACGGCCGCATGCACAATACCACAATGAGTTAGTAAACATACCTACTATATTATTTGTGGAAGTGATAAATCCTAGGAGTGGACAATTTGTTTTATAATATAATCAAAATTGTTCAAGGCCGAGAACTTATAATAACCTTTTTATATAGTTTTATGGCTGATGTCGGCACGAAAGTTTACACAAACGTAAGGAATGCCGTCTGCGGTAGTTTCCAACATTACCTGCGGCACTGCGTACAATGCACAATTAATTAATTAAATCATAAAGGTTTTTCAACTTTGTTCGAATAATGAAGTTATAGATATTACTTATAGATAGGTAGACATACCTAACTAGTTAAAATATTTTCTTCTGGAAAAATATGGATACGTGTGCGTGAGTACTCCTTTACCCTGTACTTTAAAAAATCCATTTTCATCCCCGAAAATTATTAATAAATAAATAAAATAATTAAATACTTAAGTATGTAAAACTTTTAGATATTTTATGCCTAATACGACTTTTCCTCACTTATTCTTTCCAATCAGTTTTTATGATCATGTCGATAATAATTTATTTGCATGTGGGCCAGACGTACTAAAACCACGAAATTGGTAGGTACTTACGCAAATTAAATGACGTTAAAATGCGTATGCATGCAGTGCATCGGGACCGTTTCAAGACTTTCACAACCACATAAAATATGCAGTCCGCTCAATGAAGTAGGTACGCACCTTCCCAACACTCGCATCAAAAGATTCACCAACTGGATGATAAAAGATTGAAGAAATTCGAGCAAACGAGAAATCCCTAACAACTGCTACGTATACTTTCAAGATAAAGTAACCACCACAAATCGAAGAGACCTCTAGTCTAAGAGAATGCAGCTCCTAGATAGGTCCTACCTAACATAAAATAATGATAAAAAACATACAACACAATTTAAGTACCTATGTACATGACTTTTTACAGCAACTCTGCATTCGACAAGATTTGATATCATCATATCGTTGTTCCACGTACAACATTTACCGGAAAATAATAACTAAAATTAACAAATAAACTAAACTTGCGACAAAATAAAATATAGCATCGAAAAATTCGTCCTCAACGCTGTCAGCTGGTAATGTGCCCAAGAGACTGGCGGCATTGCCACATTGAGTGCGTTGAATGCTCAGCCTCAGGCCAAAGTAAAAGCCAGCTCTTGGGTCACGGGAAGTGTCAACCAGTCGTTTCGAATTTTTTTTTGAAAAAGCTTCATAGCTTTTTCAAAGAAATTTCGAAACGACTGGTCGTGGCCGTGGCCGCGTGGGGGCCCTTGTGCTCATGCACAAGGGCCCCCACGCGGCCACGGCCCGAGGGTTACAATCCCAAATGGCTCGAAAATATAGTTACCTACCAATAAGTTTACTATAGTAGGCGCCAGATAATCGTGGAATAACGGTCATTGACCCACATACAATGATTTACATTTTTAATTTGAAAAACGGAATTAATGACACAAAGCTGTCCCGAATCATCATCTCTCGTGATCCTTAACATTGTCTAATAATGAAAAACGATTCATATTTAATTGTTCAGGTACCTATGAACAGTTATTAGGGAAAGGTCAATGTACTTTATTCCACATTTATCTGGCGCCTACTATATATTTACCGGAAACACAAACTTGCCGAAAATCTTGAATAACTACTCCACAACACACAACATAAGTAAAAACGGTAAAATTACCTTAAAGTATTCAAAAAATCTACAATGACAAAAATAACAATAGTTTATAAAGTAACCCACCCGTTACAAAACAATGTAACAAATTAATAACATCTAAACACAATAGCAAAATCTTAATCTCTTAGTCGGTATAATACCTACACATAAGCAGGTATTTAATATTAAATACCTGCTTAAAAAAATATACGTAGGAATCCAAAATTCCAAACTCATTGTTAACCTTTAATATTTATATCATTATACGATATTTTTTTTTTTCGAAAATAACTAGTAAGTATGTAGATAGATAAATAAACTAATAGGAAATATATCGCACTATCTACTTTCTTAATTGCAATATAAATAATAGGTAAACATTATTATAAAAAAAAACCTGACCACAATGCAGTTTGTGTTATCAGTCTAATTGTTTCTGATTCCCGATTGATATTCTCATAAACTACGTTTTAATATCTTTGCCTCACGCCTGTTCCCAGAATGGATGGGCAGAAAAAAAATGTAACTTGATTTACCTACTCGTAGTATTGAATGCTACACTGATACTGATGATAGATGATAGACCTAAAACGCAAGACAGGTGGGCCAAGATCGTCGCACAAAGATGCTCTAAAAACGTCGTAACCGGATTGGATTTCCCGATTTTCCTTAGATTGTCCTGAGAAGGAAAAAAACATAGAACATTGAAAAGTATGGGGAGACTTTTGCCAAGCTGTGCGACAATATATAAATAAAATAGAACACTACTGATTCACATTTATTTAATTAGCGTCTTCAACGAAGCACACACAAGACGTCACATAAATATGTACTTAAACAGGCCAACCGGTGTTTTCTGTAAACATCTCACCATGAAAACTAAGCAGAATGAATTGTTATTCCTCTTTGATTTGATGGATTGGATTGACAGCCCACTTGGTGTTCACTTCTCCTACGTTTTCACAGTTATTTGGACAGTATGGCACTGCTGATATCTAGTTGGTGTACTCCTTCACTTAAAGGCCTAATTAATAATACGCAACTAAGCAAACTGAAGTAAAATCATTATAAAAAGGTAATTTTAATATAATAGTTGAAAACAAATTGTGAAATTTGAAAAGTACAGAGTGAATATTTAGAGCATATTAAATGAAATAACAACAAGAATAAACACATACCTGAATTCAAATATTTATTTTTTTCTATTAGTTTCAGTCGACGATATACAAGCTACAAAGTCTTGGCACATCGTTGTATTTTATTGAAATTGAGAATAAGCTACAGGTTTCACGTGTCCATGAAAATGTGGAGTAATTTTCCCCATGTCGATATTGGTTTACTTAATACGTTTGGCGTGAAACAAATTAATTTGCACATTTAACACGCTTTAATATTTTTACACTTATTTAAAAATAATAAATATATTTCGTGCAATTTAACCTTATTATGTAATCTTATTAAAATAACGTATTTTGATAATATTTGTCATCAATTAATGGACCTGATTCAAGACAATGCTATCTGATTTTAGAATTAGTTGCAATAAAGACAATGAAAGTAAGTAAATGCCTTGTAGTTACCAATTTCTGGGAACTAATAAAACCAACAAGTGATAGGCAATTCGACAATTTTTTAATTTCATACAAACATTTTCATGTTTATTAAACAGCATGATTTGCTAAAAACATATGAACATATGTTATTTGATTGACAAACAAGTTTCTAACATGCATTGTAAGGAATTTTTCAGATACACTTTTTTTTAGTCTTCTTCACAAATAGATACATATTACACACAACTGATAATTATAATAAAAGAAAAACCTGTTTAAATTAGGCCTCAGATATTTAAATAACCGATATGAATGTTTCTATATTTACTTGACATCTTATTTAAATCTAATTATAAACGTAACTCTTTTGTGTCACTCGAATAAAACAGTGATGCTAAAAATAGTGAGTACGGTTAAATTTAAGTTGTTCCAGGTATTCCGAACCGGTTGTACATAAGGACTGTGCTGTGGCAGACATTTCCGCGTTTTCGTTTTTAACTACATTAGTGGTCTTCACGAACGAATTCACCTTGTAAACATGTACTTGTAGACAAACTTATTATGTTTACATAGTTTGTCCTGATACATAAACAATAGGTTTTTAAATAGATTTGAATTTTGAACAGACAAAAGAGCTATGTACAAATTATTTTTTAACGATACCCATTTACATTTTTGTATTTCAATATCAGTTACTCAATCATCTATCTAGTTTTGCTTTAATTACATATTATTAGACAAAGGTAGGTATTCTAACATTGCTCGTTAAAGCGTTAAGGTCGCACTCGCACTTGACGGATACTTGTTCTCATTGAATCAATCATTTACTATCATCATTCTTGAAAAATTTTATAGCAAAGGTACTTTATCTGCCTTTATTTGCTAGTGTTTCTCAGTATTCCTGATTCTTAGAAAATAAAGGTTACCGTATTGATTGCAGTGTAGGTCCTCGAACAATTCTAAACACTGCATGTTGAAAAAAAAAATGTATGAAACTAAATAATGACGATAAGACGGGTGCGCATGCGACTCATTCTTCGAAGAATTATTTATATGTGGTTTACTGAATATTAATAATTCTCGTGCTTGATTAATGACCACATAAATATACCTAGCAATACTCATAACTTAGTGGTCTATTTATTACAGTTAATTGCCTTCAGAAACTATCATACAAGCTTGGTTGAACACGACTTTTACCCTGAGGGACGTGCTAACTTTCTGCCGGTCGCTGAGACCCGTCTGCGGTTATCTGGTAAACTGGATAAGGATGCGATAATATTGGTTAATATTCGGCCACACGAGTGTCTCTGCCTCATCGTAGCTGCATGTTGCGCGATACTCGAAGTATTTTGACTAAATAGCCACGCCTCGAGCGAGGGTCAACTTGAATTGCGGATCGCTTTAGCAAAACTCAAATATGCGTTTTTTTTTTCTACAAGTTCGACCAAGTTCAACCGAATTCGCAAACCAGTATCAATGCATTTCATACCTAAAGATTAACGCAGGCAGTACCAGTGCATTCTCCACATTTTTTTTGGATATCATTCATTTATTATTAAACCAGTTAATCACGTCCTGGTTACGGTGTATCGAAAAAACAACTAAAACATCTGCGTATGAGACTGAATGCGTGCCATATATTTTGGGGTCAACTTTATTGGATATTTTTTCTTTCATATTTATAACTATAGATCTTAGGGCTGATTTTACAAGAGTCAAATAACTTTTATCTGAGAAATAAAAATGGAGGTTTAACAGATTGGTCCGGGAAAAATGTCAAACGGCCATATTTATTCTTAAGTTAAAAGTTATCTAACTATTGAAAAAATTAGCTCTTAGTCTTGCAATTTTCATTTAAAACAGCGTACTTCGCTATGCATCCTCGGCGGACAAGCATTGCGCTTTATTTCTCGTCTTACGTATTTACATGAAGCATGCGTTACCTTCACCTTACCCCACTTGAAGCTCTGCCGTGCCGGGTATTTGCTACATTCACTTACTACACGACGAGCGAACGCTTTGACAGCAAGAGTCTCCTGTGTGTGCGAGTGTCTGCGTCGGAGAAGCTTGACCACATAAACCTTGGCTGATTCAACAGACATCAGAAATAATTATCGTTAATCCGAATCTGAGTTCAATACAAACTTGGTTAGAATTAGCAATTTTTTACACCTACAGGTAACTATGCATTTATCATAAATGACCGTGACGTAGGTAAACTTAATCAAAATATTGCACAAATTTTGTATGAATGTAATAACGCCAAAGTCCTTGCTGACACAAACGTTTTGTGTGAACGGCACCAACGCTACTCAACTAACAAAACATTATACTTACATTGATTACAGTACAGCGCAATAAAAAGTTCATTTGGAAACCATTCACATGACTTCCTATGTTTTTACAAGAAATGAATAGTTATAGCAGGGCTTTAATAGAAGCTATGAATACTAATTATACAAATAAATGATTGAAGTCTGTTCCACTTTTCCGCATTATATTTATAGATGATTGGAGTTAGGCAACCCTCAATGCTACATTGCTAGCACTGGCTGCCAGTGATTGTGCAGCACTTCACAATACTTGACGAACCAGTCACGTGAGCTCACACTGATTTTGATCACATGACTTTTGAAACCATGAACTAGGGTTAAATAATAAATAATATTATAAAGGAGTGTGCTTTGAATCAGTTTTTAAATAAGTAATTTACACTTTACCATTAGGTATATCAAACACGGATTACATACAGTATTAAATAAAATGCATAATTAAAACGGTAGGTACCGGTGTCATTTGATTCTAACAATGATTCTGACGCAGATCCAAGTGAAAAATTTATAATTATTTTTCTGTGAATTTACATTTAAAATTAATAGCTTGTGAGATTTTGATAAGATTTTAACTTATTCCGCAACAACTTAGTGGAAGACATTTTTTCGTTTAAATAACTTAATGTTTTCAAAACTACAGAACGGGTTACAAAGGTCAAACTGTAATTAATAAAATTGCAGAAACGCAGTTGTAATTTTTCACTTTAAGACTACAGACTTGTCTGAAAGCTTCCAAACGCTCATGGTATGAGATAAAGAATGTTACGGAAACAATAGAAGCAAAGGGTAGGACAAATCGAGAGCATCACGACATCGCGACGCAATAAAATCTGTAGTTATGACCACTCAATATATTTCATAATTTCTTCTGAACTAATCGTCTCCAACTAGATAAATGAACCCTGATGAATAGTCTATTTATCATAGACTTTAATTGGCAAGACTATAAAGTGATTCTGTACCTATTAATATCTAATAACTAACATCTAGATTGTGTCACAATAATCTAGACTGTGAGTAGGTTACCCTAATTGGCCCATTTTATAGAACGATGCTCAACCATGAACCTCGATTTGACCAAGATCTGTGAAATTTGTCAGTTTTCTACAGAGATCCAGAAAAAGGTTATCTTAGACCAGTGTCTAAGAGAACCTTTTTCTATGAAGCCTAGATCATTTAGTAGCTAATAAAAAATACGTTAGGCATTTTGCGAAAGTAACATACTCGTAACACATGCTCCGGAAAATGACTTAGCAAAACAATTACAAATGATTCCGAGCGTACTGAAAATGAATTGAGCGTACACCGAATACGCATGTTAGAATTCTCCTATTGATTCGTACTGATAAACATTGAACGAACATGGTTCAATTACATGGAAGCAGTCATGTAAGGTTTAACGCCTCATTGCTGACAACTGACAATGATATTGATGACATACGATATTTACACAATATACACACAATTTGTGTAGTTTCCGATAAAATGTAAATTGTACTAACTAGCCTGAATATGGATGTGGTCACTGCCTTAGTGCGTGAAAACCAAATACGAACACTCGTTGGGTTTCCATTGTAACGCTATGACTGTTTGGGTAATCGATAAACAAATCGATGTGTTTCAGTAGGTTTTTTTTCTTGATAAAAGCTTTACATACATTTCAGTTTCAGTTTCTCATTTTAAACATGAAGACGCTACAGTGCGTTGAAAACTCGCGTGACGTCTCGTATAGTACACTTTATCCAATATTTTTTTGGAATTCTATCAGACGGACTAACTAAAATTATTAGTTTTCTATCTAGGAGCAATTCCTATTGTATTTCTAATTGATTTATTTATTTAAGGGAAAAAAAACTGTAGCAGAAAAACAAGTAGTAATAATCTTAAATACAGATTACAATTTAAAGTACTTAAAACAACTTTAAACTGTTGTTGCTTAAAAGATTATCGAGCACGAATGCTTTGACGTATAGTAACGTATTGTTAACGTAAGTCAATTTTGAATATAAAAAAACTGCGACCCCACGATATTTTGGTTTAATTTTATGCTACATACCTACACAACTTTTATCATACAAAACATGAATTTATAGTAACCCATTCAAATAAATATTATGTTCGAAAGGAAAACTATTATATAGTTATAGTAAAATTTTACGTTGTACTATACGAGTACGTGAAAAAAATTAGTACCTACTTTGTTGTGTATTTCCCATACTTGCGGAGGCTTTACGTTCCGCGTGGATCTAAGGCGTGACCATAAACACCTAATTACATAGAATCGGATCACGTTATTCCATAAATCTCCATAGTTCTACTTATTTGCTAACAAGAATCATAAAGTGTTATTATTTTATTGTTAAAGGAC